>JASDFA010000027.1:23807500-26207500 GCA_035772735.1 Datura wrightii | reverse complement strand
TGGTAAGCCAGTCATGATGAAATCCAGAAGAATTCTTGTGTCTTAGGAAAAGGATTATTGTGTCTCTATAAATACTTTTTATATTTTATTTTTTAGAGAGGACAACGAATAAACATAATTTTAGTAGGAAAACATTGTAGTAAATAATTTGACATCATTGAAAGAGAGAATTGAGCTGGTTCAACCTTGTGATCAACCTTTCCTTGAACTCATATTGTTCTTGCTACTTGTTATTCAAGATTTCGTGGATTAATTGAAGGAGTTGTTTTTCTCAATCATATTTGTATGTATTGTTTCATGTTTTCAATCATGAATACAATTCACAACCTTGCAACTATGAGAGGCTAAAACCTCCATAGCTAGGGTTGTGGGAACCATGGTGGATTAACAAGTTAGGGTTGCACAAAGTGAGTCTAAAACCAATACTAATTACTTATATTGTAATCTCTTCATATTTAATGATTCTTAGCGGTGCGCAACATTAGGAAGTGCTTGTATTCTTTACTTTCTTTGGTCGAAGAGGTAGAGATTAGGAAAAGAGAATTACAACAAAGCCTTAATCTTGATGATCATTGTATTAACTTGAGCTGTGGTAGCAGGATAGTTATATCTGGAACTTAGTGATAATGGTTATTTTGCAAAACTCATGTGACTTGGTTGAGTAATTGAGGATAGTCATTCAATAGGGATTGGTCGATCATTTGAATAAACCTAAGTTATTAGTTCTGTAAGTAAGTATTGGTAAAGATAATGAGTGTATACCCAAAGCTGTTATGAATGCATAGGGAACACAAACCCTAGTTATCTTTTAATTATTGATTAACAAATAGAATCTTGACTGCTGTTTATTTTAGTTATTGATTTTTATTAGAACCCCCCCCATTGTGAAGTAATTACCATACAAGTTCATCTACCGACTATAATCTAGATCTTTCATACTCCCTGGGGGTTCGACCCCAACCTGTAAGTTGGGTTCTTTATTGACAACGTCCACTTCATACTTTAGTTGGAAGTGTGATTTGAGCATTATCAGGTACCATCAGCTAAGAGTCAGAGAGCGTGACATACCAAAAACAACTTTCAGAACTCGGAATGGTCACTATGAATTTGTGGTAATGTCCTTCAGACTGACTAATGCCCCCGCAGCTTTCATAGAACTGATGAACAGGGTCTTCAGGCCATATCTAGACATGTTCATCATTTTATTTATCGATGACATTCTGGTATACTCTTGAAGCGAAGAAGATCATGATAACCATCTGAGGATTGTGCTACAGACACTCAAAGACCTCCAGTTATTCGCTAAGTTTAGCAAATGTGAATTCTGGCTGAAGTCTATAATTTTCCTTGGTCACGTAGTCTCGGGTGAGGGTATTCAGGTGGATCCTCAAAAGATAGCAGCGGTGAAAGACTAACCCAGAACTACTTCCCCAACTAAAATTAGAAGCTTCTTGGGTCTAGCCGGTTATTACTGATGTCTTGTGGAAGGTTTCTCCTCTATTGCATCCCCTCTGACTAGATTGACTCAGAAAAAGATGAAATTTCAGTGGTCAGATGCGTGTGAGAAGAGTTTCCAGGAGTTAAAGACTCGACTCAATACTGCTCCAGAGTTGACCTTTCCGAAAGGAACAGATGGGTTTGTGGTGTATTTTGACGCTTCTCGAGTTGGAATTGGTGGCGTTCTGATGCAGCGGGGTAAGGTGATAGCTTACGCCTCCAGACAACTCAAGGTTCATGAGAAGAACTATCCGACTCATGACCTGGAGTTGGCAGCGGTGGTGTTTGCATTGAAACTATGGAGGCACTACTTGTACAGGGCTCACATGGATGTTTTCACCTATCACAAGAGCCTTCAGTATGTGTTCAGTCAAAAAGATCTAAATCTTCGTCAGAGAAGATGGTTAGTGCTACTAAAAGACTATGACATGAGTGTGTTGTATCACCCGGGCAAAGCCAATATGGTGGCTGATGCTCTAAGAAGGATGTCTATCGGGGGCATGGCTTATGTTGAAGAGGGCAAAAAAGAACTGTCAAAGGATATCCACAGGTTAGCTCAGTTGGGAGTGTAGTTGGTTGATACAACTGAGGGTGGAGTAGTGGTGCAGAGTCAATCAGATTCCTCATTAGTAGTTGAAGTTAGGTCGAGGCAAGATGAAGATCCCATACTGCTTAAGCTGAAGGAGGCGGTTCTCAGAAAAGAAGTGGAGGCTTTCTCCCAAGGGGGAGATGGTGTACTCTGTTACCAGGGTAGACTCTGTGTGCTGGATGTGGGTGAACTGAGATAGAAGATACTAGTTGAAGCCCATAGTTCGAGATACTCAATCCACCCACGAGCTACTAAGATGTAACATGATCTACGGGATATTTACTGGTGGAACGGAATGAAAAGAGACATTGCAGAATTTGTAGCTAAATGCCTGAACTGCAGCAGGTCAAGGTAGAACATTAGAAACTGAGAGGTATGACTCAGGATATCATCATATCCACATAGAAGTGGGAAGAAGTAAATATGGATTTTATTACAGGTCTACCTCGAACTCATTGGCAGGATGACTCAATCTGGTTGACAGTAGACCGAATGACTAAGTCAACATATTTCCTCCTAGTTAAAACTACAGACTCAGCTAAGGATTATGCCAGACTTTATATCCGGGAGTTTGTCAGACTACATGGGATGGTCCATTATTTCAGATAGAGGTACCCAGTTCACCTCTCATTTCTTGAAGTCTTTGAGAAGGGACTCGGTACCAATGTCAAGCTCAACACAACTTTTCACCCGCAGACAGATGGACAAGCTGAGTGGACTATACAGACTTTAGAAGATATGTTGAGAGCGTGTGTGATCTATTTCAAGGGCAGTTGGGATGATCACCTACCTCTCATCGAGTTTGCGTACAACAACAGCTACTACTCCAGTATCCAGATGGCCCCATTTGAGGCATTGTATGGTAGGAGATGTAGATCTCCTATCAGGTGGTTTGAGATTGGCGAAGCTACTCTGATCGGGCCAGACTCAGTTCATGAGGCTATGCAGAAGGTACAACTTATCAAAGAGAGGTTCAAAACAGCGCAAAGCCGTCTAAAATCTTATGCTGATGTGAGGAAAAGAGAATTATAGTTTCTAGTGGATGACTGGGTTAATCTAAAAATTTCACCCATGAAAGGGGTGATGAGGTTTGGGAAGAAAGGAAAAATCAGTCCGAGATATGTGGGACCCTATAGAATTTTGAAGTGAATTTGCAGTGTGGCATATGAGTTGGAACTACCTCCAAAGTTAGCATCGGTGCACCCGGTCTTCCATGTGTCACTATTGAAGAAGTGCATCGGTGATCCAACTTCAGTTGTACCACTAGACAGCATGGAAATAAAAGACAGTCTCTCTTACGAAGAGGTCCCAGTTTAGATCGTTGACCGTCAGGTTTGTAAGTTGAGAAACAAGGAAGTTTCTTCGGTGAAAGCTTTGTGGAGGAACCAGCTAGTTGAGGGAGCCACATGGGAAGCAGAGGCAGACATGATGGCTAGATACCTTCACTTATTCCCTTCCAGTTCAGTTCCAACATCAGGTACTAAATCCCTCCTCAGTACTCTGTTCAGTTCCATACTCATCTACTCTATGCAGATTTTCTATGTGCATTCTAGTTGCATCAGCTCTTTTAGCATAGTTAAGTTAGTTCGAAGTCAGTTACTTCTTCAGAAACTAGCTCATAGTCTCAGTCTAGGAATTGCAGCTCTTTTCCTAGTTTTCCAGCCTCTTTATTCTTCATTCGAGGATGAATGATCCCAAGGGGGAGATATTATAACACCCCGAAACTTTCCTAGAACAGACACAAACCTTGCAAGAAACATGCAGAAGAAAAACTGGAAAGTTGCCTTAGGACGACTGAGACAACGAGTCGTGGTCAGATCCAACGACTCGTTGTGTCAGTCATGGCCAACCCTGCTTGATCAGTCAAGAACCCATGGGACAAGAACTAACCAATTGTGAGAAACAATGATATGTCCTGTCACTCGTTAGTTCCCCATCTCAGAATCCCTTCTAGAGGACCCCACGAGTCTACCAACGAGTCATTGTCAAAAACAACGACCCATTGTGTGAGTCGTTGAGAACCCCAAAAACCTATCCCAGTAATGACGAGTGGAAACAACGACCCATTATTTCCCAAAATGAGTCGTTGTCACCATACGTCATGTTAACTTTGAGAATTTTTTTTAATTTGTCCAGTGAAGGTGACGATTGGACACAATGACCTGTTGGTTCAACCAACGAGTCGTTGTGTCACCCATTGTCAAGTTTTCTGGGTTTCCTTGTTCAGTGACCACGGAAGGAACCAATGAGTCATGGTTATAACCAGCGACTCATTAAGTGACCCGTTGGGTCCCTGTCTGTTTGTTTTCAAATTTTTATTCTAGGGATATTTTTGTAATTTCTCACCTATTTAGTTCCTAAACTACGTCGTTTTAAGTATAATTTCAGAGATATTAGAGGAATTGAACAGTTTTCCCCCTTATTCCCCACGTAAACTCTCAGAAAAATGATTGTACTTCTTCTCTCAAGCAAGAACTAGGGTTCCTCATCAATGCAGAAATTCAAGCTTTCTTCTTCTGGGAATTCTTATCTAGGTATGTGGGAATTCAACAAGGGAATAGTTCTTTCCTTGTGTCCCCAATATTTTTTTCTAATTTTCTCTATCAGTTTAGCCCTGTGGATTCGAAATGTAGAAAAATTGTCAGATTAATTTCATTAAGATTTCTAGTGGTATATTTCTCATAATTTTTAACTGCTTATTAGTCCCTATTTCTATACATTTATGAGAATTATATCTTGTAGAATGATTTTGCCCTAGTTTTAAGTTCAGTGGAACTTAGAATCTTGCGTGTTGGACTAGTTTCCCTGTAGCTTGATTCTAACAGATTTGAAATCCCCATATTATTAGTGTATGTGGAAATTTAGTCAGATATTTACATGTCCAGTCTCATTCAGATTATTAGACTCAGTGTTGTCTAGAAATGTTAGTTGATCAGTTTGACTACAGTTAATTCTTGAGGTATCAGTGATGCCTCCCAGTTATCAGTATCAGACTCGAATCATATTTTAGTGGTTCTTTTGGTGGTCATGACACTTCCAGATAAGCATCTCTAACCAGCCTTAGGACCCCAGCTTCAGATTACAATTTGTTCTTTAGACGGTTACAATACTTCCTGATAAGCAGCTCCGACCAATCTTAGAACACTAGTTACAAAATTCGGTCTAATAAGACTCTCAGGGTACTTCCAGATAGGTATTTCTGACTTAGTATTGAGCCCCAGTTTCAAGCTATCAGCTTAGTAGTCAGTCTAGGACTATCCAATGGGAGTAGGACTTAGCACCAAGGAGACTGGAGTTCCAGTGCACCCAGGTTCTCAAAACTACATTGCCACCAATGGAACTACCACATGCACCCAAATAACAGCTTTCCAAGTCAGTCGAACAGTAAATTTTATCATATACATAAAACAATTTCCCTACAAAAAGGGGCTGGCTTCTACATCCACCCGGACGGTTTGCCAAGCTACACAACTTGGGAAATCTTTTACTCTACTTATAAATTTAGCTGTTTATAAACCTTGGAAAACTATTATACTTGTAACAAGATTGCTTACCCGATGTGTCGAGGACCTATACTACTTCAAAAGGATCAGCCACACCATGCCTTTGGAAAGGAAGAACAAGAGAGAATTTAGCAAACACTCATATTATTGAACATAAAATTTTTTTTACAAGACTCAACTAGCTGTGTTCTACTCTGATTTACAATGGAAAGCCTAGCCTCCTTTATATATAGGTTAGGAGACTACAAGATAAGACTCCATACAAGATAAACTTGGCACACCTTTCTAGAAAGCCTAACAAAATGAAAACGACACACCTATTTACATGACCTGATAAAGGTCTGGCACACTTATTTAAACAAACTCATCTATAAAGCCTAATAACAACAGACGCCTGATAAAACAAAAGGCCAAATAAAACGGCTAGCCTAATATGTACAAGGAAGCCTATGTGGGATGCATGTGAAGTGGGGCCCGCTTTCATCCTCATATGGGTAGTAAATTTTGGCAGGTGATCTGAGGCGGTGAGCTTCTAGATTTTTGCACACGTCTTGCATACATCATCATCCATTATCAGGTGGGACAATGCATGAAGGTGCCATTGGTGGGTTTGAGCATTCTCCACCTGGATTCCATCGGAAGCCATGTTTGCCGTCGAAGAAGGTTGTATCATGCAAACTCCATTTTAGCAATCTCGTAAATTAGCATTTTCTGCTTGACATTTCTGCAACGGCTTGCTCCATATTTTGAGAGTCTTGTGATGAAGTATTTGATGGGACGTTTAGCCTGATCCGTGTAATGGCTTGAGTGATTTCATCCCTGGTGATCTCGTAGGGTGCTTGATATTCCTTTTCTGCTTTTCGAACTTCTTCCCAGTGAGGATGTGTATCAGTGTGGTTCCATGGTGCCCATTCTTTCGGCTAAACCTCTTTTAGAATGCACTTATTTTTCTGGAAGATAAACCTTTGTGGTTCGTAATATTCTTCTTCCAAGGACAAAATAGAGACTAAAAATCGCCAACAGAAAGAGCTCTAGCTCGGCATGGACTTTCCAATCGATTAACTTTACTGTTCAATGAAGTATGAATATCTTTGAATCATATGAATTATTGAAGCATTGGACCTAGTATTTCTGCGATTTAAACCACTGTAGAAATATTTTCAAAGCTAGTTCAATCTTGTCAAAATCCTTGAATACGTTGCATTTGAATTCCATCAGGATGTAATATTGGTGACATAAGTACCATAAGAACCATAAGAGTTCCTATGGGAAATCATTAGCAAGTGGAATGAACACGTGACAGAACGGGTATTCCGAGTTGACTCCATAAGGCTTTAGAATGGATCCTTTGTATTTTTCAAAAACTTATAGGTCATAGAAAGTGCATTTTTTCGATCAGGATGGATGGATCAAATGGGTCCACATATTGACTGAACAAGTCTGGCAGATGGCTTGGCAGCCTTGATGACCTGGGACCTGGTGGGTTGGTAATCATGAACACATGGCTAGCTGGTTCTTTCATCTTCTTGGGTTTTTATGGCAAAAACCTTTTTCCAAATTTATCTGATCGAGATAGGAAGTCTACCAGGAAATTATCTTTCCCTTTCAGGTGCTTCACCTGGAATTTATAGGGTGAGAACCATTGTGCCCATTTGAGAATTTGCGGGTGTGGAAGTATCTTCGGATTAATATGGATCATCTTTGGGAATGCCTTCATATCCATCTCGATGAGGAATTCAGTGTGAATTAGGAAGAAGTTGAACTTCTTGATTCCATTCTTCACAGCTAGAATTTCCTTGAAGGTAAAATGGTAGTGCTGCTCTGAATCCTTGAATCTTCCGCTAGCATATCCACATATCCTTCTATGGCCATCTTTTTCTTCCATAAAAACTACACTCCAATATTCATTGCTGGCATCAGTCTGCAGTATCTTCTTTCCATTTGAAGGAATATGGAGAGTCTTTCCCTGTTGGGACATCTGCTTGATTCTTTGGACAGCTTCATCCTGCTCTTTACCCCATTCTTGGGCATTGTTTTTAAGAATCTTTGTAAGTGGAGAAATATATGTAGAGACATTAGGAATAAAATCTCTAACATAATTTATAATCCCTAAAATTGTTGAAGCTGCTTTGTGGTGAAGTTGGTGTCTGGAAATCTGAGTAATTCCTGACATATGTGCGGACCTGGACTATATGCTCCATTACTAAATGCATCCCTAAGAAATCAATTTCTTTTTTAACAAGGACCATTTTCTTCGCAGAGAGCATAACTCCATTTGCTCTTACTATATCATGAAAATGATGGAGTAAGGCAAAGTGTTCCTCCAAAGTATCACTGAACAATAGGATATCGTCAATGTATACTAGTGATGTGTGGAGGATAGGTTGAAAGATTTTGATCATGGCTTTTTGGAAAATAGAGGGTGAAGGTTTCAACCCAAATGGCATAACCTTCCATTGAAAGTGTTGGTCAGGAATGCAAAATCCTATTTTTGGTCTTTCCTCAGGATGTATCCCAATTGCCAAAATCCAGATTTGAGATCAAACTTGTAAAAATAGATAAATTTGGCTAAGTGTGAAAATAGGGTAAGCCTATTTGGTATAGGGAATTTATCATCTTGGAGGAAATGATTGAGTGTCTGGTAGTTTATAACTAATCTAAGTTTACCTCTTGTCTGCTCAACTCTCTTGCTGTCATAAAAAGCTTCACATGCCCATTGAGAATCAGACGGTTCGATCAGTCCAAACTCCATAAGTTCAGCGCACTCCTTCTTTGCAAGCTGAAGGTGCTCTAGATTCATGCCAGAGTGGCTTGCCTTGGTTGGTTTGATGTTTTCATTCTTCTTGAATGGGAGTTTGATGAAGAATTCTTCATTCATCCAGAGTGGGTTGCCACATTTCTTCATGAACTCCTTATGAGATTAAGCACATGAATGTTCCATCAACTGTTGCTCGATTTCTCTAATCTGTTCATCTTCAGTGATCTGGAATAAAAGTGAGACTTTTGAGTATGGCTTGAACTGCTTTTTGAACACTATTCCATAGGCTCCAATGTGGAGTCGATCCTTGAGTTGTCTGAAGATACCAAATCCAATTATGAGATCCTTTCCTAGGACATCTGATCCAAATAGCTTTGTTTTGAATTTTAGTCCTGGGATGAACTCGATTTTTATTGGATGTTTTATGATGACCGTGGTTGTCAAGATTCCATTTGTGCAGTGTTGAAGTTCTTGAATTGAGTGATCCACTGATCATCCGGAAGTACTGCTGGATTCATTAGCGATGAGGCCACACCTGTTTCCATGAATGCAATGACCTAAATTGGTTTATCCCATTTAGATGGATAAACATTTAGCTGGACTTGAGGAATATTGATAATGATGTTGATTTCCTCAGCCTCTGAAATCTGGTAATGGTCATGCCCATGTTCTTCATATACTTCCATAGAGAAAAGAGTGTCCTCTGATGGCTCATCTTCTGCTGAAAGGACTGATTCGAGATCATTGTCCATGACACCAGCGTATTCTTCTATTTCGGTAAGAAGCCGTATAGATCTTTTAGCTTAAGGATAGTTCTTTGCGAAGTGTCTGATCTTGTGGCAGATGATGCATTTTTCATTCTTCTGGAACCTGCCTGGACACTTTCTCTTGAAGTATTTTGTTCGCTTGGTGTATTTGGATTTTCCTCCAGTAGGCTTTGGCCATTTGAACTTCTTGTATTTCTTGTATCTGCTTTGCCTTCGAGCATGGCAAGAGAAACTAGACCCGGTGATTAGGTCAGTCTTGCTGCAAGCTTTATCAAGGGCTGGATTGTTGTGCATGATCTGCTTTAGAACATATCTTTTTGTAAAGATATCTTCAGGCGCCATAAAAATTTCTTGCCTTATGTAGCCAACTTGAGGGATTGTGATTGACAGGAACTTTTCCTCAATAATTATCATGGTTCGTCCTGCTAACATCTTTGGCAAGGATGAAACAAAGGCATACTTCAAACTGGAGCCTCCACCAAGTTCAAAGTATATTTTTTCCATCTTCTGGAAATGAATATCAATGACATCTTTGTCGAATGATACACATTTCATCTCGAAGAATTGTCTTTTTAGATTTTCTTGCCTTTGGCCTATGTCTCCATAAAAGAATTCATGCAGGATTCTGATGTTGAAAGCCAAGTCTTGGGACGTGAGGAAAGTATTCTTGTCATACATCCCCAGTGTGATCCACCAATATCTAAGGATGCCGGAGAACCTTGATGTGAACTCTGACAGGATTAGATATTTCTCTCGCTCTACCAAGTGTTTCGTTACCATCCAAGTAAGGAAATCTTGGATCCTTTGTGGCCATTCCGAAACCTTGATATCATCGAGAGTGAAAGTGTGGAATCCAGTTCCAACCGATTTTGGCGTTGGTTGTTTTGGTCTCCTTTCCGGAATTGGTTCTTCTATTCTGGTCTCCTTTTCGGAATTGGTTCTTCTGTCATCCCGTCTTGATCATCATTGACTTCAGAAACTTCTGGTTCTCTTGGTCGGTTCATGTATATCGGTGGATTGTCTTCCTCAGAGGTGTCTAGTGAGAGATCCTCAATTGACTCAATCTCCGTTTCTTCAGTTTCATCAGTAGTATCACTGTCTGTTCTCTCTTCCATACTGGATCCTATGCTATCAATTTTGTCTAAGCCATAGAGTTTCGGAACAACTTGATCTGAGATCATCAAGTTTTCAAGATCGTCTCCTTTGAACTTTCTCCAACCTCTTTCCTTCTTTTGGCCCGTTTTTCTGCTGTAAGGGCATCTTTCCTTTCCCAAACCCATTTTGCAATGTCAAACTCAGTTACCTTTTTGGGTTTTTGAGGATAAGGTGTGGGTTCATATGGAGTGAATGGAGAGGTAGTACCTAGACGGGCCAATTTAGGTGGTGAGTATGTCTGGGACGACATAGGGAAAAAAGAGGATTTTGGAGAGTGGCTTTGGGTTCTTTGTGGCTCAAATGGTCCATGTCTTAGTAGTTTGATTTGTTCTTTGATGTTAGCCATTTCTTTCTGCTGCTGTGAAAAAAAGTGAAAAAGTGAAGTGCCTAGTGGACAGATCTCATACTGCATATTTTGCAGTCATTATTCCAGGGCTCGGATAAGGCCGACATGTTGATTGGATGACTATTACACTTTCTTCTCGATGCTCTCCACCTTGCTCATCATTTTGGTCTGTGTGTGAGCAAGGTTTTTGAGGGAAGTACTGATGTTGGTCAGCACCTTGTTCTGGCAGATTGCATTCTCTGATTGCCAGTTGATGGTAGCCTCAATATCACTGGTAGGTGGCTTTTCTCCAGTGGGAAACACAACATTTTTCTTTGGTATTTTTGGTGCATGGCTTACACCATCTTTTTCTAAGGGTTGTTGTGATGGGAATTCTGGAGTATGGCTAGAGCTTGATGGACTCATCATGAAGATTTGAGGGTTGTGAGGTTTTTTAGCTGGAGTAGGTAGAGTTGGCCAATCTTGGGGTTTGTAGGAGACAAGGAATTCATATTTTCCTGGACGACTAAGGGAACCGATAGATGGATCCCCATCTTCATATCACTTACGAATTCCTTTTCAGAGCATCTCTCCTTCTTCTTTTTTGGTTTGGCCTTCTTCTCTATATATTCAACTTCATCCTCCAGACATTCTTGGAAGTCACATTCGATATCCCAAGGGTAGTGCCCGGTGAAGGGACATTTGAACCATCTTACATCACGACCTTCATGATTGAACTGTTTGATCCAATTATGTTCACTCATAACAGTTGGAAGGCTCCAATCAAATGGATCCTCTTCATCTTTAGGCAGAGGTTCGGATGTAGGTTGGTACATCTGAAGAGAAAAGATTGTGTTGTTTGGTCTTTTAAGATGAGAGTGGTCAAAGTTTATGGCTACTGTTTTATCCTATTTTTTGACAAAGATTGGTTCTGTGGATCGAAGAGGTTCAACAGGAGGTTCTCTCATCCGCTCGTAATTGGTAACCCATGAGTCAGGAAGAATTTTGACAAGCTCTTCCTTTGGTATTTTTTTGGGCATTTGGGTGCATGTGGTAGTTTCATTTCCACCATAGGTTATTTTTATTTGCCTCATGGCCCCAGATCTGTGATCACTCAGTTCATGCCTTTATACCCTGGCAAGGTATATTAGGCCCTAACGATGGGGTGTATACATCGGACTCCACGTCTAGCTCACGTGGTTATATGTCGGTTAAGACTCTCCCACTAGTCAGTTCAGTTCAGTCTCAGATTAGCTTAGATCAGAATAGTTTTAGACTATTCAGTTTAGATCAGTTAAATACAGTATTTTAAATTAGTAACTCAGATTTAGAGCATGTCTTTGACCATCAGACAGGGTCATTTTGACCATCCCAACATATTTCAGCCTATTCAATTTAAGCATTTCAGTTGATTGCATGTCTTTACAGTTCAATTATTTTATTCTCTGTGTTATGGTTTCTACTACTTACTCAGTACATTCAAAGTACTGACGCATACCTTTTATGCTATATCGTTTTATGATACAGCTGTAAGTTCTCAGTCTAAGCACCATTAGCAGATCGCATTCAGGAGTTTTCAGCTACACTAGTGGTGAGTCCTCATCTTCCGAGGACAATGATTATTTTATTCAATTGTTTCTCTTTCAGTTAGACTTAGAGCTAGCTGGGGGCTTGTCCCAACAACTCATCAGATAGATGGCTTTCAGACACAGATAGATTCAGATTTTCAGTTTAAAACTTTGTGATTTAGTTCTTCTTCATGAATGATTTTATTATTTTAAAGGTTCCTCTATGCTTTTACTCAGAATGCAAGTGTTATGATAGACCATGGGTTGACTTGGGATTACTTGTGACTCCAAGTAACGTGTCTCATCCACAATATAGACTCGAGGCATGACAGTGACAAAGTTGGTATCAGAGCCTTAGGTTTGTTGATCATCTTGTATAAGGATGTTTCTAGTAGAGTCTTGCAGATTGGTATAGAGATGTCTGTATTACTCTTTGAGAGGCAATAGGACTTTAGGAATACTCAATTATTTCTTTCTTTCGTGCTATTTCTTGATTGCAATTGGTATCTGGTGATCCAAATTGGTGTTGAACATTTTTTGTTTTCTCTCACTGATGGTAAGAACACGTTTAGAAGGAGCTAGAGAAGCGACACTATAGCTAGCTGTTGAGCCCTTTGTGGCAGGGGACGAGCCGGGAGAGGTAGTCGCTGCTAGGAATGAAGGAAAGCATAGACCAGGGGCAGGGCTCAAGCTTCTTTTCCAATGAGAGAGAGGTCTTAGTCTCCCCCACCTTCAAATATTCAGGACAGAGTAACAAAAGAGGTAGCAGCACCAATTTAGAGAGGTGTTGCGCCTACACCATCTTCTTCAGAGGTATTATCCCATGTGTCGAATTTGCATAGTGGGTTTCACGACCCCAACATGGTCCCCTGATCATAACACGAAACCACGAACCATGAATGGTTTCAAGCTAACCCATGGTACATGCCTATCTTACTTTAGAGCATAAACTGAGCAGAAATCCATCGTAATATAGGCATAAGCGGAAGTAAATGATATCATAAAACATACAAAAATACAAGCCAACACTGCTGAAAACATCTAAACATAGCTGTCTGAAAATCTTCTAGTCATAGGATGAACTGATGGGACAACAAACCCAATTAGCTCTTCTAAGTTTGTAAATGAAATGACATAAAAACTAACATAATCCAAAAACTAACATCCTCAGATCATGATGTCATGACCCGAACATACACCCCCATCGTAGACACGGGACAAGGGACCCCGAGAGACCCCAAGTGAATCCATGGCACATGCATTCAACTAATCCCGTTCAAATAAGAGGAACAATAATCATAAATATATAGAGGAAACATAATCATAACATAGCATCAAGAAATACCAAATGTTTACACAGCTGAATACTACATACTTGTTCGAAAGCTTCTATACATGAGATGGGTTGATGGGGCAACACCCCCAACTAACCCGACCAAAACTAAACATAAACAAAATGAAAGTCTGTAAAAAAGCCCTCGGAACATGAGTACTCACCAATAAGCTGAAAGCGTAAGCTAACACGACTAAGGATGAGGATGAGCCTGAGATCCGGACCCTGTATCATGCAACGATACAACATAGAGAGTATGCGGTCAGTACGTGGAATGTACTCAGTATGCAAGGTAAGTAAAACGGACATTAAAAAAATATATATAGTAAACTCATAAAATAAACATAAGAGAAGGACATCATGCTTGCCTCAAAAACCTTCATAATAAAACATAAGGCTCAAGACTTTCAAATCATTCATAATCATTCATTATTATATTCGTAAATAACTTTATCATAATATAACTTGAGCCAATAACATAAACATAATAATAGATAAAATCATTCATAACAATGGGAGGACTCGTCATAACCAACACCATCATGGTAGAGCCTTTCACGATGCCCCACTGTCTTGCTCAAGTAGGCAAAGCCGACCATGGCTTTCCAGGCGAGGGTCTTGAATAAGGCGAGATATCACATTTGAGGGGATCATTATCAATACGTCATAGCATTTACGAACCCACGGTGGCACGTTGTTATGAGACACTGACGCAATCCTTTGAACACCGGGCTGCTCGGTGCTAGACACGGCTCCCAAAAACATGCATATAGGCTCATACACAAATTATTAACATCATGCATAAGAATTCATTGGATAAGATATAACATTTATCATCATTGATCACCTTTTAAAACATGCTTAGCCAAGAATCAAGGCCCTTTTATCGGCCAACATCATAAATCGATAAATCATGAAATTCATTTGTAAATCACAAATCATTCTTTATATGTGGGCATTGCCCAATACTTCATCATACTCATTTCTTTCAAAATATACTCATAAACATGGGTAACTTCGATTCATGCATTTACATAATCAATAAACTTAAAATAACGAATATTCATCATAAATCATAATTTCCATAAACTTTCATAAATGGGCAATTTAGATTTAAAAAGATCGAAACATGAATTAATGAAATTAATAGTAAAACCTGCCCATCACGCATATTTCCATAAATAAGACTCAATTAAAACATACCCATAAGGAGAAATCACATTGAAATACTTTGAGTAAAACCCCATAGAATTTGAGTAGGAGAATTCATGACTTTAATTGAAATTGGGCATGGGTGAGGAAGAATTCCACCCATTTTAAAATCCTACATACCTGGGAATGGAGAGACTCGGAGTTCCTTCAATACCCAAAAAGAAATTGAAGAAAATTTTGGGGAAGAAGGCCTTGAAACTCCCAAAACCTCTCTAGAATCCTTGCATGAGAATGGGAATGCAATAGGACTTAAATCCTCTTATTACACCCATGAAATAACCAAAACAAATCATTTTAGGGGATAAAAACGAGGAAAAGTTGAAAATACCCTTAAAATAATTTCCCTAAAAACTGTCCCGGACGGACCAACGACCGACCCAACGGGTCATGGCATCATACCACGACTCGTGGTATTGAGTCGCCAGGTCACTGCCACATGACATGTCTCAGATCCTTCCCACGACTCGACAGGACGAGTCATTACAATAAACCACGGGTCATTGAATTGATCGTCGTCAGCCCCTTGACCAATTCTGACTTCTCTTTCCACGAGCCTCACCACGAGTCGTGGTGGCATCCAACGAGTCGTGGTCTCCATCCGTTGAATGCACTGGAAGCTTCAACCAGCAAGCAACGACTTGGAACAACGGGTCATTGTCTCCCACCACGGGTCGTGGGATGGCCCGTTGCTTCCTCCTCCGCCTAAGTTCAGTCCTTCTAATGACTGGTAACAATGACTCGTTGTTCCTGACAACGAGTTGTTACACCGTCTGTTTCCACCACTGCTTCCTTGACTTCCCAAACCATGGATGTATATGACGACCCGTGGTATCCTACCACGAGTTGTAGGGTCGTCCGTTCAGTGATATTTTTGCTAGTTTTTTGCACTTTTCAATTTTAACTCCCAGGTCTATTCGTAGGCCTTTTCAGGGTATTACAATATCACCCCTTGGGAACATTCTTCCTCGAATGTAGGAAACAAGCAGCAACAGAAACATACAATTTATCATAGCTATATATTGATCATTTTAACCGAAATTTTCACGGAATGACTACCTGTGAATCAAACCACATAGCTGAACTGATCTCATGCTTCACATATGCATTCATACACATAAAAGAAACTTGCACATAAACTGAACATGAAAACTAAATAGAGTCATAGGGCAAAACCGATACCTCAAGTCAGAACTGAGCCGATAGAGAACAAAGGTGGGTATTTAGCCATCATATCTGCTTCAGCTTTCCACGTAGCTCCCTCAACATGTTGATTCCTCCATAATACTTTAACTGAAGCTACTTCTTTATTCCTTAGCCTCCGAACCTGTCGATCCAAGATTTCAACGGGAATTTCTTTATAGCTTAGGCTGTCTTTCACCCCAATGCTGTCTACCAGAACTACCAAGGCTAGATCACCTAAGCACTTCTTCAAAAGTGACACATGAAAGATGGGATGAAGCGAAGATAGCTCCGATAGAAAGTACAACTCATACGCCACCTTACCAACTCTCCTCACAGCCCGATAAGGGCCAACATAGAGGGGACTAAGTTTACCTTTCTTTCCGAACCGCATGACTCCCTTCACGGGAGATACCTTTAGAAATACCTAGTCATCCACACCAAACTCCAAATCTCTTCTCCTCACATCAGCATACGATTTCTAATGACTCTGAGCGATTTTCAACCAGTCCCTTATCAACTTAACCTTCACCATCGCCTCATGAACCGAATTTGGTCCTCCATAGCTGCCTCACCAACTCGAACCATACGATGGGAGATCGATACCTTCGCTTGTAGAGAGCCTCGAACGGTGCCATTTGAATACTGGAGTGGTAACTGTTATTATTGGCAAACTCGATCAAGGGCAAATGATCATCCCAACTACCTATAAATCCATAACGCAAGCCCTCAACATATCCTCAAGGGTCTGAATGGTTCGTTCTTCCTGGCCCTCTGTTTGCGAATGGAAAGCTGTACTAAGCTTCACTTGCGTCCCAAGTCCGTTTTGAAAAGAACACTAGAATTGAGAAGTAAACTGAGTACGTCAGTCTGAAATAATAGACAAGGGCACGCCATGAAGTCAATCTAACTCTCGAATATACAACTTAACATAATCATCCGTTGAATCTGTGGTCTTGACCGATAGGAAATGTGCACCCTTAGTTAATGTCACGCCCCGCCTTGGGAGGCATGACTGGCACCTAGTGCCCTACTAAGACTTGGACTGCTGGACTACTAAGCCTAAGAACTTTTGGTTCCAGGCTGGCTCTAACTCTGGGTTCATGGAACCAACGAGCTATTTAACAGCTGTAAATATAGCCTCCGGCCGACTAGGCCTATAGCCACCTGTAAGACAACAACAGCTAACCAGAACAACAGTAGTATAAGGGAACCTATGCTGGCCAACAAGGCCACCATGCTGACTAGTTTCACTAAAACGCTGAATTAAATGCTAAACTACGCTATGACCGGAAAGATCACCAACTATTAACTGAATAAGGCCCCACACAACCATCATAAATAAACTAAAACATAGACACGCCCTCACACGATCGGTACAATTAACCACAGGGAATATAAAATCTGCAAGCCTCTAAGAATATTGATAAGATGGTCGGGACATGGACCCGACCTACCCATACTGTACAACAAAAGAAAAGGAATAAACCTCTAGCTGTCAAGATCCGGATGACAGGAGCTGATGACTCTGTGTGGTGGATGGAATTACGAGGGATCGGCTCGTCTATGAGTACTTGCAGGCAAGTAATGCAGTGCCTCCAAACGGGCATCAGTACCACTGGTACCGAGTATGAAAAGAAATAACTAAACATAACTGAAAATAGAGAGTAATACTAATAGTTACTGAATAACAGAAGATGGCTAAGACTGTCTGGGATGGCAGAATCTAAACTAAACTTAAATTGTACTGGAGAGAAGGTGAGAATCATACCTTTCAATGCGACGTCCTGCTATCTATCAATTTACTAAATAACACATGTAGCATACAAGAACCTATACCAGCCTCCATAAGCCAGAAGGTACCAATCAACATGAAACCTATATACCCCTACCTGGGTCGCCATCCAAAAATAACAATTCACTCGACTCATCTAGTAACTATGAGCATCCCGCCGGCCCCTTGGGTATGCAACTTGGGCTCTCTGGGCCCCTGACTATAGCTGTATTTGAGTCCGGAGGACTCCTATAAACTGTAATCTGAGATCTGTGATCTGTAATCTGTAATTTGTGCCCAGGGTGCCAGCGCGCGATAGGGGTATGCTATAATGCTGATCAGCCTGCTATGGGGAATTCTGCATCCCATCTTTATCCTATGGCGGACGGCATGCCACTCCTTGGAGTGATGTATCCTCACCTTCTGGCGGGCGAGTCGACACAGCTATTAACCTGCGGCGGCAAGGAAGCTCTAAGGGTGCCCAACATAGAACAATCAGGTCTCTACAAACAACAATAATCACATATAACATGTATATTAAATCTGATAATACTGTCCATGTTCTGATATTCTATTCTGAATCCCTTGCTGAATTATACTGAATCTAATACTGAGTTATACTGAGTCTGGAATAATATCTTGCTGTCTGATACTAATTTACTGACTTTTATTCTGAATATGACATAATAATTATTCAAGCATGCTTACTGAATTCACACTGGGCATAATACTCAGCTTTGAAACGTTCTTCTGGAATTTATTCTATTTTACTATACTAGAATTACTATCTTGCCGAAGAAACTGGCTTTACATACCTCAGTTGCTGACTTCTTGACTAACTGGCGTAACTCAGCCAATATCCAGCTATTTCTTCCAACTGCACTCATATTCATAGCAAATAAAACTAAATTCATCAATATGTTGGAAGAAAACACTACTTAGAATATATATACTGCCCAAACTTTGACTTTTCAAAAAACAGCCGAAAACTCGCTATTTCTCGGAGTCCAGAAGGGAGAAATACTCACTTTTGGGCTCGGAGTATATTGACACTAATTTGGAGCAATTCCACTTACCTTAGATCGGTAGGACGACGATTCACCGGCCGAATTTCATGAAACTAACTCCGTAGGAATGCTCCCTGCAGCTTTATACTTCGCTACCCAAAGTTAATTTGAGTTTGGACCACGTTTAATAGCGTAAACGGAAGGAATTTTAATGGAAACCTTTGTCCTCCCTGTTTCTCTACTATTCTCTGGTTTACTCACTGGAAATATTGATAATTATCACTTAAAAACCGAAGTGGGGGCTTATATACTTGGGGCCTTTAAGTCGCATTTGTCGAATGCGATTTATATGTTGCATTTGTCGAATGCGATTTATAAGTCGCATTTGCCTTGTGACACTCTGACTTGGAGCTTGTCCGATCTCTCCCCGGGCCCTTTTTATAGCACGTATGTCATTCTAAAACTCTTAACCAACATGTGAATAGGCTATCTAAATGTCAAAAATTTACGGGGTGTAACATCCTCCCCCCCTTAAGAACATTCTTCCTCGAATGTAAACTCCTGCTCACAGGAATCTCAACTTACTCGACTTATTCTCGAAAAATTTTGGCAGAGTTTTCCCTATAATGTGGACTACCTCAAAAATCCTGAAATGCAGAAAAGTACAATACATGTATTCCACACAATACTATAGTATTCATCACGTACTAGACTAGAGTCAACTATTTCATTTATACACATAAATATAAGGCAACTCATAAAACAACAATACTAACGTATCTATGGCTGATTAAGTCTGAAATAACTGAGGATATCTGACTTTCATATTTTCCTCTGCTTCCCAAGTGATTTCCTCTCGATCCCTATTACGCCATAATACCTTGACAGAAGCAACATCTTTAGTTCTTAATCTACGAATCTTCCGATGTAGTATGGCTACTGAAACCTCTTCATAAGCCAGCTCCTCCGTAACCTGGACATCTTGAACTGGGAAAACTCTGGAGGGGTCTCCTATATACATCCTTAGCATGGACACGTGGAAAACTGGGTGAACAGACTCTAACTCTGGAGGTAAGTTTAGCTCGTATGCCACTTGGCCTATTCTTCGGCGAATCTGATAAGGCCTAACAAATCTCGGGCTGAGCTTGCCTTTCTTGCCGAATATCATCACCCCTTTCATTGGAGAGACTTTCAAGAATACCCAGTCATTCACATTAAATTCCAAGTTTCTGCACCGCACATTAGCATACGATTTTTGGCGGCTCTGAGCAGTCAGTAGGCGTTCTCTGATAAGCTTTACCTTTTCCTCTGACTGATGAATAATATCCGGCCCAATCAGCGCCAACTCTCCGACTTCAAACCAGCCAACTGGCGATCTGCACTTTCTCCCATACAATGCCTCATAAGGCGCCATCTAGATAGCTGAATGGTAACTTTTATTATAAGCGAACTCAATAAGTGGTAAGTGCTCATCCCAGCTACCTCCAAAGTCCAACACACACGCTCACAACATATCCTCGAGCATCTGAATAGTGCGTTCTGCCTGCCCATTTGTCTGAGGGTGAAAAGTTGTGCTCAGGTTAATCTGTGTTCCCAGGTCTCTCTGAAATGATTGCCAAAATTTGGCTGTAAATTGTGCCCCTCTGTCAGAGATAATGGACACTGGAACACCGTACAGTCTAACTATTTCTTTGATATACAACTCAGCATAATCTTCAGCAGAGAAAGTAGTCCTTACTGGCAGAAAATGGGCTGATTTTTTCAGTCTGTCAACCATTACCCAAATCGAGTCATTTCTATGCCTGGTATGTGGTAATCCTGCTACAAAATCCATATTTACTGCTCCCCACTTCCAAAGAGGCATAGCTATGTCTTGAGTCAATCCGCCTAGTTTCTGGTGTTCAGGCTTTACTTGCTGGCAATTAGGACACTGGGCTACAAATTATGCTATTTCCCTCTTCATACCTAGCCACCAGTTGATTTCTTTGATATCGTGGTACATTTTCGTCGCGCCTGGATGGAGAGAATAGAGGGCGTAATGTACCTCGCCCATAATCTGCTGGCGAAGCCCTGCAATGTATGGAACACAAAGGCGGCCCTTACATCGCAACACTTCATCCTCAGTTACCTGAAAATCCGACACTTTTCCTTGCTGAGCTCTGTCTTTATGCTGAACCAGGTCAGGATCTTCATATTGTCGTTCCTTTACCTCCACAACTAATGACGATACTGCGGTGTTCTGAATTAGCTCTTTTGTCCTCTATTTCTGCTACACGAATGGCTAAACTGGCTAACTAGTGTATTTCTCAAGCCAATTCCCGCTGCTCGGGCTACAAGTACGCCAAAATCCCCATAGACTTACGGCCAAGGGCATCTGCTACTACGTTGGCTCTTCCTGGGTGATACAGAATATTTACATCATAATCTTTCAACAACTCTAACCAGCGACGCTGTCACAAATTCAACTGTCTCTGAGTGAAGATATACTGTAGGCTCTTATGATCAGTGAAAATATCCACATGGACGCCATACAAGTAATGTCTCCATATCTTTAGGGCGTGGATCACTGCGGCTAGTTCCAGGTCATGGGTAGGATAATTCTTTTCGCGTTTCCTCAGCTGTCTAGAAGAATAAGCAATTACTTTACCATGCTGCATCAACACACATCCTAACCCAACACCTAAAGCATCACAATAAACTGCATAACCCTCTGTACCTTCTGGCAATGCTAACACTGGGACGGAGGTTAACCTGTCTTTCAATTCCTGGAAACTCTGCTCACATGCCTCTGTCCACTGAAACTTTACTGCTTTTTGCATCAGCTTAGTCAGAGGTGCCGCTATGGTGGAGAATCCCTCAACAAATCTTCTGTAGTACCCTGCTAATCCCAGAAAACTGCGCACTTCGGTCGGAGTGGTAGGTCTGGGCCATGTTTTTACTTCTTCTATTTTCTGTGTGTCTACTTGTATACCAGCATCCGACATGATATGTCCCAAGAAGGTTACTGAGTTCAGCCAAAATTCACATTTAGAGAACTTGGCATACATTTGATGGTCCCTGAGAATAGCACTGTCCGCAAATGATCCTGGTGGTCTGCCTCTGAGCGAGAATACACTAGAATATCGTCAATAAACACTATCATGAACAGGTCCAGGTATGGTTTGAAGATGTTGTTCATCAGGTCTATGAATACTACGGGAGCATTCGTCAGCTCAAAGGACATGACTAGGAATTCAAAATGGCCGTATCTGGTCCTGAAGGCAGTCTTCGGAATGTTCCTTTCACGAACTCGAACCTGATGATATCCGGACCGTAAGTCAATCTTGGAGAAATATCTGGCCCCCTGTAACTGATCAAACAAATCATCTATTCTGGGAAGTGTATACTTATTCTTGACTGTAACCTTGTTCAACTGCCGGTAGTCTATACACATGCGGAGGGAGCCGTCCTTCTTTCTCACAAACAGAACCGGCGCACCCCAAGGTGAAGTACTCGGCCTAATAAAGCCCTTATCTAACAGATCCTTCAGCTGCTCCTTTAGTTCTCTAAGTTCAGCAGTAGCCATACGATACAGAGAGGTCGATATGGGCTGAGTTCCTGGTAGCAAATCAATTGCAAAATCTATTTCTCTTTCTAGTGGAATACCAGGTAGCTCATTTGGGAATACGTCGAGGAATTCATTAACCACTGGAATAGACTGGAGAGTCGGAGGCTCTAACCGCATATCCTGGACTCTGACTATGTGGCAAATGCATCCCGTATCTATCAACTTCCTTGCCTGAAGGTAGAAAATAAACCTACCTTTCGGCATAGCTGTACTGCCCTTCCACTATCGTACTTCCTCCCCTGGAAAGTGGAATTGGACTGTCTTGGTCCAGCATTCTACATTGGCATAGCACGGCGCCAACCAATCCATACCCATAATGGCGTCGAAATCAATCATCTCTAATTCCACCAGATCTACTGTGGTCTGACGATCAACAACCTCTACTGTACACCCTCGATAACCCTTCTGGCTATGATGGAGTCACCGACGGGTGTAGATACTGAAAAGGGTTGCTGAAGAAACTCTGGTACAATATAAACTTTCAAGCCACAAATGGGGTAACATAAGACAAGGTAGATCCTAGATCAATCAATACATAAGCAGGGTGAGAGCAAATAGTCATCATACTTGTTACCACATCTGGAGACGCCTCTGAATCCTGCCTCCATAGGAATGCATAGGTACGGCTTGGGCCCGTACTTGAACTCGAAGCCCCTGATCTTCCTCGGCTCCTGCCTACTGGGGCTGAGGGCCTATGCCTTGCCGAGGCTGCTGGAGCTCGCGTCCATGCTGACGCCCTGTCCTATCTATCTCGGTTACCCTGACCCCTGGCTGGACAATCTCTCATCACATGACCCTCCTGCCCGTATATATAACACCCTGTGGAGCCATATCTGCAAGCTCCAGTGTGGGGTCGGCTGCAAATAGGGCAAGGTGGGGGTGTATACCTACTCTACTCTTCCCTCCTCTGCTGGGGTGAATCTACTGT
The DNA here is from genome assembly GCA_035772735.1 of Datura wrightii. Taxonomy (NCBI): domain Eukaryota; kingdom Viridiplantae; phylum Streptophyta; class Magnoliopsida; order Solanales; family Solanaceae; genus Datura; species Datura wrightii. The sequence goes on along the minus strand of JASDFA010000027.1, from coordinate 26,184,298 downwards.
TCGAGAACTCCCGCCGGACTCTATATGTCCCCAGTGACCAAATCTACCCCTCTGCTGCTGTGATGGAGTCGGCGGTTTAGGTGGCCTATCTGACAACCGTGGCCTAGGCCCTGTCCAAATCTCCCCATGTATCTCATCTGATCTATCCCTGCGGCGCTGTTCCTAATTTATTCGTCTGCTATGCTGTTGCCATTGTCTAAGGCCCTCAATAGTTTGGGCAAAGGCCTGCACCCGAGCAATATCCAAATCTTCCCGCAGCGTAGCTGTCATGCATGCCTCAATATATTCTGGGTTCAGACCCATAATAAACTGGTGGACTCTAGATGGCATGGTGTCCACAAAGGCTGGAGCATAGCGGGCCAAGGAATTGAACTGCAGGGCATATTCCCGTACACTCCTTATCCCCTGCTCCAAGTGTAAAAACTGGTCCATCCGGGCCTGTCGGATTTCCCGTGGCAGATAACGGTCCAGGAAGGCCTCTGAAAAGCTGGACCAGGTCGGAGGGGAAACATCTCTCCCTCAGGACCTTTCCCAACTTTCGTACCACAACACAGCAATATCCCGCAGCTAGAATACCGCTAACTCAACCGACTCTTTAGATGTCACATGCATGACCCGGAAGATTCTCTGCATCTGATCCAGGAAGTCCTGGGGTTGCTCTGCCTGATTCGACCATGTGAACTGGGGGGACCTAGTGCCAAGAATTCTCGAACCCTCAAACTGCCAGGCCCACCTGATGAATCTGCTGTTACGGGTGGCACTGACTGGCGCTGAGTAGCCATCATTCGTGCCAACATAACTACTGCACTTTGAATTTCCAGGTCAGATGGTGTGGGTACAGGAACTGTCGGAGGTAATGTCGTCTCGAGTGGATCTTGGTGGGGTGGGGACTGCTGTGAAGGTCGAGATGACGCCTCTGTATCGCCCTCAGATCGGGCTGATTCTAAGTGAGGCTGAGGCATCCTACTTGTGCCTTCTCCTGCTGTGGTATCCAGTCTTCTACCAGTGACAGGATGTCGCTGGTCTGCCATTTTATCTGTAAACAAAGAGTATGATAAGTTTTAGGGACTCAACCCTATACTGTACTGCTCTATCACACGACTGATTATGAAGAAAGAGTAACCATCCTATCATGCCTTGCAGCCTCTTGCCTATGGTATGTGGTGCACAACACATCCATAGAGAAGACTCTACTTAGCACGGCTTGCAGACTCCCTGGGATACGACCTGCTCTGATACCAAGTTTGTCACGCCCTGCCTTGGGAGGCATGATTGGCACCTGGTGCCCTACTAAGACCTGGACTGCTAGACTACTGAGCCTAAGCACTTTTGGTACCAGGCTAGCTCTAACTCTAGGTTCATGGAACCAACGGGCTATATAACTGTTGTAAATACAGCCTCCGACCAACTAGGCCTATAGCCACCTTCAAGACAACAACAGCTAACCAGAAAAACAGTAGTATAAGGGAACCTATGCGGGCTGACAAGGCCACCATGCTGACTAGTTTCACTGAAACGCTGAATCAAATGCTAAACTACACTGTTACTGGCAAGGTCACCAACTATTAACTGAATAAGGCCCCACACGACCATCATAAACAAACTAAAACATAGACACGACATCACACGATCGGTACAACTAACCATAGGGAATATACAATCTGCAAGCCTTTAAGAATACTGATAAGATGGTCGGGACAGGGCCCCAACCTACTCGTGCTGTACAGCAAAAGAAAAGGAATAAACCTCTAGCTGTCAAGCACCGGATGACAGGAGCTGATGACTCTGTGTGCTGGCTGAAATTACGAGGGATCGACTCCTCGTTTATGAATACCTGCAGGCAAGTAATGCAGCGCCCCCAAACGGGCGTCAGTACCACTGGTACCGAGTATGCAAAGCAATAACTAAACATAACTGAAAATAGACAGTAATACTTATAGTTACTGAATAATAGAAGATGGCTAAGACTGTCTGGTATGGCAGAATCTAAACTAAGCTTAACTGTACTGGAGAGAAGGTGAGAATCATACCTGTCAATGCGGTGTCCTGCTATCTATCAATTTACTAAATAACACATATAGCATACAAGAACCTATACCAGCCCCCATAAGCCGGAAGGTACCAATCAACATGCAACCTATATACCCTTACCCGGGTCGCCATCTAGAAACAACAATTCACTCCACTCATCTAGTAACTATGAGCATCCCACCGGCCCCCTGGGTATGCATCTTGGGCTCTCTGGGCCCCTGACTATAGTTGTATCTAAGTCCGGAGGACTCCTGTAAACTGTAATCTAAGATCTGTGATCTGTAATCTGTAATCTATGCCCTGGGCGCAAACGCTCGATAGGGGTATACTATAATGCTGATTAGCCTGCTATGGGGAATTCTGCATCCCATCTTCATCCTCTAGCGGACGGCATGCCACTCCTTGGAGTGACGTATCCTCACCCTCTGGCGGGTGAGTAGACACAACTATTAACCCTACGGCGGCAAGAAAGCTCTAAGGGTGCCCAACATAGAACAATCAGGTCTCTACAAACAACAATAATCACATATAACATATATATTAAATCTGATAATACTGTCCATGTTCTGATATTCTATTCTAAATCCCTTGCTGAATTATACTGAATCTAATACTGAGTCTGGAATAATATCTTGTTGTCTGATACTAATTTACTGACTTTTATTCTGAATATGACATAATAATTATTCAAGCATGCTTACTGAATTCACACTGGGCATAATACTCAGCTTTGAAACGTTCTTCTGGAATTTATTCTATTTTACTATACTAGAATTACTATCTTGCCGAAGAAACTGGCTTTACATACCTCAGTTGTCGACTTCTTGACTAACTAGCATAACTCGGCCAATATCCAGCTATTTCTTCCAACTGCATTCATATTCATAGCAAATAAAAATAAATTCATCAATATTCTGGAAGAAAACACTACTTTGAATATATATACTGCCCAAACTTTGACTTATCAAAAAACAACCGAAAACTCGCTATTTCTCGGAAGTCCAGAAGGGAGAAATACTCACTTTAGGGCTAGGAGTATATTGACACTAATTTGGAGAAATTCCACTTACCTTAGCTAGGTAGGACGACGATTCGCCGTCCGAATTTCACGACACTAACTCCATAGGAATGCTCACTACAGCTTTATACTTCACTACCTGAAGTTAATTTGTGTTTGGACCGTGTTTAACAGCGTAAACGGAAGGAATTTTAATGGAAACCTTCGTCTTCTCTATTTCTCTACTGTTCTCTGGTTTACTCACTGGAAATATTGATAATTATCACTTAAAAACCGAAGTGGGGACTTATATACTTGGGGCCTTTAAGTCACATTTGTCGAATGCGATTTATAAGTCGCATTTACCTTGCGACACTCCGACTTTGCGCTTGTTCGGTCTCTCCCCGGGCCCTTTTTTTAGCATATATGGCATTCTAAAACTCTTAACTAACATGCAAATAGGCCATCTAAATGTCAAGAATTTACGGGGTGTAGCAGTTAACCTGTCCACCACCAACCAAATGGAGTCATAGTGTCGGCGAGTACGAGGTAGGCCTGTAACAAAATCCATATTAATCTCTTCCCACTTCTAAGTGGGGATGCTGATATCCTGAAGTACGCCTCCCGACCTTTGATGTCCGACTTTCACTTGTTGACAGTTTGGACACTTTGCTATGGACTCTACAATATCTTTCTTCATACCATCCCACCAATAGATTTCTCGCAAATCTCGATACATTTTCATGGATCCTGGATGAATAGAATATCTGGTACCATGTGCCTCATGCAATATTTGAACTCTCAAATTATCGACGTCCGGAACACATAATCGACCCTGGTATCGTAGCACTCCATCTCCCCCTTGGGAGAAGACCCTCCACCTTCTGACTCCTACCACCTCCTTCAGTTTCCTCAATATTGGATCCTCGTCTTGCCTGGATTTAACATCAGCTACCAAGGATAATTCTGACCCGTTATGTACAACAACACCGCCATCGGTCGCATCGATCAATCTAACTTCCAGTCTTGCAAGTTGGTGGACATCCTTCACCAACTCCTTCTTTCCCTTAACCACGTGGGATACACTTTCCATGGAGAGCCTACTAAGCGCATCCGCAACCACATTAGCCTTGCTCGGGTGGTAAAGGACACTCATGTCATAGTCCTTAAGTAACTCCAACTACCTCCTTTGCCGAAGATTTAGATCTTTCTCTGTGAACACATATTGAAAACTCTTGTGATTCGTGAATACATCCATGTGGACCCCATACAAGTAACGCCGCCATTTCTTCAATGCAAACACCACCGCGGCTAACTCAAGATCATGGGTCGGGTAATTTTTTTCATGAACTTTCAGCTGTCTCAAGGCATATTCCATTACCTTACACGCCGCATCAACACACATCCCAGTTCGACTCTCGAAGCATCATAATATACAACGAAGCCATCAGTACCCTCGGGTAAGGTCAACACTGGTGCTGAAATGAGTCGGGTCTTCAACTCTTGGAAGCTTTTCTCACAAGCATCCGACCATTGGAATTTACCTTTTTCTGAGTCAACTTAGTCAAAGGTGCCGCAATAGATGAGAAACCCTCCACAAACCTTCGGTAATAACCTGCTTAGCCCAAGAAACTCTGAATTTTTGAAGGATTCACCGGTCTAGGCCAATTCTTCACCGCTTCGATCTTCGGGGAATCTACCCTTATGCCTTTGAAGGATACTACATCTCCTAGAAATGCTACCGAGTTTAGCCAAAATTCCCACTTACTAAACTTTGCATACAGCTGACGATCGTTGAGGGTTTGCAGCACTATTCTCAAATGAGTGGCATGCTCCTCCTTGCTCCGGGAGTATATAAGAATGTCGTCGATGAACACGATCACGAACATATCCATATATTTCTTGAACACCCTGTTCATCAGGTCCATGAAAGCTGCAGGAGTATTGGTTAGCCCAAAAGACTTAGCAACAAATTCGTAGTGGCCATACCGAATCCTGAAAGTGGTCTTTGGGGTGTCACTCTCTCGAACTCTAAGCTGATGATACCCGGACCTGAGATCAATCGTGGAGAAGCATTTGGCACCCTGAAGCTGGTAAAAAAAATCATCGATCTTGGGTGAGGGGTACTTGTTTTTAATGGTAATCTTGTTCAGCTGCCGATGTCAATACACATGCGAAGGGAACCATCCTTCTTTCGAACAAATAGAACTAGTGCACCCGATGGGGACTCTCTCAGTCTAATGAAGCCCTTGTCCAATAGATCCTTCAACTGCTCCTTTAATTCCTTTAGCTCGGCTGGAGCCATCTTGTAAGGAGGGATAAAAATAGGCTACGTATCCGGCAATAAATCAATACCAAAAGCAATTTTCCTTTCCGGAGGAATACCTGGCAAATCCTCGGGAAACACCTCCGGGTATTCGCACACCACCAGAACTGACTGTTTAGTCGGGGTCTCGGACTCCACATCCTTAACCCTAACTAGATGGTACATGCAACCTTTTGAGATCATCTTCCTAGCCTTCAAGTAGGAAATAAACCGACATGCTAGAACTGCCGAACTACCCTTCCACTCCACAACTGACTCGCTGGGAAAATAAAACTCCACGGTATAGGTCCTACAATTAATCGAAGCATAACATGCAAATAACCAATCCATACCCAAAATGATGTCAAAATCAGTCATGGCCAATTTTACTAAGTCTGCGGAGGTAACCTTATGCAACACAGTGACCGGGCACCCTCTATATACCCGTCTAGCTACAACCGAGTCACCGATAGGGGTAGAAACTGAAAATGGTTCTCGGGACTAACTCCAAGGCAACTAGCAATGTAAGGAGTCACGAAAGACAATGTAGATCCTAGATCTAGCAAGGCATAAACATCAATATGAAAGACACGCAACATACCAGTGACTACATCTGGAGAAGTCTCCTTCTCCTGGAGTGAGGCAAGGGCATAGAATTGGTTCTGGCACTGACCGCCTCCCCCACTAGTAGATGCTCCCTGTGGGGCTGAATGGGCTGGAGCTGCTGCTGTCCTGGTGGTCTTTGCTCGACCCCTATCATCACCCTTTCTGGCATATAGACATTCTCGGCGCATGTGCCCAGGTCTACCACAGCTGAAGCAGACATTCGAACCGAGCGGCACTCCCCGGTGTGACTCTTGCCGCACTTCCCATAGGCTGGAGAGGTATACTCTAACTGGGTGCCCCTATGATCTCTCGACCCTGATGCCCTGCTCCTCTGATCACCCCTGGGCCTAGATGGGACACTAGCTGATGATGGTGCTGGGGCTAGTGACCTCTGCTGAAACTGTGGATGGTAGCCACTGCCGATCCTCTGATGTGAAAACCCAAGACTATCTGTCCGAGCCTTCTTTGCCTCCCTCTCCCTCGCATGAGCCGCCTCCATCTGCTGTGCGTACAAGACTATGTGAGGAAAGTCCATATCCTGGTAAAGCATGGCAGTCCTACAATCCTTGTCTAAATAATAAGCCACACCATGAACAAATCGTCTCACTCGCGCCCTCTGATCCATCACCAACTTTGGGGCATATTTCGACAAGCGAGTGAACTCAAGTGAATACACCAACACTTTCATCTTTCCTTGCTTGAGGTTAACAAACTCAACTGCCTTCAATTCTGTCACACCCCACCTAGGGGGGAATGACGGGCACCTGGTGCATGCTAGACTCTAGCTCTATTTCAAGAAACGAACCAGCTATATAGCGGCTGTAAATATAGCCCCCGGCCGATTAGGCCTATAGCCACTTGCAATGCACAACAGCTAACCAGAGCAATGACACTATAATTTGAAGCAACTGCTATTCACATTTGTGACCGACAAGGTCACTAACTATAACCAGAAGAAGGCCCCACGCGACCAACATCAACAACTACACACATATATACATGCACGGCCCCACATGACCAGCTCCACGACCACAGGAAACATTAGACTGCAAGCCTCTAGGAAGTAATAATAGAATGGTCAGGACAGGGCCCCGACCTACCCAAACGTAATAAAAAAGGAAATAGGAACAACCTCCAACTATCTAGCTCTGGAGGATAGAAGCTGATAACTCTGCTGACTGGATCACAAGGGATCGACTCCTCATCTATGTGTACCTGCAGGCAAGCAATGCAGCGCCCCCACGGGCGTCAGTACCACAGGTACCGAGCATGTAAAGCAAACTGAAATATACAACTGAAATGGATAGCAACAATAACATGACATATAAGCAGGAAGTAGCTGAGTCTATCTGGCTGAGGATAACTGGGGAGAATTTACCTATTCTGTAATCAAACTGGGCATACCTGATGACGTGTCTTCCTACTGTCTATCAGTATCTAATAGCACATGTAGATATACATATAAATACACACAATACCTGACCGACCCCCATAAGACGGAAGGTGCCAACCAACAGAACAATCTATTTACCCCTACCCGGGTCTAAACCAACAAAAAATAAGTCACTCCACTCATCTGATAACTGTGAGCTCCTCCTACCGGCCCTCTTGGGTTCGTAGCTCAGGCCTTGGCCTCTAACAATAAACTGTGTCTGAGTCCGAAGACTTCTTCCTCTGGGCGCAAGCGCTCACGGGGTAATCTGCTACTGTATCTGTGACTGAAACTGCCCTGGGTGCAAGCACGCAACAGGGTAATTTTATAAAAATCTGTATCTAAAACTGCCCCCAGCCACAAGCGCACACAGAGTAGTCTGCCCCTGTAAATAGGGTAATCTGGATCTGCGCAGAGTAAACTAAACTGCCCCTACAAGCAGGGTAATCTGGACAGTATTATTATGGTGGTCGGCCATCATCGTCCTCTAGGCGGACGACATCGCCCAGCTAGTGGCGGTATCTGAATCTGGTATCGACACAGCTATAACCCAGGGGAGGTGGGGATGCTAAAGGACACCCACATGCCATAACAAGTCTCAACATGCAAAGCACATACACAGCAAGCATGCTCAAATGAAAAATACTAATCATATTCTCTTCTTTTATTTCAAGGCCAGTCCGTATTAAACAACTGATGTTGTATTATGTTTTACACTATTTCTGATTGCTGGCCTAACTGCTACCTGGCCTTTATCTATTTATCAGATTATTGTTATATGTGATTTGAAGCTATATCAATTTCTAGAGCCATATCTGTTTCTGGAGCTATATCTGTATCTGGAGTTATATTAGTGTCTGGAGCTATTTCTATATCTGATTACTGATCTGATTATATTTGGATATAACTCAATAACATAGAACATGCCATCTATAACTGGATATAGCTTAATAATATAAAATGTGCCATCTATTACCGGATACAGTCCCAACAAAAGTAAAACATACTATCTGTAATCTTGCTAATTCATTATACTACTTTTACAACTTCCATTCTGGGTATTACGTAGGAACATGCTGAGCTACTAGCGGATACCACATTACTATCTGAAATCATCTGACTATCCGTTATTCTGATTATTGCATGATACGTAATGATATACTAGCATGCTTGCTGGAAATCGTACTAAAATCGTTCCTGTATGCTGGGTATCTGTTAATAGCCTTTATTCTATTTATTTTCTAGACTGTACTTCCTGGCTTGCCAAAAAGAATAGCTTTACATACCTGGTTTCTGAGTACCCGACTGACCGATGTGATTTCCGTCAGTACTTCGGCTGTTTCTCCCAACTACATTCATATACATATCAATTAGAACTAAATACATTAATATCTGGGAGAAATTATCACTTCTGATATATATTTATCCCAAACTTCGACCTTTCAGAAAACGGTCGAAAACTCATTATTTCTCGATAGTCCAGAAGGGATAAATGCTCACTGCAAGGCTAGGAACACATTGGTACTAATTTAAAGCAATTCTATTTACTTTACCTCGGTAGCACGACGTTTCGCCGGCCAAATTTCACGAAACCAACTCCGTAGGATTGCTCTCTACAGCTTTATATCTCGGTATCTAAGCCGGAACGGAGTTTAGACCGCATTTGGCAGCATAATCGGAAGGAATTATATATATATATATGTCGTGGGTTTGCCTTAACATGGCTACCCATTGTTTTTCCTAGTTTTTATTAATGAAGATGAAAAAAAACCGACTTTCCTTTTTTTTTCTAAATCCCTTAACAAAAATGCCATTAGGCTATTTATTCATTTACAATTTACGGGGTGTAACATCCTCCCCCCTTAAGAACATTCGTCCTCGAATGACATTCTGTCTAGAGGACTTCTCAACTTACTCAACTTGTTTCTAGAAAAATTTCGGCAGAGTTTCCTCTGTATTATGGACTATCTCAAAATTCTTGAAAAGCAGAAAAGCCCAATACAGGTACTCCACACGATATAATAACATTCATATATAACTGTCTATAATCAATTGCCTGCTTTCATATATGAAATATAAGCATTCATAAGGAAAAACAGTTCTAACATACCTCCTGTTTGCCTATGCCTGGAATAAGTGGGGATATCTAGCTTTCATGTCCTCCTCGGCTTCCCAGGTCATCTCTTCTCGGTTCCTGTTACGCTACAATACCTTGATAGACGCAACATCTTTAGTTCTCAGTCTATGGATCTATTTGTCTAGTATAGCTACTGGAACCTCTTCATATGCTAACTCTTCCGTGACCTGGACATCCTGAACTGGAACATTTATGGAAGGGTCTCCTACGAAATTCCTCAACATAGATACATGGAATACTGGGTGAAAAAACTCTAATTCTGGGGGCAAGTTCAATTCGTATGCTACTCGGCCTATTCTTCGCCGAATCTGATATGGCCCAATGAACCTCGGGCTAAGCTTGCCTTTCTTGCCAAATCTCATCACCCCTTTCATCGGAGCCACTTTCAAATATACCCAGTCATCCACTGAAAATTCTAAATTTCTGTGCCGCATATCTTCTGGCGGCTCTGAGCAGTCAGTAGGCGTTCTCTGATGAGCTTCACCGCCTCTTCTGACTGACGAATAATATCCGGCCCAATCAGCGCTGTCTCCCCCGCTTCAAACCAGCCAACGGGTGATCTACATTTCCGCCCGTATAATGCTGCAAAGGGCGCTATCTGGATAGCTGAATAATAACTGTTATTATAGGTAAATTCAATCAATGGCAGATGCTCATCCCAGCTACCCCCAAAATCTAGCACACACGCTCGTAGCATATCTTCGAGCATCTGGATAGTTCGTTCTGCTTGCCCATCTGTCTGAGGATGAAAGGCTGTACTTAAGTTAATCTGTGTCCCCAGGCCTCTCTGAAACGATTGCCAAAATCTAGCTGTAAACTGTGCTCCCCTGTCTGAAATAATAGATACTGGCACTCCATGTAATCTAACTATTTCTTTGATATATAATTCGGCATAATCCTCAACAGAGAATGTAGTTCGTACTGGCAGGAAATGGGCTGATTTTGTTAATCTGTCAACGATTACCCAAATAGAATCGTTTCTGCGTCTGGTATGGGGTAACCCTGTTACAAAATCCATATTTATCGCTTCCCATTTCCACAAAGGCATGGCTATATCCTGCGTCAGACCGCCCAGTTTCTGGTGTTCTGCTTTCACCTGCTGGCAGTTAGGACATCTAGATACAAATTCAGCTATTTCAGTTTTCATACCTGACCACCAGTAGATGTCTCTGATGTTGTGGTACATTTTCGTTGCTCCTGGATGGAGGGAATAGCGAGCGTAATGTACCTCATGCATGATCTGCTGGCGAAGCCCTGAAACATTCGGGACACATAAGCGGCCCTTAGAACGTAGCACTTCATCCTCAGTCACTTGGAAATCTGGCTCCTTACCTTTCTGAACTCTATCTCTGAGATGGACTAAGTCAGGATCCTCATACTGCCGTTCTTTTACCTCTATAACTAACGATGACACAGCAGAGTTCTGAATCACCGCTCTGTTATTTTTTGTTTCTACTACTCGAACGGCTAAACCAGCTAGCTGATGAATTTTCTTGGCTAACTCCCGCTTCTCGGGTCGCAAATACGCTAAACTCCCCATTGACTTACGGTTGAGGGCATCGGCTACTACATTAACTTTCCCTGGGTGGTAGAGAATATTTACATCATAATCTTTCAGCAATTCTAACCAACAACGCTGCCGCAGATTTAACTCCTTTTGTGTGAAAACATACTGCAGGCTTTTATGATCTGTAAAAATGTCTACATGAATGCCATACAGATAATGCCTCCAGATTTTCAGAGCGTGGATCACTGCGGCCAGTTCCAGGTCATGGGTCGGATAGTTCTTTTCGTGCTTCCTCAGCTGTGTAGGAAGCATAAGCAATTACCTTTCCATGCTGCATCAACACACAACCTAGTCCAAAGCCTGAAGCGTCGCAATACACCGCATACCCATCTGTTCCCTCTGGCAATGCTAGTACTGGGGCGGAGGTCAATCTGTCTTTCAATTCTTGAAAACTCTGCTCACATGCCTCCGTCCATTGACGTTTCGCTGCTTTCTGTGTCAGCTTTGTCAAAGGTGCTACTATAGTGGAGAATCCTTCAGCAAATCTCCGGTAATACCCTGCTAAACCCAGGAAACTGCGGACCTCGGTCGGAGTGGTAAGTCTGGGCCATGTCTTGACCGCCTTTATTTTCTGTGTGTCCACCTGTATACCAACATCCGACACGATATGCCCCAAAAAGGCAACTGAGTTCAGCCAGAACTCACACTTGGAAAACTTGGCATACAGCTGACGGTCTCTAAGGATCTGGAGTACTGTTCGTAAATGGTTCTGGTGATCTGCCTCTGAACGAGAATATACTAGAATATCATCGATAAATACTATCACGAACAGATCCAAATACGGTCTGAATATGTTGTTCATCAGGTCCATAAACACTGCGGGAGCAGTCGTCGGCCCAAAAGACATGACTAGAAATTCAAAGTGACCATACCTGGTCTTGAAAGTAATCTTTGGAATGTCCCTCTCACGAACCCGGACGTGGTGGTATCCGGATCTCAGATCTATCTTAGAGAAACATCTGGCCCCCTGCAACTGGTCAAACAAATCATCTATTCTAGGGAGAAGGTATTTATTTTTAACCGTTACCTTATTCAGCTGTCGGTAGTCTATACATATATGGAGTGAGCCATCTTTCTTTCTTACAAACAGAACTGGCGCAACCCACGGGGAAGTACTAGGCCTAATAAAGCCTTTGTCGAGCAAATCTTTTAACTGCTCTTTCAACTCTCTAAGCTCAGCTGGTGCTATGCGATACGGGGGAATGGATATGGGTTGAGTCCCTGGCAACAAGTAAATTGCAAAATCTATCTCCCTTTCGGGAGGGATACCAGGCAACTAATCCGGAAATACGTCATGGAATTCATTGACCACTGGAACAGACTGAAGAGTTGGAGGTTCCACCCGAACGTCCTGAACTCTAACTAGGTGGTAAATACATCCCTTTGCTATTAATTTTCTCACCTGAAGGTAGGAAATAAACCTACCTTTTGGCGTAGCTGTGCTCCCTTTCCACTCTCGCACTGCTTCCCCCGAAAAGTGAAATTGGACCGTCTTGGTCCAGCATTCTAAGTTGGCATAGCAAGGCACTAACCAGTCCATACCCATAATGGCATCGAAGTCGACCATCTCAAGTTCTATTAAGTGTACTATGGTCTGGCGATCAGCAACCTCTACCGTACACCCTCGGTAAACTCTTTTAGCTATAATCGAATCACCGACCAGTGTAAGCATTGAAAAGTGCTGCTGAAGCAATTCTGGTTTGATACCCAACTTCCGGGACACAAATGGTGTAGTATATAACAAGGTAGACCCTGGATCAATCAATACATAAACAGGGTATGAGCAGATAATCAATATACCTGTGACCACGTCGGGAGATGCCTCTGAATCCTGCCTCCCTGGTAATGCATAGGTACGGTTGGGGCCTGCACCTAAGCCAGAGGCTCCTGATCTACCTCGACCCCTATTTGCTGAACCTGAGGGTCTGCGCCCTGTCGAGGCTGCTGGAGCTCGTGGCCCCGCTGATGCTCTATCCAGACTATCCCGGCTACCTCGTCCTCTGGCCGGACAATCTCTCATTAAATGCCCTTCCTGTCTGCAGTAATAGCACCCTGAGGAGCCTTGCCTGCAGGCTCCAGAATGGGGTCGGTGGCATATAGGACAAGGGGTAGGTGTAAATCTACTCTGTTCTACCCTCCGCTGCTGAGGTGATGCTACTGTCCGTAAACTGCTACCGGACTCTAACTGACTTCGGTGAACAAATCTGCCTCTCTGCTGCTGTACCGAGGTAAAGATCTGGGTGGCCTATCTGAAAACTGTGGTCTCGGCCCCCTAGGGATTTCCCCCTGAATCTCAGCGGGTCTGTTTCTACGGCGCTGCTCTGAAGTCGCCTGCCTGTCGCCCCGCTGCCGTTGTCTTAGGCCCTCAATTGTCTGTGCGAAGGCCTGTACCCTGGTTATGTCCATGCCCTCTCTCAAAGTAGCCGTCATGCACGTCTCTATGTAATCTGAATTCAGGCCCATAATAAAACGATGGACTCTGGACGACATGATGTCCACAAATGCTGGAGCATAGCGGGCTAAGGAGTCGAACTATAAAGAATACTCACGGACGCTCCTGGCCCCCTGCTCTAAGTGTAAGAAATGGTCCATCCGAGCCTGTCTGACCTCCCGGGGTAAGTAGTGGTCCAGGAAGGCCTCTGAGAAGCTGGACCAAGTAGGAGGGGCTGCATCTCTTCCCCGAGATCGCTCCCAACTTTCGTACCATAATACAGCTATGTCCCGTAACCGAAACACTACCAGCTCAACTGATTCTATAGGGGTCACATGCATAACCTGAAAAATCCTCTGCATCTGATCTAGGAAATCCTGGGGGTCCTCTACTTGATCTGACCCAGTGAACTGCGGGGGTCCCAATGCCAAGAATTCTCTAACCCTGGAACTACCTGGCCCACCTAGAGATTCTATTGATGCAGGTGGTACTGGCTGACACTGAGTAGCTAGCATCTGGGTTAACATAACCACCGCACTACGTAGCTCCTGATCAGATGAAGTGGGTGCAGGAGCTGTGGGAGGCAGTCCTTCCTCAAATGGTGTCTGGCGAGGCGGAGACTGCTGGGAGGGTCGAGATGACACCTCCGTATCGCCCTCAAACTGGGCTGAATCTGGCTGTAAGTGAGGCATCTTGCTGGTGCCTTCGCCCACCGCTGTATCCAATCTCCTGCCTGTAGCAGGGTGCCACTGATCTGCCATAGTATCTATAGACAAAGAGGGTGGTAAGTTTCAAAAGAACTAACCCTATACTGTACTGTGCTATGGCACGACTGAGTATGAAAGAAGGGTAACCATCCTATTATGCCTCGCATCCTCCTGCCTATAGTATGTGGTGCACAACACATCCATAGACAAGACTCTACTTAGCACGGCTTGCAGACTCCCTGGGACACGAACTGCTCTGATACCAAGTTTGTCACACCCCACCTTGAGGGGTATGACGGGCACCTGGTGTCTGCTAGACTCTAGCTCTATTTCAAGAAACGAACCGACTATATAGCGGCTGTAAATATAGCCCCCGGCCGATTAGGCCTATAGGCACCTGCAATGCACAACAGCTAACCAGAGCAATGACACTATAATTTGAAGCAACTGTTATTCACATTTGTGACCGACAAGGTCACTAACTATAACCAGAAGAAGGCCCCACACGGCCAACATCAACAACTACACATATATATACATGCACAGCCCCACACGACCAACTCCACGACCACAGGAAACATCAGATTGCAAGCCTCTAGGAAGTAATAATAGAATGGTCGGGACAGGGCCCCGACCTACCCAAACTGTAATAAAAAAGGAAATAGGAACAACCTCCAACTATCTAGCTCCGGAGGATAGGAGCTGATAACTCTGCTGACTGGATCACGAGGGATCGACTCCTCATCTATGTGTACCTGCAGGCAAGCAATGCAGCGGCCCCACGGGCGTCAGTACCACAGGTACTGAGCATGTAAAGCAAACTGAAATATACAACTGAAATGGATAGCAACAATAACATGACATATAAGCAGGAAGTAGCTGAGTCTATCTGGTTGAGGATAACTGGGGAGAATTTACCTATTCTGTAATCAAACTGGGCGTACCTGACGACGTGTCGTCCTACTGTCTATCAGTATCTAATAGCACATATAGATATACATATAAATACACACAATACCTGACCGACCCCCATAAGCCGGAAGGTGCCAACCAACAGAACAATCTATTTACCCCTACCCGGGTCTAAACCAACCAAAAATAAGTCACTCCACTCATCTGATAACTGTGAGCTCCTCCTACCGGCCCCCTTGGGTACGTAGCTCAGGCCTTGGCCTCTGACAATAAACTATGTTTGAGTCCGAAGACTCCTGCCTCTGGGCGCAAGCGCTCACGAGGTAATCTGTTGTTGCATCTGTGACTGAAATTGCCCCTGTGTGCAAGCACGCAACAGGGTAATTTTATAAAAATCTGTATCTTAAACTGCCCCCGGCCACAAGCGCACACAGAGTAGTCTGCCCCTGTAAACAGGGTAATTTGACTCTGCGCAGAGTAAACTGAACTGCCCCTGCAAGCAGGGTAATCTGGACCGTATTATTATGGTGGTCAGCCATCATCATCCTTTAGGTGGACGGCATCGCCCAACTAGTGCCGGTATCTGAATCTGGTATCGACACAGCTATAAGCCAGGGGCGGCGGGGATGCTAAAGGACACCCACATGCCATAACAAGTCTCAACATGCAAAGCACATACACAACAAGCATGCTCAAATGAAAAATACTAATCATATTCTCTTCTTTTATTTCAAGGCCAGTCCGTATTAAACAACTGATGTTGTATTCTGTTATACACTGTTTCTGATTGTTGGGCTAACTGCTACCTGGCCTTTATCTATTTATTTTATTATTGTTATCTGTGATCTGAAGCTATATCAATTTCTAGAGCCATATCTGTTTCTGGAGCTATATCTGTATTTGGAGCTATATCAGTGTCTGGAGCTATTTCTATATCTGATTACTGATCTGATTATATTTGGATATAACTCAATAACATAGAACATGCCATCTATAACTGGATATAGCTTAATAATATAAAATGTGCCATCTATTACCGGATACAGTCCCAACAAAAGTAAAATATACTATCTGTAATCTTGCTAATTCATTATACTACTTTTACAACTTCCATTCTGTGTATTACGTAAGAACATGCTGAGCTACTAGCGGATACCACATTACTATCTGAAATCATCTGACTATCCGTTATTCTGATTATTGCATGATACGTAATGATATACTAGCATGCTTGCTGGAAATCGTACTAAAATCGTTCCTGTACGCTGGGTATCTGTTAATAGCCTTTATTCTATTTATTTTCTAGACTGTACTTCCTGGCTTGCCGAAAGAATAGCTTTACATACCTTGTTTCTGAGTACCCGACTAACCTATGTGATTTCCTTCAGTACTTTGGCTGTTTCTCCCAACTACATTCATATACATATCAATTAGAACTAAATACATTAATATCCGGGAGAAATTATCACTTTTGATATATATTTATCCCAAACTTTGACCTTTCGGAAAACGGTCGAAAACTCGTTATTTCTCGATAGTCCAGAAGGGATAAATGCTCATTGTAAGGCTAGGAACACATTGGTACTAATTTAAAGCAATTCTATTTACTTTACCTCGGTAGCACGACGTTTCGCCGGCCAAATTTCATGAAACCAACTCCGTAGGATTGCTCTCTGCAGCTTTATATCTCGGTATCTAAGCCGAAACGGAATTTAGACCGCGTTTCGAAGCGTAATCAGAAGGAATTATATATATATATGTCGTGGGTTTGCCTTAACATGGCTACCTTATGTTTTTCCTAGTTTTTATTGATGAAGATGAAAAAAAACCGACTTTCCTTTTTTTTTTTCTAAATCCCTTAACCAACATGCCATTAGGCTATTTATTCATTTACAATTTACGGGGTGTAACAAATTCCCTCATTTCCTGAGGGAACAATTTTTCAAGAAAGGACGTGTGGAACTCATCCCAGCTAATAGGGCCTGCTCCCGCTGTCCTTCCATTTCTTGTACCAAATATGTATGACCTCCTTTAGCTGATAAGAGGCCAAGTCCACACAGTCCCCATTTGTCAGCCCCATAACCTGAGTGACCTTAAAGATCCCTTCAATGAACTCGTGGGGATCCTCATCCACCTTTGATCCCGTGAACTCGGGAGGGTTCATCCTCAAGAAATCTCTAATCTGAGCTGCCACTGATTGCCATTCTATGGAACCTGCGCAACAGCCTGTTGATTGACCTGAGCGGTCAAGGCCTGCGCAACATCAGAATCGCCGCCCAAAACTCGGCGTGGGCAGTTGGCTCTTGAATAGGTGGGGCTTGCTGATGCCCATGGTCATTTCCATATCCGTGTCCTTCATCATTCCCATTCCTCCTTCCATTCATTCTCCTAGGAACCATAATTCTGCAATCGCAATCGCACGAATTAGAAGGATGGAAAAGCTTTTCATCGCACAACATAGAACATGAACGAAGGGAACATTTCCTAAAATATTTAGTAGCCTCTTCGTCATAAGTGTGGCGCGCTTCACACCCATGAAAAAGACTCTACCTAACGCAGCTTTCAAACTCCCTAGGACACATCTGAACCTATTGCTCTGGTACTAAGTTTTTCATGACCCGAACATACACCCGGATCGTAGACACGGGACAAGGGACCCCAAGTCAACCCATGGAACATTCATTCAACTAATACCATTCAAATAAGCGGAACAATAATCATAAAGCTATAGAGGAAATGCAATCATAACATAGCATCAAGAAATACCAAACGTTTACACAACTGAATACTACATACTTGTCCGAAAGCCTCTATACATGAGATGGGTTGATGTGACAACACCCCCAACTAACCCGACCAAAACTAAATGGAAACAAAATGAAACTCTGTAAAACTGCCCTCGGAACATGAGGACTCACCAATAAGCTGAAAGCATAAGCTTAGAAGACTAAGGATGAGGATGAGCCTGAGGTCCGGACCCTGTATCATGAAACGATATAACATAGAGAGTATGAGGTCAGTACGTGGAATCACCTGAGTATGCAAGGTAAATAAAATGGACATTAAAAAAAATATAGTAAACTCATAACTAGACATAAGAGAAGGACGTCATGCTAGCATCAAAAACCTTCACAATAAAACATAAGGCTCAAGACTTTCAAATCATTCATAATCACAATGGGAGGACTCGTCATAACCGACACCATCATGGTAGAACCTTTCATGATGCCTCACTGTCTCGATCAAGTGGCCAGAGCCGACCATGACTTTCCAAGCGACGGTCGTGCATAAGGCATGATATCACATTTGAGGGGATCATTATCAACACGTCATAACATTTACAAACACACGGTGGCACGTGGTTATGAGACACCGGCGCAGTCCTTTGAACGCCGGGCTGCTCGGTGCTTGACACGGCTCCCAAAAACATTCATATAGGCTCATAAACAAATCATTAACATCATGCATAAGAATTCATTGGCTAAGATATAACATTTATCATCATCGATCCCCTTTCGAAACATGCTTAGCCAAGAATCAAGGCCCTTTTAACGGCTAACATCATAAATCGATAAATCATGAAATTCATTTGTAAATCATAAATCATTCTTCATATGTGGGAATTTCCCAATACTTCATCATACTCATTTCTTTCAAAATATACTCATAAACATAGGTAACTTAGATTCTAGCATTTGAATAATCAATAAACTTAAAATAACGAATATTCATCATAAATCATAATTTCCATGAACTTCCATAAATGTGCAATTTAGATTTAAAAAGATCGAAACATGAATTAAAGAAATTAATTGTAAAACCTTCCCATCATGCATATTTCCATAAATAAGACTCAATTTAAACATACCCATAAGGAGAAATTACATTGAAATGCTTTGGGTAAAACCCCATGGAGTTTGAGTAGGAGAATTCATGACTTTAATCGAAATTGGGCATAGGTGAGGAATAATTCCACACATTTTAAAATCCTACAAACCTGGGAATGGAGAGACTCAAAGTTCCTTCAACATCCACATAGAAATTGAAGAAAAGTTTGCGGAAGAAGGCCTTGAATCTCCCAAAACCTCTCTAGAATCCTTGCATGAGAATGGGAATGCAATAGGACTTAACTCCTCTTAGTACACCCAGGAAATAACCAAAATGACGTAGTTTAGGGGCTAAAAATGAGGAAAAGTCAAAAATACCCTTAAAATAATTTCCTTGAAAATTGTCCCCGACGGACCAATGACCGACCCAACAGGTCGTGGCATCATACCATGACTCGTGGTATTGAGTCGTCAGGTCCACTGCATCGTGACATATCTCAGATCCTTCCCATGACTCGACAGGATCAGTCATTACAACAAACCACGGGTGGTTGAATCGACCGTCGTCAGCCCCTTGACCAATTCTGACTTCTCTTTCCACGAGCCTCACCATGACTCGTGGTGGCATCCAACGAGTCGTGGTCTCCATCCATTGAATGCATTGGAAGCTTCAACCAACAAGCAACGACTTGGAACAACGGGTCGTTGTCTCCCACCATAGGTCGTGGGATGGCCCGTTGCTTCCTCCTTCGCCTAAGTTCAGTCATTCTAAAAACTGGTAACAATGACTCGTTGTTCCTGACAACGAGTCATTACACCGTCTATTTCCACCACTGCTTCCCTGACTTCCCAAACCACGACTGTATATGATGACCCATGGTATCCTACCACAAGTCGTAGGGTCATCTGTTCTGTGATATTTTTGCTAGTTTTCTGCACTTTTCAATTTTAACTCCCGGGTCTATTCTTAGGCCTTTCCGGGGTATTACACATGAAGACTCACTTAGAGCTAGTCTGATCTAGAGTAAGGGTGGATCTAATGGCAGGGTTGAGACTGATCACTCAAACCTATATCATGAGACAATATAACATAAAAATATGAGCTTAGTACTTTTAATGTACTGACTATGTAGGATAAGTAAAACATCTGAGTAAGTACAATATTGTAAAATCATGATCGTGAGATAGTCATAAATATGAGTTGTTTTTCATAAGCTGTAGCATAATGACCCAAGGTTTTGAAAGTAAAATCATATAGTTTAACATGCTTGAAATCGTAAGTAAAAGCTTAGAAACTGGTCAATGGGTCAATTACACTATAAAATATGATATCATAAATCCTAAACATGAACATCCTAAAACATGAGAAACAGTGGGAGATTCTCATAACCAACACCATCATGAATGAGCACATGATGCACAACTATCTTGCTGAAGTTGGCAAAGCCATCCTAAGCCATGCTAAGGCAAAGAATGATAAAGGCGTTATATCACTCATAATCATGAACCCAGTAGCATAAGGGAGACACTATCAACTAGAGACAACTCCTTAAGTTAGGGGCAAGGGAGATACTTTCAACTGGCTATCCTTTGGTGGCACGTAGTTCAAGACCTATGTGCGTTGAACCTTAGCCTACTCGATGCTAAATTCTACTCCTAAATTATGCATATTGCTCATGGTCATAATCATGAAACATATTTGGTTTTGCATGGACTAGTTGGAAAACATGAAATTCATAAACTTACTTGACATATGTGAACTAACCTTGAAAACAATGTCGCTGATTCAGCCATGATACATAAGCTTGAAATTCATAAAATTCATACATAATTGAGTAAATCATCATAACTTGAGAAATGTAGCTGATAAGAGATTCTTGTAGAAAAAGTGTAATCATAATCATAAAACATGGATTGAATCATAAGATAATTGAATTCATAGAAGATCATGAGAGATTTCATCAAAATTGGGTCTAACCCTAGAAAATTTCATAAAACATGTTTGGAGACTTGAATTCATGAAATTGATTTGAAATTGGGCATGAAGTGGGAAGAAATCCCCCATTCATGACCCTACATACCTAGGCTTGATAAATCCTTTACTTAATTTGAAGACCCAAGAGAAATTGAGAAGGAAAAGATGATGAAACTATCTCTTCCTTGAGAGAGAATTTCTAACTTATGGTGTTTGAAGAAAAATGAGGGCTTATGTCGGTACAATCTGCCAACGGGTCATACAATTCACTCATTGGTTCTAGGTGGATTTTGTCACCTTTTCTGAAGTTGCTCACCACGAGACCACCAACGAGTCGTTGGTCCATAGAATGACTAGTTTGAGAATAGTTGAATGGCTTGGTGCCATTTTTCCGGTTGGTTTCTACTGCAAATCTCGGATCTGATCGTAGGGACTTTCGGGGTGTTACATTATCTCCCTCTTGAGAATATTCTTCCTCGAATGAAGGATAACTAAGTTGTAAAGATAGGGAAAGAGCTATAATCCTAGAACTGAAAGGCTATAAACTGAAAGGCTATAAACTGTAAATTACTATTAATTTATAATTTCAACTTCTAATAATTATGCCCAATTATGTAAGTTAGTCAATTTGTGGTTCCATTATGATCTTGATCTTCTTAAGCCCTAAATTATGATTTATGATGAATGTTCATGTATGATGAGATATTAATGATGAATAGCATGTTTTCAAGTTACCCATGTTTATAATCATGTTTTCAAGTGAATTGTGTATTTTCAAGCATGTTAAAGTATTGGCAATGCCCACATGTTCAAGTATGATTTATCATTTATGATATGGATTTCATGATTGATCGATTTATGACGTTGGCTGATTCATGGGCCCTTGATTCATAGCTAAACATGTATGTAAATGGGGATCAATGATGTTAATGTTTATTTGGCCATGAATTTCATAAATGATGTTTATGATTTACGTACAAGTCTAATGTGCATATTTTTGGGAGCAGTTTCTAGCATCGAGTAGCCCAGCATTCAGAGAACTACATCGGTATCTCAAAACTACGTGCCACCGTAGGTTCATGTTGATACAATACAATGTTAATGGATCCCCCTCTTTCGTGATATCACATAATGCACATCCCTTGCTTGGCAAGCCTGGGATGACTCTGCCTACTTGAGTGAGATACTTGGAGTATCATGTAAGGCTCTACCATGATGGTGTCGGTAATGACGAGTCCTCTCATTGTTCCTCATGATTTATGCATGGTTATGTTCATATTATTTTTGCTTAAGTCACATTTAATGAAGCTTTTCTCCTATTATTGTGATTATGACTGATTTACGAATGTTTTGAAATACTTGAGCCTTCTCTTTCTATCTTTCTAACTCGTGTATTCACACTCCAAAGAATAATGCTAGTCAGTGGAATAAGAGGCACTCTCTAGTCATTTCTCCCTGTAGGAGTTAAGAAAAGCTAAGGCAGAAGAATTCGTGAACTTAAAGTAAGGAACCAAAAGAGTGGGGGAGTATGACTGGGGAAGTATGAAGCCTTCTGTGATAGCCTTAGAGGCAAATGGGAAGTCAAGAGATAGTGATTTCTACCTAGCCTTAAGAAGGGGACCAATCCTCAGAATGATGACCTTTAAGCTAAGGGGGAGATTATAAGGTGAAGGACCAGGTCATGCCTTGAGTTTCGAGTGTGAAGGTACAGGATTAGTAAATATGGGAGATTGATCCACGCTTATTCAGGTGTACTTCTATACTTTAGTCTATGCGATACTCTACTCATGCCGTATGTGAACATGTTATGCCTATGTCTAAGTTCCAAGTACTCCTTACGTGTCTTCGTACTCAGATTCATAGAATGAGAAGTAACTACTTTAGATGGTGATTCCAGTCTTCTTCCATGATTCCATAAATCTCAACTTCATGTCATGTCCCTCATTATGTATGTAAACTCATGTCTCTCAGCATGCTCATCTCTATGGACTTAGTCCTTGAGATTTGCCTTATCTGTTCATAAGATCGTGTTATATTAAGTATATGCCCAACTTAGATTTCTTTAATGATTCATTCTCATAATTTCCTTGCTCTAAGAACTATGAATGTTCCCCCATGATGGAAATGATGGTTAAAATGTGTACATTCAGGATAACTCCCTGTCCTTGCCATAGATGTCGGGTATGTAAAAGTTCAGGAAGCGCAGTTATTAGCCAAGCCTGGAAGTGTAACAACCAACATGGTCATTTTGCATTTTTTGATCCATTTCCATGCGTTGAACCTTTCCATATCCTTATTTTTTTACTTATGACTTGCGGAGATGGATGACACAATTTCCAAGATGATCCAATGAATATTGGATAAGATTTTCAGTTTTTGGAAAGTTTGAAGTTTGAGAGGTTTGATCAAAGTCATTATTTCAGGTTAACGAGCTTGAATTTGGGTTCTGAAAGTTCTGTTAGTTTCGGATGGTGATTTATGACTTAGTTGGGTAGTTTGCATCGATCCATAGGTCTTCGGGAGTGAATTGAATCTTTGGTTGGATTTATGAGCTTTGAGGAAGCTAAGTTTGACTATGGTTAACTTTCGATCAAAACAACCTCATATCGGTGATTTGATGATTCCAACAGGTCTAGAATGTGTTTTATGATTGAATTGCATATTTGGTTTGTGACTGGAGGATTTCAGATGAGTTTCAGGTGGATTTGAACATTTTGTGTGTTTAGCATGATTTTAAGCATAAAATGTGACAACTCAGAGGTTTGTTTTTAATTTTTGAGATCGAAAAATTGTTTCAAGACTTTTAAATTCTTAGCATGAATTATAGGAGTTATCTGAAAAGTTTGGTGCAATTTCGATAAGTCAAGATCGAGTTTTATTACAAAAGATGAAATAATTCTTGAACGAGCAAAAATGATGGCTGACTAGGCAAGAGAGCACCAAATGGAGTTTTGATTGAACGAGTAGATCCTTATCATTATTTGGGAACTATAGGAAAAAGAATCATCGCATTTTGAGTTCGTATGATGAAGTTATGGCCATTTTAGTAAAAATTAAAGTTGCTGGTGCAGTCCTATATAAATACCTGAGTGGTGTATTTTTGCACAGACTATGTTTATTTGGTATTTTGAGTATATTTGGAGTTCTGGAGTTTGGAATTGAGTGATTTTTGTGGAATTCTTCTCTACTTAACAAGGGGGTAAGTATCTAATCCTTAATTTGGTATTTCTCCATAATTTCATCACTTGGTTTTCATTTGTATCGGTGAATTTATTGAAGGAAAATTGAGGATTTTGGGTCTAGAGTTAAGAGATTGTATTTTGATGAATTCAAATTAGATTTGAGCTCCGTTTTGTATAAAATTTTATATTTGAATTCTTTACATTATGAGTAACACGATTTTCAAATAAAATTCCAATTTTGCCCTTGTGGGCTCGGGGTTGACTTTTGGGTTGGCTTTTTGAGCTCGGGATAGAAGTATATCAATATGGGTGTCCATGATTTTATTTTCTTATGTAGAATACATATTTGACCAGATTTGGATCATTTAGAATAGTTACGGAAGGGAAAATTCATAATTTGATTCTTGAGCTTTATTTCGAGGCAAGTAGATATTTCTTAAATCTTTGAGGGTTCGGAAAAAAAGGGAAGATTAGTCCCCAGTATGGTGGGACATATAGGGTTGTGAGACATGTTGGCAAGGTGATCGATGAGTTGGAGCTACCAGCGGAGTTAGCTTCGGTACATCCGGTGTTTCATGTGTCCTTGTTGATGAAATGCATCAAAGATCCACCTATAGTGGTTCCGGTAGAGGAAATTAGGGTAAAGGACAACCTTACCTATGAGGATGTACCAGTTGAGATTCTTGATCATCAGGTTCATAAATTGAGGAATAAGAAAGCAGCCTTGGTGAAAGTTTTGTGGATGAATCAACTTGTTGAGAGAGCTACGTGGGAAGCCGAAGTAGATATGATGGCTAAATATCGGTATCTTTTCCTACTAGATCAGTTCCAGCTGGAGGTATAAATTTCATCCTTAGAACTCTATTCAATTCAAGTCGTGCATAACAGTTCCGTTCATATCTTAGCATGTATGTTTCATGAATTCAGTTCAATCATGTGTATCAGCCCAGAGTCAATCACTCTGTTAGTTTTCAGCTTCAGATGTTCAGTATTTGGGATGACAGTTCTTTTTCCAGTTCTTCAGTATGCTTAACTCACTTTTGAGGACGAATATTCCCAAGTGGAAGATATTGTAATACTCCAAAAGTTCCTAAGACTAGACTTAAGATTTGAAGTGTGATCAACAGGAAAAGTTGAAAAAATTTACTTCAGTATGACTTAACCTACAAGTCATAGGTTGGTAGTACGGGTCGTAGGAAGACCCATGGTCCAGATCAGATAAGTTTTTTTTCCAACCACGAGTCCTCACTACGAGCCGTAGTATTTGTGTATGACCCGTGGCAGGAAGTCATAACAAATCTTTGGAGTTATCATGTGAATGATTGTCCGAGTAATAATACGACTTGTAGGATGGAGTTACGGGTGGAAGTACGAGTCGTGGAAATATTCAGAGAGTTGGGGAAAAATAGACTCATTAGTCACTGGAGGAAACCATAGGTTGGTGGTATGACTCATGGTACGAGTCGTAATATGATGGTGTGAATTGTTGGTTCAGTCGTGAGTTGATATATCATAATGCCTTGGACTTTCGGGCTAAGTAGGAACCTTTCTAGGTATGTGGATAGACCCATGTCCGATGAATTTATGGAAACAAGGTGTTAAGATTAATTCCAAATTGTAAAAAGTGCATTGGATGCAAAGTAAGGTCATAAGGAACCTCTAGCATGAAGTTGAATTGAGAGCCTTCTTACCGATTGGGTTTTTTGTATTGGTTCGTATAAGAGTCAATTTCAACTGATCATAGCTCCCATGTTACAAAATATTTTTGGGTGATTCAGCATATCAAATTGTAGCTCTTTGAGTCTTCTTTACAACACATCTTACCTTTTGCCAATCCGAGTTTGGAGTAAAACATTATGAGCAATTTAGTGAAGTGTAGAAGGCATTGTACGACTCTCAGTATGAGTCGTACAGTCAACCTACGACCCGTATTTTGGGTCGTAGTAACTCCCAGTTACAAGTTTTATTTCGATAGTTTTAGGGAATTTTGATAAACTCCTATTCTTCTAACTCCTAGATAATATCATTTTGGTCTTTCTTTAGGTAAGATTAAATGGTTTAATATAGCCTAAATCCTTACTCTCTTCAAATATTCTTAGATTAGATTTTCTCTCAATAAGGAGCTAGGGGTCATCACCTTCAACTTCTCAATTCCTCTTGGATCTTCAATACAAGTCAAGGAATCATCAAACCAGGTATGTAAGGCTATGAATGATAGTTCCTTTCACTCTCATGCTTAAAGTTCCTCTAAATTTCATGAATTCCAATCCTAGATTCAAGTTTCATGATCCTATAGGGTTTATTCCAATTCTCGTGAAATTCTCTATGGTCTATCTATGGGTCAACTCTCTTTATGTATCAAATCATGTTTTATGATCTATGGACATATTTCATAATTTCTTTTACTATTAATTTATAATTTCAACTTCTAATAAAAATTATGCCCAATTATGCAAGCTTCATGAAAAGTCAATTTATGGTTCCATTATGATCTTGATCTTCTTAAGCCCTAAATTATGATCTATGATGAATGTTCATGTATGATGAGATATTAATGATGAAAAGCATGTTTTCAAGTTACCCATGATTATAATCATATTTGCAAGTGAATTGAGTATTTTCAAGCATGTTAAAATATTGGGCAATGTCCACATGTTCATGGATTTCATCGGCGAACCTCCGGTATCTTCTTCGATCTCAGAACAGTGCTATTAAGGGTATAATCATCCAGCACTGAAAAGGAGATGAAAAGTACAACACTGAAAAGGAGATGAAAAGTACCCTACTTTTCAGGGTATAAATAGAAAAAAGGTACTCTCATAAGGGAGAAGAAAAAGGAGAGAAAAAGAAGATAAAGAGATAGAGAGATTGTGAGAAAATCCAAGTACTCATCACATCTCTATTTCCTTTTTTAGTTGAAGACAATCTTTTAGCTGAGAAAGGGATTTTGATTGAAACTTCTAGAAACTGCTCTATTTTCTTCTTTGGTATTATTAACTTTCAGCTGTAGTTGGAGGATAATTGTGCATTTGATTTATCTACTCTTATTATTGAATTCAGTGATGCTATCGATGAATATGTTTTTGAATTTCTTAACTATGAGTAGCTAAAATCAGTAACTAGAGGTGTGTGATGATGAATACTTAATTGGATTGGGTATTGCTAGAGTCATCTTTATAATGCTCAATTAAGTGTAAATCTATTAGATTCCCTTCAATATATTAATGAAGATCTATTGATGATGGTATGGGTGTATCTCTACTTTCTTGATTGTTGCTCAGGAGAGAATTATTAAGTATTGGAAGGGAATCTAGTAGTGAGTATGGACAAGAGATTGTAAAATTAAGCTAGAAATAGCTGAAATTACTTCCTCCTTCCTAATTGAAAGCTAATAGCTAGGAATAGTGAAGTTGCTGATCCAAATCAATTCGGGTTGAGCTAAATCGCAGCTAGATTTTGTGAAAACTCTAGCTTGGGGTAGTCAATAGGCTGAGAAGCTGAGGCTACCTACTTCTCGTGATTATTTACACTTGTTGAACTTATGAGATGACCTGGCCTATCCCGATCTAGTTAGTATTTCATCTAGACTGCACCTCTAGTATTTCACACTACTATCAACAACTTAGCTGATCTTGTTACTTTTAGTTCCCTAAATCAATTTGTTCAATTCTTTGCAAAGTTTAACCCCCCATTTTCCTTGCTTTTATATTAAATCTATATGGTGTAAGCTAAGGTCAATTTCTCAATCGACACTTGAATTTATCATTCTCTAGTCCTTGTGGAACTCGACCCCGGTACTCGTCGGGTTACTTATTTTGATACTTGGACCATGTATATTCTTGTAATTAATAATATATTTTGGACATTATCAAAAATGACGTCGTTGCCGGGGACTAGTGTTTGATAATCTTGTGATTGATTGTTAAGTTGAATTAGTATGCATCGTAGCTCTTGATTTGACTTTTTGTTGTGTCGTTAGGATCTCGTCACCACATAAGCCATCACTCCCAAGAAGGGGATAGCTCAGTGGAGGGTAACATGGAACTTGAAGAAGATAATCCGGTGATGCCGGAAATTGCAGGAGCCATTCGCCTACCACCGACTGTAGGGAATGTTGTGTTCTATGTTACTACAACCATGTTACACTTGTTACAGATAAAGGGGATCCTTGGCGGCAAACCAAGCGAAGATGCAAATCAACACTTGAGGAATTTCTTGGAAATTTGCCAGCCCTCAACATTACAAACATTAGTCAAGAGTCAATCAGGTTGAGACTCTTTCCGTTCTCATTGACGGGGGAAGCAACAATGTGGCTAGAGGAACTTCCTGCGGGGTGTATTACTTCGTGGAAAGAGTTAATCAAGGCTTTCATAGATTGGTTTTTACCTCCCTGAAAAATGTTACAATTAAGGGACGATATTACAAACTTTTTATAAGAACAAGGAGAGCCTTTGCATGAGGCATGGTTGAGGTTTAAAAAGAAGGTTGCTCTTTGCCCAAATCATGGATTACCAGATGGAGTACTTCTCCAAAGCTTCTATAAGGCCCTTGATTCAATCAACAAATCCGTTGCCAACAACCTAGCTGGGGGTTCTATAATGGACCAAACATATGGGTTAGCCAAATCTCTCCTTGACCGAATGACAAAAACCAACAGGGCTTGGCACACAAGGAAGACAAGTGTGTCCACTCATGAGATCAACTAAAGTGCATTGGCAGCAGAGTTTAGAAAAAAGGATGATCAGAGGGATGAGACTCTTGCTAAGAAGATGACACAATTAGAACTGACGACCAAGCATGTGATGGGAGCCGGTCCAAAGGTAGTAAATGTTGTGGGAATACAAGGTCCTCTACAATATGAAAGGGAGCCTTCACTATCAAGATATGATGAAGAATTCCAATTTATAGGTAACCAAATGGGAGGCCCTCGACCTAGCTTCCAAGGAGCAAACCAAGGCTCATGGCTCCCAAGGGATGATAACCAAGGGTGGAGGAATCGTGAGCAGCAAGGTTGGCCTGAAAGAAATGAGAGGTGGGGAAATAGAGAGCCAAACCAAGAAGGTGATCATTATCTTCGAAGTCCAAATCTATACATTCCACCTCCTAAGGTCGGGAATCCTCAAAACCAGCCAGAGGTAAGTGATGCCGGTAGCTCAAAAATCGAAGAAATGCTATCAAGAGTCTTGAAGAAAGTGGAGCCGACTAAATGTGGGGTGAAGGAATTAAGAGGAGAGATGTCTAACCTCGCCCAAACTATGAGTTCACACTCGGCATCCATCAAGCATTTAGAAGCCCAAATGAATCCTAGGATGAAGGGTACACTACCTAGTGACACAATGCCTAACCCGAAGAAAGATGGTCAATGTATGGCTATTGTCACTAGAAGTGGCAAGGTGATTGGAGATACACCAGGGAAGTCTAGTGAGGTGGAGAACCCTAAAGTAGTTGATAAAGAAGAGGTTGATAAAAAGCCAATGACTCCGGAGAATGAACAAAACGTTGAGGAAGAAACAAAGGATAAGGATGATGAGATCCGCATTCAAGTTGATGATAAAGAGGCGGGAATGAAGGCCACGAGTGATGATAGAGTTGAAGCAAGAATCCCACCACCGTATCCACAATGGTTTATGAAGAAAAGAAGGAGGATCAGTTTAAGAAGTTTGCTGACATGTTTAACAAGCTGTCCATAAATATACCGTTAGTGGACGCTTTGATCCAAATGTCTGGTTAAGCCAAGTTTATGAAAGATTTATTGAAAAAGAAGAAGGTGGTTGATGCTGTAAATGAAGAGAAAATGCACCATTGTAGTGCGGTAATGATGAGTAACCTTGCCCCAAAATGCGAAGATCCCGGAGCTTTTATAATTCCATGCACGATTGGGATTTGTGTGTTTAAGAAGGCTCTTTGTGATCTCGGTGCAAGTATAAATCTGATGCCCCTACTCATTTTTAAGAAATTAGGACTCGGAAGCACGAATTCGACATCGATGCGGATGCTAATGGTGGACAGGTCCATCAAAATACCAGTGGGAGTTCTAGAAGATGTGCTGGTGAGAGTGGACAAGTTTATTCTACCAGCTGATTTTGTTATTCTAGATTATGAAATGGATGTAGAAGTTTCTATTATTTCGGGAAGACCTTTGCTGGCTACCGGGAGAGCAGTGGTAGATGTGGAGCTCGGAGAGTTAAAATTTCGGGTTGGCAGTGAGGAAGTCACCTTCAAATTGTGTCCATCAGCTGAAACTCCACCCAAATGCAAGATGATTTGAATATTACAAAATGATGATGATGATAAGGGATCAGAGCTGGGGGAGACAGAGTTGGAGGATGACCTGTCGGAAATGAAGAATTGAAAAAGGACTACGTCGTGCCATGACGATAAATAAGACGCTTATTAGGAGGCAACCCAAGTGTTTAGTGAATTATTTGATGTTTTTTTTTGTGTAGAAACTAAGAAATGAGAAGCAAAGTGGGAAATAAAGCATGAAGGGAGAAACAGCGAGGGACCGGCGAGCATCCGCTCCAGAAATGTGGACCACCGAAGAAAAGGAGCTCAAGGCAGAAAGCTGAGGTTTGAACTGAAGAACCGGAGGGTCAATAGCTAACTGCAGAACTGAATTTGTGGGCCGCTGATGTATCTCCGGCTTGAAGCAGAAAACCTGAAGCTAGGCCACAAATTCTGCGGATTCCGGCGAAACGCAAATACAATTCACGAACTGTCGCTGCATCGCCGGTTGGAACCAGATCACTGGGCACAAAAAAAGGTGAAGTAAGGCACAACGGCAAACCACCTAAGGGAACCGGAGAACCGCTGGTATAGCGCCAGTCGAGGCTTGTACTGAGTAAAAAAAAGAGGAATCTGAAAAGATTGGCCCACAAAATCCCAAATACCTACCCAGCCACCCAATTATGCAAATATTCCCATAACTTCCCTTTTTTTCCAACATTTTTCTTTCCATGTTTGTCTCTCCATTACCCAACATTCCCAATTCCCTGCATTCTTCTATTTTTTCCCACCTTTTCACCTTCCAACTTCCCACCAACACACCCACATTAAACTCCCCATCTTCCCCCTAAAACTATCACATTCCCACTCTCCACCTATAAATACCCATCCAAATTTCACTATCACAATCACCTCCCCCATGCTAGCTACTCTATATTCATCTGAAGGTGCCACTGCAATCTTAAGCTTCCAATTCGGTAACTTTTCTCTTTCCCCTGTTTTAATTTTTGTATTGGTACCTGATTCCGTAGGAGTAATATTTCATTTCCATTTCCTTGTTGAAAATCTTGAATGTGTTATGCTTGTTAAATGGAGTGGATATGTGCTTTTGTGGTAAAATTATGAAAAAGGTGAAGTCCGAGTTACCCATTTACATAAAGCACAACGTTTTTCCCAATGATAGACTGGGTAACGCCAATATTAAGGGCTAAATGTCATGAATTGAATAGAGTATAGTTGCTAGTATTATGTTTGTTGTGAATGTGTATTAATGGGTGTTTGTGAGTAATGAGTTGAAAATTCGGGGATGAAAGGGGCCAACAAATTCGGCGAAATGCCGATGGATCGCCGATTGAACTCTGAAATTGGCCCTGGCTACTGAGTGAATCCTGTGCTACATTGACAGTTTGCAAATCGAGAGCAGCGAGACGCTGCTGGAACCACCGAAAATTGCATCATTTTTCTAGTGCTCTGTTAAGCGTCGGTGGTTAGTCGGCGGCTCGCTAATTGTCTTCTGTGAAACGCCGGTCGACCGGAAGTACCACTTGATATTAAATGACTATTTGATTTTCCTTTGCTTCTCAGTTCTTCTTTAAACTAGTTTTCTTTTCTCTTAATTCTACTTCAAATTCTTGTCACTAACATATCTTTTCCAAAAAAACAAATCATGTCATCTTCCAGGAATACCGGTAAAGGAAAGGCCCCTGCTACATCTTCTAGCAAGGGAAAAGGCAAAGCGAAGGTTTCCCCACCACGAGCCAACATGAAGGAATCTGTCATTCTCTATGTTCCGAATATGAAGGAACACTATATCATCTGCCAGAGACGCTCTATCACGATGGAGAAGAGGTTTGACTGGCTGGGTTAAAAGGTGATTTACCTAATATCACTGATCAGTTCACCCACAGGCAATGGCATGCATTTTCCAACCCTTTGCTGCCATACTACCCCAGCTTGGTCACAGAGTTCTATGCCTCTTATCAGGCCTGCCAAGAGAATATGCAACATGGGGTCAAAGTGGATGAGTTCCCCTGCTTGCCATTAGTGATAATCCGGGGGGTGGAAGTTGATATCACCCTAGCTACTATAAACTATTTGTTCTGGGAGGATGAAACCGACTCTACTACGGAGTACATGGCACGGGTGGCCGATATGAAGGACCAGTTTGCGTGGGTGGCTTGCATTATTGCTGTTGATACTCCTCTTTGGGACTCACTGAGTGGCAAAATCTCTTGCCATTATTTGATGTTCGAGGCCAAGCTGTGGCTGGACTTTATTTGTTCTCGCATCATCCCATCCAAATTTGAGCAGAAGGTCACCATGGAAGCAGCCATCCTAATTCTTGCATTATGTCGGGGGTCCCCATCAACTTCGAGGAAATTGTAGCTCAACAAATGAAGAAGAAGGCCCAACAGTCTAGTACTTCCATGCCATATGCTGTTTTGATCTCCCAACTTTGTGAAGCAGCTGGAGTGCCTCTTTTCCTAACGAGACTCCTTCCTCTTCTCTAGGAGTGATTGATATTGATAGGAAGAGAGACACTGAGGCACCAACAGTAACAAGGAAATGCCAGCAACCCTTCAGCATGCAAGAAGAAGCCCTCTCCCACGGGTCAGCTCAATCACCAATCGCCCCAGAATCCAATGTACCTCAGCTTGATTATGTCGGGACAAGCATTGGGTGACATTCCCCAGAAAAGAATTTCTCCACCTCCCCAATCTTATTAGTCAAGTGGTCTTCATCGCCTTGTGGAGATCACAAACTCGTATGAAAGCCAGCTTCAACGTTTGGCCAAGAGCCTCCCGACACTCATTGCCAAAACAATCAAGAAGGAGCTCAAATCACTGTACGAGAATGTCACCACTTTATGCAAAAGGGTGGATGCAGTAGAAGGGGTAGTCACTTCCCTACGAACTGAAGTGTAGGAGTGGAAGAGTTGAACTTCGGTCGAAGTGCCAGACATGAGCGCCTTGGATGCTGCAATGGCTACTCCATCCTCAGCTTGGGGGCCAATTGATGACTTGTTTGAAGGGATGGGCAATGATTTCGCTGGGCTTGGTGATGCCAGTGGTGGTGAGGCAGAGGCTGACGATGAAGAGGAGTTACCTGCTCAGGAGGTTCCTTATCCTTTTTTCCCTTTTGCATATATACATTGGGGACAATATATGATCTTAAGTGGGGGAGGGATGAGCGCTATTGATGGGGGGAGATTTGTTTCTTGTGAAATTTTGATGTTTTTATTTAAGTTTGAGTAGGTCCATCCTTTATTGGGTTGTTGTGGTTGATGATTGCCCTTATCGGGCGTGTTTTGTTTTATGAATGAATTGGTTTGTGTCTTTCTGTGAATGGTACTTAGTGACTAAATGGGGTCTTTGGTTTTAAGCATCATATTTTGAAAATTTTGAATGAGATGACCCTAAAATTGTGTTTTTTTCGCCATTGTAAATAGTAGGGTAGAAATTAAAACTCCAATGGTTTTCTTTTGACTGTGGTTCTTTCCCAAGGAGCAGTGCTCATTTTAGTTATTTTTGTTGTCGAACTGGGTTGGCTTTTTCCCAATGATGGATTGAGTGGCGACATTCTTAAGGGAAATGTCATGTCACATTGAGTCTGTTGTGAAGTTTTTTTGAGAGGCACCAACTAAAATTTTTCTTGTGTTGAAATGAAAATGCGAAAACAAGGGCATGAGGATGAAATTAATGAGCAACTGTTGACACTGTACCATAATAATCTTGGTCGTACATTGTAAATTCCCTGTTTGGCTTATGATGTTTGCTTGCTTAATGTCCTAATGTGATGTTTTGTTTGGAAAAATGACTCTTATAGACCCTCTAAGGGTGATTCTTTGTGTGGTGAGGATATTTTTGTGAATCTTGTGCATTACGTCTTGTCTAGAACTTGCCCTAAATGTGATTCAAGGAGAAATCATATATGTAGTTGCACCACGAAAATGAGTTTAGGACCTTAGTTGTCTAGCCACTTTAACCATATGCCCTCCATGATCATTAATCCTTGTTAGTCAATTTTGAGCCTTAAAACCTTTCCTTGGCAACCACATTGCAAGACTTAAGACCATTCTTAATACCTCTTTTGGCCCCCATTCTCCCTAAATGCTAATGACAAGATAAGTGTTGAAGTAAGGGTTAGAGCCTAAGAAATAAGGAGTGAGAAAAGCAAGTGTGAAAAATGAGGCAAGATCCTAAGTTGGGGGTATGTAAAACAAAGGGGGAAGACAAGAATCATAGTGTGAAGGAAACATCATCTTTTGTCAAAGTGCACCAAAAGCTAAATCAAAAAAAGAAAAAGACTATTTGTGTGAATTGGTGTTCCCTCTTGAGGTAATAAGGCTAAGTGTGGAAGCAAAATAGGGGTTATAAGGGGGAGTATTAAATAAAGGAAAGGCATCAACAAGAAAAGAAAGGAAAAGAAGGTTGAGTGAGAAAAATTGATGTAAGGCATGTCATGAAAAGCATTAGGGAGGATCTAGTCATTATAGCCAAATGCTTATCCCACCCTGACCTTAAGCCTACATAACAGCCTGCAAGTCCTAAATGACTCTAGGTGCAACTACTCTACATTAGTGGGGAACTACATGAAGGGAAATCCTATGGGTCAGAGTGTATGCACGAAGATATCTTTTGGAAGAGTGAGTGTGAGTGTCTATTCCAACTAATCCCTGGTATGCATTCAAATGATCAAAGAACTAAGAGAATAGGGATCCTTATATTAGGTGAGTAGCATCATTCCTTTTAGGGATGCAAGAGCATTTAGAGTTAAGGTGGACATAGAGCAAGGAGTGCAAACTCTAAGGCAAGCTTTGAATTTTTAGTGGTTATAACTTGAGATGCTATATGTCTTACCTGGTAGAAAAATTCCCTTTGTGTGATTAATGATTCCTTTTCAAAAAGCTTTACTTGATAAAAAGTGGTTGCCTTCTTGAAACATCTTCATTGTTTTGGTCTTTTGGGGTATTTTCTTCTCTTTTCGGTGAACGTGGTAAGTATTTTTGGGTTGCCATAGTCCAGGTGATTGGAGAGGTCTAATTGTGAAGAGAGGTGAAGTTTTCCTCAATAGTTGAGGTATCACATTACTTGAGGAAAAGAAATAATTCAAGTTTGGGGGTTTTTATGAGTTGGTAATATAGCAACTCATTAGACTCTAAAACTTGAGTTTTTGTTCGTTCCCGAGTTGATTATTTGGATTTTATGCCCTTTTTGCTTTTGTTGTGTGCAGATGCCTAAGTTTTAAGAAAAGAGCAAAAATGGAGCAAAATGGAGGAAGTGAGAATGTGTGGAGATTCATAGGGGTCAATCGGCGAAACGCCGGCTAAAAGCCTAATATCACTACCCCAGAGGTTGAATGCCCCCGGCAGTTCACGACTTGCCAGCGGCGAGTCGCCGGTTCAGTCACTGTATGACACCCAGGAGTTTTGGAATTGGCATTGAAGATCCAGCAGTTCACAGATTGGCATTGGCGACGCTGGGTGAACCACTGAAGTTCACTGGAAATGAGTACAGAAGAAGAGAAGATACCCGACGATTCACGGATTTCATCGGCAAACCGCCGGTACCTTCTTCAGTTCTAGAATGGTGCTATTAAGGGTATAATCATCCCACACTGAAAAGGAGATGAAAAGTACACTAATTTTAAGGGTATAAATAGAAAAAAGGTACCCTGATAAGGGAGGAGAAAAAGGAGAGAAAAAGAAGATATAGATATGGAGAGATTGAGAGAAAATCCAAGTACCATCACATCACTATTTCCTATTTTAGCTGAAGACAATCTTTTAGCTGAGAAAGGAAGTTTGATTGAAACTTGTAAAAAATACTCTGCTATATTTTCTTCTTTGGTATTATTAAGTTTCAGCTGTAGTTGGAGGATAATTGTGCATTTGATTTATCTATTCTTATTATTGAATTTAGTGATGCTATTGATGAATGTGTTTTTGAATTTCTTAACTATGAGTAGCTAAAATCAGTAACTAGAGGTGTGTGATGATGAATACTTCATTGGATTGGGTATTTCTAGAGTCATCTTCATAATGTTCAATTAAGTGTAAATCTATTAGATTCTCTTCAATCTATTAATGAAGATCTATTGATGATGATATGGGTCTATCTCTACTTTCTTGATTGTTGCTCGGGAGAGAATTATTAAGTATTGGAAGGGAATCTATGGGTATGGACAAGAGATTGTAAAATTAAGCTAGAAATAGCTGAAATTACTTCCTCCTTCCTAATTGGCAGCTAATAGCTAGGAATAGTGATGTTGTTGATCCAGACCAATTCAGGTTGAGCTAAATCGAGCTAGATTTTGAGAAAACTCTAGCTAGGGGTAGTCAATAGGCTGAGAAGCTGAGGTTACCTACTTCCCGAGATTATTTACACTTGTTGAAATTATGAGATGACTTGGCCTATCCCTATCTACTTTGTATTTCATCTACACCGCACCTCTGTATTTCACACTATTGTCAACAACTTAGCCGATCTTGTTACTTTTAGTTCACTAAATCAATTTGTGTAATTCTCAACAAAGTTTAACCCCCTCCCCCATTTTCCTTGATTTTATATTAAATCTATATGGTGCAAGATAATATCAATTTCTCAATCGATGCTTGAATTTATCATTCTCTAGTCCTCGCGGGATTCGACCCCGGCACTCGTCCGTTTACTTGTTTTTATACTTCGACCGTATATATTCTTTGAATTAAGAATATATTTTGGACGTTATCACTATGTTGTTATGTTGAGTATTCCTCTTTATCTGATTGAGTTAGATGTATGTTCATGCCATTGGTCGACTTGGAGTCTCTCGGGGCTCCTTGTCCCGTGTTGGGATTCAGGTCTACATACGGGTCGTGACAACGAGGAAACCCTATAATGAAGTCCATACTGATCTCTTTCCACTTCTAAGTAGAAATACCAATATATTTTAGCATGCCTCCCGGCCACTGATGCTCAACCTTCACCTGTTGGCAATTCGGACACTCAGCCACACACTCTGCAATATCCTTCTTCATGCCATTCCACCAATAAACTTCCCATAGGTCATCGTACATCTTGGTGACACCTGAATGGATGAAATATCGAGAGCTATGAGCCTCTCTCAACATCCGCTCTCTCAAGTCATCCACATTTGGAATAGACAATCGGCCTTGATATCGGAGTACACCATCTACCCCTTGGAAGAAAACCTCCACTTTCTAATTTCAGATAGCTTCCTTCAACTACACCAAAATAGGATCCTCTTCTTTCCTTGCCTGAACTTCCAAAAGCAAAGAAGACTCTGCACCCTTCTGCACGATAACTCCACCATCTA
The DNA here is from genome assembly GCA_035772735.1 of Datura wrightii. Taxonomy (NCBI): domain Eukaryota; kingdom Viridiplantae; phylum Streptophyta; class Magnoliopsida; order Solanales; family Solanaceae; genus Datura; species Datura wrightii. The sequence goes on along the minus strand of JASDFA010000027.1, from coordinate 26,146,647 downwards.
CTGAATTGGTAAGGCGAACCTCCAAGAGAGCAAGCCTATGGACATCTTTCACCAATTCATTCCTCTCATTCTCCATATGGGACACACTTTCCATAGACAACCTACTAAGAGCGTCAACCACTACGTTGGCCTGGCCCGGATGGTAGAGGACACTTATGTCATAGTCTTTGAGAAGCTCAAGCCATCTCCTTTGTTGCAAATTCAAGTCCTTCTAAGTGAAGATGTACTAAAGGCTCTTATGATCGGTGAACATATCCACATGCAGCCCATACAAATAGTGCCTCCAAATCTCCAAGGAAAACACCACCACTGCTAACTCCAGGTCATATATCGGGTAATTCTTCTCAATGAGTCTTAAGTTGTCTCGAGTCATAAGAAATAACCTTCACATGCTGCATCAACACACACCCAAGGCCAATACTAGAAGCGTCACAATATACCACAAAGCCATCTATGCCTTCTAGAAGGGTCAAGATCAAAGCCTAAATAAATCAAGCCTTTAACTCTTGAAAGCTCCTCTCACAAGCATCGTGTCACACCCCAAACCCGGAGAGGCTTGACTGGCACCTGGTGCCACCCCTGATATGAGCATATCTGACACTCAAAATATAAAACAAAGGCCAGAACCGATGAGGTTTAACAACACAACAACTATACAATCAGAACGAGACGATAGACTATAGCGGAAGCTCGCTCACCTGACCAACCAAGAAAAATAAATAAAATATGTCGTTGAGGCCACAAAATGGAAGAACAAATATACAACATGGTCCACTTGGCCTATAACAATGACACTACACCCACAACTAATGTTTACGAGCCTCTAAAAATATAATAGAAATCAACAGCTTGGGACAGGGCCCCAAACTACACATAACTCAACCTCTGGCAACTCCGAAAGAACTGGAGCACACCGACTCAGCTAAAAATCCAGTCATCAACCAATAACCTAATCTAAAAGCCCACCATCACCTGCAGGAATGAATGAAGTGCCCCGACTAGGGCGTCAGTACAATAATGTACCGAGCATGAAAGGCAGAAACAACTGGAAGACTCAGATTAGAGATCAACAAATATACCAGATATTGCAGAAGGAGAACTCAACTTAAGTAAACACATAAAACCTACCTGGTCCCCATAAACCTGGCAAATACAAGAAAACATACAAATAGAACCTACCTGGCCCCCATAAGCCCGCAAGTCCAAAAGAAAGCAGCGGCACCTAGCCAACACAGATCACATGTCATGGCCTCTAGATCTCTCAATGGCCTCAGCTAACACCAACCAACATCTAGCATCCACTGCTATCAGATAATAGATAACACAAACAACGACCACAATAACATACCAAGAAAATAAAAAATAAACACCAGTCAGTGAACATCATCAATCAAGCACTGTCGGACTCTCTCGCGGCTGTGCACAGTTAGTGGAGCTCAATCCATCTGGGAGAACCAATTGCGATCCTAGGGAGGCTCAGACATATCGGACCACTCTCGGATCATGTCTCAATTCGACACTATAGAGGACATCATTTTCAACCCTGTAGGTCATATCACTCCTTGGGCTCAACCCCTCAGTCGGAAACACTCTCGTGCATCGGGTATCCATAAGCCACAAGGCACCTCAGGCTCGACCCCTAGCCGGAACAACTCTCGTGCATCGAGTATCCACAAACCACAAGGCCTCAAACATAACACACACACAATCAACAAAAATAATAATACATGCTCAAATAGCCCATAATCTGCTCCCAAACCCCACAACTCGACTAATACAACATACTACTATTCTTTCACGTCTAGCTATCCACCAACGAGCCATTAGACGAGCTAAGGATTACTATCCTAACCAGTCTATTACCAAGCATTACAAACAGACCAACACCACTCTACTTACCACTAACATCAAGGGACACGACCAAATCAACCCAAGTGTCACCACGGCCGTCACGTGCCATTGACACGGTCGACACGATTGCCAATTCAAATATAACAAAAGATCATCGCAGCCATCGACCTTAAGCACTATAATCCATCATTCACCTTTAAATATCATCAGCTCATCTTATTCACACTAACAGCCCACAACTTGCTACAAGAACCACACGCCTCACACACGGCCTCTCGACACAAGCCTAACAACTTGTCGTGACTATGATTCTCCGCACTCAAGCCCGAGCCACCAACCAAACCAGCACCTCAAACACACCGTTATCACCATATAAACAGCAGAACAAGAGTTCAATAATAGCAGAAACACAAGCCATCACAAAATAGCCAACACATATATCAACAAGGACGACAACGACTATGGAAGTCATGTCGACAAAGGGAGGGACAAGCCTAACATAGCTTAGCTTCAAGCCTAGAAAAACTTGAGCCTTCAACAACATGGACCTACTTCCTAAAGGCACTCCAAAATTCTGCCAAAATACAGCCAACAAAACTCAACAATAAAACAAGGCAAACGAAGCTTACCGACAAGATTTATAGGAATTCGACGGTAGAAACTCCAAGACAACAACCTACCGGCGTTAACACACCTATAACCGACCTTAAAAACTAAGGAGAACAAAATAAAGAAGGCTTACCAACAGCTTCACCACGAAACAACCACCAACAGCCCGGAAAAAAACACCAAACCATGGACTACACCAAGCTCCCGACTTCCCGACATCAAAATCATGTTAAACCATGGATTCCTACCTTAGTAACACTCAGAACAGTTAAAGGAGAGATAGAGAGAGGTTTATCATGAAGAAACATTCTGGAAATGAATTTGGATGAAGAACAACCGACCAAGGGGCTATTTATAGTTCTCCACCGCCTTACACCCTTGTGAGGTGCCTGCTTTTTTCGGTCTCGCGAAAATGCGAATATCTCTCTACTCCGAAGTCGTGTAGAACGGTTTGATGAACGGGAAACTATACTCATAGATCATTGATTTTATAGGTCTAACACCCCCTAAATCCTTATATATTTGTAGAAACACTTCGATACATTTGACCTAAATTTCAAGGAATCTCAAGAAGGAAATTTTACGATAACTTTTTTCGAATTTTGTTCTACAACTTGATTGACTTCCAGTCTTAAATATGATCATAGAGTGATTCAAATAACTCATAAAACTTCCTTCTTAGCCTATTAGTTACTCTTAGTCCTACCTTAAAAGCATGATTTTATCGCTCAAACTATCCGGGGTGTTACACATCGGACCACTGAAATTTGGCCTTTTTCTGAGTCAACTTAGTCAAAGGGGTAACAATGGATGAAAATTCCTCTATGAACCTCTGGTAGTAGCCAGCTAAACCCAAAGAGCTCTTGATGTCAGTAGGGCTAACAGGTCTAGGTCAGTTCTTCACCACCTCTATCTTTTGAGAGTCTACCTGAACACCCTCAATAGACACCTCATGGACAAGAAATGCAACTGACTGCAACCAAAACTCTCACTTGCTAAACTTAGCAAATAGCTGACAGTCCTTAAGAGTCTGCAACACAATCCTCAAGTGAGTGGAATGCATCTCCTCACTCTGCGAATATACAAGGATGTCATCTATGAAAACAATGATGAACATATCCAAGTACCAGTTGAACACCCTGTTCATCAAATGTAACACCCCAAAATTCCCTAAGATCAAACCCCAGACTTGAAGTAGGAAACCAACAGAAAGTGAAACATTTTACCTCAAAACGAGTCAGGGTACGACTAGTTAGATGATACAATGAGTTGTGGTAAGACTCGTGGCAGGAAGTTAATGGAATTTTTCAAGGCCCAGATATAACGATTCATGGGGTGATGTGACGAGTCATGATATCCTCCGTCATGAGCAATAGTTTAGGAAATGGTCAAGTTTCTCCCAAAACCACAAGCCAAGTAACGACTTGTGGTGACTTGAGAAGGATCATAGTGAGAGTCATGGGAGACAAGCTTAGAGAATATGCAAGAAGGGTCCCAATGATCATGAGTCAAAGGACAACTCATGGTACCCACGACGACCCGTTACGACGCCCATTATGTGGAGTTCAGAGAATTTAGCCTAGAAGCAACGAAAAGATATAACTAGTCATTGTGATAAGTGATGACCCATAGTGAGGACTCGTTGAAAGGATTGCAGAATCAGTGCAGATGTTGAAGTGGTGACAACAAGAGGAGTGACGAGTCATGGTAGCATGTGACAACTCATCCTATCTAATCGTTGGTTGAAGAATCAGAAAACTAAAAATTTGCTCCAGAGGGAATGGATGGATCCAATGAGTCATTATGGAAAACAACGACTCGTTGTGTAGGTCATTGGCACTGACGGGTAGATTTTTAAAGCGAATCTCCAGGGATATTTTAGTAATTTTCTATGCTTCTAATTTCTAAATGAGGTCATTTTGGGTATTCTAAAGGAAGAATTAAAAGAATTTTTGTTACACTCTGTAAGTTCCTATCGTTCATCAATGTGTTCGTATGTAAGTCAAGAGTATTAGAGTACGACGTATATGACAAAGGGCCCTGGGAAAGGCCGTACAAGGGCGGAATCAAGGTAGCGAGGCAAAAGGCCGGAGCAGGCTGCAATAGGGGCAGCGTGACACGGACCTCCTCCCTCCACGTTGGGTGTCGTGACAAGCTCGTAAATCAGCGCAATAGGGGTCGTGACACGGAACCCCTATCCACCACCCAAATGTTATATAAGTCTAAGTGTTTCATTTGTTTTATTATCAAGAAAAAGACCTTCATCTAGAGAAAGAGTAATATGCCATTTAAATGTAAAATTCCTCCGGTTACACTGCTAAACACCGTCCAAACTCAAATTAACTTCAGGTATCAAGTTTAAAGCCTTCAGGGAGAATTCCTACGGAGTTATTTTCTCGAAAGATGCCCGACAATCAGAACTCCGTCGAGTAGAAGTTATCAATATTGCTCCAAATTGATTCCTAAATAGTCACAGGCATAAAGTGAGCATTTCTCCCTTCTAAACTCTCACGAAATAATAGGTTTCGGTCGTATGTTGCAAAGTTAAATTATAGTTATTATTAGTATCGAAAGTTATTATTTTTGCTAAATTTGGTATTAAAATTAGTCCCATTCTCGTAGTATTGAGGTTACAATTGAGAAGAGCTGCTGACTGGAAGTTGAAACTCACTAGTTAATCGGGAATCGGCAATCGAGTATGTTAAGGAAAATTCCTTCACCAAGTTATTCAAATAGTATTCTAATACAGCTTGAGCCCTCGTAAGAAAGTCAGAAGTATGTTTATTATGGTTAGCTACTATTGTTAGTTGAGACTATTACTTTATTTTTAGTTGGGATTGACCCTGCCCTGTATAGCCTTTCGTGACCAACCCCAAGGTTACTAGTTGGGTCGTCACCCGCCAGGGGCTATATGACGTTGCTCCAAGGAGCGATATGCCATCTACAGAGATGATGTAGAGGCCCAAGGGCCTTATTACAGTCCATTCCATGGATGGACTATTATTTCTGTGTGGTATCGGCAGCACGCCCTCATTGAGCCTGGTGCCTAAGGTGCAGTTATCAAGAGTCCACCGGACTTAGATGTAGCTACTTATCAGGGGGCGAGCGGGCTCATTTGTAGAACCAGGGGACCGGTAGGTTGGATATAGTTACCATTTGACTCTTTCTGAACTTGTTTGTACTGTTTATTGCTAGTTGTACAGAAGGTTATAAGGTTATATCAGGTTAACTCTCTATCCTTCCTATTGGATTGTTCAGGTTCATTATAAGTATTATTCAGTCATTTTCTTTTACTGCCTTACATATTCGGTACATATTGTACTAACGCCCATCCTTAGGGCGCTGCATTACTTGCCTGTAGGTGTGGATAGGCGCGGACCAAGACCGTCTTAGCATTCAGTCTGAGTTAGCAATACAGTCAACTCCCTTCCTCTAGAGCTAATAGTTAGAAGGTTTGCTCTTTTGATTATGTTGTTTATGGGTAGGTCGGGGCCTTGTCTCAACCATTATTCCACTCCTAGAGGTTTGCAGGATATAGATTTCTAGATGTTCATTTTTTTGTTGGCCGTGTAGGGCCTATATATATTTTATTTCATGTGATGGCCATGTAGGGCCTTGTTTAGCTGTTAGTTAGTGGCCTTGTTGGCTATATCATAGTTTAGTTACCTGATTTTATTTCAGTTATAACTAGAAAATATGGTGGTCTTGGCGGCCCGCATAGGATTCCCTTTTATTGCTTGTAGTTGGTTAGCTATTTCCTTTTACAGATGGCTATATGGCCTTGTCGACCGGAGGCTGTGTTTATAGTTGAGATATAGCTTATTGTTTTCTTGAATTGAGTTGCAGGCACGCACCAGACATGCAAGATCCTAGCTAGGTTATCTAGATTCCAGTATGGAACTAGGTGCTAGTCATGCCTCCCAAGGTAGGGCGTGACAAACTTGGTATTAGAGCAGGTCGTATCCCAGGGAGTCTACAAGCCGTGTCAAGTAGAGTCTTGCCTATGTGTGTGTTGTGCACCACATTTTATAGACAGGAGGCTACGAGGCATGACAGGGTGGTTACTCCTCTTTATCTTCCAGTCGCCCTATAAAGTTGTGTTGTATAGGGTTGAGTCCCTAAGCTTACTATATTCTTTTTGTCTATGGAGAAATTTCGGACACAGGACATACTACGACAGGTTGGAAGTTAGACGCCGCGACAGGAGAGGGCACTAGTAGGGTTCCCCAGAAAGACCCAACCTGATCTAAGGGTGATAGGGAGACTTTATCTCGGTCTCCCCAGCATTCTCCGCCACGCCAAGAGCCATCTAGAGCAGCAAATGTGTCGGCACAATCAAATCAGGAGGTTAGGAGAGTTGTCTTCATGCTAGCTTAGATGATGGCAGCGCAGCGTCAGCCAGTGGCACCTATGGTTGCTGAGTCTTTGGGAGGACTTGGTAGTTTGAGGATTTGAGAGTTCCTCACTTTGAGTCCCCTGCAGTTTACAGGGACAGACCAAGGACTTCTTGGACCAACTGCATCGGAATTTTAGGGTGATGCATGCTACACCCGCGGAGTCAGTTGAGTTAGCAGTATTTCGACTATGGGATATAGCAGTATTATGGTATGAGAGTTGGGAAAGGTCCCGAGGTAGAGATGTCCCCCCTCCGACTTGCTCCAGAATTTTAGAGGCCTTCCTAGATCATTATTTTCCATTGGAAATTTGACAGGCCCAGGTAGATCAGTTTTTGCATCTAGAGCAGGGCTTGATGAGTGTTCGGGAGTATGCTATGAGATTTGATTCTTTGGCCTGATATGCACCAACTTTCATAGACACTATGCCAGCTAGAGTGCACTGATTTATTATGGGGATGCTTCCAGAGTACGTGGAGACTTATGTTATGGCTACACTGCGGGGACATGGATATCACCCGTATTGAGGCATTTTCTCAGAGTATTGAGGGAATCAGACAGCGACAGTGGGAGATAGAGAGGGTAACTCAGGAGCAGCCCTTCAGGGCTAGACTTAGTGACACCCAGTCAGAGTTTCATGGCGGACCTAGGCCACGACTATTAGGAAGACCACCTAGACCACCACCTCCACAACAACAACAGGGTGGTAGATTAGACCACCGAGGGCAGTCAGGACCCGTCGAGGGCTCTCGAGCATCAGATTCGAAGCAGCAGAGAGGGTTAGAGCAGAGTAGACTCATCGTGCCATTTTGTCCTATCTACAGTCAACTTCATCTTGGGGCATGCAGGTATGGTTCTATTGCTTGTTACACCTATGGACAAGAGGGTCACATGATGAGAGATTGTCTAGCTATAGGTCTCGGTGATCGGGACCAATAGGATAGATCTTCAGTATGGTCACGTTCCCCAGCACCTCTAGTAGGGCACAGGCCCTCAGCTCCAGCCGGCAAAGGCCGGTGTAGGTCAGGGGCATTTAATTCAGGCACCGGTCCAGATTGCACTTATGCTTTATCGAGGTAACTAGAGTCGGAGTTGTCGCCGGATGTTGTGATCGGTATGCTGGACATTTTTTCTCATTTAGTTTATGTTTTGATAGACACAGGTTCCACCTTGTCTTATGTTACACCATTAGTGGCCTGGAAGTTTGGTATAATGCCAACTTGCTTCAGCGACCCTTTTCAGTGTCTATGCCCATCGGTGATTCTATTATAGCTAAACAAATCTCCCTGGGTTGCACGGTAGAGGTTGTTGGTTGTCATACTTTAGCAGATTTAGTAGAGCTAGAAATGATCGACTTTGATGCAATTACGGGTATGGACTGGCTAGCACCGTGTTATGACAACGTAGAGTGCTGGACCAAGACAGTCCAATTCCACTTACCAGGGGAGGTAGTGCGAGAGTGGAAGGGAAGTGCAGCTATGCCAAAAGGTAGGTTCATATTCTATCTTTGGGCGAAGAAGTTAATAGCGAAGGATTGCATTTATCATATTGTCAGGGTTCAGGATGTCCAAGCAGAATCCCGGACTCTCCAGTCCATTCTAGTAGTTAATGAATTTCTAGATGTGTTCCCAGATGAACTTCCTGGTATTACCCCAGAACATAAAATCGATTTCTCTATCGACTTGTTACCAGGTACTCAGCCTATATCCATCCCGCCATACTGAATGGCTCCAGCTGAATTGAGAGAACTGAAAGGACAGTTGAAAGATTTTCTAGATAAGAGATTCATCAGGCTGAGTACATCACCGTGGGGTGTGCCAATTTTGTTTGTGAGGAAGAAAGATGGCTCCCTTCGCATGTGTATAGATTACCGACAATTGAATAAGGTTACCATCAAGAATAAATATTCGCTTCCGAGAATAGATGACTTTTTTGATCAACTAAAAGAGGCGATATAATTTTCCAAGATCTATTTAAGGTCAGGATATTACCAGGTGCGAGTTTGGGAGAGAGATATCCCGAAAACGGCTTTCAGGACCAGGTATGGTCATTTTGAATTCCTAGTTATGTCCTTCGGGTTGACGAATGCCCTAGCAGTATTCATGGATCTGATGAACAACATTTTTAGGCCATATTTGAATTTGTTTGTGATAGTATTCATTGATGACTTTCTATTGTATTCCCGTTTAGAAGCAGAACACCGAGATCATTTGTGAATGGTGCTCCAGATTCTCAGGGATCGCCAATTGTATGTAAAATTTTCTAAGTGTGAGTTATGGCTAAATTCTGCAGCCTTTCTGGGCAATATTGTGTCAAATGCTGGTATTTAGGTCAATTCACAGAAAATCTAGGTAGTAAAGACATGGCTTAGACCTATAACTCCAATTGAGGTATGCAGTTTCCTGGGGTTAGCCAGATACTACAGAAGATTTGTAGAGGGGTTTTCTACCTTATCATCTCCTTTGACTAAGTTAACTCAGAAAGAAGCTAAATTCCATTGTACTGAAGCTTGTGAACAGAGTTTTCAGGAGTTGAAAAACATATTGACATCAGCGCCACTAGCTTTGTCGGAAGGTTCATAGGGTTACGTTGTATATTGTGATGCTTTAGGCATTGGGTTAGGGTGTGTTTAGATGCAACACGGTAAGGTAATTTCTTATTCTTCAAGGAAGCTAAGAAAACATGAAAAGAACTACCCTGCCCACAATTTGGAGTTAGCTGCAGTGGTTCATGCCTTAAAGATCTGGAGGAATTATTTGTATGGTGTGCATGTAGATATTTTCATTGATCATAAGAGTCTCCAGTATATCTTTACATAGAAAGAGTTGAATTTATGGTAGCGTCGTTGGTTAGAACTGGTGAAGGACTACGACGTGAACATTTTGTATCATCCAAGGAAGGCTAATATCATGGTAGATGCCCTTAGTCGTAGATCTATGGGAAATTTGGCGCATTTGAGACTCGAATAGCGGGAGCTGGCTCGAGAATTCCATCAATTAGCCAGCCTAGTCATTTGAATAGTAGACTCAGGAAATAATGGGGCTATAACTCAGAATATTACAGTATCGTCCCTGGTTGTAGAGGTAAAATAATGACAGTATCAAGATCCTTATTTAGTACGGCTCAGAGATAAGGTACAGCAAGATGAGGTATCGAATTTTGAGATAACTAAAGACGGGGTCCTGAGATTTAGCGGTCGCCTTCACGTCCTAGATGTAGCAGAGCTCTGACAATAGATTATGGCTGAGGTACACTACTCTCGGTACTCCCTTCATTCGGGTTCGACGAAAATGTATCATGATATGAAGGAGATTTACTGGTGGCCTGGAATGAAAAAGGGTGTAGCAGAATTTGTAGCACAATGCCCTAACTGTCAGCAAGTAAAAGTGAAATATCAAAAAACCCGTGGATTGACACAAGAGATAGTGGTACCTACATGGAAATGGGAAGCAATCAACATGGATTTTGAGATAGGATTACCCCGCACCAGGCGTAGATTTGATTCCATCTGGGTGATTGTCGACAAATTAACGAACTCAGCTCATTTTCTACCAGTTACCACCTTCTCAGCCGAGGATTATGCTGAGTTATATATTAGGGAGATAGTTCGTTACATGGTGTCCTAAAATCTATCATTTCTGACAGGGGGCACAATTTACAGCTAGATTCTGGCAGTCATTTCAGAAAGGCTTGGGAACACAGGTCAATTTGAATACAGTATTCCACCCTCAAACAGATGGGCAGGCAGAATGTACAATTTAGACACTCGAGAATATGTTGCGATGTGTGTATTAGACTTTGGGGAAGTTGGGATAAGCATTTACCCCTTATTGAATTCTCTTATAAAAACACTTATCATTCGACATTCCAGATGGCGCCTTATGAGGCCTTATATGTGCGAAAATACAGATCCCCTATTGGGTGGTTTGAAGTAGGGGAGTTAGAGTTAGTAGGAACTGATATGATTCACCAGTTAGAAGAGAAGTTCAAACTCATTAGAGAACGCTTGTTAACAGCTCAGAGTCGCCAGAAGTCCTACTTACGTAGAGATCTGGAATTCAATGTTGATGACTTGGTATTTCTGAAAGTTTCACCAATGAAGGGCGTAATGAGATTTGGTAAGAAGGGAAAGCTTAGCCCTAGATTTATTGGCCCATGTTAGATCCTCCAGAGAATAGGCCAAGTGGCGTATGAGCTAGACTTGCCTCCAGAGTTAGAATTTGTTCACCCGGTCTTTCATGTGTCAATGCTGCGAAAGTGTATAGGGGACCCGTCCCGAGTTATGCCAATTGAGGACGTTCAAGTCACTGAGGAGCTAGCCTACGAAGAGATTCCAGTTGCCATATTAGATCAGCAAGTTCATAGGTTAAGAACTAAAGATGTCGCCTCTATTAAAGTATTGGTGGAGAAACAAGAATAAAGAAGAAATGACCTGGGAAGCTAAGGACGACATGAGATCTAGATATCCTCATTTGTTCCAGGACTGACTCAGATTATGCAGTTAAGGTTAAGATTGTTGTTCAGTTGTTATTTTGCTACTTATGTTATCTGTACTGTTCAGTTGGCTACGTTTTTGTTGTGAAATAGTTGCTATAGCACCGTGTGAGACGCCTACATTTGACTTTTCTGCATTTTAGGTTTTCCGAGTAGTCCATATTACAGGGGAGACTCTGCCGAAATTTTTTCAGAATACTAGTTAAGAGAGTTAACTCCTGTAAATTTGAAGTTGGCATTCGAGGACAGATGTTCCTAAAGGGGGGGGGGAGGATGTTATACCCTAAGTTCCTATCGTTCATTGGTACGCTCGTACGTAAGTTGAGAGTTTTAGAGTACAACGCGTATGAGAAAGGGCCCAGGGAAAGGCCGTACGAGCGCGGAATCAAGGTAGCGGGGGAGAAGGCCGGAGCAGCTGCAACAGGGGCAATGTGTCATGGACATCCTCCCTCCGTGTTGGGCGTGGTGACATGCCCGTAAATCGGCACGATGGGGGTCATGACACGGACCCCCTGTCCACCGCCCAAATGTTATATAAGTCCAAGTGTTTCATTTGGTTTATTATCAATAAAAAGACCTTCGTCCAAAGAAAAAGTAATACGCCATTTTCATGTAAAACTCCTCCGGTTATGCTGCTAAACGCCGTCCAAACTCAAATTAACTTCAGGTATCAAGTTATAAGCATGCAGGGAGCATTCCTACGGAGTTATTTTCTCAAAATACGCCCGGAAAATTGAAACTCCACCAAGTAGAAGTTATCATAATTGTTCCAAATTAATTCCTAAATAGTCACATACATTAAGTAAGCATTTCTCCCTTCTGAACTCTCGAGAAATAATAGGTTTCTGGCTATATGTTGTGAAGTGGAATTATAGTTATTATTAGTATCGAAAGTTATCATTTTTGCTGAATTTGGTATTAAAATTAGTCCCATTCTCTCAGTATTAAGGTTACAATTGAGAAGAGCTGCTAACTACAAGTTGAAACTCGCCAGTTAATCGAGAATCGGCAATCGAGGTATGTTAAGGAAAATTCCTTCGTCAAGTTACTTCCTATAGTATTCTAATAGAACTTGAGCCCTCATAAGAAAATCAAAAGTATGTTTATTATTGTTAGCTGCTATTGTTAGTTGAGACTATTACTTTATGTTTAGTTGGGATTGACCCTGCCCTGTATAGCCTTCCGTGACCAACCCCAGGGTTACTATCTGTTCGTCACTCACACCAGGGACTATATGACGTTGCTCCAAGGAGCGATATGCCATCTATAGAGATGATGTAGAGGCCCAAGGGCCTTATTACAGTCCATTCTATGGCTGGACTATTATTTCTGTGTGGTATCGGCAGCACACCCTCGTTGAGCCTGGTGCCCAAGGTGCAGTTATCAAGAGTCCACCGGACTTAGACGCAGCTACATATCAGGGGGCGAGCGGGCTCATTTGCAGACCCAGGGGACCGGTAGGTTGGATATAGTTACCAGTTGACTCTTTTTGAACTTGTTAGGGGTATATAGATTGAAGTGTCCTCCGCCAGAGCTTATGGGGGCCCCGAGTGGGTTATTTTGTGCTGGATGTACCTTTCGGGCTTATGGGGGCCAGGTAAGGTTCTTGTTTGTACTGTTTATTGCTAGTCATACAACAGGTTAAAAGGTTATATTAGGTTAACTCTCTATCCTTCCTATTGGATTGTTCAGTTTCATTATCAGTATTATTCATGTTACACCCCGTAAAAATGTGAATGTTAGAAGGCGTTCGTGTGAGTTATAGTGAGTAAGAAGATCTTGTTGCGTGTGGGAAAGGCTTCGAAAGTGGGTATGAATAGGACCAACACACACAGGTCCAGCACGATGCGCCAGCCAGCGCGGCGCGCCAGGCCTGCTGGCGCCTTGAGAGTCGCAGCGCGCCAAGCCCCCTGGCGCAAGGAGGGGCACGACGCGAGGGTGTTTTAGTGCATTGGGCGGCGTGGGGCGCCCCCTATTCCACCGCCCTTAAGTGTATATATATCCTCTAGTTCCATTGTGAATCATTTCCAAATGAAATCTTCATCCAGAGAGCGTAAGACGCAACTTTTACGTAATTTTCTTCCAATTACGCTGCCAAACGCTATCCAAATTCAAATTAACTTCGGGTGTTGAATTCTAAGACTACATGGAGCATTACTATGGAGTTATTTTCTCGATATTCACCCGAAATATCGAAACCCCGCCGAGCAAAAGTTGGTAGAATTGCTATAAACTGACTCCTAAACGATCATAGGCATCAAGTAAGCATTTCTCCCTTCTGAACTCCCGATAAATTACTAGTTTTCAACCATATTTTATGTAGTTGAATTATAGTTGCTATTAATATCAAAAGTTATCATTTTAAGCCGAATTTCGTATTGAAATTAGTCTCTTTCTCCCAATATTATGGGTATAATTGGAAAGAGCTGTTGAATACAAGTTGAAACTCTTCAGTTATTCAGGAAATGACAATCGAGGTATGTTAAGGCGAATTCCTTCGGCAAGTTAGTTTTTATAGTACTGCAATACAATTTGAATCCCAGTAAGAGAGCCAGAAGTCTTGTTATTGAGAATAGTTGTTTTTGGTAGCTGAGATCAGTACTTACATTCAGTTTGGGATTGACTTTTCCCTGTATAGCATTCCATGACCAACCCAGGGTTACTAGCTGTGTCGTTGCCCGCCAAGGGTTAGATGACGTCGCTCCACGAAATAGTATGGGGTTCGAGGACCTTATACAGTCCACTCCATGGATGGACTATTTTTATGCCATATCGACACTACACCCCCATCGAGTCTGGTGCCTAGGATACAGACAGCAGGAGTCCACCGGGCTTAGACAGAGCTATAATTCAGGGGCTGAGCAGGCTCAATTGTACACCCAAGGGACTGGTAGGACGACTATGGTTATTAGTTGACTCGTTTGACCTTGTTAGGGGTATATAGATTGAAGTGTGCTTGCCAGGGCTTATGGGGGCCCAGAGTGGGCTATTCTATGCTGGTTGTTCCTTCCGGCTTAAGGGGGCCAGGTAAGGTTCTTATTTGCACTATTTACTGTTAGAATAGACAGCAGAAAGTTAAGTTATTCAGGTTATACCTCTATGTTTTTCATTCAGTTACTTTCAGTTTCATCTTAAGTTTTATTTAGTTATTTTCAGTTATTGCCTTACATATTCAGTACATATAGTACTGACGCCCATCTTGGGGCACTGCCTTACTTTCCTACAAATGCGGATAGACGCGGATCAGGACCTTCTTAGCTTTCAGCCAGAGTTTGCAAGGCAATCAGCTCCTTTCCTCCGGATCTAACAGTTAGAAGGTTTACTCTTTTTGATTGTACAGTATATGGATAGGTCGGGGCCTTGTCTCGACCATTATTCCACTCCTAAAGGCTTGCAGATTTTATAGATTCCCTTTGGTTAGTTTGTTATTGGCTGTGTGGGGCCTAGTTTAGCTGTTAGATAGTTTCCTTGTCGGCTATAGTATAGTTATAGTTGTCTGATTTACATTTCAGTTATAACTAGACATCATGCTGGTCTTGTCGGCCCGCATAGGATTCCCTTTATTTGCCTGTTGTTGGTTGGATATTTTCTTTACAGGTGGCTATAAGGCCTTGTCGGTAGGAGGTTGTGTTTACAACCAAGATATAGCACGTTGCTTTCCTGAGATAAGTTGCAAGCTTGCACCAGACATGCATAAGCCCAACCAGGTCAGTCAGGTTCCAGTAGGGCACTAGGTGCCATTCATGCCTCCCAAGGTGGGGCATGACAAACTTGGTATCAGATCGGGTCATATCCTAGGAAGTCTGCAAGCTGTGCCAAGTAGAGTATTGTCTATGGATGTGTTGTGCACCACATTCTATAGACAGGAGACAGTGAGGCATGTTAGCATGGTTACTCTCCTTTTTCTTCCAGTCGTGCTATAGAGCTGTGCTATATAGGGTTGAGTCCCTAAGCTTACTATAATTTGCTTGTCTACAGAGAAATGTTAAACAGTGACAGACCACAACTGGCAGGAAGTTAGATGTCGCAGCAGGAGAAGGCACTAGCAGGGTGCCCCTGTCAGAGTCAGCCCTATATGAGGGCGATAGAGAGACTTCATCTCAGTCTTCCTAGCACTCTCCGCCATTCCAGGAGCCGTCCAGAGCAGCAGATGTGTCGGCACCACCTCCAGCAGCTCCATACCGATACCATCAGACCAGGAGGTCAGTAGCGTTGTCTTTATGCTAGCTCAAATGGTGGTTGCGCAGCGTCAGCCAGTGGAACCCATGGTTGCTAAATCTTACAGAGGACCTGGTAGTTCGAGTGTCCGAGAGTTCCTCACTCTGAGCTCACCATATTTCACAGGGATAGATCGAGATGAGGACCCTTAGGACTTTTTAGACTAGTTGCAGCGGATCTTCAGGGTAATGCATGCCATACCTGGTGAGTCGGTTGAGTTAACAGTATTTCGATTACAGGAAATAGCAATGTTATGGTATGAAAGTTAGGAGAGGTCCAAAAGTAGAGATGTTCTCCCTCCGACTTGGTCAGCTTTTTAGAGGCCTTCTTGGACCACTATTTGCCATGAGAAATCCAATAGGCCCCGGTAGATCAATTTCTGCATCTGGAGCAGGGTTCGATGAGTGTTCGAGAGTATGGTATGAGATTTGACTCCTTGGTCCTATATGCACCAGCTTTCATAGACATTATGCCAGCCAGGGTGCATCGATGTATTATGGGGCTGCTTCCAGAGTATGTAGAGACTTATGTTACAGCCACTCTGCGGGAGGATATGGATATCGCCTGTATTCAGGCATTTTCTCAGATTATCGAGGGGATCAGGAAGCGACAATGGGAGGTAAAGAGGGCAAGTCAGGAGCAACGCCACAGGGCTAGACCTAGTGATACTCAAGAAGAGTCTCAGGGTAGACCCAAGGCACGACTATCAGGCAGACCACCCAAACCTCCCACCTTCACAGCAGCAATAGGATGGTAAACCATGTTGTCAGGGGCAGTCAGGACCCAGCGAGAGCTCACGGCCATCGGGTTCACAGCAGCAAAGAGGGTAAGAGCAGAGTAGACTCACTGTGCCACCTTTCCCTATTTGTAGTCGATGTCTCCTTGGGGCATGTAGGCATGGTTCTATTGCATGTTACACCTGTGGACAAGAGGGTCACTTGATGAGGGACTATCCAGCTAGGGGTCAGGGTGATTAGGACCGACAGGACAGATCTTTAGTAGGGTCACGTGCCCTAGCATCTCCAGCAGGGCGTAGGCCCTCAGCTCCAACCGGCAGAGGTCGAGGCAGGTCAGGGGCATCGAGTTTAGGCACCGGTCTAGATCGCACCTATGCTTTACCGGGGCGACAGGAGTCAGAGTCATCATCGGATGTTGTTATAGGTATTCTAGACATCTTTTCTCATTCAGTTTATGTTTTGATAGACCCGGGTTCCACTTTGTCTTATGTTACACCATTAGTGGCTCGGATGTTTGGTATAACGTCAGAATTGCTTCAGTGACCCTTTTCAGTGTTGATGCCCATCGGTGATTCTATTATAGCTAAAAGGATCTACTGGGGCGGAATAGTAGAGGTTGTTAGTCTCCAAACTCTGGCAGATTTAGTGGAACTAGAAATGATCAATTTTGACGTAATTATTGGTATAGATTGGCTAGCACAATGTTATGCCAATGTAGAATGTTGGACCAAGACTGTTGGATTCCACTTTCTAGGGTAGGTAATACGGGAGTGGAAAGACAATGTAGCCACGCCAAAAGGTAGGTTTATATCCTATCTTTGGGTGAGAAAGTTGATAGCAAAGGGTTGCATCTATCATATTGTCAGGGTTCAGGATGTCCAAGCAGAATCCCCGACTCTTCAGTCCATTCCAGTAGTCAATGAATTTCTAGATGTATTCTCAGATGAACTTCCTAGTATTCCCCCAAAATGGGAAATCAATTTTGCTATCGACCTATTACTAGGTACTTAGACTATATCCATCCCTCCGTACCGAATGGCTCCTACTGAGCTTAGAGAATTAAAGGAACAATTGAAAGATCTATTAGATAAGGGCTTTATCAGGTCGAGTACTTCACCGTGGGGTGCACTAGTGCTGTTTGTAAGAAAGAAAGATGGTTCCCTCCATATGTGTATAGATTACCGGCAGCTAAATAAAGTCACTATTAAGAATAAATACCCGCTTCCCGAGATAGATGACTTTTTCGATCAGCTATAGGGAGGGAAGTACTTCTCTAAGATTTACTTAAGGTCTGGGTATCACCAGGTTCGGGTTCGAAAGAGAAATATCCCGAAAATGGTCTTTAGGACCAGGTATGGACATTTTGAATTCCTAGTCATGTCCTTGGGGTTGACGAATGCTCCTACAGTGTTCATGGATCTGATGAACAGCATCTTCATGCCGTATCTGGATTTTTTTGTAATAGTATTTATTGATGACATTCTGGTGTATTCCCGCTCAAAAGAAGAACACCGAGGTCATCTGCGATTACTGCTCTAGATTCTTAGGGATCGCCAGTTGTATGTAAAATTTTCCAAATGAAGTTCTGGATGAATTCAGTAGCCTTTTTGGGTCATATTGTGTCGGATGTTGGTATTCAGGTAGATTCACAGAAGATTGAGGAAGTAAAGACATGGCCTATACTTACAACTCCAGCTGAGGTACGCAGTTTCTCGGGATTAGCCGGATATTACAGAAGATTTGTAGAGGGATTTTCTACTTTATCAGCATATTTTACCAAGTTAACTCAGAAAGCAGCTAAATTTCACTGGACTGAAGCGTGTGACCGGAGTTTCTAGGAGTTGAAAAACAGATTGGCATCAGTGCTAGTACTAGCTTTTCTGGAAGGTTCAGAGGGTTATGCAGTGTATTGTGATGCTTCGGGCATTGTGTTAGAGTGTGTTCTAATGCAACATGCTAAGGTAAATCCTTATGCTTCAAGGCAGCTGAGGAAGCATGAAAAGAACTATTCCACTCACGACCTGGAGTTAGCGGCAGTAATTCACACCTTAAAAATCTGGAGACATTACCTGTATAGGGTGCAAATGATATTTTTACCGATCATAAGAGCCTCTAGTACATCTTTACACAGAAAGAGTTGAATTTGGCAGCGTCGCTGGTTAGAATTGTTGAAGGACTACGAGGTGAATATTTTTTATCATCCAGGGAAGGCTAATGATCTTGGGCATAATTACATGCCCAAGTGATGCTTTATAACTTAGTTTTGCCTTGTTTATATATTTAATTATGTACATTTTCATGCCTTTTTATATAAATGAGAAGAAATATTAACCAACATGATTAGTCTTTGTTTTTGAAGGAAATAATGCATTGGAGGACCCAATCTATGATTTGGTGAAGTGGAGGAATGATATCGGGAGCGAAACACCAAAGTTGGAATAAATTGGGCAATTTCCAGAGGGCTTCCACGATACCACCGTGTCACGGAGGTAGTGCTCCGCGATACACACCGTGTCACGGAGGTGATCTCGGGCAAAATAGCATGCCCGAGTGACGCTTGAGAACTTAATTTAGTCTTGTTTAGCTAAGTAATTGTATACATCTTCATGTGATTTCATATAAATGTGAATATATGTGCTAACCAACATGATTAGTCCTTGTTTTGTAGGTTTCAATGATTTTGAGGAACTAATTTATAAGTTGGTCAAGTAGCGGAATGGAGTCAGGAGCAGATGCGGCAGGCAGGCAGCACCAGCACGCCAGCAACGTGCCACGCCGTGCCAGCTGCATGACAGAGCAAGGACAACGCGCTACCCAAGTAGCGTGACACGCTGCCAACACGGTGGCACTCGGCAGTTTCGGCTTCCGGAGGCAATTTCCAGAGAGCTTTCGCGTTACCTCCGTGTCACGGAGGCAGTGCTCCGCGATACACTCCGTGACATGGAGCCGTTCCATGATAGGCTAAATTATGCACGTTTTCCATTTACTATAAATAGGTCCCTTAGCTCCTAAAACCACTTTGTCACGGTTTTATTCTGGAAAACTACCTAGGAGTGAAGAGAGAAGTGGGAGAACTCATCTAGGGTTTGGCAAATTCCCTTCTCATCTACCAAATTCATGTAAGTATGTTAGTTTAGTAGTAGTTAGTTGTAGTTTTACGAACATGAATGGCAAGAATCCTTCCTCTAGGGTTGAAGCCTGAATTATGATTGTGATTTTATGAAATTGTTTTGGAATTAAGTTATTGATTGTTGTTTTCGTCTTGCATTCTAGATTGTTGGTTGTTTGTATGATTGATCACCATTAAAACATATACGTTTGCTTGGGCAATTGCTTGAGAAAGAATTTCCTAGGTCAGGAAACGAGAATGTAAGGAGCATGTTTGTATCTCACGATATAATTTTGTGTTAGGATAGAAATATACCTAACACCTTGTTTGGTTAATAAAATGTGGGTTATTAAGAGACCAACTTTGGATGATCACATCACCACTCGAAGAAGTAGTTGTGAGGCTAAGTTGAGTTATATGGTTAGACGCACGAAAGTCCCTAATTGTTTCCCTGTAAACCACAACATAATTAATCGCCCGCGAACTAGAAATTAGCATCCTCACTCACAGTGATGCAGTGAGGCTAGTTTGCCGTGTTTAGAGGCTCGAAAGACCATGAAAATGCAATTCTAATTATGTGAAACAACAATCAACAGTTTCATGCTTAACCCATTGCAAATCGTAGTATCGCATGATTATCTGGTGTTAACTCTATGTTGCTCCTAGAGTATATTCAGGATATTTAGTTGACCAAAACTAGACTTAATTAAATCTCCCTCAAAAACTTCTATAACCAACACTTGCGAAAGTTAAGATCACACTTGAAATGGGTAGTTAGAGGAATGGGTCCAGTCCCTGTGGGTTCGATATTCCGGTTCTCTAAAAGAGCCACTATATTACTTGCACGACCCGTACACTTGCGGACGCGTGAATAAGGGCACGTCAAGTTTTTGGCGCCGTTGCCGGGATGCGGTGATGTTTTGATAAATATATGTTTTTGTGTCATTTTTTAAATTTCCCTAAGTATTGAGAAACTTGGTCTTAGTTTGTTTATTTACAGGTGACAGGTTGTCCTGCCGAGCTGGCTAGACATAGAGAGGTTGTGGAACCGTTGCTGGAACCTGAACGTCAAATCCATTTGCGAAGGAGAGTAGCTCTAGAGAAAAAGCTAAAGAGACTTCAAGAAAAGGTACAAAAACAACCACCCTCGGGACAAGCACAATTTTCATCAGAAGCAATGGCAGCAAGACCAGTTCGCGAAGTGGCAATCCCACTAGCGACGAATGTGACCTCTAGCTTCCGTAAACCAGAACCTGGAAGGCACTTTGAGCTTAAATAGAACATGGTGCAACTGTTACATTCTAGTGGTCAATTCACTGGGACATGAGGACCCGCAACAGCACCTACAGAGCTTTTTAGAGATTAGTGACATGTTTGTCCTCACCGGCGTGTCCACAGATTATGTCTGACTGACCCTCTTCCCATTTTCACTGTTGGGAGAGGCGAAAAAGTGGCTAAAGGCTGAGCCACCGAACTCCATAACTTTATGGAATGACTTGGCTAAGAAGTTCCTTATCAGATTCTTCCCTTCAGGTAAAACTGCAAAGTTGAGAAGTGAAATACTCAGTTTCAAGCAGAGGCCTGATGAGAACTTATATATGGCTTGGGAAAGATTCAAGTCATTGTTGAGAGACTGCCCCCATCACCAGCAATCAAATGAAGTACTATCTCATACCTTTGTAGAAAGTCTAGACCCACACCCAAAAATATTACTAGACTCTGCATCAGGTGGGCAAGCCTTGGAGAAGACGTATGATGAGTTGTACACTTTGTTGAACAGAATCGCTCAAGGAAATCCAGAGTGGCACAACGAGTCATTGAGAGGGGCAGGAAAGAGACCAGGGTTGATAGAAGTAGATGGTTTGAATGCCTTGGCAGCACAGTTTGCTTCATTCCAGCATCAAATGATGACTCAGTTCAATAAACTGAGTATGAACCAACACCAACGCCAGGTTAATGCAGTTCAGCTCTGAGTTGGTGCGAAATTTGTGGTAATACTGGGCACAATGCAGAATCTTGTGGAGCCAATCCGGAGTCAGTCAATTTTGTTGGTAATGTGCAGCGCAACAATCAGAATTTTGGAACCAGTTACAACAGAAATTGGCAGGGCCACCCGAATTTTTCTTGGGGTGGAAACCAAAAGCAGAGTTATATGCACCCTCAACAACAGCATATCAGCAGAATAGGTAGAATGATGGGAAATTGAGCAGCAACATTAAGGAAACATTGCATAAAATCATGGAGACCCAGACTCAGTTAGTGGAAAATCAGGCGAGGATGGCAACAGACTTAAAGAATCAGCAAATGGCCACCCGCAATCTTGAAAAACAAGTGGGTCAGATAGCAGCTGCTCAAAACATGAGATCACAAGGGGGATTACCAAGCGACACAGATCCTAACCCCCGGTAGATCAATGCCATCAGTCTGAGAAGCGGTAAGCAATTAGATGATGCAGTGCCAAAAGAGTTGAGAAAGGAGGTGCAACCGGAGTTGGTTAGACCAGGACCATCCATCAACATGGGAGATACTCAGAGTGCTGGGAAACAAAATGCGCAACTTTCATTGCAGCCAACACAAAGACCACCACCACCATTCCCTTAGAAATTCAGAAAGAGCAAGGAGAAGGAATGCTTCAAAAAGTTCTTTGAGAGCTTCAAAGAGCTTCACATAAATTTGCCTCTTATTGATGTCTTGAAGGGAATGCCCAAGTATGCTAAATACTTGAAGGACATGATGGTGAACAAAGTTAGATTGGTGGACGTCCAGACTGTAGCACTGACTGAGGAGTGCAGTCACAGGGTATTGAGCAAAATGCCAAAGAAGCTGAAAGACCCAGGGAGTTTTACCCTCCCCATACAAATTGGTAAAGCTGAGGTGCTACGAGCTTTGTGTGACTTAGGGGCAACAGTTAATCTAATGCCCCTATCCTTATTCAACACCATGGGGTTGGGAAAACCGAGGCCGACAAGGTTGATGCTGCAGCTGGCTGACAAGTCGCGAGTGACACCTGATGGAATAATAGAGGACCTTCTCATCAAAGTAGGTAAGTTCATTATACCTGCTGATTTTATTGTCTTAGATTTTCAGGTTGATAACCAGGTACCCCTGATCTTGGGACAGCCATTCTTGGCCACTAGAGGAGCGGTGATTGACTTGAAAGCAGGGACCCTGAAAATGAGGGTTGAGGATGAAGAAGAAATCTTCCGCGTTTACCAAGAAATGAACCCATCTGCACACTATAGAAACCTTTGTCAGGTTAGTGTGTTGGCAGAGGATGAGTGTGGGGTGGAGGATTCCATAGGTGCACGGCTAAAGGCAATGTCAAGTCTTCAGCCCAAGTCTGATAGAGGGCTTTAAATTTAGAAGAAGTTGGAGAAAGAGAGGAACAGAGTGGAGGTTGTTTCCTCTAAACAGCAAAAGAAAAGGAGATGGTTCTCGAAAGAGAACCCAGGTATGAGGATGTCCTAAAAAGGACAGTCCACGTCGGGTCACGACGTAAAATAAGGCGCTCTTGGGAGGCAATCCAAGGGTACCTCAGGTACAATTTGTAATTTTCATTTTGTGTTGATTTTGTTATTTTCATTTTGTTTGTGTTTTTGGTGGAAAGTTAAGCACAAATGGAAGGGAAGTCTGAGTACCGAGAAGGTGGAAGCTAAAGAGCATGGAATAGAAGAAGTGTAGGGTCGAACACCCATCTCTGGAACTTGAAAGGACAGCATGCTTTTAGCTTGTCATAGAGGCTCAGGGAGTATTTCTCATCCTTTAAATGTTAATTTAATGCTATGAGGACATAACATGATTTAAGTGTGGGGTGAGAAAAATTTCAAAATTTTTGTGCTTAACAAGTTTTTGGTGAATGTAATGCTTGTGAGGAATTTGTGAGAAATTTGAAAAATTTTATGAGTCAAGCATGAATTCATCTCCCGTTGGTTTTTCTTTTCGGTTCTTTTCCGACGGGGGGGTCTTTGAACCGAAGAATAAAAATTTTCTTTTTCTTTTCTTTGTCTGTATATAGTGTTTTTAGTCATAGCTAGGGACTGTTTCCGACGATGGATGGATGACGACCGTCTTGAGGAAAAATTAGTCGATAGGTTTTGGCTTAACTAATTGGTGGTTGATGTTCTTGTTATGTGCTATATGTGATTGTAAGATGCAAGTGTGTTCAGTGTGAAGCATGCAAGTGTATAACTTTGTTTTAGAAACTTAGGCTCTTGAATTTGACTCAATATAATGGAAGCTTAATCTGAATTCTTGTGATTAGCTGAGTTAAGGGTCTGCTGAATGTGTCTTGATTTGAGCATGTGCCATGAGTGTAAGGTTTTTGAGTATTATGTGCTATTGTGGATTGTCTAGAACTTTCCTGGTGTGTTTATAAAATGAAATGAAGGATGTGAATTGTAGGAGATGATTTAGGCATTTCTTTGAATGAACCAAATTTTTATCCCTCATTTTACCTACCTTGAAAAATTAATCCTAGTTAACCCCATTGAGCCTTGAGCCTATTCTTTGACAGCTGCAACATAAGCTTAATCCTTTTTCTTTCATTAGTCTTGAATTTGAACCAAAACTCCTAAGCGCTTAAAGGAAAAATACGAAAGAGTAAAGGAGTGAGAAGAATGAAAAAGAAGGAAAAGTAGCAATTGTAAAAGTTGAGAAAGGTTGAGGGTGCACTTGTTTGAATACGGGTGAGTATTAGTAGGGAGTAAGAAAATAAATAAATGAAAAGTTACTTATAGAACTCCTTACTAATAAGCTAAAAGTGCCTAAAGAAATGGGGGAACAAAAGAGGAAAAAGAAAGCTGAAAGGAGAAAAAGGTGAAGTAAGGGAAGGGAAGTTCGTAATGAGGGCGTGATGTATTAAAAGCGCTTAGGAAAGATAGTCACTATTACTGGCCATAATAGTACCTACCCGCACCTGAGTTACATTACAACCTAAAAAGTCCTACTTGATCTTACATTCACACATCCTTAAATTAGTGGAATAAAACACTAAGAGCAAGCTTATGGGTCATTACATGATGCATGTGAATTCTTTGTGAGAGTGAGCGTAATTCTATTTATGTACCCGCACATGTTGTGATTTAAAAATTGTTTTTGCGTGTGAAATTGGGTAACTCTCTTTCCGTGAGGGCACATGTTGAATGAAGGATATAATTTATGTGGGATTTCTTAATCAGTTGATTTGCATGAGTTTGCTAAGATTGAGAGTCGATTCTTGAGGTTAAGACGTCTTAACATAGTTGTACTTCATTTCGATGATCAAGTTGTGCATGCACTATTTTTAGCTTGTTATCTTACGTAATCATTATAGTCATAGCTTGAATAATCTTGCTAAAAGAGTTATGGGTGAGTCTCCATATGCATGAGATGTAAAAGGTTGTTCGAGGGCGAACAAGACTTTAAGTGTGGGGTTGTGGTCTCGGGCAAAATAGCATGCCCGACTGACGCTTGAGAACTTAATTTAGTCCTGTTTAGCTAAGTAATTGTACACATTTTCATGTGATTTTATATAAATGTGAATAAATGTGCTAACCAACATGATTAGTCCTTGTTTTGTAGGTTTCAATGATTTTGAGGAACTAATTTATAAGTTGGTGAAGTAGCGGAATGGAGTCGGGAGCAGATGCAGCAGGCAGGCAGCACCAGCGCGCCAGCAATGTGCCACGCCATGCCAGCTGCGCGACAGAGCAAGGCCA
This sequence comes from Datura wrightii, assembly GCA_035772735.1. Lineage (NCBI taxonomy): Eukaryota > Viridiplantae > Streptophyta > Magnoliopsida > Solanales > Solanaceae > Datura > Datura wrightii. Next base: position 26,121,539 of record JASDFA010000027.1, on the reverse strand, counting down.
ACGCGCTGCCCAAGCAGCATGACACGCTGCCAACGCGGTGGCACTCGGTAGTTTCGGCTTCCAGAGGCAATTTCCAGAGAGCTTTCGCGTTACCTCCGTGTCACGGAGGCAGTGCTCCGCGATACACTCCATGACACGGAGCCATTCCACGACAGGCTAAATTATGCACATTTTCCATTTACTATAAATAGGTCCCTTAGCTCCTAAAACCACTTTGTCATGATTTTATTCTGGAAACTACCTAGGAGTGAAGGGAGAAGTGGGAGAACTCATCTAGGGTTTGGCAAATTCCCTTCTCATCTACCAAATTCATGTAAGTATGTTAGTTTAGTAGTAGTTAGTTGTAGTTTTATGAACATGAATGGCAAGAACCCTTCGTCTAGGGTTGAAGCCATGAATTATGATTGTGATTTTATGAAATTGTTTTGGAATTAAGTTATTGATTGTTGTTTTCGTCTTGCATTCTGGATTGTTGGTTGTTTTTATGATTGATCACCATGAAAACATATATGTTAGATTGGGCAATTGCTTGAGAAAGAATTACCTAGGTCAGGACACGAGAATGTAAGGAGCATGTTTGTATCACACGATATAATTTCGTGTTAGGATAGAAATATACCTAACACCTTGTTTGGTTGATAAAACGGGGGTTATTAAGAGACCAACTTTGGAATATCACATCACCACTCGAAGAAGTAGTTGTGAGTCTAAGTTGAGTTAAATGGTTAGACGCACGAAACTCCCTAATCGTTTCCCCGTAAACCACAACATAATTAATTGCCCGCGAACTAGAAATTAGCATCCTCACTCACAGTGATGCAGTGAGGCTAGTTTGCCGTGTTTAGAGGCTCGAAAGACCATGAACATGCAATTTTAATTATGTGAAACAACAATCGACAATTTCATGCTTAACCCATTGCAAATCGTAGTATCGCATGATTATCTAGTGTTAACTCTATGTTGCTCCTAGAGTATATTCAGTATATTTCATTGACCAAAACTAGACTTAATTAAATCTCCCATGAAAACTTCTATAACCAACACTTGCGAATGTTAAGATCACACTTGAAATGGGTAGTTAGAGGAATGGGTCCAGTCCCTGTGGGTTCGACATTCCGGTTCTCTAAAAGAGCCACTATATTACTTGCACGACCCGTACACTTGCGGACGCGCGAATAAGGGCACGTCAGGAGGAAGTGCTCCACGATACACTCCATGCCACGGAGCCATTCCATGAAAAGCATAATTTTGCACAATTCTCATTTACTATAAAAAGGTCCCTTAGCTCCTAAAAACAAGAAGTCACGATTTTATTCTGAAAAACCACCTAGGAGTGAAGGGAGAAGTAGGAGAACTCACCTAGGGTTCATCAATTTCATCTTCTCCTCTACCAACTCTTGTAAGTATGTTACTTTAACAATGTTTTCTTGTAATTTTATGAACATGAGTGGCTAGAACCCTTCCTCTAGGGTTGAAGCCATGAGTTATGATTGTGTTTTACGAATTTGTTTTGGAATTAAGTTATTGATTGTTGTTTTGTCTTGCATTCTTAATTATGGTTGTTTTTATGATTGATCACCATGAAAACACACACGTTAAACTTAGGCAAATGCTTGAGAAAGAAAACCTAGGGAAGAACATAAGAATGTAGGAAACAAGTTCTTGTCTTTTGATAAGATTTTGTGGTTAGGGTAGAAATATACCTAATACCTTGCTTGGTTGATAAAATGGGAAGAGAGAAAGACACCGTCTTAGATTTGTCACTCCACCACTCGCAGAAGTAGTTGTGAAGCTAAGTTTGGTTAAATGGTTGGAGGTACGAAAGTACCCTAATCAATGGCATAACCCCATAAACCACATCCACGTAGTTAATTGCCCAAGAACTAGAATTAGCATCCTCGCTCACAATGTAGTAGTGAGGCTAGTTTGTCGTGTTTAGAGGTTCGGAAGACCATGAAGATACAATTCTAACTATGTGAGATGACAATTGATAGTTTCATACTTAAACCATTGCAAATTGTAGTATCGCATGATTATCCGGCTTTAACTCTATGTTGCTCCTTGAATTAATTTAGAGTATTTCGTTGACCACATTTAGACTTAATTAAACTCTATCGAAAACTTCTATAATCAACACTTGCGGTAGTTAATATCACACTCGAACTTGATAGTTAGCTAAATTGGTCCAGTCCCTGTGGGTTCAACATCCAGATCTTAAAAAGGGCCAATATATTACTTGTACGACCCATACACTTGCGGGCACATCAAGTTTTTGGTGCCATTGCCGGGGACTCGATGAAGTTTAGTGAATATGTTTGTTTTTGTGTGATTTTTAAATTTCCTTATGAAATTTTGTTTTGTTTCTTTATTAGTTTTAGATTTATTTTATATTTAGTTTTTAATTTGATACCCTTCTTAACATGACATCATGGAATATAAATGGGTTAAATGGTGGATACTCTTACTTTGATGAGTCTTGTCTGAATTGAGGAGGACCCCACTTGTGGAAACACTGTAACACGTGCAATATATGTGGTGGTCAAGATGGCCATTGGGATGGCTGTCCGAATGCATACTCCCCTCCCCCAAGCCCCTACTATGATCCTTCTGTTGTTTTTGCTGAATATAGGCATGATGAAAATGAGGACTTGGAACGCCAAGCTCAAATAGAAGACATGCTAAAATAGGTCCTTGAGCAAATAGAAGCAATGAAGGAGGCAATGGAAGCATTGAGAATTCAGCAAGAGGAAAATGGAGAGGCCTTGGAAATGATAAGAAACAAGTTCATGGAGATGAGGGCTGAAGCAGAAGCTCGCTCTGAATTGCAAGTGACGGTTTTATGCAATACTCAAGAGGGACTACAAGGAGAAGATGAGAGTGAGTTCTTGATACAAGCTCAACTGTTGGAAGCTCCCGAGAGTCTCCACAATTGTCTCACACGTATAGCCGATCCATTCTTGAAAGAAGAGATAGAGTACCTACCATTTGACATTCATGAGGAGTTAGATGTTAATGTGGAGAAGGTATATACAAGTAAGAAAGTCAAGAAAAATGTAGTTTCAGAGTTGAGGTGTATTGTACCTGTTATACCCCGTAGGATTCCCGGCACCTAGATGACCTATTCGCACGTTGGTTAAGCATATTTGAAGGCCCTACGTGCTAAAGAAAGGCCCGGGAAAAAGATCGGATGAGAAACCTGTCGAACCATCGCGAAAGGAGCCGAGGCAGAGCCCCTCAGCGATGGCAGCGTGTCACGGAGGTGAAGCCTCCGCGTTGGCTCCGTGAAATGTTGGCCTTGTCCAGGCCCAAGTATATAAAGCCCCACTTCGTTTTAAATCATATAAACTTATAAATTTCCAGTGAAACAGAGAGAAAACATTAGAGAAGAGAAAAGAACGAAGGGGGTAATATAATTTTCATCCGATTACGCTGCTAAACGTTGTCCAAACTCAAATTAACCTCAGATACTGAGGTATTTAGCAGCAGAGAGCATTACTACGGATTTAGTTTCGTGAAATACGGCCGACGAATCGTCGAGCTACCGAGCTAAGGTAAGTAGAATTGCTCCAAACTAATGTCTATGTGTTCCTAGCTGTGAAGTGAATATTTCTCCCTTCTGGACCTCTGAAAAATAGCGAGTTTTCGACTGTCTTTCGATAAGCCTAAGTTTAGGCTATAAATTACATCGAAGTGATGTTGTTCATTAAAACAAAGCTATATTTGGTATTAATTGACATATTTATGAATGCAGTTGGGAGAAAATAGTTGAAGTATTAGCCGAGCCTCGTCCGACAGACGGATAGTTCGGGGATAAGGTATGTAAAGCTAGTTTCCTCGACAAGTTAGTAATCTCGGTACAGTAAAGTAATTTAAAGGCCAGTAGAATGTTCAGAAGTCATGTGTTATGTTTATTACGAATGTTGGTACGATATTAGAAGCATCAGGTCATAATTAGTACGACACTCGCTAGCACGATATAGATTCTAATACAAGTATTAGGAACTGCACAACATGCTTAGTACATGATGTAGTACAAGAGGTTAGGATATCATCGTATTCAGTTGAAACCCTGTAAAGCAATGTAATATCTGTAAGACATCTCAGAAGTAGAATGATAGGTTAAAATGAAGTTTAGAAAACACATTAGAAATAGCAAATCATGTTACTATAGAAACTCAGCATACAGCATGGTTTCCAGCAGAAAGACTATATCTTGTCCAGCATTAGACTCAGTACGGTATGGCAGAAGATTATATGTTATACATGCATACTATTGTCAGTCTCCGCATGTGTTAAGTATGTACATATTACTATTACCAGCTCAGCATATAGTATGTACAAATACTTTACTACTATTAGCTTCAGTATATAGGATATGCAGATAGTATTACCAGTTGAGACCGTTGTATTGTTTTGGGGTTGGATTACCTAGCATCCATGACCGCCCCAGGGTTAATAGCTGTATCGACTCGTCCGCCAGAGGATGAGGATACGTCGCTCTACGGAGTGGCATGCCGTCCCACAGGGGATGAAGATGGGATGCCAGTTTTCCCCATATTGTGCCTTGATCGGCCCTTACACACCCCTGTCGAGAGGATACGCTCGGGTGTTGATTCAGGAGTCCTCCCGACTCAGATGCAGTTATAGTCAGGGGCTCAGCGAGCCCAAGTGCATACCCAGGGGACCGGCAGGATGCTTACAGCGATTATAGGAGATGGGATGACCGGGGTAGGGGTATAGATTCTGTGCTGGTTGTACCTCCCGGCTTATGGGGGCCGGGTAAGGTTTGTGTGTGCTATATTATGTTATGTTGTGCCATGTTACATTAGACACGAGTAGATCGGCAGTAGAATGATACGTCTCCAGGTATGGCTCCTACTCCTTCCAGTATAATTAAGAGAAGGTATGATTTACATTATCAGACAGCTAATCTATTCCTTTCTACTTCAGTTTCATCAGTTGTATTGTTGTTTTCAGATATTTCTTTCAGTTATTGCTTTACATACTCAGTACCAGCGGTACTGACGCCCGGTGGGGCACTGCATTACTTGCCTGCAGGTACTCATAGATGAGCAGGCGATCCATTGTGATTCCGGTCAGCGATTGAGTATTCAGCTCCCGTCATCCGGAGACTGAATCCCAGAGGTGTATTTCGTTTTCTTTGTTGTACAGTACGGGTAGGTCGGGGCCCTATCCCAATCATTTCTATTGCTATTCCTAGAGGCTTGCAGTCTATATATATTTTCCTGTGGTCAGATGAGCCGGTCGAGTGGGGCCGTGCAGTTGTATAGCTGTTAGTACTTTTGTTTCCTTTATGTTGGCCGTGTGGGGCCATAGCTTGACAAGTAGTGGTGACCTTGCCGGTCACGTAGCTATCCAGTATTTCATCGTTGAGTTATAGATAACTAGACAGCATGGTGGCCTTGTCGGCCGGTATAGGTTTCCCTATATTAATATGTTTCTGGTTAGCTGTCAGCACAGGTACAGGTGGCTATAGGCCTAGTCGGCCGAAGGCTATTTTTACAGTCGTCATATAGCTCGTTGTTTCCTTGAATCTGAGTTAGAGCCAGCCAGACACCAGATGTGCTCAGGCTTAGCAGTCCATCCGTTCAGGTCCTAGTAGGGCACCAGGTGCCAGTCATATCCCCCAAGGCGGGGTGTGACAAACTTGGTATCAGAGCAGGTCGTATCCCAGGGAGTCTGCAAGCCATGCTAAGTAGAGTCTTGTCTATGGATGTGTTGTGCACCACATACTATAGGAAGGAGGCTACGAGGCATGATAGGATGGTTACCCTTCCTTCTCAGTCAGTCGTGCTTTAGAGCGGTACAGTATAGGGTGGAGTCTCTAAAAACTTACTGTATTCTTTGATTACAGATACAAAGACAGATCAGCATTACCCTATTACAGGCAGAAGATTAGATATAGCAACAGAAGAAGGCATCAGCCAGTTACATAATAACTACAGCAGCAGGAGGAGGTACCCGAGACCTCCCAGCACGATACCTTTATCGGTACTATCCCCAGTATACGTGATAGCGTCAGAATAGGAAGTCAGGAGTGTAATGTACATACGAGTTGATTTATTTATTAGCTATATAAGATCTGATTAAGATTACAGACAAGGTCAGACCACCAGGTAAGTATAAGAAAGAGTGGGAAATGCAGGAATCCCAAATACATCTTTCTGGATATGGTACAGTTAAATGCTTTTATTTGTTGCAATAATAAAAGGGCTATTCCTACCTCTTGATTTTGATGGCAGTATAGTAAAGGGGCATAAGACTTGAGATGGGATTGCCAAATCAAGCAGTAAGTAAAGACGGGATGATTGATCCTAGTAAGTATTAGAAAGTATAAAGAGCCCCTATTATTACGTAAGTTGTGCAGACCCTTATGATAATAAGCCAATAGAGAAAGTAAGACCGTTAGCTTACTCGAAACAGGGGTAAAAGACCTATTAGTGATAAATGCCGGGTAATAGTCAAGTTCGAGTCAGAAAAAGGCCAAGTCTGTCACATATGCTAACAGATAGCAAGACATACCTGTAAGATTGTAGTTATGATCCAGTTGTGATATCGAAAGGGTGAGGGGTCATGTGAATCAGATAGGTATGACTGCAAGTCAGGGAAAGTATGAACTGATACTGGACCAGCAATCTTGATAACAACGAAGAGCAGGTACCTTGAACCCCAGAGTTCAGCTTAAGTAAGATGAGGGAAAGAAGCAGGAATGTCAGATCTTGTGGGGAAGTTAGAATTACCCCCGGATTGATAAAATATCGTATTAAGGATTAAGCCTCGGGCTGATAGTAAGATCGCGGTTCAGAATACCGCAGTATGTCCGCTATGGAGAAGTTAAGAAGTTACCGATACAATAATGCTAATGTAGTGTGGCCTAGAGATAAGGCCCAGCAGACAGTCATGGGCTCTCAATATATGCCTAGTAAGGCCACAAGATTCGAACGTTGACCCCACATCGCAAGAGTGGCGGAATTTCAAACAGCAGACAATAACTAAAGTGTTTATGTTTGTTACTTTCAGAACGGGGTGACAATACAATGAAATGATATGTCAGGGCAGGAGATATTGTTACGCTGTAGAAGCGGTGTATCATGTACGGTATGAGACTCAGCAGAGCATGTCAGAGATTATGTATTACCGCAGAATTCAGTACATATTGTACGTAGCTATTGATATATATATATATATATATGTATACAGATAATAGATATGCTGTGAGTAGCTGCCTATAAGGGGTACAATCACAGATGCTGATTAGTAATAGAAAGCATGTACAAGTTGCATTGCAGGACCCCCCCCCCATTGCCAAAAGGGAGGAGAAAGAAAGAAAAGGAGAGAAGAAAGGAGAAAGGGAAAGGAGAAGAGAAAGGGCAGATTAAGTGTGAATTACGTATGAAGTCATAGAAACTATCTCAGTTCTCAGTTATTAAGTTAACAGACTTATGTGTTGTTGCCAGATCTAGGCTCTAGGAGCTTACGAGAGTTAATGGCCTAAACCAGATGGCTAGATGATAAGGGCGCAGTTAGACGGTCTACCGACAAACTGGAGCCTGCATTAGCAGGGAAGCATACCTGAAGATCGGTAACATTAGTGCGTGTGCTAGAACCAGGATTAGAGGCCGAATAGGCAAATTTTAGAGATTAGCAATACCAGAATTGTTCTAGTATGTTAAGTGGTCGTCCGTCATTTTCCCAGCCTTGTAGGTGAGAGTCGGCCTTAGTCAACCTAGCAGTTATTATGTGGAGCACCCCATAAGTCAACCGGCTGTCCCAGTCAGAATACCCGTGGGTACCCCAAGTTAGGGTCCACATCAGTAGTCAGCGACAGACTAATACTTTAGCTGGTTCTCGTAAGATATTCAGATACAGAGCCCTAGCAGAAGGCCAGTATTTACAGAATAGCTCATAAGATCGAGAATTCCCCAGAATAGCAGTATAAATCCAAGTGGATACACACAAGGCGTAAGAAATTGATAGTACCCTGCTAGCACAGTGTTTATTAAGACCAGGGGATCAGTAGACTCCCCGTGAAGATCCAGAGATTGATCGCCGGGGAGTAAGTTTGATTAAGCCCAGCCTTACAGTAGTTCAAGCAAAATAACAAAGTAATTAGATGCCCACAAGTCTGCAGTTATGCATGAACTATAAGTACTCATGTAGAACAGTTAGAGCATTGTTAGACTACTGCCACATTCGGGTCATTCAGCCCGACTATTCCGTTAATTAAGGTTATGCAGCCAGATCATTAGAGGTCATGGTCAATATCAGGATCCTCTGATCAGATAAAGGCACAAGGTGCGCAGACGGTCGTTCAGGTTATCCCAGCAACAAGTAGCCTTAGCATGTGGCCGGAGGGCCAGGTAAGCTCTAGCTACGCCTGTAAACTACCTGTCGATCTCTTCGGCAAGACAAGTCAGTATAACCATCAATTATATGTCGAGCTCTCTAAGTATGAAAATGTTATATCAGCCAAGAAGAGGTAATGGAGCAACAACCGCTCTTAGCTATAGATCTATTAGAAGTGTGGTGTATGAGAAGCCCGAGCAACGGGAGTTGGTCAGAAAGATACATCAATTGGTCAATTTAGCCGTTCGGGTAATAGAAATGATTATTCTCTTCACCCCGGTACGACAAAAATGTACCATGACATCAAAGAGAGCTACTGGTGGCCAGATATGAAAAGAGAAATTGCTGAATTTGTAGCCCAGTGTCCTAACTGCCAACAGGTGAAAGCAGGACATCAGAAACCAGGCGGGTTAACTCAGGACATTGCTGTGCCTCTCTGGAAATGGGAAGCGGTGAATATGGATTTTGTGGCAGGATTACCCCGTACCAGACATAGACATGACTCTATATGGGTAATAGTTGACAGATTGACTAAATCAGCTCATTTCCTGCCAGTTAGAACTACTTTCTCGGCTGAAGATTATTTGGAGTTGTATATCCGAGAGATAGTCAGATTGCCTGTAGTGCCAGTATCCGTTATTTCAGACAGAGGAGCGCAGTTCACGGCTAGGTTTTGGAAATCGTTCCAGAAGGGGCTGGGGACGCAGATTAATCTAAGCACAGCTTCCCACCCTCAGACAGATGGACAGGCTGAGAGCACTATTCAGACGCTCGAGGACATGCTGCGAGTGTGTGTGCTAGACTATGGTGGTAGTTGAGACGAGCATTTGCCGCTGATAGAATTTGCTTATAATAATAGCTATCACTCGGCTATTCAAATGGCACCTTTTGAGGCTTTATACAGGCGGAAGTGCAGATCACCGGTTGGCTGGTTTGAAGTAGGAGAATCAGCGATGATTGGGCCAGACCTTGTTCAGCAGTCAGAAGAGAAAGTAGAGTTTATCAGAGAACGCCTATTGACTGCACAAAGTCGCCAGAAATCATATGCAGATGTACAGCGCAGAGATCTGGAGTTTAATGTGAATGACTGGGTATTTCTGAAAGTATTTCCGATGAAAGGGGTAATGAGATTCGGCAAGAAGGGTAAGCTCAGTCCAAGATTTTTTGGGCCCTATCAGATTCGTCGGAGGATAGGCCGAGTAGCATATGAGCTGAACTTACCTCCAGAGCTAGAATTCGTTCATCCCGTCTCTCATGTGTCCATGCTGAGGAAATGCATAGGAGACCCATCCAGAGCAGTTCCAGTCCAGGATATCTAGGTTACCGAAGAGCTGGCCTATGAAGAGGTTCCAGTAGCTATTTTAGACAGACAGATTCGCAGGTTGAGGAATAAAGATATTGCGTCTGTCAAAGTATTGTGGCGTAACAGGAACCGTGAGGAAATGATGTGGGAAGCTGAAGAAGATATGAAAGCTAGATACCCTCACCTATTCCAGGTCTAGTCAGGCGACAGGTATGTCCGTATTATTACTTATGTAGTACCTTATGATTGTATATGTATAAATGAGAAAGATTGATACTTAGCTATCCAGTGAATCTTAAAGTATTGCGTGCAGTACCTGTGTTGGACTTTTCTGCATTTCAGTTTTTTGCTATAGTCCATATTACAGGGGAAACTCTGCCGAAATATTTCTAGATAGTAGGTTGAGAAGTCCTCTAAATAAACGTTTACATTCGAGGACGAATGTTCTTAAGGGGGTATTGTACCTGTTATACCCCGTAGGATTCCCGACACGTAGATGACCTATTCGCACGTTGGTTAAGCATATTTGAAGGCCCTACGTGCTAAAGAAAGGCCCAGGAAAAAGATCAGACGAGAAACCTGTCGAACCATCGCGAAAGGAGCCGAGGCAGAGCCCCTCCGCGATGGCAGCGTGTCACGGAGGTGAAGCCTCCGCGTTGGCTCCGTGACTTGTTGTCCTTGTCCAGGCCCAAGTATATAAAGCCCCACTTCGGTTTTAAATCATATAAACTTATAAATTTCCAGTGAAACAGAGAGGAAACATCAGAAAAGAGAAAAGAACGAAGGGGGTAATATAATTTTCATCTGATTATGCTGCTAAACGTTGTCCAAACTCAAACTAACCTCAGATACTGAGGTATTTAGCAACAGAGAGCATTCCTACGGATTTAGTTTCGTGAAATACGGCCGACGAATCATCGAGCTACCGAGCTAAGGTAAGTAGAATTGCTCCAAACTAATGTCTATGTGTTCCTAGCTGTGAAGTGAATATTTCTCCCTTCTGGACCTCTGAAAAATAGCGAGTTTTCGACCGTCTTTCGATAAGCCTAAGTTTAGGCTATAAATTACATCGAAGTGATGTTGTTCATTAAAACACAGCTATATTTTGTATTAATTGAAATATTTATGAATGCAGTTGGGAGAAAATAGTTGAAGTATTGGCCGAGCCTCGTCCGACAGACAGATAGTTCGGGGATAAGGTATGTAAAGCTAGTTTCCTCGGCAAGTTAGTAATCTCGGTACAGTAAAGTAATTTAAAGGCCAGTAGAATGTTCAGAAGTCATGTGTTATGTTTATTACGAATGTTGGTACGATATTAGAAGCATCAGGTCATAATTAGTACGACACTCGCTAGCACGATATAGATTCTAATACAAGTAATAGGAACTGCACAACATGCTCAGTACATGATGTAGTACAAGAGGTTAGGATATCATCGTATTTAGTTGAAACCCAGTAAAGCAATGTAATATCTGTAAGACATCTCAGAAGTAGAATGATAGGTTAAAATGAAGTTTAGAAAACACATTAGAAATAGCAAATCATGTTACTATAGAAACTCAGCATACAGCATGGTTTCCAGCAGAAAGACTATATCTTGTCCAGCATTAGACTCAGTACGGTATGGCAGAAGATTATATGTTATACATGCATACTATTGTCAGTCTCCGCATGTGTTAAGTATGTACATATTACTATTACCAGCTCAGCATATAGTATGTACAAATACTTTACTACTATTAGCTTCAGTATATAGGATATGCAGATAGTATTACCAGTTGAGACCGTTGTATTGTTTTGGGGTTGGATTACCTAGCATCCATGACCGCCCCAGGGTTAATAGCTGTATCGACTCGTCCGCCAGAGGATGAGGATACGTCGCTCTACAGAGTGGCATACCGTCCCACAGGGGACGAAGATGGGATGCCAGTTTTCCCCATATTGTGCCTTGATCGGCCCTTACACACCCCTGTCGAGCGGATACGCCCGGGTGTTGATTCAGGAGTCCTCCGAACTCAGATGCAGTTATAGTCAGGGGCTCAGCGAGCCCAAGTGCATACCCAGGGGACCGGCAGGATGCTTACAGCGATTATAGGAGATGGGATGACCGGGGTAGGGGTATAGATTCTATGCTGGTTGTACCTCCCGGCTTATGGGGGCCGGGTAAGGTTTGTGTGTGCTATATTATGTTATGTTATGCCATGTTACATTAGACACGAGTAGATCGGCAGTAGAACGATACGTCTCCAGGTAAGACTCCTACTCCTTCCAGTATAATTAAGAGAAGGTATGATTTACATTATCAGACAGCTAATCTATTCCTTTCTACTTCAGTTTCATCAGTTGTATTGTTGTTTTCAGATATTTCTTTCAGTTATTGCTTTACATACTCAGTACCAGCAGTACTGACGCCCGGTGGGGTGCTGCATTACTTGCCTGCAGGTACTAATAGATGAGCAGGTGATCCGTTGCGATTCCGGTCAGCGATTGAGTATTCAGCTCCCGTCATCCGGAGACTGAATCCCAGAGGTGTATTTTGTTTTCTTTGTTGTACAGTACGGGTAGGTCGGGGCCCTGTCCCGATCATTTCTATTGCTATTCCTAGAGGCTTACAGTCTGTATATATTTCCCTGTGGTCAGACGAGCCGGTCGAGTGGGGCCGTGCAGTTGTATAGCTGTTAGTACTTTTGTTTCCTTTATGTTGGCCGTGTGGGGCCATAGCTTGACAAGTAGTGGTGACCTTGCCGGTCACGTAGCTATCCAGTATTTCATCGTTGAGTTATAGATAACTAGACAGCATGGTGGCCTTGTCGGCCCGTATAGGTTTCCCTATATTGATATGTTTCTGGTTAGGTGTCAGCACAGGTACAGGTGGCTATAGGCCTAGTCGGCCGGAGGCTGTGTTTACAGCCGTCATATAGCTCGTTCTTTCCCTGAATCTGAGTTAGAACCAGCCAGGCACCAGATGTGCTCAGGCTTAGCAGTCCATCCGTTCAGGTCCTAGTAGGGCACCAGGTGGCAGTCATACCCCCCAAGGCGGGGTGTGATAGTACCCCACTCGAATCATTTTTCAACATTGAGTTTGATTGACAACCTATAACTAGAGTCTTCCAAACTTGTGGAGAAAGATATAGAGGGGGAACAAGCCCCATATATTCTGAAATTTGCTGATTCTAAAAGAAAGAATGACTTCATTTACTTAAGGGCCAATAAATGCCAAAGGCGACATCTACTGCTTGGTACTTTAATTTTTTCACCACCACCCCGGAAGCATAAGAGAAAATTAGAAAAGAAATTAGGGGTGAGATTCATATCCTCAAGGTTGAGGAAAAAGTGGTGAAACTTGATACGTCGTGCCGCGATGTAAAATTAGGCGCTGCTTGGGAGGCAACCCAAGGGTACCATGGGTACCATTTTAATTTCTTGCATTTAAGTTGATTTTATTTATTTTTCATCTTGTGTTGTTTTGGTGGAAAGTTAAGCACAGATGGAGGGGAAGTCTGAGTACCGGTGGAGAAGGAAGCTAATAAGCATGAAAGAGAAAAAGTGTGGGGTCGAACACCCACTTGTGCAAAGTTGAAGAAAAGCATGCTATTAGCTAGGCCTAGAGGCTTCAGGGAGTATTTCTCATCTTGTTTAATTTTAATTGATGCTATGAGGACATAGAATGATTCTAGTGTGGGGTGAGGGAAATTTCAAGGGAAATTTCAAAATTTTTGTGCTTAACGATTTTTGGTGAATGTAATGCTTGTGAGCCATACGAAACCGATTCCTTAATTGACTAATACGACAAATTTTTGTGAGTCAAGAATGACTTCATCACCCGTTGGTTTTTCTTTTCGGTTCTTTTCCGACGGGGGGTCTTTGAACTGAAGAATAATTTTTTTTCTTTCTTTGTCTGTATATAATGTTTTTAGTCATAGATAGAGACTATTTCTGATGATGGATGGATGACGACTGTCTTGAGGAAAATTAGTCAATAGGTTTTGGTTTTTTAACCCGTAGCTAATTGATGGCTTGATGTTCTTGTTATGTGCTATACATGATTGTAAGATAAAAGTGTGGTTAGTGTTGAAGCATGTAAGAAGTGTATAACTTTGTGTGAGACACTTAGGATCTTGAATTTGACTCAATGTGATTGAAGCTTAATTCTGAATTCTTGTGATTAGCTGAGTAAGAGTCTGTTGAATGAGTCTTGAATTGAGCATGTGCTGAGACTGTAAGGTTTTTGAATATTTCGTGCTATTGTGTAGTGTCTAGAACTTGCCTAGTGTGTATACAAAACGAAATGAAGGATGTAGATTGTAGGAGATGATATAGGCATTTCGTTGCATGAGCCTAATTTTTTATCCGTTGTTTTACCTACCTTGAATGTTTAATCCTAGTTAACCCCATTGAGCCTTAAGCCTATTCTTTGATAGCTGCAATATAAGCTTAATCCTTTTCTTTCACTAACCTTGAATTTGATCCAAAACTCCTAAGCGCTTAAGGGAAAAAATCCGAAAGAGTGAAGGAGTGAGAAGCATGAAAAAGAAGGAAAAGTAGCAGTTGTAAAAGTTAAGAAAGGTCAAGGGTGCACTTGTTTAAAAATGCCTGAGTATTGGTAGGGAGTAGGAAAATAAATGAATGAAAAAGTTGTTTAAGTACTCCGTACTAATAAGCTAAGTGTCCTTAAAGAAATGGGAACAAGGAGAGAAAATTCAGGATTGAAAAGAATGAGGGTGAAGTAAGAGAAGAGATATTCTTAATGAAGGTTGAAGTTATTAAAAGCGCTTGGGGAAGATAGTCTTACTGGCTAGAATAGTACCTACCATCCCTTATCTTACATTACAACCCATTAAGTCCTACTTGATCTTACGTTCATACATCCTTAAATTAGTGGAGTAAAATACTAAGGGCAAGCTTATGGGTCACTACATGATGCATATGAATTCTTTGCGAGAGCGAGCGAAATTTTATTCATATACCCATACTTGTGGTGATTTGAAAATTTGTGAGTAAAAATGGGTAACTCTCTTGTTGTGAGGGCACATGTTTAATGAGAGATAACATTCATGTCGGATGTCTTGATTGGTTGATTTGCATGAGTTTGCTGAGATTGAGAGTCGATTCTTGATGTTAGGAAGTCATAACATAGTTGTATTTCATTTCAATGATTAAATCGTGCATGCTCTATTTTTAGCTTGCTATCTATAACAGTCATTGTGGCCGTAGCTTGAATTGTCTTGCTAAATTAGCTATGTGTGAGTCTTCATGTGCATGATATGTAAAACGTTTGTTCGAGGACAAACAAGACTTTAAGTGTGGGGTTGTGATCTTGGGAATAATTACATGCCCAAGTGATACTTTATAACTTAGTTTTGCTTTGTTTATGTATTTAATTATGTACATTTTCATGCCTTTTATATAAATGAGAAGAAATATTAACCAACATGATTAGACTTTATTTTTGAATGAAATAATGCATTGGAGGACCCAGTCTATGATTGGGTGAAGTGGAGGAATGATATCGGGAGCGAAACACCAAAGTTGGAATAAATTGGGCGATTTCCAGAGGGCTTCCGCGATACCACCGTGTCACGGAGGCAGTGCTCCGCGATACACACCGTGTCATGGAGGCAGTGCTCTGCGATACACTCCGTGCCACAAAGCCATTCCATGACAGGCATAATTTTGCACAACTCTCATTGACTATAAATAGGTCCCTTAACTCCTAAAAACAAGAAGTCACGATTTTATTCTGAAAAACCACCTAAGAGTGAAGGGAGAAGTGGGAGAACTCACCTTGGGTTCATCAATTTCATCTTCTCCTCTACCAATTCCTGTAAGTATGTTACTTTAACAATGTTTTCTTGTAATTTTACAAACATGAGTGGCTAGAACCCTTCCTCTAGGGTTGAAGCCATGAGTTATGATTGTGTTTTTACGAATTTATTTTGGAATTAAGTTATTGATTGTTGTTTTGTCTGGCATTCTTAATTATGGTTGTTTTTATGATTGATCACCATGAAAACACACACGTTAAACTTAGGCAAATGCTTGAGAAAGAAAACCTAGGGAAGAACATAAGAATGTAGGAAGCAAGTTCTTGTCTTTTGATAAGATTTTGTGGTTAGGGTAGAAATATACCTAATACCTTGCTTGGTTGATAAAATGGGAAGAGAGAAAGACACCGGCTTAGATTTGTCACTCCACCACTCGCAGAAGTAGTTGTGAAGCTAAGTTTGGTTAAATGGTTGGAGGTACGAAAGTACCCTAATCAATGGCATAACCCCATAAACCACATCCACGTAGTTAATTGCCCAAGAACTAGAATTAGCATCCTCGCTCACAATGTAGTAGTGAGGCTAGTTTGTCGTGTTTAGAGATTTTGAAGACCATGAACATGCAATTCTAACTATGTGAGACGACAATTGATAGTTTCATACTTAAACCATTGCAAATCGTAGTATCGCATGATTATCCGGCTTTAACTCTATGTTGCTCCTTGAATTAATTCAGAGTATTTCGTTGACCACATTTAGACTTAATTAAACTCTATCGAAAACTTCTATAAGAAACACTTGTGGTAGTTAATATCACACTCGAACTTGATAGTTGGCTGAATTGGTCCAGTCCCTGTGGGTTCGACATGCGACTCTTAAACAGGGCTACTATATTACTTGTACGACTCGTACACTTGCGGGCACATCAAGTTTTTGACAAAAAGTTGTTCGACTCAAAACTACATGCAAGTGCACGTGGTCGTTGTTTGGTGCGTTGTTGGGGTTATAAAACCGACACGCAAGTGCACGTGGTCAAACAAGTAATAAAGTGGCTAAGTAAGCCAAGTATCGATCCAAGGAGGCTCAGGGTATGTAAAAATTGCCTAAGTATACTATATTCTTATTTTACTTCTAACTATGCTAACAACAACGTAACCAACAGTTAATTGAGTTTTTGTTTATAAAATATATACTAAAACTATTAACAATTATTTAATATGAATTTAAACTATGGATATGAGCATGCCAAGGTTAAGAACAAGTAATGAATTCGATTGTAATAATAATTCGGTTAATCTCTTCTTCATGTTGCTAGCCAAGAACATTAGCCTAGAAATTAAAACTCTCGTATTTAATTTCACTTAAGAATCATAAACCATTCGTCTACATTTCTGTGATCAAATGCAATTTATGACCTAGCAATACAATTCCGGTTCCTCAATTGACTAATACGGCTTTCAAGTATATTTCTATCAGGAAAGCACATCAAAACCCAATTTTCCCAAATCAAGTTAAGAACAATACCCTATTAATTCACAACTTTCCAATTTCTTGCTCTCTCGAGTGAAATTGGACTTTTTAGATGTACATTAATGTCGGCCAAGCACTAATGCAGTAAGAACAAGAATTAATAGAACAACATGAAAGAAGAAGAAGAAAACCATATCATTTACAATCAAAATTCACTACACATGTTCAAAACCTTAGCAAGGAAGAGAACTAGCCACTCATTTGTGGATTGATCATCCTAAAACAAGTGTAAATCATACATACAATTGATTGAAAGAAGAAAGGAAGAGAAGAAATCTCTTAGCTTTTTCGTCCCTCAACTGCTGCTAACCCACGTCCTAGCTCCACCAAGTCTGAACTAAAACTGAACTAATTAAAATAAACCTAAGTGTGCTATTTATACTAGAGGGAAATTTTTCCCGAATAACAAGCAACGTGTCACGGAGGTCAACGCGGAGCACTGCCTCCGTGACACGGCGTGGACGCGGACCTTCACTGGAAATCCAGGGTCTGGTAAATTAGCCTCAACGTGGCACGGAGGCCAACGCGGAGGCCTATCTCCGTGCCACGGAGCTGTCGCGAGGCCTCACTGGAATTTGCCATTTAATTCCCTCTCCAGGCAGTGTGCCTCCGCGATGGTAGCGTGGCACGGCTCCATCGCGGAGCCCCTATAATTTGTGCATTCCAATGTCTTTTCCAAGCTCGTATCCAAGTCCAACTCCGATATAGTTCCAACATGCATTTTAGCTCCTAAAAATCATATTTACCTGCAAAACAAATGCTAATCATGTTGGTTAGTATAAATTCACATTTTATTACCAATTACATGAGAATATATACACATTGCACACAAACAAGGCGAAAATAATACGTTTGAGTATCACTTGGGCATATAAATCTGCCCAAGATCACTTACCCCACACTTAAATCCTTGTTCGTCCTCGAACAACACATACACAACTCATCCAAATTACATCCCAACCTTCGTCACTATGGTGCGACCATTTACGCTACGGTCATACCGATTATTCATTTTTTGCAAATCATCACAAAAACATGCTTGGTCTTACAATACAATGACCTTTAATACATCAAGACTTCCTAGACTTTAAGAATTGATTCTTGATATCGGCAAACTCATGCAAATCAGCTTATCAAGAAATCCGACACGAAAATCAATCTTTCATCAAGCATGTGCCCTCACAACTCAAGAGAATCTTCCCCTTTTTGTTCATGCAACACACAAACATTCAAGTAGAGGCATATAAAAATTAATTTCACTCACTCTCCCAAAAGAATTCACATGCATCATGTCATGACCCATAGGCTTGCCCTTAGTGTATTACTCCACTAATATAAAGACATGCAATATAAGATCACGTAGGACTTTAATGGGTTGTAACGGGGCTATGGATCTAGTATATATATTGGATTAGCCAATAATAGTCGCTAGCATCCTTAAGCGCATTTTCGACACATTCCCATTGACTCATGGACATTGTTCCTCTCTTTTCTCTTTTTCTCCCATTCATGCTGGTTTACTTTCGTACTGCCCATTTCATCAAACACACTTTACACAAAACAAAGAGTTTTCATGTACCCTCAATATCATTTAATTACAACAAGTGCCTCTTCAACATCATCTTTTCTTTCTTCACTCTGCTTTTCTTTTTCTTTTCAGTCTTTAACACTTTGGGAAACATTTTCTTTTCTTTGTAAGCGCTTAAGAGCTTCGTATAGACTTTAAGGCTAATGAAAAGAAGGAATAAAGCTTAGTTTATACAATTTTGGACAAAAGAAAGAAAGAAATCGGCTAAAGGCTCAACGGGCTGACTAGGGTATACAACATATAAAAAGGTAGAATTTGACAAGAAAAAAATGGAAACTATCGGTTAAAAACAAAGAAATGCCTACAGCCTTTCCAACACTACACCTCCTTCATTTCGTTTTGTAAACACACCAGGCAAGTTCTAGACAATTCACAATGGCATGGAATAACAATACCTCCCTTCACACTTCATGCACATGCTCGAATCAAGATGCATTCACAGACTCTCTAATTAGCCAAACACATGAATTCAAAATTAAGCCTCAATCATACTGAATCAAATTCTATAGCCTAGGTAACTCAACATATTTACCAAATTGCATGCTTTCGAACGAATCATTTTCACGTTTTGAACATCAGTTACACACGCAACGAAATTTTTGCAACCATAAAGCAACTACAGTTCATTGATGCAATCCACCAAAGAAAAATTAAAAACAAATTAAAATCCTACTCCTAACGACTACATTTCCCTTAAGACGGTCGTCATCCATCCATCATAGGGAACGGTCACTAACTATGACATTCGGTTTAATGGGACTATTCTCGGTAAAAGAACCGAAAACAAACTCCGAGAAACCCAAAAAAATAAAAACCGAAAATTTTTGCAACACATCGATCATTTCGATAGAAAGAAAATATTTACAAGTGCAAAATATTCTCGAAAATTTTTGAAAAAAATATCGATCATCTCGATAGAAAAAATAAAAAAATATTTACAAAATATTTACACTGGCAACCATAACTTTTCATACCACACATCATTAACCACACAAACAAATATATACAGATACACCCCAAATCAGTTCAGCACAGGGAAAGCACGAACATACATACAAACCAAGGAAAAACATACAGCAAATTAGAGCCCAAGTTCCAGCACCTAGCTACTCCCCACCCCACACTTAAATCGAACACTGTCCCCAGTGTGCACAAAAATTATAAAACAAAATTTCGGGTGGTGGAACTCCCTGATCAGTCGAAATATTCGACTTCTTCATCTGGTGCTGCTGCCTCGTCGCCCATATCTGAGTCAGCTCCATCATCGTCATCGGACTCCACATCGGAGTCCTCACGACGTGTCTCCTCATCAGTAGGGACATCGTCATCCGTCGGCTCCACAAAGGCTGGTCCCACTCGGCATAAGGCTCTGGCATTCTCACCAAATGGGTAATCCAGCTCCAGCTGCCATAATTCTTCCTCGGTGGCTGGTCTCCCACCAATCCGTAGCTGCAGCATCTGCATGCCGAACATACGTGCCATGTACTGATCGTCACGAGCATGTCGCTCGCCCAAAGTCAGCACTGGCCCGTGTGTGGTGTCGGGGGCCTTAGTTTTTGTCACATCGAGGGCCCTCCGCTCCAACTGCGGAATATAGTCCAAAGCCTCTTCCTCAATGTCGAGGCCTCGGAGGAAGGTGGTGATGAGTCCGCCAAACCCGTATCTGTGGCCCTGGTGCAGTCTGGCTCTCTTCATGGCGGATATAATGACCACCCCAACATTAATCTCAAGCCCTTTCATAAGGGCATACACCAAGCAGACACGGTCCTGGGTCACATCCGTCATGTGAACTCCCGGGATCAAGCACGAACACACAATCTTCAGCCATATTCTGGCCTCCCTGTTCATCTGCGAATAAGGCAGAGTCTGGTGGTAACCCCTCTCCTTATGTCTACTCCATCGGGCTGTGGATCGAGCCCCACACAACGTACGTCTGATGTCGGCGTACGGTGGGGTGATGTTTAGCTGGCGGAGAACGTGGGCGTCTGTGTCCCGCGCTCCAACGATGGCATTAAATTGGTGGGGTTCCAGAGTGACAATCTGCCCTCTGATTTTTATTGTGTGGCTTCTGATGGCCGGGTTCCAATTTGCATAGAATTCCCGGACAAAATGTAGGTTGCACTCCTTGGGCTCCTGAAAGATAAAGCTGAGCCCAGCTGCCTCAATTCTCTGCACAATACGTGGGAACTCCTGTGCAAGTGGTTCCCGTGCAATATGTTCCTCGGGGAAGTACTTGTTTTCTTTATGTTTCGCGTACCACTTCTTCCCTTCATCGGTTACCCATCTTGTTCCGTATTGGCGGCGTTGGCCGCGCGAAACAGCTGGTGCAGCTGGGATTGCAGTGCCCAACCTCAATCTTTTCCGTCCGGTGCCTGAGGTAGAAGCACCCTTGCCCTTGTCCTGTCGACTTGCCATTGTACCTGTCAATATACATAAACAAGCACAAAGTTAAGCTAAATACAAGTTAACTTAGGCTAAGGTCGGGTTAAACTAAGTTTACACCACACTTAGTCCCTAACTATATTTACAATACTTCGGCAAGGATTACTCTATTTACAACCTCAAACACAAGCAACTATAAGGTATATTGCTTAGTGCGTTCACGAAAAATTTCGACAGCATAACGGTTAGCGTACTACTCAGACTTCATACAGCTACTCCCAATCCTACTATCGATAGCAATCCAATCATCGCACTTAGCAACAAAACAAAAAAACAAAAACAACAACGAAAATTCTATGTACATACAAATCTAAATAATCAAACCAATTTACAAAATTTTCGCATTTTCCCCAACAATTCGAGAATTCGTCTTCTCTTAACATTCATACAATATTTACATCGACTTATCTCAATTTACAACCACACCCCGGCATCTAATTCATCAAACTATCAAGTTCCCCAATTCAATTTCAATAACTCAAGCCCTAGAATGCAATATTTCAATCAAATTCGAATTATTCACATAATCGACAAGTTCAAACGCTAATTACAACAATCCGAACATAATCAATCACAAAATAATTCAACATCATGTTTAATTGCTACTTGGGGTGATATATTTCACCTCACATGCTCAAATTCGACTAAAATCGCCAAAAACTTGAGAGAAACGATGAAAACATACCTTTTAGTTGAAGAACCGAAGAAATTTGACGTTTTCCTTGCCTATTAGCGTGGCACGTTGGTTGGGGAGGGGGAATTGGGTGTTTTGGTCGCGGAGGGGGAGAGAAATGGGGAGAAAATAGGCAAAATCGGGGTTAATTTAAAGAAAAACACGCGGGTCACCCGGCAACCCGGTGTGACCCGACACTGAATAAAGGGCAACGTGTCACGGAGGGTAACGCGGAGCCCCTACTCCGTGACATGGATCCAACGCGTTGTCTCTCTGGAAATTTTAAAAAATCTGATTTTGCCTTCAACGTGTCATGGAGGGTAACGCGGAGCCCCTCCTCCATGACACGGAGCCAACGCCCCAGTGCACTGTTTCTTCAATAAAAATTATTTTCATACCTTGCCTTATTTTTCCCGCTTCCATGCATATTTTTCTCCGTTAGACCTGAAAATCACCTCACTAAACGAAATTGGTTAGATTAATAGATTTTCCTAACTACCATGAAAAAATACTAACTAAAACGAAAAAATTTGTACGAAATCAAGAAAAAGAAAAATTAAAAATAAAAAATAAAAAATACAAATTATGTACACTATAGTAAAAGAAGAAAAATAGAATATTTTTCTTTTCACGGGTTGCCTCCCGTGCAGCGCCTGGTTTACCGTCGCGGCTCGACGTCCATTATGCTCAATTATCTACTAGGGTGAGGGACGATTTTTCACGATCCTTGTCCTCCCCCCAGTAGTGCTTACATCTCTGCCCATTTACCAAGAACGTAGCACTTCTATCTTCTTGCCACAGTTCTACCGCCCCGTGAGGGGTCATTCTTACCACTTCAAATGGTCCCGACCATTTAGACCTCAGCTTACCAGGAAACAATTTAAATCTTGAATTAAAAAGCAAAACTTGCTGTCCCGGTTCGAAAATGTGATGCACCACATGCTTATCATGCCATCTTTTGGTTCTTTCCTTGTAGTACTTCGCACTCTCATAGGCATGCCAGCGAAACTCTTCAAGTTCGCTAAGCTGCATCAGTCTCTTTTTGCCCGCCAGCTCTGAGTCCATATTTAACTTTCTGACAGCCCAGTAAGCTCGGTGCTCAAGTTCTACTGGGAGATGACATGCCTTGCCATAAACCAATCGGTATGGTGACGTTCCAATCGGTGTCTTATAAGCAGTTCGGTAGGCCCACAACGCATCATCGAGTTTGCTAGACCAATCATTCCGTTGTGTGTTCACCGTTTTCTGAAGAATCTGTTTCACCTCCCTATTTGAAACCTCTACTTGCCCACTAGTTTGTGGGTGATATGCTGTTGCCACTTTGTGGCGCACCCCATACTTGGCTAATAGTTTCTTGAAACTTGCATTGACAAAATGAGCCCCTCCGTCACTGATAATTGCTCGGGGTGTCCCAAACCTTGTGAGAATGTGTTTTTTCACAAACTTCGTTACTACCTTGTTATCATTCCTGGGGCAAGCTATTGCTTCCACCCATTTTGATACATAATCTACAGCTACCAAGATGTAACGATTACCAAATGACGGTGGGAATGGGCCCATGAAATCAATGCCCCATACATCGAAGGGCTCAACTTCCAGTATGTTCTGCAAAGGCATCTCTTGTCTTCTGCCAATTGATCCTGTCCGCTGACATCTATCACACATTTTGACATACGCCATAGAATCTCTGAACAGTGTTGGCCAAAAGAAACCTGACTGAAGAACCTTGTGTGTTGTTCTCTCACCTCCGTGATGCCCTCCATACAACGAAGAATGGCAGCCCCTTAACACTTCTGCTATCTGACTCTCTGGGATGCATCTTCTCATCACCTGGTCTGGTCCTTGCTTGAACAAATATGGCTCATCCCATACATAATGCCAGCTGTCATGCCTCAATTTCCTCCTTTGCTGGTCTGTTGTTTCAGGTGGGTAAACTCCACTCACTAGCAAGTTGACTATGTCAGCATACCAGGGAACTTCAGCTTCACCCACTGCCAAGAGTTGCTCATCTGGGAAGTCTTTGTTTATGTCATCACCTTCCATCATATGCGACCGACTTTCCAGTCGTGATAGGTGGTCTGCTACTTGGTTCTCACTCCCCTTTCTGTCTCTAATCTCAAGGTCAAACTCCTGTAGCAATAAGATCCATCTGATCAATCTGGGCTTAGCATCTTTCTTGTTGAATAGGTACCGAATAGCTGCATGATCAGTGTACACCACCACTTTCGAACCCACCAAATAGGACCTGAACTTGTCAAATGCAAACACCAGAGCTAGCATTTCCTTTTCTGTGACTGTGTAATTACTCTGGGTCGGATTCAGTGTCTTGCTGGCATAGTAAATAGAATGAAAAATTCTATTTTTTCGTTGTCCCAATACAGCACCCACAGCCACATCACTGGCATCACACATCAGCTCAAATGGTTGTTCCCAATCAGGAGAAGTAAGTATAGGTGCTTCTATCAATTTCTGCTTCAATTTTTCAAATGCTGTAACACACTCATCGTCCAACTCAAACTTTACCTCCTTTTCTAACAGTCTGCATAGTGGTCTAGAAATGTTGGAAAAGTTTTTAATGAACCGTCTGTAGAATCCCGCATGCCCCAGAAAACTGCGCACACCTTTCACTGACACTGGTGGTGGCAATTTTTCAATAACCTCGATCTTAGCACGATCAACTTCCAACCCCTTTTTAGACACTTTGTGGCCCAGGACAATCCCCTCCTTCACTAAGAAGTGGCATTTCTCCCAGTTTAACACAAGGTTGGATTCTTCACATCGAGCCAGCACCCTGTCAAGATTCTGCAAACAAGTAGCAAACGAATCACCGAAAACAGAAAAATCATCCATAAATACCTCAACAAAATCCTCAACCATGTCATGAAAAATAGCCATCATGCATCTCTAGAATGTGGCGGGTGCGTTGCATAACCCAAACGGCATCCGCCTGAAAGCATATGTCCCATAAGGACAGGTGAAAGTAGTCTTCTCTTGATCCTCAGGAGCGATGGCTATTTGGTTATAGCCAGAGTACCCATCAAGGAAGCAATAATACTCCTACCCTGCCAATCTATCAAGTATTTGGTCAATAAAATGAATGGGGTAATGGTCTTTCCTCGTGGCTTCATTTAGTTTTCTGTAGTCCATACAAATTCGCCAGCCTGTGACGGTTCGTGTAGGGATCAACTCATTTTTCTCATTAGTGATTACAGTCATCCCCCTTTCTTAGGAACACATTGAACGGGACAGACCCACTCACTGTCTGAAATTGGGTAGACTACACCTGCATCAAGCCACTTGATTATTTCCTTCCTTACCACCTCTTTCATTGCTGGGTTAAGTCTCCTCTGCGGCTGAACAGTTGGCTTGGCTCCTGTTTCCATGAATATCCTGTGTGTGCAGAAAGCTGGATTGATACCCTGGATGTCAGACATTTGCCAACCCATTGCCTTCTTCCTTTTCTTTAAGACCCCCAACGCTGCCTTTTCCTGTTCCTCAGTCAAGTCTGCAGAGATGATAACTGGTAACGTCTCCCCCTCCCCTAAAAAGATATATTTTAGATGGGAAGGCAATTCTTTCAGTTCCAACTTCGGTGCTTCCTCAACAGAAGGTTTCGGCAACGGCTCTAGTGATCTCATCAATGACTAAAATTCATTTCTCCTCGGATGATGAAGTGCTCCATTCAACAATTGGACCATCCCACAAGCTTCACTATCCCCAAAATGATCAGAATGTGTCAACGCTCTTTCTAATGGGTCTAGAGATTCAATAACCTGCCTAATTTCTCCCTGTTCAACCACACTAATTTCTGCAAGCTCCTCATCTATGGCTGGCAGCTTCATGGCTTTTAACACATCAAATACCTCTACCTTGTCATGTGCTTGCATTGTAAGTTTACCCACAGCGACATCAATTAATGCTTTTCCGGTTGCCAAAAAGGGACATCCCAAAATAAATGGGACTTCAGCATCTGGTTCAAAGTCTAGAACAATAAAATCGACCGGAAAAATGAGGGAGCCCACTTGCACTAACACATCCTCAACAATACCATCCGGTTTAGCTAAGGACCTGTCCGCTAGCTGCAAGATTGCTGTGGTAGGTCTAGGACTCCCTAGACCTAACTTTCTGAACACCGAAGATGGCATCAGATTTATACTTGCCCCCAAGTCGCATAATCCACGAGCTCGGATACTTTGCCCAATAGTCAGCTGGATAGTAAAACTTTCAGGGTCTTTCAGTTTCGTGGGCAGTCTATTCTGAATCCGGGAAGTGCATTCCTCCGTTAAAGCCACCGTGGCATACTCAGTCAAGCGACTTTTGTTAGCCACGATGTCTTTAATATATTTTGCATACTTTGGCACTCCCTGCAAGACATCAACAAGAGGTAAATTAACATGTACCTGTTTAAGCACCTCCATAAATTTCTTGAAACACGCCTCCTCCTTGTGTTTCTTAAGTCGTTGAGGGAACGGGGGTGGAGGCCTTTCTGATTCTGCTTCTTTAGTCTTCCCCCTATCAGAACTTTGTTCCTCCTCAACATCTGCTGCTCCTGACTTTTGAGGCGGTCTTTCCGGTTCCACCTCCTTCAACTGTAAGCCACTCCTCGTGGTCACCGCATTTACCTGCTTCGGATTAGGATCCGTGTCGCTAGGTAGTCCTCCTCTGGGTCTTGTATTTTGGGCACTAGCAAATTTCCCAAACTGATATTCAAGGGCCTTGGTCGCCAATTGATTGTTCTTCACTTCGGCTGCCAATTTAACATAGTCAGCCTGCAATTGTGCCTGATTAGCGATCATGGTTTTGAACATCTCCTCAATAGTCGGTGATGGTGGTGGAGGAGGGGCATTGTGATTTCTGAATTGAGCTTGATAGTTTTGTTGCCCTCCTTGATTTTTCTGCATACCCTGACCAGAACTTTGGCCTTGTTGGTTGTTGCTACCCCACGAAAAATTCGGATGGTTCCTCCAATTTGAGTTGTAGCCACTACCAAACTGCTGTTGATTTCTCTGTGCATTACCCACAAAGTTAACAGAATCAGGATTTGCACCACAGCATTCAGCTGAATGCTCACTACTACCACACACTTCACACCACATCTGCTGGACTGCATTGACTGAAGCTGAAGGCTGGTTCAAGTTCATATTGCTGAAGTGATTGTTTAACTGATTTTGCAAGGCAGCTATCTGTGCAGCGATAGCTGTAAATCCATCCACTTCAAGCACTCCCGCTGCTTTCCTTGCTCCACCTCGAGATGAATCTGCATTCCATTCCGGATTGCCTTGTGAAATTCGGTTGAGCAAAGTGTACAGCTCCTCGTAAGTCTTTTCCAGCGCTTGCCCTCCACCTGCTGAATCTAACAGAATTTTAGTGTGGGGTTCCAAACCCTCAATAAATGTGTGTACCAACACCTCATTGGACTGATGATGATGAGGACAGTCCCGCAACATGGATTTAAATCTTTCCCAGGCTTGATATAGATTTTCTCCCTCCCTCTGTTTAAAACTTAGAATTTGACTTCTAAGTCTGGCTGTTTTACCAGAAGGGAAAAATCTAATCAAAAACTTCCGTGCAAGATCATCCCACGTTGATATAGAATTGGGTGGTTCAGCTTTTAACCACCTCTTAGCTTCACCAAGTAAGGAAAACGGAAATAAGGTGAGCCGAACATAATCAGGTGACACTCCAGCGGGTATATAAGTGTCACTTATCTCCAAAAAGTTTTGGAGATGTTGTTGTGGATCTTCATGAGGGAGACCGGTAAATTGCCCGCTTGTGTGCAAAAGTTGCACCATATTCTGCTTTAATTCAAATCTCCCTCCAGGCTCTGGTTTGCGGATGCTAGAATGTACATTGTTAGCGTGTGGGATTGCCACCTCGCGAACCGGCCTTGCTGCTGCTTCATCGGGCACTAACACTGCCCTCACAACTGGTGGATTTTGTTGCTCCATAATAGATTGTCGGAACAACTGCAGCTTCTTTTGTAGAGCTTCTCTACGTTGACTATGAAATTCACGTTCAGGCTCTAAGTAAGATTCCACCAGCTCCTTGTCCCTTGCCAGTGTTCACAGAAACAAAATCTGCAAAATACAGGCTAAGACCAAGTTGTTAACACTTAAGAAAATAAAAATAAAAATACAGTAAATTTACACTAAACACAATTTCACAAATTTGCCTAGCCTCCCCGGCAACGGCGCCAAAAACTTGTTCGGTGCTATTTCGATTGGTATTATATATTATAAACCGACACGCAAGTGCACGTGGTCAAACAAGTAATAAAGTGGCTAAGTAAGCCAAGTATCGATCCAAGGAGGCTCAGGGTATGTAAAAATAGCCTAAGTATACTATATTCTTATTTTACTTCTAACTATGCTAACAACAACGTAACCAACAGTTAATTGAGTTTTTGTTTATAAAATATATACTAAAACTATAAACAATTATTTACTATGAATTTAAACTATGGATATGAGCATGCCAAGGTTAAGAACAAGTAATGAATTCGATTGTAATAATAATTCGGTTAATCTCTTCTTCATATTGCTAGCCAAGAACATTAGCCTAGAAATTAAAACTCTCGTATTTAATTTCACTTAAGAATCATAAACCATTCGTCTACATTTCTGTGATCAAATGCAATTTACAACCTAGCAATACAATTCCGGTTCCTCAATTGACTAATACGGCTTTCAAGTATATTTCTATCAGGAAAGCACATCAAAACCCAATTTTCCCAAATCAAGTTAAGAACAATACCCTATTAATTCACAACTTTCCAATTTCTTGCTCTCTCGAGTGAAATTGGACTTTTTAGATGTACATTAATGTCGGCCAAGCACTAATGCAGTAAGAACAAAAATTAATAGAACAACATGAAAGAAGAAGAAGAAAACCATATCATTTACAATCAAAATTCACTACACATGTTCAAAACCTTAGCAAGGAAGAGAACTAGCCACTCATTTGTGGATTGATCATCCTAAAACAAGTGTAAATCATACATACAATTGATTTAAAGAAGAAAGGAAGAGAAGAAATCTCTTAGCTTTTTCGTCCCTCAACTGCTGCTAACCCACGTCCTAGCTCCACCAAGTCTGAACTAAAACTGAACTAATTAAAATAAACCTAAGTGTGCTATTTATACTAGAGGGAAATTTTTCCCGGAATAACAAGCAACATGTCACGGAGGTCAACGCTGAGCACTGCCTCCGTGACACGGCGTGGACGCGGACCTTCACTGGAAATCCAAGGTCCGGTAAATTAGCCTCAACGTGGCACGGAGGCCAACGCGGAGGCCTATCTCCATGCCACGGAGCTGTCGCGAGGCCTCACTGGAATTTGCCATTTAATTCCCTCTCCAGGCAGTGTGCCTCCGCGATGGTAGCGTGGCACGGCTCCATCGCGGAGCCCCTATAATTTGTGCATTCCAATGTCTTTTCCACGCTCGTATCCAAGTCCAACTCCGATATAGTTCCAACATGCATTTTAGCTCCTAAAATCATATTTACCTGCAAAACAAATGCTAATCATGTTGGTTAGTATAAATTCACATTTTATTATCAATTACATGAGAATATATACACATTGCACACAAACAAGGCGAAAATAATACGTTTGAGTATCACTTGGGCATATAAATCTGCACAAGATCAGTCGTACAAGTCAAGCCAAGTATCGATCCCACCGGGACTAAACTACGGTATTAATTAACTTAAGCGTCAGTGAACGATATCTCTATGAATGCAGACAACCAAATAAATAATGTTTTATGAGTTAAGATCACTAAGTATTAAGAATCTAAGTCAAGATTATAATTTGAGTCTGAACAATAGCAATGAACAAGCTAAGGTTGAGGCAAGCATGCAGAGATGTAATTTATTAATTCAATTCAGCTAATCTTCTCTTTGGTTGCTAGTCAGGAATTAATTGCCTATGGATTGGATCTTTCGACTCCTATCCAATTAAAGAATCATCAAACCTTATTCTACATTTCTGTGATATAAGAATCTCATGCTCTAGCCATACATAACCGATTCCATAAATGAGTAATAAGACTTTCAGATATATTTCTATTCTGAACGTAAATCTTTTCTCAATTTTCTCAGCTAAGAAAAAATCATATCCTACCAATTCACATCTTTCCAATTCCTTTCCTTTAAGAATCAAAATTGGATTTCTAAGATATACATTAACATTGGCCAAACATTAATGCAGTAAAAACAAGAATTGATAGAACAACCATTGAAGAAAAGATGAAAACTGAAATGATTAATGATTACATTCCTCTACAATTATCCTTAACCTCAGCAAGAGGTGAATTAGCCACTCATTTGTGGATTAAACACCTTCAAATAAGTAGAATTCATACAAGAAATTGAAATTAAAGAGAAAAAGGAAGAGAATAACCCTAGAATTTTCGTCCTCTCAACTGCCTGCAACCCACGTTCTTGCTCAACCAAGTCAGAATGTTTAAAATAAAACCTAAGTGTGCTATTTATACTATTGAGAATTTTTCCAAGAATAACAAGCAACGTGGCACGGAGTGTATCGCGGAGCACTCCCTCCGTGCCACGGGGATATCGCAGACCCTCACTAGAAATCGGCTCCCAGGTAACTGCACCTCAACGTGGCACGGCTTGTATCACAGAGCCTTGCCTCCGTGCCACGGTGCTATCGCGCACCTTCACTGGAACTTGAGGTTCCATGCAATCACACTCAACGTGACACGGAGTGCATCGCGGAGCACTACCTCCGTGCCACAGAGGTAACGCGAACCTCCACTG
This sequence comes from Datura wrightii, assembly GCA_035772735.1. NCBI lineage: Eukaryota > Viridiplantae > Streptophyta > Magnoliopsida > Solanales > Solanaceae > Datura > Datura wrightii. Next base: position 26,091,091 of record JASDFA010000027.1, on the reverse strand, counting down.
GAATTTGACATAAATAATTCATCCCAGGCAGAATGCCCCCGCGATGGTAGTGTGACATGGCGCCATCGCAGAGCCCCTATTTTGGCAACTTCCCGTGTCAACTTCCACTTCTTGCTTCCAAGTCCATTCCCGCACTTCACCAACATATATATTAGCTTCCAAAATTTCCTTCTACCTGCAAAACAACACTAATCATGTTGGTTGGTATAAATTCACATTTACCTAAAAATCACATGAGAATATACACATAGCAATAGATAAACAAGTTGAAATGAAGCATTTGAGTATCACTTGGGCATGCAATTCTGCCCAAGATCACTTACCCCACACTTAAAACCTTGTTCGTCCTCGAACAATACTTTCACATCTCATGCAATTGAAACCCATGCATAGCTAATTTGGCTCGACCATTCAAGCTACGGCTATACAGATTATTTAAGATAGCAAATCATCAAGAAAACATGCATGGTTTCATCAATAAAATGAAGTAAACCACATTAAGACCTCCTAACCTCAAGAATCGATTCTCGATCTTGGAAACCTCACGCAAATCAACTGATCAAGACATACGACACAAAATTTTATTTCTCGTTGAGCATGTGCCCTCACAATATAAGGGAATTACCCCCTTTTCCATCATAAGATTTCCAAAGCACTACGTGTAGGGGTATACAAATACGATTTTGCTCGCTCTCCCAAAGAATTCACATGCATCATGTCATGAACCATAAGCTTGCCTCTAGTGTTTTACTCCACTAATATAAGGACGGGTGATGTAAGATCATGTAGGACTTAATGGGTTGTAATGTAAGCTAAGGAACTAGTAAATACTGGGCTAACCAATAATAGCAACTAGCTTCCCTAAGCACTTTTCAATACATCCCACCTTCAGTACAGGCATTGCTTCCTCCTCCATCCTCTCATTCTTGAATTTTCTTCTTTGTTTTTGTTCCCATTTCTTTAAGCACACTCGACTTACTAGCAAAGAGTATTTATGCATCTTTATTTTTTTCCTCATTCATTGATTTCCTTACTCTCTACTATTAATTAATCAATTTCAACAAGTGCACCTTTGACCTTTTCTTTAGCTTTCACAACTTCCGCTTTCCTTCCGGTTCACACTTCTCACTCCTTTACACTTTGGGAAAAATTGTTTTTCTTAAGCGCTTAAGGGTTTTGGATCAAATTCATGGCTAATGAAAAGAAGGGATTAAGCTCGGTTTGTACCTCTCAAAGAATAGGCTAAAGGCTCAATGGGGCTAACTAGGATATAACAGTCAAGGTAGGTATGATAAGGGAGAAACTTTCGGTTTATTCAAAGAAATGCCTACATCCTTTCCTACAATCCACATCCTTCATTTCGTTTAGTACACACACCAGACAAGTTCTATACACTTCACAATAGCATGGAATAGTCAAAACCTCACCTCACACTCATTGCACATGCTCAACTTAAGACATATTCACAGACTCTTCAATCAACTAATTACAAGAATTCACTATTAAGCCTCGATCACACCGAATCAAACTCTATGGCTTAGGTATCTCAACATGTTTAACACATTTGCATGCTTTCATACGAATCACCTTTGCATCGTACAAACATGTGTAACACGTAACAAGAATTCCGAACCTTTAATTAGCAACACGTTTGAGAAACAAACAAAAGAAAGAAGAAAAAAGAAAAAAACTACTTCTATCGACTACATTTCCCTTAAGACGGTCGCCATCCATCCATTAGAGAGAACAGTCGCTATCTACGACGTCGGTTCAATGGGACTATTCTCGGGAAAAGCACTGAAAACAAAAATCGAGAAACCCAACATAAAAAAAATTTCAACAACAAATTTCGATAGAAAAAGATAAAAATATAATTGAAAAATATTTACACATCACACACAACAACAGCTCAACACAACAGCAACTCAAGATTCATTACAACGCCAACATTAATTACAGAACACGAAACACAGAGTCACAGGGTCACATTTAGCACAAGCACAGCAAACATAAATAAAACATAAACAAAACAGCTAGCACCTAACTACTCTCACCCCACACTTAAGCCGAACTCTGTCCCCAGTGTTCATATAATTGCAAAATATCAGAAAGGTTGGGTGGTGAAACTCCCTGATCAATCAAAGTACTCAACTTCTTCATTAGGTGCCAGTGCTTTGTCTCCCATATCAGAATTTCCCCTGCTGTCCTCATTCTAATATCTGAGTCCTCCCGGCGTGTCTCCTCATCGGTAGGGACATCATCATCCACGGGATCCACAAATGCAGGCCCCACTCTGCATAAAGCCCGGGCATTCTCGTTGAATGGGTAATCCAACTTGACCTGCCACAGCTCATCCTCCATTGTCGGCCTCCCTCCGATGCACAGCTGCAACATCTGCATCTCGTACATGCGGGCCATGTACTGATCATCCCGAGCATGTCGCTCGGCAAGTGTGAGCACCAGCCCATAAGTAGTGTCAAGTGCCTTGGTTTTGGTGACATCCAAGGCATTCCTGTCGATCTGAGGGATGTAATATAGGGCCTCCTCCTCAATATTGTGGCCCCTCAGGAATGTGATAAGTAGACCACCGAACCCGTATATATGTCCCTGATGTAGTCGGGCTCTCTTCATGGCGAAGATGATCACCGCCCCAAAATTGATTTCCAACCCCTTCATCAGGGCATACACCAAGCAAACTCTATCCCGGGTGACATCTGTCATGTGCACCCCCGGGATCAGGCATGAACAAATAATCTTCAACTAAATTCGGGCCTCCCTGTTCATCTGAGAATAGGGCAATGTCTAATGGTAGCCCCTCTCCTTGTGCCTGCCCCACCTGGCTGTCGATCGGGCTCCACATAAGGTGCATTTGATGTCTGCATATGGTGGAGTGATGTTCAGCTGACGGAGGACATGAGCGTCTGTGTCTCGCACCCCCAGGATTGCATTCAAGTGGTGGGGCTCAAAGGTGACTACCTGTCCTCTAATTTTTATGGTGTGGCTGCGTAAGGTCGGGTTCCAATTGGCATAGAACTCCCGGATAAGATGGAGATTGCACTCCCTAGGTTCTTCGAAAATGAAGTTTAGCCCAGTGGTGTCAATCCTGTGTATAATCCGCGGGAATTCCTGTGCCAGTGGTTCCCGTGCTATCTGCTCCTCCGAGAAGTATTTTGTTTCTTTATGTTTAGCATACCACTTATTCCCCTCATTAGTCACCCATCTGGTTCCGTATTGTCGGTGTTGACCTCTAGGAACCGCTGGTGCTGCTGGAACTGCTGTCCCCAATCTTACCCTCTTTCTACTGGCGCCCGATGTGGATGCGCCCTTTCCCTTATATTGTCTTCCTGACATTGTTCCTTTACATTCAAACATACAGTCCCAATGTTATTCAAGTCATAATTATCTACAACTAAGGTTGGGTTTAATTGGATCACCCCACACTTAGTCTTTAGCCGCAATCAACACAATTCGATAGGACATTCATGATTTTGCCATTCTTAGCATTCAACATGCTTAGTGCATTCATATAAGTCAATGGAACAATTACTTTGTACTACTCAGACTTCGTACAATGAATAAAAATTTCTCCATCGATTCAATTACATCATCATCAGCAATTTGCAAATTTTTTTATTTTTTTTCACAACAACCTATGTAATTCTCCATTTGCATTCTCCCGAAAATCCTTCTTCTAACTTAGCATATTCAACATCAATCACAATACATTTCACTTCAAACAACATACACAACCTAATTTATCAACATTTTCATGCATTTTGTGTTCTTCCTATTCAATCCTCAACCCTAGCTAATAATATTGCAAGAATTTCAACAAAACATGCAACCAATGAGTTAATCTACTCACAACGATACTATGAATATCATTCAATCATAACTCGCTTGATTTCAAGCTTATTTCTCACTTAGGGAAAGGTTTCACCACAAAACATGTTCAAGAATTGAAAATTTGAGCAATGATAAGGAAAAATTCAAGAACATACCTTTACTTCGGTGAAATTGAAGAAAACTCGAAGAAAGTTGATCACTAAGTCCGTGTCACATTGGGGAAGAAGGGGATTTTGGGTGTGGGTCGCTGAGGAATTGAGAAAATAGGAAAAAAATGAAGGAAATTTGGGTTTAAAAGAGGTTTTTCACGCGGGTTACCCGGTGACCCGACGCGAAATACACCTCAACGTGTCACGGAGGGTAACACAAAGCACTGCCTCTGTGACACGGAGCCATCGCGCAGGTATTCTGGAAATTTTAAAAAATCCGGAATACACCTCAACGTGTCACGGAGGGTAACGCGGAGGCCATCCTCCATGACACGGAGCTATCGCGCAGGCTCACTGGAATGTGCCGATTTTTATTTTCTTGCCTTGATTTTTTTCCTTTGCGCTTTTTTTTGTATTTTTGCCCTCCGTTCCACCTGAAAATCATTTCACCACAAGAAATTGGTTAGAAATCATAGGTTGAAATGCAACAATTTATATTTTTCTTTTTCTCTTTTTTTTTAAAAAATAATTCTACTCTTCTATTACAACACATTCACGGGTTGCCTCCCGTGCAACGCCTGATTTACCGTCGCGGATCGACGCTACTCATTCTCAGTCATCCTCTAGAGTGATGGACGTCTTCTCTCGAATAATGTCCTCACCCCAATAATGCTTACATCGTTGCCCGTTCACAAAAAAATGTGGCACTTCTATCTTCTTGCCACAACTCCACTGCCCCGTGTGGGGTCATTCTCACCACTTCAAACGGCCTTGACCACTTGGACCGCAACTTACCTGGAAAAAGCTTCAACCTTGAGTTAAATAACAACACTTTCTGTCCCGGCTCAAAGATCCGATGCACCATATGCTTGTCGTGCCACCTTTTAGTTTTCTCCTTGTAGCATTTGGCACTTTCATAGGCATGCCATCGAAACTCATCTAGTTCGCTGAGTTGCATCAACCTCTTCTTCCCTGCTAGCTCCGGATCCATGTTCAACTTTCTCACGGCCCAAAAAGCTCGATGTGCAGCTCCACGGGCAAATGACATGCCTTTCCATAGACCAATCTGTACGGAGAAGTCCCAACGGGTGTCTTGTATGCAGTTCTATAAGCCCACAACGCATCGTCAAGTTTGCTTGACCAATCAATTCATTGTGCATTCACTGTCTTTTGTAGAATATGCTTTATCTCTCTGTTCGACACCTCCACTTGCCCACTAGTTTGGAGATGATATGCTGTTGCTACCTTGTGCCGCACCCCATACTTAGCTAGCAAATTCCTGAAACTAGCATTCACGAAATGAGCCCCTCCATCATTGATAATAGCTCGGGGTGTCCCGAACCTGGTGAAAATTTGCTTTTACACAAATTTCGTCACCACCTTGTTGTCATTCCTGGGACAAGTTGTTGCCTCGACCTACTTAGATACATAGTCAACCGCTACCAAGATGTAACGATTACCAAATGACGGTGGAAACGGGCCCATGAAGTCTATTCCCCATACATCAAAAATCTCAACCTCTAATATCTGCTGCAGTGGCATCTCCTGTCTTCTACCAATTGTGCCTGTTCTTTCACATCTATCACACATTTTTACGTATGCTATAGAATCTCTGAACAGTGTAGGCCAAAAGAAACCTGACTGGAGCACCTTGTGAGCTGTCCGCTCGCCTCCGTGGTGCCCTCCATACAATGATGAGTGACAACTCCCCAATACTTCTACAATCTGGCTCTCTGGGATGCATCATCTCATCACTTGATATGGTCCCTGCTTAAACAGATACGACTCATCCCATATGTAATACCTGCAATCATGTCTCAACTTCTTTCTTTGCTGAGCTGTAGCCTCCGGTGGTTAGACTCCACTTACCAGCAAATTCACAATGTCTGCATACCAAGGGATTTCAGCTTCCCTTATTGCCAAGAGCTGCTCATCTGGGAACTCTTCTTTGATAATATCACCGTCCTTTATATGCAACCAGCTTTCCAATCGCGATAGGTGATCTTCCACTTGATTCTCGCTCCCCTTTCTGTCCCGAATCTCTAGGTCAAACTCTTGTAGCAACAATATCCATCTGATGAGTCTGGGCTTTGCATCCTTCTTGTTAAATAGATACCGAATTGCTGCAAGATCAGTATACACCACTACTTTAGAACCCACCAAGTAGGACCTGAATTTATCAAATGTGAACACCAATGCTAGCATCTCCTTTTCCATGACTGTATAATTGACTTGGGCTGCGTCAAGTGTTTTGCTTGCATAATAAATGGAATGAAAAATTTTATTCCTCCGCTTCCCCAATACAGCTCCTACAGCCACATCACTTGCATCACACATTAATTCAAAAGGTTGCTCCCAATCTGGAGAAATGAGAATAGGAGCTTCCACCAGCTTCTGTTTTAACTCCTCGAATGCTTTAACACAATCCTCATCAAACTCGAACTTCACCTCTTTTTCTAGAAGTTGGCATATCGGTCTAGAAATTTTAGAGAAGTTCTTGATGAATCGTCTGTAGAACCCTGCATGCCCGAGAAAATTGCGAACACCCTTCACTGACACTGGTGGTGGTAGCTTTTCGATCACTTCAATCTTTGCACGATCGACTTCCAACCCCTTGCCTGAAACCTTATGGCCAAGGACGATACCCTCCTTGACTAAACAATGGCATTTCTCCCAGTTGAGCATAAGGTTAGAGTCTTCACATCGAGCTAGCACCCTGTCAAGATTCTGCAAACATGTAGCAAACGAATTACCAAAAACAGAAAAGTCATCCACAAATACCTTGAAAAGATCTTCCACCATATCGTGAAAGATCGCCATCATGCATCTCTGGAATGTGGCTGGTGCATTGCATAGACCAAATGGCATCCGCCTGAAAGCATATGTCCCATAAGGACATGTAAAAGTGGTCTTCTCCAGGTTCTCCGATGCTATTGCTATTTGATTATAGCCAGAATATCCATCAAGGAAACAATAATATTCTTGACCTGCCAACCTGTCCAATATCTGATCAATAAATGGGATAGGATAATGATCTTTCCTTGTGGCCTTATTGAGCTTCCTGTAATTCATGCAAATTCGCCAGCCTGTGACTGTGCGTGTGGGAATCAGCTCATCCTTTTCATTGGTGACCACAGTTATCCCTCCTTTCTTTGGGACACACTGAACGGGGCTAACCCATTTACTGTATGAAATGGGATATACCACACCTGCATCAAGCCACTTGATCACTTCCTTCCTAACTACATCCTTCATCACCGGATTCAACCTCCGCTGATGTTGCACAGTTGGCTTGGATCCTTCTTCCATAAAAATCCTGTGTGCGCAAAAAGCTGGATTAATTCCTCTGATGTCTGACATTTGCCAACCCATTGCTTTCTTCCGCCTCTTGAGGACCACCAATGCATCTCTCACTTGTGCCTCTGTCAGTTCTGCGGAAATAATGACTAGCAAGGTGTTATCTTCCCCCAAAAATACATACTTCAGATGTGGAGGCAATGTCTTCAACTCCAATTTTGGTGCCTCCTCAATTGATGGTTTTGGCAATGGTTCCAAGGACCTCATCAATGGTTGAAAGTCTTGCTTCCTGGGAAACCATTTTGGCTCATTTAGCATCTGCACCATCTCATACGTAGCACTATCTCCAAAATGATCGGAGCCCATCAAGGCTCTCTCCAATGGGTCCTGAGAGTCAACAATTTGAAGAATTGATTCCTTATTTAGCATATTGATCGCTGATAGCTCCTCATAGATGGCCGGTAGCTTCATGGCCTTGTACACATCAAAAACCTCTACTTTATCATGTGCTCGCATGGTTAGCTGCCCAGAAGCCACATCAATCAACACTCGCCCGGTTTCCAAGAAAGGACATCCCAAAATAAATGGGACTTCCGCATCCGGCTCAAAATCCAAGATAATAAAATCCATTGGGAAAGTGAGGGAGCCCACTTGCACTAGAACATCTTCCACAATACCATCTGGTCTGGCCAAAGAAGGGTCAGCAAGCTGCAAGATCACAGTAGTTGGTCTAGGGCTGCCCAGCCCCAACTTCTTGAACACCGATGTTGGCATCAAGTTTATGCTTGCTCCCAAATCACATAATCCGTGAGCTCTAATACTTTGCCGAATTGTAATATGAATGGTAAAGCTCCCAGGATCCTTGAGCTTTGTCGGCAAGCTGTTCTGTATCCGGGAGGTGCACTCCTCAGTAAGCGCCACTGTAGCATACTCCGTCAATCTGCTTTTGTTTGCTACGATGTCCTTGATATACTTGGCATATTTTGGCACTCCCTGCAAAACATCAACCAAGGGTAAATTAATGTGTACCTGTTTCAGCACTTCCATGAATTTCTTAAAGAAAGCTTCTTCCTTGTGCTTCTTTAATCTCTGAGGGAACGGGGGTGGTGGTCTTTCTATCTCAGCTGCCTTTTCCTTCCCCCTCACATCATCATGTTCCCCATCTTTTTCCACTACTCCAGATTGCTGAGGTGGTCTTTCTGGTTCCACCTCCTTAAGTTGTAGTCCACTCCTTGTGGTCACTTCATTGACCTGCTTGGGATTTGGGTCAGTATCACTCGGTAGTCCTCCTCTGGGCCTGGTGTTTTGAGCTCCAGCTAACTGTCCGAACTGGTACTCCAACGCCTTTGTAGCTAACTGTTGATTATTCATGTCAGCCGCTAATTTGACATAATCATCCTGCATTTGCGCTTGGTTAGCTATAATTGTTTTGAACATATCCTCAATGTTGTTGGGTGGTGGAGGAGGTGCATTGTTTCCTCTGTATTGAGACTAAAAATTCTGATGCCCCCCTTGATTTCTCTACACGCCTTGATTCAAACTCTATCCTTGATGGGTATTACTCCCCCAAGAGAAATTCGGATGATTACTCCAATTTGGGTTGTAACTGTTGCCATACTGTTGATTATTATTCCTTTGGACGTTCCCAACAAAATTTACCGAGTCTAGATTTGCACCACAACACTCAACTGAGTGTTCAATACTCCCACATACTTCACACCATACCTGATGAACTGCATTGACTGGGGCTTGTGCTTGATTCAAGCTCATACTGCTGAAGTGGTTGTTGAGTTGATTTTGCAACGCAGCTATCTGTGCAGCGATAGCTGTAAAACCATCTACCTCAAAAACTCCTGCCGCTTTCCTTGTTCCTCCTCGTGTTGAGTCCGCATTCCATTCTGGATTTCCCTGTGAAATACGGTTTAACAAAGTGTAGAGCTCCTCATATGTCTTCTCCAATGCCTGCCCCCAGCTGCTGAATCTAACAAAATTTTAGTATGTGGTTCCAAACCCTCAATGAATGTATGCACCAACACATCATTAGACTAGTGATGATGAGGACAATCCCTTAACGTTGACTTGAACCTCTCCCAAGCTTGATACAAATTCTCACCCTCTCTCTGTTTAAAACTTAGAATCTGACTTCTAAGTCTGGCTGTCTTCCCAGATGGAAAGAATCGTATCAAAAACTTTCTTGCAAGATCATCCCAAGTGGTGATAGAATTAGGTGGTTCAGCTTTCAACCACCTCTTTGCTTCCCCCAATAATGATATCGGGAATAATGTAAGCCTCACATAGTCGGATGATACTCCAGCGGGAATGTAAGTGTCACTTATCTCCAAAAAATTTTGGAGATGTTGTTGTGGATCTTCATGAGGGAGACCTGTGAATTGCCCGCTGGTGTGCAACAACTGCACCATATTCTGTTTAAGCTCGAACCTCCCTCCTAGCTCTGGTCTGCGAATACTAGATGTAACATTATTTGCATGTGGGATTGCCACTTCGTGGACCGGTCTTGCTGCCATCTCCTCAGGCACTAAAACTGCCCTCACAAGTGGTGGATTCTGTTGCTGCTCCAGAATTGCCTGTCTTTGCAACTGCAGCTTCTTCTCTAGAGCTTCCCTTCTTTGGCGATGAAATTGTCTCTCCGGCTCTATAAATGAATCCACCAACTCCTTATCTCTTGTCAGCATTAAGAAAAATTCAATACCTGCAAGAGAAAGGCTAAGATCAAGTTGTCAACACTTATATTGAATTTGTAAACTAACACTAAGAAAATAAATTTACCAATTGCCAGTCCCCAGCAACGGCGCCAAAAACTTGTTCGACTCAAAACTACACGCAAGTGCACGTGGTCGTACAAGTAGTAAAGTGGCTTTATTTCAAGCCAAGTATCAATCCCACAAGGATTGAACTACGGTATTAATTAACTTAAGCGTCAGTGAACAATATCTCTATGAATGCAGACAACCAAATAAATAATGTTTTATGAGTTAAGATCACTAAGTAATAAGAATCTAAGTCAAGATTATAATTTGAATCTGAACAATAGCAATGAACAAACTGAGGTTAAGGCAAGCATGCAGGGATCTAATTTATTAATTCAATTCAGCTAATCTTCTCTTCGGTTGCTAGTCAGGAATTAATTGCCTATAGATTGGATCTTTTGAATCCTATCCAATTAAAGAATCATGAAACCTTATTCTACATTTCTGTGATATAAGAATCTCATGCTCTAGCCATACATAACCGATTCCATAAATGACTAATAAGACTTTCAGATATATTTCTATTGTTAACATAAATCTTTTCTCAATTTTCTCAGCTAAGAAAAGATCATATCCTACCAATTCACATTTGTCCAATTCCTTTCCCTTTCAGAATCAAAATTGAATTTCTAAGATATATACATTAACATTGGCCAAACATTAATGCAGTAAAAATAAGAATCGATAGAACAACCATTGAAGAAAAGATGAAAACTAAAATGATTACTGATTACATTCCTCTACAATTATCCTTAACCTCAGCAAGAGGTGAATTAGCCACTCATTTGTGGATTAAACACCTTCAAGTAAGTAGAATTCATACAAGCAATTGAAATTAGAGAGAAAAAGGAAGAGAATAACAAGTCAGAATGTTTAAACTAAAACCTAAGTGTGCTATTTATACTATTGAGAATTTTTCCCGGAATAACAAGAAACGTGGCACGGAGTTTATCGCGGAGCACTCCCTCCATGCCACGGGGATATCGCAGACCCTCACTGGAAATTGGCTCCCAGGTAACTGCACCTCAACGTGGCACGGCTTGTATCGCGGAGCCTTGCCTCCGTGCCACGGTGCTATCACGCACCTTCTCTGGAACTTGAGGTTCCATGTAATCACACTCAACGTGACACGGAGTGCATCGCAGAGCACTGCCTCCGTGCCACGAAGGTAACGCGAACCTCCACTGGAATCTGACATAAATGATTCATCCCCAGGCAGAATGCCCCCGCGATGGTAGCGTGACACGGCGCCATTGCAGAGCCCCTATTTTTTTCAACTTCCCTTGTCAACTTTCACTTCTTGCTTCCAAGTCCATTCCTGCACTTCACCAACATATGTATTAGCTTCCAAAATTTCCTTCTACCTGCAAAATAACACTAATCATGTTGGTTGGTATAAATTCACATTTACCTAAGAATCACATGAGAATATACACATAACAATAGATAAACAAGTCGAAATAAAGCATTTGAGTATCACTTGGGCATGCAATTCTGCCCAAGATCAGCTAACATCAAAGCAAATGCCCTTAGTCATAGATCAATGGGGAGTTTAGCGCACTTGAGGCCCAAACAGAGGGAGCTGGCTCGAGAATTGCACCAGTTAGCCAGTTTAGCTGTCTGAATAGTAGACTCGGGAGACAGTGGGGTAGCGATTCAGAATACCGCAGTATCATCCCTTGTTGTAGAAGTAAAAGAGCGGCAGTATGAAGCTCCTAAATTGGTACAACTCAGAGATAAAGTTCAGCGAGGGGAAGTATCAGCTTTTGCGGTAGCCGAAGACAGGGTCTTGAGATGTGGAGGTCGCCTCTGTGTCCCAGATGTGGCAAGACTTTGCCAGCAGGTCATGGCGGAGGTATATTAGTCACGTTATTCTCTTCACCCAGGTTTAACAAAGATGTACCATGACATAAAAGAGATTTAATGGTGACCGAGAATGAAAAAAGGGTAGCAGAATTTGTAGCACAATGCTCTAACTGCCAAAAAGTAAAAGTAGAACATTAAAAACCCGAAAGATTGACATAGGAAATAGAGGTTCCTATATGGAAATGGGAAGTGGTTAACATGGATTTTGTGACAGGGTTACCCTGTACCAGGCGAAGATTTGATTCTATCTAGGTGATTGTTGACAGATTAATGAAATCATCTCACTTTCTACCCGTCAGGACCACCTTCTCAGCCGAGGACTATGCTGAATTGTATATCAAAGAAATAGTTCGATTACATGGTGTCCCGTCATCTATAATTTGTGATAGAGGGGCACAATTCACAACTAGATTCCGGTAGTTATTTCAGAAAGGCTTAGGGACACAGGTTAATCTGAGCACAACTTTCCATCCTCAAACAGACGGGCAGGTAGAACGTACAATTCTAATGCTTGAGGATATGTTGAGGGCGTGTGTGTTAGACTTTGGGGGCTATTGGGATGAGAATTTATCCCTTATATAATTTGATTACAATAACAGTTGTCATTTGGCAATCCAGATGGCGCTTCATGAATCCTTATATGGGCGGAAATACAGGTCCCCAGTTGGTTGGTTCGAAGTTGGAGAATCATAGTTAATTGGACCAGGCATAATTCACCAGTCAGAGGAGAAAGTAAAGCTTATCAGAGGACTCTTGCTAACGGCTCAGAGTCGCCAAAAATCCTTCTATGATGTGCGGCGTAGAGACCTGGAATTCAATATTGGTGACTGGGTATTTTTGAAAGTTTCACCAATGAAGGGCATAATAAGGTTTGGTAAAAGGGGAAAGCTTATCCCCAAATTTTATTAGCTCATATCAAATCCTCCGGAGAATAGGCCAAGTGGCTTATGAGTTAGACTTACCTCCAGAACTGGAATCTGTTCCCCGGTCTTTCATGTGTCAATGCTGCGGAAGTGTATAGGGGACCCGTCCTGAGTAGTGCCCTGTCTCGACCATTATTCCACTCCTAGAGGCTTGCAGATTTTACAGATTTCCTGTGGTTTGTTTTTTGTTGGTTGTGTAGGGCCTATATTTGTTTTATTTCGTTTGATGACTGTGTGGAGCCTTGTTTAGCTGTTAGATAGTGGTCTTATCGGCTATAGTATAGTTATAGTTGTCTGATTTACATTTCAGTTATAACTAGACATCATGATGGTCTTGTCGGCCCGCATAGGATTCCCTTTATTTTCCTATTATTGGTTACCTGTTTTCTTTACTGGTGTCTATAAGGCCTTGTCGGCCAGAGGTTGTGTTTACAGCCGAGATATAGCCCATTTCTTTCCTGATATAAGTTGCAGGCTTGCACCAGACATGAATAAGCCCGACCAGGTTAGTTAGGTTCCAGTAGAGCACTAGGTGCCAGTCATGCCTCCCAATGTGGGGCATGACAATTCAGTCATTTTCTTTTACTGCTTTACATATTCGGTACATGTTGTACTGATGCCCATCTTTGGGGCACTGCATTACTTTCTTGCAGGTGTAGATAGGCGCAGACCATGATTGTCTTAGCATTCAGTCTAAGTCAACAGTACATTCAGCTCCCTTCCTCCGGAGCTAATAGTTAGAGGGTTTGCTCTTTTGATTGTGTAGTTTATGGGTAGGTCAGGCCCTGTCTCGATCATTATTCCACTGCTAGAGGCTTGCAGGCTACAAATTTCTAGTTGGTCATTTTGTTGTTGGCAGTGTGGGGCCTATATATGTTTTATTTCATGTGATGGTCGTGTGGGGCCTTGTTTAGTGTTAGTTTGCGGTCTTGTTGGCTATAGCGTAGTTTAGTTGTCTGATTTTGTTTCAGTTATAACTAGAAAAGGTGGTGGTCTTGTCTGTCCACATAGGATTCCCTTTTATTGCTTGTGGTTGGTTAGCTGTTTCCTTTTACAGGTTGCTATATGGCCTTGTCGGCCGGAGGCTGTGTTTACAACTGAGATATAGCTTGTTGTTTTCTTGAATTGAGTTGCAGGCATGCACCAGACATACATGAGCATAGCCAAGTTAGCTAGATTCCAGTATGGCACTAGGTGCAATTCATGCCTCCCAATGTGGGGCGTGACAATTTTCCTATCCCAAACCCTTATTCTACTCAATTCATCCTTAAGTTCTTCTTCTCTCTTCCTCTCAAGGCGCAAGAACACCAATGTTTCTCTTCAAGAGCTTCAAGATTCAAGTGTTAGTGGAGGATTTCTTCAAGTCAGGTAAGTGGGACTTCAACAAGGATCTTTTTTCATCCTTGTATCCCAATTTATGTTCAAAACCTTATCTACTTTGATTCCCTAGAAGAGCATGTTTTAGGGTTTCCATTTTATGAATGATTTCTCTCATATCTTCCATGATTTTCAAAGTCCTTATGATAAATAGCATATAATGTTCATGATTTCAAGGCTCTTATGATCAATAGCTATGTATGTTCATGATTCCCCCTCTCCAATCCATTATTTATGCCCATGATATGATGTTACCATGATTTTTAAGACTCATCCATGATTTAGCACTATTTTCAAGAATATAGGCCTTTTGAAATATATATGACTTTACCATGATTTCAGTACATATGATTTAACTATGAGTTTAGTCTGATTTTCATGATATCAGTATGATCGACATGTTTATAGTTCTTTAGACTCTCAGGCCTCCTGCTAATAGAAAGTAGCCCTAACTAGTCTTAGAACATCAATTATGATCCCTCAATATCAGTATTTCATGGTCCTTTAGGCGCTCGGGACTCTTGCTAGATAAAGTGGTTTCATCTAGTCCTAGGACATCAACTTCAGATTATCATTTTACATGTATCTTTATGTTCAGTTGGGAGTAGTACTTAGCACCGAGTAGGCCAAGATTCCAGCGTACCAAGTCTCAAAAATACATGTCACCGTAGGATAAAAAATTCTCAATAGTAGAGAATGTTTCCCTTAGCCCAAGGAATATAGGATCCTCATTATTTGAGAATGTCTCCCTTGCCTCAGTAGGCGCATGCGGGGATCATCTTTATTAAAGATTGTCTCCCTGAGTTCACGAGTGATATCACGCTAGTCAGAGTTCTTACCCTTGGCAAGGTATGAACACCCTTTCAACCAAGGTTACAGGTCGGGCTCCATGAGGCTCACATTGGAGTTTTTCGATTAATAGTCTCTCCCGCAGTACCGTTTAGTTTCACTTTCAGTACAGTTATTTCAGTTACAGTTTTCAGTTTATCATTTTAGATTCAATCTTTAGTACATGTACATGACCCAAAACTAGATTTACATATATTTCATTAAATATTTTCAAACGAGCATATTATATTAGTATCTATGCAACTCAGATAGGGTCATCATACTACACCTCAGTTATGCATTCAGTTATGTAATCAGATAAGTCTTTCTCAGCATACTAGCATGTTCCTAGATTCAGTTATATTTCCCATATACTCAATACATTTAAAGTACTGACCGCATACTTTTTGTGCTATATCTTTTTATGATATAGATCTAGGCATTCAGACTCAGCCCCGCGGTTAGACACATTCCAGACTCTATTAGCTGACAGTGGTGAGTCCTCATTTTTTTGAGGACGAAGGTTATCTTTTCTTATATCAGTATATTTCTAGTTTCAGATTTTGGAGTTGGCTGGGGGCTTGTCCCAGTAAATCATCAGACTAGTAGAGGCTTTTAAATAGTGTAGTATTAGTTTCAGCTTATAATTCAGTGTTGCTATCAGATCTTTATTCTTTCCTTTTGATTAGTTTTATTACAGTTGAGCTTTCGCTCAGTTATGTTCTATTAGTTATTGTTATGTTAGCATTATCCTATGTCATGAGTTAGCTTGGAGTCATTCATTATTCTAGGTCCTGTGTTACGTACAGGGGGTAGACTCGAGTCGTGACATTAAATTCATGAAATCTGCAGGGGAATTCATTATTCCAAAAGATATAAATACAAATTCATAGTGACCACACTGAGTCCTAAAGGTTGTCTTTGGGATGTCACTCTCCCTCACCGTGAGCTGGTGATAGTAGGATCTGAGGTCTATCTTCAAAAAGCACTTGACACTGTGAAGCTAGAAAAACAAGTCATCTATCCTAGGGAACGGATACTTATTCTTGATTGTGCTTCTTTAACTAACGATAGTCAATGCACATCCTGAGAGACCCATCTTTCTTCCGAATAAAGAGGACTGGAGCATCCCACAAGGACTTACTAGCCCTGATGAAATCCTTATCTAAGAGGTCCTTCAACTGTTCCTTCAACTCCTTTAGCTTGGCTGGAGCCATTCTATAAGGAGGAATAGATGTGGGTTGCATATCAGGGAGAAGGTCGATACCAAAGTCAATCCCCGCTTGGGAGGGACTCTC
This sequence comes from Datura wrightii, assembly GCA_035772735.1. NCBI lineage: Eukaryota > Viridiplantae > Streptophyta > Magnoliopsida > Solanales > Solanaceae > Datura > Datura wrightii. The sequence continues at coordinate 26,074,739 of JASDFA010000027.1, read as the reverse complement.
GGTAGATCATTTGGAGACACCTCTTGATATTCACATACAACCAGGAGTAACTGAAGAGTCGAGGTTTCGAACTTAGATCCTTAACCCAAACTAGATTATATACACGACCCTTGGAGATCATTTTTCTGGACTTAAAGTAGGAGACAAAGCGGCCCACTGGCACCACTAAACTACCCTTCCACTCTAGGACTGGTTCACCCGAAAATTGAAACTCTACTAATCAGGTTCTACAATTACTTAAATCATAGCAAAAATACAACCAATCCATACCAAATATAACATCAAAGTTTGTCATATCTAACTTTACTAAGTCGGTTGAGATGACCTTCTGAAAGACTATGACAGGGCAATTTCTATATACCCATCGAGTTACAACTAACTCACCAATAGGATTAATTGCTTCAATTTATGACCTTTATTTCACTATTCCAGTAAACACAAATAAAATGGGGAAATGGTTTTGATTATTCTTATACTCACTTGAAATGTAAATTAACCTAATGAACAAAAATTGTATTCACAAGTGTTTGTAATCCAAATGATGATGAGAATCAGGGTCTTGGCACTTTTGCTTTCAGGTTGAGTTTTTAGGACTCGAATACACTAGATGAAACTCTTCTAAGATTTCTAGTTGCAAGTTAAGATTCCATTTCTTACTATTCTCCCAAATATGCAAGAAATATCTCATGAACGCTAGCACCTATATCCCTATGGTTGTCAGAGAAACATTGGATGACAGTTGAAGATACTTGTGTTCAGTTGAATAGGTTGAAGGGTGTATCCCTATCCTAGGCAATGAAATCAACTATTGAACTAATTGAACAAGATAATTGAAATTTATTCTATGCTTGCTTTTGACCCTCTTAGTTCCCTCTCCCGAGTTCAACCAAGAGCCAACAGATAATATTCGCAATGTTATCAGTCTAATAAATAATTAATTAAAATAAGTAAGCATGAACAATCTTGAATGAACAACTAAAGTCTAGAATAAACTAGTATTAAAACTACAACTATTAACTATGGCCAAAACCCTAGAACAAGAGTTTAGCCACTCTTGTTCAAGCAGAAAACTAAAGGAATCATCATTCGAATAAAAAACATAAAGTAAAGAAGAAAACCTAGAAGAAAATGAACTTCTTGTCTCTTCCCACAAGAACTGCATACAAACTTGATCTTTATGATTGAAAACTCCTAACAAAATTCTCTAGATGATATACTTATAAGCAAGATATGAAAGGACTCTTTTTCCCTTGAAAGGTTAAGCTTTTAGACTTGAAAATCTGCCCCGAATAGGTCCTATCGCGCTGCGCCTCCCATCTCGCCAGACTGTGGCTTGAATTTTCTCTAAAGTTTAGTCTCTGGCGTACCGCACCAGCCATTTTTCCAAGGTGTTAGTCAAATTCTCCCCTTCTAGGACCTGGCGCACCACACTTCTAATTGCACAAGAGTGTTAGAAAATTTTCTATATACGGGATACCTCTGGCGCGTCGCGCCACTCAGTTTGTCATGGTGTTGATCAAAATTCTTCTGAAGTTCGGGCTCTGGCATGCTGCACCACCCAATGCACCAGCCTGAGTGAAATTTTCATTGATGTTTGGTGGCTAGTGCACCATGCCAGCTATCTCACCATGCCAACTTTTCTCGAATTCTTCTTTCTTCACACCTTGGGCCATTTTTGAGTCCTTTTCCATTGATTACCTACTAAAATCATCTAAAAACACTTGTTAGCTCATTTAACACACACAAGAATGAATGTATGCATATAATAAGGATAATGATCTCAAAACAAGGTAAAAGATGGATAAAAGTATGGCAAATGGGCATAAGAATATGCCCAACATCACCACCCCACACTTAATGGATTGTTCATCCTCCAACAATCCTTACTTATATGATCAAACATATTTTTTCACCACTTGTCACCTCTATCAATTCTCACTCAAGTAGCTAGCACAGAGCATATGACTAAGTGGTTCATCAATTCATACAATCCATATCAAGCACACGCAGAAGTTTTCACATTCGAAATGACATAACCTCTATAACTGACTTATATTTTCAAAATAGGGCCAATATGATTAAGTATGAATAATGCAACACACACTAACTCTAACCATATTATTCCCTCACTTATTTGATGACGTTCCTTCTCTCATATTATCAATTCAAATCTCGGAACATAATAAGCAAGACAAACTCACTCTAAAAGATGATGTATCATACACATGCAACATACCATAGGCTTGCCTCTCATATACAATCAGACTACTTAATCACTTCAAAGAGAGTAAGATCATAAGGACTTCTTTGGTTGTAATGTCGGCTAAGGGACATGCAGGAATGGTTTTCTTTTAGAGTAGCTATCAGTCCTAAGAACTTTAAGACATTCTTTCATCTTTCTTGTCCACCTTTTTTCTTCTTACTGCTCTCCTTTTCCTTCACTAATCCTCTTTTTCTTTTTCTCATGCCCCTCTTTATACTACTTGACTGCTAGTTTCTGCTTATAAGTTCAATAAGAATAATCAACCATTAAAGATCTTTCATTGGTGTTATAGCAACAAGTTGACATGTTATTTTGTGTGGGCACCCCTCTTTCAATTATCTCCTCTTGTCATCACTATTTCTTTTTCTTCCTTTCCTTTCCCTTTATTTTTTCTACTTTGGTGGAACCTTCATTCTTAAATCTCAAAGTGCCTCAGACTATCTTTGGATAAAAAATTTTGGAGGTCATGCCACAAAGATAATAGGCTTCTTTTGTGGCTAAGAAGAAAATTAAGGCTTTACGGCTCATTGGGGTTAACTAGGGATAACATTATGGAAGGTACAACAATAATGGACAAAATGGGTTTTTTCAAAGAAATGCCTTAACCAAATCTTACCTCTTTGGCAACTAGCTATCCTATAAACACTTAGGCAAGTTCTAGATATTATATTATGCACAGTACATAGCAAATCAACCTCACCTCTCATGGCATCATGATCTTAGTCGGTTTCCTATGGCATATCCACACAATCAAATTGAATGAATCTTTCATTATTAAGCCCTAAGAATTTTTTCCCTTGAATCAATTTAAAGAACCTATGTGTCTCTCATGGAATTCTTACTTCTTATGCATTCACGATGAACACTTCATTACTGCTAGCTTAGCTTCTAAGTGGAATATCAAGATCACCCAAGTGGTGGTTTTTGACTCCTTCCGAAAAAATAAAAAAAAATATGACTAATTTTCCATTAAAACGGTCGTCATCCATCCATTATTAGGAAGGGTCACTACCTTTATGACAAACATAAAGAAAATTTGACTCTCAATTAACAAAATAAAAATAACTAGAGACGAACAATCACATCACAAAGCATCAGTGTTCACAACCATCCATGTATTACTAGCTATTACAGACCCAAGTTGATAAGTCACAAACCAAGCTAGTACCACAGAGGATTGAAAACTATCGCTACGGCCCACTATAAATTTAGCAAAGATAGAATAATAGGAAATATATTTCCTCCACCCCACACTTAAATAGTGCATTATCCCCAGTGCACAAACAAATCATATTAAGTAGGGAAAGAAAAAGACTTTCTAGGCCGCTAAACAAAGTCCTCATCATCAGGATTATACTCCTAATCATCATCATCATCATTGTAATATCCCGGAAGTTCCTAAGACTAGAATCAGGAATTTAAAATGAGAACAACAAAAAAATATGAGATTTTGACTTAGAATGACTCGTGGAACGAGTCGTGGGAAGGAGGAATGAATCGTAAGAGGAGCCGTGAAGAAGGCTTGGAGTCCAGGGTCCAGACCATGAGTCACACCACAAGTCGTGGTATGTGGGTATGACTCGTGGTTAGGGTCATGGGGAGAATATAGGGACGACAGACTTTAGAAGTCACGAGTCATGGTACAACTCATTATGAGAGATGAAAAGTCGTGAGAAGGCATAAGTTGGGGAAAATTCTGTGCAAAGGAAGAGAATTCACGAGTGATGTTACGACCCATGATAGGAAACCACAAGTCGTGGGTTGTAATCATAGGTGGGATGAGGCAATTTTTGTGACGGATAGTTCCAATGACTCGTGGGATGATGGCACGAGTCGTTATGTGACACATGGAAAAACTTCAGGAAAGATTGCAGAGCAAGGCAGTTGTGACAACAGATCCCACCACGAGTCATGGGATTAGGGCACGACTCGTGAGATGAGTCGTGACTCCTAGCAGTTGTATTTTTTCTGGAAAGTTAGTAAGGGTAAATCATAATTTCTAAGGCCCTAAGTGATAAACTACGTTGTTTTAAGCTCATTTAGGAGGATGTTAACAGGGCTTAACCTATTCTCACCCATTCCCTCCCCATGCATGCAAACTAGAGGATTTATAAGGGAAGATCAAGCCTAGAATTTCCCAATTTCTTCTCCAATTCCTTTGGGCTTTCAAGGGAGAGTGTAAGATCAGATTACCCAGTTATGTAGGATTGTGAATGAGAGTTCCTCTTCACTCTCATTCCCCAATTCCTCTCTATGTTCATGAATTCAAGTATTAAGTTAAATTTGATGATCACATGGGGTTTTAAGCCCAAGTTTATGAAATTCTGTTCGATTTGGTTATGGGTCAATTCCCTTCATCTTTTAAATATTGTTTTAAGATCTATGGGAAGATTTTATATTTAAACTGATTATTTATTTTGTGATTTCAAATCTCAATCAATAGCCCAATTATGCAAGGCTTCATGAAATGTGAAGTTATGATTCTAATATGATTTTGATATTTCTAAGCCTAATTTATGATTTATGATTCATGTTATGATTTCTCTTCAATTACTCTTCATGGATTTCTGAATGTCGAGTATATGAATTTTTACAAGTATGCATGGTCTCCATGATTTATGAATTTATCACTTTTGGCCAACTCACAGGCCCTGTTCATGGCTGATCATGTGTTTCAAGTATGATTAAGTATGTTATGGTTTATTTATCCATGAACTTCATGAATGATTTCACGATTACGATATGAGCCTCATGTGCATATTTTTAGGAGTAGTGTCTAGCATCGAGTAGATCAGGTGTCAGGTAACCCTGTGGTCTTAGAACTACATGCCACCATAGGTATATACATATATTATTAAATCCTCTGTGATTTCACATCAGGCACGTCCCTTGCTTGGCAAGCCTGGGATAGTTCTGCCCACTTGAGCGAATAGTTGGGGTATCATGTAAGCTCTATAATGATGGTGTCGGTTAAGATGAGTCCTCTCATTGTTCCTCATGATTTATGCATTGTCATGTTTATGTTACTTTGTCTCAATCTTGGTTTTTACAAGGTATCTTTTATGACTATGATTATGACTAGATTATGAATGGTTTGGAAACCTTGAGCCTTCATACTTATATTATGATATTTACTTCATATTCATGTTGTCCTACTCTTATGAACTTTTATGTATTTTAACTGTCCACTTTTACATACCTTGCATACTCAGTACATTCCATGTACTGACCGTATACACTATGTTGTATCGTTTCATGATATAGGTCTGAGGGTTCAGTCTCAGCCGCATTATTAGTCCTGCTTTCCCTTGGGCCCGTTTTAGCCAGCGTTGGTGAGTCCTCTACCTTCGAGGAAATTTAGTTATTTATTGTTATGTTATTTCAGTTACAGACTTTTGTCGAGCTAGTTGGGGATGTTGTTCCATCTTCTCATCGGTAATGTTAGAGGCTTTTCAAACAATATGTAGAAAATCAGCTTGTCAGTGTTGATTCTTTTTTAGATTGATATGTATGCAGAATTCCCCTTAAGCATGTTTTATTATTTCATTTTTCGCTTGTTGTATGATCTTAGTCAGTATGTTCATGTCATGGGTCAACTTGGAGCCTCTCGGGGTTCCTTGTCCCGTATCTCTATCCGGGCCTATGTTTGGGCCGTGACAAACTTGGTATTAGAGCATTATGTTTTGAAGTGTCCAAGGGTGTCTAAAAGCCGCATTAAGTAGAGTCCTTTTCATGGGTGTGAAGTGTTCCACAGTTATGATGAAGAGGCTAAGAAACGTTCTAGGGAACTTCCCTTCGTTCACGATCTATGTCATGCAATGAAATGTATCTCTATCCTTCTAACTCATGCTTTACGCGTTTGCAGAATCATGCCTCCTTGCTGAGTTATCGGAAGGAGAAACAGAAATGGAAATGGCCATGAGAATGGCAACGAAGATGGGAACCAACAGGCCCCACCAGCCCCCGAGGATCATGTCCTCAAGCAAGTTGCCGATGCAGAGTTTTAGGGCAGCTATCCAGATGTTGGCACATGCATTGACCACCCAGGTCAACCAGCAGGCAGTAGCACATGTTCCCTAGAATGGGTATGCGGCAACGACGAGAGTCAAGGACTTTCTTAGGATGAACCCTCCGGAATTCCTCGGATCAAAGGTGGATGTGGATCCATATGAGTTTATTGATGAGATCCAGAAGATCACCCAAATTATGGGGTTGACGAGGGAGGAGTGCACAGACCTAGCCTCTTATCAGTTGAACGAGGTTGCACATATCTGACAGTGGAAGATAGCAGAGCAGTTGGAGTGGGCCCCATTGGTTGGGATGAGTTCCTTACCCCGTTCCTGGATCGATTCTTTCCCCGTGAGATGAGGGAGATAAAGGCAGTGGAGTTTATGAACCTGAAGCAGAATAATATAACAGTCCAAGAGTATGCTTTGGAGTTCACCCGCTTGTCCAAGTATGCACCAGAGATGGTGGCTGATCAGAGAGCTTGGGTGAGCAAGTTTGTGCACGGAGTAGCGGACTACCTAGTCAAGAATTGTAGCACTGCTATGCTTCATTAGTACATCGATTTTCCTCAACTGGTTTTGTATGCATAGCAGATGGAGGCGGCGCACTTGAGAGAGAGAGAGAGAGAGAGAGAGGCCAAGAGGGCTCGGACAGATAGTTATGGGTTCTCCCAGCAAAGATCGAGAGGCGAACATCGTCAACAGTCCCATCAGAGGTCATTAGTTCTAGTGCCATCATTGGCCAGTCCTTCCTCTAGATCTCGGGGTGACCAGAGGAGTAGAGCATTAGGCTCGAGGGGATAGAGGAGCATGCAGGTAGAGCGTACCTTCTCATTCTGCGGGAAGTATGGAAAGAATCACATAAGGGAGAGCTTGATTAGATCAGATATCTACTTTGGGTGTGGTAGACTCGGGCACAGGCGCCGGGAGTGTCTGTTGGCCAGTCAGAGTGATTATAGGGGCCGTACTCAGGCTACTCGCTTGGCAGCAACACCAGCATGCCTAGCTCAGCATGGTGTGTCCACTAGTGCAGGTGGTGGTCAGCGCTAGAACAGGTTATATGCCCTTCCATCTCCTCAAGAGCAGAAGACTTCACTAGATGTGGTCACGGGTATGTTACGAGTATTCCACTTTGATGTATATGCATTGTTAGACCCAGGGGATGCTTTATATTTTGTGACACCCTATATTGCTAGTACTTTCGGAGTTAGTCCCAAAATCCTATTAGAACCCTTCCCAGTCTCTACTCCAGTCGGTGATTCAATTATAGCTCAATGGGTATATAGAAATTGCCCTATCACGGTCCTTCAGAAAGTCACCTCAGCAGATTTAGTAGAGCTAGCCATGACAGATTTTGATGTTATCTTTGGTATGGATTGGCTACATGCATGTTATGCCTCAGTGAATCGTACAACCCGTGCAGTAGAGTTTTGGTTTCCAGGTGAGCTAGTCCTAGAGTGGAAGGGTAGTTCAGTTGTGCTTGTAGGTCATTCTATTTCCTACCTTAAGGCCAGAAAGATGATCTCTAAGGGTTGTGTGTACCATCTATTTAGGTTTAAGGATGTTACATCCGAAACCCCGACTATCTAGTCAGTTCCTAACTATGCAAATATCCACAAATGTTTTCAGATGATTTACCAGGAATTCCTCCCCAGCGGGAAATCGATTTTGGTATTGACCTTCTTCTTGATATGTACCCTATATCTATTCCTCCTTAAAGAATGGCTCCATCTGAGCTAAAGGAGTTGAAGGATCTCTTAGACAAGGGTTTCATCAGACCTAGCAAATCCCCTTGGGGTGCACCAGTACTCTTTGTCTGGAAGAAGGATGGTTCCCTTCGGACATGCACTGATTATCGACAGTTGAATAGGGTCACAGTCAAGAATAGGTATCCCCTCCCCAGAATTGATGCCTTGTTTGACCAACTTCAGGGTGCCAAATGTTTTTTAAAGATAGACCTCAGATCCGGATATCATTAGCTCAGGGTTAGAGTGACATCCCGAAGACAGCCTTCAGGACTCGGTATGGTCACTATGAGTTTGTAGTTATGTCTTTTGGACTAACGAATGTTACTACAACTTTTACGGATTTGATGAACAGGGTGTTCAAGCTGTATTTGGATATGTTTGTAATTGTGTTCATAGATGGAATTCTCGTATACTCTCGGAGCGAGGAGGAGCATGTCGCTCATTTGAGGGTGGTGCTAAAGACTCTGAAGAATCACCCAGTTGTATGCTAAATTTAGGAAGTCTTAGTTTTGGTTAAACTCGGTAGCATTTTTGGGTCATATGGTGTCAAGTGAGGGTGTACAAGTGGACTCTCAAAAGATAAACGCTGTAAAGAATTGGCGTAGACCAGTGAGTTCTTCGGATATCAGGAGCTTCTTGGGCTTAGCTAGTTACTACATGAGGTTTGTGGAAGGATTTTCATCCATTGCAGCACCATTGACTAAGTTGACCCAGAAAAAAGTGAAGTTTCAATGGTCGGAGGCTAGTGAGAAGAGCTTCCAAGAGTTGAAGACTCGACTCACCTAGCACCTGTGTTGACTCTACCTGAGGGTACCGATGGGTTTGTGGTATATTTTGACACCTCAAGGAACGACCTTGGTTGTGTATTAATGCAGCAAGGTAAAGTTATAGCCTATGCTTCCAGGAAGCTGAAAGTCCATGAGAAGAACTATTCGGCTCATGACCTCGAGTTGGCGGCAGTAGTATTTGCCGTGAAGATTTGGAGACCCTATCTATATGGTGTCCATGTGGATGTGTTTACGGACCACAAAAGCCTACAGTATGTCTTTACCCAGAAGGATCTAAATCTATGTCAAAGAAGGTGGTTGGAGCTTCTTAAGGATTACAATGTGAGTGTCCTTTATCATTTGGGCAAGGCTAATGTAGTGGCAGATGCTCTTAAAAGGCTTTCTATGGAGAGTGTGTCCCATGTAGATGAGGAGAGGAAAGAGTTAGTGAAGGATGTACATTGGCTTTCATGACTAGGAGTTTGTCTTGTTGACTCGACAGATGGTGGTGTCATTATTCAGATTGGATCAGAATCTTCCTTGGTGACTGAAGTAAAAGCTAGGCAAAACGAGGATCCTATTTTGGTAAAGTTGAAGGAAACTATTCAGAATCATAAGGTGGAGGTTTTCTCCCAAGGGGGGGAAGGTGTACTATGATATCAAGGTCATTTGTGCGTTCTGGGTCTTGATGACTTGAGGGAGCAGATGTTGCATGAGGCTCATGGTTCCAGATATTCCATACATCTAGGTGCCACCAAGATGTATCGTGACCTAAGGGAAGTTTATTGGTGGAAAGGCATGAAGAAGGACATAGCAGAATTTGTGGCAAAGTGTCTGAATTGTCAATAGGTGAAAGTTGAGCATCAAAGACCTGGAGGTGTGCTTCAAGACATTAGTATCCCTACTTGGATGTGGCAGGAAATCAATATGGACTTCATTACAAGGTATCCTCCTACTCGTCAATAGTATGACTCCATATGGGTGATTGTGGATAGGTTGACCAAAGCAGCTCATTTCCTAACGGTCAAAACTACCGGTTTAGCGGGGAATTATGCTAAATTGTATATTCAAGAGCTAGTACACTTGAATAGAGTGCCCTTATCCATCATATCAGATAGAGGTACTTAGTTTACCTCCCAGTTTTGGAGACCATTTCAGAAGGAACTTTCTACTTAGGTCAAGCTTAGTACATCATTTCACCCGCAAATAGACGGTCAGGCTGAACGGACCATTCAGACTCTTGACGATATGTTGAGAGCATGTGTGATTGATTTCAAAGGTAGTTGGGATGACATTTTCCTCTCATTGAATTTGCATATAACAATAGTTACCATTCCACCATTTAGATGGCTCCATTTGAGGTTCTTTATTGGCGGAGGTGTAGATCGCCTATTGGTTGGTTTGAAGTCGGTGAAGCTACGTTGATAGGATCGGATTTAGTTCATGAGGCTATGGAGAAAGTTTAACTTATTAGGGAAAGGTTGAAAATACCGCAGAGTCACAAAAAGTCCTATGTGGATGTGAGGAGGAGAGAACTTGAGTTCAAAGATGATGATTGGGTGTTTCCGAAGGTGTCTCCCATAAAGGGAGTGATGAGGTTTGGAAAGAAGGGGAAACTTAGTCCCCGTAATGTTTTCCCATACCGGATTCTGAGACGTGTTGGCAAGATGGCCTATGAGTTGGAGATGCCCTCAGAATTGGCTTCAGTACATCCGGTCTTCCATGTGTCGCTACTAAAGAAGTGCGTGGGTGACCCGGCTTTGGTTGTTCCAGTGGAGAGCGTAGGTATGAAGGATTACCTTAGCTACGAAGAGGTTCTAGTTTAACTACTTGATCATCAAGTTCGGAAGCTAAGAAATAAAGAAGTAGCATTAGTAAAGGTGTTGTGGAGAAATTAGCATGTTGAGGGAGCTATGTGGGAAGCCGAAGCAGATATGATGGCTAAATACCCGCATCTATTCCCTTCCGGTTCAGTTCCAGCTTAAGATACCAGTTCCTCCTTAGTACTCTATTCAGTTTCATGTTTAGTCCATGTGTTCCAGTTTTTTTCATGTCACCATATGTATGTGTGATTTATGAATTCAGTTCAGTCATGTATTTCAATCCGAAGTCAGTCACTCCGTTAGTTAGTATAAGGATGATAGGCTTTTCCATAGTGACTTAGTATATTTACCCCACATTCGAGGATGAATGTTCCCAATGGGGAGATATTGTAATACCCTGGAAGTGCGTAAGACTAGACTCAGGAATTTGAAATGAGAATAGCAGAAAAATCTGAGATTTTGACTCAGAATGATTCATGGTACGAGTCGTGGGAAGGAGGAACGAATCGTAGAAGGAGTCGTGAAGAAGACTTGGAGTACAGGGTCCAGAACACAAGTCACACCACGAGTCTTGGAATGTGGCTACGACTCATGGTCAGGGTCATGGGAAGGATATCGGGATGACAGAATTTAGAAGTCAGGAGTCGTGGTACGACTCATTGTGAGACACGACGAGTTGTGAGAAGGGTTTGTAAGTTGGGGAAAATTTTATGCCAAGGAGGAGAAGTCACGAGTGATTTTACGACCCATGGTAGGAAATCACGAGTTGTGGGTTGTAACCATAGGTGGGATGAGGCAGTGTTGGTGACGGATGGTTCCAACGACTCGTGCGATGATGGCATGAGTCATTGTGTGACCCGTAGGGAAACTTCAGGAAATATTGGAGAGCAAGGTAGTGGTGACGATGGATCCCACCATGAGTCATGGGATCAAGGTGTGGCTCGTGACTCTGGCAGTTGTATTTTTCCTGCGAAGTTAGTAAGGGTAAATTCGTAATTTATAAGGCCCTAAGTCCTAAACTACATCATTTTAAGCTCAGTTAGAAGGGTTTTAAGGGTGCTTAACCTATTCTAACCCATTCCCTCCCCATACATGTAAACTAGAGGATTTCTAAAAGAAGATCAAGCCTAGAATTTCCCAATTTCTTCTCCAATTCCTTTGGACTTTCAAGGGAGAGTGAAAGATCAGATTACCCAGGTATGTAGAGTTGTGAATGAGAGTTCCTCTTCACTCTATACCCCAATTCCTCTCTATGTTCATCAATTCAAGTATTAAGTTAAATTTGATGATCTTATGGGGTTTTAAGCCCAAGTTTATGGAATTCTCTTTGATTTTATTATGTGGCAATTCCCTTCATGTTCTAAATATTGTTTTAAGATCTATGGGCAAATTTTATATTTAAATTAATTATTTATATTATGGTTTCAAATCTCAATCAATCGATGCCCAATTATGCAAGGTTTCATGAAAAGTCAAGTTATGATTTTATTATGATTTTGATCTTACTAAGCCTAAATATGATTTATGATTCATGTTATCATTTATCTTTAAGTACACTTCATGGATTTATGAGTATCAAGTATATGAATTTTCACAGGTATGCATGGTCTCCATGATATATGAATTTATGACTTTTGGCTGACTCACGGGCCCTATTCATAGCTGATCATGTATTTCAAGTATGATCAAGTATTTTATGATTTATTTTTCCATGAACTTCATAAATTATTTCACGATTACGATATGAGCCTCATGTGCATGTTTTTGGGAGAAGTATCTAGCACCAAGTAAACTCGACGTTCAGGTAAACCCCGTGATCTCAGAACTACATGCCACTGTAGGTATATACATATATTATTAGATCCCTTCTGAAATCACATCATGCACTTCCCTTGCCTAGCAAGCCTAGGACGGCTCTGCCCACTTCAGCGAAAAGTTGGGGCATCATGTAAGCTCTATCATGATGGTGTCGACTAAGACGAGTCCTCCCATTGTTCCTTATTATTTATGCATTGTCATGTTTATGCTACTTTGGATCAAGCTATGTTTTTACAAGCTATCTTTTATGACTATGATTATGACAAGATTGTGAATGTTTTGGAAACCTTGAGCCTTCATACTTATATTATGATATTTATTTCATTTTCATGTTGTCCTACTCTTATGAACTTTTATGTATTTTAACTGTCTGTTTTTACTTATCTTGCATACTCAGTACATTCCAAGTACTGACCGCATACTCTATGTTGTATCATTTCATGATATAGGTCTGAGGGTTTAGTCTTAGCCGCATCATTAGTCTTGCTTTTCCCTAAGGCTCGTTTTAGCCAGCGTTGGTCAGTCCTCATCCTTTGAGGACATTCAGTTATCTATTATTATGTTATTTCAGTTACAGACTTTTGTCGAGCTAGTTGCGGATGTTATCCCATCAGCTCATCAGTAATGTTAGAGGCTTTTTACAAAATATGTAGAAAATCAGCTTGTCAATGTTGATTCTGTTTTAGATTGATATTTATGCAGACTTCCACTTGAGCATGTTTTATTATTTTAGTTTTCGCTTGTTGTATGTTCTTAGTCACTATGTTCATACCATGGGTCGACTTGGAGCCTCTCGGGGTTCCTTTTCCCGTGTCTCTATCAGGGCCTATGTTCGGGTCGTGACAATTATCCTCTCCTTCTGCATCATCAACTTGCATGACTCCCATGGTGGCATCATCCTCATCATCATCATCATCATCAACGACATCAGTTAGCACTATAGGCTCATCGTCATCCAAATGCTCCTCAAATATCGGCCCCACTTTATATATCATCATTGCACTCTCAGTGAGTGGGTACCACTCCTATTGTGTTGCCATCTCCTAATCAGTATTAGCCTACCTCTAATCTCAAACTGGAGCTCAAACATCCCAAACATACGACCTCTCCAACTATCATCCCGAGAATTGCACTCCGCTGGAGTGAGGAATGGTGTCGATGAAGTGGTTGGCTCGTTGACTTTTATGACATCAATCATTTTACCTACCAAATGTCCTAATAGGGGTAGATGAAGGTCTACCTCCTCTTCTTCAATGCCAACATACCTCAAGAACTGAGTCAGAAAGATGCCATAATAGTACTTCCATCTGTACTTATCTCAGGATCGCTCATGTTATCCCTCTGCACTGAGACAAAGTTAATTAGCAGCCCCTTCATCATCATATACACCAGTATCACTCTCTCCCGAGTGATCTTCGTGGTGTGTGTCCCTGGGAGAAGTGCTACACCAACAAACTTAACCCAAACTCTAGCCTCCTTGGTCAAGTAAGAGAATGAGAGTGCCAAATGAGTGACATTTTCACCTCTTGCTCACCGGGCAGCTAAATTCTCTCCACACAAAGTATGAAAGATGTCACAGTATGGAGGCTTCTCAAGAATCATAAAGTACATCTCTGGGTCCACCATTGACGTGCCTAGGAATGTATTGAAAGACCTAGTAGTGAACCGAACCACTTGTCCCCGAACCTTAATCTATGTACTCTCTCCATATGTGGTGTTCCAATTCATGTAAAATTCCCTCACAAAAGTGAGGTTTCCCTTTGGCTTAGTAAATACATTTCCAGTCCCAACTCTTGGATGGTGTCCCGAATACTGGGGAATTCAAGTGCCTGACGACCCTCGTCAATCTAATTCTCCGGAGCATACTTTTCTTCCTTCTGGGCATTAAACCACTTAAGCCCATGCTCCTCCGCGGCCTTGAATACAAACCTCCTATAAGGGGGTTCCTTTTGAGCTAATGAACTTGATGCAACTCCCTTCTTGATCATTTTGAGCCCCTTGCTAACAACTGCTTCTTCTTTTCCTTTATCTGCTCGTGATGCGATAATACCTGCCAAACAATGACAATGATCTCACAAAATTAGTTCATGAATAACATGACTAGCTAATTAGGTGTAAGAGGTGCAAAATGACCCCATACTTAATTTTCCATCATAATTGTGAGAGTTTATCAAATAGGGTACTCAGACTTCCCGCATTATCATGCCAAATCTCATCATCAAATTATCCCCCAACTTTACACTACAAACCATGTTCATGATTTTCCCTACACCCTTCTATTATTTTTTCTTTTTTCTTTCCATAAGGGTGTTTCAAGTTAGCCACTCCCTGTACTTTCCCCAACTTTTAATTCATAATTCACATTAACCCAAGTGTGGAAGTAGTCACAATAAATTCAACCAACAATTAACATGACTTTTACTACTTTCCACAATGAATTATCATGATTTTTTCAACAAACCAAGATTTTCACAATTCAAGAATCATATTATTCAAACAATTTCTCTCTCTACAAACATACTCCAATTCACAACTTTTCATGGAATTTCTCTACAATTCATTCATCACCCTCTTCGCACCCACAAATTCAAATCACCAAAATTCAACCAAAGCAAGCAATCCAAACAAGGATATAGCATTATTATGGAAGAACACATGAGACTTAAGCTATGGAAACCCATATTATGAAATTCAAGATTCTTACCCAACAACAGTGATTTTGAGTTTTTCAACTTGGGGAAGAAGGGTAATGGGATCATGCTTACAACATTAAATACCAAAGGAGAGAAGAAAATAATTTACATGAGTTAAGGAAGTTAGCTTTACCAAGATTTTTGGAGAAGAAAACAACGGGGGAGGGGAAGGGGAATTATGGCTTTAAGAGAGATGTCACGACCCGAACATAGCCCCGGATCGAGACACGGGACAAGGAGCCCCCAGAGACTCCAAGTCGACCCATGGCATGAACATACGTATAATTCAATTAATAAAAGCAGAAGATCAACATAATAATTATAAAAGCAAGTCTAAACATAACATACAATCTGAATATACAACACGGTCTGAAGCTGAAAATAATCTATTGTCTGAAAAGCCTCTAATTTTGATGAGTTGATGGAACAAGACCCCAACTAAGTCTCTAAGTCTGAAATTGAAAAAACATAAACATAACTGAATAAAAAAGGGGCCCTATACAGATGAGGACTCACCAACAGAGACTGGATGCTAACTCCGGAACTGGCTAGTGACGGGGTTGAGTCTGAAGATCGGAGCCTGTATTATAAAATGATACAGCATAGAGTATGCAGTCATTATGTGGAATGCACCGAGTATGCAAGGTAAGCAAATCGTACAATTAAAATACATAAAAGTTCATAAGAGTTGGGACAACATAATCATAACATGAATATCATAATGCTAACATATGGCTCACGATTTTCAAAACATTCGTAAATCATTGATATCGTAATCATAAGAGAAAACCTTTATTACATATGACTTTATCCAAGGTATATAATCATAACTATACATAAATCATAAGGAACAACGGGAGATTCTTATAACTGAGATACCCCATATGAGCACACATGGAGCCTGGCCTGTAAACCCCTAGTCGGGAGGGTGTTCGTACCTTGCCAAGGGTAGAACCAAGAAAATAGGCATGATATCACTCATGAATGGCCCATTTTGGAAAAAGGGACAGTCACAAAGGAGGTCCCATCATGGCTATGTTGGCGCGTAGTTTTGAGACTCAGGGTATGCTTGGACCCCGGGTCTACTTAGTGTTAAATACTACTCCCAAAACATATATAGTGCTCATAGGATAATATACATTAGATTCATAGGCTAGTTAAATCATGATAATCTTAAGTATGCTTTAAATATGTTAACTAGCCATGAAAGTAAGGCCCGTGAGTCGGCCATAATCGTAAATCCATAAATCATGAAGTTCATACATACTTGTAAAACATTTATATACTTTATATCTCATAAATCCATGGTAAGTATTTGAGAGAAGTCATATCATAAAACATAAATCATAGTTGGGAAAATCCAGGTCAAGATCATAGCGAATCATAACTTTTCACAAAGAACATGCATAATTAGGCATAGTTTGTAGAGATTTAAATCCATAAGTTTATAATTCGAAATAGTCATAAAATCTGCCCATGATTCATAAAATATGCATTGATATATGAAGGAGATTAACTCATAGATAGATCATAAGGATTTCATAAGAATTGGGATAAAACCCCATAGAATTATCAATAGAATATTATGAATTAGAGAGAGATTGGGCATGGGTATGAACAATTCACCCATTCATAACCCTACATACCTTGGAGGATCTGATTCTACAACTTCTTTGATTAGCCAAGGAAGAATTAAGAAGAACTTGGAAGAAATTGAGCTTGATCACCTCTCTAGAATTCTACACTTGCATACATGAATAGGAATAACTTAGAATGAACTTACCCCTCTTAAAACTCACTATTCATAGCTTAAAATGACGTAGTTTGGGTCGTAGGATCATAAAAATTATGGATAAGACCTTACTGAATTCGTAGAGGAAAATAGACTACCAGTCCCAATGAGGGTCTGGACGAGTTGTTACCACTGGGCACGAGTCGTGGTCTCCTGTCGTTAAGTACACTGGCCATATTTCCTCGAAGGGTCCTCTCGAGGGACCTAACAGTTCGTCATTGGTGACCACGACTCGTGGTCACCTCTCATTGCCTCCACTGCCCAAAACATCAAGTCCTTAACCAACTACTGACCACGACTCACCTAACGAATCGTGGAATAGACCATGACTCGTGGGGTATACTGTCGGCTCTTCCTTCATCTTTCAACTGCCCTTGACCACGAGTAACCTAACAGCTCATGTTGCTGACCATGAGTCATGATCACACCTTTAGTCACCCCAACTTGAAAATTCCAGGCAAGTCAACACTCCTCACCACGAGTCATTAACGACTCGTGGTCACCCTAACAGGTCACAAGACGACTCATACTGCGACCTAGTGCAGAAAATTCTGTTTTCTCCATTTCAGCTCCCAAGTCTGATCTTAGGGCTTTTGGGGTATAACAATATCTCCCTCTTGAGAACATTCATCCTCAAATGTAGGAAAGCATACAGAAAAGCAGAGAAATAGAATCATCATACTCAAATACTGATCATATAAGCTAAAAACTGACGGGACAACTGCCTCCGAACTGAACTACTTGACTAAACTGAATTCAGGAATCATACATACATTCATAGACATAAAAGAAACTGGGGCACATGAACTGAACGTGAAACTGAATAGAGTTTTAGGGCAAGATCTGATACCTCAAGCTGGAACTGAGCCGGTAGGGAATAGATGTGGGTATCTAGCCATCATATCTGCTTCATCTTCCCATGTAGCTCCCTCAACATGCTAATTCCTCCATAAAACTTTAACTGAAGCTACTTCTTTGTTCCTTAGCCTTTGAACCTGACGATCCAATATTTCCACCAAAACCTCTTCATAACTAAGGTTCTCTTTCACAACAACACTATCCACCCGAACAACAGAGCTGGATCTCCCGAACACTTTTTAAAGAGAGATACATGAAAAATAGGATGAATGGAAGATAATTTTGAGGGCAACTCCAATTCATATGCCACCTTGCCTAACCGTTTCACAATTTGGTACGGGCCAACATAATGGGGATTGAGTTTTCCTTTCCTTCCGAACCTCATCACTCACTTTATGGGAGACACCTTTAGAAACATCCAATCATCAACTTCGAACTTAAGTTCCCTCCTCCTCACATCGGCATAGGACTTTTGGTGACTTTGAGCTATATTTAACTTGTCCCGTATGAGCTGAAATTTCTCCATAGCCTCATGGACTGAATTTGGTCCTATCATCGCAGCTTCACCGACTTCAAACCAACCAATAGGTGATCTATATCTTCGCCCATAGAGAGCCTCAAATGGATCCATCTGAATTGCTGGAATGATAGTTGTTGTTATGCGCAAACTCAATGAGAGGCAAATGCTCATCCCAACTACCTTTGAAGTCAATCACACATGCTCTCAACATGTCCTCGAGATTCTAAATAGTCCGCCCCGCCTGGCCATCCATTTGCAGGTGAAATGCGGTACTGAGCTTGACCTGAGTACCAAGTCCCTTTTGAAACAATCTTCAAAACTGAGAGGTAAACTGAATACCTTTGTCTGATATGATGGACAAGGGCACTCCATGCAACCGAACTAGCTCTCGGATGTATAGTTTGACATAATCCTCTGCTGAATCAGTGGTTTTGACTGATAGAAAATGAGCGGCTTTGGTCAACCTGTCCATGACCACCCAAATGGAGTCATACTGTCGACGAGTGTGAGGCAATCCTGTGACGAAGTCCATATTGATATCCTCCCACTTCCAAGTAGGGATACTAATGTCTTGAAGCATACCTCCTTGGTCTTTGATGCTCAACCTTCACTTGTTGATAATTTGGACACTTAGCCATAAATTCTGCAATGTCCTTCTTCATGCCATTCCACCAATAGACTTCCCGTAGGCCACGGTACATCTTGGTGGCACCTGGATATATGAAATATCTGGAGCCATGAGCCTCATGCAACATCTGATCTCTCAAATTATCAACATCTGAAGCACACAAGCGACCCTGATATCGAAGCATACCATCTCCCCCTTTGGAGAAGACCTCTACCTTCTGATTTTGAACGACTTCTTTTAACTTTACCAAAATAAGGTCCTCGTCTTGTCTAGCTTTCACACAATCACCAAGGATGATTCTAACCCATTCTGAACAATAACTCCGCCGGTGGTCGAGTCAACCAAACAAACTCCCAACCTTGCAAGTCGATGCACATCCTTCACCAGCTCCTTCCTCCCCTCATCTACATAGGGAGTCTACTAAGTGCGTATTCTACTACATTGTCCATACCCAGATGATAAAGGACACTCATCATAATTGAGTTGCTCCAACCACCTCCTTTGGAGTAGATTTAGATCCTTCTGGGTAAACGCATATTGTAGGCTCTTGTGGTCCATAAACACATCTACATAAACCCCATACAAATAGTGTCTTCATATCTTAAAGGCAAATACCACCACTGCCAATTCAAGATCATAGGTCGGGTAATTCTTCTCATGAACCTTCAGCTGCCTGGAAGCGTATGTTATCACTTTACCATGCTACATTAATACACAACCAAGGATGATTCTAAAAGCATCGCAATACACCACAAACCCATCGGTACCCTCAAGTAGGGTCAACACTGGTGCTGAGGTGAGTCGAGTCTTCAACTCCTAAAAGCTTCTTTCACAAGCATTTGACCATTGGAATTTCACTTTCTTCTGGGTTAGTTTGGTCAATGGCACTGCAATAGATGAAAACCCCTCAACAAATCTCCGATAACAGCCCACTAAGCCTAAGAAGCTCCTGATATCTGAAGGATTCACCGGTCTAAGCCAATTCTTCACCGCTTCTATTTTCTGAGAATCCACCTTTATGCCCTCACTTAACACAACATGGCCCAAAAATACATTGAGTTCAACCAAAACTCGCACTTGCTGAATTTGGCATATAATTGGCCATCCCTGAGAGTCTGTAGTACAACCCTCAAATGAGCGGCATGCTCCTCGTCGCTCCGAGAGTATATCAGGATGTCATCAATAAACACGATCACGAACATATCCAAGTATGCCTTGAACACCCTGTTCATCAAATTCGTAAAATCTGTAGGAGCATTCGTTAGTCCAAAATACATAACTACAAACTTGTAATGACCATACCGAGTCATGAAGGATGCCTTTGGGATGTTACTCTCCTGAACCCTAAGCTGATGGTAGTCGGATTCGAGATATATCTTTGAAAAGCACTTAGCATCCTGAAGCTGGTCAAACAAATCATCAATTTTGGGGAGAGGATACCTGTTCTTGATGGTGACCTTGTTCAATTGTCGATAATCAGTACATATGTGAAGAGAACCATCTTCTTTTGGACAAATAAAACTAGCGCACCCCATGGGGATTTGCTCGATTTGATGAAATCCTTGTCTAATAGGTTTCTCAACTGCTCCTTCAACTCCTTTAACTCTTCTAGGGTCATTCTGTAACGAGGAAAAGATATAGGTTGCATATCAGGAAGAAGGTCAATACCAAAATCAATATCCCGCTCGGGAGGAATTCCCGGTAAATCATCTAGGAAGACTTTTGCATACTCACATACTACTGGAACGGACTGGATAGTCGGGGTCTCAGATGTAGCATCCTTAACCCTAACTAGATTGTACATGCAACCCTTGGAAATCATCTTTCTAGCCTTAAGGTAGGAAATGAAATGACATACAGGAACAACTGAACTACCATTCCATTCTAAGGCTAGTTCACCTGGAAATCGGAACTCTACAGCCCGAGTTCTACAATTAACTAATGCATAACATGAAAACAACCAATCCATGCCGAGAATAACATCAAAATTCTATCATGGTTAACTCTACTAAATCTGTTGAAGTGACTTTCTGAAGGACTGTGACCGGGCAACTTTTATACACCCGTATAGCTACAACTGATTCACCCACTGGAGTAGAGACTAAGAAGGGTTCTGAAAAGATTTCCGGATTGACTTCAAAACTACTAGCCACATAGGGCATCACAAAAGACAAGGTAGCTCCTAGATCTAACAATGCATATACATCAAGATGGAATACTCGTAACATACCAGTGAGTACATCTATGGAGACCTCCCGCTCCTGGCGAGATGCTAGGGTATAGAATCTGTTTTGGCGCTATCCGCCACTTGTACTAGTAGAAGCACCCTGCTAGAAAGGACGTGCCGCCGGATCTACTAAACTACCAGCTGGAATATGGGCTCCACCATCACCTGATCTGGCTGAAGGGAAATCTCTGAGCTTGTGGCTGGGTTTGCCACACTTTAAACAAGCATCTGAACAAACTAAACACCTCCGTGGGTGGTTCCTATCACACTTCGCACTGGCCGAAAAGGTCCAATCTCCTAAAATGCTCCCCTGGCCCCTCTAGCCTGATGCTCTACCCTTCTGATCATGTCTGGCTCGGGACGAAACACTAGTTGATGATGGTGCTGGGGCCAAAGATCTCTGGTATGGCAACTGACGATGCCCACTAGTCCTCAACTGGGAGAATTCGATGCCATCAGTCCTGGCCCTCTTGGCCTCCCTCTCCCGCTCACTCAACTATACCGCCTACATTTGCTGGGCGTACAGGACTATCCAAGCAAAGTCAATATCTTGGAGAATCATCGCTATCCAGAAATCCCTGACCAAGGAGTCTACTATCACGTTTACGAACCTGCTTACATGAGCTCTCTGATCAGTCCCCAACTCAGGTGCATACCTGGACAGACATGTGAAATCCAAAGCATACTCCTGAGCTGTCACCTTTCCCTGCATAAGATTCACAAACTCGGCTGCTTTCAGCTCCCTCATCTCCCAAGGGAAGAACTGATCAAGAAAAGTGACAGGAAACCCATCCCAACTGATAGGGCCTGCTCCAACCACCCTAATAGCCTTCCACTGTTTGAACCAAATGTGTACGACCCCCTTTAACTAATATGAGGCCAAATTGGTACACTCCTCTCCAGTCACCCACATAATCTGGGTGATCTTCAGAATCTCCTCAATAAAATCATGTGGATCCTCGTCCATCTTCAATCCAAGGAACTCGGGAGGGTTCATCCTTAAAAAATCTCTAACCCTCACTGCCGTTGTATTCCCGTTCTACGGGACATATGCTACTGCCTTCTGGTTGACCTGGACAGTGAAGGCCTATGCTAGCATCTGAATGGATGCCTTGAATTCAGTGTGGGCAACCGGGTTCGGTGCATGCTGCTCATTGGCTGGTGGGACCTGTTGGTGCCCATCTCCAATGCCATCCTCGTGGCCATTCGCATTTTCATTTCTTCTATCGCTAACTCTACGAGGAGGCATGATTCTGCAATCGCGAATAGCACGAGTTAGAAGAATAGAGAGCATTTCACTGCACGACATAGATCATTAAAGAAGGGAACATTTTCTAAACATCTCTTAGCCTCTTTGTCATAAATGTGGCGCGCTTCACAAGGATGAAAAGACTCTACTTAACGCGGATTTCAGACACCCTAGGAAACTTCAAAAACCTATCGCTCTTATACCAAGTTTGTCACGACCCGAACATAGGCTCGGATTGAGAAAAAGGGGAAGTCTCTCATGGCATGAACATACATCTAATTCAATCAATAAAAGCGGAAGATAAACTTAATAATCATAAAAGAAGTCTAAACATAACATACAATCTAAATATACAACACGAGTCTGAAGCTGAATACAATCTATTTTCTGAAAAGCGTCTAATTCTGATAAGTTGATGGATCAAGATCCCAACTAACTCTCTAAGTCTGAAACTGAAAATACATAAACATAACTGAATAGAAAGGGGCCCTCAATAGATGAGTACTCACCAATAGAGACTGGATTCTAACTCCAAAACTGGCTAGTGACAGGGCTGAGTCTGAAGATCAGAGCCTGTATCATAAAACGATACAACATAGAGTATGTGGTCAATACGTGGAATGTATCGAGTATGCAAGGTAAGTAAAACGGAAAATTAAAATACATAAAAGTTTATAAGAGTGGGACAACATGATCATAACAAGAATATGATAATGCTAACATAAGGCTCAAGGTTTTCAAACCATTCATAAATCATTCATATCATAATCATAAGAGAAAAACTTTATTATGAGCCAAAGTATATAATCATAACATACATAAATCATGAGGAACAGTGGGAGATTCTTAAACCAAAATACCCCATGTGAGCACACATGGAGCTCTGTCTATAAACCCTTAGTCGAGAAGGTGTTCGTACCTTGTCAAGGGTAGAACCATGAAAATAGGAGTGGTATCACTCATGAATGGACCATTTGGGCAAAAGGGACAGTCACAAAGGAGGTCCCATCATGGCTACATTGACACGTAGTTTTGAGACTCAGGGTATGCTTGGACGGGTCTACTCGGTGTTAAGTGCTACTCCCAAAACATATATAGTGCTCATAGGATAATATATATGAGATTCATAAGCTAGTTAAAATCATGATAATTGTAAGCATGCTTGAAATACATGAACTAGCCATGAAAGTAAGGCCCGTGAGTTGGCCATAATCGTAAATCCATAAATCATGAAGTTCATGCATACTTGTAAAACATGTATATACTTGATATCTCATAAATTCATGGTAAGTATTTGAGAGAAATCATATCATAAAACATAAATAATAGTTGGACAAATCTAGGTCAAGATAATAGTGAATCATAATTTAACTCTTCATAGGAACATGTAGAATTGGACATAGTTTGTAGAGATTTAAATCCTTAAGTTTATAATTTGAAATAGTAATAAAATCTGCCCATGATTCATAAAATATTCATTGATACATGAAGGAGATTCACCCATAGATAGATCATAAGGATTTAATAAGAATTGGGATAAAACCCCATAGAATTATCAATAGAATTTTATGAATTAGAGAGAGATTGGGCATGGGTGTGAACAAATTCACCCATTCATAACTCTACATACCTGGGAGGATCTGATTCTACAACTTCTTTGATTGCCCAAGGAAGAATTGAGAAGAACTTGGAAAAAATTTAGCTTCATCACCTTTGTAGACTTCTACATTTGCATGCATGAATAGGAATAGCTTTCAATGAAATTACCCCTCTTAAAACTCACTATTCTTAGCTTAAAATGATGTATTTTAGGCCTTAGGATCACAGGGATTATGGATAAGCCCTTATTAAGTTCACAGAGGAAAACAGACTGCCAGTCCCAACGAGGGACTGGACGAGTCGTTACCATTGGGCATGAGTCCTATTCTCCTATCATTAAGTACATTGGCCATGTTTCCTCAAAGGGTCCTCACGAGGGATCTAACGGTTCGTCATTGGTGACCACGACTCGTGGTCACCTCTCATTGCCTCCACTACCCAAAACATTAAGTTCTTAACCAACTATTGACCATGACTCACCTAACGAGTCGTGGCATAGACCACGAGTCATGGTGCCCAGTCGTGGGGTACACTGTCGTCTCTTCCTTCATCTTTCAACTTCCCTTGACCACGGGTGAACTAATGGCTCATGGGGCTGACCATGACTCGTGGTCAACCCGTGGTTACCCCAACTTAAAAATTCCAGGAAAGTCAACACTCCTTACCATGAGTCACTTAACGACTAGTGGTCAGCCTGACGGGTCACAGGATGACTCGTTCTATGACCTGATGTAGAAAATCTTGTTACTAGTGGTCAGCCTAACGAGTCACAGGATGACTCGTTCTATGACCTGATGCAGAAAATCTTGTTTTCTCCGTTTCAACTCTCGGGTCTAATCTTAGGGATTTTGGGGTATAACAAGAGAAGAGACAGAAAATTCTTTTGTTTTTCTCCTTGGCTTTTTAGTGAGAGAAGATGAATGGATATTTAAAATAAAGGTGTAGTCATGGGTTTTTATTAATTTTAGGGTCCTTTGATCAAATTTGAACCATGAACCCAAAAAATGTTCGCCCATCTTGCACCTGGCGCGGCGCTACTTCACCACATACTTAGAAAAAAAAATTCTTGGTGAATTTTTCTTGGCACGGCGCACCACCTATAGCCCAGAAAAACATTTTCCTTTTGAAGTTTAATTCCTGCCGCAGTATCTCGTCCTAGACTTAAACTTTTTCTATCTTCCTTTCTCTACTCTTTCACCTCAATTTCCCTATTCGTCTCTACAAAACAACAAATTGTGTTAGAAAGATGTGTTCCCTTGATGTGTTGTGAGTTTACAACACTTTCGACGCTCAAAACTAAGAAAATAGCATGAACTTAGGTGTGTTTATATGGATATAAGGTACTTTTTTGTTGATTACAGGAAAAATAAGTGTTGGATCAAGAATGTGAAAAAGAAGCCTAAAAGTGTAGAAAATGAGCTAAAGTGACAGTCTCAGTATGAGCTGTACGTTGATGGTACAAGCCATACTGAGAATAGTGAAAACTTTCAAATTAATGAACTGGGAAGAATGCAACCTATGACTCTCAGTACGAGCCATATAATAATGGTACGAGCCGTAACTTGAGTTATAGAAATATTCAGAAGAAATTGCACAAAGGCAGACTCCTTATACGGATGGATCTACGAATTGTGGAAACAATGTACGAATTGTACCAGGAGAAGTGGTGATCTTCAGAGGATTTTCAGCGCTATGTAGAACTTCAAACAGTATGAGTCGTGGCTGGGAGGTACGAGTCATACCACAACACTGGTGAATAATTTCAAAAAAAGTCAGAGTTCTCAGAGCTAGACCACGGAAGCAAAGCATGACTCATAGGTAGCATGTACGAGTCTTACCAGTGCCCAACACTTAGCCAAAATTTCATCAAGCCAAGGACTTATAGACAGCAGGTAAGAACCGTACAATCCTACTACGGGTCGTATGATCAGTCGTGGCTCAGGAAGCGCCAGTTATGGAAAATCACCCTATTAGCATAGAAAAAGGATTCTTATGTCAGTATAAATACCTTTTATGTTTTATTTTCAGTGAGCGAATCATAGAGAACAGTAGACAGAAGTGAGAGAGGTGTGAAATCAATAGAGATCTGAGGGGAAAACATAGAATTGAGTTGATTGACTTGTGATCAACCTTTCCTTGGATCCTTTCTTGATCTTTATCAATTGCTCTTGAGGTTGTTTTCCATATATATTCAAAGAAGCTTTTCTCTCAACTATTGTAAGTATTGAATTATGTCTTCAATTATGAATTCATATCCCAACCTTGCAACTATGAGAATAGCTAGGGTTGTGGGAACCATGATGGATTAACAAGCTTGATATACACAAAAGTGATTCAAAACTAATGCAAACACTTATATTGTATTCCCTTCATGCTTAAATGTTTCTTAACAGTGTACAATTCTAGGAATTGCCCGAATTCTTTGCTTTCTTGAGCCTAGAGAGGTAGAGATTAGGGAAAGAGAATTACGACAAAGCCTTGATCTTGATGATCATTGTATTAACTTGAATTGTGGTCACAGGATAGTTAAATTTTGAACATATTGATAACGGATAGTTTGAAACTGCTCATGAGACCTGACCTGGTGATTTAATATAGTCATCTAATAGGGATGAACCAGTCGTTTGGATGAACTCTAGTTATTAGTTTTGTAAGTAAGCATTGGTATTGATCACGTGTGTATACCCGAAGCAATTATGGACCGATGGGGAACACAAACCCTAGTTATTCTTAATTCTTGATTTAAATCATAATTTCTCAATCATTGTATTAATTATTATTTTCTTAAGACCCCCAAATTGGAGTAACCATCCAACAAGTTCATTTACCGGCATTAGTCTAAATCTTCCATATTCCCTGTGGGTTCGACCCCAACCTTTTAGTTGGGTTCTTTATTGACAACGTCCTCTTCGTACTTAAGCAGGAAGTGTGAGTTTGAGCATTATCAAAAAGTGGCGCCATTGCCGGGGAATATGGCTAAGACTAGATTAACTGCTTGAATTTGACTTTTGGTAGTTATTTCTTGAATTACGTTTTCTTTTTGTTTGTGATACCCACAGGTTGTTACTCGATGAATGCCAAGCACTCAGAGTAGTGGAAATCTCCTAATTCCGTTGAATCCCAAAATTGAACGAACACTTCACAGAATGGAAACCAAGAGTAGAGAGATGCCCGTATAGTTGAAGAAGCTAGGCAAGCTGAGATAGCTTGGCAAGTTGCACTTCAAGATGCGAAGGATGCCAGAGACGAGGTTGTTAACATTGGTCGACATGGGCGGGGAAACAGAGGTCATAGGTTTGCCCCTCAGTTCTTCAATGATGAGGACCTAGATATTGATGAGGTTGGGTCAACTGGAGCAATTGTACCACCACCACTTCCCACTGGGGACAAATTTGACATCGCTAGCACCATGATTCAATTATTAAACATGAAAGGGGTGTTTAGTGGTCATGCAACAGATGATGCCAGCCTGCACCTGATGAACTTTGTGGGAATATGCAAGGCGTACAGGTTTCCTAGAGTTAGCCAAGATGCCATTAGACTCAGACTTTTCCCCTTTTCTCTGTCAGGGGAAGCCACTTTATGGTTATCGGAGTTGCCCAACGACTCCATAGCCAACTAGAGGGAACTCAAGAAAGCCTTCTTAGAGAGATTCTTCCCCCCCCCCCCCCCCCCCCCCGCAGAATGTTGCAGCTCAAGGATGAAATTTATAATTTCCCTCAACTTAAAACCGAGGCACTTCATGAAACCTAACTGAGGTTCAAGAAGAAGTTGACAAAGTGCCTAAACCATAAAACTCCAGAAGATAGTTTGTTGGATATTTTTTTGAGCAATAATACCAAGGTTGTAGCAGACATAGTGGCGGGAGGAGCATTGATGAGTCACACCTGTGAGCAAGCTGCTACTATTCTTAACAGGGTGACAAAAACAAACAGGGCATGGCATACCCGGGAGGCAGATGTAGCGGCCGGTACATATGTTGTTGGTTTGACTACAGAGCAATGTAGGAAAGAAGAAGAACGTGACCAGGAGTTGGTTCATATACGCACATCGTTGGATTTGCTTACTAAGTACATTGTAGGAGTTGGAGGGTTTTCGAGCCAACGCCCAAGCGTCTGGACAAGAAACTTGGAGCCAAGGTTCTGGAAACCAAGGTTAGACCAATACAGAGATAAGTATAATCGAAATGGGTACAAAGATAGGAGCCGAGGTCGTGAGCGCGAAGGAGACTGGAGAAGGAATGACGGCTACCGCAATGACCGAGCTGGAGTATATATGCCTCCCATTGCATGAGAGGGGGAGGCTAGACAGTCAAAGCTAGAGAGCATGATGGCTGAGATGCTGAAAAAGGTGAGGTCCGCTGATGATCAGTTGAAGGAAATTCATGGTGATATATCGAGCATGGGTTAGAGAGTGGAGTCCCACGCGACAGCTATCAAGAAAATTGAACAACAGTTAGGGAAACTGTTAGCATCACTAAACCCTAGACAAAAAGGTACACTACCTAGCAACACAGTCCAAAACCCAAAGAATGATTGCCACTGTATGGCTGTGATGACTAGGAGTGATAAGACCACAGTTGACCTCCCCTCTACCGGTTGTAGTTGAATAGAAGAAAGAGAGCGTGATTGAAGATAATGAAAATAGTGCTGAGATGGAATGTGCTGAGAATGCTAAGTTTCCTGAGGCCCCAACTTGTGAAAAAGGGTTTGAAGTTTAATAAGGCGAAACATAAATTTACAAGGCTATTCCATGACCACCGCCACCGTTCCCTCAAAGAATGAAGAAGAAGGCAGAGAATGGTAAGTTCTAGAAATTCATGTCAATGCTCAAACAATTGCGTGTGAACTTACCATTGGTTGAGGCGTTGGAATAAATGTCGGGATATGCTAAGTTCATGAAGGACCTTGTGATAAAGAAGAGGCCGGTGAGTTATGAGCCTATAGATAATGTACATCATTGTAGTACCATAGCTACATGGGTCTTGTCCCAGAAAAAGGGAGATCCAGGTGCTTTCACTATCCCTTGCACAATTGGCAATGTTGAGTTCGCAAGGGCACTTTGTGATCTAGGAGCAAGCATCAATCTGATGTCAATGGCTGTGTTTAAGAAGTTGAGCTTGGGAGCCCCCACACCGACTATCATGCGGCTACTGATGGTCGACAGAACTACGAAAAAACCAGTGGGGATCCTGTTTGATGTGTTTGTTAAAGTAGACAGATTCATATTCCCAGCAGACTTCATGATTCTGGATTGCGAGGTTGATTATGAGGTCCCCATCATCTTGGGGCGACCATTCCTTGCTACAGGGAGGGTCTTAGTAGATGTATAGGCTGGCTAACTGAAGTTCAAACTAAATAAAGAAGAGGTCACCTTCAACATCTGCCGGTCAATACAGTTACCGAAGAAATTTAGTGTAGTCTCAGCGATAGAGGATGAATCTAAGTTCCTTGATGAAGTCTGAGTAGCCAAGAGACTTGCGTCGTGCTGTGACATTAAATCAGGTGCTTCTTAGGAGGCAACCCAAGTGATGGCATGGTGAATTCTAAGTAATGGGGCAACCTGCGTCCTACCGCAACATTAAATCAAGCGCTTCTTGAGAGGCAACCCAAGTGACTTAACTAATGTGTGCTTAGTATGTGGGGAAAACAAAAACAGGTGACAGAAAACTGTTGAAAAAACAGGTTCTACTATTCTCAGTACGACTCCTGAGAGGGTTGTACGAGTCGTAGCACGAATCATGGTGAGGTTCAGAGATGTGCTTCAGTGCAGGAGTTCAGGGTACGGTTGGTCCTATGACTTGTAACTCAAATGTATGGATCATAGTACTTACTATGCCTGTGAACTATGCAAGCTATACAAGGCAAAGACCTAAGAGTCATAGTATGAACCGTACCCACATGGTACAAGTTGTAAGATGCACTCGTAGGTCCACATGTAAGTTTTTCATCTCTATGCATTACGGGTCCAAGGGACGAGTCGTGGGGCCTTTGTACAACTCGTGGTACGAGTCGTGATGGGTCACAATTTCTTCAAATTAGCCAACTCGGCCCAGATTTTTAAAATCTTCCCTCTAATTTATTTGAACTCAAACCCAAAGGGACCCTTCTCCCATGCACTCAAAACCCAAATCACGAACGACTCCTACGACCCCCTCACAACTGTAACTCAAAACTCAAAGAAGAAATCAAGCAAATTTTTGCTCAAATCAGCTTCGTCCAGCCCTAAGTTTGATTCCCAGTTCAAAGTAAAAAAGTATCAAGTATGTATATTGCTTTGAAATAGATTAAACTTGTGTGTTGATATAATAGTGCAAAACCCCCTACAAGTCTATGTTGTTGCTTGAAAATTCAAAATAGACAATGACCAGGGGTGTGATTAAACTATGAATGACTGGGAATGAAGAAAGAAATCAATGATCTTGCGCATTATACTAGAAAAAAAGAGTTACAAGCGAGTGAGAAGGGAAGGAATGGATAGCTTTAAAAATGGGTTAAAACACATGCCAAGACCTGGGGAAGTTGGAGTACCCAAAAAATTAAAAATTGAAACCCCTGTGTAATACCTCGAAAGCCCTAAGATCACACCCGGGAATTGAAACAAAGAAAATTGGAAATCTGGCACCAGGTCACAGAATGAGTCGTTCTGTGACCCGTGGGGTAGATCACGAGTCGTGAGGTGACTCGTGGTGAGATTCAAGGTATGAGTTGGAATTTTGAGATCTGAGGTCCCCACAGACCTGACCACGAGTAGTGGTCAGTCCCCATGATTCCTTGGGTCAATCATGGGCAAGGATTTTGGGAAGGTGCAGAAGACCTGGCAGTGTACCCTACAGAAGATTCTCATGAGTCATGGTCAGTCACCACGATTCGTGGGATGGGTCGTGGTCAGCACGTTGGAAATAATTTGAAATCTTAGGTAGTGAAGGTAACGAGTGGTGACCGCGATTTGTGTTCACTAGTAATGACTCATGAGGTTCCCCTTGACGAGCCCCAGATAAACTATTAGACAGTGCACTCGAGGACCGATGCCACGACTCGTTCCCATGGATGACGACTCATCCAGTCCCTCGTTGGGTTTGGCAATCAGTTATTTTCTGCAAGTTTAGTAAGGGCTTTTTCGTAATTCCTATGATCCTAAGGACTAAACTACGTCTTTTTAAGCTATGAATGATGAGTTTTAGGAGGGGTAATTTCATTTTAGGCCATTATTTTTCATGCATGCAAAGGTAGAGAGTTAGAGAGGTGATCAAGCTCATTCTCCTTCAAGTTTTCTTCAATTCTTCATTGGGCAATCAAGAATAAAATTAGATCTTTCCCAGGTATGTAGGGTTATGAATGGATGAATCCTCACACACATGCCCAATCTCTCTCTAAATCATGGAAATTCCTATGTTGATTCTATGGGGTTTTAACCCAATGCATGAAATTCCTAATCCTCTACACGGGCATGATTTAAATGTGTTTCTACTATTGAATTATGATTCATGGGCAAGTTTTACGTTTTTTCAATTAAAATTATGTTTCAAGCTTTATGAATTAAAATGCCCAATTATGAGAAGTTCATAACAGTTGAGATTTATGATGAATGTTCAAGTAGGATGAGATATTTATGATGAAAAGCATTTTTCAAGTTACCCCATGTTTCTGATCATGTTTTCAAGCGAATTATGTATTTTCAAGCATGTTAAAGTATTGGGAAATGCCCATATGTTCAAGGATGAGTTATGATTTTTACGAATTAAGCTTACCACATGGTTTTGGAGTGAAGGCTCCCATTTATGTTCAGCTTGTGGTATGGTTTGAGCAAAGAGTTCCTCATATGTATGACTTCAGATATGATATGTATTTGAGTATTGAGCTTCATCAATAGACGATGGTAAACTTCATTTAAAAATAATGGAGAGCATATGCATGTTTTTGGGAGTAGTGGTCTAGCACCGAGTAGGCTAAGGGTCGATCACCCTATGCCTCAGAACTACATGCCAATGTAGGTTACACATATCTTATATATACTTTGGGACCTCCCTTGTGAGCTATCCCCTTTCCTGATTGGGCCCCGAGCTTGATATCGATATCATGGTATCATTCTTAGCCCTGAAAGAATTTGGACGGCTCTACCCACTTGAGTATGATAGTTGGACCACGTAAGCTCTATCGTGGTATGTCAATTAAAAGACGAGTCTCCCATTGTTCCTCATGATTTTAGTTATCCATGTTTATCATTTACGATATATATATATATTCTAAAGTAGGTTTGACCTAATGTTCAGCTTTACTTATGACTATTAGATTTCAGCTTTGGGTCAATCGATTCAATTATGATGTTCTATTATGTTGAAATCATGATTTCAGAAAAATAGCATGCAAGCCCTACTCTAAGATTCTTATTTTGTTTGTATTTTTATATTATGCATCTTTTAAATGATTTTACTTACTTAAGAGGTTTTTGCTTACCTTGCATACTTGGTACATTCCACGTACTGACCGCATACTCTATGTTGTATCGTTTCATGATACAGGCCCCGGCACTCAGACTCATCCCCGTCCTTAGCCAGCCTTTCTAAGTTAGCATCCCACAGAGTCCTCATCTCCTGAGGACCATGCTTTATCAGTTTTCTTTGTGTATATTCAGTTTCAGTTTTAGCGAGTTAGTTGGGGTCTTGTCCTATCAACTCATCAGACTTAGAGACCTTTCAGACAAAAGGATGTAATAAGCTTCAGATTCATGTGTATTTCTGATGTTATAGTTATTTCAGACTTCCGCTAAGCTTATCATGTTAATTCTTTCGCTTTTATTGATTGAGTTAGATGTATGTTCATGCCATGGGTCGACTTGGGGTCTCTCGGGGCTCCTTGTCTCGTGTCTCAATTCAGGCCTATGTTCGGATCGTGACACCCTATACCTGAAAAAAAATCAAGGTAGGGAAAATTTCACAAGTCTTCCAACGATTCGTGGTTTGATACTACGACTCATAGGATGGCTCGTTGGGACTGGCCCAAGCTAAATTAGAAAAGACCAGAGCTATGAACTTTTGTACGGCTCATGGTTTGCCACTACGAGTCGTACCAGGTATTCATACCAAGGATCTGGAAAGGGTCAAGTCCATAAGTGACAATGTGATCCTTCCTACGACTTGTGGAATCGACCTACGGGTCGTACCAGGAGTTGTGGAAAAATACAGAAAGACTGTCGTTAAAAGGAAACTGTTATACCCCGTAAAATTCCCAACACATACATGGCCTACTCGCGTGATGGTTAAGAGTATTTGAGAGCCATACATGCTAGAAAAAGGCCCGGGAAAAGACCGGACAAGAAACCTGTCGAACCATCGCGGAAGGAACCGGAGCAGAGCCCCTCCGCGATGGCAATGTGTCACAGAGGTGGAGCCTCCGCGTTGGCTCTGTGATACGTTGGCCCTATCCAGGCCCAACTATATAAGCCCTCCACTTCGGTTTAAATGTTATATTTCATATAATTTCCAGAGAAGTCGAGGGAAAAACAGAGAGGACGAAGATTCCATTGAAATTTCCTTCCGATTACGCTACCGAACTTTGGCCGTAGAATCATCGTGCTACCGAACTAAGGTAAGTGGAATTGCTCCAAACTAGTGTCAATATACTCCTAGCCTTAAAGTGAATATTTCTCCCTTCTAGACTTTCGAGAAATAGCAGGTTTTTAACCGTCTTTTGATAAGCCAAAGTTTAGGCTATAAATATATCGAAAGTGACGTTTTCTTTCAGACTATTGGTGTATTTAGTTCTAATTGACATGTATATGAATGTAGTTGGGAGAAACAACAGAAGTACCGACGGAGATCGCATCGGGCAGTCAGGTACTCAGAAACCAGGTATGTAAAGCTATTCTTTCGGCAAGCCAGGAAGTATAGTCTAGAAAATAAATAGAGTAAAGGCTATTAACAGATACCCAACGTACAGGAACGATTTTGGTACAATTCCCAGCAAGCATGCTAGTATATCATTACGTATCATGCGACAATCAGAATAACGGATAGTCAGATGATTTTAGATAGTAATGTGGTATCAGCTAGTAGCTTGGCATGTTTTTACATAATACCCAAAATGGAAGTTGTAAAAGCAATATAATGAATTAGCAAGATTACAGATAGCATGTATTACATTTGTTGAGACTGTATCCGGTAATAGATGGCACATCTTATGTTATTGAGCTATTTCCAATTATAGATGGCATGTCCTATGTTATTGAGTTATATCCAGATGTAATCAGATCAGTAATCAGATATAGAAATAGCTCCAGATACAGATGTAGCTCCAGAAATAGATATGGCTCTAGAAACTGATATAGCTTCAGATCACAGATAACAATAATCAGATAAATAGATAAAGGCCAGGTAGCAGTTAGCCCAGCAATCAGAAACAGTGTAAAACAGAATATAGCATCAGTTGCTTAACACGGACTGGCCTTGAAATAAAAGAAGAGAATAGGATTAGTATTTTTCATTTGAGCATGCTTGCTGTGTATGTGTTTTGCATGTTGAGACTTGTTATGGCATGTGGGTGTCCCTTAGCATCCCCGCCGCCCCTGGGTTATAACTGTGTCGATACCAGATTCAGATACCGCCACCAGTTGGGCGATGCCGTCCGCCTAGAGGACGATGATGGCCGACCACCATGATAATACGGTCCAGATTACCCTGTTTGCAGGGGTAGTTCAGTTTGCTCTGTGCAGAGCCAGATTACCTTATTTACAGGGGCAGATTACTTTGTGTGCGCTTGTGGCCGGGTGCAGTTTCAGATACAGATTTTTATAAAATTACCCTGTTGCGTGCTTGCACCCAGGGGCAGTTTCAGTCATAGATACAGCAGCAGATTATCCCATTGCGCACTTGCGCCCAGAGGCAGGAGTCTTCGGACTCAGACACAGTTCATTGTCAGAGGCCAAGGCCTGAGCTGCATACCCAAGGGGCCGGTAGGAGGAGCTCACAGTTATCAGATGAGTGGAGTGACTTATTTTTGGTTGGTTTAGACCCGGGTAGGGGTAAATAGATTGTTCTGTTGGTTGGCACCTTCCGACTTATGGGGGTCGGTCAGGTATTGTGTGTATTTATATGTATATCTATATGTGCTATTAGATACTGATAGACAGTAGGATGACACATCGTCAGGTACGCCCAGTTTAGTTACAGAATAGGTAAACTCTCCCCAGTTATCCTCAGCCAGATAGACTCAGCTACTTCCTGCTTATATGTCATGTTATTGTTGTTACCCATTTCAGTTGTATATTTCAGTTTGCTTTACATGCTCAGTACCTGTGGTACTGACGCTGGTGGGGGAGCTGCATTGCTTGCCTGGAGGTACACATAGACGAGGAGTCGATCCCTTGTGATCCAGCCAGCAGAGTTGTCAGCTCCTATCCTCCGAAGCTAGACAGTCGGAGGTTTCTCCTATTTCCTTTTTTATTACAGTTTGGGTAGGTCGGGGCCCTGTCCCGACCATTCTATTATTACTTCCTACAGGCTTGCAGTCTGATGTTTCCTGTGGTGGTGAAGCTGGTCGTGCGGGGCCGTGCTTGTATATATATGTTTAGCTGTTTAGCATTATTGATTATGTTGGCCGTGTGGGGCCATAGCCCGATAGTAGCGGTGACCTTGCCGGTCATGTAGTTATTCAGTATTCTATTGTTGAGTTACAGATAACTAGACAGCATGGTGGCCTTGTCGGCCCGCATAGCTTTCTCTACATGAGTATGATTCTGGTTAGCTGGTATTACAACATAGGTGGCTATAGGCCCAGTCGGCCGGAGGCTGTATTTACAGCCGTTATATAGCCGGTTCATTTCTTGAAATAAAGCCAGAGTCATCCAAAGCACCAGATGTGCTCAGGCTGGACCGTTTAGCAGCCCAGAGTCTAGCAGGCACTAGGTGCCCATCATACCCCCCAAGGTGGGGTGTGACAGAAACCCTCAGACGACTCATGGTACGGATCATACCTTCGTGGTACGAGTCATACCTAGGAGTCATAATATTAAACAGAGATATCATGGGTATCTATATGAATCGTACCTCCAAGGTACGAGTGTACTATTGACTTGTGGTTATTTACAAAGGACTTTACTTCTTGATTTTCTTTCTCAAATATGGAATTCTAACTCTTTTTTTTCTATAGGTACAATGATGGTCAAGCGTAAAACATCCAAAGAAAATGCCCGGAGGACACTACGTGATGAAACCTCTGAGTCTGATCAAGCAGGTAGCTCCCCTAGTGGTTCAGTTGAGGAGTACAGGAGCGATACATCAGACACCGACTAGACCCGAACCACTAGGGCAAAGGCCAAAGCCCAAGCCGTTGCAGCTACTGCCACATCCACCGAGGCTCCCCATCCTGAGGAGGGAGCTAAGGAAGGAAATCAGGAGTCGGCAAGTGGCTGAAATGCAGAAGAAGGGTCTGAGGAGACCCAATTTGTAGAGGCAAGTGGTAGTGCTGAGTCATAGGAGGAGGCTCCTAATGCTGAGTAGAAGCAAATCCCACATAGGGAGAATCACACGATCCGGTGGAGAGTACTAGGAGCATAGGAGATCAATGACCAGGGCATTTCTCTCAGCGCAAAAAACAAACCTAGGCTGAGCATTCAGGAAGAACCGCAGATCCTCACGAACTCATTGAACGAAGTAGAGGAGATGAAGCGGATATTCAGTTTTTATGGCTTCGAATGGATGGATAGGACTCTGGACCAGTATACTTCAGAAATAGTCCATGAGTTTTACGCCAATTACTTGGCGGCCATGGAGGAGAAGGCCAAAAAAGGGCAGAAAGTAAAGACCAGCCCAAACTGGAGAGTGTCATGGTTAGTGGTCAAGAGGTCAACATATCCGAGTGCACCATCTATCAGATCCTATATGGGCCACAGTTCATACCTCCACATGTCGCGCTAGAATATGAGTACCGAGTGGAGGCACTGAAACAAATTAGGCAACTGGGTTTTGAGAAAAGAAAGAGGCAGCTACACTAGTTGGCGGGTTTTATAGCTGAGGATAAAGAGGAAGCAGAGTGGGTCACAGGTTACCAAACATTCGCTCAACTTCATAGTAAAAGCCTACTGGACATTAGTGCACCATCGGTTAGCACCAACAGTCGATGACAACACTCTAAGAGCAGATAGAGCAGCTCTAGTGGCATGTATCATGTCCAGATATCCCATGAATATTTCAAGGATCATCGTAGAGGAGATGCGAGATCGGGTTGTGGGATTGAGTACTACCATCCCATTCCTGAGCCTCGTATTCAGATTATGCGAAAAGGCAGGAGTTCCAGCACGATGGGGTGAGGAGTGCTAGATTAGAGGGAAGAGGATAGAAAAAATTGGCCTAATCCGGGATGAAATGAACCTGATGAATCGGGCCAGACTTCCCATAGCAGTTCCACTGACCCAGCCAATAGGGGGCGCATAGGTGAATGCCCTCACCTCACAAGAGCAAAGTGACACACTAGCTATAAGTGCCAGTAATTCAGAGGCAGCTCCCAGCACTTCTGCTACACCACTACCCAGCCATCCGAGCCAAACACCTAAAGGGTACGTTCTAGTGCCCTAAGACTTCCTCCAGAAATTAACCAAGAGATTGACAATGGCCAAAAGAAAAATTCAGGAAATGATGGAGAATGTGAAGCCTTGGGTGAAAAAAGAGATAGATACAGCTGCACAGGCCTTGCATGCCAGGCTCAATGGATTTGAGAGTCGATTTAATAGATGCGTGGTAGAGCAGATAGACACAAGCAGCCTCCAGGAGGAGTTGGAAGCGCTTTATAGCCAAGTGACTGAGCTGGCATCACGACAGTCGCAGCGATAGCAGCTCCCACACTTCCATACTTGGATGAGGAGCTAGATGAGGAGATTGATTTGGCGGCTTATTGGGATCCTATGACAGCTCAAAAGGAGAAAGGAAAGAACAGAGTCTCTGGGGATGTTGGAGAAGAGAACCTGAGGAAGAGAAGGAAGAAAGAAAGAAGAGAACGCAAGCGGGCACGAGTGGATAGCCTGCAGACGCATGAATCACATATGTCAGAGCTGCAGGAGCGAGCTAGAGGAGCAGGCAGCTCTACCATGGCTCAGCCCAAGCTTGCTAATGGTAGAAACCCTTCGGGTGAGACACATTCATCCTAGATCATTACAGAGGCCGTAGAGACGGCCAAGCCCACTGAGGGGGTAACCACTCCTCCTGTTGACACATCATTGAGTGCGCCGACCTCCGCTAGCGCCACGATTGCAGCAGAGGTATCTCCTCTGTAGGATGATAGGTGCGCTTAAAGCGCCAAATGTATGTTCCCTTCCCTATTTTCTTGTAGTTCATGTTTGGGGGCCGAAGCACAATTTTTAAAAAAGAGAGGGGGTGTACTTGTATTTTTTGGGTTTTTAGATTCGTCTGAGGGTTTTTCTTGCCGTGTTTATTTTTCCTCAGACATGCTATCTAGAAGAACTGGCATGTTTAGAATTTTATTTAGTGATTTTTATTTAATTAAAAAGTAGCTTAGGAGTTCTCAACCAATAAAGTTGCACTAGTTTTGGATTTTTGAAAAAAATTGACCCTATTTAAATTTTTTTTGATGAATTAGCTT
The DNA here is from genome assembly GCA_035772735.1 of Datura wrightii. Taxonomy (NCBI): domain Eukaryota; kingdom Viridiplantae; phylum Streptophyta; class Magnoliopsida; order Solanales; family Solanaceae; genus Datura; species Datura wrightii. The sequence continues at coordinate 26,036,156 of JASDFA010000027.1, read as the reverse complement.
ACTACTTGTGACAGCATGCATGATTTTTGTGGATCTTATGATGTCACTTAGTGTATTAGCATGAGTAGTCTCGTTAAGCCATGCATAAACCAGACAGGTAGAGTGAATATAAGCCATGTGCATGAGTGAGTGAGGCTTGATACTTAATTCAGTACTGTGCTAAAGATCTAGAACTTGCCTGGTTGGTCTTCGCATAGGTTAAGGATGGTTGGTTAGGATATGATTATAGGACCTTTTTGTTGAGCTTACTTTTAGCCTAAATGACCTTACCAAAATTATATAAGTCTCTTGATCCCAATTTTGAGCCTTTAATAAACTATTTTTCTTTGATTTTAACCGATGAACCATACTCATTTTTTATAATGAACCTATTTTGGCCTTGGTCCCTCCTTGTACATTGTGAACCTCAACATAGGCAAAATACCTAAGTTGAGGGTGGCTAGAGTAGGGGTGCATAAATAGTGGGAACGAGGAAAATGGAGAGAAAAGAGAAAAAGGTGAAAAATGAGGTATGGTGTGACAAAAGAAAAAGAAAAAAAGAGAGATGAAAAATTTGAAAAAAAAATTGAAAAAGAAAATTCAAAAAGAAAAAATAATGATTGAAAAGGTTGAAAATACAACACACTCATACAAATGCATAAAAAGGGGTGAAAAGGGAGGGAAAAAAGGGAAAAGCAAAAAAAAGGTGCAATAGGTGAAAGATGGAGCCAATGTATGTAGTGCCAAGACAGGGTTAGTCACTTAAAAAGATCTCATATTTATCATGTCCAGCCCTAAATCCTACATTACAAGTCGTATCAAGTCCTATAGTGATCCTAATCTAACAATCTGACAGACCGAAGCAAAGAAAATACGGGCAAGCCTATGGTATATGATACATAGTATTTGGAACTTCTTTGTGAGAGTGAGAGTCTCGCTTTTTCAGTCCCATGCCACATCTGTTACTATATCTATGAGTGGGGAGTTCATTTACTGTGAGGGTACACGATTTATGTTTAATCTTACCAATGGTCTATGTGAAAAGCATCGGTGATGACTTGATTGCCTGTTAATAGCTAGATGACATGTCTTGACCCCTACTTATCATGTTTTGTGGTTGATTTTAGTATATATGCTGATATTGGTTCACGGAATAAGGGTCATTCCTCCCACCAAGCGCCTTAGTTATAGTCATGGAACGATATTAATGGGTTGCCTCCTGTGCATCACCTGATTTAACATCGTGGAACGATGCAAGAATTCTCACTCCTTCACTCGAGTGAGATGATTAGTACCCTAACTTACTATTGAGTTAACTTGAGACACCTACTGTTCAACTACCTATTTATACCATCCAGGAACACCTTTGTTCTCATTTTAAAATCCTCATAGTGAGGTGGCAACCTTGCTTGCCTAAACACATCAAAGACTGCCTCTTGGCTATCCATAGTCATTGACATCTTGCCCGACTTCACCCTTATAACTGCATCTGGGTGGCTAAGAATCCTCCTCCTAAAATGTTAGGAACTGCTTCATCCACCTCATAATTAAGGATAATGATGTCCACCGGCAGGACGAATGGTCCCACTTTGATCAATACATCCTCAATGATACCGTCAGGATAAGCAAGGGACATATCGACTAACTGCAATGTCACTATGGTGAGGCATGGTTCACCTAATCCCAAATTTCTAAATAATGATGCAGGCATCAGATTGATGCTTGCACCCAAATCACACAATGCTGAACCAACTTCTCTACTCCCAATGGCCACTAGAATAGTGAAGCTCCCAGGATCTTTTAGCTTCTTCAGAATCTTCTTCTACACCCAGGAACTACACTCCTCCGTAAAAGCTACAGTCTCAAACTCAGTGAGCCTTCTTTCATTTCACAATATCCTTCAAATACCTAGCATATATTAGAACCTCTTGCAACAACTCTACCAACAGTAGATTCACATGTATCTACTTCAACACATCAAGAAACTTCTTACAGGCTGCATCCTCCTTCTGATTTTTGAAATTTTATGGGAATGGAGGAGGTGGTCTAGCTTTTACCACTTTTTGTTGTGAGTTACTTGACTCACCAGCCTCATGCTTAGACTTTACAACCTACTCTGCCTCTGTTTTGTTACCTCTAGGTATCACTTCAGCTAGCTCCTGTTTGCTGCACAACGAGATCACACTGACAGTCTCCTTGGGGTTCTTCTCAGTATTGCTTGGAAGTGCCCCTTGCAGTCTGTTCGTCTGTTGAAGGGACAATTGTGCTATTTGCCTTTCCAACTCATGAATTGACTTCTGCATCTTTTTAACCACCTGAGTCTACTGAACCATCCACTGCTTCATAGTCTCCTCTAAGGAACTGCCATGCTGCTGGCCCTAAGGTCTCTTGAAGTGTTCGAGGTTCTTTGAAAGTTTTGATTTCCTCCCCATGAGAGATTTTCTGCATTCCTATACCCCTAATTGTAACTATTTCCTACGAAACCTCCACCATGACTTTTTTGACCCATAAAATAAATAGACTCTAGGTTTAGTGGACAACCTAAATATGCATGGCCTTCTCTACACGCCTCACATGACGGCGGTGGAGTCTGAACTTGTTGAACCTGATGAACTTGGCTTGCAACTGGTGTGGTCACTAGCTTACTGATCACATTCACCAATTGACTAATGTCTTCCTTGATTGTTGCTACACCATCAACCATAAACTTCCCTGGGATCTTAGATGTTGTAAAGCCTCTGCCTAAATCCTAATAATCTTGGCTCTTAGTTGATGTTAGATTTAATAAAGCCTCTATCTTATCATAGCTTTTGGACAAAATTTTCCCCTGTGCTGTAGCATCCAATAAAATCTTAGACTCTGGCTTCATCCTTTCTATGAAGTTGTGCCTAATAATCTCCTTTGGTTGCATATGGTGCGGGCACATCTCTCAAGTATCCCTTGTATCTTTCCCAAGCCAGAGCTAGGGTCTCACTATCTTTCTGTACAAATCCTGAGAGCTTTCATCTCAACTCCTTCGTTCTCCTAGATGAGAAAAACCTACTTATAAACTTGTCGGAAAGAACCTCCCAAGTAGTAATGACCCAGCTGGCTCATTTTGAAGCCACTCCTTTGCCTCAAAAATTAATGAGAATGGATCAAAGTGAGTTTAACATATTCATCTAACATATTTTGATAGTGAAAATTCTTACTAAGTTCCACAAAAGTCATCAAATGCCTATGGGGATTCTCGTGCGGCTTTCAATGATATTGAAAAGTATTTTGAACCAACCGCACGGTTCCCTCCTTTAACTCAAAATTTTCAGTGATAGTCGGCTTGATGATCTCTTTAGAAGCATTCTCCATGTTTGGCCGAGCAAAATTGAGAACTTTTCTCTAGCTAATGATTTTCTTCCATAGCTAACCTACGAAAAGTTCTCTCGATTTCGGATCAAATTGAGCCAAGGGTGGTCCCAGACTTCTAGTACCTGCGATACACTAAGCATACACCACCTAGAACTTTCAACAACTAACAACAAATGTAAAATGCGGAATAGCAACATAAAAATCTTAACCTACAAACAATTAATCAATCTTCAAGTCCCCGATGATGGCACCAAAAACATGATGTCACCAAGTGCACTCAAGCGCGCGTGGTCGTCAAGTAATATAGAATGGTGAAGTCTCAATATCGATCCCTCAAAGACTTGTCAGATTAACTTCTTAAGTTTTGAACCTTTATTTCACTATTCCAGTAAACACAAATAAAATGGGGAAATGGTTTGGAAGATTATTATACTCACTTGAAATGTAAATTAACCTAATGAACAAAAATTGTTTCCACAAGTATTTGTAATTCAACTGATGACGGGAATCCAGGGTCTTGGCACTTTGGTTTCAGGTTGAGTTTTTAGGACTCGAATACACTAGACTAAAATCTTCTAAGATTGCTAATTGCAAGTTATGATTCCATTTATTACTATTCTCCCAAAATATGAAAGAACTATCTCATTAACACTAACACCTATATCCCTATGGTTGCAGGAGAAACATGAGATGACGGTTGAAGATACTTGTGTTCAATTCAATAAGGTTGAAAGGTATATCCCTATCCTCGGCAACAAAATCAACTCTTGAACTAATTAAACAAAATAATTTAAAACCTATTCTATGCTTGCTTTTAACCCTCTTAGTTTCCTCTCCCAAGTTCAACAAAGAGAAAACAAATAATATTCGCAAGGTGATCAGTCTAACGAATAATCAATTAAAACAAGCATAAGCAATCTTGAATGGTGAATTAAATTCTAGCATAAACAAATATCCAAACTACAACCATTAGCTATGGCCAAAACCCTAGAACAAGAGTTTAGCCACTCATGTTCAAGTAGAAAACCAAAGTAATCATCATTCGAATCAAAAGCATAAAGTAAAGAAGAAAACCTAGAAGAAAATGAACTTGTTGTCTCTTCTCCCAAGAACTGCGTACAAACTTGATCTTTTTGATCGAAGACTCCTAAAAAATGCCCTAGATGATATATTTACAATCAAGGCATAAAATGACTCTTTTTCCCTTGAAAAGTTCAGCTTTTAGACTTGAAAATTCACCTCGGACAGGCCCTGGTGCGCCACGCCTCCCATCTCTCCAAACTGTGGCTTGAATTTCCTCTGAAGTTTAGCCTCTGGCACGCCACACCATCCATTTCACCAAGGTATTAGTCAAATTTTCCACTTCTAGGACTTGGCACGCCACACCCTCACTGCACAAGAGTGTTAGAAAATTTTCCAAGTCTGAGATACCTCTGATGTGCCACACTACTCAATTCACCATGGTGTTGGTCAAAATTCTTTTAAAGTACGGGCTCTAGTGTGCCGCACCACCCAATGCACCAGCCTAAGTGCAATTTTCTCTAAAGTTTGGTGGCTGGCGCACCGCATCCACTATCTCACCAAGACACCTTTTCTTGAATTCTTCTTTCTTCACACCTTAGGCCATTTTTGAGTCATTTTCCATTGATTACCTACTAAAATAATTTTAAAACACTTGTTAGCTCATTTAACACACACAAGCATGAATTTATGTATTTCATAAGGATAATGATCTCAAAACAAGGTAAAAGATGGGTAAAAGTTTGGCAAGTGGGCATAATAATATGCCTGACATCACTCAACGCAGAAATCAGACACCCTGGGACACACCTAAACCTATTTATCTGATACCAAATTTCTCACGACCCGAGCATATATCCCAGACATAACACGGGACCTAAAACCACGAATGGTTCCAAGATAACTCATGGCACATGCATAACATATTCTTTAGCATAAACTAAGCAGAATACGCATATAGCATAACATAACTGAAGTTTGGGATATCATAAATGTAATTAGAGACTAAAAATCAAACAGATAAGCATCTATTCATTATGTCTTAAATCCTCTACTCATAAGATGAGCTGATGGGACAACACCCCTAACTAGCTCCATTAAATCTTAAAATTGAAAGGCATAAAAACAACATGCATCAGCACTGATGTCCTGGATGATGAGGACTCACAAAAAAAAAACTACTGAATTTGGAGCAATATAGAATATAGCAGAGGGGCTGAGACTGTTACCTGAACCTATATCATGAGAAGATATAGTACAAAAGTATGCGATTAGTACTTTTATTGTACTAAGTATGTAGGATAAGTAAATCATGAGAATAAGGACAACATGCTATAAATCGTAATTGTGAGATAGTCATAAACATGAGTTGTTCATCACAAACTGGAGCATAATGACCCAAAGTTTGAAAGTAAAATCACAAGGCTTAACATGTTTGAAATCATAAGTAAAAGCTCATAAGTTGATAAATGGGTCAAAATACTATGAAACATGATATCATAAATCGTAAGCATGAACAGCTTAAAACATGAAGAACAATGGGAGATTCTCATAACTGACATACTCTATGCGAGCACACATAGAGCCCAACCTGTAACCTTGGTTGATATGGTGTTCATGCCTTGCAGTGTAAGAACTGTGAATGTGTGATATCACTCATGAGCCCATTCGAGTAGGGTAAACACTCTCTAGCGAGTACCCTTATGATACCTATTGTGGCACGTAGTTTTGAGACTTGGGTGCGTTGAACCCCGGCCTACTCGGTGTTAAATACTACTCCCAAAACATACATAGTGCTCATATCATAATCATAAAATATACTTGGTTTTACATGGGCTAGTTAGAAATCATGATATTCATTACTTGCTAAACACACATGAACTAGCCATGAAAATAATGTCGGCGACCGGTCATGATAGATAAGCTTGAGATTCATGAAATTTATGCATAATTGAGTAATTCATCATAACTTTAAAATATAGATTCATGAGAGCTTTTAATAGAAATCATCCAAGTATAATCATAAATCATGGATTGAACCATAAACGAATTGAATTCATAGAAGATCATAAGAATTTCCATCAAAATTGGTTCTAACCCTAGAAATTCATAAAATCGTGATTGAAGACTTGAATTCATGAAATTGAGTTTGAATTGGGTATGAGGATTGAAGAAATTCCCCATACATGACCCTACATACCTGGCTTGAAGAATTCCTTGACCTAATTTGGAGACCCACGGCAATTTGATAAGAAGAAGATGAAGAACTCTAGCTTTTCCTTGAGAGGTGATTTCCAACTTACGGTGTTTAAAGAGAATGACGACTTAGGATAAGTACAACCCCTTAATCATCCCTTTAGGAAGCCTAAAATGACGTCACTTAGAAGTTAGAAGTATAGACTTTTACTAAAATACCCCTGAACTGCCGCATTAAAATTTTCCACTAGTAGAACCAACTACCCTTCCAACGGTCCATTGGTTCTTCCAACGGACCGTTGGTTCTTCCAAAGGTTCGTTAGTCAAATCGTGGGTTCTAGTTTATACTCTGAATCATCCTCTAATCCTGGTCCGATAACCAGAATAGATGATCAATAAAATCTAACAACGAGTCATTCAATCCAGTCAGTGGTTCGGGGAATATTTTGACAGTTTTCTGAACCTCTGGCAGACGAGTCAACCAACGACCCATATGTAATTCCAATGACCCATCCTAGTGGTCATAAAATCACCTGGTTCCATTTTCTACTAGTTTTTTCGTTCTAAGTCTCGGATTTGATCTTAGGGACTTTCGAGGTGTTACAAATTTGGGCGTGATCAAAAAAAATCATAAAGCTTAACATGTTTGAAATCATAAGTAAAACTCATACACTGATCAACGGGCCAAAATACTATAAGACATGGTATCATAAAGCATAAACATAAAAAACATGAAGCATGTGGAACAGTGGGAGATTCGCATAACCGACATACTCCAAGTGAGCATCATGGAGCGCAACCTGTACCCCTAATTGGGAGGGTGTCCATACTTTTCCAAGAGTAATAACCATGAAGACATGATATCACTCATGAGCCCAGTAGCATAAGGGAGACACTCTCAACTGGAGAGGACCCCTTATCCTATGGTGGCACATAATTCTGAGACGTGGATACGCTGAACCCTGGCCTACTAGATGCTAAATACTACTCTCAAAATATATATAGTTCTCATAATCATACTTGAAACATAAATATGTAGATTCATAAACTACTTGACATATGTGAACTAGCCATAAAAATAATGTTGAAAATACAGTTATGATACATAAGCTTGTTATTCATGAGATTCATGCATACTTGAGCAAAATCATGCTAACTTGAAAATAGAGAATCATGCTAGTTTTTCATAGAAATCATGTAATGATAATCATAAATTATAATTAGAATCAAGAGAGAATCAAATCCATAAGAGACCATAGAATTTTTGCCTAAAAAGGGTCTAACCCTAGAAAGTCATGAAAATCAATTGAGGACATGAAAGAACTGAATTCATGAAATTACGCTTGAGATTGGACATGAGGGTCAAAGAAATCCCCCATTCAGTATTCCGCATACCTGGGTTTACTGATTTATTAACTTGCCTTGAGACCCAAGATGATCGGAGAAGAGGAATCCTAGCTTCCTTGAGAATCCTTGAGAACTTGACTTTTAATCTACGATGTTTGGAGAGTAGAATAGGAGTTTAGGCGAAGTAAAAACCTTAAATATCCCCCTTAGGAAACTTAAAATGACCTGATTTAGGAGTTAAAAGCACAGAAAGTTATGAAAATACCCCTGAAAATTCGCACTTACAATCATCCATTTTCCAATCACCATGGATCACACCACGAGTCGTTGGTTGTCACCACGATTCGTGGTGACCAGTCATTACATGCTGGAACAAATTCTTAATCTCTTATCTTCCTGACACAGGTGCTGATAACAACCCATTATTACATACGATGAGTCGTCCTATGACTCGTGGTAAGTGGACCAGTCTTACACCTTCGCTGAACTTCATACAACGACTCTATACTACTACCCATTTTAAGAAATCACGAGTTGTCACTTGACTCATTGGTTCTGGGGGAAACTTGGCATATTCCTGGATGGTTGCTCATGACGAGGCACATGATGGCTCATCACTTATCATCATGACTCGTCATATGAGTCGTTATATCTAGAACTTGAGAGTATGCTACTGCTCATCACTAATTTGACCATGACTCGTTGTACCATGTAACGAGTCGTATTGTCACTCGTTCTAAGGGAATATTTTCACTTTTTTCTATATTCTACTCCATGGAGTTTGATTTTAGAGACTTTTAGGGTATAACATTAATAGTGGAACTCGTCCATGGTAATTGGCAAGATAGACTATGTATCAGCAGAAAAACTCAAGTTACTAAGAGTAATTTAAAGGAGTGAAACACTATAGACTATAGAGTAAAAAAAGACAAATTATAGATGAAATTAAGTATTTGGACATGACAACAGATTCTATGAATTTTTCAAAAACTGAGTTGAATTTGAGGAGGGCCTTATTAGTTTTGAATAACAATTGGCTCAAGTTTTAGTTAATTGACATGTATGTTTTGATTATTGACAAGGTGCACTAGGCTCACTATATAGTTAGATATATCTTCTTATGATACAGTAAACTCGGAGCATAATGTATGCAAAGAAAACTACAACAAGTAAAGGAAAAGAGAAAAGAAGAAACATATGGAAGCAGTATAAAAGGAAAGAGTTGATAGCATGTGGAATAAAACACAAAAGAGAATGAAAGAAGGAAATTATGTTCCTTCCAGGACTCAAAAGCCTAATAGAGATAGCGAACAATTGGAGTTGGACAAAGAGTACAAGAGACTACCTATATATATTATACGAAATTAGAAGAAGTTTTGATAATTGTGAGAATTAGAACAATTTTTATTCTTAAAAGCAATTATCGAAGAAGAGATCAAGAAAGAGTTCAAACCTTAAGATTGTAATAAAGTAGAGTTCTAAGAGATTCTTTGTGTATGATTCTGAGAAGAGGAGTTTTTAGATTTACTTCATTGGTAGGTGAGAAGTTGAGTTCTTGAATCTAAGACGAGTTGATTGATTATATCTAATCAGTGATTGTGAGGTACTAGAGTTAGAATTTTTTATTTTAGAGTTGTAATCTAAAAACTGCTCTTTGAAGTTTGTGAAATTGAAGCAAAATCCTATTTAATGGGTTGTAATGTTTACTCTCTTAAGCAAGGAGGTTTTCCATATAAAATATGGGTGTTCATCTACTTATTAACTTTCTTATATGAAAATAGATTGAACCTAGTTCAGTTGCATAAGGCATTACTGGTAGTAATTATTTCAATTAGTATCAAAGCAGGTTTTTCAATATAAGGTTAACAACTTGAAAAATTGGCAATGATAGCACCACTAACTGTTTAACAAGGACAATCAACAACCAAACCTCTACTATTCGATTGTTACTACTATGGATGATGGAAGAATAAAATGATGGACGTTCTCATAGGTGAAGAGCACAACATATGGAATGTCGTGTTGGATGGATCAACTATACCCATGAAGCTTGGAAATGATGGAAAAACCTATTCCAAAAGGAATACAAGAATACAACAAGGAAGCAAAATTGGAAATGGAAATCTATGCCAAAGCACAAAAGATTCTAGTTTGTGGAATTGGACCTGACGAGTATAATAGGGTATCATCTTATACGAGTGCTAAAGAAATTTGGATGCTCTACAAACTGCTCGTGAGGGAACAAATTAAGTGAAAAAAATCAAAGATCGACATGCTCAATAGATAATATAAATTGTTCAAGATCAAAGATTGAGAATCCATTCATGCATGTATACTAAGTTATCCTCAATCGTGAATGAGATGTATTCTATGGGTAAAGCTATTCCTTCAAAAAAAGCTATGAGAAAATTGCTTGGCATACTTCCTGAGTCTTGGGAATGCAAAGTTGAAGCTATATTTGAAGAAAGGGAGCTAGACACACTAACCATAGATGACCTCATTAGAAATCTCAAGACATATGAGTTCACAAAACCACAAGAACGAGAGATTACCAGCTCACGCAAGGAAAAGAGCCTGGTACTAAAAGCTACAACTGTTGAGGAAGAAAATATGGCTCTTCTCATTCGAAGATTTTAGCGTACCATGAAAAGTGGATTCAATACTCAGAGGAAGAATACCTCCAGGCCCATTGATAAAGGTCCTTATGACTAGTTTTTCACAAATGCAGTGAACCAGGTCATTTATTGAAGGTATCCAACTGTGGGAACTAGAGCACAAACGAAACCAAGCAGAAAAAGTCAAGGAAGGAAAAAGGGATCAACCCTTAATTCCTAATAAAAGACATACCATAAAAGAGTCTGATAGTATGGTAAAAAGGGCCTTGGAAGCTATGGGAGACTCTTCCAGTGATGAATCTAAACTAGCAACGGAAAACAACAAAATTCAATCACTCGTGGCCATAAATGACTTTGATGATGAGAAAATCATGGCACTGATGGCAAAATCTGATTCAAACAGCAAAAAAGAAAAGAGTAAGGTGAAAGCAAGAGTAAAGAAGTCAACCTGTACATAGACAGTGCATGCTCTAGACATATGACAGGAACGGTAGAAAACTTTCTTTCTCACACAAAACAAAGGCGGAAACGTTGTCTTTGGAAATAACAAGAAAGGTGAAATAGTTGAAATTGGTAAGTTTGGAAAATTCATGTCTCAGGCCATTGAAAATGTGTACTATGTGAAACGACTAAAACCAATCTCTTGAGTATCTCTCAAATGTGCGATAAAGGAAATAATTTGATTAGCAGACTATAAGGTAACAAGCGTAAAATCAGGAAATTTAGTTTTGAGAGGTTTAAGATACAAAAATATCTAGAAAGCTAACATTTTGGATCCTATTAGAGAAGAAATCTCTTGTCTGAGTGTAATTATGGATAACTCTCTTCTATGGAATAAACAAATGGGACATGCAAGCTTCTCTCATTTGAACAAATTTGTGGGAAGGGAACTGGTTCTTTGCAGTCAAAGACCAAGTTCAAAGACAGAATGATATGTGATGTATGTGCTAAAGGAAAAAATGTCAGGCCTTTATTCAAACCTAAGAAAATGGTCAGTAGTTCTAACTGTCTACAACTGTTCCACATGGATCTTTGTGGTCCAATGAGAGTTCCAAGAAAAGGAGAAAAGAAATATGTTTTTTTCATAGTTGATGAGTACACCAGGTTCACTTGGACCATGTTCTTGAGATCAAAAGATGAAATTTTTGAGGTATTCACTATATTTACAAAACAAGTGAAGAAGAAGCTAAACAGTAAACTAGTGAGCATCAGATCAGATCATGACACTAAGTTTGAAAATTCCATATTCCTGAAAATATTATGCTATATCAAGAATAGATCATAACTTCTCAACTCCAAGAAATCCTCAACAAAATGGTATTGTGAAAGAAAGAATAGAACACTGGAATACATGGCAAGAACTATGTTGATAGCAAGTGGACTTTCAAAAGGTTAATGGGCTGAAGCAGTAAACACAGCTTGTTATCTGATAAATAGGTGCATGATAAGACCTTTGCTTGATAAAACTCCCTATGAGCTATTGAAAGGAAGGAAACCAAATTTGGCCCATTTTAGGGCATTTGGATGTAAATTTTAATGGTAAAGAAGCACTTGGAAAGTATGATGCTAAGAGTGAACAAGGAATTTTTCTAGGTTACTCCTCTTAGAACAATGCCTAAAAAATTCTGAACAGGAATCAATTGTGTTAAGGAGAGTGTTCATGTGATATCTGATGACTAAATATTCACTTGATAGATTGAGAATTCAGGAAGATATTGAAGAAATTGGGTGGCTCCTATTATTAACACGGAGAGGGAACCAGGTACACATGATGAGAAGGAACCTTCTGAACAACTGATTCTTGTTTAGCCTCCTATCATTGATGAATGAGCATCAGGAGAAGATATTCCTCATCCATGTGAGATAGATGAACAAGAACCCATACTAACTCAAGTTTAAACTTCTGATGAACTTGGTCCTTTGAATGAAGCAAAACCAGTAGAGGCACGAACAAGCAACTGGAAACACAAGAACTCTCCTCCCATTCAAAACATGCTCACTCTATTGGACTCTGGGATTCAGACCAGGTCAAAATTGAGAAATATATGTCCCTTCATGGCTTATCTATCAATGATTGAACCCAAAAATATGAAAGAGGCTCCTCAAGATGCAGAATGGATTAATGATATACAATAGGAGCGAGGGCCATTTAAAAACGACAAAGTATATAACCTGGTTCTCCATCCCAAAAATAGAATAGTGATTGCCACTAAGTGGATATTTCGAAACAAATCGGATGATCAAGGGATAATTGTCAGGAACAAGGCATGCCTAGTATTTCAGGGGTATAATCAAGAGAACGACATTAGCTACGATGAGACTTTTGTCTTAGTGGTAAGAATGGAAGCTATAAGAATGATGATAGCCTTTTGCAACACACATAAGATTCTAGTTATATCAAACGGATGTTAAGAGTGCATTCTTGAATGATTATCTTCAAGAAGAATTTTATGTCAAACAACCACCTAGATTTGAACAACACGAACATCCTGATCATGTATACAAATTGAAAAAGGCATTGTATGGCCTTAACCAAGATCCCTGAGTTTGGTATGATAAGTTATCTAGGTTCATTTTAGATCATGGTTATAATAAAGGGGAAACTGATAACACTTGGGGACTGCTGCTCATAACTACTAGCTATCCATCTAGCCCACGATAGCGAAGGCTAAAAAAAAGATTGAATGAGGTCATTAACATTGAATCATCATACGGAAGTCAAGTAGTCCGTTTGTTTAGGTATTAGGGAGGGGAGGACACCACTCAGCACCGCTCCGTGGGGTGGGGTTCAATGCCTAACAAAAAGGGCCAAAAGAAAAAAAGGGATGTATGGCTGAGGGGAGGAGAGAAAGAACGAAAAGGGGGAACAACATACTAACTGTCTGAGTATACGTTAATGATATTATTTTTGGGTTTACTGATAAAGGCTTTTGCAGTGAATTTTCTAAACTCATGAGTAGTGAGTTTGTGCTGAGCATGATAGAAGAATTAAACTAATTCTTAGGTTTAGAAATCAATCAAATGAAAGAAGGCACTTCAAATTATCAACATAAATATATCAAGGAACTGCAATGAAGAACTCTAAAACAAATGATACTCACATTGCAACAACTAAATGATTGGATACAGATGAACCTAGTCCTGGGGTAGAAGAAACCAAATACAGGGAATGATTGGTTCCTCACTTTACCTTACTTCCAATAGACTTGAAATTGTATTCAGCATACGTTTGTGTGCTAGATTTCAATCAAATCCAAAGGAATCTCACATAAAAGCAGTTAAAAGAATTCTAAATATCTTAAGGGAATAGTGGACCTAATTCTGTGGTATTCCAGCAATGACTCATTCAAACACATAAGATACACAGATGCAGATTGTACAAGATTCTTAGTGGATAGGAAAAGTACATCAAGAATGGCTCACTTTTGGGGACCTTATTTGATTTCATAGGCTACTAAGAAGAAAATTTCAGTGGCACTGTCTGCTGCTGAGGCTGAATATGTAGCATCGATAAGCCGCTCAAATCCACTCCAATTAATGGTAGTGTAAATAATCAGAGCAAATATAGTACCCAACTTGGAGTCGGGGTCGAATCCACAGAGACTACATTAAGCCCAAACTATCTAATACCTATCAATCTAGAGTTGCAGGTTTAGAGACTATTAGGATTAGACTAGGCAAAATTTAACTACAACTATTGAATGTAAATTGCTTTAGAGTTAATTCAATTGATGGAAATACTAGGGAAGTGACCCCAATTATGGGTCGATTCCCCTTAAATCACCCAATATGGGTAAACTGAAAGTGGGTTATGGTTAAACATGCAAGCAACGACTTAGGCGATCCATGGGTATTTTTTAATAGTACCATAAGTGTCAATCTACTCCAATTTTGTCAAATTGAAGAGAGCTCCCTTATACCTAATGCTTAGTGCCAATTGAAATTCAACTTATGTCTACGAGAATACATTAAATAAGGGTTAAGCCTTGAGTTGTTGATTGATGCTAACCCAAACTAAATTTGCTCTCTCAAGAAATATAAAGGTAATTAGGTAGGATTGAGTGACTTTCATCATAAAGCGCACACTACAAAGTAAAGATCAATCAAATGTTCTTAAGCACACAATTAATTTTATCAAGTTGGGATCATTAGGATTAACAACCCTAAATCTATGTTTAGCTACCTATAGCAAGAAAGAGAGTAGAAAGTAGATAATTAGACATCCTTACCAAAGGAATTGCAAATTGTAGAAGAAATCTTGAATTGATGAAATTGAATCTTTAAAATTACAATCTAAAGCTAAGATCTACTCTACTATGGCTAAAAAGTAAAGTATTTTATCTGTCTATTCTCTTCTCTACTGAAAACTACTGGGAAAAGAAAGCAAAATATATTTATCCTATGTCTCAAAAACCCCAAAATTATTTAAAATAAAAGGGTCCCATTTGCGCTTAGATGGACTGCCTATTGCTCTGTTGATTAAAAATCCTCATCTTCCTAAGTGACATCCGTCTTATTGGAGGACAGTCTCTTGGAAAGACAGTCAGTTTATTGATTCGTTGATTAGGATGGGCCTCTGTGTCCTCATGGATCCATCTGCTAATTGACAGACCATCTTCTGGAAAGATAGTCCATTCTTCACTCTGTCGATTATAGACCTCTTCAGAATGGTTTCTAGAAACAATGGCAGATGTTAGACGGATAAACATGTAGACTATTCTTTAGAAAGGTGGTTCGTCCTTCGCTTTGTCTTTTGGATAGGTTTTTGGCTTTGACTCCTCTTTTATTCATTTTGCTTGGGTTCCTGAAATACTGCATAATGAGGTTAGTTTCCACTTAATCTAGTTCCTAAAAAATGCATAATGCTATGAAATAAAGTAAAAATATGTCGCAAATTCCCGACACCTCAACATCCCCAATTTAAAGCATTTTCTAGTCCTCAAGCAACTAAAAAGAGAAAACTACCTAACACCTAAACTAATGTCCCGACATCACAAAACGCAATGACTAGAGTGACAATAGCTACAAACATACATATTCCCCTCCAGCTACCCCCTCCATCCAACAAAAACCAGTTTTCTCGCAATTGTCAGGACTAAGCATGTAATCTCCACTAATGAAATTATATCAACATGCATACACCTAGATTCGAGAGGTAAAACATGCCAGCCATTCACATCCACATGCTCTCACAATTAGACCAAGAAAGTGTCTATTTTTCTAAGGAAATGCTAACATACTTAATAAGGACACACAAGATCAAGAAAGGAGAGAAATACATTCAATTCTCACAAAGAAGTTCACATGATAGGTCACTTGCCTATTTACTAAAGTGCCTTTCCTTTAGGATATTCGGGTAGAGATTACAAAAGGGCTTTTCTAAGCTTGCAATGAGGATCAATGGGCTGGTAGAGTACAAATATGGCTTTTAATGATTCACTTACCATACTTGAACACTTCATCACTTTTCTATAACCTTTTTACCTTTTTGATCCCTTCTTTTCTTCCCTTCTCTTTTCTGAGAAACTTTTCACACCCCAAAGTGCTTTTGTAAGCTCAATTTTCATTTTTTCTATTTTTCTCTTTTCTTTTCTTTTTCTTTCCTTCACTTTAGCTCATTATTCAATTACACTTTGGGATATGATCTAATAGCCATAGTTTGACCTATTTCTTTCTTTCCCACGTTATCACCCCCAACTTACACCTTTTTTCTCATTTTTCATCACTTTTCAAAGTGTCAAGTAGGATGAGTTCAAAAGATGGTCAAATTGAGAATTGGTTTTGGCATTCATTGTAGTTGATCAAGAAAAAAATAGAAGGCTCAAAAAGGGAGATTAGGGATATATGCATCATTTGGTATGTCTATTTAGCCAAGTGTGGCTTGTGAAGCACATAGAAGGCCTAAGTTCATCTCTACAACCCGTAGTCCATCCTAAGTTTGAGCACAAGTAGCAAGGCAAGTTCTAGAGTGTGACCAATTCAAATGAACAAGCAAAATTCCTTTCCACACATTGGCACATGGATATTAAAATGACTAAACACATCACTCTCAACTAGGGATATACTGCCAAATTTTTCATGCCAAAACCGAACGTACACAAATCAATACTGAATAACTGCTACAAAAATTTATACAGGGCATTGTTTTCAAAAATCAACATAAGTATGTAAGGAACTCAATTTCCCCCACCACCTAAGTTAAAAATATTTTGTTCAACTAAAGATAACTCAAAAACTAGGCTGATACCCTTAAGAATATTGCCTAGCAATCTATCATTGGGCCAACACACTACGATACTTCAACATATTATTCTGCCAGATTTAACAAAAATCAGCCTCTTAGGAAAGAACAATCGCTAAAAAAATTAAGGAGGACTCTACACTACAAAAGCAATAAGAATCTATACTATGAAAGTAGTAGAATGGACTAAAATAGATTACCATCACACAGCTATCAACTCAATCAAAATGCATATATAACACATGAGTTCAAAACAAGCAATTGCCAAACAAGGCCAAATAATATCTACCCCCACCATAAATTTGGTGTGGTGCCCTCAATGCACATTCAAAGAAAATGAAAGAACAAGAGTGGCAGAAACTCCTTGTAATGCTCAGACCATGCTATCACTGGACGAAAAGATGGATGAGTCATCTCTTTAAAGAGTGGACCGTCCTTGCCACCATCTCTTGGAGGTGAAAATTTTTTTGTTTGGATTGATTTCCTTCTCCCTTTTAAGTTCACCTACATCAAACAACATACATTAGTCCAAAATACTTAGGTTGCCTCCCAAGAGGTACTTGGTTTAACATCACAGCACGACGCAAATGATGTAATCATGCTAAGCTAGAGTTGGGCAATCCCTATAATGGAACTTCTCAACAATTCTTTCCTTATTAGAGATGCCCAAGTAATGCTTGGCCTGCTGACCATTCACCTTGAAAGTTTAGGTTCCATCTTTAGTCTCCAGCTCTACAGTCTCATAGGGGGCAACACTCACCGCCTTAAATGGCTCGAACTACCTCATTTTCAGCTTTCCAGGAAACCGTTTAAGTCTGGAATTGAACAAAAGCACTTGATCCCCAGGATAAAACTCATGGTGCTGAATTTTCTTGTCATGCAAGTATTTTATTTTCTCCTTGTGAAGTGTCGCACTCTCGAAGGAATAGAATCAAAATTCATTCAGTTCATTTAGCTGGCTCATTTTGAGCTTTACAACATCATCCCATTCCATGTCCAACTTTTTCAAAGCCTTTAAGACATTATTCTCTAACTCAACAGGTAGGTGGAAAGCCTTACCAAAACATAGCAGATAAGGGGAAGCTTCGATTGGTGTCTTCTAAGCTATCCTATAGGCCTATAAAGCATCATCTAGCTTCCTGGACTAGTCAGTCTGATTGGCATTAATAGTTTTAGTTATGATGTTCTTTACTGATTTGGCACCTCTACTTAGCCACTTATTTGAGGATGGTATGGGGTTTCCACTTTGTTGTCATTCCATATTTCCAAAGCAAGTTTTCATGGCTTTGTCACAAAAATGAGATCCACCATCACTTATTATACATCTCGGAGTGTCGAACCATGTGAAGATAATTTTTCTTGAGGAAAGTTGCACTCTTTGTTTCATTATTGGGTAATATTATGGCCTCAACCTATTTGGACACATAATCCACTGCCACCAAAATATGCGTCATCCCGTAAGAGCTCACAAAGGGGGACCATGAAATAAATGCTCCAAACATCAAATAATTCCACTTCGAGCATAAAATGAAGGGGCATCTCTTGTCTTCGCGATATGGACCCTTGTTATTGGCATTGATCAGCAGCTCTAGCCAATATACTAGCATCATGATAGATTGTGGGCCAATAATAACCACATTCTAAGATCTTCATGCTTATACGATTACCCCCATGATGTTCTCCTACTGGGAGTCATGACAGGCTCTTAAAACAGTCATCATCGCATTCTCATACATGCATCGCCTAATGATACTATCCATGCACATGCAATAATAAGTACGACTCCTCCAGAAATAGTGTTGCACTTCATTGAGAAACTTCTTTCTTTGACATGGTTTGAGGCCCTCTGGATCCACCCTTGTCACTAGGTAATTAGCATAGTTCGCATACTAAGGTGTCGGGTTAAAAATGACAACCAGGATGTGCTCATCAGGAAAAGCATCATTAGTTTCAATTTCTCCAACAAGCCTTCTAGCTTCCTCAGGGTGGGAAAAATGATTCACCACCTGATCTTTTGTACCCTTTCAATCCTTGACTTCAAAGACAAATTCTTATAGAAAAACACCCATCAAATCAGCCAAGGTTTTGCATTATTCTTTTTCATTAAGTATCTAAAGACAGCATGATCAGTGTAAACTTATCACCTTTGATCCCAACAAATATGACCTGAATTTTTCAAAGGCATAAACAATGGCAAGTAGCTTTTACTCAGTGATAATATAATTCATTTGCGTTGAGTTCAGAATCTTGCTAGCATAGAAGATAGGATGCATAATCTTTTCATGTCACTGCCTCAACACTACTCCAATAGTCATCCCGCTAGCATCACACATAACTTCAAATAGCAAGGACCAATCAGGAGTAGTGATGATATGTGCAGTGCTTAACCGCTATTTCAATTCCTCAAATGCCTTCAAACACTTATCATCAAAAACAAACTTGGCATCCTTCTCAAGGAGTTTTCATACTAGTTGGGCAATCCTTAAGAAGTCCTGGATAAATCTCCTATAGAATCCGGCATGGCCTAGAAAACCTCTCACACCCTTAACTAATATCAGTGCGGGAAGCTTGGCTATGACATCCATTTTGGATTGATCCACCTTAATTTCTTTTTTATAGATCTTATGACCAAGCACAATTCCCTCTTTGACCATAAAGTGGCACTTCTCCCAATTGAGAACTAGGTTGGTTTCTTCACACTATTTTAAAACTTGATCATGATAGTCTAGGCATTCATCAAAAGTATCATCAACTACTGATAAATCATCCATGAATACTTCAAGAAAGTCCTCCACCATTTTTGAGAAGATGGCCAACATACATCTTTGAAAAGTGGGCGAGGCATTGTATAACCCAAACAGCATCCTACTAAATGCAAAGGTTCCATAAGGAAAACACGAAGGTTGTTTTCTCTTGGTTGTAGCCAGAATAACCATCAAGAAAGCAATAGTAAGCTTGACCTACCAATCGGTCCAATATTTTATCAATAAAAGTTATGGGAAAACGATCTTTGAAAGTAGCCGTATTGAACTTTTGGTACTCCATAAAGACTCTTCATCCGGTGATAGTACGTGTAGGAACCAACTCATTTCGCTCGGTTGCAACTACCATCATTCCTCCCTTCTTTGATACACAAGAACTGAACTCACCCATTGGCCGTCAGAGATGGGGTAGACTACTCCAGCATCTAACTATTTAATAATCTCTTTCCTGACTACCTCTTCCAAAGTTGTCTGCTCTGGTGCTCTATAATAGGGGAACTACCTTCCTCTAATATGATTTTATGCTCACAAATGCCTGAAGGGGTGCCTCGAATGTCTGCTATGGTCCACCCAACAGCCTTTTGATGTTGCTAGAGATTTTTGATCACTTTTTGCATCTATTCTTTATTGAGAAATGAAGAAATGATGACTGCCAATGTTTCCTACGATTCCAAGAATTTGTAGCACAAGTGGGCTGGCAATGGCTTCAGTTCTAACTTTGGGAACTCCTCAATAGAAGGTTTAGACGGGGAAGTAGATAGATTTTCAAGGTCAAGTGACAACTTTCTCTACTTTTATGGGTAGTACCCAAGTCTTTCAAGTGAATTCACTACCTCCCCATTGCTTTCACAACATCAATTAGATCATCAAACTCTTGAATAGTAGCAAGAACCCCTTCTAGGTCACTTTTCTCCATATCATCTAACTCATCAAGTACCGATATACATGAAAATTCCTGGGGCAATTTCATTTCCTTATCTACTTTGAATATGACCTCCTCATTGTTCACTTGAAATTTGATCTCATTGAATTCAGAAAACATCAAATCCCTGGCTGTGGCTCGAAATGGTCACTCCAATATGATAGAAACTTCTATATCAACAACACAATCAAGTATCACAAAATATGTTGGAAGCATGAACCTCCCACTTGCACCAAAACATCATCAATAATCCCCACTAGTCATTTGCTTGACCGATTAGCCATTTGTAATCTCATGCATTTGGGTATGGGAAAACCTAATCCTATGCACTTGAAGATTGATAGAGGCATTTGATTTATGTTTTCCCTATTTTCACATAGAGTTTTGATTAGATTTTTGCACCCCATGGTACGTGGGATAGTGAAAGCTTTGGGATTACCTTTCTTTTCAATTGTTGTGCCTGTGATGATAGCACTAACTCTGTGTGTGATGGAGACCACCTCGTTATTGTTTTGATCGCATCTTTGTTAAAAGCTCCTTGAGATATTTTGCAAAGCCTAGAATCTCTTTGTAAAGCTTCAATAAAGGATATATTCAAAGATACTTGTTTCAAAATCTCAAGATGCTTAGCCATCCTTTCATTATCATGCTTCTTCTTCAACTGTTGAGGAAAAGAAGGATGAGGAATAGAAAGCTTTGGTAGAGAGATTGAAGCCTCCACCTTAAGTTCGTCATTCACTTACTCAATTGAGGCTTCATCAATCACCTTTCCACGTGCCAACACAATATTCGAGCTTAGCTCTCCTCGACATGAGTCTCTTCTTCCATGGATATGCCCAGTTCTGGTTCTGATTGCAACACTTTCCCACTTCTTATTGGGACAGACAAACAATAAATGAAAGGGTCCTCTTATTACTCTCAAAGGCATCATCATCTCATCTCAATCAAGAATATGACGCATATGACAATCAAGATTCTGAAGTGATTCTAACTGGGTATTCACCACATCAGTCATGTTTCTGAGATTGGCTTCCTCCTCCTCTTGGTTCTGTAAAACTCGATTAAGCATACTTTCTAACCTAGAGCCTTGGAGTCAAAGTTTGGCTCTAGGTTCCAATCTTTCATTAATTATGTTGCTCATCCCAACTGCTTTGATCATCTATACAATATGGTTGGGAACCCCAATTTTCATAATGACTAGAGGGATGAAAGGATGGTTCTTTATCATAATCATATGGAGTCCTCCCCCACATCAAATGGTGAATATGCATAATTCATCTCTATGTAATTAATGGTATTGCATTCCTTAATCAAATAATATTGATATGAGGGTCAATATCCTTCATGGCACTCTGATATCCATATGGATCATCATGAAATACAAGAATAATCATGATCCATCCTTTCAAATTTACAATGATATCAATTAAATGTTGTATAATACCAAACAAAGCAAAAGTGAAAGAATAGGTCTAATCAAATAAACTAAAGTGATAGTGTCAGATAGGGCTTATGTCGTAGTCCCTGGCAAAGGCGCCATAACATTTGGTAAGACGCTTAAATCTACTCCAATTAATTATAGTGTAAACGATTAGAGCAAATATAGTACCCAACTTGGAGTCGCGGTCGTAGAGACTACGTTAAGCCCAAAACTATCTAGTATCCGTCAATCTAGATTTGTAGGTTTAGAGACTATTCGAATTAGGATTAGGCAAAATTTAACTACAACTATTGAATGTAAATTTCTTTAGGGTTAATTCAATTGATGGAAATACTATAGAAGTGACCCTAATTATGGGTTGATCCCTCTAAAACACCCGATATGAGTCAATTCAAAGTGGGATATAGTTGAACATGCAAGAATAACTTGGACAACCCATGGGTATCTTTCAATAGCACCATGGTATCAGCCTACTCCAATTTTGTCAAATTGAAGAGAACTCCCTTCTACCTGTTTGCTTAGTTCCAATTGAAATTCAACCTATGACTAGGAGAATCTATTAAACAAGGGTTAGACCTTGAGTTATTATTGATTGATGCTAAGAAAACCTAAATTTTTCCTCTCGAGAATCATAAAGGTAATTGGGTAGGATTGAGTGACTTTCATCAACAATCACACACCACAAAAAAAAATCAATCAAATGTTCTTGAACTCACAATCAATTTTACCAAATTGGGATATTAGGATTCACAACCCTAGATTTGGGTTTAGCTACCCATAGCAAGAAGAAGAGTAGAAAGTACATAATTAGACATCCTTACCACAAAAATTGTAAATTGTAGAAGAAATCTTGAATTGATGAAATTATCTTCAAAATTACATCTAAAGATAAGATCTAATCTACTATGGCTGAAAAGTAAAGTATTCTATCTGTCTATTCTTTTCTCTACTAAAAACTACTAAAAAAGAAGAAAAATATATTTATACTATATCTTTAAAACCCTAAAATAATTTAAACTCAGACAATCCCAGGTGCGCAGGGACGAACCGTTCTTTGGAAGAATGGATCGTCTATTGCTCCATCGATTAAAAGCCTCATCTTCCTAAGTGACTTCTGTCCTTTTATTGGCGGACCATCTTTTGGGAAGAAGGTTTGTCTCTTGCTTTGTCAATTAGGATGGTCCTCTGTCTCCTCATGGATCCATCTATCAATTGAAGGACCATCTTTTGGAAAGAAAATTTGCTCTTCACTCTATCGATTGTGGACCTCTTCATTATGGTTTCTGGAAACAGTGGCACTTTCTAGATGGATGAACGTGTGGAATTCTTTCAAAAAGACAACTCGTATTTTGTTTACCTTTTGGATAGATTTTTGGCTTTTACTCCTCTTTTCTTCATTTTGCTTGTGTTCTTGAGACATAGCATAATGAGGTTAGTTTATTCTTATTTAATTCTTAAAGACATGTAAAATATTATAAAATAAAGCAAAGATATGTCAAAAAATTTTGACACGTCAAGCAGATGTATTATGTTGTGCTCAGCTCCAATGGATCAAGCAACAACTAGAACACTATGGGATAGTTATTGAGTGCATTCTTATCACATCTGATAATATCAGTGCAATGAACATAGAAAACAACAATTTCCATCATAAAAGAGCTAAACACATTGATATTCGCCAACATTTCTTAAGGAATAACGTTGAAAAAGGACGTATTTCAATGGAATTTTGCAAGACTGAGTACCAAGTGGCTGACATATTCATAAAAGCTTTGGGAAGGGAACTATATGAAAGAATTCGCGTGGAACTTGGATTCATCAAACTCCACTAAATTTGTGTTTTATCTTCCTCTAAATTGACTAGACTAATGATTATTCCCATTATTACTATGTTCCTTGGCAACAAATTTATTAGTCCAGTCTTGTATCTTTAATTAGGTATGCGCCTCAGGCATACTACATCTGGATCAAATTGGAACTGATGATGTTACACTTATTTTCTAAATAGTGCAACAGAAGAAGTTCTACAGAGGGAGAAATATAGGAGGAATAAGGTCCCTCCATAAAGGTAAATGGTATGCACTAACCCTTAATTAATATGTATAATAAATTGAATTGATAATTATGGCAATATGCTGATGAAACTGTTCCATCATGAAAGCACTCAAAAAGGGTGGCAGTCTTATATAATACATCCCATCATCCTAAATTCAAGCTGCCAAATTAATCAAATCCCTAACACAAGTCATTCTTGGAAATCATCAACCATTGTACGTCCTTTCCCCTGTTATTCCTCTAACCTTCTCACCTCCTAATTTAATCTTTAAAATATATAGGATAATCATCATCATCTCTTTAAATTCCAAAACCTGTTCCTTACTCCTAAAGTGCAGTCATCTTCCTCCTACTTTGCCCTAGATATACTTGACCTTCAAATCATCTATAATGGCTTCCTCTTTCTCAAAACCTTTACTAAGGTATTACTCAGATGAAAAAGAATTACTCTCCCAAAATTCCCCGTCTACCACCCAAGGGGAACTTCCCACTTCAATATCGCACCCAACTCAAAAGCCCCAAAAGGACAAATCCTTACAAAGTTCATCCCTAATGGACTCTACCCCCTCTCATACCATTCCTTTATCCATACCAGTCACTCCATTCTCCACCCAGAAGGAGCCTTCTTTTATTTCTAGTCCAAATGTTAAGGTCCCTATGGAAATGGAAGGGGGTCAATCGAATAAAACCCTGAAGGATGGATTCAGTGTAGTATTAAAAAGGGGAAATGATACAAAATGGAATAGTGAACTAGGAAAGAAAAAAGGAAAAGCGTTGACTGGGGAATCAGGTTATGAGAAGGAGGAGTCACCAAAAATGGGTGATTCAAATGAATCAAAAGATGATGAGGAGGAGTTCAATTTTCCTCTGAGCTCAAAATGGGAGATACTTAAAAATAAGTAAGCTAACACCACCAAGAAATATATTACACTAAAACCCTCTCCTGTCAAAAGACCTAGAGGACGGGGGGCCTTGAGAAAGAGAACAGTGAGTGTGTATGAGAAAGAAAAAGAGGAATCACGAGACTAAAGAAGGTGATAGCCAAAGGGAGTCCCAGGACCCTATCAACTTAGATAAAAGCAGTGACAAGGCTTATAGTCCCACACAATCGATTCCAGCCTTAGGTGAACCTACCCCCTCTTCCACTAAGAGGTAAACAACCCATACATGCATTGGGATCTAGATCTTCTTCATTAATCAAAATCGCACCAAATATAAATAAGAATATCATAAAACTCCTAACCCTAGGAAAAGAAAGATACTTTAGTTCCCAAAAAGTTCTTAAAGGGAGGGTGATAGACGAGTCTGTGGTGTCTAAACGTGGTATGCCAAGATTAAGTGAGAAGATGTGATTCCAAGAGTGGGAACACTTATATGTTTGCCCACTCAACAAGGTGCATGAGTAAGAAGTGGTGGAGTTCTATGTCAACCTTAATGTGGTTGAAGATAGAAAGGTGAAACTGACTGTACGGGGTATGCCATTTATTTTAACAGAAGGGGTGCTAGGTGAACTGCTTCAGGTTCCTATTAAAGGATATGTTGCTTATGATAGGGATTGGACTGAGGATTGTACTCTTACAACCAAGTTCACACAAGAAAGGGTCACTATAAGGTCTAAAAGCGTGCTGAAAGTAGAAATGAGCCCTGATCATAGGTTGTCATGTGAATTGGTGAACAAGTGCCTCCATCCTAGAACTAAAAGGCATCATGAGGCTTCTTATCGCAATCTTGGTCTGATGGAGATGCTTTACACCCATAAAAAAGTGAATCTCCCCTTACTTATGATTAGACACATGACACGAGTTATAA
Source organism: Datura wrightii (assembly GCA_035772735.1). Lineage (NCBI taxonomy): Eukaryota > Viridiplantae > Streptophyta > Magnoliopsida > Solanales > Solanaceae > Datura > Datura wrightii. The sequence goes on along the minus strand of JASDFA010000027.1, from coordinate 26,010,424 downwards.
ATCCAAAAAAAAAGTTCTCATGGTTTGGCTTACGATTTTCTTCTCACTAGAGTCTTTGAAGAAAATTAGGTTCCTTTAATTGAAGAAAAGGTAGGCTCTAAGAAGGAATTTCTGGATGGAAAAACATTAGAGGAATGTGATTTTCTGCAAACTAGACCATGTTCAAAAGGGAAGAGTCCTGCAACTCAGATGATTCTAGATCTACCGAATGTCAAGGCTCGTGTTGTGTCCTTGAAAGGAGAGAATGCTCAACTTAAATTTTACCTAAACATTGCACATGATAAAATCTCCATACTCAAAGAGATAATTCTACACAATTAGATTGTTCATAGTAACAGTATTAACAAGCTTCTCTCTTTGGTCGAGAAGAATACTCCTTCATCCTTCAATCTTTCTTACTTCACTCTAGTCAAGTCATCATGTTGTGGTCCTATAAATCTTGTTTTTTTGTTTCCTGTCATCAATATAGTTATAATTTGATTGCATTTTAAATAACATGCTTTGGTTTGGGGCCTTAGGGCTTAAATTGATAATCCAGTTAGCTTATCTAGTTCTCTTATCTGTGTCTTACCTGTGCATAAATTAAATGGCTAATATCATCAGTTTTGTTAATGAGGTCCTGCATGTTGGCATGTTCTGATCAGTGTAGCCCCAGTGGCCATGGGTTCTTAAATTATTGCACTTTGTCTGGGACTAAGTAGGTTCTTTTTCTAATCCTTTTCAATGATGTCAAAAGAGGAAAGCAAGAGGAGGAGGAGGATAGCATACTAGTATACTAAGAAAATGATAAAGTAACTATGATATGTTTGTCATCATCAAAAAGGAAGAATTTGTTAGTAAATTGACATGAATATTTTGATGATTGACAAGGTGAACCAGTTTCCCCATATAGTTGAATATATTTCCTTATGATACAGGTAAACCCGGTATAGAGTGTATGCAAAGCAGACTACAACAAGTAAAGGAAAAGAGAAAAGAAGAAACGTGTGAAAGCATTACAAAAGGAAAGAGTTGATGGTGTGCGGAATAAAACACAAAAGAGAAGGAAAAAGGAAATTACTTTCCTTCTAGGACTCCAAAACATAATAGAGACGGAGAAGACAATTGGAGTTGGACAAGGAGTACAAGAGACAACCTATATATATTCTACAAAGTCAGAAGAAGAAGTTTTGATGATTGCGAGAATTAAAATAGTTTTTATTCTTAAAAGCAATTATCAAAGAAGAGATCAAGAAAGAGTCTGATGCTGAAGATTGTAATAAAGTAGAGTTCTACGTGATTCTTTGCGTGTGAGTCTGGGAAAAGGAGTTCTTAGATTAACTTCATTGTTAGGTGAAAAGTTCTAACTTGAGGTCTAGAGTCTAGAACGAGTTGATAGATTATAGCTAATTAGTGATTGTGAGGTACTAGAGTTAGTCATTTTCATTATAGAGTTGTAATATAAAAGCGCTCTTTGAAGTTAGTAAAGTTGAGGCAAAATCCTATTTGATAGGTCGTGATGTTTACTCCCATGATCAAGGAGGTTTTTATTGTAAAATCTGGGTGTTCATGTACTTATTAACTTTCTAATACGCAAACAGACTGAATGTGGTTCAATTACATAGGGCATTACTGGTGGTAAATTATTTCATTACGTCTAAACAAATATCACGGAGACAAAATCAAGATACTTATTATTAGAGGATAGATACAAATGCAAAATCAAAATACTTGTTGTTGGAGGAGGATACAAATACAACCTTGACTAGCAGTGAATGGGAGATGGATTGATCATTATGAGGAGATGTAAAAAGATTTTAAGATTTATTTTAAAAAAAAGTTTCAGGAACACTAATGCTTTGATAGAGAATTTTTTTGAGTTATTTAAATAATGAAGAGCTTCAAGTCATAACTATGTAAATATACTGACAAGTTGTTGATAAATGGGAGATTGATTGAAAATTATGAGGATATAAAGAAAAGATTCTGTGATTTCATATGTATCTTTTCAGGGAAACTAAAGTATGGAGAGTTACTCTAAATAAGAATAACCTTAAAGTTATAACTGTAAAAGGAAGTTCCAAGTTATAATTGTGAAACAAATGGATTGACCCCAAGCGGTTTATGAAGTGAGCTGAGAACTATGAGGTTTTAGGTTTGAAACGTAGTAGAAGAAAAAACACTAGGTGACTTCTTTTCATTTGTCCAAGACTAGGTGGATAGAATTATCCGGTACATATAGAAAGTATAGTGTGTTTAGTGAAGGTGTATGTAAGGTAGACTCGAACACCATGATTACCCCAAAAAACGTTACGACAAAGAATGTTCACTATGAAAGATGATAAGATCACATTAACAAATTGTGAAGCAAAGGCTTTAGAATCATATAGTTTTATGATTTTGGGTATATTTTTATGCTCATTTGCCATTATTTTACCCATATTTGATCATGTTTTGAGTTCATAATCCCTAATTTATGCTTAAATTCATCTATGTATGTGTTTTATGCACTAACAAATGATTTAAGTTGATTTGAGCAGGAAACTAAGTAAAATGGGCTTAAAATGATGCAAGAAATGAAGATTTGAGGAGCTGAAAGGTTTGGTGCTATGGATGGCTCCCCACACCAAGTACCAAACTTTAGAGAACAAGAACTTCAGTCTAGTGTTATGGCTGGTGCGCCGCGCTAGCCCTCAAACTTCAGAGAAATTGCACTTTAAAATTTTGGCGAAATGAGTGGCACCCCGCGCTAGAGGTGTTCATACTTAGAGAAATTTGACGAACCCCTTGGAGAGATAGAGGGGGCGGTGCACCAGATCCTATCCATAGCTGAAATTGCTAGAGATATGACTAAGTCTATGGAGAGATAGGTGGGGTGGCGCCCCAGGGTCATTCCGAGGCAGAAAATACTGATTTTGAAGCCAAGTCTTAAAGGGCAGAAGCATCATTTTGAAAGCTCATCTTTAAATAGTGGCCTTAGGTCATTTCTTAAGCAGTTTAGGAATTCTGGGAGTAGTCTTTACTCATTTTTACATTCCGTAGTTCATTTATGAAAGCTTGTAAACTGTTTGGAAGGAAGACAAAGTTCTAACACTAGGTTTTCTCTTCTTTACTTCATATTTTCGTATGATGATGAATAAGTATTTGTTTTTCCGCTTGTCTATGAGTGGATAAACTCATATTCTAGGGTTGTGTCCATGGTGAATAGTTGAATGTTTGAAAGACTAATTAAAGTTGGTTTTGATTCTTCTTTTACAGTTGTTTGTATTTATTATGTTAATTTATTATTTATGAGATTGATCAGCTTGTAAGTAATTTGTTGGATTTCGGTTGAACATGGGAAAGGGAATCGAAAGGGTTAAAAATAAATACAGAACGGGAATTCAAAGACCCTTGAAACCATTAGTGATAGGATAGAAGTTGTTGTTGAGGATAGGGATATACCCTTCAACTCCGTTTAGCTGAATATAAGTTGGCATAATCGTCGTTTCATTGTTCTCCTGCCACCATAGGGATATAGGTGTTAGGGTTCATAAAATAGTTCTTGGACACTAGGGATAGTGGCAAGAAATGGGATAGAAACTTGTAACTAGCAACCATAGGAAGAATCATTCCAGTTTAATTACATCTGGAAAACTCATCTTGAAACCAACCAAGTGTTATTTCCCTAGTCTTTCATCATTATCGAAATACAATCAAGCTTGCATTCATTTTAGTTAATTTTATATTTGAAGTTTTAGTAGTTTAATTTTACAAATCAATCTTCATTAGTGAAATTAAAGTGACAACCTGATTAAATTGACAAGTCCCTTGGGTATGATATCTGGACTTCAAAATCCTATATTACTTGATGACCACGTGCGCTTACATGCGCATGGGCGACATCAAGTTTTTGGCACCGTTGCTGAGGACTTGAATATTGTTTAATTGTTTGTAGGTTAGAATTTTGTTTCGCTAGTCTGTATTTTATGTTTTTTTCTTGTTTTTGTTGAAGTTCACAAGGTATTTTGCCTCAGTGTATGCCAAGCACAAGAAGTCAAGGACCACCTTTGGCTTATCTTGATCCTGAAATAGAGAGAACCTTTTGAAGGTTAGTTATGGAAAACATCGAGCAAGCAGCAGGTGAAGAGAATGAGAGAGTTCCAGTGATGCATTTTGCTAGGCCTAATTTGGAGGACGGTTCTAAAGCGATCGTCAGATCGACAATCACTAGGAACTTTGAGCTTAAGGAAGGGATTGTGCGGTTGGTACAAAACACTTTCCAATTTCAGGGCAAGCCACACGAGGATCCCCATAGGCATCTTATGACGTTTTTAGAGCTGAGTGAGAACTTCCACTACAAGAACGTGTCAGATAAATATGTAAGGTTGATTTTGTTTCTGTCATGCCCTGAGTATACACTCTGGATGAAACACAGTACTTGGAGTCACAAGCAACCCCAAGTCAACCCCTGGTCTATCATACACTGGCGTTCTGAGTAACAGATAAATTTGTTCAATAGAAGTTTAAAGAAAAATATAAATACTTGAAAGAAATAAAGTTGGTTCATAATATTTGAACATATTAGAACAAAGCTACAAGTTTGAAAAACCAATCTGCGTCTGAAAGCCACTATGACTGATGAGTTGCTGGGACAAGCCCCCAGCTAACTCCAAATCTAAATAAAAAGGAAGGAAAATATAACTGAAGCAATAAATCTCCATCCTCGAAGAATGAGGACTCACCAACTAGAACAGCTGAAGTCTTCGGTGAGTGATCGGCTAGCGAGGCTGAGACTGAGATCCTGCAGCTATATCATAAAATGATACAGCATAAAAGTATGTGTCGGTACTTTGAATATACTAAGTAAGTGAGAGAAACATAACACAATGGAATAAAAATGCTAAACTGAAAAGATATGCAATGACCAACTAAAGCTAAAAACTGAATGACTGGAATAACTGAGATGGTCTGAAAGACCCTGTCTGATGGTCAAAGCATGTTCTAAATCTGGAATATTGATCTGAACTAAACTGAAACTGGACTGTACTGACTAGTGGGAGAGTCTATAACCGATATATAACCACGTGAGCTGGACGTGGAGTCCGATGTATACACCCCATCGATAGGACCCAATATACCTTGCCAGGGTGTGAAGGCATGAACTGGGTGATCACAAGAGTATGGGACCAATCAGAACAATAAATACTGTAACCTACGGTGGTAACGTAGTTCTGGAAACCTGGGTGTGCTAGAACCCCAATCCGCTTGGTGCTAAGTCCTACTCCTACTAGATAGTCCTAGACTGAGTATTAAGCTGACAGCTCGTAACTGGGGCCCAAGACTAGTCAGGTATACATATCTAAAAGCACCCTGAGAGTCTGATCGGACCAGATTCTGAAACTAGGGTCTAAGACTGGTCAGAGCTGCTTATCTTGAAGCGTCGTAACTGTCTAAAGAACAAACTAAAATCTGAAACTGTGGTCCTAAGGCTAGTCAGAGCTATTTATCTAAAGTGTCATGACCTCTTAGTGGCCCAATAAAACTGAATTCTGAATCTGATTCTGATAACTGGGAGGTACTACTGACACCTTAGAAATTTCTGTAGTCAAACTGATCAGCTGACATTTCTGACTGATACTGAGAATTCTAACATTCTTACTAAAATTGAATTGACAATATTTTGATTTAGTTTCAATGCTACTAACAACATGGGAGTCCACAACATTGATAAATCCAAGCAAGATTTCGATATTCAAGCACTAATGCAAATTTCAAGAGTTTCTAGTTCAATAAATAGGGCTAAATTTTACTTCAAAAGATTTAACATCATTTCAGTCACAAACTGATGGAAAATATCTATAATTAACATGGTATAATAATCCACATGATTTAGACAAAGTATGACTAGCAATTTCTTGGCATTTAGTAATTTTAGGGCTACAATTGATAGAGAGAAATAGGGAGGAATTTGGGGAAACAAGGGAAGAACTATTCCTTTGTTGAATTCCCACATACCTGGTGAAGAATCCCGAAGAATTTCCTGAGAAACTGACGGGAAAAGTTGCCCTAGCTCTTGCTCTGAAAAGCTCTGAGAGAAGTTTTACGATGGTTTATGAGAGTCTGGATGGGGAGAATGAGGAAAGAAACCATTTAACCCCTCTAATAAGTCTGAAAATATGCATAAAACAACGTAGTTTAGAGTCTACGAGGGTAGGAATTTACTGAAAGACCCTTGAAAACTTGCAGGGAAAAACTGATCATCAGTCCTTATGGGTGAGCTAACAGGTCGTGGTCAGTGACCATGACTCGTGGTCACACTCATGAGGTGCACTGCCTGGAACCCACTGATGGTCACCACGAGGGACCTAATGAGTCGTGGTTAGTAACCACGAATGGTCACCTCCCGTGAACCACACTGCCTTAAAAACCCTGGAGTCCCTGCGGGTGACACCACAACTTGTAGTGTCCCCAACGAGTCATGGTGAAGACCAGTTGGGTACACTGTCTAGCCTCCTATAAATCTTTCTTAACCAAAACTTGACCACGGGTCACCAAACAGGTTGTGGCGTGGACCACGACTCGTGGTGACTAGTCGTTACGTTCACTGCCTAACATTTCCAGGCCTTAATTTTATTCTTGACAATGAGTCATATCACGACTCGTGGGGGTTGACCATGACTCAAGGTCACACCCGTGGTCACCCATTTCTCCAAATTTCCAATTAAGCTCCCAATACTCACCATGAGTCACTTAACAACTCGTGGTCACCTCCCATGGGTCACAAAACGACTCGTTCTGTGACTTGGTGCAAATTTTCAATTTTCTATGATTTTAAGTCCCGGGTCTAGTCTTTGAGTTTTCGAGGTGTTACAGTTTCTGTTCTTAGTAATCGGAGAAGCCAAGGAATGGCTTCAGAATGAGCCTGTAGGATCCATCACCACTTGGGAGATCCTCTCCAATAAGTTCATCAACCGGTTTTTCTCTTCAAAAAGAACTAAAGAACTGAGCGAAAATATCTCCGGATTCATACAGAAAGATGGAGAAACTCTAGCGCAAGTGTGGGAATGTTACAAAGGTTACTTGAGGGATTGTTCACACCACATGCAACCTAAGGAAATAATGGGGCAAAACTTCATTGAGGTTCTGAAACCAGAGTCTAAGATACTCCTTGATGCTATCGCAAAGGGACAAATTCTGTCCAAAAGTTATAATGAAATTGAGGCTCTCTTGAACCTCATGTCTGTGGGGAGTCAGGATTATCAAGACTCGGGAAAAGGATTTGCAGCAGCAAAGGTGCTAGGAAAGCTTGAGGTGGATGGTGTAGTAGTAATGTAATACCCCGGAAGTGCTAAGACTAGACTCTGGAATTTGAAATGAAAAGCGGTATAAAAATCTGAGATATTACTCAAAATGACTCGTGGTACGAGTTGTTGGAGGATCTAACGACCTGTGGGAGCCACCCGTGGTCATATTCTGCAGAAGGAGGCTCAGAGGTAATGGGTCTATGGTACGACTCGTAGAAAGATGTAACGAGTCGTAGGTTAGGGTCGTTAGTTGTCACCAAGGTACCAGGGTTTGATGGTACAATTCGTACTATGACTCGTTACGAGGAACGAATCGTGGTAAGTGTCCGAGGGAAGGAGCGGGAAATTCTCCCAATCGAGGTAACGGATGGAACCCACGACTCGTCGGATGAAGGTACGAGTCGTGGTGTGACTCTTGGGAAGTCCAGATGCAGGTTTCATCAAAGGCAGTAATGGGTGGATACCTGAGTCGTGGTATCAAAGGATGACTCATGGTATCGATTGTGGTCAATCACAGTGCAAAATTTTCATACTTATTATTAAGGATATTTTCATAATTCCTAAGATCTACGGTTCTAAACTACATCGTTTTAAGCTCAGTTAGAAGGGTTTTAAGACTGTTAAACCTATCCTAAGCCTTACCATTCCATGCATGCAAGTTAAGAGTTCTTCCTTAGAGATCAAGCTTGAGGAATTCCCCAATTTTTTCTCCAATTTCCTTTGGGCTTTCAAGAGGGAGTGGAAATCAGACTTACCCAAGTATGTAAGGCTATGAATGAGAGTTCCTTTCACTCTCATGCTCATGACTCTTCTTAATTCCATGGATTTCAATTCTAGATTCAAGTTCATGATCTTATGGGGTTTATTCCAAATTTTGTGAAATTCTCTATGATCTATCTATGAGTCAATTCCCTTCATGTATCAATCATGTTTTTAAGATTTATGGGAAGATTTTATATCTAATTTGATTATTAATTCATAGTTTCAGATTTTAATTAAATTATGCCCAATTATGTAAGTTTCATGAAAAGTCAAGTTATGATTCCATTATGATCTTGATCTTCTTAAGCCCTAAATTATGATTTATGATTTCTCCCAAGTACTCATCATGGATTTATGAATATCAAGTATAATGTATTTTCACAAGTATGCATGCTCTTCACGATTTATGAATTTATGACTATTGGTCGAGTCACGGGCCCTTACTCATGGCTAATCATGTATTTCAAGTATGATCAAGTATGTTATGATTTATTTGTCCATGAGTCAATGAATGATTCACGATTTCGATATGAGCCTCATTTGCATATTTTTGGGAGCAGTGTCTACCACCGAGTAGACTCGGCGTTCAAGTAAACCTCGTGGTCTCCGAACAAAGCGCCACCGCAGGTATATACATATATTGTTGGACCCCTGTGATATCGTCATAATGCACGTTCCTTGGCTGGAAAACTTGGGACGGTCCTGACCATTTGGGAGAAATAGTGGGACATCATGTAAGCTCTATCATGATGGTGTCGGTTAAGACGAGTTCTCCCATTATTCCTCATGATTTATGCGTGGTTATGTTTATGTTACTTTGGCTCAAGTTAGGTTTTATAAAGCTTCTCTTATAACTATGATTATGATCGGATTATGAAAGGGTTTGAAATCCTTGAGCCTTATGTTTACATTATGATATTTACTTCATGTTTATGTTTTCCTACTCTTATGAACTCTTATGTATTTTAGCTGTCCGTTTTTACTTACCTTGCATACTCAGTACATTCAGAGTACTGATTGCATACTCTATGATGTATCGTTTTATGGTACAGGTTCGAGGGATCCGTCTCAGCCGCATCATTAGTCCTGCTTTCCTCTCAGCCAGTTTAGCTAGTGCTGGTGAGTCCTCATCCTTCGAGACATGTAGATATCCATTGTTATGTTATTTCTATTACAGGTTTTGTCAAGCTAGTTGGGGTTGCTATCCAATCAGCTCATCAATTATGTTAGAGGCTTTTCAGACATTATGTAGAACTCAGCTTGTCAATATTGACGTTTTTTTAGATTGATATGTATGCAGACTTCCGCTTAAGCATGTTTTATTTTATCATTTTCCGCTTGTTGTATGCTCTTAGTTTCTATGTTCATGCCATGGGTCGACTTGGAGCCTCTTGGAGTTCCTTGCCCCATGTCTCTATCCGGGCCTATGTTCAGGTTTTGTCAGGTAATCAGGGTAGACATTGGCCAGTTGGTGAATGCAATCAGCAAGTTGGTGACCACACTAGCAGGAGGCCAAGTGCAGTAGGCACAAATCCCACCATCATCATATGAGGCATATGGAGAAAGACACGCCTATTCAGGTTGTCCTCTTAATGTTGAGCCGTATATTTTGTGGGACAACAAGGTCGTGATGGAGGTTTTGCGGGTAATGGCTATAATCAGGGGTACCAGAATGGAGCAAATCCCCCATGGGGAGGAAATCAAAATTTCCAAAGGGCCCAGAATACTTATCAAAGGCCACAAGGCCAGCAATACAGCAGTTCTCTTGAGGAGACAATGAAGCAATGGTTGGTGCAGAAGACTCAAGTAGTCAATGAAATGCAAAAGTCTTTCCATGAGCTTCAAGGGCAAATGGGGCACTTGGCCCTACGACAGAACAATAGACCGCAGGGGGCACTCCCAGATAACACTGGGAAGAAACCCCAAGGAAAATGTAAATGCTATCTTCTTGTGCAGTGGTAAGGAGCTGGGTGAGGTTGTCCCCAGAAAAAAGAAAAAGTTGATGAGGAACAGGCCATGAGATCCAAGACTGAGGTGGGGGAGTCTAGCAATCCGCAATCGAAAATTGTAGTAGCTAGACCACATCCTCCATTTCCTCAAAGGTTGAAGAAAAAGATAGAGGACACAGCCTGTAGTAAGTTTCTTGAGTTGTTAAAGTAGATTCATGTGAATATTTCATTGGTGGAGCTTTTGCAGGAAGTTCCAAAGTACGGCAGGTATCTCAGGAATATCGTGGCCAATAAGATGAGGCATACAGAGTTTGAAATCGTTGCTCTTACTTACATAAGAGTGCAGTTCCTGAATCAAGAACAAAATTCCTAAAAAGCTAAAGGACCCTGGAGCTTCAGTATCCCTGTCACTATTGGAAGTAAGGAAGTGGGTTCATCCTTATGTGATCTGGGTGCGAGCATCAACATGATGCCTGCATCCCTATTCTGAACTCTGGGATTAGGGGAACCACATCCTGCCACAGTGATTTTGCAACTTGCGGATTGGTCTCTGGCCTATCTCAAGGAAATCATTGAAGGTGTCTTGATTAAGGTAGGACCTTTCATCTTGCCGGTGGACTTTATAATCCTAGACTATGAGGCAGATGCAGCAGTTCCCCTCATTTTGGGGAGAGGATTCTTACCCAACGCCGACACTATCATACATGTTTAGTCGGGAAAGATGTCAATGAAAGTAGATGTTCAGGAATTAGTGCTTAAAGTGTTCAAAGCAGCACAAATGCCACCTCACTATGAGGACTTCAAAGTGAAGCCGTCGGGAGAACCTGGAAGTTATAATCAATTAGTGGAGCAAGAACTGCTGCATGAAAGTTTAGCAGATCCTTGGTATGATCACAGGTCTACTCGGATGAAGGAGTAACGGCGCCATAGTCGTGCCGCAATGTTAAATCAGGCGCTGCATGGGAGGCAACCGATAAATGTCGTGGCACGAATTTAACTAAGGCACTTGGTGCGAGGCAACCCATCCTTCTAACATTTTGTATATTTTTCTTTGTTAGTAGAGACGAAGCGGATGTAAGAGGCAAGAACGAGCTGGGTCATTGAGCTAAAAAGTGTAAGTCTAGGGTGAGATGCCTGGCATTAGGCACCAAGAGTTAAATCCTAGAAGAAAAAAATTTTGTCAAGTATTTTTCACGACCCGAACATAGGCCCGGATCGCAACATAGGACAAGGAGCCCCAAAAGACTCCAAGTCGACCCATAGCATGAACACTTATCTAACTCAATCAATAAAACAGAAGAATTAACATAATAATCTTAGCGGAAGTCTGAAATAAAATAACATCAAAATACACAATTTGAAGTTGAATACATCCTTTTTGTATGAAAAGCCTCTAAGTATGATGAGTTGATGGGACAAGACCTCAACTAACTCGCTAAAGCTGAAAACTGAAAATACATAGAGAAATCTGATAAAAACATGGTCCTCGGGAGATGAGGACTCACCACAAATGTAGGATGCTAACTCTAAAAGGCTGGCTAAGAACGGGGCTGAGTCTAAGTGTCGGGGCCTGTATCATGAAATGATATAGCATAGAGTATGCGGTCAGTACGTGAAATGTACCAAGTATGCAAGGTGAGTAAATCGCTTAAATAAGTAAAATCATTTAAAACATGCATAGTAATAAACATAAACAAATAAGAATCTGAGAGTAGGGCTTGCATGCTATTTTTCTAAAATCATGATCTCAACATAACATAACATCATAACTGAATCGATTGACCCAAAGCTAAAATCTGATAGTCACAAGTAAAGTTGAACATTGAGTCAAACCTGCTTTAGAGAATATATAGATTTATATAACATGAGTGATAACATGGATAATTGAAATCATGAAGAACAAAGGGAGACTTTTCTTTTAACCGACATACCACGATAGAGCTTACATGGTTCCAACTATCACACTCAAGTGGTAGATCCATCCAAAGCCTTGTCAGGGCTATGGACAATACCATGATATCGATATCAAGCTAAAGGCTCAATCGGGACAGGGAATAACTCACAAGGCAGTTCCTAGAGTAATACATATATAATAGGATAAACCTACATTGGCGCGTAGTTCTGAGGTATAGGGTGATCAACCCTTAGCCTACTCGATGTTAGACACTACTCTCAAAAACATTCACATGCTCTCCATTGATTTTTAACGAAGCTTACCATCGTCTATTGACGAAGCTCAATAATCAAATACATCTCAAATATAAAATTTATGCATATGAGAAGCTTTAGCTCAAACCATACCACAAGCTGAAAAATAATTGGGAGTCTTCACTCCAAAACCATGTGGTAAGCTTAATTCGGGAAAATCATAAATCATACTTGAACATGTGGGCATTCCCAATACTTTAACATGCTTGAAAATACTCAATTCGCTTGAAAACATGATTATAAACATGGGTAACTTGATAATATTCTTTTCATCAATAATATCTCATCATACTTGAGCATTCATCATAAATCTCAACTTTCATAGATTTCTCATAAATGGGCATCTCAAATTTGTAAAGCTTCAAACATGATTTTAATTGAAAACAATGTAAAACTTGCCGATGAATCATCATCATTTAATAGTATATAGAGAATTAGGAAGTTCATGCATTGGGTTAAAACACCATAGAATCAACATACGAATTTTCATGATTTAAAGAGAGAATGGGCATGGGTGTGAACAGATTCACCCATTCATAACCCTATGATCTTGGGCAAATTTATATGCCCAAGTGATACTCAAAAGTACTATTTTCGCCTTGTTTATCTATCAATGTTTATACATTCTCATGTAATTGGTAATAAAATGTGAATCTATACTAACCAACATGATTAGCATTGTTTTGCAGGTAAAATGTGATTTGGGGAAGCTTAAATGCATGTTGGATGATATTGGGGTTGGACTTGGATGCGAGCAAGGAACAAGGCATGGGACAGCATGAAATAAAGGGGCTCCGCGATGGAGCCGTGTCACGCTGCCATCGTGGAGGCCTTCTGCCTGGACAGGGAAATTATGCCCAAATTCCAGAGAGGGTCCGCGTTCGTAGCGTGGCACGGTGGCTTGGCTCCGCGTTGCACGTCGTGCCACGTTGAGCTTTAATTCCTAGACCCCCAGTTCCAGTGAGGGTCCGCGTCCGTAGCGTGTCACGGAGGCAGTGCTCCGTGACACGTTGCTTGTTATTCTGGGAAAAAATTCCCAGCAGTATAAATAGAACACTTTCAATATTCTGACTTGGTGGAGCAAGGACGTGGGTTACAGGCAGTTGAGGGACGAAAATATCAGGGTTTTTTCTCTCTTTCTTTCTTCTTTAATTCAATTGCTTGTATGATTAACAACTCATTTTAAGATGTTTAATCCACAAATAAGTGGCTAATTCCTCTCCTTGCTGAGGTTATGAACAATTGTGATGAAATTTGATCATTGATTCTTTGGTTTTTCATCTTTTCTTCCATGTTATTCTATTAATTCTTGTTCTTACTGCATTAATGTGTGGCCTACGTTAATGTACATCTAAAAAGTCCGGTTTCACTCGAGAGAGCAAGAAATTGGAAAGTTGTGAATTAATAGGATATGTTCTTTACTTGGTTTGGGAAAATTGAGTCTTGATTTGCTTTCAGGATAGAAATATACCTGAAAGTCGTATTTGTCAATTTAGGAACCGGAATTGTATGGCTAGAACATGAATTGCATTTAATCACAGAAATGTAGGTGGATGGTTCATGATTCTTAAGTGAGGTTAAATACGAGAGTTTTAATCTCTTGGCAATAGTTCTTAGCTAGCAACTGGAGGAAAAGATCAACCAAATTATGATGATAAATAATTTCATTACATGTTTGTTTAACCTCAGCATGCTCTCATTCATAGTTCAGATTCAAAGTAGATAATTGTTTTTAGCTTTAGTATAAAAATTATAAAACAAACTATCAAACTTTTGGTTACACTGTTGTCTGCATTTTTAGAAGTAAAATATAGTACACTTGAGCAAATTGCACTTCATCCAAGTCTCTGTGGGATCGATACATGGCTTACTAAAGCCACTTACTACTTGTTCGATCACGTGCACTTGCGTGTCGTTTTGTATACCCACAAAACAACCGAACAAGTTTTTGGCGCCGTTGCCGGGGACTTGGCAATTGGTGAATTTGTTTTAGGTGTTAATTTACTGTATTTTTATTTTCTTAGTGTTGACAACTTGGTCTTAGCCTGTATTTTGCAGACTTAATTGCTGTTGAACACTGGCAAGAGACAAAGAGCTGGTGGAATCGTATATAGAGCCAGAAAGAATATTTCATAGTAAACGGAGAGAAGCTCTACAAAGAAAGCTGCAGTTGCTCAGACAGACGATCATGGAGCAACAACAGAATCCACCGGTAGTACGGGCAGTGTTAGTGCCCGAAGAAGCAGCAGCTCGGCCGGTTCGCGAGGTGGCAATCCCACATGCCTATTATGTTACATCTAGTATCCGCAAACCTGAGCCAGGAGGGAGATTTGAACTTAAACAGAATATGGTGCAGTTGCTGCACACTAGCGGGCAGTTTACCGGTCTCCCTCATGAAGATCCACAGCAGCATCTCCAAAATTTTTTGGAGATAAGTGACATTTACATCCCCGCTGGAGTGTCATCAGACTATGTCCGGCTTACATTGTTCCCATTCTCATTATTGGGAGAAGCCAAGAGGTGGTTGAAAGCTGAGCCACTGAATTCTATTTCTACGTGGGATGATCTTGCACGGAAGTTCTTGATATGGTTTTTTCCCTCTGGTAAAACAGCAAGACTTAGAAGTCAAATTCTAAGTTTCAAACAGAGAGAGGGAGAAAATTTATATCAGGCCTGGGAGAGATTCAAGTCCATGTTGCGGGATTGTCCTCATCATCATAAGTCCAATGATGTGCTGGTGCACACTTTTATAGAGGGTTTGGAACCCCACACCAAAATATTGCTAGACTCAGCAGCTGGAGGGCAAGCGCTGGAGAAAACTTATGAGGAGCTGTATACCTTGTTGAACCGTATTTCGCAGGGCAATCCAGAATGGAATGCTGATTCATCAAGAGGTGGGACAAGGAAAGAAGCAGGAGTGCTAGAAGTGGATGGGTTTACAACTATCGCTGCACAGATAGCTGCATTGCAAAATCAACTTAATACCCACTTCAGCAACATGACATCGAACCAGCCTCAAGCCCCAGTTAATGCAGTACAGCAGATGTGGTGCGAAGTGTGTGGAAGCAGTGAGCACTCAGCTGAGTGTTGTGGAGCCAATCATGACTCGGTAAACTTTGTGGGTAATGCGCAAAGGAACCACCAACAGTATGGTAGTAGCTACAATTCCAATTGGAGGAATCACCCTAATTTCTCATGGGGTAGCAACAACCATCAGGGCCAAAGTTCAGATCAGGGTGTGCAAAGGAACCAAGGAGGGCAGCAGAATTATCAAGCACAATTCAGAAACAACAATGCACCTCCTCCACCACCATCACCCAGCATTGAGGAGATGTTCAAGACCATGATAGCTAACCAAGCTCAATTGCAGGCTGACTATGTGAAATTGGCAGCCGAAGTGAAAAACAACCAATTAGCTACCAAAGCGCTTGAATATCAATTTGGGCAATTTGCTAGTGCCCAAAACACAAGGCCTAGAGGAGGACTGCCGAGCGACACGGATCCCAATCCCAAGCAGGTAAATGCAGTGACCACAAGGAGTGGTTTGCAGCTGAAAGAGGTAGAACCAGAAAGACCACCTCAATAGTCGGGAGCAGCAGAAGTTGAGAAGGAGAAAAGTACTAAGAGGGGGAAGACTAAGGAAGCTGAATCAGAAAGACCTCCACCCCCGTTCCCTCAACGACTAAAGAAACACAAGGAGGAGGCGTGTTTCAAGAAATTCATGGAGGTGCTGAAATAGGTACATATTAACTTACTTCTTATTGATGTCTTGCAGGGAGTGCCAAAATATGCTAAGTATATCAAGGACATCGTGGCAAACAAAAGTCGGTTGACTGAGTATGCTACTGTGGCTCTAACGGAGGAGTGCACTTCCCGGATTCAAAATAGACTGCCCACAAAGCTAAAAGACCCTGGGAGTTTTACTATCCAGATTACTATTGGGCAGAGCATCCGAGCTCGTGGATTGTGTGATTTGGGAGCGAGCATAAATTTGATGCCATCTTCGGTATTCAGAAAGTTGGGTCTAGGAAATTTTGTTTTATTTGTATTTAGAGTGAAACCTATAATTCTAACCAATTTTGTATAGTGAGATGAATTTCAGGTCAAACGGAGAAAAATATGCATGGAATCGCGAAGGAAAAGTCGAGGTATGAAAAATTAATAAAAAGTGGCAACCAGTGAGCTGAGGCGACAGCTCCGTGTCACGGAGGTGGACCTCCGCGTTACCTCCGTGACACGTTGAGGTATAACTCAAAAATTTTAAAAATTTCCAGAATAGTCTCGCGATGGCTCCGTGTCACGGAGGCAGTGCACCGCGATGCACTCCGTGACACGTTGCCTTGTATATCGCGACGGGTCACACCGGGTCGCCGGGTGACCCGCGCGATTTTCTTACTTTTTAACCCCCGAAAACTCTCCCTTTTCCCTCATTTTTTAATCTCTCCGCGACCAATCCCCCCAAAACCCATCCCCCATCAACGTGACACGGAGTAAGGCAAGAAATTCAACAAGTTTTCTTTGATTCTTCAAAATCAAGGTATGTTTTCCGATTTCCTCTCAAATTCTTGTCAATTTTCTTCGATATTAAGCATGGGAGGTGAGCTAAATTGCCCTAAGTAGAAATTAATCATGAATTTGAGTTAATTGTTGTTGATGAATGTTCGGAATGTCGTTATGATTGCTTGAACTTGTCGATTGCATAAATTAATCGAATTTGCTTGATAATATCAATTTTAGGGATTGTATGTTGAATTTGGAGTTGAAAATGTATTGAACTTGTGAATTTCATGCCGGGATGGATGTGTTGAATGAGATGAGTCGATGCACGAATTGTTAGGATGTTAATAGAACGACGGATTCTCGGGTGAAGGGAATGTTGAAATTTGTAAGAATTTGGTTAGTTGTATAGGTTCGTGTAGATAAATTTTTGTTGTTATTTTTGTTTCTTTGTTTTTTTGTGCTAAGTGTGACGGGTAAAATGTTAGCGATGGTAGTGATTGTGATTGGCTGTACGAAGTTTGAGTAGTACGCAGAAGATATACCGTCGAATTTTTCGAACATACTAAGCATGATTGTATAGTTGATTATTGTGTGTAAATAAAGATAATCTTGTCGTATTGTTGTAACTGTAGCTAAGGACTAAGTGTGGGGTAACCTAGCTTAACCCGACCTTAGCCGAAGTTCATATCCGTTAGCTTAACATTGATCTTGTCTACTTGGGTTGACAGGTAAAATGGCAAGCAGGCAAGAGAAAGGGAAGGTGCATCAACTTCAGGCGCCGAAAGGAAGCGAATCAGACTGGGCACAGCAGTCCCAGCAACACCAGCAGTTCCACGCGGCCAACGCCGCCAATACGGAACGAGATGGGTGATTGATGAGGGGAAAAAGTGGTACGCGAAGCACAAAGAAAACAAATATTTCCCCGAGGAGCACATAGCACGGGAACCATTGGCACAGGAGTTCCCTAGGATGGTCCACCGGATCGAGGCAGCTGGGCTCAATTTCATATTTGAGGAGCCCAAGGAATGTAATTTGCACTTGGTTCGGGAATTTTATGCCAATTGGAACCCGACGATCAGAAGTCACACCATGAAGATCAGAGGGCAAATAGTCACTTTGGAGCCCCACCACCTCAATGCCATCATAGGAGCACGGGATACAGACGCCCACGTACTCCGACAGCTGAACATTACCCCACCATATGCGGACATCAGACGCACATTGTGTGGGACCCGATCGACAGCTAGATGGAGCAGACACAAAGAGAGGGGCTACCACCAGACTCTGCCATATTCACAGATGAACAGGGAAGCCCGAATCTGGCTGAAGATAGTCTGCTCATGCCTAATCCCGGGGGTACATATGACAGATGTAACCCAGGATCGTGTATGCCTGGTGTACGCCCTGATGAAAGGGCTGGAGATCAACGTGGGGGCGGTAATTATCTCCGCCATGAAGAGAGCCCGGTTGCACCAGGGGCACAGGTATGGTTTGGTGGACTAATCACCACCTTCCTCAGGGGCCTAGATGTCGAGGAGGAGGCCCTTGACTATATCCCGTAGATGGAGCGGTGGGCCTTAGATGTTACTAAAACTAAGGCTCCCGACACCACCCACGGGCCAGTGCTTACACTTGGCGAGCGACATGCTCGTGACGACCAATATATGGCTCGGATGTATGGGATGCAGATGCTCCAGCTGAGGATAGGTGGGAGGCCGGCGACAGAGGAGGAGCTATGGCAGCTCGAGCTAGACTACCTCTTCGGCAAAAACGCCAGGGCTCTATGCTGAGTGGGGCCAGTATTTATAGAGCCCACAGATGATGATGTCCCCACAGATGAGGAGATACGTCGGGAGGACTCCGATGTGGAGTCCGATGAAGACGACAGAGGCGACTTGGACATGGGAGATGAAGCAGCAGCACCCGATGAAGAAGTGGAATACTTTGACTGATCAGGGAGTTCCACCACCCGATTTTGTGCTATTTTAATTTTTGTGAACACTGGGGAGAGTGTTTGAACTAAGTGTGGGGTGGGAGTAGTTAGGTGCTAGGCTGGGTTGTTTTGTATGTATGTTCTATTCTGTTGTCGTGTATGTGAAAATTTGTTTGTCCCTGTGAGTTGTGAATTGTTAAGTTGTTTTGTATTTGTAAATTTATGTGAAATTGATGTGTGTTGCTGAATGTTGCTAGCTGATTCTGATTCTATACATATTTTTGTTATCGAAATGATCGATAATTTTTTTTTTAAATTGTACATATTTTTTCTATCGAAATGATCGATATTTTCAACTTTTTTTTACTTCTTGGGTTTCTCGGCGTTTGTTTTCGGTTCTTTTACCGAGAATGGTCCCATTGAACCGAAGTCATAGTTAGTGACCGTTCCCTATGATGGATGGATGACGACCGTTTTAAGGGAAATGTAGTCGTTAGGAGTAGATTTTTTTCAATTATTTTTCAGTTTTTTCTTTGGTGGGTTGCATCCCAAAACCTGTAGTTACTCTCTGGTTGCGAAATTCTGGTTGCGTGTTGTACATGATATTTAAAATGCAAAGGTGATTCGTATGAAAGCATGCAACTTTGTAAATATGTTGAGATACCTAGGCCATAGAGTTCGATTTAGTGTGATTGAGGCTTAATGTTTGAATTCCTGTAATTAGCTGATTAAAGAGTCTGTGAATACATCTTGAATTGAGCATGTGCAAAAAGTGTGAAGTGAGGTGTTGTTATTCCATGCTATTGTGAAGTGTCTAGAACTTGTCTGGTGTGTGTACAAAATGAAATGAAGGAGGTGTATTGTAGGAAAGGATGTAGGCATTTCTTTGTTTTAACCGAGAGTTTCTATTTTTCCTTGTCGTACACACCTTGATTGTATACCCTAGTCAGCCCGTTGAGCCTTTAGCCTATTTTTTTTTTCTTTTGTCATAAAGTGTAAACCGAGCTTAATTCCTTCTTTTCATTAGCCGTAAAGTCTATACAAAACTCTTAAGCGCTTAAGAAGAGAAAATCATTTTCCCAAAGTGTCAAAGAGTGAGAATGGTGAAAAGAAAAAGAAAAGCAGAGTGAGGGGAGAAAAGAAAAGGTTGAAGGTGCACTTGCTATAAATAAATGATAATGAAGGTGCATGAATAATCTTTATTGTTGTGTCAAGTGTGCTTAATACAATGGGTCATACTAAAGAAAAGAATCAAGAATGGGATGATGGAAAAAAAAAGAAACAATGTCCATGAGTTGATGGGATGTGTTGAAAAGGCGCTTAATGATGCTAGTGGCTATTATTGGCTAACCCAATATTTACTAGTTCCGTAGCTTCCATTACAACCCGTTAAAGTCCTATGTGATCTTACATCGCACTTCTTTATATTAGTGGAGTAATACACTAAGGGCAAGCTTATGGGTCATGACATGATGCATGTGAATTCTTTTGGGAGAGAGAGCGAAATTGTGTTTACATGCCCCTGCTTGAATGTTTGTGACTCATATGAGCAAAAAGGGGAAGATTATCTTGTGTTGTGAGGGCACATGCTTGATGAAAGATTAATTGTCGTGTCGGATATCTTGATCAGCTGATTTGCATGAGTTTGCCAATATCGAGAGTCGATTCTTAAAGTCTAGGAGGTCTTAATGTATTGAAGGTCATTGCATTGATAAGACCATGCATGTTTTCTTGATGATTTGCTGTATTGAATAATCGGTATGAACGTTGCCTAAATTGTCGAACCAAAGTAGCGAGGTTGGGATGTAAATTGCATGAAGTGTAGGATTGTTGTTCGAGGACGAACAAGGATTTAAGTGTGGGGTAAGTGATCTTGGGCAAATTTATATGCCCAAGTGATACTCAAAAGTACTATTTTCGCCTTATTTATCTATCAATGTGTATACATTCTCATGTAATTGGTAATAAAATGTGAATCTATACTAACCAACATGATCAGCATTGTTTTGCAGGTAAAATGTGATTTTGGGAAGCTTAAATGCATGTTGGATGATATCGGGGTTGGACTTGGATGCGAGCAAGGAACAAGGCATTGGACAGCATGAAATAAAGGGGCTCCGCGATGGAGCCGTGTCACGCTGCCATTGCGGAGGCCTTCTGCCTGGACAGGGAAATTACGCCCAAATTCCAGAGAGGGTCCACGTTCGTAGCGTGGCACGGTGGCTTGGCTCCGCGTTGCACGTCCTTCCACGTTGAGCTTTAATTCCTGGACCCCCAGTTCTAGTGAGGGTCCGCGTCCGTAGCGTGTCACGGAGGCAGTGCTCCGCGATGCACTCCGTGACACGTTGCTTGTTATTCCGGGAAAAAATTCCCAGCAGTATAAATAGAACACTTAGGTTCATTTTTCAATATTCTGACTTGGTGGAGCAAGGACGTGGGTTACAGGCAGTTGAGGGACGAAAATATCAGGGTTTTTTCTCTCTTTCTTTCTTCTTTAATTCAATTGCTTGTATGATTAACACTCATTTTAAGATGTTTAATCCACAAATGAGTGGCTAATTCCTCTCCTTGCTGAGGTTATGAACAATTGTGATGAAATTTGATCATTGATTCTTTGGTTTTTCATCTTTTCTTCCATGTTGTTCTATTAATTCTTGTTCTTACTGCATTAATGTGTGGCCTACATTAATGTACATCTAAAAAGTCCGGTTTCACTCGAGAGAGCAAGAAATTGGAAAGTTGTGAATTAATAGGATATGTTCTTTACTTGGTTTGGGAAAATTGAGTCTTGATTTGCTTTCAGGATAGAAATATACCTGAAAGTCGTATTAGTCAATTTAGGAACCGGAATTGTATGGCTAGAACATGAATTGCATTTAATCACAGAAATGTAGGTGGATGGTTCAGGATTCTTAAGTGAGGTTAAATACGAGAGTTTTAATCTCTTGGCAATAGTTCTTGGCTAGCAACTGGAGGAAAAGATCAACCAAATTATGATGATAAATAATTTCATTACATGTTCGTTTAACCTCGGCATGCTCTCATTCATAGTTCAGATTCAAAGTAGATAATTGTGTTTAGCTTTAGTATAAAAATTATAAAACAAACTATCAAACTTTTGGTTACACTGTTGTCTGCATTTTTAGAAGTAAAATATAGTACACTTGAGCAAATTGCACTTCATCCAAGTCTCTGTGGGATCGATACTTGGCTTACTAAAGCCACTTACTACTTGTTCGACCACGTGCACTTGCGTATCGTTTTATATACCCAAAAAACAACCGAACACCCTACATACCTGATTATAGTTGATTCTTACACTTCTCTGATTTCCCAAGAGGAATTGAAGAGAACTTGAAGGAGAACAAGCTTGATCACCTCTCTAACTCTCTAACTTTGCATGCATGAGTAAGAATGACCTAAAATGAACTTAATCCTCTTAAAACTCATCATTCATAACTTAAAATGACATAGTTTAGGCCTTAGGATTATAGATATTACGGAAAAATCCTTACTAAATTTGTAGGAAATAACTGACTATCAGTCCCCACGAGGGACTGGACGACTCCTTACTCAAGGCCACGACTTGTGCTATCGATCGTCATGTACACTGCCTGAGCGTTCGTTTGGGGTTCATCATGGGGGACCTCACGATTCGTTACCAGTGACCACGAGTCGTGGTCACCACCCGTCACATGCACTACCTTAAATTTCAAATAATTTCCATCTGCTGACCACAACCCATCCCACGAATCGTGGTGACTGACCACGGCTCGTGGGGTCCTTCCGTAGGGTACACTGCCACTTTTCTTCACCTTCTCAAAATCCTTGCCCACGACTGACTCAACGAGTTGTCGGGCCTGACCATGACTTGTGATCATGTCCTTGGGGAGCCTAACTCCAAAAAATCCAATTAACACCCTGATCCTCACCACGAGTCACATCACGACTCGTGGTCTGCCCCCACGAGTCACCGAACGACTCGTTCTATGACCTGATGCCAAATTTCCAGTTTTTCTCCGTTTCACTCTCGAGTCTGATCTTTGGGCTTCCGGGGTATTACAATATCTCCCCTTTGGGAATATAATTCCTCGAATTTTGGAAAATATACAAAAAAGTAGAGAAAATGGAATCATCATATTCAAATATTGATCATTAAAGCTGAAAACTGTCGGAATGACTATCTCCGATTCAAACTACATAGTTGAACTGAATTCACGAATCATACATACACTCTTATACATAAATGAAACTTGGGCACATGAACTGAACTTGAAACTAAATAGAGTTTTAGGGCAAAAACTGATACCTCAAGTTGGAACTAAGCCGGTAGAGAATAAATATGGGAATCTAGCCATCATGTCTGCTTCGGTTTCCCACGTAGCTCCTTCAACCTGCAGATTCCTCCAAAAAACCTTGAATGAAGCTACTTCCTTGTTCCTTAGCCTTCGAACCTGATGATCCAGTATTTCCACCGGAACCTCCTCATAACTAAGGTTGTCCTTCACACCAACACTGTCCGCCGGAACAACTAGAGCTGGATCACCTAAACACTTCTTTAAGAGCGATACATGGAATACAGGATGCACGGAAGCTAATTTTGAGGGCAACTCCAATTCATATGCCACCTTGCCAACCCGTTTCACAATTCGGTAGGGGTCAACATAACGAGGGATGAGTTTTCCTTTCTTTCTAAACTGCATCACTCCCTTCATGGGAGACACCTTCAAAAACACCCAATCATCCACTTCGAACTCAAGTTCTCTCCTTCTCACATCGGCATAGGACTTTTGGCGACTTTGAGCTATTTTCAACTTGTCCCGTATGAGCTGAACCTTCTCTATAGCCTCATGGACTGAATCTGGTCCTATCTTTCCGCTTCACCAATTTAAAACCAACCAATAGGCGATCTACATATTTGCCCATAGAGAGCCTCAAACGGAGCCATCTGAATACTGGAATGGTAGCTATTATTGTATGCAAACTCGATAAGAGGCAAATGATCATCCCAACTACCTTTTAAGTCAATTACGCATTCTCTCAACATGTCCTCAAGAGTCTGAATTGTCTGCTCCACTTGACCATCCATTTGTGGGTGAAATTGTGTGCTAAGCTTAACCGGAGTATCTAGTCCTTTTGAAAAGACCTCCAAAACTGAGAGGTAAGTACCTTTGTCTGATATGATGGACAAGGAAACTCCATGCAATCGAACTAGCCCTCGGATATATTGTTTGGCATAATCCTCTACCAAATCCGTGGTTTTGACCGGTAGAAAATGAGTGGCCTTGGTCAACCTATCCACCACAACCCAAATGGAGTCGTATTGCCGACGAGTACAAGGTAAACCTGTGATGAAGTCCACATTGATTTCTTCCCACTTCCAAGTAGGAATGCTGATGTCCTGAAGAATATTTCCCGGTCTCTGGTGCACGACCTTCACTTGCTGACAGTTTGGACACTTAGCTACAAACTCCGCGATGTCCTTCTTCATGACATTCCACCAATAGACTTCCTGTAAGTCACAGTACATCTTGGTGGCACCTGGATCCATGAGCCTCGTGCAACATCCGACTCCTCAAACCATCAACATCCGGAACACCTAAGCGAACCTGGTACCGAAGCACACCATCTCCCCCTTTGAAGAAGACCTCCACCCTCTGATTCTGAACGGCTTCCATTAACTTTACCAAAATCGGGTCCTCGTCTTGTCTAGCTTTTACATCAGTCACCAAAGACGATTTTGATCTGTTCTGAATAATAACACCACCTTGGTTGAGTCAACCAACCTAACTCCCAACCTTGCAAGTCAATGCACATCCTTCACCAGCTCCTTCTTCCCCTCATCCACATGGGACACACTTTCCATAGAGAGTCTACTAAGTGTGTTTCCTACTACATTGGCCTTACCTGGATGGTAAAGGACACTCATATCATAGTCCTTGAGTAGCTCCAACCACCTCTTTTGTCGAAGATTGAGATCTTTCTGGGTAAACACATATTGTAAACTCTTATGGTCTATAAACACATCCACGTGGACCTCGTACAAATAATGTCTCCATATCTTCAAGGTGAATACCACCACGGCCAATTCAAGATCATGGGCCGGGTAATTCCTGATCTTGGGCAAATTTATATGCCCAAGTGATACACAAATGTGTCATTTTGCCTTGTTTATCTATCGATGTTTGTACATTCTCATGTGAATTGTAATAAAATGTGAATTTATACTAACCGACATGATTAGAGTTGTTTTGCAGGAAAAATATAAAGTTATGGAGCTAAGATGCATGTTGGGAGAGATCGGGATTGGACTCGGAAGCTAGCAAGGGAAAAAGCACAAGGAAAGCACGAAGTAAAGGGGCTCCGTGATGGAGCCGTGTCCCGCTGCCATCGCGGATGCATTCTGCCTGGATGCTGAAATTATGCCAAATTCCAGTGAAGGTGCGCGTTGGGGCCGTGGCACGTTGGCCTAGCCCCGCGTTGCACGCCATGCCACATTGGGCCTTAATACCTGGATGACCGGATTCCAGTGAGGGTCCGCGTTGGTGGCGTGTCACGGAGGAAGTGCTCCGCGATGCACTCCGTGACACGTTGCTTGTTATTCCGGGAAAAATTCCCACTAGTATAAATAAAACACTTAGGTTCATTTTTAATAATTTTGACTTGGTGGAGCAAGAACGTGGGTTACAGGCAATTGAGGGGACGAAAATTTCAGGGTTTTTCTCTATCTCCTTCTTCTTTATTTCAATTGCTTGTATGATTAACACTCATTTAACGATGTTTAATCCACAAATGAGTGGATAAATTCCCTTCTTGCTGAGGTTAAGAACATTTGTATTGAAATGTGATTATTGATAAATTGGTTTTCATCTTTTCTTCCATGGTTGTTCTATTGATTCTTGTTCTTACTGCATTAATGTGTGGCCAACGTTAATGTATATCTAAAAAGTCCGGTTTCACTCGAGAGAGCAAGAAATTGGAAAGTTGTGAATTAATAGGATATGTTCTTTACTTGGTTTGGGAAAATTGAGTCTTGATTTACTTTCAGGATAGAAATATACTTGAAAGTCGTATTAGTCAATTTAGGAACCGGAATTGTATGGCTAGAACATGAATTGCATTTAATCACAGAAATGTAGGTGGATGGTTCATGATTCTTAAGTGAGGTTAAATACGAGAGTTTTAATCTCTTGGCAATAGTTCTTGGCTAGCAACTGGAGGAAAAGATCAACCAAATTATGATGATAAATAATTTCATTACATGTTCGTTTAACCTCGGCATGCTCATACTTATAGTTCAGACTCAAATTATATATTCGTTTTAGACTTAGTATAAAATTAGGGAACAAAATATCAAAATCTTCTTCACACTATTGTCTGCAGTTAGAGTTAAAGTTTATTGATACTTGATTAGATTGATACCTTAGTCCAGTCCCTGTGGGATCAATACTTGGCTTACTTGAGCCACTTTACTACTTGTTCGACCACGTGCACTTGCGTTTAGTTATACCGAAATCTCCGAACAAGTTTTTGGCGCCGTTGCCGGGGACTGGCAATTGGTAAATTTTTCCTTAGTGTTAGTTTACTATTTCTTCTTAGTGTTGACAACTTGGTCTTAGCCTGTATTTTGCAGATACTAATTTCTGTTGAACACTGGCAAGAGACAAGGAGCTGGTGGACTCATATTTAGAGCCGGAAAGACAATTTCATCGTCAAAGGAGAGAAGCTCTAGAGAAAAAGCCGTAGTTGCTCAGACAAACAATCCTGGAGCAACAACAGAATCCACCAGTTGTAAGGGCAATGTTAGTGCCCGAGGAAATGGCAGCTAGGCCGGTTCGCGAGGTGGCAATCCCACATGCTAACAATGTCACATCTAGCATCCGCAAACCTGAGCCAGGAGGGAGGTTTGAGCTTAAACAAAACATGGTGCAATTGCTGCACACCAGCGGGCAATTCACAGGTCTCCCTCATGAGGATCCACAGCAACATCTCCAAAATTTTTTGGAGATAAGTGACACTTACATCCCCGCTGGAGTGTCATCAGATTGTGTCAGGCTTACATTGTTCCCATTTTCACTTTTGGGAGAAGCTAAGAGGTGGTTGAAAGCTGAGCCACCTAATTCCATCACCACGTGGGATGATCTTGCAAAGAATTCTTGATACGGTTCTTTCCATCCGGTAAAACAACAAGACTTAGAATTCAAATTCCAAGTTTCAAACAGAGAGAGGGAGAGAATCCGTATCAAGCCTGGGAGAGATTCAAATCTATGTTGCAGGATTGTCCTCATCATCACCAATCCAATAATGTGCTGGTGCATACTTTCATAGAGGGTCTGGAACCCCACACAAAAATCTTGCTAGACTCAGCAGCTGGGGACAAGCATTGGAGAAAACCTATGAGGAGCTGTATACCTTGTTAAATCGTATTTCGCAGGGGAATCCGGAGTGGAATGCGGACTCGTCAAGAGGAGGAACAAGGAAAGCAGCAGGAGTCTTAGAAGTGGATGGTTTTACAGCTATTGCTGCACAGATAGCTGCGTTTCAGAATTAACTCAACACCCACTTCAGTAACATGAGCATGAACCAGTCTCAAGCCCCAGTGAATGTAGTGCAGCAGATTTGGTGTGAAGTGTGCGGAAGTAATGAACACTCAGCTGAGTGTTGCGGAGCAAATCCTGATTCGGTGAACTTTGTTGGTAATATATAGAGAAACAACCACCTACAGTATGGCAACAGCTACAATTCCAACTGGAGGAATCACCCAAATTTCTCTTGGGGTAGTAACAACCATCAAGGGCAAAGTTCGAGTCAGGGGGCACAGAGAAATCAAGGAGGGCAGCAGAATTATCAGTCACAATACAGAAGCAACAATGCACCTCCTCCACCACCATCACCCAGCATTGAGGAAATGTTCAAGACAATGATAGCTAACCAAGCACAATTGCAGGCTGACTACGTGAAATTGGCAGCCGATGTAAAGAACAATTAGTTAGTTACCAAGGCGCTGGAGTACCAGTTTGGGCAATTTGCTGGAGCCCAAAACACCAGGCCTAGAGGAGGACTTCCGAGTGACATTGATCCCAACCCCAAGCAAGTAAATGCAGTGACCACAAAGAGTGGTTTGCAACTTAAGGAGGTGGAACCGGAAAGACTACCACAGCAGTCGGAAGCAAGTGAAAAGGAGAGGGAGCACAATGATGATAAGGGGAAGGAGAAGGATGCTGAACCAGAAAAACCACCACCCTCGTTCCCTCAAAGACTAAGGAAACACAAGGAGGAAGCGTGTTTCAAAAAGTTCATGGAGGTGCTTAAGAAGGTACACATTAATTTACCTCTTGTTGATGTTTTGCAGGGAGTGTCGAAGTACGCAAAGTATATTATGGACATCGTGGCAAACAAAAGCAGGTTGACTGAGTACGCTATGGTGGCGCTTACGGAGGAGTGCACTTCACGGATACAAAATAGGTTGCCCACAAAGCTCAAAGACCCTTGGAGCTTTACAATACAAATTACAATTGGGCAGAGTATCCGAGCTCGCGGATTATGTGATTTGGGAGCGAGCATTAACTTGATGCCGACATTGGTATTCAAGAAGTTGGGACTAGGGAGTCCTAGACCAACAACAGTGATCTTGCAACTAGCAGATCGTTCCTTGGCAAGAACTGATGGCATTGTGGAGGACGTGCTGGTGCAAGTGGGCTCCCTCATCTTCCCGGTAGACTTTGTTGTGCTGGACTTCGAGCCAGACGCGGAAGTCCCAGTTGGGACTAGGGAGTCCTAGACCAACAACAGTGATCTTGCAACTAGCAGATCGTTCCTTGGCAAGAACTGATGGAATTGTGGAGGACGTGCTGGTGCAAGTGGGCTCCCTCATCTTCCTGGTAGACTTCGTTGTGATGGACTTCGAGCCAGACGTGGAAGTCCCATTTATTTTGGGATGTCCTTTCTTGGCGACCGGGAAAGCGATGATTGATGTAGCTGCAGGGCAGCTAACCATGCGAGCACACGACAAGGTGGAGGTGTTTGATGTGTACAAGGCCACCAAGCTCCCAGCTGTGTACGAGGAACTCTCAGTGATCAACGTGATTGATCGAGCTGATGTTGTCCAGAGCGTTGAGTCACGGGAGTTATTGGGGAAACCACCGGAGAGGTGTAAGCATTACTGGGGTGAGGATGGTAGTCGAGAGAAAACATCCATCACCCTAGAGGATGACTGAGCTTAATGACGTCGAGCCGTGATGGTAAATCAGGCGCTGCACGGGAGGCAACCCGTGAAAAATTTTTGTAATATTTTAATAGATTCTGTAGAAAGAAAAAAAAAGAAAAGAAAAAAAATGATGAGAAAAGTAAAAATAAAAACAAAATTTGTATTTTATGTGAAACCTATAAATTCTAACCAATTTCTTGTTGTGAGAGGAATTTTAGGTTGAACGGAGGATAAATATGCAAAGGATCGCAAAGGAAAAATCGAGGTAAGAAAAATAATAAAAAGTGGCAAAACAGTGAGCCTACGCGATGGCTCCGTGACACGTTGAAGTGTAATCTGGAATTTTTGAAAAATTCCAGAGTACTGGCGCGATGTCTCCGTGTCATGAAGGGAATGCTCTGCGTTACCCTCCGTGACACGTTGAAGGCAATTTCGCGACGGGTCACACCGGGTCGCCGGGTGACCCGCGCGAAAAATCTTCTTTTTAACCCCTTTTTCCCTCATTTTTCCCATATTTTCACTCCCCTCCGCGACAAACAACCCAAAATCCACCCTCCCCCAACGTGACACGGACCAAGGATCAAATTTTCTTCAACTTTTCTTCGATATCATCGAATTTAAGGTATGTTTGTTAACTTCATCTCATTTCTTGTCTTATTTTTCCGATTTTGAGCATAAGAAGTGAGGAAAACTTGCCCTAAGAGTATATTGAGCATGAATTCAATTAAATTATTGTTGATTGATGTTCGTAGTGTTGTTGTGATTGTATGAACTTGATAAATACATGTTTGTTTGAATGTGTGCTAAATTTGTAGCTAGGGTTGGAATTTGAATAGGAAGAAGTTAAATTTGGTTGAAAATTTGAAAATGACTGGGTTGTTCATGTTGGGTAAGGTGAATTATGTGGTGCTCATTATGAATATGTTGAGTAAACGATGGATTTTTGGGAGAATGAAATTGTGAATCACAAAGAACTTGGTGGGTTGCATAGGTTGTGTTAAGAGTTTTTTTCTGTGCTAAGTTCTATGGGATGAAATGGTATTGAGGGTCATATGTTGAATACCTGTATGAAGTCTGAGTAGTACGTAGGATATATTCCATCGAATTCTCTGAATGCACAAAGCATGTTGTTGTTTCCTGTTGTAAATTGGGAAGTGCGAATTTTCTTGCCGGAACATTGTGATTGTGGCTAAAGACTAAGTGTGGGGTGGCTTAGATTAACCCAACCTTAGTCGAAGCTAATTTTACTTTGAATAACATTGGGACTATCCGTTTGATTTGACAGGAAGGATGGCAAGCAGGCACGACAAGGGAAGGGCGCATCAACATCAAGCGCTGGAAGGAAAAGACTTAGACTGGGAACAGCAGTCCCAGCAGCACCAGCGGTTCCACGCGGCCAACGTCGTCAATATGGAACCCAATGGGTGATAGAGGAGGGGAAGAAATGGTACGCAAAGCATAAGGAAAGCAAATACTTCCCTAAGGAACACATTGCTAGGGAACCATTGGCACAGGAATTCCCCAGGATTGTCCACAGGATTGAGGCAGTCGGGCTGAATTTTATCTTTGACGAGCCCAAGGAGTGCAATCTGCACCTAATTCGGGAATTCTACGCCAATTGGAACCCGACACTCAGAAGTCACACCATAAAGATAAGAGGGCAGATAGTCACTTTTGAGCCCCATCACCTTAATGCCATCTTGGGGGCGCGGGACACAGACGCCCATGTGCTTCGGCACTGAATATCACTCCACCATATGCAGACATCAGACGCACTTTGTGTGGAGCCCGGTCTACAGCACGGTGGAGCAGGCATAAGGAGAGGGGCTACCATCAGACATTGCCCTACTCACAGATGAACAGGGAAGCCAGGATATGGCTTAAGATTGTTTGTTCCTGCCTGATCCCGGGGGTGCATATGACAGATGTCACCCGGGATCGTGTATGATTGGTCTTGCCTTGATGAAAGGGCTGGAGATCAATGTTGGGGCGGTGATTATCTCCGCCATGAAGAGAGCCCGTTTGCATTAAGGGCACAGGTACGGGTTTGGTGGCTTAATGACCACGTTCCTGAGGGGCCTAGATGTTAAGGAGGAAGACCTTGACTACATCCCGCAGATGAGGAGGCGGGCCTTAGATGTCACCAAAACTAAGGCACCCGACACCACTCACGGGCCAGTTCTTACACTAGCCGAGCGACATGCTCGAGATGATCAGTACATGGCTCGCATGTTCGTGATGCAGATGCTCCAGCTGCGCATAGGCGGGAGGCCGGCAACAGAAGATGAGTTGTGGCAGCTCGAGCTAGACTACCCTTTTGGGGAAAATGCCAGGGCTCTATGCCGAGTGGGGCCAGCTTTTGTGGAGCCCACTGATGATGATGTCCCCACAGATGAGGAGACACGTCCTGATGACTCTGATGTTGAGTCAGATGATGACGACGGGGGCGATTCAGACATGGGAGACGAGGCAGCGGCACCTGACGAAGAAGTGGAATACTTCGATTGATCAGGGAGTTTCACCACCCACTTTTGTGCTATGCTGAATTTTGTGAACACTGGGGACAGTGTTCGATTTAAGTGTGGGGTGGGAGTAGTTAGGTGCTGGTTGTTTTTGTTATTAATGTCTCTGTTCTGTTGTTGTGCTTGGAAAAACTTGACCCTGTGACTTTTGTGTGTATGTCTGTATTGTAATTAATGTGAAGCTATTGTGTGCTGTTGAATGTTGTTAGCTGGTTTTGTAAATATTTTTGTTTTATCGAAATTATCAATATTTTTAAAAATTTTCGTGAAACTTTTTATTTTTGGGTTTCTCGGCGTTTGTTTTCGGTTCTTTTACCGAGAATAGTCCCATTGAACCGAAGTCGTAATTAGTAATTGTTCCCTATGATGGATGGATGACAACCGTCTTAAGGGAAATGTAGTCGATAGGAGTAGTTTTTGTTTGTTTCTTTTAATTTTTTTCTTTTGTTTGTTTGTATCCCAAACGTGTTGTTACTTTATGATTGTGACATTCTTGTGGTGTGTTGTACATGATATTTAAAATGCAAAGGTGATTCGTCTGAAAGCATGCAACTTTGTAAATATGTTGAGATACCTAGGCCATAGAGTTCGATTCGGTGTGATTGAGGCTTAATGTTTGAATTCTTGTAATTAGCTGATTGAAGAGTCTGTGAATATGTCTTGAGTTGAGCATGTGCAATGAGTGTGTGGTGAGGTTTCGATTCTTCCATGTTGTTGTGAAGTGTCTAGAGCTTGCCTGGTGTGTATACGAAATGAAATGAAGGATGTGTATTGTAGGAAAGGATGTAGGCATTTCTTTGCTTTAACCGAAAGTTTTTTTTTTCGTACCCACCTTGAATGTACATCCTAGTTAGCCCATTGAGCCTTTAGCCTATTTCTTTCTTTTGTCAAAAAGTTGTAAACCGAGCTTAACCCCTTCTTTTCATTATTCGTGAATTTGATCCAAACCTCTTAAGCGCTCAAAAAAAAATAATTTTCCCACGGTGTCAAGGAGTGAGAATGGTGAAAAGAAAAGAAAAAGCAAAGTGATGAAAGGAAAGAAAAGGGTCAAAGGTGCACTCGCTATAAATTAAACATAATGAAGATATATAAATAATCTTTGTTATTAAGTCAAGTGTGCTTAAAGATATGGGGTCAAAAATAAAGACAAACTTCAAGAATGGGAGGATGAAGGAAGAAACAATGCCCATAAGGTTGATGGGATGTATTGAAAAAGCGCTTAAGGAGGCTAGTTGTTATTGTTGGTTAGCCCAATATTTTCTAGTTCCGTAGCTTACATTACAACCCGTTAAGTCCTACGTGATCTTACATCATGTGTCCTTATATTAGTGGAGTAATACACTAAAGGCAACCCTATGGTTCATGACATGATGCATGTGAATTCTTTTGGGAGAGAGAGCAAAATCTTGTTTATATGCCCCTGCATGTAATGATTTGAGTTCATGTGATTAAAAAGAGGAAAATTCTCTTGTGTGGTGAGGGCACATGCTCGACGAGAGATTGAATTTCGTGTCGGATATCTTGATCAGTTGATTTGCATGAGTTTGCCAATACCGAGAGTCGATTCTTGAGTCTAGGAGGTCTTAATGTGTTGGAGGTCATCGTACTGATAAGACTGCATGTTTTCCTGATGATTTGCTATATTAAATAATCGGTATAACCGTAGCTTGAATTATCGAGCCAAAGTAGCCAGGATGGGGTGTCAATTGCATGAGGTGTAAGATTATTGTTCGGGGACGAACAAGGATTTAAGTGTGGGGTAAGTGATCTTGGGCAAATTTATATGCCCAAGTGATACTCAAATGTGTCATTTTGCCTTGTTTATCTATCGATGTTTGTACATTCTCATGTGAATTGTAATAAAATATGAATTTATACTAACCGACATGATTAGCATTGTTTTGAAGGAAAAATATAAAGTTATGGAGCTAAGATGCATGTTGGGAGAGATCGGGATTGGTCTCGGAAGCTAGCAAGGGAAAAAGCACAAGGAAAGCACGAAGTAAAGGGGCTCCGCGATGGAGCCGTAGTCACGCTTCCATCGCGGATGCATTCTGCCTGGATGCTGAAATTATGCCAAATTCCAGTGAAGGTGCGCGTTGGGGCCGTGGCACGTTGGCCTAGCCCCGCGTTGCACGCCGTGCCACATTGGGCCTTAATACCTGGATGATCGGATTCCAGTGAGGGTCCGCGTTGGTGGCGTGTCACGGAGGCAGTGCTCCGCGATGCACTCCGTGACACGTTGCTTGTTATTCCGGGAAAAATTCCCACTAGTATAAATAGAACACTTAGGTTCATTTTTAATAATTTTGACTTGGTGGAGCAAGAACGTGGGTTACAGGGAATTGAGGGGACGAAAATCTCAAGGTTTTTCTCTATCTCCTTCTTCTTTATTTCAATTGCTTGTATGATTAACACTCATTTAACGATGTTTAATCCACAAATGAGTGGATAAATTCCCTTCTTGCTAAGGTTAAGAACATTTGTATTGAAATGTGATTGTTGATAAATTGGTTTTCATCTTTTCTTCCATGGTTGTTCTATTGATTCTTGTTCTTACTGCATTAATGTGTGGCCAACGTTAATGTATATCTAAAAAGTCCGGTTTCACTCGAGAGAGCAAGAAATTGGAAAGTTGTGAATTGATAGGATATGATCTTTTCTTAGTTTTGGAAAATTGAGAATTGATTTACCTTCAGGATAGAGATATACCTGAAAGTCGTATTAGTCAATTAAGGAATCGGTTTTGTATGGCTAGAACATGAATTTCTTTTTATCACAGATATGTAGTTGGAAGGTTCATGATTCTTAAGTTGGGTTAAATACGAGAGTTTTAATCCATAGGCAATAATTCTTGACTAGCAACCGGAGGAAAGATTAATCAATTTGTATCGATAATTTATTTCTATACATGTTCAATTTAGCCTCAGCATGCTCATACTTATAGTTCAGACTCAAATTATATATTCGTTTTAGACTTAGTATAAAATTAGGGAACAAAATATCAAAATCTTCTTCACACTATTGTCTGCAGTTAGAGTTAAAGTTTATTGATACTTGATTAGATTGATACCTTAGTCCATTCCCTGTGGGATCGATACTTGGCTTACTTGAGCCACTTTACTACTTGTTCGACCACGTGCACTTGCGTGTAGTTATACCGAAATCGCCGAACAATTCCTCTCATGAACTTTTAGCTGTATGGAAGCATATGCTATAACTTTTCCATGCTGCATCAGTACACACCCAATTCGAATCCTTGAAGCATCACAATACACCACGAACCCATCGGTATCCTCGGTAGGGTTAACACTGGTGCTGAAGTAAGTCGAGTCTTCAACTCCTGAAAGCTCCTCTCACAAGCCTCCAACCATTGGAATTTCACCTTCTTTTAGGTCAATTTGGTCAAGGGTGTTGTAATAGATGAGAAACCTTCAACAAATCTCCAATAGTAGCCAGCTAAACCCAAAAAGCTCTGAATACCCAAAAAGTCTAGGCCAATTCTTCACCGCTTCTATTTTCTGAGAGTCCACATTTATACCCTCACTTGATACCACATGGCCCAACAATGCCATAGAGTTCAAATAAAACTTGCACTTGCTAAATTTGGCATACAATTGGCGATCCTTGAGAGTCTGTAGCATCACTCTAAAATGAGCGGCATGCTCCTCCTCGCTCCGAAAGTATATCAAGATGTCATCAATAAACATAATCACGAACATATCCAGGTATGGCTTGAATACCATGTTCATCAAGTCCATAAAAGTTGTAGAAGCATTCGTTAGTCCAAAATACATAACTACAAACTCATAATAACCATACCGCATCCTAAAAGCTATCTTCGGGATGTCGCTCTCCCGAACCCTAAGTTGATGGTACCTGAATCTGAGATCTATCTTTGAAAAGCACTTGGCACCCTGGAGCTGGTCAAATAAGCCATCAATCTTGGGTAGAGGATACTTGTTCTTGACGGTGAGCTTGTTCAATTGCCGATAATCAATACACATACGGAGAGAACCATCTTTCTTTCGGATAAAGAGAACTGGTGCACCCCATGGGGACTTGCTCAGTCTAATGAAACCCTTATCTAACATGTCCTTCAACTTCTCCTTCAACTCCTTTAGCTCGGTTGGAGCCATTCTGAAGGGAGGAAAAGATATAGGCTACGTGTCGGGAAGAATATCAATACCAAAATCAATCTCCCGCTCAGGCGAGATTCCTGGTAAATCATCTGGGAAGACTTCGGGATACTCACATACTACTAGGACTGACTGGATAGTCGAGGTATCGGACTCAACATTCTTAACCCTAACTAGATGGTACACACAACCCTTAGAAATCATCTTTCTGGCTTTAAGGTAGGAAATGAAACGACCTACAGGCACAGCTGAACTACCCTTCCACTCTATGACTGGCTCAACTGAAAATCTGAACTCTGCTTCCCGAGTTCTATAATTAACTGAGGCATAACATGCAAATAGCCATTCCATGCCGAGGATAACATCAAAATTGGTTATGGCTAACTCTATCAAATCTGCTGAAGTGACTTTCTGAAGGAATGTGACCGGTTAACTTCTATACACCCGTCTAGCTACAATTGAATCACCTACTGGGGTAGAGACTAAGAAGGGTTCTGACAATATTTCAGGACTGACTCTGAAGCTACTAGCCACACAAGGTGTCACAAAAGACACCCGGGATCTAACAAAGCATAAACATCAAGATGAAAAACTCGTAACATACTAGTGACCACATTCGAGGAGACCTCCTGCTCCGGGAAGAATGCTAAGGCATAGAATTTGTTTTGGCGCTAGCCGCCACCTGTGCTAGTAGATGCCCCCTATTGTGCTAAGCGTGCGGGAGGAGATACTGAACTGAAAGTTGGGCCTTTGTCCCCATCATGGCCCTATCTCCCTGCTGGGCAATCTTTGAGCATGTGTCCAGGATGCCCACACCCGAAGCAAACACCACCTGCTAAACACTGGCCCATGTGCCCCTCACCACATCTGCGGTAAGCGGGGATGCTAGAATCTGCGGGTCTACTGCTCTGACTCTTAGATCCTGATGCTCGCCCCCTATGATCGTGCCTAGGCCTGGATGGAACACTCAACACTGAATATATTGGGGCTGAAGATCTCTAGTAGGTCTACTGTCAGTGCCCACCACCCGGCCTCGGCTGAGAGAATCCATAACTATTAGTCCTGGCCCTCTTGGCCTCTCTCTCTCTCGTATGCACTGTCTCCATCTCTTGGGCATATAAAACTATTCGAGGGAGATCCATATCCTGGTGGAGCATAGCGATCCTACAATCCTTGTCCAAATAGTCCGCCACACCATGAACAAATCTGCTCACCCATGCCCTCTGATCAGCCCCTAACTCTGGGGCGTACTTTGATAGGTGAGTGAACTCAAGGGCATACACCTGCACCGTCATCCTCCCTTGCTTAAGATTTAAGAACTCAGTTGCCTTTAACTTCCTCATCTCACGAGGGAAGAACCGATCTAGGAATGCAATATGGAACTCCTCCCAAGTGACAAGGCCCGCTCCGGCAACCCTACTACCCTTCCATTGCCAAAATCAGATGTGTGCGATCCCCTTCAGCCGATATGAGGCCAACTCCGCACACTCAACTCCATTCACCCTCATGACTTGGGTGAGCTTTACAATCTCATCAATGAACTCATGCGGGTCCTCATCTACTTTTGACCCAAGGAACTCTAGCGGGTTCATTCTCAAGAAATCCCTGACTCGAGCTGCCTCTGCATTTTCATTTTGCAAAATATGTGCAACTGCCTGCTGATTGACCTGAGTGGTCTAGGCCTGCGCGAGCATCTGAATAGTTTCTTGAAATTCAGCATGGGCAACTGGCTCCGGTGTATGGTGCTCCTGGATTGGTGGGGCCTACTGGTGCCCACTTCTATTGCCATCCTCATGGTCGTTTCCATCCCCATTCCTCCTACTATTAACTCTACGGGGAGTCATGATTCTGCAATCGTGAATAGAATGAGTTAGAAGGATAGGGAGGCATTTCATCGCACGACATAGATCATGAAAGAAGGGAACATTTCCTAAACGTCTCGTAGCCTCTTCGTCATAAGTGTGGCGCGTATCACGACCATGAAAAAGACTCTACTCAATGCGGCTTTCAGACACCCTAGGACACTTCAAACCTATTTCTCTTATACCAAGTTTGATATGATCCGAACATAGGCCCGGATCGCAACACGGGACAAGGAGCCCCAGAGACTCCAAGTCGACCCATGGAATGAACATTCATCTAACTCAATCAATAAAATAGAAGAATTAACATGATAATCTTAGCGAAAGTCTGAAATAAAAATCATCATAATACACAATCTGAAGCTGAATACATTCGTTTTATCTGAAAAGCCTCTAAGTGTGATAAGTTGATGGGACAAGACCCCAACTAACTCGCTAAAGCTGAAAACTAAAAATCCATGAAGAAATATGATAAAAACATGGTGCTAGGGAGATGAGGACTCACCACAAGTGTAGGATGCTAACTCTGAAAGGCTGGCTAAGAACAAGGCTGAGACTGAGTCTCGGGGCCTATATCATGAAATGATACAACATAGAGTATGCGGTCAGTATGTGGAATTTACCGAATATGCAAGGTGAGAAAACCGGTTAAATAAGTAAAATCATTTAAAACATGCATAGTAATAAACATAAACAAATAAGAATCTGAGAGTAGGGCTTGCATGCTATTTTTCTAAAATCATGATCTCAACATAACATAACATCATAACTGAATCGATTGACCCAAAGCTAAAATCTGATAGTCATAAGTAAAGCTGAACATTGAGTCAAACCTACTTTAGAACATATATAGATTTATATAACGTGAGTGATAACATGCATAATTCAAATAATGAGGAACAATGGGAGACTCGTCTTTTAACCGACATACCACAACAGAGTTTACGTGGCCCCAACTATCACACTCAAGTTGTTAAAGTCATCCAAAGCCTTCTCAGGGCTATGGACGATACCGTGATATCAATATCAAGCTCGGGGCCCAATCGGGGTAGGGATAGCTTACAAGGGAGGTCCCAAAGTAATATATAAAATAGTATAAACCTACATTGGCGCGTAGTTCTGAGGCATAGGGTGATCAACCCTTAGCCTACTCGGTTCTAGACACTACTCCCAAGACCATGTATATGCTCTTCATCGTTTTTCAACGAAGTTACAATCATCTATTGACGAAGCTCAA
Organism: Datura wrightii; assembly: GCA_035772735.1. NCBI lineage: Eukaryota > Viridiplantae > Streptophyta > Magnoliopsida > Solanales > Solanaceae > Datura > Datura wrightii. The sequence continues at coordinate 25,971,840 of JASDFA010000027.1, read as the reverse complement.
TAATCAAATACATCTCAAATCTAAAATTTATGCATATGAGGAGCTTTAGCTGAAACCATACTACAAACTGAAAAATAATTAGGAGTCTTCGCTCCAAAACCATATGGTAAGCGTAATTTGGGAAAATCATAAATCATACTTGAACATATGAGCATTTCCCAATACTTTAACGTGCTTGAAAATACATAATTCCCTTGAAAATATGATTATAAATATGAGTAACTTGATAACATGCTTTTCATCAATGATATCTCATCATACTTGAACATTCATCATAAATCTCAACTTTCATGAATTTCTCATAAATGGGCATCTCAAATTTTTAAAGCTTAAAACATGATTTTAATTTAAAACAATGTAAAACTTGCCCATGAATCATAATTCAATAGTAGAAATATATTTAAATCATACTCATATAGAGAATTAGGAATTTCATGCATTGGGTTAAAACCCCATAGAATCAGCATACAAATTTTCATGATTTAAAGAGAGATTGGGCATGGGTGTGAACGAATTCACCCATTCATAACCCCAGGTACCTGATTATAGCTGATTCTTACACTTCTTTGATTGCCTAAGAGGAATTGAAGAGAACTTGAAGGAGAACAAGCTTGATCACCTCTCTAACTCGGTAACTTTGCACGCATGAGTAAGAATGGCCTAAAATGAACTTAACCCTCTTAAAACTAATCATTCATAATTTAAAATGTAGTTTAAACCTTAGGATCATAGGAATTACGAAAAAACCCTTACTAAATTCGCAGGAAATAACGGAATGTCAGTCCCCACGAGGGACTGGACGACTCGTTACTCAAGGCCATGACTCGTGGCATCGATCGTCATGTACACTACCTGAAGGTTCATCTGGGGCTTATCATGAGGGACATCACGATTCGTTACCGGTGACCATGAGTCGTGGTCACCACCCGTCACATGAACTGTCCTAAATTTCAAATAATTTCCATCTGCTGACCAAGACCCATCCCACGGATCGTGGTGACTGACCACGACTCATGGGGTCCTTCTGTAGGGTACACTACCACTTTTCTTCGCCTTCTCAAAATCCTTGCCCACGACTGACTCAACGAGTCGTGGGGCCTAACCACGACTCATGGTCATGTTCGTGGGGACCCTAACTCCCAAAAATCCAATTAACACCATGATCCTCACCACGAGTCACATCACGGCTTGTGGTCTGCCCCCACGGGTCATAGAACGACTCGTTCTAATACCTGATGCCATATTTCCAGTTTTTCTCCATTTCACCCCTGGGTCTGATATTTGGACTTTTCGAGTATTATAGTAATGCTATGGGTGGCGCGCCTTGCCATCCACCTATCTCCAAAAAATAATGTTCACTAAGTCTGTGGTGAGATAGACGGGGTGGCGCGCCAGGGGCTATTTGGACGAAAATTTTTTGTCAATATTGACTTAAAACACATTAAAATTATATAAAAGCCCATGCCCACTTATTTATTTAAAGTCTCATTCATCCTTTTTTCCTCAAAAAGTTGTAAAGGAAAAAAATAAAAATTCCTCTCTCTCCCTCCTCTTAAGTCGTAACTCTCCCACTCCCTTTCCCCTCCATTTTTGTCTTCTTCAACAAGTTGGTGAAGGTCTCATCTTCCATTCAAGTAAGTATATTTCTTCTATCTTGTTTGTTTTATGATGAAAGCATGCTCCCACACCCTCTTCCCCAAGATTTAGAATCCAAAATCACCATTTTTGGTGAAAAGCATGAATTTCATGTTTTGGGGTTTTATGAACTTAATGTCTTAAATTCTTCCATTATTTTATGTTATCTTTATTGGGTAGCTTGACTCTTGGTTGAATATGGTGATCTTAACTTGTGGGAATGATGGTATTTGGTGAATTTAATTGTTGAATGTTGGTGGGTAGATGTATTAAATGTAGAGAGATAAAGTACATCATTCTTGAATGTGATAAATGCTAGAGTTGGTGAGTTTCTTGATTAATTCATGTTGGATGGTTTGTTGAATTGAATATTGTTACTCTATTATATGAATTACTTGAATTATCAATTGAAGGAGGAAAGTGAGAGGGATGACTTAGTTGAGGCATTCTTGGAAAAAGTTGAAGTTAGAGGAGAGTGGAAAAGAAAGAAAAATTCATGAACTTGGTGTAGTATAGAGTAGTGAATCAAATTGAATTGTTGAGATTGGATGATGATGAGGGAAGTCTTGAGTACTCCATTTGATAAATTCTCACAAGCACATTAGCAAATTAAGTGCGAGATGGATTTTTCACCTTCATCACATAGTTAGCCATTTTGTTCATAAGCTAATTTTGTGAAGTTCGTGATTTTTTCTTGTTAGGTACCATGGCATCAAAAGGAAAGGAGGTGGTTGTTGTGAATCCAAGTGTCAAGAGGACTAGGAAAGGAAAAATAGGGGTTAGTTCTTCAGCTTCCAAAGTCAGCCCCGCAAGGAGATTTTGAGCAAAAGTGGTCGAGCCTCATGGGCTCACTTGGTTCAACACTCAAAAAGAAGCCAAGTATGCCCCTAAGAATTGGATAGATGAGATGGCACTTGAGTTCCCGGCCATTCAAGATAAGGTACATGAGTTGGGAGCTGGTTATATCTTCAATGAGCCGGAAAGGTGCAATCTCAATTTGGTGAGGGAGTTCTATGCAAATTGGGATACTTCATTCAGAGAGGGAACTAAGGTAAAGATCAGAGATCCAGTGATGCGATTCACAGCTAAAAGGTTCATTCCTAGAGACACCTGTAGTAGACCCTTCGGAGTATTTCATCTTGGTGGAGAAGTCTCTATACAGAGACATCCGTGACACTTTATATGGTGAGCAATCATCCGCCTGTTGGGCGAGGGATGATAATGGCACTCATTCCACATTGGTGTTTGCTTATTTGAATAGGGAGGCAAAGGTATGGGTAAAGTTTGTGTGTGTTGTCTTTCTCCCAAGGACACATATGACAGAGGTGACTCGAGAGCGGATTGTCTTTGTATACATGCTGATGAATGGAATACCGATCAACTTTGATGTTATGATTCGTGACAATATGAGAAGATCACGAGACAATTATAGATGGAAATATTGTCATGACAGTCTCTTGACCATGTTCTTGAGGAGGCAGGTTGTAATGCCCCGGAAGCTCAAAAATAATATCTGGGACTTGATTCAGAAAAATCTGAAAAGTTGTAGAAAAGTTGCAGAACGACCAACCTGACAGGTCGTTAAGGGACCCAACGACTTGTCAGGTCAGCCGTAAGAAGGATGCCAAGAATATGTATATGTGTTCCTAACAGACAACCCCATGAGTCGTTGTCAGGCCATACAACTTGTTAAGTCGCCCGTTGCTAAGCGGGAGTTTTAAAATTTGAGAAGTAGACAATGTACTTGACGGAAGGTCACCACAAGTCGTCATCAGCAGTAACGACTCGTCAGGTCCTTCGTTTCCAGTCCTTCCTTGCCTTCTTACCAGTGTACCTGACGGATGACACAACGAGTCGTTCCCAGTCATGACGACTCATCATGTGCCCTTCAGGGATCAGCAAAGATTTTCTAGTGTACTTGGCGAGAAAATCCAACGGCTCGTTGGACCTAGTAACGAGTCGTTAGGTCACCTGTTAGGGATACTTGACAGTTTTTCCTTGCAAATTTCTAAGGGCTATTTAGTAATTTTCTATTCTCTCAAGCATTAAACCACATCGTTTAAGCACCAGTTTCAGACGTTTTAGTGAGGAAAACCGGTTCCTTCCCTAATTCTCACGCTAATCCTCAGAAGAACATCGTAGAATTCTCTCTCAGGGTATTTCAGAGCAAAGGCTAGGGCTGAACTTTCCTCTTTGATTTTCAGGCAGATTCTCCAGGTTTCTTCACTAGGTATGTGGCGTTTTAGCAAGGAGATTGTTCTTCCCTTGTGCCCCCAAGATCCTCCTCTAATTCCTCTCTTAGTTATAAGCTCTGAGTCTTTCGAATAAGAAGAGTATTCATGTTTATTTTCATTGATTTCACTTAGAATGATGTTCATGTATATTGTTGATATGATTCCCATAAATTCCTTATCATATTGTCAGTGTTAATGCAAAAAAAAGTGAGTTTAAGCCCTAATGTTTCGAGTAATGATTTTACTTGCTAAATTCCCTCTAGTGAATGAAGAATGTTTTGGGCTGAATTCCTAGAATTTCTTGCTATGCATATATGTTGGGTAAATATCCCATGAATGAGAATGACTTTTGGCCCTGTTGAATGAAATTCCCAAATTCTTGAAATTTCCTTATGGTATGAATTTGTCCGTGTTGTCGGTGTAAATGAGCTCTCTATTAGCTGCTTAGAAATTTAGTTAGTTAGAACATAGAACTCTATCAGTTTAGTCTCAGCCAGAATCATATCAGTCTAGTTTCAATCGGATTTTAGCAACCTCGGTGTTGTCTAGAAAATGTCAGCTGATCAGTTTGACTTCAGTTTATTTTTATGGAGTCAGTGGTGCCTCCTAGTTTTCAGACTCAGATTCAAATTTCAGTTATTTGGTCCATTAGGCGGTCATGAAATTCAGTTATAGCTCTGACCAGCCCCGGGACCACATTTCAGTTAATAGTTGTTCCATAGACGGTTATGACGCTTCTAGATAGGCAGCTTTGATCGGTCTTAGAACCCAGTTCCAAATTCTGGTCTAATAAGGCTCTCAGGGTACATGCAGCTATTCGTCCCTGACTAGTCTTGGGACCCAGTTTCAAGCTATCAGCTTAGTAGTTTAGTTTAGGTTTTTCAGTGGGAGTAGAACTTAGCACCAAGCGGGCCGGAGTTCCAACGCACCCAGGTTCCCAGAACTACGTTGCCAGCATAGGTTTCAGTATTACTTGGCCTGATTGGCCCAAGATATATTTTTGTGATCACCCAGTTCATTCCTTTTGTCCTAGCAAGGTATATTGAATCCTACCGATGCGGTGTATACATCGGACTCCACGTCTAGCTCACGTGGTTAGATGTCGCTTATAGACTCTCCCACTAAGTAGTCCAGTCCAGTATCAGATTAAGCAGCTCAATTCAATATAGTATCCCAGATTTAGTGTTTCAGACTTAGGGCATGTCCATGACCATCAGACAGGGTCGTCTTGACCATTTCAGATTATATCAGTAGTTCAGTTCAGTTTACTTGTTCTTCATGGCGTGTTATTGCAATTCAGACTTTATTTTTAGTATGTCTCTCCCACTTACTCAGTACATTTAAAGTACTGACGCATGCTTTTCATGTTGTATCATTTCATGATATAGCTACAGGTTCTCAGGTCCAGCATAGATAGTTACTTCATTTTCAGAGCATTCCACTTCAGCAGATTAGAGTGTGAGTCCTCGTCATTCGAGGGCCTTGTTTATTTATTTCATTTATTTATGGTTTTGTTTAGACTTAGAGTTAACTGGGGACCTGTCCCAGCAACTCCTCAGTAGTTGGCTTTCAGACCAGACTTGTCTTTCAGATTTGTATTTTAGATGTAGTACTTCTTTCTCTACCTTCAGTCTTTACATTTTCTTAATATTTAAAACTTCCATTATGCATGTTTACTCAGAAAGTTAGTGTATGATAGACCATGGGTTAGCTTGGGGTCACTTGTGGCTTCAAGTACCGTGTTACATCCAGGGTGTAGGCTCAGGGCGTGAAAAACTTGATATAGTATCCTCGGCAAGTCTGAAAGCCACATTGAGTAGAGTCCTTTTCATGGGTGTGAAGCACGCCACACTTATGATGAGGAGGCTACGAGATGTTATTAGGAAAATTCCCCTTTTGTTCATGTTCTTTATCGTGCATTAAAGTCCAATTCTAGAGACGTCTTTCTAAATCATGTCCTTTTCCTTTCAGTGAACAATGCCTCCTCGACATGGAAATGGGCGAAGAGCCGGAAACGCCAACAGACCCGCTCCACCAACTCCGACAGTTCCTCAGGACGACTTTGTGGCTACCGCCGAATTTAGGGCAGCCATTCAGTTGCTTGCTTAGACCGTCACCCATCAAATGAACTAGCAGGTGGGTCTAGTAGCCACAAATGGGTCTGAAGCTACTGCTCAGGTGCGGGATTTCACCTGGATGAACCCTCCAGACTTTCATGGAACAAAGGTGGGAGAGGACCCACAAGTCTTTGTAGATGAGATCAGAAAGATCACCCAGATCATGGGTGTTAACTCCTTAGAGAGTGCTGACCTGGCTGCCTACCCGCTAAAAGGGGTCACCCAGGTTTGGTACGAGCAGTGGAAGGAGGGACGGTCAGTAGATGCAGGACCGGTTGAGTAGGAAGAGTTTCATGCAGCTTTTCTGGATAGGTTCTTTCCTCGGGAGCTGAAGGAGACTAAGATGGCAGAGTTTATGAACCTACGACAGGGCAACACGGCAGTGGAGGAGTATGCTCTGAAGTTTACTAAACTATCAAAGTATGCTCCAGAGATGGTGGCCGAGCCAAGGGCTTGCATGCTGAAGTTCGTAAATGGAGTGTCTAACCTGGTCCTCAAAGAGTGCAGGATGGCAATGCTAATCAAGAACATGGATCTTTCTATCTTATCTGTGTACGCCCATCAGATTGAGGCAGAGAAGCTAAAAGATATGGAACGTAAGAATAAGAGGGAAAGAACTGGTCATACAGATTTTTGCCACCAGAGGTCTGTCAGCGGTAGCCGCCCGTAGCAGCAACAAAAAAAGGCCCCAGCACCTAGCTCAGCCAGCGCACCAACCTTTCGGTCTCACGGATCGAAGGGGTGGGTAATCTAGCACTTAGTCTCAGGCCCACAGTTCAGGAAACAATTATCCAGTGTGCCCCAAGTGCGGCAGAAACCATCCTGGAGAGTGTTTACAGGGTAGAGAGGATTGTTTCGGTTGTGGACAGCTCGGGCATCGACTCAGAGAGTGCCCATCAGCAGGGTGAGGAAGATCACAATCCACTACCTCATCAGCCTCAGCAGGCCAACCAATCAGGTACAGATGGCGGTCAACGCCGGAATCATTTTTATGCTCTCTCTTCTTGTTAGGATCAGGAAAGTTCACCTGACATAGTTACTGGTATGTTGCGTCTCTTTCATCTAGACATCTATTCCCTACTAGATCCAGGAGCTACTCTTTCGTTTGTAACTCCTTATGTAGCAGTTCAATTTGACATCAGTCCAAAGGTCCTATCAGAACCCTTCTCAGTTTCCACCCCAGTTGGCGAGTCAGTTAGAGCCAGTCGGGTGTATAGAAACTGCCCAGTCTCAGTCTTGAATAAAATCAGTCCAGCTGATCTTGTAGAGCTAGACATGGTCGACTTTGACCTTATTCTAGGCATGGATTGGTTACACTCCTACTATGCTTCAGTTGACTCCAGGACTAGAGTTGTCAAGTTTCAGTTCCCAGATGAGCCCGTGTTAGAATGGTCGGGCCGCAGTTCAGCGCCTAAGGGTAGGTTTATTTCCTATCTTAAGGCCCAGAAACTCATCTCCAAAGGGTATCTATATCATCTGGTTAGGGTCAAGGATTCCAACTCTGAGACCCCAACCATTCAGTCAGTTCAAATTGACAGCAAATTCCCAAATGTATTTCCTGAAGATCTTCCTGGAGTTCCCCTTGAACGGAAAATAGACTTCAGGATGGATCTCCTTCCAGATACTCAGCCCATCTCCATCCCTCTTTATAGAATGGCTCCAACTGAGCTTAAGGAGTTGAAGGAGTAGCTAAAATATCTTCTTGATAAGGGTTTCATCAGACCCAGCATCTCTCCCTGGGGTGCTCCAGTGCTATTCGTGCGTAAGAAAGATGGTACCCTCAGAATGTGCATAGATTACCGTCAGCTGAACATAGTCACAGTCAAGAGCACATATCCCTTACCTAGAATTGATGACCTATTCGATCAGCTTCAGGGATCCAGTTGTTTCTCCAAGATCGATCTCAGGTTAGGATACCATCAGTTAAGGTTTAAAGAAAGTGACATACTGAAAACAGCATTCAGAACTCGATATGGTCACTATGAGTTTGTGGTGATGTCCTTTGGGTTGACTAACGCCCCAGCAACCTTCATGGCCTAATGAACAGGGTTTTCAATCCGTACCTAGATATGTTCGTCATCATATTTATCGATGACATTCTGGTGTACTCCATAAATGAGGAAGAGCATGCTAATCACCTAAAGTTAGCATTACAGACTCTTAGAGATCTCCAGTTATTCGCCAAGTTTAGTAAGTGTGAATTCTGGTTGAAGTATGTGACCTTCTTGGGTCATATGGTTTCAGGTGACGGAATACAAGTAGATCCTCATAAGATAGCAGTAGTAAAGGATTGGTCCAGACCTACCTCTCTTACTGAAATCAGGAGTTTTCTGGGCTTAGTAGGTTATTACCGACGGTTTGTGGAAGGTTTCTCCTCCATAGCTTCTCCTCTAACCAAGCTAATCCATAAGAAGGTAAAATTCCAGTGGTCGGATGAGTGTGAAAAGAGTTTTAGGGAGTTAAAGACTCGACTCACTACCGCTCCAGTTTTGACCCTACCAAAAGGGACAGATGGGTTGGTTGTATATTGTGACGCCTACAGAGTTGGACTTGGTTGCGTTTTGATGAAGAGGGGCAAAGTGATTGCCTATGCCTCCAGACAGCTCAAAGTTCACGAGAAGAATTATCCAACTCATGACTTGGAGTTGGCAGTGGTGGTATTCGCATTAAAAATATGGAGACACTACTTGTACGGAGCTCACATGGACGTGTTCACATATTACAAGAGTCTTCAGTACGTGTTTATCCAGAAGGACCTAAACCTCCGACAAAGAAGGTGGTTAGAGCTCCTGAAAGATTATGAGATTAGTGTGTTGTATCACCCGGGAAAGGCCAATATGGTGGCTAACGCCCTAAGCAGACGATCTATGGGAAGTGTAGCTCACTTTGAAGGAGGAAAAAGGGAGTTAGCAAAGGATGTTCACAGACTAGCTCGATTAGGGGTGCAACTAGTAGACTCAGCCGAAGGTGGAGCAGTAGTACAAAGTGGGTCAGATTTATCTTTGGTAGTTGAAGTTAAGTCTAGACAAGATGAAGATCTTTTTCTACTAAAACTCAAGGAGGCAGTTCTCAGAAAAGAAGTTGAGCCTTTCTCCCAAGGGGGAGATGGAGTGCTCCATTATCAGGGAAGGTTGTGTGTGCCAGATATCAGTGACTTGAGAAAGCAGATTTTGGCTGAGCACATAGATCAAGGTATTCTATTCACCCTAGTTCCACTAAAATGTACCGCGACTTGAGGGACATTTACTGGTGGAACAGCATGAAAAGAGACATTGTCGAATTAGTAGCTAAGTGCCCAAACTGCCAGCAGGTTAAGGTGGAACATCAAAGGCCAGGGGGCATGACTCAAGATATCAGTATACCCATGTGGATCGGGAAGAGGTAAATATGGACTTTATTACGGATCTACCTCAGACTCATCGGCAACATGACTCTATCTGGGTGGTAGTAGACCAGATGACTAAGTCAGCACATTTCCTCCCAGTCAAAACCACAGATTCAGCTGAGGATTAAGCTAAACTTTATATTTGGGAGCTGGTTAGACTTCATGGGGTGCCATAGGCTATTATTTCAGACAGGGGTACCCAGTTGACCTCCCATTTTTGGAAGTCTTTTCAGAAGGGACTTGGTACTCAGGTTAAGCTTAGTACAGCGTTTCACCCGCAGACAAATGGGCAACCTGAACGGACTATTCAGATTCTAGAGGATATGCTAAGAGCGTGTGCAATCGATTTTAAGGGTAATTGGGATGACCATTTGCCTCTTATCGAATTTGCGTACAACAACAGCTACCATTCCAGCATTTAGATGGCCCCATTTGAGGCTGTATGGTAGGAGGTGTAGATCTCCTATAGGATGGTTTGAAGTCGGTGAAGCTACTTTGATAGGGCCAGACTCGGTTCATGAGGCAATGTAGAAAGTTCAGCTCATCCGAGAAAGGTTAAAAATAGCTCAGAGCCGCCAGAAATCTTATGCGGATGTGCGGAGAAGAGAGTTGGAGTTTTCAGTTAATGATTGGGTGTACCTAAAAATTTCACCCATGAAAGGGGTGATGAGGTTTGGAAAGAAGGGAAAGCTCAGTCCAAGGTATATGGGACCTTATAGAATTTTGAGGCGTATCGGCAAGGTAGCCTATGAGCTAGAGTTACCTTCAGAACTAGCAGTTGTACATCCAGTTTTTCATGTATCACTCTTGAAGAAGTGTATCGGAGATCCAACCTCTATGGTGCCATTGGATAATGTGGCAGTCAAGGATAGCCTAGCCTATGAGGAGGTAGCAGTCCAAATCCTAGACCGACAGGTTCGTAGATTGAGGAATAAGGAAATAGCTTCAGTCAAGCTTTTATGGAGGAATCTTCAAGTTGAAGGAGCTACGTGGGAGGCCGAAGCAGATATGAGGGCCAAATACCCACATTTAGTCTCTACCGACTCTGTTGCAGTTTGATATGTGAATTTTGTTTTAAGACCTGAACTAGTTGTTGAGTTTAGTTCATGTATCTAAATTTTCTTTCTGACTTTGGTTGTGTTTATGAAAAGCAAAATTCAGTTCAGTTATATTCTCCAAATTGGAGGTAGTCACTTCGGTCGTTTTGAAGTTGAATGAGCAGTATTTAAATGTTTTGATTATTATTTTTCTAGTTTCTATGAGTTTTATAACATTCAAGGATGAATGTTTCCAAGGGGTAGATATTGTAATGCCCTGGAAGCTCAAAATCAATATCTGGGACTTAATTCAGAAAAATCTGGAAAACTGCAAAACAATTGCAGAACGACCAACCTGACGGGTCGTTAAGGGACCCAAAGACTCATTAGGTCAGCCATGAGAAGGATGCCAAGAATATGTTTCAATGTTCCTAACGGACGACCCCACGAGTCGTTGTCAAGCCACATGACTCGTTAAGTCTCCCGTTGCCAAGCCGAAGTTTTAGAATTTGAGAAGTAGACAGTGTACTTGACGGAAGGTCACCACGAGTCGTCATCAGCAGTAACGACTCGCCAGGTCCTTCGTTTCCAGTCCTTCCTTTTCATGATGACTCATCATGTGCCCGTCAGGGATCAGTAGAAATTTTCTAGTGTAATTGAAGAGAGGATCCAACAGCTCGTTGGACCTGGTAACGAGTCGTTAGGTCACCCGTTAGGGATACCTGATAGTTTTTCCTTGCGAATTTCTAAGGGATATTTAGTAATCTCCTATTCTCCCAAGAATTAAACCACATCGTTTAAGCAACAGTTTCAGACGTTTTAGTGGGGAAAAGCGGTTCCTCCCCTCATTGTCACACTAATCCTCAGAAGAACATCGTAGAATTCTCTCTCAGGATATTTTAGAGCAAAGGCTAGGGCTGAACTTTCCTTTTCAATTTTCAGGCAAATTCTCCAGGTTTCTTCGTCGGGTATGTGGGGTTTTAGCAAGGGGATTGTTCTTTCTTTGTGCCCCCAGGATCCTCCTCTAATTCCTCTATTAGTTTTAAGCTCTGAGTCTTTCGAATAGGAAGAGTATTCATGTTTATTTTCATTGATTTCACTTAGAACGATGTTCATGTATATTGTTGATATGATTCCCATAAATTCCTTATCATGTTGTCAGTGTTAATGCAAAAAAAAGTGAGTTTAAGCCCTAATTTTTCGAGTAATGATTTTACTTGCTAAATTCCCTCTAGTGAATGAAGAATGCTTTGGGCTGAATTCCTAGAATTTCTTGCTATGCATATATGTTGGGTAAATATCCCATGAATGAGAATGACTTTTGGCCCTGTTGAATGAAATTCCCAAATTCTTGAAATTTCCTTATGGTATGAATTTGTCCGTGTTGTCGATATAAATGAGCTCTCTATTAGCTGCTTAGAAATTTAGTTAGTTAGAACACAGAACTCTATCAGTTTAGTCTCAGCCAGAATCATATCAGTCTAGCTTCAGTCGGATTTTAGCAACTTCGGTGTTGTCTAGAAAATGTCAGCTGATCAGTTTGACTTCAGTTTATTTTTAAGGTGTCAGTGGTGCCTCCTAGTTTTCAGACTCAGATTCAGATTTCAGTTATTTGGTCCACTAGGCGGTCATGACATTCAGTTATAGCTCTAACCAGCCCCAGGACCCTAGTTCAGTAATTAGTTGTTCTATAGACGGCTACGACGCTTCTAGATAGGCAGCTCTGATCGGTCTTAGAACCCAGTTCCAGATTCTGGTCCGATAAGGCTCTCAGGGTACATGCAGCTATTCGTCCCGGACTAGTCTTGGGCCTCAGTTTCGAGCTATCAGCCTAGTAGTTCAGTTTATGTTTTCCAGTGGGAGTAGAACTTAGCACCGAGCGGGTCGGGGTTCCAGCGCACCCAGGTTCCCAGAACTACGTTGCCAGCGTAGGTTTCAGTATTACTTGGCCTAATTGGCCCCAGATATATTTTTGTGATCACTCAGTTCGTGCCTTTATGCCCTAGAAAGGTATATTGAGTCCTACTAGTGGGGTGTATACATCAGACTCCACGTCTAGCTCATGTGGTTAAATGTCGGTTATAGACTCTCCCACTAGGCAGTCCAGTCCAGTATCAGATTAAGAAGCTCAGTTTAGTACAATATCCCAGATTCAGTGTTTCAGACTTAGGGCATGTCCATGACCATCAGACAGGGTCGTCTTGACCATTTCAGATTATATCAGTAGTTCAGTTCAGTTAACTTATTGGTCATGGCGTGTCATTGAAGTTTGATGAATGGCGTATTCACACACTTCATAGACATAATTTTTCCCATACTTTACTATGTTTTGAGGACAAATTATGTGTGTTTGCATGGGTTTATTTTATATATTTGTGAAAATAACTAACGCACATGATTAGATGCTTTCAGGTCTAAAAGCGATGGATTTTGGTGTATTTGATGCTTTGGAATGAATTTGAAGAAAAATGGAATAAAGTAAGGACTGGGAGGAGAAAATTTGAAGAAGTGTCCAGTGAAGGTAACGGAAGACATCACGAATTGTCAGGTGTTTGCACGACTCATTATGAGAGCACTAGTAGGAATCATCAGGTGCACAGCAATTTTTGAGAGTTAGACCAAAGGGGTGTAACGACTCGTTCCCATGCACAACGAGTCGTTAGGTGACCCATTGCCACAACTGGCAATGCGGCAATGCTTCCAAAACGGGAAAAAAGTGGATTTCCTACTTCAACTAGGAAAAGAAAAATTAAATCCCAAGCAAAATTCATCGAGGAATGAGGAAAGCATCTAACTACTATAAATACCCTTTATTTTCATGTAATAGCTATTAAGCTTTACATCAAGTTTCAAGTTCAAAAGTTTTAAAGTAGGATTAGAGTTTTAAGTCTCAAGTTTTTAGATACAAGTTTGGTGTCTTACGTTTGGAACTTCGAGACGATTGTTGAATTGTTCTTCTTTATTGTTGCAATAATCAAGTGGGTTTCTTTCTATCAACGTTGTAAGTATTAATTTTTTCTTTTATTTACGAAATCTATTAGTTTACTTATAAACAGGATAGGCTAAAATCACCACAACTAGGGTTGTGGGAACCATGACAAATTAACACACATAGGTAAAATACTTAGTGATTCTTGAATGGAGTTTATGCATGTATTGTTTCTTCCTTCATTTTAATTAATTCTTAACGGTTGCAAATGTTAGGACTTGCCTTATTCTTACTTACCGAATCAAGGAAGTAAAGAATGGGAAAAGGGATTAACAACGGAGATTTGAGGCTACCAACTCTCATCTAATAACTTAAATTTGTCCGGGGATAGCTAATCCGATATTAAGGGTAAGGGTCAATTAAAGTACACCCGTAGACGGATCAAGTTGCATGGTGAAAATCATCTAGGTAGGGGACCAACCATTTAGGTGAACCTAACTTACCAATATTGCATGCTAAGCACCGGAATAGATCACTAGTATAAAACACCTTGTGGTTATGAAGTCATGGGGAACACATACCCTAGTTAGTTGCATTAATTTGGAAACAACAAACAATTTCTCGACATTGTTATTTATTACTTTTATAAATTCCCCCCTCCTCTTAGGAAATAATTAACTAAAAAGCTTTAGCACTAGCGTTCTTCTACATCCTTCCATATTCCCTATGGGATCGACCTCAACCTCTAGTTAGGTTCTTTGTTGACAACGTCCGCTTCATACTTTGTTAAGAAGTGTGAGTTTGAGTGTTATCACAGTTCAGACTTTATTTTTAGTATGTCTCTCCCACTTACTCAGTACATTCAAAGTACTAACACATGCTTTTCATGTTGTATCATTTCATGATACAGATGCAGGTTCTCAGGTCCAGCACAGATAGTTACTTCAGTTTCAGAGCATTCCACTTCAGCAGATTAGAGTGTGAGTCCTCATCAGTCAAGGAACTTGTTTATTTATTTCATTTAGTTATGGTTTTGTTTAGACTTAGAGTTAGCTGAGGACCTGTCCCAGCAACTCCTCAGTAGTTGGCTTTCAAACCAGACTTGTCTTTCAGATTTGTATTTCAGATGTAGTACTTCTTTCTCTACCTTCAGTCTTCACATTTTCTTAATATTTAAAACTTCCGATGTGCATGTTTACTCAGAATATTAGTGTATGATAGACCATGGGTTTTCTTGGGGTCACTTGTGGCTCCAAGTACCGTATTACATCCAGGGTGTAGGCTTGGGACGTGACACAGGTATTGAGGAGGAGGATCTTGTCTTACATTTGGCAGGACACCTGGCTATAAAGATGATAGACATCACAAAGGTGAAGGAGACTGTCCCTTCCGCAAGCCATCTTCTTACTATAGTTGATCGACAAGCCCGAGATGAGAGTTGGTAGGGTCGTATGTGTGGGATGTTGGAATTACAGCTGAAGCAAGGAGGTCGACCAGCCACTACATAAGAGATGACAGTTTTAGAGGCATGGTACCCACTCACGGAGAGTGCTATGTTGATGTGCCGAGTGGGCTCAGCTTTTGAGGAGCCACTTGATGATGATGAGGCCATAGTCCTTACTGATGATGTTGATGAACTAGATATGGATGAGGAGGAGGATGCTACTACGGGCTCCATGCATGTTGATGGCAAAGATGATGAGGAGGATGAGGAGTACAATCTCGAGGATGATGCTTAGCGACCCAGGAAGTTTCTATTCTCTCCCTTTATAATGTGATTGTGTATGCACTGAGGACAGTGCCCCTTTTTAAGTGTGGGCTGGAGGAAAGATAGATTCCTGTTGTTCTTTGATTACTATATTTGTAGTAGGTCGTAGTATTATTACGTCATTCCTTGTAGTAGTAGCTTGATGATTCGTAGGTCATGGGTTGTAATAGCTAGTATGGTGATGTTGACTTGGATGCCTGGGATATTCTGATTTGTTGTTCATCTTGACTATGTTATGTTTGGTTGCTTTAGTTTGGAGTCAATTTTTTTATTTTGTTTGAGTCGTTGTAGTCATAGAGTAATAACATTTCCCTATGATAGATGGATGACAATCATCTTAAGGAAAGTTTTGTCACATTTTTTTTATTTTTTAGGATTGAGTCATGGGTCATCCACTTGTATGCTTGGTGATATTCTGCTTAGCTGCTATACTGGAGTGAATAGAGTGGTTATCTTGTTTGCATGAGTGAAAATCCATGAGAGACGCACATATCTCTTTAATTTGACTCAACAAATCCTCAGGGCTTAATAATGAATAAATTCGTCATTCAATATGATTATGTGAATGTGTAGCTATAGAAACTGATTAGATTCTTGTTGCCATGAGAGGTGAGCTGAATTGCTTTGTATATATATATTGTAGCATCTAGAACTTGCCTTAGTGTATGTAGGATAACTAGTTGGTAAGGAGTTGAGAGATGATCAAGGCATTTCTTTGAAAAGCCATGTTTTCCCACCTTTGTTTTACCTTCCTAATCATTCTCCCTAGTTAACCCTGTTGAGCCTAAAAGCTTTATTCCTTCTTAGCTTCAATAGTAGCTTAATCCCTCTTTTGTGAGATCTTAGACTTATTGATCCAAAATATTCTTAGGCACTTTGAGACTTGAAAGGAAAGGTTCACCGAAGTATAATATTAAGGGAAGAAGAAAAAGTTGTGGTAAGAAAAGAAAAATAAGAAGAAGGGGTGCCCATAAAAATTGTGTTATTTACTTGTTGCTAGGGAATTGAAAAAGAGAGTTGTGATTGTAAAATTTTTAGTTATTCTATAATTAGAAAACTAGCAATCAAGTAGTTTAAAAAATGGGGCATGAAAAGAAACGACAAAGTTGAGAAGATGAAAGGTGAACAAACAAGGAGAAAGGTGGAGGACAAAAAAAGTCAAAGATGACTTAAAAGTACTTAGGGTGGTAGTCACTATAAAACGAAATATCGATCCTACCCGTCCCTTAGCCGACATTACAACCAAGAAAAGTTCTTATGATCTTAATCTCTTAAAGCAATTAGGTAGTCTTAACGTACATCATTTGTGAGTGCGAGTGTGCCTTACTTATTGTGTTCCATGTCCTTACATTGATGAATTTGAGAGAGGAACATCACTAAAAGTGAGGGGCATAAGAGGTCTAATTCGGTGTACTACTTGTTGCATGTGTCACACTTAATCATGTTGGCCCTTTGTGTTGAAAACACGAGTTCTTTATAGTGGTTGTGTGTTCTTGATTGTGAAATCTTTCTTTGTGCTTTGTGAGAATTGGTGTATGATGATAAACCACTCTATGAGTGATCCATACTAGTCGGTTGAGTATGAGTTGATAGAGGTATCAAGTGTGATGGTGAAACATGAGTTTAGATGTGTTTTAAGAATTGTTCGAGGACGAACAATGGTTTAAGTGTGAGGTGGTGATGTTGGGCATATTTTTATATTTATTTGCCATGATTTTACCCATATTTGATCATGTTTTGAGTTCATAATCCTTAATTTATGCTTAGATTTAAGTATGTGTGTGTTTTATGCACTAACAAACGATTTGAGTTGATTTGAGCGGGAAACTAAGTAAAATAGGCTCCAAATGATGCAAGAAATAAAGATTTAAGGAGCTAACGGTTTGGTGTTATGGCTAGTACCCCGCACCAAGTCCCAAACTTCAGAGAACAAGAACTTCAATCTAGGGCGTTGGCTTCAAAGAAATTACACTTCAAAAATTTGGTGAGATGAGTGGCGCCCCGCACCAGAGGTGTCCAGACGTAGAGAAATTTGACGAACACCTTGTCGAGATAGGGGGGCGCCAGACCCTATCCGGAGCTGAAATTGCTGCAGAATTTGACTAAGTTTGTGGTGAGATAGGTGCGGCAGCATGCCAGGGTCATTACGAGGCAAAAAATGCTGATTTAAAAGACAAGTTTTGAAGGGTAGAAGCGTCATTTTGAAGGCTCATCTATAAATAGTGGCCTTAGGTCATTTGTTAAGCAGTTTTGGACTTCTTGGAGTAGTCTTTACTCATTTTTACATACCGTAGTTCATTTATGAAAGATTGTAAGATATTTGAAAGGAAGATAAAGTTTTACAACTAGGATTTCTCTTCTTTACTTTGTATTTTCGTGTGATGATGAATAAGTATTTGTTTTTCCTCTTATCTATGAGTGGCTAAACTCATATTCTAGGATTGTGGTCATGGAAATAGTTGATTATTTGAAAGACTAATTAAAGTTGGTTTTGATACTTCTTTTACAGTTATTTATATTTATTTGTGTTAATTTATTATTTATGAGATTGATCACCTTGTAAGTAATTAGTTGGCTTTCAATTGAACTTGTAAAAGGGAATTGAAAGGGTTAAAAATAATTACAGAACGGGAATTCAAAGACCCTTGAACCTATTAGTGATAGGATAAAAGTTGTTGTTGAGGATAGGGATATACCCTTCAACCCCGTTAAAGTGGAACACAAGTAGGCATAATTGCCACTTCATTGTTCTCCTGTGACCATAGGGATATAGACGTTAGCGTTCATGAAATAGTTCTTGGATGCTAGAGATAATGGCAAGAAATGGGATAGTAACTTGCAACTAGCAATGATAGGAAGAATCATGACAGTTTAATTACGTTTGAAAAACTCAACTTGAAACCAACCAAGTGTCATTGCCCTAGTCTTTCATCATTATCGAAATACAATCAAGCTTGCATTTGTTTTAGCTAATTTTATATTTGAAGTTTTAGTAGTTTAATTTTCCAAACCAATCTTCATTTTACTTGTTTTGTAGATTAGTGAAATTAAAGTGACAACCTTATAATGATTAAATTGACAAGTCCCTTGGGTACGATATCTGGACTTCAAAATCCCATATTACTTGACAACCACGTGCGCTTGGGTGATATCATTTTACAATGGCTAGAAGTCTTTGGCTGTTGTAAAAGATCTATTGAGAGTCCTTGGTCATTTTAACCAAGGCAAAACTATGGAAGGAGTTCTAGTGCAGCTTCTATGGAAGAGGTTAATATCACATTAAAAAATTGTCTAACTTTTTTTATGTAAAACAAAGTCGTCTAGTAAAATCATATTAAAAAAGAGAAACTTTGAATTTTCCAAAATAATCTTCCACCATAACCCATCTTTTTTCTATTCTTTCTATTCTACTACATAAAAGAGAAACTCTGTAACATAATCAAGGGTAAAAGTGTAAATACTCACATCCCTGCATTTTAAATGTTAAAACGTGTGTCCTATTTTCTGCTTCAATTTACTTACTTTTTTCTTCTTCCTTATTCCATTCTCTGTAGGGTTTTCTTTCTATTTCAGGTGTTGGGTAATTATTCTTTTTTTTTATTTTATTCTTGATTTGTTTGATGCTTCTCTTTGTCTTGATCAAGTGTTAAATGTGGTTGGTTAATCTTTTTTTATACTTTTATGAAAGATTTGGAGATTTTCTCTTAGTGTTTGAAAAAATAAAGGTTTTAAGAATTTAATTAAACCTTCATTTCTGTTACACCCCGTAAAATTTCCAACACATAGATGGCCTATTCGCGTGTTGGTCAGGAGTATTTGAAAGCCATACATGCTAGAAAAAGGCCTGGGAAAAGACCGAACGAGAAACCTGTCGAACCATAGCGGAAGGAGTCGGGCCAGAGCCCCTCCGCGATGGCAACGTGTCACGGAGGTGGAGCCTCCATGTTGGCTCCGTGACACGTTGGCCCTGTCCAGGCCCAAGTATATAAACCCCTCACTTCGGTTTATTTCATAAAATTCTTATAATTTCCAGAAGAAAACGTAGGGGAACAGCGGAGAACGAAGATTCCTTACCAATATTCGTCCGATTACGCAGTCAAACGCGGTCCAAACTCAAATTAACTCCAGATACCGAGGTATTAAGCAGTAAGGAGCATTCCTACGGATTTAGTTTCGCGAAATTCGACCGACAAATCATCGTGCTACCAGGCTAAGGTAAGTGGAATTGCTCCAAACTAGTGTCAATATACTCCTATCTCTAAAGTGAGTATTTCTCCCTTCTGGACTTTCGAGAAATAGCAAGTTTTTGACCGTCTTTCGATAAGCCAAAGTTTAGGCTATAAATATATTGAAAGTGACGTTTTCTTTCAGAATATTGGTGTATTTAGTTCTAATTGTCATATATGTAAATGCAGTTGGGAGAAATAGCTGGAGTACTGACCGAGCTTCATCCGTTAGTTAGATAAACCGAGGTTAAGGTATGTAAAGCCAGTTTCTTCGGCAAGTTAGTAGTTTTAGCCTTGTATAGCATAGTAAACTCCGTAGTAGAATTCCCGGAGTTGAATATTGAGTATTGTGCAAGTTCAATAAATCTGGTTTGCATTGTTATATCATACTCAGTTCGAAAGTCAGTAAAGCATGCGCCAAAATGGCAAGTTAGCATTCCAGACTCAGTATAGCCCAGTATGTGATTAGCAAGCATGTTTCTAGAATAAGAGTTAGTAAAGTAAATCAGATAGTCAGATAGTATCTTAGCTACAGATTAGCTATACAGACAGATGATATCTTGGCTACAGTATAGCCATACAGTTAGATAGTAACTTGGCTACAGATTAGCCATGCAGTTAGATAAAGATCACAGATTCAGTATCAAGCAGTATGAGAATCAGTATAATACAAAAGAGATCAGAATAAGAAATCAGAATTCAGATAGTATTTTTTTCAGTTTAAACATGCTTGCTATATATATATGTGCTTATTGTTTGTTGAGACTTGGTTGTGTCGTGAGGACACCCTTTTGAGTGTCCTCGCCGCCCTTGGGTTGGTAACTGTGTCGCCCACTGAGCGGGTGGGTTTACGTCACTCCAAGGAGTGGCATGCCGTCCCCAGTTTGGACGAAGATGGGATGAAGCTTTCCCCATATCAGGCTGATCAGCATTACAGTACAGATAGCCCTGTTGTGCGCAAACGCCCAGGGAACAGATTCAGATACAGTTATAGTTACAGATATAGTATAGGAGTCCTCCGGACTCAGACACGGTTATTTATATTGGAGGCTATGGCCCGAGCCGGAGACCCAGGGGGTCGGCAGAGGTGCTCGTAGTTAGCAGATGAGTGGAGTGACTTATATTTGGCTGGTTTTGACCCGGGTAGAGGTATATAGATTGTTTGCTTGCTTGGCTCCATCCGGCTTATGGGGGTTGGTACTGGCTCTTGTTTGCTATATATATATATGTATTTATGTGCTATATATTAGTTAATAGACAGCAGGCCCCCGCGTCTACGGGTACGCTCCTGCCCTATCACCGCACAGAAAGTTTGATTCAATTCATATCAGTTCTTACAGATTCAGTTATCTCCTGCTATTCAAAATTTCTAGTTATGTTATTTGTATTCAGTTATGTTCAGTTGCTTTGCATACTCGGTACCAGTGGTACTGACGCCCATTTGGGGTGCTGCATTACTTGCCTGCAGGTACTCATAGACGAGGAGGCGATCCCCGTGATTCCAGCCAGCTTATAAAGTCATCAGCTCCTGTCATCCGGAGCTTGATATTCAGAGGTGTAGTTTATTTTCTTTTATTGTACAGCATGGGTAGGCCGGGGCCCTGTCCCGACCATCTTATCAGTATTCCTAGAGGCTTGCAGTCTGTATATATTTCCTTGTGGTTAGTTGTTCCGGTCGTGTGAGGTCGTGCATTTTGTTTAGCTATTTAGCTTTGTTGATTATGTTGGTCGTGTGGGGCCATAGTCTGATAGTAGTGCTGACCTTGTCGGTCACGTAGTTATTCAGTATTCTATTATACTGAGTTAGAGATAACTAGACAGCATGGTGGCCTTGTCGGCCCGCATAGGTTTCCCCCTTTGTGAGTATGTTCTGGTTAGCTGATGATACAGTTCAGGTGGCTATAGGCCCAGTTGGCCGGAGGCTGTATTTACAGCCGTTATATAGCCTATTATTTCCAAAAATCTGAGTTAGAGCTAGTCAGGCACCAGATGTGCGTAGGCTCACCAGTTAACAGTCTAGGTCCTACTAGGGCACTAGGTGCCAGTCATACCCCCCAAGGCGGGGCATGACAAACTTGGTATCAGAGCAGGTCGTGTCCCAGGGAGTCTGCAAGCCGTGCTAAGTAGAGTCTTGTCTATGGATGTGTTGTGCACCACATACTATAAGCAGGAGGCTGCGAGGCATGATAGGATGGTTACTCTTCTTTCTCATTCAATCGTGTTATAGAGCGGTATAGTATAGGGTTGGGTCCCTAAAACTTAACATATTCTTTGTCTACAGATAAGAATGGCAGACCAGCGTCACCCTGCCACCGGCAGAAGATTAGACACAGCAGTAGGAGAAGGCACCAGCAGGATGCCTCAGTTCCATTCAGAGTCAGCCCGATCTGAGGGCGATATAGAGGCTTCATCACAGCCCTCTCAGCAGTCCCCCTCACATCAGGAGCCGTTGGGCACGACACCGCCTCCGATAGCTCCTGTACCTTTGCCATCAGACCAGGAAGTTCGGAGCGCAGTGGTAATGTTGGCACAAATGATGGCACACAGCGCCAGTCAGTGCCACCTGTAGCAGCAGAGTCTTTAGGTGGGTCAGGGAGTTTTTGGCACTAGGTCCCCCACAGTTAACTGGGTTAGATCAAGCAGAGGACCCCAAGGATTTCCTAGATCAGATGCAGAGAATTTTCTGGGTTATGCCTGTGACCCCTACAGAATCAGTTGAGTTGGCAGTGTTTCGGTTACGGGACATAGCTGTATTATGGTACGAGAGTTGGGAAAGGTCTCGAGGGAGAGATGTTGCCCCTCCGACCTAGTCCAGCTTCTCGGAGGCCTTCCTGGACCGTTATTTTCCACGGGAGATCCGGCAGGCCCGGATGGATCAGTTTTTGCATTTGGAGCAGGGAGCGAGGGGTGTACGAGAATATGCCCTACAGTTTGACTCCCTAGCCCGCTATGCTCCAGCTTTTGTGGACACTATGTCATCCAGAGTCCACCGGTTCATTATGGGTTTGAACCCGTAATATATTGAAGCCTGCATGACAGCTACGTTATGAGAAGATATGGATATTTCCCGAGTACAGGCCTTCGCCCAGACCATTGAGGGCCTTAGACAGCGGCAACAGGGCAGTAGACAGACAAATCAGGAACAGCGCCACAGAGACAGATCCGATGGAATGTAGAGGGAGGTTCAGAGAGGACCCAGGCCCCAATTGTCAGACAGACCCCCTAGACCCCCACCTCCACCACAGCAGCAGCAGCAAGGTAGATTTGCTCGTCGAGGGCAGTCAGAGTCTGGTGGCAGTTCTCGAGCAGTAGATTCCCCGCAACAGAGAAGGGGAGAGCAGAGCAGATTTACACCCCCACCCTGCCCTAATTGCGGCCGACCTCACATCGGAGCTTGTAGATATGGCTTCTCGGGGTGTTATATTTGCGGGCAGGAGGGGCACCGCATGAGAGATTGTCCGGCCAAGGGACAAGAGAGCAGAGATAGTCAGGACAGGGGATCCGCAGGGCCACGAGCTCCAGCATCCTCGGCAGGGCGTAGGCCCTCAGGTACAGCAGGCAGAGGACGAGGTAGATTAGGAGCCTCCAGTTCAGGTACAGGCTCAAGCCGTACCTATGCATTACCAGGGAGACAGGACTCAGAGGCGTCTCCAGATGTAGTGACAGGTATGATGACTATCTGTTCATGCCCTGCTTATGTACTGATTGATCTAGGGTCCACTCTGTCATATATTACCCCATTTGTGGCTCGAAAGTTTAATGTCGCACCAGAGTCATTACAACATCCCTTTTCAGTATCTACACCCGTCGGTGACTCCATTATGGCTAGTAGAATTTATCAAGGGTGTACAGTAGAGGTTGCTGATCGCCAGACTACAGTAGATCTGGTAGAGTTAGAAATGATTGATTTCGATGCCATTATGGATATGGATTGGTTGGTGCCATGCTATGCTAATGTAGAATGTTGGACCAAGACGGTCCG
The DNA here is from genome assembly GCA_035772735.1 of Datura wrightii. Lineage (NCBI taxonomy): Eukaryota > Viridiplantae > Streptophyta > Magnoliopsida > Solanales > Solanaceae > Datura > Datura wrightii. Next base: position 25,948,527 of record JASDFA010000027.1, on the reverse strand, counting down.
ATTCCACTTTCCAGGAGAGGCAGTGCGAGAGTGGAAAGGCAGCACAGCTACTCCAAAAGGTAGGTTTATTTCCTACCTTCAGGCGAGGAAATTGATAACTAAGGGATGTATCTACCACCTAGTCAGGGTTCAGGATACTCGAGTAGAATCTCCGACACTTCAGTCTGTTCCGGTGGTGAATGAATTCCTTGATATATTCCCAGACAAGTTACCTGGTATTCCCCCAGAAAGGGAGATAGATTTTGCAATTGACTTACTACCAGGTACTCAGCCTATATCACTTCCTCCGTATCGCATGGCTCCTGCTGAACTCAGAGAATTAAAGGAGCAGTTGAAGGACCTGCTAGATAAGGGTTTTATCAGGCCGAGTACTTCACCGTGGGGTGCGCCAGTTCTATTTGTGTGAAAGAAGGATGGCTCGCTCCGCATGTGTATAGATTACCGGAAGCTGAATAAAGTTACAGTGAAGAATAAATATCCGCTCCCCAGAATAGATTATTTGTTTGATCTATTACAGGGGGCCAGATATTTCTCCAAGATTGACTTGCGGTCCGGATATCATCAGGTTCGAGTTCGTGAAAGAGACATTCCCAAAACGGCTTTCAGGACCCGATATGGACACTTTGAATTCCTAGTTATGTCCTTTGGGTTAACGAATGCCCCAGCAATATTCATGGACCTGATGAATAGCATTTTCAGACCATACCTGGACCTGTTCGTGATAGTGTTTATTGATGATATTCTGGTGTATTCTCGCTCTGAAGCAGATCACCAGGCTCATTTACGGACAGTGCTCCAGATTCTCAGGGACCGTCAATTATATGCTAAGTTCTCCAAGTGTGAATTCTGGCTGAACTCAGTAGCCTTCTTGGGGCATATCATGTCAGATGCTGGTATACAGGTTGACACACAAAAGATAGCAGTAGTTAAAACCTGGCCTAGGCCTACCACTCCGACCGAAGTCCGTAGTTTTCTGGGGTTAGTGGGATATTACAGGAGATTTGTTGAGGGATTCTCTACTATAGCGGCACCTCTGACCAAACTGACACAGAAAGCAGCGAAGTTTCAGTGGACAGAGGCATGTGAGCAGAGCTTCCAGGAGTTAAAAGACAGATTAACCTCCGCCCCAGTGTTAGCATTGCCGGAAGGTACAGAAGGTTATTCAGTGTATTGCGATGCATCATGCGTTGGGTTGGGTTGTGTGTTGATGCATCATGGTAAGGTGATTGCGTATGCTTCCAGAAAGCTGAAAACACGAAAAGAATTACCCTACCCACGACTTGGAGTTAGCCGCAGTGATCCACGCCTTAAAGATATGGAGACATTACTTGTATGGCGTCCATATTTTCACAGATCATAAGAGCCTACAGTATATCTTCACTCAGAGGGAGTTGAATTTGCGACAGCGTCGCTGGTTGGAGTTATTGAAAGATTATGACGTGGACATTCTGTATCACCCGGGAAAAGCCAACGTAGTAGCAGATGCTCTCAGCCGTAAATCCATGGGAAGTTTGGCATATTTGCAGCCCGAGCAGCGGGAGTTGGTCAGGGAGATACATCAATTAGCCAGCCTAGCCGTTCGTATAGCAGACACAGAAGACAACAGAGCGGTAATTCAGAACACCGCCATGTCATCATTAGTTGTGGAAGTAAAAGAACGACAGTATGAGGATCCTGACCTGATCCAGCTCAAAGACAGAATTCAGCAGGGTAAAGTGCCAGATTTTCAGATAACTGAGGAAGAAGTGCTGTTATGTAAAGGCCACCTCTGTGTTCCAGATGTTTCAGGGCTCCGCCAGCAGATTATGAACAAGGTACATTACACCCGTTATTCTCTTCACCCCAGTGCGATGAAAATGTACCATGATATCAAGGAGAATTATTGGTGGCCAGGAATGAAAAGAGAAATTACCGAATTTGTAGCCCAGTGTCCTAACTGCCAACAGGTGAAAGCAAAACACCAGAAACCAGGCGGGTTGACTCAGGACATAGTTGTGCCTCTCTGGAAATGGGAAGCAGTGAATATGGACTTTGTAGCAGGATTACCCCATACCAGGCATAGACACGATTCTGTTTGGGTAATAGTTGACAGGCTGACAAAATCAGCTCATTTCCTGCCAGTGAAAGCTACATTCTCTGCTGAGAATTATGTTGAACTGTATATCAGAGAGATAGTCAGATTGCACTGTGTTCCGGTGTCTATTATCTCATATAGAGGAGCACAATTTACAGCGAGATTCTGGCAGTCGTTCCAGAGAGGCCTGGGGACACAGATTAACTTAAGTACAGCCTTTCATCCTCAGACAGACAGGCAAGCAGAACAAACTATCCAGATGCTCGAAGATATGCTACGAGCGTGTGTGCTAGATTTTGGAGGTAGCTGGGACGAGCATTTGTCGTTAATTGAATTTGCTTATAATAATAGCTATCACTCAGCCATCCAGATGGCGCCCTTTGAAGCCTTGTATGGGCGAAAATGCAGATTGCTGGTTGGCTGGTTTGAAATGGGAGAATCAGCGTTGATTGGGCCAGACATCATTCAACAGTCAGAGGAGAAGGTAAAGCTTATCAGGGAACGCCTACTGACTGCACAGAGCCGCCAGAAATCATATGCTGATGTGCAGCGCAGAGACCTGGAATTTAATGTGAATGACTGGGTATTTCTGAAAGTATCTCCGATGGAAGGGGTGATGAGATTCGGCAAAAAAGGTAAGCTCAGTCTGAGGTTTGTTGGGCCTTATCAGATTCGTCGAAGGATAGGCCGAGTAGCATATGAGTTGAACTTGCCTCCAGAAATAGTCCATTCATCCGGTCTTTCATGTATCTATGCTGAGGAAATGCATAGGAGACCCATCCAGAGCAGTCCCAGTCCAGAATATCCAGGTTACGGAAGAGCTGACCTATGAAGAGGTTCCAGTAGCCATCTTAGACAGACAGATTCATAGATTGAGTACTAAAGATATTGCGTCTGTCAAGGTATTGTGGCGTAACAGGAACCGAGAGGAGATGACTTGGGAGGCGGAGGAAGATATGAAGACCAGATACCCTCATTTCAAGCCTAATCAGGCGACAGGTATGTTAGTATTATTATCTTATGCAGTGCCTTATAGTATTCATATAAATGAGAAGGTCTATTTCAATCTGTCATTTAAATACTATAGTATTGTATGGAGTACCTGTATGGGGATATTATACATTTCAGATTTTTGGGATAGTCCATATTATAGGGGAAACTCTGCCGAAATTTTTCTAAAAACAAGTTGAGTAAGTTGAGAAGTCCTCTAGATAGAAGTTTACATTCAAGGACGAATGTTCTTAAGGGGGGGAGAATGTTACACCCCGTAAAATTTCCAACACATAGATGGCCTATTCGAGTGTTGGTCAAGAGTATTTGAAAGCCATACATGCTAGAAAAAGGCCCGGGAAAAGACCGGACGAGAAACCTGTCGAACCATCGCGGAAGGAGTCGGGGCAGAGCCCCTCCGTGATAGAAATGTGTAATGGAGGTGGAGCCTCCGTGTTGGCTCTGTGACACGTTGGCCCTATCCAGGCCCAAGTATATAAACCCCTCACTTCGGTTTATTTCATAAAATTCTTATAATTTCCAGAAGAAAATGTAGGGGAACAGGGGAGAACGAAGATTCCTTACCAATATTCGTCCGATTACGCCGTCAAACGCGGTCCAAACTCAAATTAACTCCAGATACTGAGGTATTAAGCAGTAAGGAGCATTCCTACGGATTTAGTTTCACGAAATTCGGCCGACAAATCGTCGTGCTACCAGGCTAAGGTAAGTGGAATTGCTCCAAACTAGTGTCAATATACTCCTATCTCTAAAGTGAGTATTTCTCCCTTCTGGACTTTCTAGAAATAGCAAGTTTTTGACCGTCTTTTGATAATCCAAAGTTTAGGCTATAAATATATCGAAAGTGACGTTTTCTTTCAGAATATTGGTGTATTTAGTTCTAATTGTCATATATGTAAATGCAGTTGGGAGAAATAGCTGGAGTACTGACCGAGCTTCGTCCGTTAGTTGGATAAACCGAGGTTAAGGTATGTAAAGTCAGTTTCTTCGGCAAGTTAGTAGTTTTAGCCTTGTATAGCATAGTAAACTCCGTAGTAGAATTCCCGGAGTTGAATATTGAGTATTGTGAAAGTTCAGTAAATCTGGTTTGCGTTGTTATATCGTACTTAGTTCGAAAGTTAGTAAAGCATGCGCCAAAATGGCAAGTTAGCATTCCAGACTCAGTATAGCCCAGTATGTGATTAGCCAGCATGTTTCTACAATAAGAGTTAGTAAAGTAAATCAGACAGTCAGATAGTATCTTGGCTACAGATTAGCTATACAGACAGATGATATCTTGGCTACAGTATAGCCATACAGTTAGATAGTATCTTGGCTACAGATTAGCCATGCAGTTAGATAAAGATCACAGATTCAGTATCAAGCAGTATGAGAATCAGTATAATACAAAAGAGATCAGAATAAGAAATCAAAATTCAGATAGTATTTTTTTCAGTTTAAACATGCTTGTTATATATATATGTGCTTATTGTTTGTTGAGACTTGGTTGTGTCGTGAGGGCACCCTTTTGAGCGTCCTCGCCGCCCCTGGGTTGGTAACTGTGTCGCCAACTGACCGGGTGGGTTTACGTCACTCCAAGGAGTGGCATGCCGTCCCCAGTTTGGACGAAGATGGGATGAAGCTTTCCCCATATCAGGCTGATCAGCATTACAGTACAGATAGCCCTGTTGTGCGCAAGCGCCCAGGGAACAGATTCAGATTCAGTTACAGTTACAGATACAGTATAGGAGTCCTCTAGACTCAAACACGGTTATTTATATCGGAGGCTATGGCCCGAGCCGGAGACCCAGGGGGCCCGCAGAGGTGCTCGTTGTTAGCAGATGAGTGGAGTGACTTATTTTTGGTTGGTTTTGACCCGGGTAGGGGTATATAGATTGTTTGCTTGCTTGGCGCCATCTGGCTTATGGGGGTTGGTACTGGCTCTTGTTTGCTATACATATATATATGTATTTATGTGCTATATATTAGTTAATAGACAGCAGGCCGCCACGTCTACAGGTACGCTCCTGCCCTATCACAGCACAGAAAGTCTGATTCAATTCATATCAGTTCTTACAGATTCAGTTATCTCCTGCTATTCAGAATTTCTAGTTATGTTATTTGTATTCAGTTATGTTCAGTTGCTTTGCATACTCGGTACCAGTGGTACTGACGCCTGTTTGGGGCGCCGCATTACTTGCCTGCAGGTACTCATAGACGAGGAGGCGATCCCTCGTGATTCCAGCCAGCTTATAAAGTCATCAGCTCCTGTCATCCGGAGCTTGATATTCAGAGGTGTAGTTTATTTTCTTTTATTGTACAGCATGGGTAGGCTGGGGCCCTATCCCGACCATCTTATCAGTATTCCTAGAGGCTTGCAGTCTGTATATATTTCCCTGTGGTTAGTTGTGCTGGTCGTGTGAGGCCGTGCGTTTTGTTTAGCTGTTTAGCTTTGTTGATTATGTTGGTCATGTGGGGCCATAGTCTGATAGTAGTAGTGACCTTGCTGGTCACGTAGTTATTCAGTATTCTATTATATTGAGTTAGAGATAACTAGACAGCATGGTGTCCTTGTCGGCCCGCATAGGTTTCCCCCTTTGTGAGTATGTTCTGGTTAGCTGATGATACAGTTCAGGTGGCTATAGGCCCAGTCGGCCGGAGGCTGTATTTACAGCCGTTATATAGCCCGTTGTTTCCAGAAATCTGAGTTAGAGCTAGCCAGACACCAGATGTGCTTAGGCTCACCGGTTAACAGCCTAGGTCCTACTAGGGCACCAGGTGCCAGTCATACCCCCCAAGGCGGGGCGTGACAGTTTCAAATATATATTAAAGAATTGAAATAATCGGAGCTCAGTTGTGATACTGACAATTAGCTCAGAAGCTTCTATATTAATGCAAATCAGATTCAAAAGTTGTCGTGAATATATAAAATATCTTGTTGATTGTTCAAATATTTTGGGATTAACTAATTCATTCCCTTGTGTACATAATTCTAATTTTGTGTGCATATCGATTAGATTATTTTCATTTGTCTTTTTTCTTTATTTTTGCCACAATCCAAATGGGCCAGTCGTGCAGGCACCTACATCGACTTTAGCGCGTTAGGAGAACCCCTTTTAAAGCAACGCATAAAATAAATTAAATACTCATTCACTTGCACAATAAAAAATGTTTCTACAATTATAATAAATTTTTTCTTTCGAATCATGACTCTACAAGATCTAGTCTAGACAAGTATAAGAGCTCTACAAAATACATGATAAAATAAAATGATACAGCTTCATCTGCGGAGAAAATATGAAAGCTAATGCTGAGTACTTCATGTCAATCATGAAACTTCAAACCTATCACAACCTGCACCAAAAAAGTGTAGCAAGGTAGTATCAGTACACCACACGTACCAATAGGCATCATCGACAGACTAAGATTAGTTCACGTAACGGCATATAATTTAATATGCAATTGAATTAATAAATATAACGACTCCAACTTATATTTATGACCTAGCAAGTTCACTAACCATTTTATTGGTTCTCGTAAATCCTCAATATTCATGCATCTACTTTACTACTCTAACCCTCGTTTCAAATCTTATTTTGTTTCTCTCACCACACTGCGGCGGATCCTTGACTGCTACAGTGGTCTCACAACAGTGGTGATTTGCTCGTTGCAGTGCCACCTTAGTTAGGCAGTAGTCGGTTGCACTGATCCTTTCCTCTCTTATCCCGCCATATAAATATTTTAGCACGTTTACCCCATTTACCCTTCCATTATCACAAGGTAAGCCCATTTTTATTATTTAATGACCTATTATTTTGACTCACATGATTAACTCACCCTCTTTAATTTTGTTTACACTCTTTTCGTCTACATGCTGATAATAAGGTCAAACCCACAATCTCCTAGTAGTTCACTACCACTGAAAACTCAGTTATGTTACCTTTTATAACCCACACAGACCATTTTGATCAAGCATTCAATCACAATACAAATTAAATAGCTCAAGTACACACAAGAAAAGCATCAAACCATACTAGTGGAGTTATGTCCTCCACAATTAAAGTACATGTAAATATCTGTCTCTCTCAAATTCCACAGCACACCATAATCATTTCATGAAGTACCTTACCTATACTGTATCATAATATTTACATCCCACCCGTGCCTCTCACATTATACTCGAATTATGTCGATATATCTCATATCACACTTATATACCTGTACATCTTTGTCAATGCAGTCGTATGTATAACATGCCATACCGCACCATCTCTGCCTCGCAACCATACCATCGGTGATATACTAGGCACACTCCTCCATCACATCACTGTGCATACATGCCAGAGGGTCTTATGTTTTCTCTTCCAATCACGACCTACAGGGACTCTAGAAATCTATATATTGTACACCAAGCGGTATGAACCACTCATCACACCTGTCTATATACTCATGTCCGTACACTCAGTCGTATGAACATTTAAACATACATGTTTGTGCACTCACTCATGCTGCTCAGTTGGATGCTCACCTCGGGCACGAGCCACTCATATCCAAGTATTCACTCACAGGCTTAATCATACAAATCTGTTCATCCGGATACTCACCTCGGTCACGATCTTCTAGTTCTCAATATCTAGATGATTCATTTTTTAATTTCACATACCACCTCATTTCCTCACTTTGTTATCACGAATTCACTCGTAATTTCAGGAACTATATCTCTGTTTAATTTAGCAAAATCACATACATAGTAAGAATTACACATTACAAGCTATAAGACAATCATGACCTAAGGCCATTCCATAATTAGTTATTCATTACATCACCCATTCCCATAAACTCAATAAAATATAGTGCAAACTGGCTCATTCATGAGATTGGGCTTTGCTGCGATGGCATTACTGCCACTACCATGGTTTCGCTGCAGCAATTTCAGTGTCGCTGTAATGGTACTATTCAGGTACTACTCCGACCAAGATGTCCACCTAGATTCCCCTCTAATTGTTTCCTCACAATCAGCTCACCCATTATGCATGGACTTTATTAATTAATCCCTATTGTCAATTTACCTTTATTCCTTAAGTAATGATACTCAACTTGACACGAACCAAATAATCATAGCACACAAACGTAAACAAAGTGACATACTAGTCCCTTAACTAATTCAAATGCAGGCACTGCCAATTCCCATATCCATGACCATTCCCCGGCCTCTCATTCAGGGCATACCTCAGAGGTAGCCCTAACGTTTCTCAACTAAGTTAGAAATCTAACGGTCTAGTTTCAAGACTCTTCGTACCGACGAAATTTCATATTATGGGGATTTCATTACCTCTTTCCTATTTTCATCCTATTTCCTTCATCTCATAGGCACTTACTCATTATAATTTATTTAATGGTGATTAACTTGGAATTTCTCCCTACTCATCAATGGCACATCAAGTATATGCACGTATTTGATTTTCTAATCAAAGTCTAACATGTAAATAAGTAAGTCATATCCTACTTGGGCACCAAGCTATCGTCGAGAAGTTCCCAGCTGCGTGCTTACCTCAAGTTCTGAGTTCTCACAGAAAATTGTCATGATGGAGGGTGATGTCTTTCCTTCTCTATCCTCCTTGTTTAGAAAGCCTAATTTCTATTCCTGGGCATTTTTATTCAGCACCCCTTATGGAAATAGGTTTCTTAAATCCTAACCTGGACAAGATTGTGGAGTTTTGATCCACATCGCCTACTGCAGTGATTCTGTTACAGCGAAAATAGTCCACCACTGAGGCCCTCCGCCTGGGCCCACCTGATATTAACTCAACCTAATCGAAATTGTCTTTCTCATAATTCTTTAAATCTAGGGGATTAACCCAGGCTTGTAAAATTTTAAATTTTCCCCATGCTTAGGTTATCAGGATGTTATAACGATTGGACGGGTTGTTACATCTGATACCAATTGAAAATATGTTTATTCCCGAATGGCCCTCTAATATAGCTAGGGTTTCTAATTACCCCAGGTTGGTCCTAACACTAGGTCACAGTTCCATTGCTTCCCCTCATCACCACAAAAGATCAAGAAAATCTCTACTTGACTCAACGAAAATCTAAGCATCAAATTATGAATTTGTCCTTCCATAACACTTTCGAATGTTCCAATTTTATTCAAGTATATAACCTCTATTAGAGTGCGAATCCGATGACACCCATATTGCAATATTTATTTTCAGCTCGAAAAATCAGATCTGAAGAAATCACCCCAAGCTCCGGAGCCGAATTTGAATTTTTCTTTCAGATTATGCTTACTCATAATGGAACAAACCAGACTGTATGGTGCACCTACTTCCATCCCAATCTCCCAATATTATTGCCGGTAGGAATCTCAGCGCTTCGCCTCTCCTATTTTCTAGCTTTGGGGTGGCTTGACTTAACTGACCTCCTCTTTTGGGACTTACGGTATTTACTCGTGGCTCATGTGTTCCTAGGTGCCATCAATTTTTATAGAATATCATTTTAGAGGTTTCTCATATAGGGGACCCATGAAAGAAATTTGAAACGTCACTACTTCAAGTCGTCCGCTGCAGCGATTCTTTTTCTGCCATAGCGGAATAAGAGTCAGTTTTAAAGGCCAGTACTAATAGTTTGGTTCATTTTTCAATCTTTTGCACTCAAAATCCTTGGCAAATCTCCTCAACTTTTCTCAGGTATTTCATGTTCTCCTTGCCTTGTAGTGTTGCTTATGCTTGTGGTTACTAAATACATGCTTATATGCTTACTTAGGAGTTGTTTTTGAGGTGTGTAGATCCAAATCTTGTTTTGTCAATAGGGGTGAGTTTACAAAGCATGCAACCAGTTCTTACATTCTTAAGTCTTTTGGATTGTTCTCTACGTACTTTAGGTTGTTTTTTATAGGGAGTTTCATGCTAGAATGGTGGGGTTTGGGTAGGGTGGTGGTTCAACTTATTTGAGCCTTTTGAGCTTGAATTCTAACCCTGTCAGGGTGGAAAATTATTGGTAGGGTATGGATTAGTGTGCCCCTTGCCCGATCTGTAGTTTATTTGGGAATAAATGGAGGTTGAAACTTCAACCTACATTGTTGGGGTTCGAAGGTCAGCTGGAGAAGACGGTGTCCGCCACAATAGAACTTTAATCACTACAGCGGAACCGTCATAGCAATCCACTCTGCTATTGCAGACTCGCTGCAGTGGACACTCCGTCGTTGTAGCAGTCCGCTCAGGCAGTAGACTTCTTCAATTTCTTTCTTTTTCCCAACCTTCCCTTCTCTTATTGCCCCCAATCACTTCCTAATGCTTCTTATTAATTACAAGTTCAATAATATGTCTACGTCCAGTGGCAGCATCCACACCGATGACTACATTCGCTTCGTCACCGATCAGTGCAAATGCAGCATAATAAGCAGGCTGCCAAGGGTCTAATCCACGAGTGAGGCTTTGTGATGCAGGATGTTGCGGAAAAAGCACTGGAGTTCTATGCTTTCCTCCAGGAGTTTAGGTGGGGGCCTTTGGTTGCAGAGCCTTGTGAGGCAAATGAGGCATGGGTGAGAAAGTTCTACGCTAACCTCCCTATGGTGGTTTGAAACTGTAGGGAGCCGGTGGCCTATGTTAGGGGGAGGCAGTTTCTATTGACCCCGATTGCTATTAACGAGGCCTTGGATTTTCTAAACCCTTCGGTGGAGGGGCTAAAGGCCCGAGACGTGGATGGGAACGAGCAGTGGCTGGTGGACATCCTAGTGGTGGAGGAGCAGAGGGCCTCGACGAATTCTGCCATCACCCGAATAGGTGTTCAGGGCACTCACTTCATGGTGGAGGACAGAAGGTGGCTAAATCTGGTGTCTCGCAGGATTCACCGATCCACCAACATGACTTATGCCCATGCTCTAGTGGTGGCTTGCATCCTGAGCGGGGTACAAGTGAACATGGGAGCATAGATCATGAACGAGTGGAGGTACTTTGCCTATAAGACTACCACTGCTTGCCTTTTCCTTCTCTGATTACCTTGTCGTGCAAGCGGGCTAAGGTGCACCAGGAGGCCATTGATGTTATGGTGGCCTGTGATGTGCCCTTTGATCAGCTGACAGTAAAGGGGGCTTTTGGGAAGGACAAGAAGAAGAGGAAGACTACTTCTGGTGATGGATATGGCGGGGGCATCACTTCTAAGCCTGTGGGCCCTTTGGAGCAGATTGAGACAGAAATGGCTGCCATGCGGGAGCTACTGGGAAGGTTTCCTAGGCCTCCCTCCACCAGCAAGCCTTCCAGTGCAGCGACTACGGACTTAGGGGAGATGTAGGGGGTGATTGCCACCCTAGCTTAGGCCCATGTGGAGCTCCAAAAGGACCTGGAGAAAGGAAAGAAGAAGCGACGCTCTCGAGATAAGCTCCTAGTCTGCGTGTGGAAGGGGGTCAAGGCGATCCTCAAGCACCTCTCTCTGGCACCAGGACACCCAGGCGACCAAGCGAGACCTCCTAAAGTTTTTCTTCCTCAATGGATTCGAGGAGGGAGCGGCTGATGATTCCACCAACAGTAGTGATGAGGCCTCCAGTTAGGAAGACAGTAGTGTCTCCCCCCCTGCCCCCTTGTTATCTGCTTTATGACTTGATTTGGATAGCCCCCGTTTAGGGATTGTAAGACAATGTTACTTTCCCCTTTTGTTTTTGGATATTGGTATTTCCTATGGGTGTACGGATGCCCGTTTGGCATCCTCAAACAATGGCTGTGTTTGGCCCCTATTTGTTATTATATTAGGTCATTGTTTCTCCTATATTCGTATCGCTTGTCTGTGTTAAAATCAATGTATCTGTAGTTTCCTTCAAAAATAGGAAATTCTGAAATTCCACCTGATCGCATCTGCTGCAATGATCGCCCTACCGCTGCAACAAACCGGCTATGGTGGTCCATCCATCACTGTAATGAGACATACCTCACTGCAGCGAAACTCGCTAAGCAGAATACCTGTAGGGGTTCTTCTCTCTCCGGTCAACTCAAGTCAACCACTCCCACCAGTTTATCTCATATCCTCTATAACTCGCATTGTCAGATACCAATTGAGCCTGTCAAAAACCAACAAGTTCACTAACCATTTTATTGATTCTAATAACTCCTCAATATTCATGCATCTACCCTACCACTCTAGCCCTCATTTCAAATCTTATTATGTTTATCTCACCTCACTGCAGTGGATACCTTGGCCTCTACAGTGATCTCACGACAACGGTGATTTGCCCACTGCAGCGTCACCCTATTTAAGCGCTAGCTGGTTACACTAATCTTTTCCTCTCTTATCCCTCCATAGAAATATTATAGCACGTTTACCCATTTACGCTTCCATTATTACAAGTTAAGTCCATTTTCATAATTTAATGACCTATTATTTTGACCCACATTATTTTCACCCTTTTTAATTCTGTTTACACTTTTTTTGTCTATATGCTGATAATAAAGTCAAACCCATGATCTCCTAATAGTTCACTACCATTGATAACTCAGTTATGTTACCTTCTATAACCCATACAGACCACATTGATCAAGCATTCAATCACAATACAAATTAAATAGCTCAAGTACACACAAGAAAAGCATCAAACTATACTGGTGGAGTTATGTCCTCCACAATTAAAGTACATGTAAATACCTATCTCTCTCGAATTCTCCACCACACCATAATCATGCCATGAAGTACCTTACCTGTACAGTATCATAATATTTACATCCCAACTGTTCCTCTCACATTATACTTGAATCATATCGGTATATCTCGTATCACACTTGTATACATGTACACCTTTGTCATCGCAGCCTTATGTATATCATGTCATACCTATACCATCTCTGTCTCTCAATCATACCATCGGGGATATGCTGGGCACACGCCTCCATCACATCACTGTTCACACATGCCAGAGGGTATTATATTTGCCTTTCTAGTCATGACCTGCAGGGGTCTTTAGAAATTCATGTGAAGTACACCTAACTGTGTGAACCACTCATCATACCTATCTGTGTACTCATTTTTGTACACCCAGCATAAGAACATTTAGTTATACCTTTCTGTGTAATCACTCATAATGCTCGCCCGGATGCTCACCTCGGGTACGAGCCACTTATATCCAAGTATTCACTCACAGGCTTAATCATACTAATTTTCTCATCTGGATACTCACCTCAGCCAAGAGCTTCTAGTTCTCAATATGTATATGATTCATTTTTTCATTTCGCATGCCACCTCATTTTCTCACTTTGTTATCACAGATTCCACCCATCATTTGTGAATAGTATGTCTCTTTTTAATTTAGAAAAATCACATACACAATAAAAATTATGCATTACAAGCTATAACACAATCATGACTCGGGGCCATTCCACAATCAGTTATTCATTACATCACTCATGCCGATAAACTCAATAAAATATGGTGTAAAATGACCCACTCGCGAGATTGGGCTTCTCTGCAATGGCATTACTGCCACCACCACGGTCTCACTACAACAGTTTAAGTATCGCTGCACCAGTACTATTCAGGCAGTACTCCGGACCAACTGTCCACCTAGATTTCCCTCGAATTGTTTCCTCGCCATCAGTTCACCCATTATGCATAGAATTCATTGATTAATCCTTGTTGTCAATTTACCTTTATTCCTCAAGTAACGATAATCAACTTAACACAAACCAAACAATCATAGCACAAAAATGTAAACAAAGTGACTTACTAGTCCCTTAACTTATTCGAACACAAACAATGCACAATTTCTATGCCCATGACCATACTCTGGTCCCTCATTCAAGGCATACCTTGGTGGTAGCTTTCCCAGTTTCCCAACTAAGATAGAAATCTAACGGTCTCGGTTCAAGACTTTTCATACCTACAAAATTTCATACTATAGGGATTTCATGACCTCTTTCCTATTTTCTTTCAATTTCCTTCATCTCATAGACACTTACTGATTATAATCTATCTAATGGTGATTAACTTGGAATTTCTCCCTACTCATCAATGGCAGATCAAGTATACACACGTATACGATTTACTAATCAAAGTCTAACATGTGAGTAAGTAAGCCATAGCTTATCTAGGCACCAAGCTATGGTCGAGAAGTTCCCAGCTGCATGCTTGCCTCAAGTTCCAAGTTCTTGCGTAAAATTGTCATGAAGGAGGGTGAAGTCTTTCCTTCTCTAGCCTCCTTGTTTAGAAATCTTAATTTCTGTTCCTAGGTGTATTTATTGAGCACCCCTTATGGAAATAGGTTTTTTTAAATCTTAACCTGGATAGAATTGCAGAGTTCTAATCTGCGTCGCCTGCTGCAGCGGTTCCATTACAACGGAAATAGTCCATCGCGGTGGCCCTTCGCTTGGGCCATCCTCATTTTAACTCAGCCTAATCAAAATTGTCTATCGTATAATTCTTTAAATCTAAGGACTTAACCCAAGATTGTAAAAGTTTACATTTTACCCATGCTTAGGTGATCAGGGTGCTATAACAATCGGACGAGTTGTTACAGTTGTCCTCTATGTTTCTATGGTTGATTAAAAAATGTTCAATTACTTTTGATTTTAAACTTCTTTTTATCAATGAGAAATAAGAATTATTTATTTATTATTCACTTGTATTGATAAATGCATGATTTTCTTGCTAGAGGAAATTAACTGTGATTAGCTTTTTCTATATCTCTTCTTTCAAAAGATGCATGTTGTTGTCGATTTCTTGTTGTTGTTGCTGCTACTGCTACCGACTCTATTGTTCTAATTACTGTTACGTGGTTATAAGCTTTTTCTGATTATTTAGTCTTCATGGGGCATAGGGATTTTGCAACCAGATCTATTTTTTTGGGTAAATTTTGGGTCTTTATTTACATCTTCTCTATTGTTATATTTTATGGTTTTTTTCATTTCTCTATGCGCGACAATGTAGATAATTTATTATTCATTTAGTTGGAATGTAATGATTGCAAAATTATGATTTCGTAGGTTTTGAAAGTGACAGATGGTCAAGGTGGGAAGAAAATAACACTGCTTGTATCTACCCTCAGAGATAATTTTTGCACTTTTTTTGTTCTAATGCTATATATATATGACAGATGCTCTCTTATATCAATTTCTCAACTCATAGTAAATAACGCACAGAGAGCTCAATGTAGGAATTGTGAAAAGGCAAGTAAACTATTCGCTTCACTAGCTAAGTAACTTCTTGTTCTAATTAAAAAAAGCAGCAAATTCTTTTATATTATGTAAAAGTGAACAAGAAAGAAAGAAAACTGTAAATGGTCATTTGATAGAGTGTATAAGAATACAGTTGAATATGGTGTATTAGTAATGCTTATATTAGTAATGTTTGTGTCACGCCCCGCCTGGGGAGGCATGACTGGCACCTGGTGCCCTACTAAGACCTAGACTACTGGATTAACTGAGCCTAAGCACTTCTGGTGTCAGTCTGGCTCTAATTCTGGATTCATGAAAACAACGGGCTATATAAAGATTGTAAATACAGCCTCCGGCCGACTAGGCCTATAGCCACCTGTAGGAATATAACAGCCAACCAGAATAACTAAGCATAAGGGAATCCATGCGGGCTGACAAAGCCACCAAGCTGACTAGTTTATCAGAGAAATGAAAACAAGTAACCAAGCTACTATGTGACCGACAAGGTCACCACTACCAACTGAATAAGGCCTCACACGGCCGCTGCATACAACTGAAACACACAAATGGCCCCACACGGCCTACACAGCTAACCATAGGGAATATATACAATCTGCAAGCCTCTAAGAATAGCAAAATGGTCGGGACAGGGCCCCGGCCTACCCATACTGTACATATAAAAGGGAAGTCAACCTTTGTCTTTCGAGCTCCGAATGAAAGGAGCTGAAGGCGCTGTACGCTGGCCGGAACTATGAGGGATCTGCTCCTCGTCTATGAGTACCTGCAGGAAAGTAATGCAGCGCCCCAAAACAGGCGTCAGTACCGCTGGTACTGAGTATGTAAAGCAATAACTGAAAATAACTGAAAGTAAACAATAATACTAATAGATACTGAAGTAATAGGAGACGGGCTGAGACTAACTGAAAAGAGCGTAACTTTACTGAAGAGAGTAAGAGTCATACCTGATAACATGGTGGTCTACTTTCTATCTATTAATAACTAACACAACATATCATACAAGAACCTTACCAGCCCCTATAAGTTGTAAGGTACCAACCAGCACACAATCTATATACCCCTACCCAGGTCATACCATCCACCTAGTAACTATGGACATCCTGCCGGCCCCCTGGGTATGCAACTTGGGCCCGCTGGGCCCCTGACTATAGCTGGATCTGAGTCCGGAGGACTCCTAAATCTGAAATCTGTAATTTGGAAACTGTAATCTGCACCCCAGGGCAAGCGCTCGACAGGGGGTGTGGTATAATGCTGATCAGCCTGCTATGGGGAATCTGCATCCCATCTTCGTCCGCTGACGAACGGCATGCCACTCCATAGAGCGACGTATCCTCACCCTCTGGCAGGCGAGTCGACACAACAATTAACCCTGGGGCGGTCAAGGAAGCTCTAAGGGTGCCCAACACATAACAATCATGTCTCCACAAATAGCAATAACCGCATGTAGTATATATATACTGAATCTGATAATAATATTTATATTCTGGTATTCTGTTCTGAATCTCATACTGAAATATACTGAATCTGATACTGAAATATACTGAATCTGATACTGAGATATACTAAATCTGATACTGAGATATACTGAGTCTGAAACAATATTTCTAGAATATTCTGCTGGGAATTATACTGTTTTACTAAGTTTCATGTTGAACACTGTATGATAATTCTAACATGCTTACTAAACTCATACTGAATATAATATACGGCTTCTGAAACATTCTACTGGAATTCGTACTATTTTGCTATACTGAAACTACTAGCTTGCCGAAAGGAACTGGCTTTACATACCTTAACTGCCGGCTTCCTGATTAACTGGCGTAGCTCGGCTAATATTCAGCTATTTCCCCAACTGTATTCATATTCACAAAGGAATAGAATTAATTCTACTATTATTTTAGAGATAAACCATACTTATGAATATATTTACGGCCTATTCTTCGACTTATCGAAGAACGGCTGAAAACTCACAATTTCTCGAGAGTCTAAAAGGGAGAAATACTTACTTTAATGTTGCGAGTGTATTAACACCAGTTTGGAGCAATTCCACTTACCTTGGCTCGGTGAGACGATGATTCGTCGGCCGAATTTCACAAAACTAACTCCGTAGGAATGCTCCCTGCAGCTTTATACTTCGCTACCCGAAGTTAATTTGAGTTTGGACTGAGTTTGATGGCGTAAACAGAAGGAAATTTATGTAAACCCTTCGTCCCTTACTGTTTCTGTTCGTTCTTTGGAATAAAATGAAGAGGAAATGATTTAAGACAAGGTGGGAGGCCTTATATACTTGGGGTATTTAAGTCGCATTTGTCGAATGCGATTTATAAGTCACATTTGCCTTGTGACGTTCCGACTTGGCGCTTGTCCGGTCTCTCCCCGTGCCCTTTTTTCGCACATATGGCATTCTAAAACTCTTAACCAGCATACAAATAGGCCAACTAAGTGTCAATAACTTACGGGGTGTAACATCCTTCCCCCCTTAAGAACATTCATCCTGAATGTTAACTTCCGTTTACAGAAATTTTAACTTGCTCTACCTTTTCTGGAACAATTTCGGTAGAGTTTCCCCTGTAATATGGACTATCTCAAAAATTCTGAAATGCAGAAAAGTCCAATACAGGCACTCCATATAATACTATAGCATCCATTACACAATAAACTAGAGTCAACTATCTCACGTACATATGAATATATTGTAACTCATAAAACAGTAATAATAACATACCTCTGGTTGACTAAGTCTAAAATAACTGAGGATATCTAACTTTCATATTTTCTTCTGCTTCCCAAGTCATTTCCTCTCGGTTCCTGTTACGCCATAACACTTTGACAGAAGCAACATCTTTAGTTCTTAATCTGCGGATCTATCGGTCTAGTATGGCTACGGGAACTTCTTCATAGGCCAACTTCTCTGTAACCTGAACATCTTGGACTGGGTCAATTCTGGAGGGATCTCCTATTCACTTTCTCAGCATTGATACATGGAAAACTGGTTGGATAGATTCTAACTCTGGAGGTAAGTCTAACTCATATGCCACTTGGCCTATTCTTCAGCGAATCTGATAAGGCCCAACAAACCTCAGGCTGAGCTTGCCTTTCTTTCCAAATCTCATTACACCCTTCATAGGCGAAACTTTCAGAAACACCCAATCACCCACATTAAATTCAAAGTTTTTGCGTCGCACGTCAGCATAAGATTTATGGCGGCTCTGAGCAGTCAGTAAATGTTCTCTGATAAGCTTTACTTTTTCCTCAGACTGATAAATGATATCTGGCCCAATCAATGTTGATTCTCCTACCTCAAACCAACCAACTGGAGATCTGCACTTTCGCCCATATAATGCCTCATAAGGTGCCATCTGAATGGATGAATGGTAACTGTTATTATAGGCGAACTCAATGAGTGGTAAATGTTCATCCCAGCTACCTCTGAAATCCAACAAACATGCTCGCAACATATCCTCGAGCGTTTGAATGGTGCGTTCTGCTTGCCCATCTGTTTGAGGATGGAAAGTTGTGCTCAGGTTAACTTGTGTCACCAAGCCTCTCTGAAACGATTTCCAAAACTTAGCCGTAAAATGCGCCCCTCTGTCGGAGATAATGGACACTGGAACCCCATGCAGCCTGACTATTTCTCTGATATACAGCTCAGCATAATCTTCAGTTGAAAAGGTAGTCCTTACTGGTAGGAAGTGAGCTGATTTTGTCAATCTATTAACTATTACCCAGATCGAATCATATCTACACCTGGTGCGAGGTAATCCTGCTACAAAGTCCATATTCATTGTTTCCCATTTCCATAAAGGCACTGCTATATCCTGAGTCAGTCCGCCTGGTTTCTGATGTTCAGCTTTTACCTACTGGCAGTTGGCACACTGAGCTACGAATTCTGCTATCCCCTTTTTCATTCCTGGCCACCAGTAGATTTCTTTTATATCGTGGTACATTTTCGTCGAACCTGGGTGGAGAGAATAATGAGCATAATGTACCTCGCACATAATCTGCTGGCAAAGCCCTGCAACGTCTAGAACACAAAGGCGATCTCTATATCGCAATACCCCATCCTCGGTTATCTGAAAATCTGTCACCTCTCCTTGTTGAACTCTGTTTCTAAGCTGAACCAGGCTAGGATCTTCACACTGTCGTTCCTTTACTTCCACGACTAAAGACGACACTGCGGTGTTCTGGATTACCACTCTATTGTCCTCTATTTCTGCTACACAAACGGCTAAACTGGCTAACTGATGCAATTCCCGGGCTAATTCTCGCTGCACAGGCTGTAAGTATGCCAAACTCTCCATAGACTTACGGCTAAGGGCGTCTGTCACCACATTGGCCCTTCCTGGGTGATACAGAATATTCACATCATAGTCTTTCAACAGCTCTAACCAGTGACACTGCCGTAAGTTTAGTTCTTTCTGGGTGAAGATATACTGTAGGCTCTTATGATCAGTGAAAATATCCACGTGGATGCCATACAAGTAATGTCTCCATATCTTCAAGGCGTGAATCACTGCGGCCAATTCCAGGTCATGGGTAGGATAGTTCTTTTCATGTTTCCTCAACTGTCTGGAAGCATAAGCAATTACTTTACCATGCTGCATCAACACACATCCTAACCCAACACCCGAAGCGTCACAATAAACTGCATAACCTTCTGTACCTTCTGGAAATGCTAACACTAGAGCTGATGTTAGCTTGTCTTTCAATTCCTGGAAGCTCTACTCACATGCCTCAATCCACTAAAATTTTGTTGCCTTCTGCGTCAGTTTAGTCAAAGGTGCTGCTAAGGTGGAAAATCCTTCAACAAACCTCCTGTAGTACCCTGCTAACCCCAGGAAACTGCATACCTCGGTCAGAGTGGTAGGTCTGGGCCATGCTTTTACTACTTCTATTTTCTAGGTATCTACCTGTATACCAGCATCCGACACGATATGACCCAAAAAGGCTACTGAATTTAGCCAAAATTCACATTTAGAGAACTTGGCATACAGTTGACGGCCCCTGAGAATCTGGAGCACTGTCCGCAAATGATCCTGGTGGTCTGCCTCTGAGCGAGAATACACCAGAATATCATCAATAAACACTATCACGAACAGGTCCAGGTATGGTCTAAAAATGTTGTTCATCAGGTCCATAAACACGGCTGGAGCATTCGTCATCCCAAAGGACATGACTAAGAATTCAAAATGGTCGTATCTGGTCCTAAAGGCAGTCTTTGGAATGTCCCTTTCACGAACCCGAACCTAATGATATCCGGACCTTAAGTCAATTTTGGAGAAATATCTAGCTCCCTGTAACTTATCAAACAAATCATCTATCTTGGGAAGCGGATGCTTATTCTTGATCATAACTTTATTCAGCTGCCGATAGTCTATACGCATATGGAGGGAGTCGTCCTTCTTTCTCACAAACAGAACTGGCGCACCCCAAGGTGAAGTACTCAGCCTGATAAAGCCCTTATCTAATAAATCTTTCAACTTCTCCTTTAGTTCTCTGAGTTCAGCAGGAGCTATGCGATAAGGGGGAATTGATACGGGCTGGGTGCCTGGTAATAAATCAATTGCAAAGTCTATTTCCCTTTCTAGAGGAATACCAGGTAACTCATCTGGAAATACATCGGGGAATTCATTCACCACTGAAACAGACTGGAGAGTCGGAGGCTCTACCCGAACATCCTGAACTCTGACAATGTGGTAAATACACCCCTTGGCTATCAACTTTCTCGCCCGAAGATAGGAAATAAACCTACCTTTTGGCGTAGCTGTACTGCCCTTCCATTCTCGTACTGCCTCCCCTGGAAAGTAGAATCAGGCCATCTTGGTCCAGCATTATACATTGGCATAGCATGGAGCTAACCAATCTATACCCATAATGGCGTCAAAATCAACCATTTCTAACTCTACCAAATCTTTTGTGGCCTGACGGTTAGCAACCTCTACTGTACACCCTCGATAAACCTTTTTGGCTATAATAGAGTCACCGACGAGTGTAGATACTGAAAAGGGTTGCCGAAGCAATTCTGGTACAATACTGAACTTTTGAGCCACTAATGGGGTAACATAGGACAAGGTAGATCGCGGATCGATTAATACATAAGCAGGGTGAGAGAAAATAGTCATCATACCTGTCACAACATTTGGAGACGCCTCTGAATCCTGTCTCCCTGGTAATGCATAGGTACGGCTTGGGCCCGCACTTGAATTAGAGGCCCCTGATCTGCCTCGGCCTCTACCTACTGAAATTGAGGGCCTGCGCCCTGCCGGGGCTGTTGGAGCTCGCGACCCTGCTAATGCCCTGTCCTGTCTATCCCAGTCACTCTGACCCCTGGTTGGATAATCTATCATCATATGACCCTTCTGTCTGCATATATAACACCCTGTGGAGCCATATTTGCAAGCTCCAGAGTGGCGTCGGCTGCAAATAGGGAAAAGTGGTGGTGTATACTTACTCAGTTCTGCCCTCCTCTGCTGGGGTGAATCTACTGTTTGAGAACTTCCGCCGGACTCTGACTGTCCTCGGCGACTGAATCTACCCCTCTGCTGCTGTGATGGAGGCGGGGGTCTAGGTGGCCTATCTGATAGTCGTGGCCTAGGCCTTCTCCGAACCTCCCCCTGTAACTCATCTGACCTATCCCTGCGGCGCTGTTCCTAACTTGTTCATCTGCTATCCTGTTGCCGCTGTCTGAGGCCCTCAATAGTCTGAGAAAAAGCCTGTACTCGAGAAATATCCATATCTTCCTACAAAGTAGTTGTCATACAGGCCTCAATATACTCTGGGTTCAGCCCCATAATAAACCGGTGGACTCTGGATGGCATGGTGTCTACAAAGGCCGGAGCATAGCGGGCCAAAGAATCGAACTGCAGGGCGTATTCTCGAACACTCATCGCCCCTTGCTCCAGGTGTAAAAACTGGTCCATCCAAGCCTGTCGGATCTCTCGTGGTAGGTAACATTCCAGGAAAGCCTCTGAAAAGCTGGACCAGGTCGGAGGGGCAACATATCTCCCACGAGACCTTTCCCAACTCTCATACCACAACACAGCAATATCCCGCAGTCGGAATACTGCCAATTCGACCGACTCTGTAGATTTAACATGCATTACCCAAAAAATCCTCTGCATCTGATCCAGGAAGTCCTGGGGGTCCCCTGTTCGATTTGTCCTGGTAAACTATGGGGGACCTAGTGCCAGGAATTCTCGGACCCTCGAACTACAAGGCCCACCTGATGATTCTGCCGCTATAGGTGGCATTGACTGGCACTGAGTAGCCATCATTTGCGCTAATATAACTACTGCACTCCTAACCTCCTGGTCAGATGGTGTAGGTATAGGAACTGTCGGAGGTGGTGTTGTCCCGAGTGGCTCCTGATGGGGTGGAGATTGCTGAGAAGGTCGGGACAATTCCTCTGTATCACCCTCAGATCGGGCTGATTCTAAACGAGGCTGAGGCATCTTGCTAGTGCCCTCTCCTGCTGTTATGTCCAATCTTCTTCCTATGATAGGATGTCGCTGATCTGACATTTTATCTGTAAACAAAGAGTATAATAAGCTTTAGGGACTCAACCCTATACTGTACTACTCTATGGCATGACTGAATATGAAGAAAGAGTAACCACCCTATCATGCCTTGCAGCCTCCTGCCTATGGTATGTGGTGCACAAAACATCCATAGATAAGACTCTACTTAGAACGGCTTGCAGACTCCCTAGGATACGACCTGCTCTGATACCAAGTTTTTCACGCCCCACCTGGGGAGGCATGACTGGCACCTGGTGCCCTACTAAGACCTAGACTACTGGATTAACTAAGCCTATGCACTTCTGGTGCCAGGCTGGCTCTAATTCTGGATTCATGAAAATAACAGGCTATATAACGGTTGTAAATACAGCCTCCGGCCGTCTAGGCCTATAGCCACCTATAGGAATATAACAGCCAACCAGAACAACTGAGCATAAGGGAACCTATGTGGACCGACAAGGCCACCATGCTGACTAGTTTATCTAAGAAATGAAAACAAGTACCAAGAAACTATGTGACCGACAATGTCACCACTACCAACTGAATAAGGCCCCACACGGCCTACACAGCTAACCACATGGAATATATACAATCTGCAAGCCTCTAAGAATAGCAAGATGGTCGGGACAAGGCCCCGGCCTACCCATACTGTACAAATAAAAGGGAAGTCAACCTTTGTCTTTCAAGCTCCGAATGAAAGGAGCTGAAGGCGCTGTATGCTGGCAGGAACTATGAGGGATCTTCTCCTCGTCTATGAGTACCTACAGGAAAGTAATGCAACACCCCAAAACGGGCGTCAGTACCACTGGTACTAAGTATGCAAAGCAATAACTGAAAATAACTGAAAATAAACAATAATACTGATAGATACTGAAGTAATAGGAGACGGGCTGAGACTGACTGAAAAGAGCGTAACTTTACTGAAGAGAGTAAGAGTCATACCTGATAACATGGCGGTCTACTTTCTATCTATTAATAACTAACACAACATATCATACAAGAACCTTACCAGCCCCCATAAGTCGTAATGTACCAACCAGCACACAATCTACATACCCCTACCCAAGTCATACCATCCACCTAGTAACTATGGACATCCTGCCGGCCCCCTGGGTATGCAACTTGGGCCCGCTGGGCCCCTGACTATAGCTGGATCTGAGTCCGAAGGACTCCTGAAATCTGAAATCTAAAATCTGTAATCTGGAAACTGTAATTTGCACCCCGGGCACAAGCGCTCGACAGGGGGTGTGGTATAATGCTGATCAGCCTGCTATGGGGAATCTGCATCCCATCTTCATCCGCTGGCGGACGGCATGTAACTCCGTAGAGCGACGTATGCTCACCCTCTGGAAGGAATAGAATTAATTCTACTATTATTTTAGAGATAAACCATACTTATGAATATATTTACGGCCTATTCTTCGACTTATCGAAGAACGGCTAAAAACTCGCAATTTCTTGAGAGTCTAGAAGGGAGAAATACTTACTTTAATGTTGGTAGTGTATTAACACTAGTTTGGAGCAATTTCACTTACCTTGGCTCGGTGAGACAACGATTCGTCGGCCGAATTTCACAAAACCAACTCCGTAGGAATGCTCCCTGCAACTTTATACTTCGCTACCCGAAGTTAATTTGAGTTTGGACTGAGTTTAACGGCGTAAACGGAAGGAAATTTATGTAAACCCTTCATCCCTTACTGTTTCTGTTCGTTCTCTGGAATAAAATGAAGAGGAAACGATTTAAGACAAGGTGGGAGGCCTTATATACTTGGGGCCTTTAAGTCGCATTTGTCGAATGCGATTTATAAGTCGCATTTGCCTTGCGACGTTCCGACTTGGCGCTTGTCCGGTCTCTCCCCGGGTCCTTTTTTCGCACGTATGGCATTCTAAAACTCTTAACCAGCATGCGAATAGGCCAACTATGTGTCAAGAACTTACGGGGTGTAACAGTTTGTATTAGTTATGCTTGTATTAGTAATGCTGAGATTATTTCTTATGCATTGTTTGATTTCGTGTGTTAAAAATAACATTTATTGCATAATTACTAAAAAAACTATTTATAAAATACTCTCCATAAATAAGATAAAAATGATGTATAAAAAGTTTTGAAGGGCAATTGAGTCTTTAACTATGCTAATGCATGCATTAAAACCCATTGCATTACTAATACCATGATTTTTTATGTATTAGTTATACATAGACTAATATCAAATAAAGTATATAACTAATGCTTATATTACTTATATATAGATTGAAAACGTGTACCAAACAAGGTATTAGTAATACACAAAATTAATATATGCATTATTTTTTTAACGCATCCTACTAAATGGCCACTAAGAATATATTGTACAATAAGTTATCTAAAGAATACTATAAATTTGGGCCAATTTTATTGGGTTGTATTTCTTGGTCCTTTTCATTTTAACACGTATATACCCTTAACATTTCTATTATATGTTGTAAAATAAAGCTCAAAACAACAATGTAAAGAAACAATACAAAGAATAAGAGAAATAATAAGATAGAACAATATAAGATAATTTTCTTCTTTCAAGTGTGTACAATATCATCCTCAAGACCTCTATTTATAGGATTACATTCAGGAGCACCAAAGGTTGCCATAAACATGACATTAATCCTTAAGAATGTGGGGGAGATCAAGGGGTGTGGAAGATCAATGCAAAGGTAGTGGAGGTGTGGGTATTACTACTCATAATGGTGGGAGTTATACCTTAAAGTTATGGACATCCACAATTAACTAATAATATTTATAACACTCCCCCTTGGATGTCTATTGATAGATAATATATCTTGTTAAAACCTTATTAGGAAAAACTCTTGTGGGAAAAAATCCTAGTGAAGGAAAAAGAGTATATATATCTTGTAGTACGCATTATTTGCTGCCTCATTAAAAACCTTGCCAGGAAAACCCATTGGGACAAAACCTAGGCCAAGGAAAAAAGAGTGTAGCACATACTTTGCTCCCCATGATATAAAACTCATATAATATCCCGGAGACGACGCATCCCAGTCTTGTATACAATCTTTTCAAATGTTGAGGTTGGTAATGCTTTATTGAACAGATCAGCCAAATTATCAACCGAGTGAATTTGTTGAGCATCTATTTCACCTTTCTTCTCAAGATCATTAATAAAGAAGAATTTTGGTGAAATATGTTTTGTTCTGTATCCTTTAATGTTTCTTCTCTTCAATTGAGCTATACATGCAGCATTATCTTCATACAGTGTAATTGAAATATTCTTTTTCAAAGAAAAACCACACATTTTCTTAATATGTTGAGTCATTGACCTCAACCAAACACACTTCCGGCTTGCTTCATGAATGGCTATTATTTCTGCATGATTTGAAGAAGTGGCAGCTATTGTTTGCTTCATTGAACGCCAAGATATAGATGTGCCACCATATGTAAACAAATAGCCCATCTGAGATCGAGCTTTATGTGGATCAGACAAATATCCTACATCTGCATAACCAATCATTTCTGACTTGAATTCATTAGAATAAAATAATCTCATATCAATAGTTACTCGAAGATATCTGAATATATGTTAACACCATTCCAATGTCTTCTTGTTAGAGAGTAGCTGAATCATGCCAATAAACTTACTGCAAAACAAATATTTGATCGGGTATAATTGGCCAGATACATTAGTGCCCCAATTCACTAAGATATGGAGTTTCATCACCAAGAAGCTTTTCATCATTTTCTCGAGGTCGAAATGAATCTTTATTTATGTCAAGTGATCTCACAACCATTGGGGTACTCAACGGATGTGATTTATCCATATAAATTATTTTTAAGACCTTTTCAATGTATGTTGATTGATGGACAAATATTTCATTTGTTAAATTCTCAATTTGTAGGCCAAGACAAAATTTTGTCTTACCAAGATCTTTCATTTCAAATTCTTTCTTCAAACACTCAACATCTTTTGAAAGCTATTTAGGAGTGTCAATGATGTTCAAGTCATCAACATACACAACTATTATAACAAACTCAGATCCAGACCTTCTTATAAAAACATAAGGACAAATAGGGTCATTTTTATACCCTTCCTTCAGCAAATATTTTATAAAATGATTGTACCACATCCGCCCTGATTATTTCAATCCGTATAAGGATTTTTGAAGCTTTATTGAACAAGTTTCTTGTGATCTTTTGTATGCTTCAGGAAATTTGAATGCTTCAGAAATTTTCATAAAAATGTTGTGGTCCAATGAGCCATATAAATAGACTGTGACAACAACCATTAGCCTCATTTCAAGTTTTTCATGAACTGCCAGATTTATTAGATACCTGAAGGTAATTGCATCTACCATAGGAGAATATGTCTCCATATAATCAATTTCAGGCCTTTGCGAAAATCCTTGTACCACAAGTTGTGCTTTATATCTTATGATTTCACCTTTTTCTCGTGGATACATAACTTATTGAGATTTCTTCATTCTCATTATTTTTTGGTATTTGGACCTCTTCATTGGTCTTATCATTTGTTATGTCTCGAGGCTCTTCTTGAGAAATTACCTCTATATTATGATCATTTTGATCATTTATTTCTTTTCTTTTTCGAGGATTTTTATCCTTGAAACCGATTGGCCTACCACGTTTCAGACGTGGTTTAGATTCATTTACATGAACAATTTTTCCTATCGGGACATCAACTCGAACTAAAACATTTGTAGTTGGAATATAAGATTTAGTAACCTTTGGAAAGTTAGTAAATGCATCTGGCAGTTGATTTACAATATTTTGCAAATAAATCATCTTTTGAACCTCTTGTTCACATTAATTTGTTCGAGGATCTAAGTGAGATAGTGATAATGCATTCCAATCTATCTCCTTTTTCAACTACTTATTTTCTCCCCTTAATATTGGGTGAGTTGATTCATCAAACTAATAATCAGAAAATTTTGCCGTAAATAAATCTCCAGTCATCGGTTCCAAATATTTTATAATAGAAGGAGATTCATAACCAACATATATCCCAACCTTCTTTGGGGACCCATCTTTGTGCGTTATGGTGGAGCCATTGGAACATATACCGCACATCCAAAAATTCTAAGATGCGAAATATTTGGCTCCTGGCCAAAAGCCAACTGCAATGGGGAGAATTCATGATAAATGGTAGGTCTTATATGCACAAGTGTTGCTGCATGAAAAATGCCATGCCCCCATATTGAAATAGGCAATTTATCCTCATTAGCAATGGTCTAGATATCAATTGTAGGCGTTTAATCAATGATTCTGCTAAACCATTTTGAATATGAACATGAGCAACCGAATGTTCAACGGTTATTCTAGTGTACATACAATAATCATTAAAGGACTGAGATGTAAACTCACCAGCATTATCAAGACGTATTATTTTTATTGCATAATCTGGAAATTGTGCTTTTAACCTTATTATTTTTGAGCCAACAATCTCGCAAAAGCCATGTTGGGAGTTGATAATAAGCACACATGTGACCATCTTGTAGATACATCTATCAATACCATATAATAATTAAATGATCCACATAGAGGGTGAATTGGCCCACATATATCACCCTGTATACGTTCCAAAAATGTAGGGGATTGAGTCCCAACCTTAGTTGTTGATGGTTTAATAACCAACTTTCCTTGAGAACAAGCAGCACAAGAGAATTCCTTTGATTGAAGATCTTTTGGTTCTTCAAAGGGTGCCCATGTGAATTCTCAATAATTCTGTGCATCATATTAAAATCTGGATAGCCCAACCGGTCATGCCAAATGATAAAATCATTATAACCACTAAATTTTTTATTTACTACGGCATGTGATTCAACCATACTAACACTTTTATGGTACAATCCAGAAGAAAATGCAGGTAATTTTTTATGCATATTTTTTTTTCGCCTTTATTGTAGTAATATAAAGGTATTCAACATTTCCTTCACTGGCAATCTCAACATGATAGCCATTTTGGCAAATAACCTTGAAACTTAACAAGTTTCTTTGAGACTTACTACAATATAGTGCATTGTTAATAACGAATATTGTTTCCTCCAGGTAGTAATAAGGTCGCTCTTCCAGAACCGTCAATCAATTTTGTACTACCACATATTGTATTAACATATGCCTTTTTCATAATCAAATGAGAGAAATATTTTTTTTCTTAGTATAGTGTGAGTTGTAGCACTATCCAGAAGGCACATTTCTCCATTACTCATCTTGAATCCAATTGAAGACTGAAAAATTTTATTTATCTTCATAAAAATAAAAGTACATCATAAGAAATAGAAAATCTAACAATATTACAAGAGAACTTAAGTACTTTTCCTTTCTTTTTTTTTTCCTCAAAAAATAAATGCAGCATAAAAGACACATAACAACTAAAAACACATAAACAAAGAAACAACACAATTATTTTTCCCAATAAAATGATCAAATTTCAGATTTAATCCCAAAAAAGTCTTCAACTTCCAAATGAGTAATATCATCCAGGCCAGAAAAATCATCATCTTTTAAAGCCAAATTTGCTTCAATATTGTCATCATATTTTTGTGAAGGCCGTGTCTCAGCATCATTTTTAAAAATCAAGTGTGACTCCACTCGGGTATTAGCAGATGAGGCACCACCTCTATTTGTCTTTCTTTTGAAAGAATTTTGATAAAGCCAATCAAAATTCTCAAGCGCCCGACATTCATTGTTCCAATGACCTTTCATGCCACAATGATGACAATTGCCTCTTGAAGGATTGCTTTGAGAACTCATATTGTTCTCCCTTTTATGGTAACTGATCACGGGCAAAAATAGCATGCCCGAGATACGCTTTATGACTTAAATTAGTCTTGTTTATCTAAGTTATTGTATACATTTTCATGTTATTTTATATGAAGTGAAGATATGTGCTAACCAACATGATTAGCCTTTGTTTTGTAGGTTTTGATGACTTTTGAGTAACTAATCCAAGAGTTGGTGAAGTAGATGCTTGGAAACAGAATTAACACGCGAACGTCGGCAAAGAGGAGGCACAAAAACAGCCCACCTGCGCGTCGGCAACGTGCCACGGCAGGCAGGCCGACCACAACAGCCCACCTGCGCGTTGGCAACGTGCCACGGCAAGTTGGATGCGCGACCAAGAGATGCCAACGCGCTGCCCAAACAGCGTGACACGCTGCCAAAGCGGCAGGGTGCTGCCGGGGCCAAGTTCGGGTGATTTCCAGAGAGCCTCCGCGTTCGTAGCGTGTCACGGAGGCAGTGCTCCGCGATGCACTCCGTGACACGTTGCTTGTTATTCCGGGAAAGAGTCCTACTACTATAAATAGCACACTTAGGTTTATTTTTCAGAATTCAGACTTGGTGGAGCAAGGACGTGGGTTACAGGCAGTTGAGGGACGAAAAGTTCAGGGTTTTTTCTCTCTTTCTTTCTTCTCTAATTCAATTGTTTGTATGATTAACACTTGTTTTAGGATGATTAATCCACAAATGAGTGGCTAATTCCCTTCCTTGCTGAGGTTATGAACACTTGTGATGAATTTTGATTATTGATTATATGGTTTTTCATCTTTTTCTTCCATGTTGTTCTATTAATTCTTGTTCTTACTGCATTAGTGTGTGGCCTACATTAATGTACATCTAAAAAGTCCGATTTCACTCGAGAGAGCACGAAATTGGAAAGTTGTGAATTAATAGGATATTGTTCTTTACTTGATTTGGTAAAATTGAGTTTTGATGTGCTTTCCTGATAGAAATATACTTGAAAGTCGTATTAGTCAATTTAGGAACCAGAATTGTATGGCTAGAACATGAATTGCATTTGATCACAGAAATGTAGACGGATGGTTCATGATTCTTAAGTGAGATTAAATACGAGAGTTTTAATCTCTTGGCAATTGTTCTTGGCTAGCAACTAGAAGAAAAGATTAACCAAATTATGATGCTAATCAGTTTCATTACATGTTCTTTAACCTCGGCATGCTTTTATCCATAGTCCAAATTCAAAGTAGATAATTGTTTGTAGTTTAGTATAAAATTTATAAAACAAATTATTCAATTTTTGGTTATTTAGTTGTCAGCATATTTAGAAGTAAAAATATAGTAGACTTGAGCAAATTGCACTTATCTCAAGTCTCTGTGGGATCGATACTTGGCTTACTAAAGCCACTTACTACTTGTTCGACCACGTGCACTTGCGTGTCGGTTTTATAACCCCAACAAACGCACCGAACAAGTTTTTGGCGCCGTTATCGGGGGCTTGGCAATTGGTGAATTTTTCTTAAGTGTAAATTTACTATATTTTTTTTCTTAAGTGCTGACAATTTGGTCTTAGTGTTTGTTTTAATTCTTTTTTCATTTTATTTTATTTTATTTTTCTGCTTGTTCGTATACCCTTATTAACATGACATCATGGAATACAAATGGTTTAAATGGTGGATACTCATATTTTGGCGAATCTTGTCTGAATTGCGGAGGACCCCACTTGTGGCAATACTGTAACACGTGCAATATATGTGGTGGTCAAGATGGCCATTGGGATGGCTGTTCGAATGAATATTACCCTCCCCCAAGCCCCTACTATGATCCTTCTGTTGTTTTTTCTGAATATAGGCATGCTGAAAATGAGGACTTGGGACGCCAAGCTCGAATAGAAGACATGCTGAAACAACTCTTGGAGCAATCAGAAGCAATGAAGGAGGCGATGGCAGTATTGAGAATTCAGCAAGAAGAGAATGCAGAGGCTCTAGAAAGGATGAGCGTCAAATTCACGGAGATGATTGCTGAGGCTGAAGCTTGTGATAAATTGCAGGTGACAGTTTTAGCTGATATTTAAGAGGAACTACAAGAGGAAGACAAGGGTGAATTTTTGGATGAAGCCCGACAATTAGAATCTCTTGAGTGTCCCCGTGATGGGCTCACACTTATGGAAAATCTACTCATGGAAGAAGAGATAGAGTATCCCCCATTTGACATTAATGGAGAGATAGATGTCGATGCTGAGAAGGAGTATACAAGTAAGGAGGTCAAGCACAATGCATTTTCAGAGTTGAGGTTTATTGGACCACACTCGAAGTATTTTTCGATATTAAGTTTGGTTGACAACATAGAAATAGAGTCTTCCAAGCTTATAGAGAAATGTCTAGAGGAGGACCAAGCCCCGTATATTTTGAAATTTGCTAACTCGGAGAGACAAAATGACTTCGCTTACTTAAGGGCCAATAAAGGCAAAAGGCAACATCTACTGCTTGGTCCTTACAATTTTTCACCACCACCCCTGGAGCATAAGAGGAAATTAGAAAAGAAATTAGGGGTGAGATTCATACACTCAAGGTGGAGGAAAAAGTGATGAAACTTGATACGTCGTGCCGCGACGTAAAATTAGGCGCTACTTGGGAGGCAACCCAAGGGTACCACAGGTACCATTTTAATTTCTTGCATTTGAGTTGATTTTTGTTTATTTTCATCTTGTGTTGTTTTGGTGGAAAGTTAAGCACAGATGGAGGGGAAGTCTGAGTACCCTTGGAGGAGGAAACTAGCAAGCACAGAAGAGAAAAAGTGTGGGGCCAAACACCCACTTGTGCAAGTTGAAGAAAAGCATGTTGTAGCTTGGCCTAAAGGCCTCAGGGAGTATTTCTCACCCTTTTTAAATTTTAATTTGATGCTATGAGGACATAGCAGGATTCAAGTGTGGGGTGAGGCAAATTTCAAGGGAAATTTCAAAAAATTTTGTTGTGCTTAACGATTTTTGGTGAATGTAATGCTTGTGAGAAATTTGAAAATTTTGAAAATTTTTTGTGAATTAAGCATGACTTCATCACCCGTTGGTTTTTCTTTTCGGTTCTTTTCCGACGGGGGGTCTTTGAACCGAAGAATAAAAATTTTCTTTTTATTTCTTTCCTTTGTCTGTATATAGTGTTTTTAGTCATAGTTGGGGACTGTTTACGACGATGGATGGATGACGACCGTCTTGAGGAAAAATTAGTCGATAGGTTTTGGGTTTTTGAAACTATAACTAATTGGTGCTTGATGTTCTTGTTATGTGCTATACGTGATTGTAAGAGGCAAGTATGTTCAGTGTGAAGCATGCAAGTGTATAACTTTGTTTGAGACACTTAGGCTCTTGAATTTGACTCAATATGATGGAAGCTTAATTCTGAATTCTTGTGATTAGCTGAGTAAGAGTCTACTGATTGTGTCTTGATTTGAGCATGTGCCATGAGTGTAAGGTTTTTGAGTATTCTGTGCTATTATGAAATGTCTAGAACTTGTCTGGTGTGTATATAAAACGAAATGAAGGATGTGAATTGTAGGAGATGATTTAGGCATTTCTTTGAATGAACCAAACTTTTATCCCTCATTATACCTACCTTGAAAAATTAATCCTAGTTAACCCCGTTGAGCCTTGAGCCTATTCTTTGACAGTTGCAACATAAGCTTAATCTTTTTTTTTTCTTTCATTAGCCTTGAAATTGAACCAAAACTCCTAAGCGCTTAAAGGAAAAATCCGAAAGAGTAAAGGAGTGAGAAGAATGAAAAGAAAGGAAAAGTAGCAAGTTGTAGAAGTGAGAAAAGGACAAAGGTGCACTTGTTTGAATATGGGTGAGTATTAGTAGGGAGTAAAAAAATAAATAAATGAAAAGTTACTTATAGAACTCCGTACTAATAAGCTAAAAGTGCCTGAAGAAAGGGGGGAACAAAAGAGGAAAAAGAAAGATGAAAAGAGAAAAAGGTGAAATGAGGGAAGGGAAGTTTGTAATGAAGGCGTGATGTATTATAAGCGCTTAGGAAAGATAGTCACTATTACTGATCATAATAGTACCTACCCGCACCAAAGTTACATTACAACCTAAAAAGTCCTACTTGATCTTACATTCATACATCCTTAAATTAGTGGAATAAAACACTAAGGACAAGCTTATGGGTCATTACATGATGCATGTGAATTCTTTGTGAGAGTGAGTGTAATTCTATGCATGTACCCACACATGTTGTGATATAAAAATTGTTTTTGCGTGTGAAATTGGGTAACTCTCTTTCCGTGAGGGGCACATGTTGAATGAAGGATATAATTCATGTGGGATTTCTTAATCAGTTGATTTGCATGAGTCTGCTAAGATTGAGAGTCGATTCTTGAGGTTAAGAAGTCTTAACATAGTTGTACTTCATTTCAATGATCAAATCAGGCATGCTCTATTTTTAGCTTGTATCGTACGTAATCATTATAGCTGTAACTTGAATTATCTTGCTAAATTAGTTATGTGGGAGTCTCCATATGCATGATATGTAAAAGGTTGTTCGAGGACGAAGAAGGCTTTAAGTGCGGGGTTGTGATCACGGGCAAAAATAGCATGCCCGAGATACGCTTTATGACTTAAATTAGTCTTGTTTATCTAAGTTATTGTATACATTTTCATGTAATTTTATATGAAGTGAAGATATGTGCTAACCAACATGATTAGCCTTTGTTTTGTAGGTTTTGATGACTTTTGAGTAACTAATCCAAGAGTTGGTGAAGTAGATGCTTGGAAACAGAATTAACACGCGAACGTCGGCAAAGAGGAGGCACAAAAACAGCCCACCTGCGCGTCGGCAACGTCCACGGCAGGCAGGCCGACCACAACAGCCCACCTGCGCGTTGGCAACGTGCCACGGCAGGTTGGCTGCGCGACCAAGAGATGCCAACGCGCTGCCCAAGCAGCGTGACACGCTGCCAAAGCGGCAGGGTGCTGCCGGGGCCAAGTTCGGGTGATTTCCAGATAGCCTCCGCGTCTGTAGCGTTTCACGGAGGCAGTGCTCCGCGATGCACTCCGTGACACATTGCTTGTTATTCCGGGAAAGAGTCCTACTACTATAAATAGCACACTTAGGTTTATTTTTCAGAATTCAGACTTGGTGGAGCAAGGACGTGGGTTACAGGCAGTTGAGGGACAAAAAGTTCAGGGTTTTTTCTCTCTTTCTTTCTTCTCTAATTCAATTGTTTGTATGATTAACACTTGTTTTAGGATGATTAATCCACAAATGAGTGGCTAATTCCCTTCCTTGCTGAGGTTATGAACACTTGTGATGAATTTTGATTATTGATTATATGGTTTTTCATCTTTTTCTTCCATGTTGTTCTATTAATTCTTGTTCTTACTGCATTGGTGTGTGGCCTACATTAATGTACATCTACAAAGTCCGATTTCACTCGAGAGAGCACGAAATTGGAAAGTTGTGAATTAATAGGATATTGTTCTTTACTTGATTTGGGAAAATTGAGTTTTGATGTGCCTTCCTGATAGAAATATACTTGAAAGTCGTATTAGTCAATTTAGGAACCGGAATTGTATGGCTAGAACATGAATTGCATTTGATCACAGAAATGTAGACGGATGGTTCATGATTCTTAAGTGAGATTAAATACGAGAGTTTTAATCTCTTGGCAATTGTTCTTGGCTAGCAACTGGAAGAAAAGATTAACCAAATTATGATGCTAATCAGTTTCATTACATGTTCTTTAACCTCGGCATGCTTTTATCCATAGTCCAAATTCAAAGTAGATAATTGTTTGTTGTTTAGTATAAAATTTATAAAACAAATTATTCAATTTTTGGTTATTTAGCTGTCAGCATATTTAGAAGTAAAAATATAGTAGACTTGAGCAAATTTCACTTATCCCAAGTCTCTGTGGGATCGATACTTGGCTTACTAAAGCCACTTACTACTTGTTCGACCACGTGCACTTGCGTGTCGGTTTTATAACCCCAACAAACGCACCGAACAGTAACCACCACTACGACGATTATTATATCATCCTTTGCCATTGCCACGCACATGCACATTATTCCGACCCCAATTTTTATTTTCTTTTTTCAGACTGGTCATGTGCTTCAACAATATTTGCTTCCGTTAGTGGAGCAGTTCCTGTTGAGCGGGCTTCATGATTTTTCAACAAAAGAGTATTATGTTGCTTACCCACAAGAAGGCATGAGATCAAATCAGAATATTTTTTAAATCCCCTTTTATGGTATTGCTGCTGTAATACCAAATTTGAGGCATGAAAAGTTATTAGTGTCTTTTCCAACATATCCTTATCTTTTATATCTTCCCCATATAATTTTAATTGGGAATTAATTCTGTATACAACAGAGTTATAATCACATACAATTTTAAAATTATGTAACTGTAAGTGAATCACTCATAACGAGCCCTTGGCAATACCGTTTCCTTAAGGTGGTCATACCTTTCCTTTAAACCAGTCCACAATTCAAACGGATCTTTCACCATAAGGTATTCAACTTTCAATCCTTCATCCAGGTGATGACGGAGAAAAATCATAGTTTTCGCTTTGTCCTGGCTTGATGTTGCATTACCCTGTGTAATAGTGACACCAAGATCTTTAGCGTGTAGGTGAATTTGATCATCGAGTAACCATGACAGGTAATTTTTCCCGGAGATATCAAGTGCCACAAACTCAAGCTTTGATAAACTTGACATGATGAAAACTATCACAAAAATAATAAAGTTAGAAATAATAACAATATTCATTAAGCCAAAAATTATAATTTCATCATGGATCCAATACTTAATTAGAAAAAGAAATAAAATGACACTTATTTTATCAAACTTAGACCTTATGCAGAATATTCATCACCACATAAATAACTCATGAATTTAAGAGAAGGCAATATTCATCAATTTACTTTGGTGAATCAATATAATTTTATTCTTAATGGTGTAAATTATTTCATAATTTCTAAGGGAACCAATTAAACTACAAAAGTAAACAAAGCATATATGGTAGCAAATTTCATATCAGAAGAAGGAATAAAAATGATACGATCATTAACAAAATTGTTAATTGACTACTCGAATGATGGACAATTACCTCTTCACTCTTAGTGTTAAACTTTCTCAGACGTGGGACAAATTTATAGACAGTATGAAACTCAATTGGCCAGAGTCTCGTGCTGATAATGTGTTGTAAAATAAAGCTCAAAAAAATAATGTAAAGAAACAATATAAAGAACAAGAGAAACAATAAGATAGAACAATATAAGATAATTTTCTTCTTTCAAGTGTGTACAATGTCATCCTCAAGACCTCTATTTATAGGATTACATTGAGGAGCACCAAAGGTTGTCATAAATATGACATTAGTCCTTGAGAATGTGGGGGAGATCAAGGGGTGTGGAAGATCAATACAAAGGTAGTGGAGGTGTAGGTATTACTACTCATAATGGTGGGAGTTATACCTAAAAATTATAGACATCCACAATTAACTAATAATATTTATAACATTATAGTCATTTTAAACATATCATTTATTATTTGTTTATTTGTCATCGTCTCAAGTTGACGATAAATTCCTATCGACAAAACAACTAAGCACCTATTTCTAAATGTCAAATGTATCCCAAATGATGGGACATCTCACATGAACCCCACGTTTTTTCACCATATTTTTTTTTATGGGGTGAAATTTTAATTGTCTACAAAAATGTAGAATTAATTAATTTTTATTTGTATATTTAATTATTGCACAAAATAATTATAATAATAAAAAATATTTTATAAAAATTTAAAAGGTATTCAGTTATTCACACTATTTAAAAAAATTATAAATTATAAATTTTCATGTGTTTAAAAATTATTTTAAAATATGATTTGTTAAAACTCAAATATTAATTTAAGTAATAATTTTTGTTCATATTATATTAGAAATTCTTAAATGATGCAATAAGCTAATATAAATAATATACACTATAAAGTAAAGAATTTCTTACTATCATATCTAAGTTATATTTAGAAGTAACTCTTCATAAAAAGAGATTTATAATTTAAAAATAAAATAATTATGTATTATAATAAAATAAACAAAATTGACAATGTAACTTTTTTACATTAATATTATATGTGATATAAATTTATTTTTTTCATAAGTAATGTAACACCCCAAAAATCCGTATGACTAAATCATGGATTTGAAGTTGATCATACAGAGAAAACTGAAAAATGTCCTCAGTACGACTCGTAGGAGGATTGTACGAGTCGTACCAAAGACTTGAAGTGTGGTCCAGAGAGCTTAGCAAAATTTGATTGAGAAGTCATGGAAGGCTCTCACAACTCGTACCAAGTCAATACGAGTCGTACCAAGGTTTCATGGTATGATTTAGAGAGTTTAGCAGGAAGTGGCAAGGAAACTGCGATTGGATCCCATGATTCGTATCAAGGTGGTACGAGTCGTAGTGAAGGATCATAGACAATAGGTTTAGAGAATTTTCAAGGAAGGATCAATAGCTACAAATACTCAGTACGAGTCAAAAGATGATGGTATGAATCGTCATTTCAGTCGTGAGTTGAGATGTTGTACACCATAGACTTTCGGCTAAGTTTGGAACTATTCTAGGTAGGTGGATAGACCCAAAACCGATGAATTAAAGGAAAAATAAGGTGTTAATATAAATTCTTAGGTTTAATAAGTGAATTTATGCAAGTTAAGGTTATAAGGAACCTCTAGCAAAAAGTTGAGTTGAGAGTCTTCCTACCGATTGGGTTTTTCATGAAAGTTCTTGCAAGAAAAAAATTTAAATGATAATAACTCCTATTATATGAATTGTTTTTGGGTTATACACTATATCAAATTAAATATATTTGAGTCTTTTTTCCAACACATCCAACCTTACATCAATCGGAGTTCGGAGTAAAAAGTTATGGCCAGTTTAGTAAAGCACTATCACGTTTGGCGGACAGGACCAACCCTGTTACCAAGAGTCTCGGTACGACTCGTGGTATGAAGGTAGGACTTGTACCAGGAGTTTCAGCAACCTTTTTAAGCCTCCCAGAAGCCATTAATGGCATACCACGACCCGCAGGAAGCCACCACGAGTCATGGTACGACCCGTGGCACCAGACAGACAGATTTTTGAGAATTTTTTTCCAGGGTTATTTTTATAATTTTTCTATGTTTATAACTCTTAAAGTAGGTTGTTTTATGCTTCTTTAAGTCTAATTAAAGGAGTTTTCCTAGTATAACCCCTCACTCTTCTCACAACCATCATAAGTTCTTCTTTTCCCTTCTTCTCTCAAGGCTCAAGAACTAGGGTTCCTCTCCAAGGTGCAGCAGCTTCAAGATCTTTAGAGAGATTCTTCAACCAGGTATGTGGGAATTCAGCAAGGAGATTGTTCTCCCCTTGCGTCCCCCAGAAACCCTCTCTCAGTAAATTTTCAGTCCTAGCCCTGAGTTTTTGATTTGTGGATAGAATTCCTGAAATTTTTCCTTGAATCCACCGTGAATAATGTTTGCTATTATTTTCGTTATGATTTTCATCAGTTCATGATTTATTTGGTGCTTATCTTCACAAAAGTGAATTCTTGCCCTGCAGACTTTTCGAATATTAAAGAATTTCTTGATAGACCTCATTTATTTCGTGAGGAATGTTATCCTATGTTGATTATAACTATCTTCCTCCAGTTTGTGATATCAAAAATGATTATTATTGTGAGATAAAAGAAATTTAGCCATAACCAATGGGCTAGAAAGTCTTGAACTTTATTCCAGTGTTGAAATATTGAGTCTTAGTTTGAGTTTTCTATTAGGGGAATCCCTCTATTGTTAGTAGCAGTGAGTCTCGACTCAATTATTGTCAGTTCAGTTTTAGTAATAACTCTAGAAGTTTCAGTTTCATTCAGAAATTGTCAGTTGATCAGTTTGACTCCAGTTTTTTTTTAAGGTGTCAGTGGTGCCTCTCAGTTATCAGACTCTAACTCAGATTATAGTTATTTGGGTCATTAGGTGGTCATGACATTCAGTTATAGCTCTGACCAGCCTCGAACCCCAGTTCAGTTATCAGTTTGTTCTTTAGACGGTTACGAAGCTTTCAGCTAAGCAGCTCTGGCCAGTCTTAGAACTCAGTTTCTAAATCCGGTCCTATAAGACGCTCAGGGAACTCTCTGACAATATCCCTGGGTCAGTATAGTCTTGGACCCCAGTATCGAGCTATTTGTTTGTCAGTAGTAGCAGTAATAGGGTTATTCTAGTGGGAGTAGGACTTAGCACTGAAAGGGCCGGGGTTCCAGCGCACCCAGGTTGCAGAACTACGTTACCACCATAGGTTTTACTTACTTGGCCTAACAGCCCCCTTTTGACAGTGATTTTCACAGTCCATGCCTTTATACCCTGGCAAGGTATATTAGGCCCTACCGACGGGGTGTGTACATCGGACTCCACGTCAAGCTCACATGGTTATATGTCGGTTATAACCTCTCCCACTAGTCAGTGCAGTTACTCTCAGATCCTTCAGTCCAGATCAATACAGTGCAGTAGTCCAGACTCAGTATCTAAGACTTAGAACATGTTTATGACCATCAGTCAGGGTCATTTTTGACTATATCAGTTCTCCACCAGTTGTATCATTTTTCAGTATTGCAGTTGATCATTTCATGTTGTACCAGTTTAGTTTAGCTCAGTTCAGATCAGAATCAGACTTAAAACAAGCTAGACCACCAGATAGGGTCTTTCATACCTTCCCAGTTATATTAGTTATTCAGTTCAGCAGTTTTAGTTGATTCTTGCATGTTTTCTCAATTCAGTATTAGTAGTACTCATATCGTGTTATGTTTCTCTCACATACTCAGTACATACGCATACTTTTATGTTGTATCGTTTCATGATACAGCCACAGGTTCTCAAACTCAGTACAGATAACTGCCATATTTCAGAGTATCCCACCTCAACAGTTGAAGTGTGAGTCTTCATTATCCGAGGGCATAATTTCTTTCTTTCAGTCACTTATTAGCTTCATTTAAACTTAGAGTTAGCTGGGGGCTTGTCCCAGTAACTCCTCAGTTAGATGGCTTTCAGACAGACATGACTTTCAGTTTATTTAGTGTTATTTAAAGATTTGAACTTTTACTTTCAGATTTATTTTTCTTAAATATTTTATGCTATTATTTTAAGTTTCGTTGTGCATGTTTACTCAGAATGCTAGTGAATGATAGACTAGGGGTTGACTTGGGGTCACTTGTGGCTTCAAGTACCGAGTTACATTCAGGGTGTAGACTCGGGGCGTGACAAGTAATTTTTATTTGATCTTTCATTCGATGTATAGCACCTACATTAGGACCCGATTAATTCAAATCTACCCCACATAGAGCCCATCTAGGGAAAACACTCTCTACCAAGGATATTTTCATACTCAAGACTTGAAATCGAGCCCCTTAGAGGTGCAGCCTCATTTGTTGCACCATATCTTTTGGTGGTCCATGAGTAACATTCAGCTATTAATAAATTGTCTTAAAATTTATCTTTGTAATTTTATGTTATTTCGTTAGGGAAATTAACGTATAACATATTCATAAAACAAAAATATTTTTTATCTCCTTAAAATGCATAATTTTATTTACTTATCTACAAAATTAGTTAAAGAAGGTTATAACTTTTTTATTGAAAAGAATTGAAATATAAATAATTTATGAAATTTTATGCAAATATTTATTATTTTATCATCAATTAAAGTCATTTAAAATGAGTTATATAAAAAATAATTTTAGTTACCTCATTAAATTACTACAACTTATATCGCGTTAATCTTTGTTAGTATTTTTGAGGCTCTCTTTATTTGAACTAGTGCATTGTCTCACCATGCATGCAAATTGTAAAGAATAATATACATTTTAACTTTCATCAAGTAGGCAATACTTGCGAGATAAATTTATGTGTATTCAAAATTAATTTATTGATAGGTTGAAATAAGTGTTGCTTCATCTAACTTTATGAAATGTGTTCAAGTAAATAAGACATATAATTTAATCTAATTTTTATAAAATTTTCAAATATAGTGTCAAAAGAATATCATTGACATTAGTTAACTATTTGATCCAATACATGTATTTGACATAATGACAAAATAAGTATGACATCAATTATGACAACTTAAACAAGTTATAAGTTATTATTTGATTTTATAGAAATAAAAAAAAACTTTATTGTCAAGTATAAACTCCGTTACTATTCTCAATTGTGCTTAGTTAAATAATTCTAATTAAATTATTTTTAAAAGAATAATTAAATACCTACATATTCAATTTAATATTATAATCATTTTTAGTAACAAAAGCTAAAATTCCTATCTCTTGAAATTTCAATCTTTCAAAACTGTCATGTTCATAATTACTTTGATGAAAATTGTTCAAGGCTCTAATTGAATTCAATATTTTCATTATGTATTTTCTCAAGCTTGAAAGAAGTTGAAAGATACAAAGAAATGATATACTTCATTAAGACTTATGAGTTAGCAATACAAGTCGAATCAAGACTGCAAGCATAAGTTGTAGTTTTTATACATTGTGAAAATGATGCAATATTTGATTTTCGACCCATAAGTCGTGATAGCAATAAAGAGAGAGTTAGTTTCAGTAGGTATAGACTTGGCTACATCCAGTTGCAATCAAAGGTGATGATCACTCTTTTCTTTAATGAAAATAAGATATATAACTTAATCTATTTTTTGTAAAATTTTAAATATAGTGTGAAAAGAATATCATTCATATTAGTTAATTATTTGATACAATATATTTATTTGACATAATGATAAAATAAGCATAACATCTATTATGACAATTTAAACAAGTTATAAGTTATTATTGTTGAATTTCAACACATACGTAAAGTCAAAATGCAGCGAAAAAATAAATAGGAACGTACCTACAGCCATGATTGTTCAAGTGTTATCAAGAATCGCCTTTGTCTTGGATGAATTTGTAACCTTAATAAAAACCCTATAGTCTTCTAGCTTATGCCTTCAAAGTGTATGCCAGACTGATGGAGTCACGGGCATATTTATAGGTAGGCTAGGGACTCTTAGGTAAAATACTTTAATCTTAGGGACTTCTCCATAAAATATATTTTTTATAAGGAATTCTAATTAATAGTTTCTTTCTATCAAGAAAACATTCATATATGCATAACCAAAATTATTATCTGCCATATATATTATTTATTTAGAAGACAAGGTAAATAATTTTTTATCTAATATGTGGGCCACATTAAATGTCTCAAAAAGAAGACACGTTTTTTCTTACATTTCTTACACGTTTTTTCTTACATATTATAATCAGATAATTCTTTATGAGTAATAATCATAATAATACGGCCATGAATTTTATTCACTTAATTAAACGATTATGCAACAATAATTTTAATGAGAACACACTATTACATGAATCATGGAGGTCATGCTTTTAATCAAACACTTTCTTCTATGTATTACAATGTTTAATATATTTAACAAAGTGTCCAATAACTTTATGAACGAGCTTAATATAAGTAACTTAGAGTCCGACTTTATTGATCCAATGATCACAATATAATACATAAAAATAAATGTGCATGGTCATGTATCTCAAAGGAACAATAATGTCTAGATAAAATGTTAGTATACTAAGCAAGACTAAAATGAGTTACCAAACCTCATACGAGTTACATGATCCTTGAAAATATTAGCTGGTAAACATTTAGTCATAGAATCAATAATCATCAAATTATTACTAGCATGTTCAAAACTTACATCTTACTCCTTGATATAGTCACTAACCATAAAATTATGTCAATATGATTACTTCGGCTGCCACTTTTATTATTCTTAGAAAAGAATATTGCAGCTGAATTATCACAAAACATTCTCAATGGCTTTGAAATGAAATCGATAATTTTAAGGATCAAAATGAAATTCTTCAACCATAACGCCTTTGGTGTAACTTTATAGCATGCTATAAATTCAGCTTCCATTGTGGATGTTGCAAAAATGATTTGCTTAACATTTCTCCAAGACACAACGCCTCCAGCAAGGAGAAAAATATATCTAGAAGTATATTTACCATTGTTTTTGCATCCACCCAAATCAGAGTTTGTATATCCAATTATCTCCAATGAGTCAGAATATTTATATGGAGCTTATGATCCTTAGTTCCTTGCAAATATCTCAAAATCCTTTTACCAGCTTTCCAATGATCAAGACTAGGATTA
Organism: Datura wrightii; assembly: GCA_035772735.1. NCBI lineage: Eukaryota > Viridiplantae > Streptophyta > Magnoliopsida > Solanales > Solanaceae > Datura > Datura wrightii. The sequence goes on along the minus strand of JASDFA010000027.1, from coordinate 25,904,807 downwards.
CTTTGATATCTGTCAGGCATTCCTAAAGGCAATATCAGGTCTAGTGCAGATTTGTGCATACATAAGGCTCCCAACAAGTGAAGAGTATGGAATGTCTTTCATTTGCTCTTGTTCAAATGCATTTTGTGGGTATTGATTCAATGAAAATTTTCCACCTTTAATGATGGGTGCTACTATTAATGAATATTTCTTCATTCTATTTCTTTTCAGAATTCTCTTAATGCAGGTCCTTTAAGATAGTCCAAGCAATATTTGTGATCTATCTCTATGAATCTCTATGCCAATGATATAGGAGGCTTCACTCATATCCTTCATTTCAAAATTCTAGATAAGAAATTGTCTCATCTCATGCAAAAATCCTAAATCACTACTAGCAAGTAAAATATCATCCATATATAGGACTAGAAAAATATATTTGCTGCCACTTATTTTAAGGTAACAGTATTCTCGGTAAATCTAAATGAAGAAACAACATTATGAAATTTAATATACCATTGGCGGGAAGTCTGTTTTAGTCCATAAATGGATTTATTCAACTTACAAACAAGGTGACTTTTATCCTTATCATAAAATCCTACAGCTTGTCGCATATAGACCTCCTCTTCAAGATCTCCATTCAAGAATGTCATTTTCACATCCATTTGATGTAGCTCTAAATCAAAGTGAGCTACTAAAATCATGATTATTCTTAATGAATCCTTCTTAGACACTGGAGAGAAGGTTTTATGGTAATCAATGCCTTCCTTTTTGGGTGAAACCTTCGGCTACAAGTCTGGATTTATATCATTCAATATTACTGGATGAATCTCTTTTAATTTTATAAACCCATTTGGATCCTATAGTAGAGACTCCTTCTGGTAATTCAACTAGATTTCAGACTTTATTTTTTGCCATAGATTCCAACTCTTTCTTCATGGCATTATACCAAAGCGTGGAGTTTTCTCCACTCATGGCTTGTGAAAATGACCATGCATCATCTTTAAGTCCAATATCGTAATCAGACTCATGGAGATATAGAACATAGTCACTAGAAATTACTGATTTACGAACTCTTGAGGATTTTCTTGCTCCCACTTCTTCAGACGTTCCTTCAATGGATTCAGGTAAAGTGGGTTGTTCTTCATGTGGTTCTTCAAATGGTGGTGGCTCTTGAACTTGTTGATCTTCATAAAATTCATGAGAATTTATCTGATTAGCATTTAAGTTCCTAATATATAAAGGTACCATAGGTGGTTCCCTTACTTCTTTTAGTCCTACCACTTGAGTCAAACCACTCCCAATTACTTCATGTTTTTCAAGAAATTTAGCATTTCTAGCCTCAACAATTTTAGGAGAATGAGAAGGACAATAGAACCTAAATTCTTTAGAGTTAATCGCATAGCCTATAAAGAAATTATTTTTTGTTCTTTCATCCAACTTTTTTAATTGTGGATTATAAACCCTCACCTCAGTTGGACACCTCCAAATGTGTAAATGAATTAGACTAAGTTTCTATCCTTTTCATAATTAAAAATGAGTCTTGGGAAAACCTTGCATGGAACCCTTTTTATAATATACATGGCGGTTTAAGGCTTCACTCCATAAGGTTAAAGGTATATTTGATCTGCTAATCATGCTTCTTACCATATCCATTAAATGTCAACCATGTTGTTGTGGTATTTCTAGTATGGTATATTGAGTAATTATACCTTCACTTTCAAGGAACTCAACAAATGGACTTTTAACTTGTCCCTTATCTGTGTACCTACCATAATATTCTCCACCCCTATAAGACATTATAATTTTGATTTGAGCTCCAGTTTGTTTCTCTACTTCTGTTTGAAAAACTTTAAAAGTATCAAGTGTTTCTGATTTGTTAAACATAAAATAGAGATACATGTATCTTGAATAGTCATCAATAAATGAAATAAAATATCTCTCGTCATTCAAGCAAGGGGCAGGAAAAGATCCACAATATCAGTATGATGATCTCAAGCAATTGAAAACTTCTTTTGGCACTTTTAGTGGATTTGTTGGTCTGCTTGCCCTTTATGCAGTCCACGCAAGTCTCAAAGTTAGAAAAATCAAGATCTTGTAGAACTCCATCATTAACCAACCTTTTTACTCTTTCAATAGAGATGTGTCCCAACATCTTGTGCCAAAGATTTGATGAGTTCTCATTCATAATACATCACTTAGTGCCAATTTTATTATGATGCAGGGTTACAACATTAAATTCAATTGTGAAGTCTAGCTCAAATTTAAATAATTTTCCAAACTAATTACTTTATTGTCTTTCGAAAGTTTTGCTGAAGAATAATGAAAATTAAAATCATAACCAGCAATTGATGGTCTTGAAAGGAAAATTAAATTTCTAGAATATGATGGAACATAAAAAGTGAATCTAATTGAAAACATCTTTTAAAATGAGCCTATAAGTCCCTACGCCTTCCATATGTGATATTGTCCTACTTTTAGAATAAATATTTTGCTCACGTCTCACCAACTTCCTTAGAGTTAGAAACCTTGCATGGTCTTAGCAATGTGAGTTGTGAACCAGAATCGATCCACCATGTATTATCAAATTCTTTAGTGAAATTATATTCATAACAGACAAAGATAAAATTACCTTTCTTTTCAAGTCATTTCTTGTATTTCAGGTAATCTTTCTTCCAGTGTCCCTTCTTTTTGTAGAAATAACAAGAATCTTTATCAAGACTGTCTTTCTTCTTCATAGGAACACTTTTGCCTCTCTTTGCATTTTTCTTATAATGAGCCACCAAATTTACACTTTCAGGTATCTCATGTTTCAACCTCTCCTCTTCTTCAACACACAGTCAACAGTTCATTAATTGATCATTTATCTTTATACGTGTTGAAAGATATCTTGAACGAATCATATTCCACGGGAAGAGTTTGAGGATAAAATGCTCAAAAAATTGTGCGGATATATCAACTTCAAAGAACTTGAGCTTAGCAGCAGTGTCTTTCATATCCATAATATGCTCAGGCACTATACGACTTTTATCAAATGTCATACTTGAGAGCCTATTCATAAGAATGCTAGCCAAGGTCTTATTAGAGTTTACAAATTGTTTATTGTCAGAGCTTACAAATTGTTTATCAATTGCCATCATGTAAGCTTTGACCTTATCACTATTAGAGATAGAACCGCAAAGGCTTTGACTTATGTGAGATTTTAAGAGCATTAAGCTTAAGTGTTTAGATTGCTCCCACTGTTCATAAAAAGCCTTAGCCTCTGGTGTGTTCTTGATTCCATGGGCTTGGATGGTTCTTCCACAAGGCTAGATCTAGGTTTGAGCACCCTAAATTTAGAGGCATTTTTTCCTTCCATTCAGTAAAATTATCACCAGATGTCACGATCCAAAATAGTCTTGATTGGCACCCACACTAACTCCTCAGTGGGCAAACCAGTGATTCCCAATAAGTACCTCAACATCAATATTCAGAAAGAAATAAGAGTTTATGATAAAACAAAAGGAATCATCAGAAGCAGTAACAATCCTCATACAACCAAAACAAAACGAAAACAATCCTAAGACCTGATTGTCAGTGCACCAGACGTCTGCTTACAAGCCTAAGGACGATTAAATCAAAAACACAAAGGAAAAAAATGTCCAGAAAGGAAGGACATCTTCAACGGGAGAGGATATTGCCTCCTTGGTTTGCTCATCTTTCAAATAAATTGCAGCTGCTTTACAAATGAGGACGTGAGGAACCTCCTGGTTCTAACGCTGCACTCAAAAAAGAAATGCAGGAGTAGGGTCAATACATAACACGGTACTGATAGGAATCATTGGTTGACCTTACATAATAATGTATAAACATAGCAATAATGATATAAAACAAGTCTTTAACATTTTACAGAAGTACAGAAACCATTTCAAGTACACTAGCTCTACTCAGGTGACAGCTAGCCTGCACACTAGATTGGGCCTTTTGCTACATCTGTCACTTGACCACTACAATGGTCTCACTGCAGCGGAAGAAGTTCCACTGCAGCGGTACTGCCTTCGGAAGTAGCTCAACTTAGCTGCACCTTCACCAGTTCATCAGTTCAATGATTCACTTACACTACAGATCGATTCAAATATCGCACAAGTCTGAGTAATAATAAATACGAATCTTTATCACTTACAAATGCAACAGGTAATTACAAGAAAAATCCACTCAACATTTACCAGCATTGTGACCGTGTCACACTTAGAATCAAATTCATGTCCTTTGTTTCAAATTACATAAACAAAATCTGTAATCCCCACAACCACATAGCACATTCCTCATTCAATCTTACGTATGATTACAAACATAACATACACAAGTAAACAAATGGGGACATGAGGGGCACACACCTCCGCCATATCACCATAAACATCCAATCCACCAAATAAGCATACACACATGTCAGAGGATCTTATTTCTGCCCTTCCAGTCATGAACTACAGGGAACTCAAGAAATCCATGTACTATACCGGCGGCGTGGTATCCGCTCCCACTCATATGCTCTTCCAGATGCTCCCCTCAGACACGAGCCACTCAACAATATCGCTTGCCCGGATGCTCCTTTCGGGCACGAGCCACTCATCTCAAGATACTTTTACTATCCAAAATATTTTTCATCCATTGAATGTAACAGGTTACAACCCACACATATATATATTTCAACACTTAGGAGTCTACATTCTACTCTTTAACTTGCACAAGTACAGATCATCAATTCACATTGTATATTCTTAAAGAAATTCACTTCACAATTCCACGAAATTTTCAAAATAGTTCATAAACATCTCATATTAACACGATCTCCACTATTTATTTAGATAAACCATTTTTCAACAAATAATGTCCAAAGACCAATCCCATAACATTATTACACATGCATACAAATCATTATACAGCGTCTAACCCTCTAACCATAACCTACCTCGATATTTGAAGATAGCAATCCAACTACTCTGCGGGTAGCCTTTCCCTTCCTCAAAGCTTCAGAATGCTCAAAATCTACACTATATAGAGTAAATCATTACTTACTCTTCAAGTATGGGTCTAATTAGATCAAACCCTCCCTTTTTAGGGCACTCTAACAGTAAAACTTCATTCAACCTAGTTTTAGGTCTCCATCCTCGTCTAACCCATAATTGTTAGCAAGAAAGTCCTTGGAAAGTGATTATTATCCATAAACCTTTAATCTAACCATCCCATTACTCCCCACAATCCAACTTTAGTTTATCAACCTAGGGTTTCTAACTTTAGAATTCCATCATTAAAAGATCCCCTAAGCTTTCTACAATCGACAATAACCATTAAAGGGGCAAGGAATCAAGCAACTCACCTTAAGGTATCAACTCTCTGCTCTGGAGAAGAAATCTCCTTCGAACTTAGTTCTCTTACCTTTTGGAAATAATGGGATATAACCCTAGAATTCCCACTTAAAACCTACTTCTGATTTCTACCGTCCGCTACAACGGTCACATTTTTGCTGCAGCAGACCTGCTACAGTGGTCAGGTCACCACTACGGCTCGGGTGGTTACTCTCAAATTCATCATGGTGGGACTATGACCATTACCACGGTCTCGCTATGGCGGGCATTTCACCACTGCAGCGGCCCCCCCAAACCAGTAACTCCTCAAATTTGACCAGTTTTTACAATTAGATTATTTTCCATCTTTTTCGATCCTTCTCTTAACCTGTTTCCAGCACTCTAAGCCCCTTCCCTTCCCATAACGACATGTTGGTCGTTACATCAGATACCAATTAAAATATCGTTCATCCCTAAACGACCTACAATAAAAGTAAGAAAGAGAATGTACTGGATTCCACAAACAACTGAGGATATTTGGTCTGCATATCACCTTCGGTCTCCCAAGTGGCTTCCTTTATATGACGATTCTTCCACTAGACCTTTACTATAGCGATTTCTTTTGACCTCAGCTTTCGAACCTCTCTAGCCAGTATTGCTATAGGCTCCTCCTCATAAGATAAATTCTCATCTAGTAGCACGGAGTCCCATTTGATAATATAAGTCCTATCTCTGTGATACATCTTCAGCATTGAAACATGGAATGTTAGATGTACCCCAGACAACCCTGGCGGTAATGCCAGCTCATATGCTACTCCTCCCACACATCGGAGTATTTCAAACGGTTCGATGTACCTCATGCTAATCTTGCTCCATTTTTCAAACCTCATCACCCCTTTCATAGGAGATACCTTGAGCAACACTTGCTCCCCCTCTATGAATTCCTTATCCCTCACCTTCTTGTCGGTGTACTGCTTCTGTCTAATCCTGAATTATTTGAACTTTCTCCAAGGATTCCCTCAACAAATCAGTTCCCCAGGGTCTCACTTCAAACACATCAAACTAATCAATTGGAGATTGTATTTTCTCCTATACAGAGCTTCAAATGGCGCCATCCCAATGCTCGAAAGATAGCTGTTGTTATAAGCAAACTCTGCTAGGGGTAAGAATTTATCCCAATAGCCCCTAAAATCTATCACACACGCCCACAACATATCCTTCAAGACTTGAATAGTCCTTTCTAACTATCCATCTGTCTGAGGGTAGAAGGTTGTGCTCAAGTCCAACCTCGTAGATAACTCTGCTTGCAAGGTTCTCCAGAAATGTGAGGTGAACTGAGTGCCCCTGCCAACATAATCGACACTGGCACCCCGTGCAAATGAATCACTTCTTTCACGTAGATCTTAGCCAATTTCTCGGCATTATAAGTCACCTGAACCAGCAAGAAGTGGGTAGACTTGGTCAGTCTGTCAACTATAACCCAAATGGAGTCATATTTCCCCAATATCTTTGGAAGACCCACCACAAAGTCCATCGCTACTCTCTCCCATTTCCACTTCGGTATGGGCATCTGCTGAAGTACTCCTCCAAGCTTTTGGTGCTCATACTTTACTTGTTGGAAGTTCAAACATTGAGCGACATAGTGAACAATGTCCCTCTTCATCCTGCCCCCCCCCCCAATAGTGCTGTTTCAAATCATGGTATATCTTGGTGACTCCGGGATGAATGGAGTACCTCGAGTTGTGAGCTTTTGTCAGGAGAGTCTGGATTAGCTCACCAACTCAGGGAACACACACCATTTCTTTTATTCTCAGGACCCCTTCAGCATCTAACACTGCTTCTTTGGCTTCTCCCAGCAAAACCTTAGCTCGAATCTTAGCCAATTTCTCATCCTCAAACTGTCTTACTTTGATTTCCTCTAACAAGGATAACTTAGCTTTCATGCTAGCTAATATCCCACCTGTTTTAGTCAATGATAATCTCACCAAGCTATTTGCAAAAGTCTGAACTTCTCTGGCCATTGATCACTGGGTAGCCTTCAGGCAAGCTAGACTGCTCATGCTTACTTATTTCCGATTCAACGCATCTGCCACCACATTAGCCTTTCCAAGGTTGTACAAGATGGTGACATCATAATCTTTAAGCAATTTCATCCATATCCTCTGCCTCAAGTTGAGATCCTTCTGGGAGAACACATATTGCAAGCTGCGATAGTCTGTTAACACCTCACAATGAGCCCCGTATAAATAGTGCCTCCAGATTTTTACAACGAACACCACCACCGCTAGCTCCAGGTCATGCGTGGGATAATTCTTCTCGTGCACCTTCAACTGCCTTGAGAAATAAGCAATGACATGTCCTTCCTGCATTAACACAGCACCCAACCTAGATCGTGAGGCATCACAATAAACAACAAAGTCTTTACCTTCCACTGGTAACACCAGGATATATGTTGTGGTTAGCAAAGTCTTGAGTTTCTGAAAACTTGCTTCACATTCCTCTGACCACTGTAAAGGTATATCTTTTTGCGTCAAATTGGTCAACACTAAAGCAATGGATGTAAAACCCTTCACGAACTGACGGTAGTAACTGGCCAGCCCCATACAACTCCAAATTTCCATCACATTAGTTGGCCTCGCCCAGTTTCTGACCGCCTCCACCTTCTGTGGGTCAACTTGGATCCCCTCCTTGGAAACCACATGCCACAGAAAATACACTGATTCCAATCAAAACTAACACTTAGAGAATTTGGCATACAGTTGCTTCTCCTTCAGTAATCCCAACACAATTCTTAGATGATTTTCATGCTCCTACTTGGTCTTAGAATACACAATATATATTCAATAAACACAATCACAAAAGAGTCCAAGTAAGGTTTGAAAATACTGTTTATTAGGCTCATGAACGCAGTTGGGGCATTAGTGAGTCTGAATGACATGACCAGAAACTCGTTGATGTGTTGTGGATTTACAGTACTATTGACGCTCAAAACTAAGAAAACAGCATGGACTTAGGTGTATTTATGTGGGTATGAGGCACTTTTCCTTTTATTTCAGGATAAATGGGTGTTGGAATAATAAATTGCAAAAGGAAGCTAAAAGTGTGCAAAAAAGGGCAAAAGTGCAGTCCACAGTACGATCCGTAGGATGGACCTACGAGTCGTACTGAGGGCCTTGATGAGAAGATGAAAGTTTAACCTGGAAGCCTAATCCCATGAGACTTGTCACGAATCGTACCATGATGGTACGAGTCGTGGTAAGCCAGTCGTGATGAAATCTAGAAAAATTGTACAGGAGGCTGATTCTCAGTGCGAGAGTACCCTACGACCCGTGAGATGAAGGTACAAGTCGTACCATACTGGTCGTGGTGAAGTTCAGACAAAGTTCAAAGTATCAGGATCAAGCCACGGGTGCAATGTACGAGTCTACCTTGGCCCAATACTTGGCCAAAATTCAGCCAACACCTCAAGCCATGAGTCGATGCCACGGTCCGTGATAAGCCCCTACGAGTCACAGGTGGACCCATGACGAGGTCGGCTACAGATATGGAAAGCAGTCCTGTTAGTTTAGGAAAAGCATTCTTGTGTCTCTATAAATACTTTTTATGTTTTATTTTTCAGAGAGGATGATGAGTAGACTTAATTTTAGTAGGAAAACATTGTAGCAAGTGATTTTACATCATTGAAAGAGAGAATTGAGTTGGTTCAACCTTGTGATCAACCTTTTCTTGAATTCATATTATTCTTGCTACTTGTTACTCGAGATTTCGTGGATTAATTGAAAGAATCATTTTTCTCAATCATCTTTGTAAGTACTGTTTTATGTCTTCAACCATGAACACAATTCACAACCTGGCAACTATGAGAGGCTAAAACCTCCATAGCTAGGGTTATGGGAACCATGGTGGATTAACAAGCTAGGGTTGCACAAAGTGATTCTAAAACCAATACTAATTACTTATAGTGTAGTCTCTTCATCTTTAATGATCCTTACCGGTGCGCAACGCTAGGAAGTGCCTGAATTCTTTACTTGCTTTGGTCGAAGAGGTAGAGATTAGGAAAAGAGAATTACAATAGAGCCTTGATCTTGATGATCATTTTATTAACTTGAGTTGTGGTCATAGGATAGTTATATCTGGAACTTAGTGATAATGGTTAGTTTGAAAAACTCATGAGACTTGGTCGAGTAATTGAGGATAGTCATTCAATAGGGATTGGTCGATCGTTTGAATGAACCTAAGTTATCAGTTATGTAAGTAAGTATTGGTGAAGATCACGAGTGTATACCCAAAGCTGTATTGAACCCATGGGGAACACAAACCCTAGTTATCCTTTAATTATTGATTAACAAATATAATCTTGACTGCTGTTTATTTCTATTATTGATTTTTATTAAAATCCCCCCATTGTGAAGTAATTACCATACGAGTTCATTTACCGGCTGTAATCTAGATCTTCCATATTCCCTGTGGAATCGACCCCAACCTCTAAGTTGGGTTCTTTATTGATAACGTATGCTTCATACTTCAGATGGAAGTGTGGTTTGAGCGTTATCACTCGTAATGCCCATACCTGGTCTGAAAGGTTGTTTTGGGAATATCCTCAGCCTGAATTTTCAGCTGGTGATAACCCGACCTCAAGTCGATCTTTGAGAAAACAGCCGCCCTTGTAACTGATCAAACAAATCATCTATTCGAGGAAGAGGGTACTTATTCTGAATAGTTACCTTGTTCAACTGACGGTAATCGATGCACATCCGTATACTACCATCCTTTTTCTTCACAAACAAAATTGGGGCACCCCACAACGACACATTTGGTCTAATAAACCTTTTACTAAGCAACTCCTGCAACTGCTCCTTGAGCTCTCTCAACTCAGCAGGTGCCATTCAGTACGGAGGAATAGAGATTGGTCGAGTCCCTGGCTCTAAATATATATAGAAATCAATGTCACACTCCGGTGGCATGTTGGGCAAATCTACAAGGAACACCTCTAAAAACTCACGAACAACCGAGACCAACTCTATGGAAGGACCCTTGAAACTAGTGTCCCGAATATGCGCTGGATACGCTGAACAACCCCGCTCTATCAACTTATGGCACGAATATAAGAGATGAGTTTCTTAGGAGCAGGCCTACAATTCCCTTTCAACTCCAGTCTAGACGACCCTTGCCCCAATATAGTAACGGTCTTAGCATGACGATCTAGAATGGCATGGTAAGGGGACAACCAACTCATTCCCAAAATCACATCAAAATCAACCATGTCTAAGATCACCAAATCAGCCTGAGTGTCACAACCCATGAAATACATAGAACACGCATGACAGACTCTATCAACCACCACAGAGTACCCAATTTGAGTAGACACATGAATAGGGACAGCAAGAACATCACAAATAAGTTACTATCCCAAAGCAAAGTAAGTAGACACATAAGAAAAAGTAGAACCTGGATCAAATAATGCCATAGCCACTCAGTCATAGATAAGGATAGTACCTGTAATAACAGTGTCTGAAACCTCTGCCTCTAGCTTAACAGGAAAAGCATAGAAATGGGCATGATTACCTGCCTGAGAACGTACCTGATTGGGTGCCACCCCTACCCACCTGAGTACGTCCTCTGCTCTGCTGAGCACCACCTCTAACGGCTGGCTGACTATCTCATCCCAGTTGTGCCTGACTAAATGCACTACCTCCTCTCCCAATAGGGGCTGGAGCTCAAGGAGCTGTGTGAGGAACAATTTGCCCACCCTGTCTGAACTTGGGGCACCATCTATGGATGTAGCTATACTCACCATACTCATGATAGACCTCTCAATCATTGGGCTCTGAGCCAGAACAGAGGAAATAGAGCGAGCTCTGAAGTCTGAACGAATGGTTTTGGTACCCCCAACTGCACCTGATGGTCGCGGAGTTGTCCCTGGCAGACCTCCAACTGACACCTGCATGGCAGACTAAATAGGGTACCTAGAGAAACCCTGCGGTATCTGAGCCCTGGCGAAAGAACTACTAAAGGAACCCACTCTCCGAGCTTTTTTCTCAGCGTTTTTTGCATATCCTTCCTGTCTCACCCCTTCCACGGACTTCACATAATCCACCACCTATTGGAAGTTCTTAACTGAGGATACCATCTGGAGAGTTGATACTTGGAGACCCATATTCAGGACTTTAACAAACTGCCTAATCCTCTCCTCCTCCATGGGCAGTAAAGGTAAAGCATACCTGGAAAGTGAATGAAATCGGCCTCGCATGCTGCCACAGATGAGTTCCCCTGCTCGATGGTGGTGAACTCATCCCGTCTCCTGTTCCTCAGAGTGCAAGGAACATACTTTTCCAGGAATTGGAGTAGAACTAGGTCCAAATCAACGATGGTGACCCCATTGGTCTGTACTCTACAAAAGCTCTCCACCAGAGCTTAGCATCCCCCATCAACTAAAAAGTAACAAACTCTACTCCATACTTCTCTATCGCCCCCAACTTGTGGAGCCTCTCATGACAGTCGATGATCAACTCGTAGGCGTCCTCCGCCTCCATGCTGTAGAAAGTGGGAGGCTTCATCTTGGAGAACCTCCAAAACAGGTCATGCTCCTTCCCCGTCATCACCGGTCCCACTATCAATCACGGGAATATGATAGCTTTCGACAAGTCATCAATTCGAGGAGCCACAACAGCTGTATGTTGTATCCCGGACTGTTGTCCCACAGGATTTGCTGGCGCTGCTCCATTACCTACGAGGTCAATCAGGATATTGAGAACCTAAGGCAGAACCTCAGAGGATGTTGGGACGGCAAGAGCTTCTCCCTAAGTCGAAACTTCAACTTCAACAGCCACCTGCTCCTGTATTGATGGTTGCACGGGAGGTGCAGAGCTCTTCCTGACTGGATCAAGAGCACAAGCCCCTCCTCTAGCAGCAGCAGGCCTCCGTCCACATGCCCCTTCCTCTGCCGCGAACTGCGGTAACCACTGTTGATTCGGGTGTTGTGTCTCTATTACCGTTTGTACGTGATCTCACCATCTGAGAAGGAAAGAAGAAAAGTTGTTAGATACCAATTTGGATCACTAGATACCAATTGAAATCGAGTAATCGCATGAAAGAAAAGAAGAAGAGAGTTTTCCTAAAGTCCTACATCCTCTCAAAGATAAGTTACGGACGTCTTCGCACCGATCCGCGAGACTCTACTAGACCCGACTTAGTGTAATGAGATCAACGAACCTAGGGCTTTGATACCAACTTTGTCACGATCCAAAATTGTTGTGATTGGCACAAATACTAACCCCTCGGTGGGAGAACCAGTGATTCTGAATAAACCCCAGCATCAATATTCAAAAAGAAAAAAGAATTTATAATGAGATGAAAGGAATCATCAAAAATGGTAATAATCCTCATACAACCAAAACAAAACGAAAATAATCCCAAGACCTGATTTTCATTGTACCAGACGTCTGCTTACAACTCTAAGGACGATTAAATCTAAAACACAAAGAAAATAAATGTTCGGAAAGGAAGGACATCTTCAATAGGAGAGTGATATTGCCTCCTTGGCCTACTCAACCTTTAAATAAATTGCTACTGCTACACAAGTGAGGACGTGTGGAACTTTCTGGTTCTAACTCTGCACTCAGAAAAGACGTGCAAGAGTAGGTTCAGTACATAACACGGTACTGGTTAGTATCATCGGTCAACCTTACATAATAACGTGTAAGCATAGAAATAATGATATAAAATAAGTCTTCACCATTTTACAGAAGTACAGAAACCATTTCAAGTACACTAGCTCAACTCAGGTGACAACTAGTCTACTAACTCGATTGGGCCTTTCGCTACAACCGTCACTTGATACAGCGGTCTCACTGTAACAGACAAAGTTCTGCTGCAGCGATACTGCCTTTTGGCAGTAGCTCGACTTACCTGCACCTTCATCAGTTCATCAGTTCAACGATTCACATACTCTATCAATTCAAATATCGCACAAGTCTGAGTAATAATAAATAAAAATCTTTATCACTTACAAATGCAACAGGTAATTACAAGTAAAATCCCCTCAATATTTACTAGCATCGTGATCGTGTCACACTTAGAATCAAATTCATGTCCATTATTTCGAATTACATAAACAAAATCCGTAATTCCCACAACCATTTAGCACATTCTTCATTCAATCTTATATATGATTACAAACGTAACATACACAAGTAAACAAATGGTGACATGACGGGCACACACCTCCGTCATATCACCATAAACACTCAATCCACCAAATAAGTGTACACACATGCTAGAGAGTCTTATTTCTATCCTTTCAGTCATGACCTGTAGGGGACTCTAGGAATCCATATATTGTACCGGTGTAATACCCGCTCCCACTCATATGTTCATCCAGATGCTCCCCTTGGATACGAGCCACTCAAAAATATTGCTCTCCCCGATGCTCCCCTCGGGCACGAGCCACTCATCTCAGGATACTTTTACTATCCAAAACATTTTCCATCCACTGAACGTAACAAGTTACAATCCATATATATATATATTTCAACACTTAGGAGTCTACATTCTACTCCTTCACTTGCACAAGTACGGATCATCAATTCACATTGTATATTCTTAAAGAAATTCACTTCACAATTCTGCGAAATTTTCACAATAGTTCATAAATATCTCATATTAACATGATCTCCACTATTTATTCAGATAAACCATTTTTCAACAAATAATGTCCAAAGACCAATCGCATACCATTATTACACATGCATACAAATTATTATACAGGATATAACCCTCTAACCATAACCTACCTCGATATTCGAAGATATCAATTCAGCTACTCTGCGGGAGCCTTGTCCTTCCTAAAAGCTTTGAAATGCTTAAAATCTACACAATATAGAGTAACTCATTACTTACTCTTCAAGTATAGGTCTAATTAGATCAAACCCTCCCTTTCTAGGAAACTTTAACAGTAAAACCCTTCCATTCGACCTAGTTTTAGGTCTCCATCCTCGTCTAACCCATAATTGTTAGCAAGAAAGTCCTTGAGAAGTGATTATTATCCATAAACTTTATTATAACTGTTCCATTACTCCCCACAATCAAACCCTAATTTATCAACCTAGGGTTTCTAACCTTAGAATTCCATCATTAAAAGATCCCCTAAGCTTTCTACAATCGACAATAACTATTAAAGGGGCAAGGAATCAAGAAACTCACCATAAGGTATCAACTCTCTGCTTTGGAGAAGAAATCTCCTTCGGACTTAGTTCTCTTACGTTTTAGAAATAATGGGATATAACCCCAGAATTTCTACTTAAAACCCACTTCTGATTTCCTTCGTTTGCTACAGCGGCCACATTTCTGCTGTAGCAGATCTGCTACAGCGGCCAGGTAACCATTACGGCGGATCCAGCAGTTACTCCCAAATTCGTCAGGGCAAGACTCCGAACGTTACCACGGTCTCGCTGCAGCGGGCATTTCACTGCTACAGTAGTCCCCCCAAACCAGTCACTCCCCAAATTCGACCAGTTTTTACACTTGGATTATTTTTCAGCTTTTTCTACCCTCCTCTTAACATGTTTCCAGCACTCTAAGCCCCTTCCCTTCCCATAATGACATGCGGGTCGTTACACCAAAAGCATCAGAATGCGAGTATTTTCGTTAAATATAGCACTAGAAAAAGTTGTGTAAACTACAAAACAAGATATACATACATAAGCTATGAAGTACAAATTATCAAAAGTGAATCGCGTAAATACCGATTCTAAGTAAATTCTAAACCTTCCTGTGGGCAGAGGTTGCAACTCATGCACAAAATTTACTTTACTTTATTAGACTAGTAAACCAAAATAAATTTCGAAAATATTTCATGTCTTTGGGCATAGAATAATTTCAATTGAAAAGGTTACTATCTTATTCCAATTAATCTAACCAAAATAGTTAGCTCCCTGTGGGGTAGGGTTACCATTTTGATAAGATAATCAGACTTTATTACATGTCATTCGTATATCTTAATCACTTTAACTTTATGTGATTAAAAAATATATGTTCTCTTTATGTAATATACCCAGGGTGCTGTAGTTAATCCTCACACATATAACCAAAAAAAACTCAAAAATAACATCTCACAATAGTTAACTTTAATAATTAACTTAAACAAAGTGTTAATTATTAAAATGCGAAAGATAGATTGTATAGGCAGAGCCTACATAAAAAATAATCGGATGCACAAAGAATCTCGTACTACCAAGAAAAAAGAATCGCACAACAATAGAATAGGCAGAGCCTATATATCCCTTATTGAAATGGTAATTCTTAAAATTTATTCTCATAGGCAACAATAATACAACAAGTATAATTAGGACACTTAACACTTTCAAATTAAAAAGAAAAAATATTTTCTGTCCAATCATCAATCTAAATATATGACTAAATATACCAAACAATGAAATTAACTTCCGATAGCCACTGACGTTGTTACTGATCATTAGACTTCATGCTTAGCTTATTGAAACATGTGAATTCTTATTGTAGACAGAATAAAATTATCAAAAAAATTCTCATAAATTCACATAGATAACAAAAAAGAGGCTAATTAGTGATCCCACATTAAATAGGTTACTCTACCATATTAATCTTTTAAGTTTTCTTCACTATGAATAAAAACTACAGAAACAAAGAACAAAGGAATCTGATCAAGAGAATATTAAAACAAAATTTTTCAAACTTTGTTTCAACATGTTAAAACACAATAAACAAAAAGACGGCAAAATAGTCAAGATACCTAAAAAACATGGCTCCTATAGATTACGTAAATAATCTTTTATAGATTAGAATTTAACTAATCTGTAAATTTTTGTTCTTCAAACACCAAACAAATAGCTAAAGGTAGGCTCTGATACCACATGTTGAATTTCAATACATACGTAGAGCCAACACGCAGCGGAAAAATAAATAGGAACGTACCTTCAGTCATGATTGTTCAAGTGTTGTCAAGAATCGTCTTTGTCTTGGATGAATTTGTAACCTTAGTAAAAACCATGTAGTCTTCTAGCCTATGCCTATCAAAGTATATGCCAGACTGATGGAGCCACAGGTATATTTATAGGCAGGGTAAGGATTCTTAGGTAAAATACTTTAACCTTAGGGAATTCTCAATAAAATATGGTTTCCCTAAGAAATCCTGATTAATAGTTTCCTTCCATCAAGAAAACTTCCATATATGCATAATTAAAATTATTATCTGTAATATATATATTATTTATTTGGAAGACAAGGTAAACAATTTATTATCTAATATGTGGGCCACATTAAATGCCTCCAAATGAAGACACATTTTTTTTCTTACAATCATTTGATTTTATAAAAATAAAAAAATAATTTATTGTCAAGTGTAAGCTTTGTTACCATTCTCAATTGTGCTTAGTTGAAAATAATTTCGACTAACTTATTTATAAAAGAATAATTAAACACCTACAAATTTAATTTTATACTGTAATCACTTGTTATAACAAAAGCTAAAAATTCTATCTCTTGAAATTTCAACCTTTTAAAATTGTCACATTCATAGTTACTTTGATGAAAATTGTTCAAGGTTCTAATTGGAGCTAATATTTTCATTATGTATTTTCTCAAGCTTGAAAGAAGTTGAAAGATGCAAAGAAATGAGATATATCATTAAAACTTGTGAGTTAACAATACAAATCGAGTCAAGGGTGCAAGCATAAGTTGTAGTTTTTATGCATTATGAAAATATTACAGTATTTGATTTCCTACCTATAAACCGCGATAGCAACTGACAGAGAGTTATTTTTAGTAGGTATAGATGTACAAGAAAAATAAATAAAACACTCTGAAAGTTTATAGCGCAAAATATTAACCTTGGCAACATTCAGTTGCAAGAGAATATTGGATGTGATGATCACTTTTTTCCTTAATTAAGTTCTTGGCCAACACACCTATGTTAGGTGATTTTTCAAGATAAAAGTTTACTTATCACAATTTGGAGATATCAATCGACATGCATATTTGTCATTGTGAATTTTTTATGCCTAATTTGATGGTATTATTTATTCTTTTGGTATAAAATCACTTTAACTATACATCTCATGAAATTTTCTGCTGATTTATTAGTTGCAAACATTCATGTAAGATAAAATTATATTAAAATTCAAAAAAGCTTCACTGAATATTTTTTGATACTATGTGCCTACCTATTCAGGAAGGGGCTTTGGGTCCTCCTACTACAAGACATTTTCAAGAGCTTTCAAAAGCTTGTTTGGTCCCAAAACGCAGGAGAAGACTCGTTTAACTAGAAAGTACACACTCAAGCTTGTTTGATGGTTGTTCCCAATTAGGGTATTGTATTGTTAATTTCAATACAATATTTATTTTAATTGTTTCTTGCTTATCCTTTCATATTGGTTGTCGTAGTGTTTCTCCTCTAGTTTCTTGCTTTTTGATTTTGATTACTCTCTATTGTCTCTTGTACTTCGATTATCACATTATTTTATTATAGTTATTGTTTCTTTTTTCTTTTAATTTTATTGTATCGTATTATTAAATCCATTGTTATGTCATGACGAAAAATCTAAATGTACCAATTGATTTAGTATGATCACGTTGTTATCTTAATTTTTCTTCTCATTTTGTCTTTATTTATTATCTAATAGTTCTATTTTATTCTTTACTATACATTTTTATAGTAATTCTATCCTTATGTAACCTACTTTTCTTATAAATTAATCTTTCAAACTATCTATGTATAACATTATATAACTAACTAAAAACCTTATAATATATCCAAATATTATATTGATACACAAATACAATATAATCCATACTACACCAACTGTGTAATATTTAGTTTGAGTAATATATGTCCTTTGCACCAATATTAGACGAAGGAATGCCTATGTGTAAACGATTATAATTTTAAAATAATTTATTATTGTTTCAATTGTTAATGTAGTTGTTAATATAAACTTTTTAATCTCTTTCATTTGACAAAGCTAAAAAGAATTTCTCAGTTCATTTTAATTTTTTATATTTTATGTATCCAATAAAAAATTAAATATTTTTGTCATGATCAACAAAATTAATATTATATCAATTTTTAAAATTTTTTATTTTAAATTATAATATTCATTTTTTTTTATTTTAAACTCTAAATCTTGAACTGTAAAGGTAGCTAATACTTCATTTTTTTTCCTTTCTCTCCATATATAACTTGCTTATTTAATTTTTTCCTTTATTTTTAATGCTTCTTTCTTTACTCTTCAAATACACTGTACTTTTATTTTTGGCGACCTATATTTTCTTTTTTTTTTTAATTATAATTTTTTTTTGTTAATGGGTTTTACGTTTTTAAAAAAACTGCATATTATCCGATTATTTTTGTATAAAGTAAAAATATTACAAACATAAATCTTCACAGTGCAATAACACCAAAGCATCCTATCCATTATAAATTTTTAATTTTTTTTCGAATCCACGTTTTTAAAAAACTTACCTATTGCCCTGTTATTTTTGTCTAAAATGAAATTAATATAAACACAAACTCTTAAAGTGCAACAATACCAAAATATGAAATACAGTAAAAAATATCTTTATAGATTTTTAAAGTGCAATAATACTAAAATATAAAATATAAAAAATATCAAAATTATCCTATATAACAAATAACCACGCTGAATTGTTATTTATCTAAACTGCTCAAGCAGGCATGTCGATCTACTGCCTGCTCGAGCAGGTTATTGACATTTATAAAAATTTAAATTGCAATAATACCAAAATATAAAACATAAAAAATACCAAAATTATCCTTATATAGACAAATAACCACATTGAACTATTATTTATCTAAGCTGCTCAAGTAGGCATGTTGACCTGCTACCTGCTTGAGCAGGTTAGTAGGCATGTCGACCTGCTGCCTACTTGAGCAGGTTATTGACATTTATAAGTAAATAAATAAATAACCATGTTGAACTATTATTTATCTAAGCTGCTCAAACAGACAGGTCAATCTGCTATCTATTTGAGCAGGTTATTGACATTTACAATTAAGTATTGCTCAAGCGAGTATTGCTCAAGCGGACATGTCGACCTGTTGGCTGCTTGAGCAGGTTATTGACATTTATAAGTAAGTAATATAAACAAATAACCAACTGTTATTTATCTAAGCTGCTCAAGCAGGTATGTCGCTAATAAAATAAATATATATATATAAAAAATACCATACAATATGTCAGGAAGCAATATGTAACAAACATCAGAACAAAGGGTCAGAACGCACCATTTTTAGGTCTCACACCGCTCCAAAGCTTCAGATTTCAAAGTCACTGCAGTTCTCTTTCACCTACTTCAAATGGTGAGTTTCTCTACCTTCTCTTTCTTCTTCTTTCTTCAATTTCGGGTGTCGGTACTTGTGATTTTGGTAGGTTTTTCTTGTTGAGGAAATAGATTTTAAACAAAGACAAATCCTTAACACCAAAAATAAATTTGGGTATTTGTCAATCTTTTTGTTCTTCGGGTTTACCTGTTGAATTTATACATGCATGTGATTAATTCTCTGATTTACTCATGCGTTTTCAAAAAAATTAGATACTTAGGTTCAAGCTTGTAAGTCGTAGTGCAAATTTTTGTGTTCTTGGGATATATATATATATATGAATTCTACTGCATTTTTCTAATTAAAATCTGTTAATATGAAACTTCTTTTATCATTTTTTTATTCCTTCGCCCTGAGTTTTGACCATTATTTATTTTCATGTTAAGTTTGGGGCTGATTATGGATTTGAGTTGGGAACTAATGTGCTCAATTCTTGCCGCTACTGCAAGAAAGTTATTTGATGAAATGTCTATAAGAACTCAATTTATTGGAATGTCGTGGTTTTTGCTTATTTTGGGTTAGAGACATGGTGATTGCTTTTCTTTTCCTTCTGGAGGGATGTAGTGTTTTACTGCAAAGTTTGGTGTCCAACTTAGAGTCTAAACTTTTAAAGAGGGGGGGTGTGGGGGGGGGGGTTAATGATGAAATTGACTATAAATCTAATGATTTGTGTAGATAAATAATTCAATAATTAAAGTCGGCTAGGGTTGTGCTCCCAAATAGGTGGTAATGCAATTGGGTCTATCTTATGGAATTTATTAAGATGTATGCATGCGCAAAAATGATGAGTCTAAAGTTCCTCTAAGGTCATTCAGCCCAATTAGAGGAATGTCATTCTAAGTCCTTCCGCCACTTGAATGTTTACTAATTAGCCCTCATCATAAATTACGGAGTGACTTTACTTGTTACAACTCAACTCATTAGATGGGGGTTGAAAGCCTCAAATTCTCGCTATTCATTCCTTTTCCTAATCTAGACCTCTTTAGTCAAGCAAATCAAGAATACGAGCAAGTTTTAATGTTAACAACCATCAAAAAGCATTTAAATATGAAGGAACGAATAGTGAAGACCTAAATATATAACCCCATATTTGGTCCCATAATCCTAGCTAAGTGGTCTAGCCACTCATGCTAGTAATGATTAAAATAAAGAAAAAAAAAGTGCAAAGGAACATGGACTCTTACCATAAATAAAGGAAGAACAAGCCAAAAGTTTTCTTCAAATGATTGGAAGCTTCAATAATTACTTGATGTATTCAATGTATGTTATCAATGGTGGGTATACCTTTGACAAGACAACACAATTCAGAAAAAGTTCAATAATGGTTCACAAAACCCTAGAAATGCCTTGTACAGGCTCAGAAATCGAAGTACAAAAATTACAAATTTGTCATTGTGACCCTACTCTGTGACTACAGAATCAGTCTGCAATCTGCATTCTAGGACGAGATCGTAGAGTGGGTCTTAAACTTGAGCCTTAGGTCTTCTATCACCTTCTGCGACTTTAATATGGGAGAATGCAGTCCGCAAAATTGGAGTGCGATTTGCAGATCAACTTCAGGTCTTCGCAGACTTGGCCCAGGACAACTTCAGGATTTTGACCGCAGACGGGAATGTGGTTTGCAAAAATTGGAATGCAAACCGCATAATGGATCTTCGAGCTTTGGTGTGTCTATCAATTTCTGTGTGGAACGCAGAATGGGTAACTTTTCCTTTCAATTGTGTTTTGCTCCTCCTTTTTTCAACTTGAGTTCCTTTTTGGCATCCCTAGGTCCAATAACCTGAAAATAGATCACAACATCATGAAAATGCTAGCTAAAAATGTATTGAGGACCTATAAAGTATATGCTTTTGGTGCCAAATAAGCCGTAATTTCACGACTTATCAACACTCTAACTTAAACTTTTACTTGTCCCTAAACAACTAAAGCTAAACTAAATCCATTTCTAACAATAAAGCAACAGTGTCTATGGTTGGTTCTACTTGCGAGCTTACACATGTGACTGAAACAATCCATTTCTCCCCTCTCTTTAAAACAAAGCAAGAGTGTCTCAGTTATCAAATTGCTTCTTGAATTGCAGGCCTCAGATGGTAACCGATTGTTACTAGACTACAGATGTGCACAAGTACTTCAATCAAAGAATCCTATATGTGCTAATATCACGCAAATTGTGTGCCCTCACAACAAAGAAGATCTCCACACTCAATGATAGAACATCTAAACACAGGGGATGATAGAAAAGGCACTCACTCTCCAAGAACATCAAATGTTGCAAGTGTCATGCCATAGGCTTGCCCGTATTTTAAGTCACCATTATCCAAGGAGTGCGTGATTGAGGATCTCAAAGGACTTTGTGATCTTATAATGTAGGATTGAGAACAGGTAGGATATTCATCCAAGTGACTTTGCCCTCCTTAAGCACTACATATATCAACTTCTTCTCCTCTTTCTTTTTGTTCACTCTTCCTTTTACCTTTGTGGTGCTCTAATCTTCCCTCTTTTTGCATCCTTTATTCATCCTTCTCTTTTTTTTTCTTTTTTTTTTCAATATATCAATCAGTTTGTTCTTCTTTTTCAAACTACTTAGGAAGGATACACCATTATTCTTTTTTTTTTAATCTCACCGTACACTCCTTCCTCCCAATCCATCCTATTATCCACCCTCAACTTAGGCATTTTGCCGCAGCTTCACTTACGTGCTTTAAGGAAGGATTGGTTTAAAAGAGGAATTTTTTCACAAAGGGATATTGGCTTGTAATGTGGTGGCAAACGAAGGAATCAAGAGGCAAAAAAAGTTGGAAATGAGAGCACACAACTCATAGGTAGGCCGACAAAGCTTCAAAAGAGGTTTACTCTCAAATCAAGGCCTAAAATCATGTCCTCAACTTCCACAATTCCTATAATAATAGAAAACTTTTGTTTTGTTCTTCCTTTATTTATTGTAAGAGTCCATGTTACTTTACACTTCTTTCTTCTTTATTTTAATCACTGCTAGCATGAGTGGCTAGACCACTTAGCTAGGATTGTGGGACCAAATATGGTGTTATGTGTTTGGGTCTTTCACAATAATATTTCTTTATTATTAATCAGATATTCGTCAAGCCGTGAAATGAAAAAATGTGATACAAAGAACTTTCCTCTTTAACGAACCTTACTCAACACAAATTCTAATTAGTCGACCTCAAAACAATTACTATTAAATATCAAATGGGAAAACAAAAAAATGGAATGCAAAATAATAAAATATTCCTGTACAATGACAATGAAATTTTCTAGAACAATTTGATCTTTCCGAGAAGCTGTAAATGAAGTGAACCATTCAACTAAAGTTAGTAACTTTACTATTATTGTAAGCTGGACGTATGTGCGTACAGTTCTGCTGGAAAAATGATGTTGGATATATTGAAGCTAAGCTTGTACTGATTTGAGTTGATAATCTCACAATTTCTGTTGAGCTCTGTCCAGAAATATTTTAGAATCGCTGCACGTCTCTTCAACTTTCGCTGTTTAAAACTTCCAAAAAAGATGGGTATCATGTACCTCTCCAGGATAGCTACTATCTTAGAAAATGTTGACCATCTTAATATTTTGTGAAAGGTTAGTAATATGAGCTTCTTACTTTCTGTAATGTTTACAAGTTGCAACTGTTATCTAACTTAGTATGCTTGATCTTCTTTTTCCCAAGGAATATTCGGTGCTGCTGCCTACTATAGCTGCTAGAATTTAGATTTTATCCATTTGTAGAATCCCGTCTTGTATTAGTTGGACCACCAACATAATGGTATAATTTTGTTCTACAAATGAATGTACATAGTATCAAATGAATTTATTCATAGTATCAAATGAATTTACATGGTATGAAGCATATTGTGTTAATATTTAGTTTAATGGTACTACTATTTTTTTTTAAAACTCCTACTTAACCATTAAAACAAATAGGAAATTACTTTCCTAAAAGTCGAATCTCTTTTGTATAATAATATTGTAAAAATGCTCATGCTCAGCACGAGCACGGGCCATGTAGTACTACTATAAGAAAACTTTACCACCATTGTAGTTACACCAAAATAAACCTCCAAGAAAAAACAAAACAAAAACCCATATCAGTTATCAACTGTAGTAACCACTCTTGTTCTTTTCTTGAAACAAGACTTCAGCGGAGAAAACAAAAGTCAAAACCATATCTGCCCTCAACCCCGAACACTATACAAAGATCCTATCGCTTGAGCGTATACACAACGTCCATAGCAGTCACTGTATTCTGACGAGCATGCTTAGTATAAGGTAACAACTTAATGAATCACATTCTCCACAAAGATCTTTAGCACCCCGTGAGTCTCCTTGTAGATAAGCCTACTAAAATGCTTCACTCCTCCTTTACGAGCCAAACTCCTAATGGATGGCTTTGTGATACTCTATATGTTATCATGGAGGACCTTGCGATGTCATTTTGCTCCTCCTTTTCCCAATCCTTTCCCATCCTTTCCCCGGCGCAACATTCTGTGTCAACCTTTAATTTTTGAAATTAGAAGCTTCGCGATCTCGAAGAGTGTGAGAGAGTTGATAACAGAGACTGGAATTTTTAACTATGCCCCTCATTAGAACTCCCCAACAAAATAGCCCCTTGTTATGTAGGTTATTTCCCCTTATTTTCCAAACCAGGAAACGAAATTCACGCAAGTTAACAATAGTTATGTGAGGCATCTTCTCTTATTGACATGGTTACCATTCAAAATCAAGTCATTATTTCAAAGTCCAAACTCTCTTGGAAATAGAAAAAAGAACCTAAAAGAATGAATAGTGGGGCGACTGTGCTGGAAAATGGCGACTCCATATTTCCCAGCTAAAAGAGAAAAATATTTGCCATTCATACGAATGTTCGACTGAAATCAAGTCTTGAATATCAGTCATTTTTTTAGCTTGACCTGCAAGAAACTGAATTGGTCTATTAGGCAGAATTTGCAATTGGCACTGCTGACGCTTAGCTTGCTTGCATTATGAAGTACAGTCGGCTACTCTTCATAAGGGTATATGCTAGTAACATACATTTAGATGAGAGTTTTGAGCCTAAGGTTATAGAATTTGGATTAGCAAAGTTTAACATTGAGGACGTGAACACTTGAGCACTCATATGGACAGGACGATGGGGTATGTATTGCTGGAATATGCATTGCGTACCAATTGACAAAGAGGAGTGATTTTTAAAGCTTTGGAGTTGTGCTTCTTGAGCTTTTTAGCGAGAAGAAAGAACTCTGTGCTTGTGAGTGGTTGAGCATGGTCACTAGTGAGGGAAGGGAGGAAGAGAGACCACTAGATTTTTATGAGGACAACATTCTGGATTTGGATCTTCCAGAAGTCATGGAGAAATATGTTCTGATAGCTAGTCTTTGTTCTCACTCGCAATTGTATGCTAGGCCAATGATGACTTAGGTTGTAAAGATGTTGGAGCCTAACATACTAGTTCCAACTATACCTGAGAGACTGATTCCTCTCGTTGCAGATCTTGATGACACTGACTGGTTCGTAAGGAGTAGTTGTTCAGGTAATATATTCATATCCACTGCTTATTCCTTCTGCAGTCCAACCTTTAATTATTAGTTTATACAGCCAATAGTTTAAAAAGTGAAAAGTGCAAAGTAGCAAGGTTTATGGAGCCTGAAGGCAAAAAATGAAAAATGAAACACATGCATATTTGAAGTGAAGCACAAAACATTCTGAAAATAAAAAATTACCAAACACGTGAAATTAGCACTCACTGTGTTGCAATTTGTTTGACATCTTTTCCTTTTACCTTCTTACTTTTTCCTTACTGAGATGCTCTTCTAGAGGTGACAAGATCTGTGTGGACCCGACTAGAAGGGTACTTTATACAGATTAAGCTTATGTGTCAAAATGTCATTTATTTCTTAAATTCCGTATCCAGCTGTTGCTGTGAAACAAATTGGACAGAGGGAGTTTTAAGAGAATCAATTTGCAATTAAATCAGTAATTTATCGTTCAAAGTATAATAACGATGGTTTAAATCCAACTCCTCAGATAAACGTTACTAAAATAAATATCAACAAGGACATCAAAAGATAACTTCTATAGCACAAAGTTGTTTTTCATTATCAACCATAAAAAGAATTAAGTCGCAGCATCCAGTTTCATATTTAATGGCTTTAGTGATTATAGCAAGAGATTATGAGAGAGAAGAAAAAGAGAAACCAGTAATCAGAAGTAGGAGATGAGAAGGACTCTCATACTGAAAGAAAAAGCAGAAGCGAGAAGTAAATTGAAGGGAAGTAAAGAAACATCAGTAAAAGAATAGGCGTTACGAACTCGACAGAAGCAAAAGATCCGGACAATAAAGAGAGTACAAAACCGTACATAGAGATGAATCCTAGTGCTCAAATTATGAATTGACATATTATCTCTTTTATTTTAATCTTTTAAAGTATGATTCAAATAATTAATGCTACTTGTGATAAGTTTATCCCACCGTGTGTAGTGCACACTTTTCTAAGGAGCAGGACTTCACCCATGAAGTGATAGTTTTTCGAATTGATTGCTTATCCCTCTAAGCAATGAATTTTAATGACACTGTATATAACATAACCTCCATTCTTTTGGAATATGAATTCTTGACTATGGTCTCTTACACATCCTGTTACAAAAATATGTCATGTGCTTAATTTTCTGTCGACCTTTTCTAGTGTTGCTCTAAGTAATGGGTCAAAAACCATAGTAAAAGGAATAGGTGAAGTTGTATCTCTCTTTGCTTGGCTTTAGCTTCAGTGTTTGTGTTCGGATGTCCCTATAATTTGGATTTGGAAAGAAAGAAGAAGATAGGCAGAAGAAGATAGGCTCTTTATTCTTTTATAGAATATTTTCTTAAAGTGTTGTTAATCCGAAAATAGAAAAATTGCGTGTCAAGAAATTCGAGAACTAGTAAAAACCTAGTTGTTGCATAACTTTCTCAATCAACTATGTATTATGTGAGATCGAAATATGGGGTAGATGTGGTTGCAATAAGACATGAGTCACAACTCACATGGCTTGTATTGGAAACCCGAAGAACTCAAGGAGAAGAAAAGACTTTTTTGTATGTCTTGATGATTTTTACATCTCATGAGAATGGATACTTATATAATGAGTCCCAAGACTAAATTAGTAAAGACAATTAATTACAATACTTATATAATGACTCTTTCCAAGTTGGTGCAACATGTCACATATGCCCAATTTGCAAACAGTGTATGGAAAGTATGTCTTTAGTTGAGACCTTTGGTATCAGCTAGTTGCTTGTCTTATGACACATGGTACAAACTCAACACACCACTCATAACTTTTTCTTTGATGAATCAATCGATTTCAACATTCTTTGTTTGCCATAAGCTATACTGATTGCAACCTTGTTATCACAATGCAAGTAAAGTTCTCCTTTATGAGACAATCTCAATCTCTCTAGTAGCTTTTATAACCAAAAAAGTTAGCAGACACAACCATAGCTCTATATTCCGCCTCTGCACTTGATCTAGCAGCCACACTTTGCTTCTCCAAGTGACCAAATTTCCTCCTATGAATGTACAGTAACCGGCTTCCGTCATCTAAAGATCCAGCTCAATTCGCATCTGTAAAGTATTCTATTTGGAGGTGACCATGTTTGGAGAAAAATACCGCAAAAGTATCTATCCCTGGACTGACTTCAGATACCGCAAAATGTGAAAACAACTTGCATATGAGGATCTCGGGATCATGCATGAACTGACTCGCCTGGCTGACTGAATAGGCTATGTCTGGTATAGTGTGAGAGATATAAATGAGTTTTCTGACCAGCCTCTGATGTCTCTCCTTATCAACTGACTCTCCAACTCCACTTTGTAATTTGTGATTGCTTTCAATAAGCGATTTTGCTGGTTTGCGACCTGTCATACCAATTCCTTTCAAGAAGTCTAGAATATATTTCTCTTGAGAAATAAAGATTCATCTTTTTGATCTAGCAACCTCAATCCCCAAGAAGTCGTATAGTTTTTGTAGATCCTTGATCTCAAATTCTTGTGCCAACAACTTCTTCAATCGGGTCATCTCCTCTTTGTCATCTCGTCATTGCTATGTCATAAACTAATTGCCATTAGAAGCACACCCAAAGCACCAAGAATTTTGAGCTTTGATTTGGTTTTCATGTCCAAGCTGATGATGATGAGATCAGACCATAAACCCCCACTTGCAAGATCTCTGTTGGCCTTCGGAATTGCTGTGTTCTTCAATATACTCCAAATGCCGTTTGAACCCCATTAGGTTCTTTGACAAAATTTTAGTTGCCTAAGAGGGCTAAAAATTTCAGTTGCCTAAGAAGGCTAGCAACAACATAGAAGAATGAGAACTTCGTCCAGAGTACCGTACCAGAGAAGTCCTTTATTCAAAAGGGGAAAGGGGGCAGTTTTATGAAGAGTACTCTGTTAGAAGGAATGAGAGATTGAAGAGGAAGAAGGGTGGTGAGTGGTGACGCTGGGGATGAGAAGAAACTGGTGTATGATTTGGGAGTTAAGAGTTGAATCTTCCAAGAAAAGAGGAGAGCTTCAGATTTTTGAAAGCGCGAGGAAATCAGATGCTTCTACGCCAGTTGCAGAGAGGAGAGTAACTCCAAGGATTTTCTTGAGTTGCACAGCTAGTAAGGGAACAAGAAGCCTCCTTTGCATATTAGCATGGACAAATTTGTGGGGTTTTCAGAGAGGAGAACTGCAGCCAGAAGAGTTAGGAAAATTTGAGTTGGAATGATCTTGTTTACCTCCTCCAAAGAAGAGCGCGTTTACCCTTTTGATGTCTTATGAAATAGGGTGTGATTAATTATCCTTGCTTTGTTGGTAACCGAAAGAGATCATTGCTTTGCTAAATCTCACAAACTAAGCTCTAAAGGATTGCTTCTTCAGTCTGCATGCCTTGACTTTGTTTAGTATCAAATTCAGGAGGGATCTCCATATACACCTCTTCTTCTAAGTCTCCACGAAGAAGTGCATTCTTTACATTAAATTATTGTAAGTCCCAATCAAGATTAGCTGTAGAAGACAAAAGAATTCAAATAGTATTTCGTTTTAGCAACAGGGGCGAACGTCTCTTGATAGGACATTCCATCAACTTTATATTTCACAGTGAAGTCCCATTTTTAGCCAACCAACTTCTTGTCTGGTGGTGACGTGACAAGTTCCCATGTCTCATTTTTTTACTAGGCCTTCAGTTTTTCAATCATAACGTGCTTCCATTTAGGATCTGCAAAAGCTTCCCTCTAATTTTTGGGAATAAACACAGAAGAAATATACAAGACAAAGGCTTTATGGAGGGAAACCAAAAATTTTAGGAAATTGACAAAGCAAAGGCCTTATGGAGGGAGACAGGAGATTATAGGAGACAAAATTAGATAAACAATGTTTGATACAAGTCCGACTCCTTTTTTATGAGCAATAGGTAAATCTAACTCGTTAGAAAATGTAGATAACTCACTAGTAGAAGGAGATTCAGCTTCGAGATATGTCATAATGACTTCTTCTACTCTATTTCTCCTTAAGTAAGTTATCAGATCAGGTCTATCCAAATGCCCAACAATCTCCCACTGAATTTTTTCTCAAACTTCAGTTTCCCCTGTGGTTGAGGTTTCAACAGTGGAACTAGGGAGAATTATCTCTTCTTTCTGATTGCTCTCCCCCCTGAAGAGGTGATGGTGTAATAGCAAAATAGGGCTTAGACTCTTAAAAGGTAACATCCATGTTAACAAAGGATCTCCGGGAGGGAGGATGATATATGTACAGGAGACTACACAGTAAAGACACACTTAAAGGCTCTAGGATCAAGTTTCCCAGAATTCCTAGTGTGAACAAAACAAACACACCCAAACACCTTCACAGGAACAATATATTTATCTTAGCCTCAAATTGAGCACAAATCATCTTATGAAATGTCTGAAAGCAAAAGAAAACCTCACTTTTGACCTTTAGCCGATATATCCAAGTCATCCTAGTGCAAAAATCAATAAAGGTAACAAACCATCAATTTCTAAACAGAGAAACAGATTGAATAGGACCATATACATCAAAATGAATAATCGTAAAATGAGTAGTACTTTTATTATCACTCAAAGGATAAGAGCTTCTAGTTTGCTTGACATATTCACAAGCATCACAAAACACAGAGTCAAACTTAGTTCTGAAAAACAAACTAGGATATAACTTCTGTAAAAAAAAAAGGATGGGTGCCCCAACCGATATTCAACTTGACTATTTCTTAGTTGACATCCTTATTTCCTCCAAGAAAACAAAAAAAAAAAGCTTGACCAGTGTCTCAAGTCCTGTTGAACATGTATAAACCATCATGCAATTTACCACTGTCAATCCTCTTCCTTATTTGATGATCCGTAAAAACAAATGATCAAGGAAGACTTGATACTATAACCTAGTTCCTTAGTGACCGAGCTAATAGATAACATGGTAACATGAAACACACGTACATAAAGAGAAGATGATAAGGTCCTGTCAAGTGTACAAATTACAAATAACAGAACCTGTTCCAAAGACAGGGTAGAGAGCCATTGGCTATTCTATCATAATTTCTGTTGGGACTAGGAGAGTAGTTTTGTAAGCCTTTAGAGGAGCCTGTCATGTGTCTATTCGCACCATTAAATTACAATCCAACAATTAAGGTGAGCGTTAAAGGCAGTACATAATTGCACGTAATTAGATGTAACAACAGAAGTGAGTCAAGTTTGTTCAGGAGTTGGCAAAGTTGCTGAATTTCATCCAAAGACAGTTTCCTCAAAGCCATTTCCCCTGTAGTATTAATAGGACTCTTGATTAGAAAATAGAATTTATAGAGCTCTAGAAAGAAATTATCTTCTAATCAGTCCCTCAGAAGAAGAAAAAACAAAAAAAAGAATAGCCTGATAGATCTGTCTAGCCAGAAAACTTGGTTTGTGCTGCCAGAATTCCATCTCTGGTGATCAGAAAAATCTGAAACTTGGTGGGTAGGCTTGGAATTGACATACCAACCCAAAAGAATCTCGAAAAAATCTGTTGGAAGTAGCCTTTGCGGACAACTGAAGGAAGGAGAAAATTCGACATCTTTTTGAACAAAAACGAACCCTAGTGCTGCAAAGGAGAAAAACACACCTCAAAAGGAAGCAATGAATCTGATACCATGTAGAATTTGAGAAGAAGAAAATTCTTCTTTTGTATTTCTGTATTTTATTTTTAAATTCCATGAGAAGTATTCATACAAGTGAATCCTAACTGATAAAGGAAAGACAATCAATTACTATAAAATAAATATTCTATTCCTATAATTATGCTATAAAAGGAAAAATAAAGTCTCCCTAAATCATGGTAATTAATTAACATAATCAACATCTTGATTTTGATATTGTTGCTTAAAATATTAGTGATTGCAGACTGAACAATGGAACAGTAGTTGCTTGCTAACTAATGGTTTTGTGATTCTTGGGAAATTTTTAATTGGTTTGTTAGATTGAAAAAAAAAAGAAGGGAACTTGCAGAAGTTTTTGTTAGTGTTCAAGTGTTCTCTCCTATATGATTTTCTTCTTTTTAATGCTTTAAACAGATGTGATCCTTGCATTTCAGAATATAGAGAACATTACAGTAAAGAAGTCAGCACAGGATACTTCAAATGTTTTGAAAGGTCAAACGCACTGCATAGTTAGGGGTGAAGATATATTTCATGAAAGGGATATGAAGAGGCAAAAGAAACTAAACTATGGTTTGTCAGAAATGAGCTTAGAAAGTCATGGTCAGATTCTACAAAGATGTCCTAGTTCTGATTCCTCCAGCAATTTGGAGTATAAAATATGTGTTGCTCAGCCAAAAGCAGTTATAGATCAACATCCTATGAAAGGAAGTGTGTGTGGTTTCTGTCATTCACCTAAGACAACAGAGGTGAGTTTATCACTGCTGTATATGAAGGAGAAACTTCAAGCTATCAGCTGCGATTATTGTATGTCTTATATATTTTTCTTAATACTCTCTTCCACTGCTATCATTTTTTAAGGTTATCCAGTTCTTTTGTGATCTGCATCCTTTGTTTATTTACACCCATGTCTATATGGACATTCTTCTATATTTAACCAATCATAATACCAACTTGTTCATTTCTTGTTAAATATTTGCAGAAAACTGGACCATTCTTGTACTATGCAAATGGAAGGGAAGTGGTCGGAAATGTCACTTCTCTTTCCAAAGTCATCTGTGTGCACAGTAAGTGCATTGAATGGTAAGTGGTTTAAATCACTTTGCTTGATATTCCAAACATAATACTCCCTGCCTCCCAATTAAAGTGTCTTAGTTTGATTGGGAGTTAAAGAAATAAATGGAGACTTTTGAATCTTGTGTTCTTAAATTAAAAATATGTGTAGTCCTTTAAATCTTATGCCCTTAAACTTGTCATGTAGAAATTAGAATGTTGGATTTAGAAAACTTACTAAATATAGAAAGAGACGCTCTTTATGGGACAGATCAAAAAGGAAAGTGAGACACTTGTCATGTAGAATGTTGGAATTTGAAAACTTACTAAATATAGAAAGAGTCACTCTTTATGGGACAGATAAAAAAGGAGAGTAAGACACTTAAATTGGGACAGAGGGAGTATTGTTTTATAAGTACTTATCAAAAAACATAATATTGTTTTATAATTGCGCAACTGATAACGGGAAGCTTATAGTATGCAGTTAAGTGGCAGCTCTATCCTGTGCAACCACTTCTTTTTCTTTATGTAGGTGTTGGATGAGATGGAACAACCGGACTTTAAACACATTATGTGCTTCATCTTTATGCTTGAGTTATTTAGCTATGGATAGATGTTATGGACAATTGGAGCTGGAGAAAAAAAAGGAACCTTTTCTTTTGTCAAATGTTTTTTTTATTTAGATATACGCATACTAGCTCATGGACTCTAGAGCTAGATCCTAAAAGATAACGAAGAGAAAACTATGGTAAGTTGGTCTGCTAAACAAAACAGAACCAGACCTACAAACAAGGAAACAACTAAGCCTATCTAAACAGCTCGTCCATTTTCAATGTTTTTGTCCCACTATATGTAACTGTAGGGCTATGTCTCTAATGATAACTTTGCTTTTCTGTGCTTTCTGGCTGATTCTAGGACTGTTTCATTCTAACCAGATATGATAGCATTCGTAGGTCTTCTATAGTTCACCTTAACCGACAGCCATACTACCTCAGCCTCCCATGATGTGATCTGCCTATTAAGTCCCATCCAGTGTCCCAGAGTCTTACAGATGTGCTGGGAATAAGAGCAATCAAAGAACATATGAGCGTGAGTTTCCTCCACTGCAGATGCACAAAGAACACAATCCAAATGTGTTTAGTAACCTTTGGTTGTGACAATCGAACATCATAATAATCTATTGTGCTTATGAAGCTGTGTTTTTGTGAATATAGTTAAATTTGAATAATCCAGATAGGGCTTAACTTATATAGAGCTAATCAGCCAATGCCTGTAGGTTGTTTCACTACAACACTTGTACCTCCATTACTAAAGCACAATCTCATTCTTATATTGCACCATATTTCCATCGATCCTTTGGCGTTATGCAGTATTTCGTGAACCACACAATTATTTGTTAGTCACTCTGACTTAGGTTTGATTGGATATCTTTTCGGAACTTAATTTCATAAATTACAGGACACCTCAAGTATATTATGAAGGAGATATTATGAAGAATTTGGATACTGAGTTGGCAAGAGCTGCAAAACTCAAGTGTAGTAGTTGTGGCATGAAGGGTGCAGCACTTGGCTGCTATCTGAAGTCTTGCAGGAGGAGTTATCATGTGCCCTGTGCATTTGAAATACAGGATTGCCGATGGGATATGGTAAGTAAATACAACTAGTTAACAAATTTATCAAATTGAGCACTGTAACATTTTCATCATCCTATTTTCCCTAAAAGTCTACATCTTTAATTACAGGACAACTTTGTGATGATGTGCCCAATTCATAAATCTGTTAAATTTCCAAGTGAGAAGTCAAAGTCCAGAAAGCATGTCAGGAGGGAAATGCATCCGGAGACCTCTCCCCCGTAAGAAGAGTGTATAGTATGGCATTTATTATTTTGTTTTCTGTCACCACTTAAATTATTGGCAGCTGTTGAGAATGATAAAAACATCATATTAGAAACATTAAAATCTGTGTGCCACCAATTCAATCCACCCACTCGTCTCAAGCTCCTTGGTTTAAGTTTGTTAATTCTGAAACTGGTGTACCTTCCTAGTACCATCAATATTTTACGCGGATTCTCTAGATATAGATCATGTACATTACTATTTTTCCTGCATAAAAGGTTGTCTAGATATAAAGATGTGGATGGTGATTGAATGACAAAAAGTGTTGGTATCTCCTTTTATAAAAATGTAGTGGATCCACAATTGTTGCTAGTTGGAAGTGATGCTGTAAGGAACTGCTCGAGTTGCTGGTATAATTAGGTTTCTCTTGATAAGCAAGTGTATCCGAGGCTTGTTAAGGTACTAGTATATCTAATAGGAGTATCTTCACATACATATGCACACTAGAAGGGATGCTTATCTTTTTAGCTTATTAGTCTAATTAAATTAACTGAGTAGTCCATGATGATTTATCCATTAATGTAAAATTGGGAAAATGTGGTTTTTCTTTTTCTTCTAGACTTAGAATGAAGTAATATCCTTGTCAAAAAGTTAGCTAGCATAGCTATTGGAACATATTGGATCACCATGCTCTGTTACGTGAAGGTAGCCACAGAATATTGGGGTTTATTTCATTCTAAATAAATAGTGGGGTTTATTAGTTGAAGAGCTTCACATTAATTCATGAAATACATAACAAAACTTGTTGTTTGTATGAAACATTGATTTTTATTCTTTTGTGCAAATCAAAGGGCAATAGGTAGTTCTCCTCATTTATAAATAATTCCATAACTCCTTTTCCTTTTTGACCATTGTGCATGCAGAACCACCGAGCAATTGAAATTTTGGGCAAGATCATTAGATGGACCCAAAGAATGGGTTCTTTGTGGGTCTGCTCTATCCTCAGAAGAGAAGGTTGGTTTATCCTTCCTGCAATGACAATATCCTCTGCTAGTTTTATCATGTCCCTTGTATCTATTTTAAGACTGTTTGATCAGTCTCACAATCATCTATGCAGTTAAGTCACATGGAAAATTGCCACTGGCATGTTTTCAGGCAAAAAACCTGTGTCTATTTCAGCTCTCTGGTATACTGGAGGAGTCAACTTATTATGGTCGTGGACGGATGGTTTAACTCTATGTTTGTCAAAAGTTAAGTTGATGTCTTAGTCCTGGTTGATGCATTTTCTGGGAATAAAAACGTGTGAAAGATCCACTTATTAGTGTATTTACTACTATTTGCTTGCTTGTATGGTATTTGTACTTTGGCCCACTTAAAATGCCCCTTTGATTTTGAGAGAAGTCTATGGAGCAACAAATTGGTAACTTCTTTTTGTTTGGAATTGTTAGCTGAAAATGGTGCATTTCTTACATTATTAATCCATCTTATTATCTTCTGACATTTTGCAGTATATGTTGGTGAAATTTGCTAATATGTGTGGTGCAACTGTGTGCAAGTTTTGGAAACCAAATGTCACACATGTTGTTGCAACAACAGATGAAAAGGGTGCTTGCACCAGAACAATGAAAGTTCTCATGGCTATTTCGAGTGGAAAATGGATCCTAACTATGGACTGTAAGCATTGTTTCCTTTTATATAAAATTGTTTATGGGATAGGTTTTTCATTTGGTTCTCCATGGAATGAGGGTGCACGTTGAATCGCTATTGAATCAAGAAATGCAATAAAGTAGCATGTGTGGGGATATAAGAATAAGTTGCTTCGATGTTGAGGGGAAGAGCAGAGAAATACCTGGATACATGTGTGACTTCTCCAGAGCCACTTTTGGAGCATGGACTTTTTTTTCCGGAAATAGTTTGCTTGGCGTAGGTCAATAGTTATTTAGTCTCTAATGAACAATGATGATTATTTTATTTAAATTCCATTCTCCTACCATGGAACTTGTTAATTGCAGGGGTAAAAGCTTGTATTGCAGCAAATGGTCCAGTAAATGAAGAACCTTATGAAATAAGTCTAGACAATTATGGCTGTTCTGGGGGCCCCAAAGCTGGAAGGCTGAGGGCCTCAACTGATGTAAGTGTCCGGTTATTGCAGAGACTGAGAAACTACTTTATTATGTATCCAGCAACAATTATTCCTTTAAGCTTCGAAGCTGAAAATCTTTTTTTTTTCCTGGTTCCCAACTGAGATGGCACACATTAAAAGCTTTTATGTATCCAGTAACAATTATTCCTTTATATTGCAGGCGCCAAAGCTTTTTGAGGGTTTCAATTTTTATTTGAGTGAAAATTTTATGCCAGCTTACAAAAGTGACCTGTTAGATCTAGTTGAGAAGGCCGGAGGCACTATCATTCAGAGCAACGAACAGTTGGTGAAACAGACTCATGCTGCACAGGAAACTCAGCCACCTTCTCTAGTTGTATACAACTGTGATCCCCCACAGGGTTGCATGTTTGAAGAAGAAAGCAGTATTTTGCAGCAAAGATTAGCTGAAGCTGAGGATCTAGCCAAGCAAATTGGTTGTCAGGTCATTCAGCATACTTGGATTCTGGAATCTATTGCTGCATGTAAACTGGTACCTTTCTTCTGATGAGCGATTTCTGCAAGAGAAGCTAGGTAGAGGAGTCCTGCTAAATGACTTTATTTTTGTGATACATGAGAGCAAAAGTAGTAGTACATTTTCTGCGCCACGGAAATATAGTTGAATCTTAAAAGCCAAATATCCTTCCAATATTTTGTGTATAAATGTGACATAGTGAAAAGAATCCGTAATGAAAGGGAGATTACAACCTTGGTTCTAAATTTTCGTAGTTTGACATCACACAATTCAGTAAGGTATTTGACTGAGGAGGACTGCAAACTGGCTTATTTTAACCACTTAACAAGTGTTTATTTTTTCTTTCAGCAGTCTCATTTTGTGCACTAGTATAAGGATAACTGGTTTGATGGGTTATTCCACAAGACTCCAAATAAGCACCAAAACTTCTATTCATGTGTTATGTTCCATTGTCAGATTTTTATCTTAGCATCAAATTGAGTATAAATCATATTATGAAATGACTGAAAGCAAGAAAAAACTGCACCTTTGGCCCTTTAACTGCTAAATCAGGTGAAATTAAGGGTCTGAAAAAGTTCACGATCTGATGTATGAGGCAGGGGTGAATCCAGAAGGTCAGAATGGAGTTCACTTGAACTCTCTCGGCAAAAAATTCTGTTGTATATATAAGATTTAAAAAAAAAATATATATATGTACATATATAGATTTTAATCCCTCTAAAAATAAGACTTAGAGGTTAATTGTTGATATCCAATGATTGTCCATTTTTTCCGGATGAAAATTGTTCTTACCATTCCAACTTTACTTTAAAAATCAAATTTCCCCCTCAATTTTGAACAATAGACATTCTACTCCTTTTATCCTAATTGACTTTTTAAAATATCCATTTTACCCTTGCTATTTTCAATCCTCCAAAGTTTAGAAAGATGAAACTTTGTGAAAATTGAGTCTAAGTGGAGTTTCGAGAGTGAATCTTCGGCTTTGCTAGTGAGTTTGATATTTCCTCATTAGTCTTGGTTCAATTTGCTGCTTAGAGGTAGTTCCGTATTATGCTAAAGCTCCTGTGAAACTTAATATACTAGATAAAATAGTTAGTAATTAACTATTACATATAAAGTAATGTAAATTAAACTTTACAATTATAAAAACGAGGCTTTGCAAGCCAAAATGATTTAATGAAATAATATCCTTGACAAAAGCTTATAAAAATATGAACACTAAACAAGAATCATAAGCATATAAATCAATCAAACTAAAAATATATAATATAATCCAACTAAGAAGGATAACTAGTAGATCCAACTAAAAAAATAAAACCTGGAGAGCCAAATATCGCCGTCGGCGAGTTTACCACCACGAAGGAGCGCGGCGCTAGCTATGGTTGGGGGAAGGGCGACGGGATGGAGGGAAGGACAGAGAGGGGGAGGGAGTAAGAGAGGAAAAAACTAATGAGAAATGGGTGAATTTTACCCCAAATATGATTTTTAAACGAAAAATTGACCTCCGAACTTTTTAAAAAACTTTGGCTGACTTTTGATCAATAAACCGACTTTTGGAGATCAATTTTGCCAAATAATTTTTAAAAAAATAGGTTGGTATTCATGAAAAAATATTTGACTTGATTTGATCAATCATCCCAACATCCGAAGGTCACTTTTAATAAATTATTTTTTAAAAAATACAAATTTCGGAGATTAGTATTTTTAAATAAATTTTCGTTCAATTTAAAATCGATGGTTGACCTTTAAATTTTTCAGTTTTTTGCATCTAAAGATCGACCTCCGGAGGTTGATTTTCTTAAAGAATAAGTGTTTAAAAATTTTAGCAAAATAATCAACCTCCTAAAATCAGTTTTTTTCCGTCTTTTACTGAAGTTCGATTTTTGGCATTTTTAAGTATTGGATAGTGGGCCTATTCATTGTCCAGAGTTGAGTAGGGATGGAAAATAGTGTAAGACGGGCGGTTGTGGGGCAAATCTCCATAAATTTGTAAAGATATACCCACCCCGCACAGCAAAAAAAAATATTTTCAGCTCGTCCAACCTGTATGAACCCACCTCGCATAATTTTGTTTTATATTTTTAAAAAATGAAGTTGATTCCAAAAATGAATATTGGGCTCAGTCGTACTACATATTTAGTTAGTGTAGTTTTAATATTCATTTTTACATATAATTTATATTTAATGTTAAAAATACTCAATTCAGGTGAATCAATTGATTCTAGAAATCTGATATAACATTTCTTGAGTTTGAAGGATTTTTTATCCTATGTTATTGGATGTGGTCAGTATTATCAGAATATGCTTTTACCAACTAAAAAGTAAAATCAGTTATCTCTGTAAAAGGCATTTGAATGGATTTATATATAATAGTGAACTGAAACTTGGAAAATATTTTGAAACATAAGCTGGAAATGCAACTAATGAACAACACTTGAAAAATAGTGAGCTTATTAACCGCTGAGAAATTTACTTTGGAATATATGTATAGTTATGCAAGCACATTTTATGCTACAAAATATGAAATAAAAAATTTAAAATAAGATACAAAGAAAAAGGAGATTATACAACACGAATAAATGAATAATATATACATGTGTAGATTTTTTAACGACATGCAAAATTTTAAATTATAACCTATATTGAAAAGCTTAAAATTTTCATCTTACTGCTCATGTGAATGCATTTCCGATCTCAAATCCTCAAACCCACTCCGCTCCGCCTAATTTTATGTAAACCCGCTTCAAACCCGCACCGCCCTCCTGTTGCACTCTGTAGCCAATTTTTATCCTCCTATTTAAGTTGTAACCAATTTTTTTTTCATATTATTGAACTTGTAGGCACCTGCCTACTCCTCTTCCTCCTAATTAGTTGTTAAAGGTTCTGCTACAGATCCTCTCATCATAGAATTATTAAGTTTTCTCAAATTTATATCTTTATTGCTCTTGCGTCTGAATACATGTGGGGTTTCTCCTTGATAATTATTGTGGTTAGAGTCGTTAGGTGATATTTTGTGTGTTTCTTTCTACTCAAGCATATGGTAATTAATTAATTGTCACTCATGCTAGCAACGAGTTCAACAATCATGTGTTTAATGTATTTATTATTGTTGTCGAATTAAATATATATATCTGAATAATTTGAAATGGTGTAAGCTTTTTAGCAGTCTAGAATGCAACCTTTTTCTCTTCGCTCTTCGTGCATTACTCTTCCAATTTTTATGTTGTTTTACTACTAGCATGATGATGATGAGTGTTTTTCAAATCATTTTCACTTTTCAAGCTTCAGAATGAATATATAATGCATAACAAAAATGTATGAACCAATTGTCACAAAAGTACTTGTGCATGGGTACTTTGCTCTTTGATTTGAATCTTGGATTTGTGTTACTTTTGTTCAGAAACAAAGAGATTACTTAGCTCATCATGCATGTGTAGAAGAGTAGAAGTTAAATATTAACTAATTAATCATGGGATTAGCAGGAGTTGGACAAAAGTCATCTGGAGGTGAGTAACATGAC
Organism: Datura wrightii; assembly: GCA_035772735.1. NCBI lineage: Eukaryota > Viridiplantae > Streptophyta > Magnoliopsida > Solanales > Solanaceae > Datura > Datura wrightii. Next base: position 25,864,942 of record JASDFA010000027.1, on the reverse strand, counting down.
GAAGTGTTCAATTATCTCATTCAAAAATTTAAATTATTAGAGAAAATATATTTTTACTTAATAAATTGTGTTTTTGGTTCTTCTTTGTTCTCTTTCGAGGGATAAGTACGTGAAAAATCTTCTTTGAGATTATATTGTGGTAAAAAGTTTACCTTTATCTAATTTAATATCGTGTCGATGTGTGTGACTTATTTATAAAATATAAATAAATAAATAAAATTATTTGCTTAATTATGCGTTCAACAAGAGGCAAGAAATTAGCTATTCCTAGAGTGTGTTTAGTATGGAGGAAATCCTAGAGTGTGTTTGGTATGGAGGAAAATATTTTTTGAAAAATATTTTTAAATTTTCTCATGTTTATTTGATAAAAAATATTTAAAAATATTTTATCCGTGAAAATAAAAAAGATTGACTTTTATAATAAAAATAGGAAAAATAAGCCATATTGTTAATTTCGTCATCGTTCTCACAACTATCCGCACTAACCCACCACCACTACCCAACCCTCGCTTACCCCACCTCCACCTCCACCACCCCAACCCTCGCTCCACCCCCACCCACCCACATTCCCTGCTCTGCCCACCTCACCCCACACCCACCCCCCACAATGCCCGCCTCACCCCCACCCCTACCCTCATCCCACCTCCCACCACCCCCAACAATCCAATCCACACCCCACACCTCCGGGGACCCCAACCCCACTCTGCCCACCTCAACCCACACCCTACCCCACTCACAATATCTATTATCTAGTTTTTGTCTCATTCTCTTCCTTCTAGTTTTATCTTAAATATATATATAAATATTTTTAGACGAATAATATTTTTTACTTGCATATTTAACATAAAAAAATAAATAAGGAACTACTTATTTTCTTGAAAAATATTTTTTCCTTCGACCGAAGACATCCCTAATACTTCTATAATGCAACAACTTATTGGTGTTGCCTATCCAATTTTAGAGATTTATACACGCAAGAGGTCAAGTTCTCAACTTCTCATCATTTTTTTAAGATCAAATAGATAGACAACCCTTTAAGTTTATCTTTAATCCTTTAATTTTATATTTTTATTATTTTTATTTATATTTTTTTACAGCAATTTTGCATTATAAAAATCGACTGACATTCAATAGTCATTTTAGTAAATCAGTTGCTCGCTTACTTCTACATACAATGCAATAGCTTACTGGTGTTGCCTATCCAATTTCATAGATTTATACGCGTATGAAGTCGAGTTCTCACCTTCTCATCATTTTTTAACATGTTAAATGTTAATGAACCATGAAAAGACAAACTAATTACATGTGATTCTAGTACAGTAAATATAAATTTATAATTTATTATATAGTGTGTTGGGACTTTGAAGTTTTGAAGATTGATAAGATGAAGAAACAGGTGAACAAAGATGGTCCATTGAAGTGCTTAAACAACTATGTGATAAGATAAAAATATCCGGGAGCAAGGACGCGAAAATCTTGGAGTTGATAAGCATTAAATCATTCATATCTACATGTGCTGATTTGAATTGGAGTTTGATTAAAACACAAAGGAAGCCAACAGATAGACTTAAAGAGGGATTCCTACTTGAAGTAGACTTCTAATGTGGTTGCAAAGATGTGGAAGAATTTTATATATATAGAAGTGTGAATTCTGAGTACAGGCGAGCACTGAAAAAGAGGAAAATAGCAATTTGCCTTGGTGAAGTTGTGTCAACAAACTTGTCTAGTAAAGAGTTAAGCTAGAGTTAGCCATTCTTGTACTAGAAGTTTGTAATTTTGGTTGTGATCATTGTACTCTTGTTTCAGTAAGTTATAAAATGAAGCAAGAACAATTTGTCTTCTAGTAAGTGTTGCTAGGAAGATATTGTGGTTGTTGAATTAACGGTTAGAAGTTAGAGTTTATAATTCCGTAGATTGCAAGAAGTTGTAATCAACTGTTTGAAGAGGCTCTTTGAAGTTAGTGAAGTTGAAGAAAAATCATGTGGAGTACAGGTCGTGGTTTTTCACCTTTAGAGCCGGGTATTTTCCACGCTAAATCACCATCTCTTTTACTTATTGCTTTATTCACATAAGTGGAACACGTTTGACGACTTGGTTCATTCATAGGCAAAAAGTAGAGACAAGTCCTTAGGTCGTGCAACCTAACAAGTGGTATCAGAGCAGGTTTATCTTAAAAGGCTAACACCTAAGATAGATCATGATGAATTCAGCACCACCTCTTGGACATTGTGAAGGACAGCCAACCACCCGACCACCTCTCTTCAATGGCTCTCACTTCATTTGGTGGAAAGCTCGAATGGAAAACTTCATCCAGGCTGAAAATTGCGAACTATGGGATAAAATTATTTTTGGACTAGTTATTCCCAAGAAGATGATGGATGGAGTAGAAGTTCTAAAAGTGAGATCTAATTTACAACAGATGAGTTGTTATCCCTCAAGAAAAATGTCAAGGCTAAGAATATTCTTGTGTGTGGGCTAGGTCCTGACAAGTACAACCGGATTTCAAATTGCTCAACCGCAAAGCAAATATGGGATGCCCTGATCAATGTTCATGAGGGAACAAGTCAAGCCAGGAAGTTCAGAGTAGCCATGCTATTTACTGAATGAAACTTTCAAGATGAAAGATGGTGAGACTCAGCAAGAGATGATAACCAGACTTACTTCGCTGGTAAATGAGTTATCTTCACTAGGAAAAGTACTCACCACTAAAGAACAAGTCGATAAGGTTCTAAGGGTGCTTCCTAAGGCCAAATGGGATGTCAAAGTCACTGCTATTCGAGAGGCCAAAGATATATCTACCATGACGCTGGATAAGTTGGTAGGAAATTTGAAGACATACGAGATGAATATGGATGATTCAAGGAAAGGAGAGTTAGTCAAAGATAAATCATTGGCTCTCAAGGCTTGTGATACTGACGAATCTGATGGCGATGATGACCACATTGCCTTCCTGGCTAAGAAGTTCAAAAAATTTCTCAAGAAAGAGAAAGCGTTTGACAAAAAGGGATTCGGTAACAAACGAAGATCTAATGAGAAGTCTTTACCTGGTTGCTACAAGTGCAATAAGACTGATCACCTGATCAAAGATTGTCCACTCTGGGAAATTGAGTGGAGAAAGAGCTGAAAAAGAGAAATATGAAAAGGAAGCCAAGGAAAAAACGAAGAAGGAAAGCTATGCAATGATGGCTGCTTGGGGGTCCGAATCCGATGAGTCAAATGCTGAAGTTGATGAAACTGCTCTCATAGCAGTAGGAGATTCTGATTGTGAAGAAGATGACAAGAACTCTCAGGTATGTATCTAAATGAAAGTATTCATAATATGTCTAAAAAGAAACTGATATCAATGATGAATGATGCAATGGAAAAACTTCAGGAAGTCACCTGTGATAGAGATCAATTGTTTAATGCTCTTTCTAGTCTAAAATTTGAATTCATTGATCTAAAAAGAGGTAAAGAAGTTGTTGTGAAAGAAAATCATGCTTTAAAGAAACACATAGTTAAACTTGAGTCAATAAATAAGAGCTTGAAAAAATCCTCAGATCAAAATGAGGGAATCAGTGAAAAATTGAAGAAAGTTGAGATTGAACTGAAGCAGTGTAAAATTGATTTCCTTAGTGAAAAGGAAAAGGTACGGAAGCTGAATCTGGAAGTCTCTAGTCTAAAAAGTGATCTTGAAAAGGCAAACAGGTGGACTAAATCCTCTAGGATTATAAATAATCTAAGTGGAAATAGTCATAATGAAAGAGCTGGAATATATTTTTTTAAGAAGTCTGATGTCTATGAAGATTTGTGCTACCTGTGTGGTCGACATGGTCACCCTACCACTGAATGTCCAGTTACAGTGAAAAGCAGAAGTAGGAGCATTTTGTTGGCTAAAGGAATTAAAAAGAAAAATGCTAGCTAGAACAGGTCATCTAACCTGTTGCCACACTAGGCAAGAAGAAACTTGATTCATTCCTTTTTCCATAAGAAAGGATCCAAGCTTGTCTAGGTTCTTAAAACTAACCTCTAAGCTGTTTTGCAGGTAAGGGTGAAAGAATCAAGCATTGGTACATGGATAGTGCTTGTTCAAGACATATGACAGGAGATCAATAAAAATTCTTTTCACTCACTCCAATAAAAGGGGGGAATGTATCCTTTAGTGATGGAAAAAAAGGTATTGTTATAGGGATTGGCAGGATTGGAAGCTTAGAAAGAAGGGCATTGGAGGATGTATATCATGTTGAAGGACTGAAACATAATTTATGGAGTATATCTCAGTTGTGTGACAAAGGTAATAAAGTAACCTTTACCTCTGCAGATTGCAAAGTCAAAAGGATGGATACAAAAGAAATTGTACTAAGTGCAAGCAGACACAAAAATGTACATAAGTAAAACATCATTGGAATACCTGATGCAAATCTGACTTGCCTTAGTGCAATTGATTGTGATTCCCTTCTCTGGCACAAAAGACTGGGGCATGCCAGTTTGAAACAGATAAACAAACTTGCTTCAAAAGACATGGTCATAGGGCTGCCTAAGACTAAGTTCAAAAATGATAAAATATGTAGTGCCTGTGTGGGAAGCAGGTGAGGTCTTCATTCACATCAAAGAATTAAGTAAGTACAACCAAGTGTCTGGATCTGTTGCATATGGATATGTGTGGACCTATGAGAGTAAAGAGCAGAGGTGGAAAAAGGTACGTCTTTGTTATCATTGATGACTACTCCAGGTACACTTGGACTCTATTTTTAGCCTCTAAATATGATGTTTTTGATGTTTTATACGTCTTTGTAAAAAGAATGGAAAAGAAATTAGGATCTTCCTTAATTTTCATAAGATCTGACCATGGAATAGAATTTGAAAATGCTAAACTTTTAGAGTTCTGTTCAGAAAATGGAATAGATCATAACTTCTCTGCTCCAAGAATACCTCAACAAAATGGAGTAGTTGAAAGAAAAAATAGGACTTTAGAGGATATGGCTAGAACCATGATGATTGCAAGTAACCTTGCAAAAAATCTCTGGGCTGAAGCCATAAGCACTGCTTGCTATATTTTGAATAGGTGCATGAATAGACCTTTGTTAGAAAAGACTCCCTATGAATTACTAAAGGGAAGGAGACCCAACATAGCTCATCTTAGAGTTTTTGGATGTAAATGCTTTATTCATAACAATGGGAAAGATAACTTGGGAAAATTTGATGCCCGGAGTGATGAGGGAATCTTCTTAGGTTATTCTCAGCATAGTAAAGTCTATAGAGTGTTGAGCAAAAGACAAACTGTGTTGAAGAAAATGTGCATGTTATTTTTTATGAATCTTGTGTTATGCTTCAGACTAACGTACAGGATGAAAGTGAAAATGAAGAACATACTCAAGAACAAGTTGTTGTACCTATTTCATCTGTGGAACAAGATGGTGGCCTACAGACAGGTGGAACAACAAGGAATGAATCTGAGTCATCATCATTGCAGCAAATCAACTCAAATACAGGAGCTTCACAAGGACTTCAGCTGAGGAGCTACAAGTATTAGGATTCCCATCCAATTGAAAATGTCCTTACAGATCTCTTTTCTGGTATTACTACCAGATCAGGCTTAAAGAATTTGTGTGCCTTCTGTTGACACCCAATTTTGACCTCCCTACGCCGTATATGCTGCTTATATATATATATATATATATTCACTTTTTTACGTAAATATTCGACTTGCATTTATATTTATAAAATAATTAATTATCATAATATTGCAAAAATTATTTCAAATTACATATATATGTACATATAATTTGTATTAATTTTAATTTTTGGTATTAAATAATTATGTCGTATATAATATATTTCGTATTAATATACGTCCTTATTTTGAAATATATATTTTTACTTAATAAACTATTTACATAATTTTACTAAATTTTACAAATTTATTTTTGCGTAATAATATTACTCGAATTTATAAATTAGTTATGTCAATAATATAATTTTTATAATATTTGATAACTTAATTTTATTTTCTAGTTATAAAATTATTTATAAATATAATAATTTAGGATTTATTTATATTAATAATAATGTTTATATGATTTTTTCTATAATTTATACTATTTTATTATTTATTTATTAAATTATTTACAAGTGTAGTATATTTATTAATTTAATAGCAGCTAAATCCAATTTCATTCAATTTATTTAAATTCTAGCCACTTGCTATTCAATTCATTCAATTTATTTAAAATCTGGCCACTTCCTATTCAATTTATGTCAATTCTAGCCAATTTAATCAATTATGGGCTACAATCTTAACTCAATTCAATTTTAATTTAATTAACCCATTTGTCTTAATTCGGGTGACCCACTTAAATCCGGAACCCGACCCAAACTTAATATTTAATCTCAGCCCTCCATCTCATTTAATCCAACGGTTTTAAATTAAAACCTATTTCTTTCCTATTTTTATTACCCAAACCCCCAAAACTCTAACTTTTCCCCATTCTTCCACCTTTTCCTCTCAGCCGCCGCCCCTCCTTCCTCTCTCACCTTCTCTCTATCTCCGTCACCCTCACCTATCGCCGCATCACATCCTCTCTATCTCCCATCTCCGACAAAGCACCTCCAAACTCACCCTTTCCTCCCACCTCTTTCCCTTCCACCCAACACCTTCACTGGAAACAGACGCCGCCGAACACCACCAGACCTCACCGTATCCTCTATTAACTCCGGCGAACAACACCACACCGGTCACCTCCTTTTTCCCCTCACCCGCACAACACCGACAACCATACCTCTCTCCCAATCCGTCTACTCTCTCACCATTTCACCACCCTCTCTCCCTCGCATCTCCAACAGTCACCAGTCCTTCCTCCGTTCCCCACCATCTTCCTCTTCTCAGTTTTCTCCGGCGAATAACCAAAACTAGCCGCACCAACCCGCCGGAAAAACAACACCAGCCAGCCGCCCTTTCCCCTTATCCTCTCCCTTCTTCCCTCACCTTCCCTCTCACCCCACAGACCAACAACCTAATAGACGTTCACCTCTGTACCAGCAGATCTCCCTCTCTTCCCTCATTGAAAGTGTATTAAATCACTGCTTTAGGTCTGTTATGTCAAATGTATGTTCATATTTTATTTCTTTTCTTTTAGATTGGTATAGTAATTATTTACAATTTATGCTCATATTCTCCTCTTGGTTGGTCATGGTTATGTCCTAGTTTCGTATATAAGTGTCCACTCTTTTAACGAGTCCTCAAATATGTCAAGAAAAGCGTTTACTGTGAGTTTAATAATCTTCATTTCAAAGCATTGAATAGGATAAATTCATTGTATCTATATTAGTTCATCCTCAAGTTTGAACTTGAAAGACTTTCTCTATTATTGCTCCTTTAAATAATCTTTGGTGTTCTTTGGTTATTTTTCCTTCACAATTTTAATTAATAAAATTTGTTTGTGCGATTATGTTAATATGGATATTTTGGACTGGTATAGTTGATTCTCTCAAAAACTATGAAAAACTTTAGTGCGATTACCTATGTTGGAACTTAATTTAGATGATTTCTCTTTCTTATATTGAGGTTTGTCTAATTATTAGCAAGCTTTGTTAATCCCACTTTGACTTTGATTCGATTAAAGGAAATATGCTTATTTGAAGTCTATTGAATATTTTTCCTCCCTTTACTAATGTTGGTGTTTGCATAATAATTTAGGATGTTATTCTTCTAGATGATTATGTGAAAGCTGTTATATTTACATTAAATATTCGGTAATTATCGACAATTTGGTCCCTATAATAATTGCTGCCTTCCTTTCTACGGTTCGAATAAGAGTAGAGTTAGTTTTGCTTCCTATTATAGTGGTTTTATATTTTTCTTGACAATTTTAACAGCTTTTAACTCTATATTCTGGATGATTTGATATAATCTCATTAGTTGATTGTGTTTATTTCTTGTAAGGAAAGTCGTGCGAAATTGATGCATCCTTGTCTCTAAATAAATTATTTGACAGCTCTTGTATCTTTTATTTATGGTAAATTTGTGGTTAAGACTATTGTTTTGAATTGTTGGAAATATTGTTATTTTTGATTTTTCTTGGTCCTTTTTCTGATCCAGTACACGTCTAAATATGGCAAGGTTCAATTGCTTTTATTTATTTTTATTTGATCTCGTTAATTAAGGGAGAAATCTTGGTGACTGATTTGATGGAATATTGTTCCTTTCCTTTAATTCTCCTTTCTTAATGTCCTTATAACAGGGGAAACCTCTCTTATTCTTTGAGGGGGGAACGCGGTCAGAGGGGAATAAGTATTTTTTCACAAATATTGCTCTGCTCCTACAAAATTCTTTATTCTTTATTCTTCTTCCCACCTTAATACGAGCACTGCTCGAAATCCTCAAGATTCTTGTGATCTTGACGTCTTGAGTGTGGGTAACAATCGTGGTATCCGTGACGTTTAATTTTCTTTTGCTTTTGTCGTTTACCAGTTAGTTTATTTAGTCTAATGATTCATTTATTTGTTACATCTTATTATTTATTCTTCCTAATCGCATCTATCATCATGACTATGTGTTAACGTGTTCTTTAACATGACTTTTTAAGTTTGAGATTATTGTTGCATCTACGGTTGTACTAACCTTTAACAGGTCTTAGTTATTGCACTGTGGAATTCCATTGGAGAGTCGTTGGGATGAGAAATGTCTGTTGGGAATTTAATTATTTTCAGAGTTGTAATTTTATGTTTTTAATTTATTTCTTTATTTGTTTCGTTCTTATTAGTTGCAAGGTTTGTAATAAACTCTGAATATAGTGAAAAGGGGGTTTATGGGGGGAGGATCTTATATTTATTTACTGTTTTCTTAACTATCAACTTTATCTAGAAAACATGCCTATAGGATCAAAACACACATAGAAATCATGCCTATAGGTCTTAAATAATTTAATTTAAAGTCTGTTTTTTTATGTCTAAACTTTGGTGACCTTGCCCGCAAGAACAATTCAAGTACAATTATTTTCCTAGAAATTATGCCTATAGGGATATGTGTGCAAACTCATCTTATTAGTCAACCTAGAAAATATATTGGTATAATAGGTTTTGACAACTGATCATTTAGCAATCATGCATATAGGAATTTGATTTAGAAATTATTCTAATATATTATTGTGCTCATTCAATATTACGAATATGCATATATCTATGTGCTAATCCAGATCCGTGAATAAGAAGCATTGTATGTCATACATGAATCATATCTATAAAAAACATTTTTATACTTAATCATAGAAGTCATGCTTTAAGGTAATTTGTATTTTTTAATATGGAGGCTTATATTAGAACTTTCTATGCTAACTGTTTTATAACTTGCTTTTGCTTGAAATAATCACCTATTTACTTTAATTGAGGCATATTTGAAAACATATTTGCTATTTGATTTAATTATTATCTGCTTGTTTGACGTTTAATCACCTTTAATAACAGCCTAAGAATTCTAGAACCCAAACTCTAAAATACTAGTCCAATTGCCTCTTGGACACTAGGATTGGGACGGGTAGACACATATTAAGGCGTTAGTCTTTTTCACTTAGATCGCTTAGGTTTAATAACAATTAAATTAATCAGACGGGTAGTGAAAAATAATAGACTGTGCCCGCTGAATAATACGAGCAATCTAAATAGATTGCGAAATATTATTTAAGTCGCACGGGGTGATCCCGTTAGGTTAAAACCCCCCTCTTTTTGTGAAAGAACTACGTTTGACCTGATTTCCTTCGGGAATACGTAGGCGCCTCTTCGAGGTTCGGTCCAAGCTTTAAATTTTTTATTTGTTTGTCTTGTAATTATTTCTTTTTTATTTATCATTGTATCTTTATCTGTCAATCATTATCTGCGTAAATTGTTAGATTATTTTTTAATGATTCTTCTGTTTCATCACCTAGTTTATTTAAGTTATTGCTACATAAAAGAGTTAAAATCAATTTTATTTGATCACTTAGTAAATTTTTCACATAATAATGAATTCGAAAGGGACCCACATTTGTGGATCTCGAAAGGTGCCTAACACCTTCCTTTCGAGGTAACCTGAAGCCTTACCCGACTCTGGTGACCTAGGCTAGTATAGCAGACTCTTAGGTTAGTACGGTGCCCTAACACACCTTAAATCGTTAGGTGGCGACTCTTCTCTTTTTAACTTTAAAGAGTTGCCATATGTTGTATCCCGCTTTCTGCGAGGAAAAATGGGGCGCGACAACATGGCGACTCTCTGGGGATTTTAGGTTTCTAACCATAACGGTTTCATTCTTAAGTGGGGTTTCATATTTTATGTTCTATTAAGATTCGAGATTACCTTTTCTGTATCTTGTTTTAATTATTCTTACCATGTTTGTGTGATTTTCTTTCTAAATCTGACTGTGTTTATTTGGCTTCTTGACATAATTGATTTTCTTCCATATTTGAACTTTTTATTTCTTAATATTGTATTTAAATACATGACTAACAACTTTAAGAATTAGGTATTGGTACATTATTTTTGTATATATGTGCATGTTATTTTCTTTAGCTCTCTCACTCACACACTTGAAAACGGTTGCGTGGTTTCACGGCCGTTCACTGTTAATACCCGTGTCGAGGAATGTCTCGTGATTTGGTCGATCAGTGGTGCGTCGAGGGTCATGAGCTTTCTCACTCTCAAGTTGTCCGCTTGAGGGAATCGTGTCTAAACCTATTCCCATTCTTAGATCTTGACCGTGTATCCCTTTACTAAGGAACACGTATCATCTCAAACCTAAAAAAATGCGACGTCCAAGGCACGTCAGAAATTTAGCGAAACCCTGTTTTGAGTCTTAAGGGATTTTTTGCGTCCCGAAAAGGACGTCTGCATATTCTGTGTATTTAAATCTTTCTTTCTCTTATCTCCTTCCTTGTTTAAATTATATTTTTTTCTTGTTTAATCTTTTTCCCTTATTCTCTTCTTGGTTTCCTTATTTAAATTATTTACTATATGTTTAAACCCTCCCTATTTTTCTCATGTATTTTCTTGTTCAAAGCTAGTATTTCATGTTTAGTCATTTTCAATTATCTCTTTGTATGACCTGACTTAGGATATATTCATTCCTTATCCTCTTTGTTTGTTTTGACGTTTTTACTTATTGCTTCTCTTGACTACTTATTATGCCTTATGTGCTAATTGTTATTATTTTGTAACTCTCATTCTGCTCATATTTCTCCCACTTGGGAATCTCTCACTATCACACACTAAACACACGAGTTGTGCTTTGCACTTCTCCAAATTTAGAGAATTAGCATATACGTGGGTGAATGGGTGGTTTTACTACTATGTGACTACGCGCCTTTTTGCATAAGAATTTTTCAGTCTGCATACCTACTCTTAGAAATTGATAAGTCATGCATTGCATTATCTCTAAGAGATCTCGATATCCTTGGATCAGTAGTTTAACTTTGCCCGAAGTCCAAAGAGATTTACAATCTCGAAAAGGACATTATCATGATTATTTGCATTTTTTTATAGAGACAAATACGTCTAAATATGTGGACTATTTGTTCCTTAGGAAGAAAAGGCAACTAACTTTTTATAATGGCGGTTGTGATGAACTAATTTCATGCTGTTTATGCTATGATTAAACCGAAAGTAGAGAAGCATTTTACTTAAATTATAGCTTCATTTCTCTTGTAATTTTCTTTTTGCAATATTTCATTTTTGAAAAGTTAAAGCAAAATTATTTATATTGATTATTTTAGCGAGAACAAATAGAATGATATATTATGACATATTTGTCTTTCAAAATCCGTTAGGCCTACCTCTGGCACAAAGAGGTCACAATACATTAGGATGCACGAATTATTTTTTACATGATTAATTAGAGATACTGGTGTAATTCATTCTTATTTTATTTTCCCTCGTTCGTTGATTCCTAATCTTTATATAATTTTAAAATCATCTCATGTTTACACTCTCACAATTTCATATTCCATATAACCCACACTTTTAAGCCTAAAACATACAATCCTGTAGTCTTGCTCAAATTTTCTTTCATAAATATTGATTTATGTGTCTTCCAAAATAACCTCTTTAGCATCCATATTTTATTTGTTCAAATTAAATCCTTAAATATGCATTAGTTTATCCTTTTGCCATTAAGGTTTTGATATTCTCCTAAAGCTCTCACAATTTCGATTTCATTTTTTAATAAGCATAAATCACTATCTTTATTTAGCATTATGTGTCGCCTTTCGTTTAAATATCGAGAATCTGATTGTCTGGCATAAGTCGACACTGCTCATTCCATCGACTTGCTAAATCCTTTAGCAGTATCACCACCTACTTATTCAAATCTTAACTCTCTAATAGTCGTTAATCGCGAGTTTTGTCACCCTCATCCGCATTATGCTATAAATTTGTTGTGTCAAAACTTAAATTTACTTATCTTGCTTGAAACTCTTTAACAAGATCGTTATTTTGATGTAATTATTTATATTTTCTATTTTTGCATGCTAATCGGATGTTTGTATTTGATATGTTTATTTTGCATAAAGGTTGTCAAATATTTGAACGTCAATTTAGCAAGAATCTGCAATTCTGACAAAATGTCCAACATCCCAAACAATTCTACTCTTATTCCTGACACAAACTTTGGTTCTCTCCCGACACAAAGTCTCTTCTCGACAGTATCTCTCTGTCCAACCCCATCTCTTACACTTCCTCAACAAATTCCTTCATCGCATACCCATCTTGGCCCTTTGCAAGACATGATAATATCCGAAAGGGAAATCTTCACCCTACGGAGAGAGTTCAATAACTTGAAAAAGATTGTGGATGAGAAGCTACGCTCGAAAAATATTTCAGATTTAAGGTATAAGAAGTTGTTCCTACACTCAAGTGTTCAATTGCCGCTAGGATACAAGATCCCAAAATTCAACACATTCGATGGGCATGGAGACCCAATTGAACATCTGAAGGACTATTACGGTAGATTAGTCGGAATTGGACATGATGAACCTCTCTTAATGAGATTATTTATGCAGAGCCTGTCAGAAATGGCATTAACTTGGTATGTCAAACAAGACTTCAATAAATGGCATACTTGGGAAGATATGGCTCGAGATTTTGTAGAGCAGTACAAATTTAACACCAAGGATGACCCGACATTTCTAGATTTGCTTGAGATAAGGAAAATAAATCACGAATCTTTTGAGGAATACGTGACTCGATGGCAGAGGGAAGCTTCTAAGATCCATCACTCACTATCTGAAGAAGAATTAGTCCAATATTTCATCAAGTCACTAGACGGTATATACTGCAAATACTTATATTTCACAATCATTCATAGCTTCGCAAGTCTAACTCGGATTGGCAAAGAATTGGAATATGGCATTAGAATAGGGAAAATTATTGATATTTCCACAAGTTTTCAAGCATGAGAAAGTCCCCCGAATAAAAGGAAAAAGGATATCTCAATCGCTATTTCTCCACCACAACACCATCAGAATGTACAAAAAGTATGTACCATCTTTTACTCTGGCAATGAGCAGAGCTCCCAACATCAAATTTATCAGATATTACCTGATTTTGACCAACCTGATTTTCAAAACCAGGATCATCCAGTACAATCCAATTTTGTGAAGTCTCGTACATTTACTCCTCTAACTGAATCTCTGGCAGGCATATTTGAAAGGTTGAAGACCCAAGGAGTTTTGAAACCGAGGAGAGGGTGGATTCCTAAATACCCATCTCCAAATTTTGATCCATCCAAGAGTTGTGCATACCATTAGAATATTCAAGGACACGATACCGAAGAATGTACAACTTTGAAACACAAGATTCAGGATTTGGTTGAGAAGAGGAAGATAATAGTACAACAAGGACCGATGAATTACAACCCCCTTACTTCTGGAGCAATTGTTATCCAAGGTGATCCAACAAAAATAGTTCCAAGATATTTGACAAGAAAGCGCAAAAGGAACTGATGAAGACGAGACCATCATAAGCAAAGCGCTTTCGTTCACCCTTTGTCCACTCTATAGTTTTCCCATTTCATTAATTTTCTCTGTAATCTGAACTACGTCTGACCTGATTCCTTTTGGATACGTAGGCAGCCCATTTTTTGGGTTCGGTCTCGATCAAATAAAATTTTATTTCTCCTCATATCCCAATCAAATATCTTCCTCACATCCAATATGAAATCTTTGGCAATTTCATTCGACTCTTAAAAGGAAAATGTAGATTCAAAAATTGAATTTTGATGTTCAAATATATGACAGCCATTCCTTTTGAACTGATAATTTTATTTGAGTGAAGCAGGATTAGAAAGCCCTTAAGTCAAATTGGGGGCAGAATTTTTAAGGGAACCTCAAAAATTCCACAAGCAGGCAACATGGAGATTTGCGAAATACTTTGCATTCTAAATTTGGGAATTCTCAAAAATTTCACCAAAATGCAAAGTCTATAGAGGATCGAAACAATGACAAGGAACAAAGGACATACAAAGGTACGCATTAACTTTGCCTTTAAAACTAACAATTTTTCTCTGAGTATAGGCACCCTCGATCAAGAAATATTCTCGTGGTCAAGAAGGAACTATTCCTTTCTCTCTCAGACGAAGGCTGGACTATTCTTCTCTTGGATCATTTTTTATTTGTCATCTGTCTTGCTGCTTTCAAGTTATCATTACGCCTCTAGACTCAAACTTTATTGTAACCCCAATATGCTATTATCAAGATATTACTATGCCTTTGGATTCAAGATATTGCGCGACAGGTCAAGCTGCCATTGTTAAGTGGTTATCATGCTACTGTAAATCGAGCATGTATTATGCTACTTTCAACCTAATTTTCAAGTTATTATGCCATGCCATTGTCGTGTTATTTACCAGGTCCTTTATGATACTATTCAAGCTATTATTGCGTCACTAATATGCTACCTTCGAGCCACCATTTCACAATCTCCAGGCCATATATTTGCTCCTATCAAGCTACAATTATGTTAGTATTATTATCGTGCTACTTCAAGCTATCATTGTGTTGTTTCTGAGCTACTATGTTGTTATTATTGTATTACTTCAAACTACCACTATGCTATTCGGAGACACTATTATATTACTATTATCATGCTACTTCAAGCTACTGTTGTGTTGCCGACAAGCTATCATTTTTATTATGCTATTTCAAGCTACTGTTGTGTCGCCGGCAAGCTACCATTGTTATTATGCTGCCTGCTGCGGTTGTGCTACTGTTGTTATGCTATTTTTGAAGTACTGCTATGCTACTCCAAGGCCACTATTTTATTGATATTATATTCGAACTACTATTAAGACATTATCGTGCTATCTACCACGCTACTGTGAATTGAGCTACTATGATCTGAGCCACCGAAATTATGCTACTGTCAATTAGGTCAGTCCGCTCTAAAAATGAACAATTGAGTTAGTCCACCCTAAAAGAGGACAATTGGGCTCGTCCGCCCTAAAAAGGGACACTGGGTTAGTCCACCCTAAAAACAACAATTGGGTTAGTCCGCCTTAAAATAGGACTATTGGGTTCGTCCGCCCTACAAATGGACACTCTGGGTTAGTCCACCCTATAATAGGACAATTGGGTTGGTCCGCCCTATAAGTGGATATTTTTTGGGTTCGTCCTCCCTATAAATGGACAATCGAGCTCGATATTGTATTTTGAGTCCTATAATTATATTTGAGCCCTACATTTAATATTTTTAAGCCCTTTGATTTACGTTTCGAGCCTGTTACTTGTATTTGAGCTTGTCGGCTCTGAAATAAGATGATTGGGTTTATCCACCCTAAAATAGGATACATCAACGCTAAATAGTTTTATATGTGTATTCGAGTACTAATAAGCTCTTCTGAGTTTTGCAGGTATTCACTTTAGAAAATCGAAACTGGGCAGATTTTCTGAGGTTCCTCAGAAAATTATATATTTTTCCCTCGTCGCTATTTCCTCTGATGTTGCTTTTATATTATTTCATATCATATACATATTAACCATTTTTATCTAATAGTGTTAAAATATGCAGGTGCAAAGGCAACACTGGTCAAAAGGAAAATAGTATTCGTTTTCACCCCGCTTTTAACCCTGCGTCGTCGATTAGCAAGATGATATTAAATTTTTCAATCATCATCTCTCATCTCCTATTCTTATCACCTCATCTGCTTCCGTCTTTATTCAAGCCTTGTTCTATTAATTTCTTTAGGGATTTCGTTCGTCCCTAAATCTAGAACTACACACGGCCTGATTCTCGTGAAACCCAAGATATGTAGGCAACTTGAAACTAAAGTCTCGGCCGCAAAGTCTTCGTAACTTTTTTTTCCTTCCTTTCATCTGGCCCTGCCGAAATTTGTTCTTCGGTCGAACAAAATTGGCCACTAGGTCAACGTTCTTTGCTCAACAATTCATTCTTCATTCCCGAGCAAAGAAGGGGCAGCTGTTGACACCCAATTTTGGCATCCCTACGCCCGTATATGCTGCTTATATATATACATACACACACACACACACACACACACACACACACAGATATATATATATATACACACACACACACACATATATATATATATATATACACACACACACACACATATATATATATATATATATATATATATATATTTTATTCACTTTTTTACGTAAATATTCGACTTGCATTTATATTTATAAAATAATTAATTATCGTAATATTGCGAAAATTATTTCAAATTACATATATATATGCACATATAATTTGTATTAATTTTAATTTTTGATATTAAATAATTATGTTGTATATAATATATTTCGTATTAATATACATCCTTATTTTGAAATATATATTTTTACTTAATAAACTATTTACATAATTTTACTAAATTTTACAAATTTATTTTTGAATAATAATATTACTCGAATTTATAAATTATTTATGTCAATAATATAATTTTTATAATATTTGATAACTTAATTTTATTTTCTAGTTATAAAATTATTTATAAATATAATATTTTAGGATTTATTTATATTAATAATAATGTTTATATGATTTTTTCTATAATTTAAACTATTTTATTATTTATTTATTAAATTATTAACAAGTGTAGTATATTTATTAATTTAATAGCAGCTAAATCCAATTTCATTCAATTTATTTAAATTTTAGCCACTTGTTATTCAATTCATTCAATTTATTTAAAATCTGGCCACTTCCTATTCAATTTATGTCAATTCTAGCCAATTTAATTAATTTTGGGCTACAATCTTAACCCAATTCAATTTTAATTTAATTAACCCATTTGTCTTAATTCGGGTGACCCACTTAAATCCGGAACCCGACCCAAACTTAACATTTAATCTCAGCCCTCCATCTCATTTAATCCAATGGTTTTAAATTAAAACCTATTTCTTTCCTATTTTTATTACCCAAACCCCCAAAACTCTAACTTTTCCCCATTCTTCCACCTTTTCCTCTCAGCCGCCGCCCCTCCTTCCTCTCTCACCTTCTCTTTATCTCCCTCACCCTCACCTATCGCCGCCTCACATCCTCTCTATCTCCCATCTTCGACAAAGCACCTCCAAACTCACCCTTTCCTCCCACCTCTTTCCCTTCCACCCAACACCTTCACTGGAAACAGACGCCGCCGAACACCACCAGACCTCACCGTATCCTCCATTAACTCCGGTGAACAACACCACACCGGTCACCTCCTTTTTCCCCTCACCCGCACAACACCGACAACCATACCTCTCTCCCAATCCGTCTACTCTCTCACCATTTCACCACCCTCTCTCCCTCGCATCTCCGACAGTCACCAGTCCTTCCTCCGTTCCCTGCCATCGTCCTCTTCTCAGTTTTCTCCGGCGAACAACCAAAACTAGCCGCACCAACCCGCCGGAAAAACAACACCAGCCAGCCGCCCTTTCCCCTTATCCTCTCCCTTCTTCCCTCACCTTCCCTCTCACCCCACAGACCAACAACCTAATAGACGTTCACCTCTGTACCAGCAGATCTCCCTCTCTTCCCTCATTGAAAGTGTATTAAATCACTGCTTTAGGTCTGTTATGTCAAATGTATGTTCATATTTTATTTCTTTTCTTTTAGATTGGTATAGTAATTATTTACAATTTATGCTCATATTCTCCTCTTGGTTGGTCGTGGTTATGTCCTAGTTTCGTATATAAGTGTCCACTCTTTTAACGAGTCCTCAAATATGTCAAGAAAAGCGTTTACTATGAGTTTAATAATCTTCATTTCAAAGCATTGAATAGGGTAAATTCATTGTATCCGTATTAGTTCATCCTCAAGTTTGAACTTGAAAGACTTTCTCTATTATTGCTCCTATAAATAATCTTTGGTGTTCTTTGGTTATTTTTCCTTCACAATTTTAATTAATAAAATTTGTTTGTGTGATTATGTTAATATGGATATTTTGGACTAGTATAGTTGATTCTCTCAAAAACTATGAAAAGCTTTAGTGCGATTACCTATGTTGGAACTTAATATAGATGATTTCTCTTCCTTATATTGAGGTTTGTCTAATTATTAGCAAGCTTTGTTAATCCAACTTTGACTTTGATTCGATTAAAGGAAATATGCTTATTTGAAGTCTATTGAATATTTTTCCTCCCTTTACTAATGTTGGTGTTTGCATAATAATTTAGGATGTTATTCTTCTAGATGATTATGTGAAAGCTGTCATATTTACATTAAATATTCGGTAATTATCGACAATTTGGTCCCCATAATAATTGCTGCCTTCCTTTCTACGGTTCGAATCAGAGTAGAGTTAGTTTTGCTTCCTATTATAGTGGTTTTATATTTTTCTTGACAATTTTAACAACTTTTAACTCTATATTCTGGATGATTTGATATAATCTCATTAGTCGATTGTGTTTATTTCTTGTAAGGAAAGTCGTGCGAAATTGATGCATCCTTGTCTCTAAATATATTATTTGACAGCTCTAGTATCTTTTATTTATGGTAAATTTGTGGCTGAGCCTATTGTTTTGAATAGTTGGAAATATTGTTATTTTTTATTTTTCTTGGTCCTTTTTCTGATCCAGTACACGTTTAAATATGGAAAGGTTCAATTGCTTTTATTTATTTTTATTTGATCTCGTTAATTAAGAGAGAAATCTTGGTGACTGATTTGATGGAATATTTTTCCTTTCCTTTAATTCTCCTTTCTTAATGTCCTTATAACAGGGGGAACCTCTCTTATTCTTTGAGGGGGGGAACACGGTTAGAGGGGAAAAAGTATTTTTTCACAAATATTGCTCTGCTCCTTCAAAATTCTTTATTCTTTATTCTTCTTCCCACCTTAATACGAGCACTGCTCGGAATCCTCGAGATTCTTGTGATCTTGATGTCTTGAATGTGGGTAACAATCGTGGTATCCGTGACGTTTAATTTTCTTTTTCTTTTGTCATTTATCGGTTAGTTTATTTAGTCTAATGATTCATTTTTTTGTTACATCTTTTTATTTATTCTTCCTAATCGCATCTATCATCATGAATTTGATTTAGAAATTATTCTAATATATTATTGTGCTCATTCAATATTACTAATATGCATATATATCTATGTGCTAGTCCAGATCTGTGAATAAGAAGCATTGTATGTCATACATGAATCATATCTATAAAAAATATTTTTATACTTAATCATAGAAGTCATGCTTTAAGGTAATTTGTATTTTTTAATATGGCGGCTTATATTAGAACTTTCTATGCTAACTGTTTTATTACTTGCTTTTGCTTGAAATAATCACCTATTTACTTTAATTGAGGCATATTTGAAAACATATTTGCTATTTGTTTTAATTGTTATCTGCTTGTTTGACGTTTAATCACCTTTAATAACAGCCTAAGAACTCTAGAACCCAAACTCTAAAATAGTAGTCCAATTGCCTCTTGGACACTAGGATTGGGACGGGTAGACACATATTAAGGCATTAGTCTTTTTCACTTAGATCGCTTAGGTTTAATAACAATTAAATTAATTAGGCGGGTAGTGAGAAATGATAGTCTGTGCCCGTTAAATAATACGAGCAATCTAAATAGATTGCGAAATATTATTTAAGTCGCACGGGGTGATCCCGTTAGGTTAAAACCCCCCTCTTTTTGTGAAAGAACTACGTTTGACCTGATTTCCTTCGGGAATACGTAGGCGCCTCTTCGAGGTTCGGTCCAAGCTTTAAAATTTTTATTTGTTTGTCTTGTAATTGTTTCTTTTTTATTTATCATTGTACCTTTATCTGTCAATCATTATCTGCGTAAATTGTTAGATTATTTTTTAATGATTCTTCTGTTTCATCACCTAGTTTATTTAAGTTATTGCTACATAAAAGAGTTAAAATCAATTTTATTTGATCACTTAGTAAATTTTCCACATAATAATGAATTCGGAAGGGACCCACATTTGTGGACCTCGAAAGGTGCCTAACACCTTCCTTTCGAGGTAACCTGAATCCTTACCCGACTCTGGTGACCTAGGCTAGTATAGCAGACTCTTAGGTTAGTACAGCCCTAACACACCTTAAATCGTTAGGTGGCGACTCTTCTCTTTTTAACTTTAAAGAGTTGTCATATGTTGTATCCCGCTTTCAGCGAGGAAAAATGGGGCACGACACCTTCAATGCCTTTCTGTCCAAAATGGAACCTAAAAAGGTAAAGAAGGCCCTCCTTGATGAAGACTGGATTATGGCTATGCAGGAGGAACTAAATTAGTTTGAAAGAAGCAAGGTTTGGCATTTGGTACCTCCACCTAAAGGAAGAACTGTAATTGGCACCAAATGGATATTCCGGAATAAGTTAGATGAATATGGGACTGTAATAAGGAACAAGGCTAGGCTAGTGGTCCAAGGGTATAGTCAAGAAGAAGTAATCAGCTATGATGAGACATTTGCTCCTGTTGCAAGACTTGAAGCAATCAAATTACTCATAGCTTTTGCAGCCTTCAAGGAAATCACTCTTTATCAAATGGATGTGAAGAGTGCATTCCTCAATCGATATTTGAAAGAGGAAGTTTATGTGAAGCAGTCCCCAGGGTTTGAAAGCTCTGAATTTTCAAACCATGTCTATAAGCTAGATAAAGCTCTGTATGGACTAAAGTAAGCTCCAAGGGCCTGGTATGAAAGACTTTCAAAATTTCTTCTGGAGCATGGACATACAAGAGGAAAGATTGACAATACATTGTTCTTAAGAACAAAAGGTGAGGATTTTCTAATAGTGCAAGTATATGTAGATGACATCATATTTGGATCTACAAGAAGTAACATGACTCAAGAGTTTTCCATGCTCATGAATGGAGAATTTGAAATGAGCATTATGGGAGAGTTAAATTTCTTTCTTGGATTACAAATCAAACAGACTGCTACTGGAATTATGATACATCAGCAAAAGTATGTGCAGGAGTTGCTTAAGAAATTCAAGATGGAGTCTGCTAAAGAGATTGACATTCCTATTGCCACAACCACAAAATTAGACCTTGATGAAACAGGTCCATCCATAGATCAGACACAGTATAGAGGTATGATTGGTTCTCTGTTATATCTCACTGCTAGTAGACCTGACATTGTTTTCAGTGTTGGCTTGTGTGCTAGATTTCAAGCAAATCCCAAGGAGTCACATCTCAAGGCTGTCAAAAGAATTCTAAGATATTTGAAGGGGACACCTGATCTTGGATTATGGTATCCTAAAGGTAGTAACTTTTCCTTAGTAGGATATTCAGATGCTGATTATGCAGGATTTTTGGTGGATAGGAAAAGAACTACAGGGATGGCTCACTTTATTGGACCATGTCTGATCTCGTGGTCCACAAAGAAGCAAAACTCAGTTACCTTGTCCACCGGTGAAGCTGAGTATGGAGCAGCTGGTTCATGTTGTGCTCAATTGCTATGGATCAAGCAACAACTACTGAATTTTGGTGTTGATGTGGGATGTGTTCCAATCTTATGTGACAACACTAGTGCCATCAACATTGCAAAAAATTTAGTTTAGCATAAAAGAACCAAACATATTGACATAAGGCACCATTTCCTTAGAGATAATGTAGAGAAAGGTCATATCTCAATTATGTTTTGTTCCAATGAAGAAAAAATAGTTGATATCTTCACCAAAGCACTAGGAAGGGATCTCTTTGAAAATAACAGGTTACAATTGGGGATGATTAAGATTGCATATATCACCTTCAATGATTGGTTAGATCATGCAATTTCCTTGTGTTATTGGTATCTATGTTAATTATCCTAGAATGACACATTTAATTGTGTATCTCAAGCCTATGATAAAATTTTAATTGACAAGGGCTGGATCTTAACTTGTGCAGGGTCATCAAAGTCTCTAGAGGCAGTCATTCATCAGGTATGTTCTTTTCACTTAAATGCTCAACTGCTAAATGAAAAACAACTATGCTTACCTGCTTCATCCCTCCATCATTATGATAACCGTCAAATCCCTCGTCTTCCCCCATAAAAAGCTGCAGCTACCACCCATTAACCATCATATCTCCCACTAACACCCTGATCAACAGTCACATCCCACGTTTCACCTTCCTACTTTTGTCCATCTATAAAATTGAAGCTGGTTTGTGTTGTAAAGGCATCCATACCAAATTACCTTTCTCACCCCTCTCAAGAAAAAGCTTTTAAAATGGCTTCATCTTCTTCTTCTTGGACCAGTTCTTCCACAAATAACTCTGAGAAGGCATCTTCTTCTCATGAACTGGTGCCTCACCCTTTTGCAAACATTCCCACCCACATTCCATTCAAGATGTCTGATTTCGCAGCATGGAATGCCTTTAAATCCCAATTTTCATCCTCCACAATATTTCCTCCATTTTCTACTGGGGCTACCCTAAAAATTTGTGATGTTTTCCCTCTTCAATCCGCACCAAATGAGGGCACTCCAATTGCAGACTTGATTCCACAAAGGGAACGCTCTAGGTTAAGGAAGAAGTTCAATAAACCTGTGATTATTCCTGATGATGAACCCATAAATGAGTCTTCTCATGAAACACCTCCACCCACCAGTTCCACTCGCACCCCTCTCACTCATACCCGTAAACGTCGGGAAGATGAGCAACTTGCTCAAGCTCTGCAAAAGAGTAAACAGAAGAAGTCTTTTACCTCTGGTGCTGGTGCAAAACAATCATCCTTCTCCAAAGATGTTTTGCTTAAATCCGTTCGCAAGTCTACTATAGTCAAGAAAACCATAGCAAAACCCATGACATTTGGGTCAACACCAACTCCTCCTCAACCTCCAACATCTTCAGAGCAAAATCCTGCTGAACCTACTGCTACATCTTCATCACCTACACCAAAACCCTCTTCCAAACCCACCTCCAAATCTCCTTCAACATCCACCCCTAAAGCATCCTCCAAACCTATCTCAAAACCTACCTCTAAAACCTCTTCCCAGCCACCCTCCAAATCTACCTCGAAACCAACCTCCAAACCAACTCCTAAAACATCCCTCAAACCCACCTCATCAGCTTCTTCTTCTTCTAAAAAATTCAGATAATTGGAATGGGTTACTCGACCTGGTCTATCCATTGGTTCAGATTTAGATGACTCTGATGGGGATGTGGCTGGTGGTCTTGATACTGGTGACCTTACTGACAGCCAACTACCCCACGTGATCCATTTTAAAAAATGAGTTATTCTCAGGGGTAAAGTGGTAATTAGGTTTGGTGGTCCGGAAATGGAGGTCTTGCTTGAAAAATTGGAAGTCCAAGGTTGGTCATCCCTATTTCTTCAGGGCGATTGTCAAAGAAAATTTGGTAAACCAGGTTGTTGAGTTCTATGCGAATGGGAGTACAAATGGTTCTCGTTTCTCTTTAACTGTTAGGGGGGTTTCTCTACATTTAGTTGCTGAGGATCTTGCTCGCATCTTGGGAATTTCCAGTGGTGGCTGGAATTATTATGTTAAATTTGAATGGCCACCACTGGAAAATCTGCCTTCTGCTAGGGACATATGTAGGAAATTCTCAGGACAACCTGGACTTGTTTAGCATAGGCGCATTCAGAAACGAGAGATGTCTCCCCTTCATCAACTCTATTTTGTTGTTGTTCACAAAATGATCATTCCTAGGAAGGAAAGGAGGACTGAGCCAATTATCTTGACCTAACCTTAATGGAATTTCTTGATACTGAGGTCAAGATCGACTTGCCCAGTCTTATGGTGAAACATATGCAACGGGTTCTTGCCAAGCATGATAAAGGACATGCCCTTCCTTATGCCTTCTGGTTGTCTTATGTCTTTGAGGACTACTCAGTCCATGTGTAGGTTTGGACCTTCAAAACTACAAAGGATGTCCTGGGTGAAGTGAAACATGTTGATTTACCTACTTCAATGAGAAGGGCTGACACTCCCTTTCAAAAGATGCGTAATGCCTTAGCTGAGAAGACTGCTGAGCTCGAAGTTGCTCGAGCTGCTCATGCTTTGGAAAAAGCAGCTCTTGAAGCTAAGATCACTGAGTTAGAAGGGACTCTTGCATCTGAAAGGGCTGCCAATGTTGAAACCATTAGACGTCTCTCTCAATTACTTCCCTCTGCACCTCCTTCTTAGAACCCCTGCGTTGCTTTCCTTATTTTGCTAATCCTACTGTCAAGGCTTGGTTGTTTCTTATTTTTCGGTAGTGTTTTCTTGTGTTAAGGACTTCCTGGATTAAATGAATTGCTTTTGTTACTCAATTTTCATTGCCTTGTTAATATTTTCTCTTGTTTCTAAAATGTTATCATGGTTGTCTTGAGATTGCCCCAGTGGCAATAGGGTCATTTACCATTTTAATGGCAATAATTCACAGATTTAGCTTTTCAATGATGCCAAAAGGGGGAAGAAAAAGACAAACATATTGATCATGTTCTTCAATATTTATAACCCATTTGACTAACCTATCTCATTCGAGAGATGTTTTCCTTGCAGGAAGAATCTGTGTAGAACTGGGATTGTGTTTGTCATCATCAAAAAGGAAAAATTTGTTGGGACTTTGAAGTTTTGATGATTGATAAGATGATGAAACAGGTGAACAAAGCTGGTCCATTGAAGTGCTTAAACAGCTGTGTGATAAGATGAAAATATCCAGGAGCAAGGATGCGAAAATCATGGACTTGATAAGCATTAAATCATTTATATCTACATGTGCTGATTTGTAAGAATTGGAGTTTGACTAAAACACAAAGGAAGCCAACAGATAGACTTGAAGAGGGATTCCTACTTGAAGTACACTTCTAATGTGGCTTCAAAGATGTGGAAGAATTGTGTATATATAGAAGTGTGAATTCTGAGTACAGGCGAGCACTGAAAAAGAGAGAAAATAGCAATTTGCCTTGGTGAGGTTGTGTCAACAAACTTGTCTAGTAAAGAGTCAAGCTAGAGTTAGCCATTCTTGTACTAGAAGTTTGTAATTTTGGTCGTGATTATTGTACTCTTGTTTCAGTAAGTTATAAAATGAAGTAAGAACAATTTGTCTTCTAGTAAGTGTTGCTAGGAAGATATTGTGGTTGTTGAATTAACGGTTAGGAGTTAGAGTTTATAATTTCATAAATTGCAAGAAGTTGTAATCAACCGTTTGAAGACTCTTTTTGAAGTTAGTGAAGTTGAAAAAAAATCCTGTGGAGTACAGGTCGTGGTTTTTCACCTTTAGAGCCGGGTGTTTTCCACGCTAAATCACTGTCTCTTTTACTTACTGCTTTATTCATATAAGTGAAACACATTTGACGACTTGATTCATTTATAAGCGAAAAGTAGAGATAAGTCCTTAGATTGTGCAACCTAAGATAGTGAGAATTTTGTTATTCCATCAATTCCAATTTATGTGAATTTACCTCTAACTCGTATCAGTCGCGCAACCTATTGCAGCACAAGAAGTGTTAATTGGGCTGGTAAACCTAACATCATTACTTCATCTCCTAACCACTGAAATTAAGTTTCAGCTAACTTCATACAAAGATAGTACTATCCATAGGCCAGTGTTTAGATTAGCATAAGGTTTTACTGTAGAATTAAATGAGAAAAGTAATAAGTGACAGCTATCATTGACACCGGTTATAGTTTGTTTGATTAAATTTTTGAGAGGTTAAAATTATTTATTATTTTTTTTAAATTAAGATATTTGATCTAGATTTTTTTTATAAATAAATATTTTTAAAAATAATAAAAGTTATTTTATAAAAACTAAAATAAATAATTTTTTTAAAAAATATTTATTTAAAAAATACTTTTAAAAAATATACTTAAAAAATACTTTCTAAAAAATTTAATTACTGCTCAACAATACGTTTTAAAATTATTACTTTTTCTTATTAAAAACATTTTATTAATAAGTATTTTTTGATAAAAATTTTAAAAAT
This sequence comes from Datura wrightii, assembly GCA_035772735.1. Taxonomy (NCBI): domain Eukaryota; kingdom Viridiplantae; phylum Streptophyta; class Magnoliopsida; order Solanales; family Solanaceae; genus Datura; species Datura wrightii. Next base: position 25,838,627 of record JASDFA010000027.1, on the reverse strand, counting down.
AAAACTATTAATTGGAAAAGCTGATTCTGCAGTGGCGGGGAGCCGCCCTAATTCTAAGTTTTATGAAATTCATTTTTAAATGAGATATTTTTCTTATATAATCCACCAGATCATGTGGGTGTCACGGGGGATTTGTCGACGATGGGAACGACGACAGCAGCGGACCTTTGTATAAAAGGCTGCACACATTGGTATAATATTTATATATTGAATAATAAAGATTTTATTTAATTGTGAAATATTTTTTTAATTAAAAATTTAATATTAAATTTATTATATTTTTAAAATTATGAGAACATATTTATATATAATTTTTCTTCATCGCGTGTGTGTGTATATATATATATATATATATTATATTAAAAGATTAAATTCAAACACATTCAGTATCCATACTCAACACCGTATTATCATCCTTCTTCTTTGTCTAGTGCGCAATACATGTGATCACGAGTGGATCTATGTGGAACCGTGGGGGTGTCATGACATCGGAACATTTCGATTGAAATTCTTTGTGTGTGTATAAGAATTTGTATAAATATAAAGCATGTTACTTATACTAACAAACAGTTATATAATTTAATATTTTTTTAACAAATATTAAAGTAAGAGATTTATTGTTTAAAAAAATATTTACAATTCGTTAGAATTGGATCCAAAATCTCACTAAGAAAAGACTTAGATATATCAATAAGCTACAACTCTTTCTATTGATTAAACCAATATTTAAGGTATTTATCTTTTTCTTATATAAATATTAAAATTTGAAACTATGCCCCTGTTTAAAGAATATGATATCCAAAATTTTAAAATTTTAGATCCTTCTCGATGAAACAATTACTACTCATTTATATGGAAAAACATGATTACTTTGCCGCCTGAATTTGGCTGCTGCTTAACCTAAGAACCTATATATGGCTTACCTTGCTAAAACTCAGACATAGAGCTATTATTAGCTCAAAGAAGAAAAAAAAGGATTGTTTACGTCTTATATAAGAGTCAGATTCTTTTTCATTTTGATATGGGATCATTTATCATTTTCATTAATACCTTCTTACTATCACATTCAGATATTCTTTTTATTTGAAGTTTTACTATTTGGTGCGGGATATGATATTCAAGTATTGAGAATATATTTCTCATTTCTGTACGGTTTGAAAATCTCTACATCAAACTCAATAAATTTAACTTTAATATCATTTTAAATAAAAAATTATTTTCAAAAAAAATTTATTCAAATCTTATAAAAGTTTTAAAATTTTTATTTTGATCCGATTATGATATTATTCTCGATCAATAATTCTCATTCGAGAGTGATAAAATAATTACGATTACTCCACTCTTGATTAAATATTATATTTGGATCCTGAAAATATATATTTTAAATAAGAAGCATCAATCAACTAGATATATTTTAAGCTTTTTATAACTCATTTCTTAAATTTCGTAACAATGCAAATTACATATTACATAAATTTGAAGTGAGGGAGTAAGAATTTTATTAGCATATCAAAAGTTATAACTGATAGTATAAGCATATCATTATTTCTTAATTAAATTCATCAAGCAAGTGTCATATTTGATCGTGATTCTAATCCACGACGCCCCATTTCCTCACAAGTCTTGCCATATATAGGATATTGGTGTTATCCAATAATCTCCTGCTTATACTTGCCTCATGCGGCATATTGCTCTTGAAAATCGAACCTATAATCTTGGCTTCGATTGTTAGAATCATACGCTTACTATTATTACTAAAAGTTATAGCCGATAGTAAAGACGCAATTTTATTTTTTAACTAAGTCCACTAAGCAGACAATGTTTGATCATGACTCCGATCCGAGTCACCTAACTCCTCGAAGATCTTGCCATAAGTAGAATATTAATGTTACCCAATAATGCGTAAGTTTCCTTCTGTTATGAAAAAACCGAATTATCTAAGCTTTGGTTAGCCGATGACAGTATTATCTAATTGAATAACTATAAGTATTATTTAAAAGATCAATTAGGATATAATTAAGTTATTTAAGATATTTGGCCACCGTACTGTTTCTTAAATGAGATGTATTTATCATCCAAAGGGTTCAAAGCTTTTAATAAGTAGCTCTTATTATCTATCGCTAGCTAGAGATCTCGAAGTAACTGGGTGAATTGACCCGTCAATGAAAACCGAAAAATGAAATGAAGGAAACAACTTTTTATTTGGGGTAACTGGGTGAATTGACCCGTCAATGAAAACCGAAAAATGAAATGAAGGAAACAACTTTTTATTTGGGGTTAGTGAGGCTAGGATAGCTTGTATAGTAGTGCAAATTATAAAACAAATTATGTTTGGGGTAAAGATCATTTAAATAACTCTTTTGACATTGCTTTTAAAAATTAAACTCCTTTCTCAATTTTGAATAATTCATATTTTCTTCTTCTTTTTCTTCTTTTTTTAATTAACTTTTCTAATTTTTTTAATTATATTATTAATTTTTTATTTTACTTCTTTAAAGTCATGATTAGTAGTTAATTGGTTGCAATCTAAACTTTCACTTTCTAGATGAGGGTCTTCATCTTGTAATTTTCTCTCTCATTTTTCTTTCACCTGCCTCGATATATTAAAAAAAATAATCTAAAAAGATATTTTTATTTTTAATATTTGTAATAAACTACAGGAGCAAGATAATAATAGAAATTGAAGGATAAGAAACTATAGGAGTAATACTACGACTATTAATATGGACGGACTGCAAGACAATGCAGTGCTACCTACTAACCTTCTATCCTTATTCGTGTCCTTCATAACCTCATATCTAAGTTCACGTCCTCGGTAAGCTGAAACAGTGTCATGGTCTGTCTAATAACCTCTTCTCAATAGTTTTTCGTTCTACCTCTACATTTTCTGAAACCATTCATAGCCAACCTCTCTCACCTCTGCATTGGAGCATCTATGCATCTCCTCGTCACATGTCCGAACCATCTCAGTCTTGCTTCCGACATCTTTTCCTCCACCGAAGTCATTCGCACCTTGACCCAGCTATCCTTATTTCTAATTTTATCCCTCTTAATATGCCCACACATACATTGCAGTATCCTCATCTATGCCACTTTCGGCTTTTGAGCATGAAAGTTTTTGACTGGCCAAAATGTCGTCTTATACAACATAGTTGGTCTAACCATCACTCTGTAGAACTTTCTTTTAATTTTGGTGGCACCTTCTTATTATACAAAACTCCGGATGCAAGCCTCTACTTCATTCACCTGGCACCAATACAGTGGGTGACATCATTGTTAATCTTCCCTTTTTTTGGATAATAAATCCATGATACTTAAAACTTCCTCTCTTCTGGATGACCTGTGTATCAAGCCTCACTTCCATGTTAGCCTCTCGCATTACGTCATTGAACTTACACTCCAAGTATTTTATCATGATCCTGCTCAACCTGAACTCTTTAGACTCCAAGGTCTGTCTCCAAACCTCTAGCTTAGCATTAACCTCGTTGTGAATCTCATCAATCAGAACTATATTATTCATAAATAATATACACCAAGACACTTCACTTTGAATTTATTGTGTCATGCATTCATTACCAAGACAAATGAAAATGGGCTAAGGGTTGATCCTTAGTGCAACCCCATCAAAACTGAAAAGTGTTCTAAGTTACTTCCCACTATCCTTATTCGAGTCTTGACTCCATTATATAGGTCCTTAATCGCTTTAGCGTGCGCCATGTGTATACTTCTATCCTCCAAGCACCTCCATAAAATCTCCTTTAAGACTTTATCATAAGTCTTTTCTAGGTCAATGAACACCAAGTATAACTCCTTCTTCCTTTCCCTATAATGATCCACCAATCTTCTTATGAAGTTGAGCACCTTGACATAAATTCGAACCGATTCTCAAAAATAGTCACACCCTTCCTTTCCCTTATTTCCACCACTCTCTCTTAAACCTTCATAGTGTGGCTTAACAACTTGATACCCCTATAGTTGTTGTAATTCTAAATGTCACCCTTATTCTTGTACAAAAGAATCATTATACTCCATCTCCATTCTTCGAGCATTTTTGTTGTCTTGAAAATGACATTAAACAACTCATTATCCACTTCATACCTTCTCCGCCTACACTTTTTCAAAATTTCATCGGGATCTCGTTTGGTCTGATCGCTCTACCTATACGCATCCTACAAATAACATCCTTAACCTCCTCAACTTTATATGCCTATAATACCCACAATAACGACGCCTCTATGAGTGCTTCAAATCCCCCAATACAATGTCTTTGTGTCACAAACCAAAAGTTTCTAAGATCAGATCCTAAACTTGAAGTAGAAACCAGTAGGAAAACTGAACATTCTGCCACAAGATGGACCACACCACGAGCCATGGTATGGAGGTATGACTCGTGGTAAGGAGTCGTAGTGTGGGATTTAGAAAATTGTTCAGGACTTTTTCAGTGACCACGAGTCACAGTACGACCTGTGGTGAGGTAGTACGTGTCCTGGTATCCATCTGTGGGATGAAATTCAGAGTGTAACCAAAATAGTCCCAGTAACTATGAGCAGTAACCACAAGTCGTGCTATATTGGTATGGTTCGTGCTATCTGGTCGTGAGAAGGGATACAGAGAGTGTTCAACTTGACTTCGGTGACCACAAGGCATGATTAGATCCCACGAGTCGGGAAATGTTCCCTGTACGATCTTTTAGAGTATTTTCATAACTTTCCACTCTATTAACTCCTAAACTACATCATTTTGGGATATTTTGAAGGGGATTAAAGGGAATTAGTCGACTTTCCCCTCTCATTCTCTCCAACACTCTCAGAAACATACGACAAAAGTTTCAAATTCTCTCAAACCAAGGTTTGTCACATCCCAAACCTCGAGGGACATGACTAGCACCCTGTGGCGCACCTGATTGAGCACACCCTGCCACACATCTAACTATAACAAGCAAGAACTGATGAGCTTCAACATTACAACGTCTATAAGATCATAGTAAAGAGATAGAAACAGAAGCTGGCTAACAGACCAACCAAGAGATATATGATAGGCCGTCAAGGCCATAAAACAGAAATAATCTATACAATCAGGACCATTTGGCCTACAACAACAATGCTACAACAATAACAGACATCAATAAGCCTATATGAATATAACAATAGTCAACTGTCCAGGACATGACCCCAAACTACCTATAAAACAACATCAGGAAACTTTGAAAGACTTGGAGCTTTACCAACTCAGCTGAAACTCCACTCAACAACTAAGAACTTGATCTAACTATCAATAAACACCTGCAAGCATGAATGCAGCGCCCTGACTAGGGAGTTAGTACAGAAATGTATCGAGTATGTAAGGTAGAAATGATAATAAGATTCAAAGCATAGATCAATAGACATATTGGACAACAACAGGAAGGAAATCACAAGTAAGGAAATAAAACCTTCCTGGCCCCCATAAGCCTGGTAAGTCCAATGTAACAAAATAAACGAACAAGTAAACGATACCTGGCCAACATAAATCACATGTGACCTCCTGTACCACACAGGATCCCTCCAAATGTCTTACTTGGGTCAACTCTAGGCCCTTCAACAACCTCAGCTATCATCAAAATACAAGTAACATCCACAACTTATAAGACAGAGATAATCCAAGGCAACAATACAATATATAAATCAAATCACAATCATAGCCTAACCGAAAACTATCACAACCTTACAAGCGTCCACCAAACATAAGCACACACATCAACAACAATATCAATCAAGCACTGCCGAAACAACTCTCGGATGCGTGTAGTCGGTGGAAATCAATCCAACTGGCAGAACTATCTCCATCCCAGGGAGGCCATGCCGGACTTATTCTTGAATCACATCTTACCTCAGTACTGTGGAATAACTATCAACTCAACAAACTATATCAACCCTTGGGCTCAACCCTGAGCCGAAATGTAATACCTCGAAAGTTCATAAGACTAGACCCAAGATTGAAAATGTGATCAGTAGGAAAAGTTGGAAAATTTGCTTTAGTATGACTCAACCTACAAGTCGTAGGTTGGATGTACGGGTCATAGGAAGACCCATGGTTCAGAGCAGAGATTTTGTTTCCCAGACCATGAGTCCCCATTATGAGTCATAGTATGTGGGTACGACCCATGGTCAGGAGTTGTAGTAAGTCCTCGGGGTTAGCAAGTGATTGATTATATGGGTGATGGTACGATTCGTAGGATGGTGTTACAGATCGTAGTAGGATTCGTGGAAATATTCATAGGATTGGAGGTTCTGTACATGGTCAGTATAGGAGTATACCACAAGTAGTAGGAATATTGTATGACTCATGGTACAAGTCGTGACAGCTGACAATTTAGTTTTCCTGCAAATTCATTAAGGGTATTTTCATAAATCCTAAGCTCCTAAACCCTTAAATATGTCGTTTTAAGATCTGAAAATGGTGTTTTAGAGGGGTTAAACCTATTCTAAATTATTTCCCTCCCATGCATGTAAGATTAGAAATTCCCCATTGAAGATCAAGCCTAGAATTCCTCAAGTTCTTCTCCAAAACCTCTTGGGTTTTCAAGGACAAGTGTAGATTTTGTTTACCTAGGTATATGGGGCTAAGAACGAGAGTTTTCTTTCACTCTCATGCCCAAATTTCTCTTCAAGTTCATAAATTCAAGTATTATTTCAAGTGTATGATCTTATGGGGTTTTAGCCCAATTTTATGAAATTCTTTATGATTTGGTTATGGGTCAATTCACTTCATGTTTCAAAGTATGTTTTAAGATTCATGGGCAGATTTGATATACTAATTGATTATAAATTCATGATTTCAAATCTTCGAAAAATTATGCTCAATTATGCAAGTTTCATGAAAAGTCAAGTTTATGATTTATGATTTCAAGTATGATGAGATACCTATAATGATTAAATGTTTACAAATTACCCATATATGAATCTATAATTTTGACTTATGAAGTCTATTTTAAGTAGGCATGATTTAAACTTTGGGCAAGCCCATACATATTAAGTATGTTTTCATGATTTAGTTCAGTTTTATAATATCAGCTTACCATATGGTTTGGAGTGATACTCCCTATTTTTAGTTTATGGTATGATTGGAGCCAGGACTCCCTATATTCAGATTTCAGAATTTTCATGTAATTACATTATCAGCTTCATCAAAAAATGATGGTTTCAGCTTCATTACAAAATGATGGAGAGCACCTTGCATGTTTTTGGGAGTAGCGTCTAGCACCGAGCTAGCTAGGAGTTCATGTAAACCCCGAATCTCAGTACTACGCACCAACGTAGATTTATATATATATATTTGGGGCCTCACAAGAGAGTCCCCCCCCCCCCCCCCGCAGGGGGCCTTCAACTTGATATCGATACATGGTAGCGTCCTTAGCCCTGAAAAGATTTCGGACGGCTTTACCCACTCGAGTGTATTAGTTGGGACATCACGTAAGCTTTATCGTGATGGTGTCGGTTGTGGTGAGTCTCCCATTATTCCTCATAATTTCAATTTATGCATATTTATGACATATGATATTATATTTTCGGTTGGTTTGACCCAATGTTTAGTTTATAAGCTTTTACTTTTGATTTTAGCTATAGAAAGCCATATGACTTTATTTTCAACTTTGGTTCATTCTATTAAGATATAAAATTCAGATTATGACTATACACGTTTTTAGATATCAGCATGCTCTCTTTACTCTCATGATCTTATGATTTATGTTATGTGCATGATTTTAGTTATACTTACTCAGCCTGTTTTACTTGCCTTACATACTGAGTACATTTCAAGTACTGACCGCATACTCTATGCTATATCATTTCATGATACGGGCTCGGATGCTCCGCCTCAATTCCACCGTTAGTTCAGTTTCCCCTCAGTCTAGCTCAGTTCCCGCTGTTGGTGAGTCCTCATCATCCGAGGACCTTTAGCTTAATATTTGATTATGTTATTTCAGTTTCATACTTTAATCGAACTAGTTAGGGATGTTGTCCCATCAACTCTTCAGTTATGTTAGAGATTTTTTAGACAATATGTAGGATCTCAGCCTGTCAATGTTGACTCTGTTTATGATCATTATGTATATAGACTTCCGCTTATTCATGTCTAGTTTATCATTTTTTGTTAATTTATGCTCTTTATCTTCTATGTTCATGCCATGGGTCGACTTGAAGCCATTCGTAGTTCTAGGTTTTGTGTAACGGCCTGGGGTCTCATCTAAGGTCGTGACAATCTTGGTATCAGAGAAAAGGTTTAGAGTGTCCTAGGTGTCTAAAAGCGGTGTTAAGTAGAGAATTTTCCATGGGTGTGAAGTGCGCCACACTTATGGGGGAAGGCCTACAAAACATTTTAGGAAATTTTCCTTCTTTCATGATCTGTGTCGTGCGATGAAGTATCTCTCTATCCTTCTAACTCGTGCCATACGTGTTTATAAAATCATGCCTCCACACCGAATAAATGGTAAAAGGAATGAAAATGGCCACAAAGATGGCAATGGAGATGGGCACCAGCAAGCCCCACCAGCACCAGTAGGTCCTTTTCCCGAGCAGGTTTCTCATGCCGAGTTTAGAGCAGTGTTCGGTTTGTTTATATGGGTTTATATAAAACAACACGCAAGTGCACGTGGTCGAACAAGTAGTAAGTGGCTTTAGTAAGCCAAGTATCGATCCCACAGAGACTTGGGTTAAGTGCAATTTGCTCAAGTATACTATATTTTACCTCTAAATATGCTGACAACAACGTAACCAAAAAGTGATAGTTTGTTTGATAAATTTTATACTAAAACTAAGAACAATTATCTACTTTGAATCTGAACTATGGATAAGAGCATGCTAAGGTTAAACGAACATTTAATGAAACTGATTATCATCATAAATTGGTTAATCTTTTCTTCCTGTTGCTAGCCAAGAACATTTGCCAAGAGATTAAAACTCTCGTATTTAATCTCACTTAAAAATCATGAACCATCCGTCTACATTTCTGTGATCAAATGCAATTCATGTTCTAGCCATACGATTCCGGTTCCTAAATTGACTAATACGACTTTAAGGTATATTTCTATCCTGAATGCACATCAAAACTCAATTTTCCCAAATCAAGTAAAGAACAATATCCTATTAATTCACAACTTTCCAATTTCGTGCTCTCTCGAGTGAAATCGGACTTTTTAGATGTACATTAATGTAGGCCACACACCAATGTAATAAGAACAAGAATTAATAGAACAACATGGAAGAAAAGATGAAAAACCAGATAATCAATAATCAAATTTCATCACAATTGTTCACAACCTCAGCAAGGAAGGGAATTAGCCACTCATTTGTGGATTAATCATCATAAAACGAGTGTTAATCATACAAACAATTGAGTTAAAGAAGAAAGAAAGAGAGAAAAAACCCTGAACTTTTCGTCCCTCAACTGCCTGTAACCCACGTCCTTGCTCCACCAAGTCTGAATTCTGAAAAATAAACTTAAGTGTTCTATTTATACTGCTGAAAATTTTTCCCGGAATAATGGGCAACGTGTCACGGAGTGCATCGCGGAGCACAGCCTCCGTGACACGCCATGAACGTGGACCCTCACTGGAACTGGGGGTCCGGGAATTCAAGCTCAACGTGGCACGACGTGCATCGCGGAGCACTGGCTCCGTGCCACGGAGCAAACGCGGCCCTTCACTGGAAATTGGGTGAATTTTCACCCTCCAGGCAGAATGCCTCCGCGATGGCAGCGTGACACGGCTCCATCGCAGAGCCCCTTTAATTCATGCTGTCCAATGCCTTTTCCCTTGCTCACATCCAAGTCCAACTCCGATATCATCCAACATGCATTTTAGCTTCCCGAAATCACATTTTAACTGCAAAACAATGCTAATCATGTTGGTTAGTATAAATTCACATTTTATTACCAATTACATGAAAATGTATACACATTGATAGATAAACAAGGCGAAAATGGTACTTTTGAGTATCACTTGGGCATATAAATCTGCCCAAGATCACTTACCTCACACTTAAATCCTTGTTCATCCTCGAACAACAAACATACAATTCATGCAATTTACATCCCAACCTCGCTACTATGGTTCGACAATTTAAGCTACGGTCATACCGATTATTCAATACTGCAAATCCTCAAGAAAACATGCATGATCTTAACTATGCAATGACCTTCAATACCTTAAGACCTCCTCGACTTTAAGAATCGACTCTCGATATCGGCAAACTCATGCAAATTAGCTGATCAAGATATCCGACACGAAAATTAATCTTTCATCAAGCATGTGCCCTCACAACACAAGAGATTCTTCCCCTTTTTGCTCATATGACTCATAAGCATTCAAACAGGGGCATGTACACACAATTTCACTCTCTCTCCCAAGAGAATTCACATGCATCATGTCATGACCCATAAGCTTGCCCTTAGTGTACTACACCACTAATATAAAGAAATGCAATGCAAGATCACGTAGGACTTGAATGGGTTGTAATGGAAGCTATGGAACTAGTAAATATTGGATTAGCCAATAATAGCCACTAGCATCCTTAAGCGCCTTTTCAACACATCCCATCACTCATGGACATTGTTTCTCTCTTTTTCTTTTTCATCATCCCATTCTTGATGATTTACTTTAGTATGACCCATTTCATTAAGCACACTTGACACAACAACAAAGGTTATTCATGCACATTCATTATCGTTTATTTGTAACAAGTGCACCTTCAACCTTTTCTTTTCTTCCCTCACTCTGCTTTTCTTTCTCTTTTCACCTTTCTCACTCTTTGACACTTTGGGAAAATGATTTTCTCTTCTTAAGCGCTTAAGAGTTTTGTATAGACTTTACGGCTAGTGAAAAGAAGGAATTAAGCTCGGTTTACACTTTTTGGACGAAAGAAAGAAAGCAATCGGCTAAAGGCTCAAAGGGCTGACTAGGGTATACAATCACAGAAAGGGGGGTATGACAAGAAAAAAATAGAAACTCTCGGTTAAAACAAAGAAATGCCTACATCCTTTCCTACAATACACCTCCTTCATTTTGTTTTGTACACACACCAGGCAAGTTCTAGACACTTCACAATAGCATGGAATATCAACACCTCACTTCACACTTTATGCACATGCTCGATTCAAGATGTATTCACAGACTCTTCAATCAGCTAATTACATGAATTCAAACATTAAGCCTCAATCACACTGAATCGAACTCTACAGCCTAGGTATCTCAACATATTTACAAAATTGCATGCTTTCATACAAATCACCTTTGCATTTTGAATATCATGTACAACACGCAACTAAAATTTCGCAACCATATAGTAACTACAGGTTTCGAGATGCAATCCACCAAAGAAAAAAACTGAAAATTAATTGAAAAAACTACTCCTAACGACTACATTTCCCTTAAGACGGTCGTCATCCATCCATCATAGGGAACAGTCACTAGCTATGACTTCAGTTCAATGGGACCATTCTCGGTAAAAGAACCGAGCCGAGAAACCCAAAATCAAAAAATTGAAAAATTTGCAAAATATCGATCATTTCGATAGAAAAAGGAAAAAAAATTATGTACACCATATTTTAAAGAAATTTTTAAAAATATCGATCATTTCGATAAACAAAAAAAAAATTACAGAATCAGCTGGCAACATTCAACAACATACATCAATTTACCAATACAGAACAATTTGAAAATTCACAAACACAGGGACACACAACATACAAAATAACAGAGGAGAACATACAAATAAAACAGCCTAGCCCAGCACCTAACTACTCCCACCCCACACTTAATCCGAACACTGTCCCCAGTGTTCACAAAAATTAAATAGCACAAAATCGGGTGGTGGAACTCCCTGATCAGTCAAAGTATTCCACTTCTTCGTCGGGTGCTGCTGCTTCATCTCCCATATCCGAGTCGCCTCCGTCGTCATCATCGGACTCCACATCGGAGTCCTCCCGACGCGTCTCCTTGTCTGTGGGGACGTCATCATCCGTGGGCTCTACAAAGGCTGGCCCTACTAGGCATAGAGCCCTAGCGTTTTCGCCAAACGGGTAATCTAGCTCGAGCTGCCATAGTGTCACACCCCACCTTGGGGGGTATGACGGCACTTGGTGCCTGCTAGACTCTGGACTGCTAACTGGTCCAGCCTGAGCACATCTGGTGCTTTGGCTAGCTTTGGCTCTATCTCAAGAAACAAATCGGCTATATAACGGCTGTAACTACAACCTCCGGCCAACTGGCCTGTAGCCATCTGTACCTGTAACAACAGTTAACCAGAAACAGACTTGTAACAAGGAACCTATGCGGGCCGATAAGGCCACCATGCTGTCTAGTTATCTGTAACTCAACACAAGACTGCTGTAAAACTACGTGACCGGCAAGGTCACCACTACTGTCAAACTAAGGCCCCACACGGCCAACATAAACTGGAATACAAAACAGCTACAGCAGACTGCACGGCCCCACACGACCGGCTCAAATAACCACAGGGAATATATACAGACTGCAAGCCTCTATGAATACTGTAAGAAACTAATAGAAATGATCGGGACAGGGCCCCCGACCTACCCATACTGCACAACAAAAGGAAAGGAGCTACACCTCTGGGAATCAGACTCCGGATGACAGGAGCTGATGACTCACTGGCTAGCTGGAATCACGAGGGATCGGCTCCTCGTCCGTGAGTACCTGTAGGCAAGCAATACAGCGCCCCGCTGGGCGTCAGTACCACAGGTACTGAGCATGTAAAGCAAACTGAAATATGCAACAGAAACAAATAGCACAATAACATGACATTTAAGCAAGAAGTAGCTGAGTCTATCTAGCTGAGGATAACTGGGGAGAGTTTATACATTCTGTAACTAACTGAGCGTACCTGAAGACGTGTCGTCCTTCTGTCTATCAGTATCTACTAGCACATATCAATATACATAATAATACACACAATACCTGACCGACCCCCATAAGCCGGAAGGTGCCAACCAAGCAAGCAATCTATTTACCCCTACCCGGGTCTAAACCAACCAAAAACAAGTCACTCCACTCATCTGATAACTGTGAGCTCCTCCTACCGGCCCCCTTGGGTACGTAGCTCAGGCCTTGGCCTCTGACAATAAACTGTGTCTGAGTCCGAAGACTCCTGCCTCTGGGCACAGGTGTGCACACAGAGTGGTCTGCCCCTGTAAGCAGGGTGTGCTAGCTCTGCGCAGAGTAAACTGAACTACCCCTGCAAGCAGGGTGGTCTGGATCGTATTATCATCGTGGTCGGCCATCATCGTCCTTTAGTCGGACGGCATCGCCCAGCTGGTGGTGGTATCTGAATCTGGTATCGACACGGCTATAACCCAGGGGCGGTGGGGATGCTAAAGGGTGCCCACATGCCACAACAAGTCTCAACATACAAAACACATACACAGCAAGCATGCTCAATGCAAAATACTAACCATATTCTCTTCTTGTATCTCAAGGCCAGTTTGTATTAAATAACTGAAACTATATTCTGTTTTACACTATTCCTGATTGCTGGACTAACTGCTACCTGACCTTTATCTGTCTATCTGATTATATCTGGATATAGCTCAATAACATAAAATGTACCACCTACTACTGGATACAATCTCAACAGATGTAATACGTATTGCCTGAATATCTACTATTCTGATTATCGCATGATACGTAATTAATATACTAGCATGCTTGCTGGAAATTGTACTAAAATCGTTCCTGTACGTTGGGTATCGGTTAATAGCCTTTATTCTATTTACTTTCTAAGCTGTACTTCCTGGCTTGCCGATAGAATAACTTTACATACCTGGTTTCTGAGTACCCGACTGACCGATGTGATTTTCATCGGTACTTCTGCTGTTTCTCCCAACTACATTCATATACACGTCAATTAGAACTAAATACATTATATTCGGGAGAAATTGTCACTTAAGATATATATATTTATCCCAACTTTAACCTTTCGAAAAATGGTCAAAAACTCGTTATTTTTCAGCGGTCCAGAAGGGAGAAATATTCACTTCTCAGCTAGGAACACATAGACATTAATTTAGAGCAATTCTACTTACCTTAGTTCGGCGGCTCGCCGATTCGTCGGCCGTATTTTACGAAACTAAATCTGTAGAAATGCTCTCTGCTGCTAAATACCTCAGTATCTGGGGTTAATTTGAATTTGGGCAGCGTTTAGCAGCGTAATCGGACGAAAATTATTTAATTTCCTTCGTTCTTACTCCTCTCTGCCGTACCCTCTGTTTTCTGGAAATTTTCCTTTGATTAAAATGAATTTAAACCGAAGTGGGGCTTATATACTTGAGCCTGAACCTGGGCAACGTGTCACGGAGCCATCGCGGAGGCCTCACCTCCGTGACACGCTGCCATCGCAGAGGGGCTCTGCCTCAGCTCCTCCCGCGATGGTTCGACGGGTTTCTCGTCCGATCTTTTTCCCGTCCTTTCTCTAGCACGTATGGCTTTCTAATATGCTTAACCAACGTGCGAATAGGTCGTCTAGGTACCGGGAATTCTACGGGGTATAACATTCTCCCCCCCTTAAGAACTTTCATCCTCGAATGTACACTGTTATCTATAGGACTACTTAAAAATTTCGGCAGAGTTTCCCCTGTAATATGGACTATAACAAAAACCTGAAATGCAGAAAAGTCCAACACAGGCACTGCACATAATATTCTAGGATCCACTGGATAACGAAATATCACTCTTATCATTCACAGACATACAACCATAAGGTACTGCATAAGTAATAATACGGACATACCTGTCGCCTGACTAGGCCTGAAATAGGTGAGGGTATCTGACTTTCATATCTTCTTCCGCTTCCCACGTCATTTCCTCATGATTCCTATTACGCCACAATACTTTGACAGATGCAACATCTTTAGTTCTCAACCTGCGAATCTGTCTGTCTAAGATAGCTACGGGAACTTCTTCATACGCTAACTCTTCTGTGACCTGGACATCTTAAGCCGGAACTACTGTAGAAGGGTCCCCTACGAACTTCCTTAACATAGAAACATGGAACACTGGGTGAACAGATGCTAACTCTGGAGGCAAGTTCAACTCGTATGCAACTCGGCCTATTCTTCGCCGAATCTGATATGGCCCAATGAATCTTGGGCTAAGCTTGCCTTTCTTGCCAAATCTCATCACCCCTTTCATCGGAGACACCTTCAGGTATACCCAGTCACTTACCGCAAATTCTAGATTTCTACGCCGCATATCTGCATACGACTTCTGGCGGCTCTGAGCAGTCAGTAATCGTTCTCGGATAAGCTTTATCTTTTCCTTGGACTGCCGAACAATGTCTGGGCCAACTAATGCTGATTCTCCTATTTCAAACCAGCCCACCGGCGATCTACATTTTCGCCCGTATAATGCCTCGAAAGGCGCCATCTGAATAGTTGAATGGTAGCTGTTATTATAAGCAAATTCAATCAGCGACAGATGTTCATCCCAACTACCCCCAAAATCTAGTACGCACGCCCGTAGCATATCTTCGAGCGTTTGGATAGTTCGCTCAGCCTGTCCATCTGTTTGAGGGTGGAATGCTGTGCTCAAATTGATCTGCGTTCCCAGACCCCTCTGGAACGACTGCCAAAATCTAGCTGTGAATTGTGCTCCCCTGTCTGAAATAATAGATACCGGCACTCCATGTAGTCTAACTATTTCTCTGATATATAATTCGGCATAATCCTCAGCTGAGAAGGTAGCCTTCACTGGTAGGAAATGAGCTGATTTTGTTAGCCTGTCTACTATTACCCAAATGGAATCATTTCTGCGTCTGGTACGGGGTAATCCTGTTACAAAATCCATATTTATCGCTTCCCATTTCCACATAGGCACAGCTATATCCTGCGTCAGACCGCCCGGTTTCTGGTGCTCCGCTTTCACCTGCTGGCAGTTAGGACATCTAGATACGAATTCAGCTATTTCAGATTTCATACCTGGCCACCAGTAGATGTCTCTGATATCGTGGTACATTTTCGTTGCTCCTGGATGGAGGGAATAACGAGCGTAATATACCTCATGCATGATCTGCTGGCGAATCCCTGAAACATTCGGGACACATAGACGACCCTCACAACGTAGTACTTCATTTTCAGTCACATGGAAATCTGACTCTTTACCTTTTTGAATTCTATCTCTGAGCTGGACTAAGTCAGGGTCCTCGTACTGCCGTTCTTTTACCTCTGTAACTAGTGATGACTCGGCAGAATTCTGAATTACCGCTCTGTTATTTTCTGTCTCCACTACTCGAACGGCTAAACCAGCTAGTTGATGAATTTCCTAGGCTAATTCCCGCTTCTCGGGCTGCAAATACGCCAAACTCCCCATTGACTTACGGCTCAGGGCATCTGCTACTACATTAGCTTTTCCTGGGTGATAGAGAATATTTACATCATAGTCTTTCAACAATTCTAACCAGCGACGTTGCCACAGATTTAACTCCCTCTGTGTGAAAATGTATTGCAGACTTTTATGATCTGTGAAAATGTCTACATGGACGCCATACAGATAATGCCTCCAAATTTTTAGAGCGTGGATCACTGCGGCCAGTTCCAGGTCATGGGTCGGATAGTTCTTTTCGTGTTTCCTCAGCTGTCTGGAAGCATAAGCAATCACCTTACCATGCTGCATCAACACACAACCCAGTCCAAAACCTGAAGCGTCGCAATACACCGCATACCCATCTGTTCCCTCTGGCAATGCTAGTACTGGGGCGGAGGTCAATCGGTCTTTCAACTCTTGAAAACTCTGCTCGCATGCCTCCGTCCACTGAAATTTTGCTGCTTTCTGTGTCAGCTTTGTCATAGGTGCTGCTATAGTGGAGAATCCTTCAACAAATCTCCGATAATATCCTGCTAAACCCAAGAAACTGCGGACCTCGGTCGGAGTGGTAGGTCTGGGCCATGTCTTGACCGCCTCTATTTTCTGTGTGTCTACCTGTATACCAGCATCCGACACGATGTGCCCCAAAAAGGCAACTGAGTTCAGCCAGAACTCGCACTTAGAAAACTTGGCGTACAGCTGACGTTCTCTAAGGATCTGGAGTACTGTTCGTAAATGGTTCTGGTGATCTGTCTCTAAACGAGAATATACTAGAATATCATCGATAAATACTATCACGAACAGATCTAAATACGGTCTGAATATGCTGTTCATCAGGTCCATAAACACTGCGGGAGCATTCGTCAGCCCAAAAGACATAACTAGGAATTCAAAGTGACCATACCTGGTCCTGAAAGCAGTCTTTGGAATGTCTCTCTCACGAACCCGGACCTGGTGGTATCCGGACCTCAGATCTATCTTAGAGAAACATTTGGCCCCATGCAACTGGTCAAACAAATCATCTATTCTCGGGAGCGGGTATTTGTTTTTAACCGTTACCTTATTCAGCTGCCGGTAGTCCACACACATACGGAGTGAGCCATCTTTCTTTCTTACAAACAGAACTGGCGCACCCCACGGGGAAGTACTAGGCCTGATAAAACCTTTGTCGTGCAAATCTTTTAACTGCTCTTTCAACTCTCTAAGCTCAGCTGGTGCCATGCGATACGGGGGAATGGATATAGGTTGAGTCCCTGGCAACAAGTCAATCGCAAAATCTATCTCCCTTTCGGGAGGGATACCAGGCAACTCATCCGGAAATACGTCAGGAAATTCATTGATTACTGGAACAGACTGAAGAGTCGGAGGTTCCACCCGAACGTCCTGGACTCTAACTAGGTGGCAAATACATCCTTTTGCTATTAATTTTCTTGCCTGAAGGTAGGAAATAATCCTACCTTTCGGCGTAGGCGTACTCCCTTTCCACTCTCGCACTGCTTCCCCCGGAAAGTGAAATCGGACCGTCTTGGTCCAGCATTCTAAGTTGGCATAGCATGGCACTAACCAGTCCATACCCATAATGGCATCGAAGTCGACCATCTCAAGTTCTATTAAGTCTACTGTGGTCTGGCGATCAACAACCTCTACCGTACACCCTCGGTAAACTCTTTTAGCTGTAATCAAGTCACCGACCGGTGTAAGCACTGAAAAGGGCTGCTGAAGCAATTCTGATTCGATGCCCAACTTTCGGGCCACAAATGGTGTAATATATGACAAGGTAGACCCGGGATCAATCAATACATAAACAGGGCATGAGCAGATAGTCAATATACCTGTGACCACGTCGGGAGATGCCTCTGAATCCTGCCTCCCTGGTAATGCATAGGTACGGCTGGGGCCTGCACCTGAGCCAGAGGCTCCTGGTCTACCTCGGCCCCTATTTCCTAAACCTGGGGGTCTGCGCCCTGCCGAGGCTGCTGGAACTCGTGGCCCTGCTGACGCTCTATCCAGATCATCCTGACTACCCTGTCCCCTGGCTGGACAATCTCTCATTAAATGCCCTTCCTGTCCACAGTAATAGCACCCTGGGAAGCCTTGCCTGCAGGCTCCAGAATGTAGTCGGTGGCATATAGGACAAGGGGTAGATGCAAATCTACTCTGTTCTACCCTCCGCTGCTGAGGTGAGGCTACTGTCCGTGAACTGCTACCGAACTCTGACTGACTCCGGCGAATAAACCTGCCCCTCTGCTGCTGTACCGGTGGTAAAGATCTGGGTGGCCTATCTGAAAACCGTGGTCTCGGCCCCCTAGGAATTTCCCTCTGAACCTCGGCGGGTCTGCTCCTACGGCGCTGCTCTGAAGTCGCCTGTCTGTCACCCCGCTGTCGCTGCCTCAGGCCCTCAATTGTCTGTGCGAAGGCCTGTACCCTGGCTATGTCCATGTCCTCTCTCAAAGTAGCTGTCATGCACGTCTCTATGTACTCTGGGTTCAGGCCCATAATAAAGCGGTGGACTCTGGACGACATGGTGTCCACAAATGCTGGAGCATAGCGGGCTAAGGAGTCGAATTGTATTGAATATTCACGGACGCTCCTAGCCCCCTGCTCTAAATGTAAGAACTGGTCCATCCGGGCCTGTCTGACCTCCCGGGGTAAGTAGTGGTCCAGGAAGGCCTCTGAAAAGCTGGACCAAGTAGGAGGGGCTGCATCTCTTCCCCGAGACCTCTCCCAACTTTCGTACCACAAAACAGCAATATCCCGTAACCGGAACACTGCTAACTCAACTGATTCTGCTGGGGTTACGTGCATGACTCTAAAAATCCTCTGCATCTGGTCCAAAAAGTCCTGAGGGTCCTCCGCTGAATCCAATCCAGTAAACTGAGGGGGTCCCAACGCCAAGAATTCTCTAACCCTGGAACTACCTGGCCCCCCTAGGGATTCTGCTGCTGTAGGTGGTGCTGGCTGACGCTGAGCAGCTAGCATCTGAGTCAACATAACCACCGCACTACGTAGCTCCTGATCAGATGAAATGGGTGCAGGAGCTGTGGGAGGCGGTGCTGCCTCAAATGGTGTCTGGCGAGGCGGAGACTGCTGGGAGGGCCGAGATGATGCCTCCGTATTGCTCTCAGACCGGGAGGAATCTGGCTGTAACTGAGGCATCCTACTGGTGCCTTCGCCCGCTGCTATATCCAATCTCCTACCTGTAGCTAGGTGCCACTGGTCTGCCATAATATCTGTGAGCAAAGAGGGTGGTGAGTTTCAAAAGTCAACTCTATACTGTACCGCTCTATAGCACGATTAAATAAGAAAGAAGAGTGACAATCCTAACATGCCTCGCAGCCTCCTGCCTATAGTATGTGGTGCACAACACATCCATAGACAAGACTCTACTTAGCACGACTTGCAGACTCCCTGGGATACGACCTGCTCTGATACCAAGTTTGTCACACCCCACCTTGGGGGGTATGACGGCACTTGGTGCCTGCTAGACGCTGGACTGCTAACTGGTCCAGCCTGAGCACATCTGGTGCTTTGGCTGGCTTTGGCTCTATCTCAAGAAACAAATCGGCTATATAACGACTGTAACTACAGCCTCCGGCCAACTGGCCTGTAGCCATCTGTACCTGTAACAACAGCTAACCAGAAACATACTTGTAACAAGGAACCTATGCGGGCCGACAAGGCCACCATGCTGTCTAGTTATCTGTAACTCAACACAAGACTGCTGTAAAACTACGTGACCGGCAAGGTCACCACTACTGTCAAACTAAGGCCCCACACGGCCAACATAAACTGGAATACAAAACAGCTACAGCAGACTGCACGGCCCCACACGACCGGCTCAAATAACCACAGGGAATATATACAGACTGCAAGCCTCTACGAATACTGTAAGAAACTAATAGAAATGATCGGGACAGGGCCCCCGACCTACCCATACTGCACAACAAAAGGAAAGGAGCTACACCTCTGGGAATCAGACTCCGGATGACAGGAGCTGATGACTCACTGGCTGGCTGAAATCACGAGGGATCGGCTCCTCGTCCGTGAGTACCTGTAGGCAAGCAATACAGCGCCCCGCTGGGCGTCAGTACCACAGGTACTGAGCATGTAAAGCAAACTGAAATATGCAACTGAAACGAATAGCACAATAACATAACATTTAAGCAAGAAGTAACTGAGTCTATCTAGCTGAGGATAACTGGGGAGAGTTTATACATTCTGTAACTAACTGAGCGTACCTGAAGACGTGTCGTCCTTCTGTCTATCAGTATCTACTAGCACATATCAATATACATAATAATACACACAGTACCTGACCGACCCCCATAAGCCGGAAGGTGCCAACCAAGCAAGCAATCTATTTACCCCTACCCGGGTCTAAACCAACCAAAAACAAGTCACTCCACTCATCTGATAACTGTGAGCTCCTCCTACCGGCCCCCTTGGGTACGTAGCTCAGGCCTTGGCCTCTGACAATAAACTGTGTCTGAGTCCGAAGACTCCTGCCTCTGGGCACAGGTGTGCACACAGAGTGGTCTGCCCCTGTAAGCAGGGTGTGCTAGCTCTACGCAGAGTAAACTGAACTACCCCTGCAAGCAGGGTGGTCTGGACCGTATTATCATGGTGGTCGGCCATCATCGTCCTTTAGTCGGACGGCATCGCCCAGCTGGTGGCGGTATCTGAATCTGGTATCAACACGGCTATAACCCAGGGGCGGTGGGGATGCTAAAGGGTGCCCACATGCCACAACAAGTCTCAACATACAAAACACATACACAGCAAGCATGCTCAATGCAAAATACTAACCATATTCTCTTCTTGTATCTCAAGGCCAGTTTGTATTAAATAACTGAAACTATATTCTGTTTTACACTATTCCTAATTGCTGGACTAACTGCTACCTGGCCTTTATCTGTCTATCTGATTATATATGGATATAGCTCAATAACATAAAATGTACCACCTACTACTGGATACAATCTCAACAGATGTAATACGTATTGCCTGAATATCAACTATTCTGATTATCGCATGATACGTAATTAATATACTAACATGCTTGCTGGAAATTGTACTAAAATCGTTCCTGTACGCTGGGTATCGGTTAATAGCCTTTATTCTATTTACTTTTTAAGCTGTACTTCCTGGCTTGCCGAAAGAATAACTTTACATACCTGGTTTCTAAGTACCCGACTGACCGATGTGATTTCCGTCGGTACTTCTGCTGTTTCTCCCAACTACATTCATATACACGTCAATTAGAACTAAATACATTAATATTTGGGAGAAATTGTCACTTAAGATATATATATTTATCCCAACTTTAACCTTTCGAAAATCGGTCGAAAACTCGTTATTTTTCAGCGGTCCAGAAGGGAGAAATATTCACTTCTCAGCTAGGAACACATAGACATTAATTTAGAGCAATTCTACTTACCTTAGTTCGGCGGCTCGCCGATTCGTCGGCCGTATTTTACGAAACTAAATCCGTAGGAATGCTCTCTGCTGCTAAATACCTCAGTATCTGGGGTTAATTTGAATTTGGGCAACGTTTAGCAGCGTAATCGGACGAAAATTATTTAATTTCCTTCGTTCTTACTCCTCTCTGCCGTACCCTCTGTTTTCTGGAAATTTTCCTTTGATTAAAATGAATTTAAACCGAAGTGGGGCTTATATACTTGAGCCTGAACCTAGGCAACGTGTCACGGAGCCATCGCGGAGGCCTCACCTCCGTGACACGCGGCCATCACGGAGGGGCTCTGCCTCAGCTCCTCCCGCGATGGTTCGACGGGTTTCTCGTCCGATCTTTTTCCCGGCCTTTCTCTAGCACGTATGGCCTTCTAATATGCTTAACCAACGTACGAATAGGTCATCTAGGTGCCGGGAATTCTACGGGGTATAACACATAGCTCCTCCTCCGTCGCTGGCCTCCCACCTATCCTTAGCTGGAGCATCTGCATCCCATACATCCGCGCCATATACTGGTCATCACGAGCGTGTCGCTCGCCAAGTGTCAGCACTGGCTCGTGGGTGGTGTCGGGAGCCTTAGTTTTGGTAACATCTAAGGCCCGCCGCTCCAACTGCGGGATATAATCGAGGGCCTCCTCCTCAACATCGAGGCCCCTGAGAAAGGTGGTGAGTAGTCCACCGAAGCCATACCTGTGCCCCTGGTGCAACCGGGCTCTCTTCATGGCGGATATAATAACCGCCCCGACATTTATCTCCAGCCCTTTCATCAGGGCGTACACCAGGCAAACACGATCCCGAGTTACATCAGTCATATGTACCCCGGGGATGAGGCATGAGTAGACTATCTTCAGCCAGATTCGGGCTTCCCTGTTCATTTGTGAATATGGCAGAGTCTGGTGGTAGCCCCTTTCTTTGTGCCTGCTCCATCTAGCTGTAGATCGGGCCCCACACAATGTGCGTCTGATGTCAGAATACGGTGGGGTAATATTCAGCTGTCGGAGAATGTGGGCGTCTGTGTCCCGCGCTCCTATGATGGCATTGAGTTGGTGGGGCTCCAGAGTGACTATCTGCCCTCTGATTTTGATGGTGTGGCTTCTGATTGACGGGTTCCAGTTGGCATAGAACTCCCGAACCAAGTGCAGGTTGCATTCTTTGGGCTCCTCAAAGATGAACTTGAGCCCAGCTGCCTCGATCCGGTGAACCATCCTGGGGAACTCCTGTGCCAATGGCTCCCGTGCTATATGCTCCTCGGGGAAATATTTGTTCTCTTTGTGCTTTGAGTACCACTTTTTCCCCTCGTCCGTCACCCATCTTGTTCCATATTGGCTGCGCTGGCCGCGTGGAACTGCTGGTGCAGCTGGGACTACTGTGCCCAGTCTGAGTCTCTTCCTTCCGGTGCCTGAAGTTGATGCACCTTTCCCTTTATCTTGCCGGCTTGCCATTTTACCTGTCAACCCAAGTAAACAAGCTCAATGTTAAGCAAAATAAATATTAACTTCGGCTAAGGTCGGGTTACGCTAAGTTACCCCACACTTAGTCCTTAGCTACAGTTACAACAATACGGCAAGAATAACTTTATTTACACAAAACAACCAACTATACAATTATGCTTAGTGCGTTCAAAAGAAAATTCGACGGTATAACTTCTGTGTACTACTCAGACTTCGTACAGCTAATCTCAATCACTACCATCGCTAACATTTTAACTATTGCACTTAGCCAAGAAAAACAAAGAAACAAAAATAACAACAAAAATTATGTACACGAACCTATCCAACCAACCAAATTCGAACACATTTCAACATTTCCCCCAAACCCGAGAATTCGTCGTCTATTAACATCCTAACAATTTGTACATCGACTCATCTCATTCAACACGTACACCCCGACGTAAAATTCACGATTTCAACACATTTCCAACTTCAAATTCAACAACAAGCCCTAGAATTGCTTCTATCAATCAAATTCGAACAATTTATGCAATCGACAAGTTCAAACAATCATAACGACATTCTAAACATTTATCAATCAACAAATACTTGAATTCATGCTTAATTTCGACTTAGGGCAATTTAGCACACCTCCCATGCTTAATTCCGAAGAAAATCGACAAAAACTTGAGAGGGAATCGGAAAACATACCTTGAAGTTGAAGAATCGAAGAAAACTCGGTAATTTGTTGCCTTAAGCCGTGGCACGTTGATGGGGGAGGGGTTTTGGGATGTTTGGTCGTGGAGGAATCAGAAAATGAGGGGAAAAGGGGAGGTTTCAGGGTTAAAAGGGTAGAAAAATACGCGGGTCACCTGGCAACCCGGTGTGACCCGTCACGATATACAAGGCAACGTGTCACGGAGTGCATCGTGGTGCACTGCCTCCGTGACACGGAGCCATCGCGATAGCATTCTGGAAATTTTTAAAATTTTCGGGTTATACCTCAACGTGTCACGGAGGGTAACGCGGAGGTCCTCCTCCGTGACACGGAGCTATCGCCCCAGCTCACTGTTTTCTACATTTTATTAATTTTTCATATCTCGACTTTTCCTTCACGATTCCGTACACATTTTCCTCCGTTTGACCTGAAAATCATCTCACTATACAAAATTGGTTAGAATTATAGGTTTCACCTAAATAAAAATAAAAAAACAATAACTAAAACGAAAAATTTTGTAATCAATCAAGAAAAAGAAAAAGAAAAATCTATTTACACTTTAAAAAATGAAAGAAATTTTTTTTTTCACGGGTTGCCTCCCGTGCAGCACCTGGTTTACCGTCGCGGCTTGACGTATCCAGTTTCACCGCTTTTTCCTCCACCTTGAGGATATGAATCTCACCCCTAATTTCTTTTCTAATTTCATCTTATGTTCTAGGGGTGGTGGTGAAAAATTGTAAGGACCAAGTTGTAGATGTTGCCTTTTGAATCTATTGGCCCTTAAGTAAGCGAAGTCATTTTGTCTCTCTCAGTTAGCAAATTTCAAAATATACGGGGCTTGGTCCTCTTCTAGACATTTCTCTATAAGCTTGGAAGACTCTATTTCTCGGTTGTCAACCAAACTTAATGTCGAAAAATGCTTCGAGTGTGGTCCAATAAATCTCAACTCTGAAACTGCCTTGTGCTTGACCTCCTTACTTGTATACACCTTCTCAGCATCGACATCTATCTGTCCATTAATGTCAACTGGGGGATACTCTATCTCTTCTTCCATGAATGGATTTTCCATAAGTGTGAGCCCATCACAGGGACACTCAAGAGATTCTAATTGTTGGGCTTCATCCAAAAATTCACCCTTGTCTTCCTCTTGTAGTTCCTCTTGAATATCGGCTAAAACTGTCACCTGCAATTTATCACAAGCTTCAGCCTCAGCAATCATCTCTGTGAATTTGACGCTCATCCTTTCTAGAGTCTCCGCATTCTCTTCTTGCTGAATTCTCAATACTGCCATCGCCTCCTTCATTGCTTCTGATTGCTCCAGGAGTAGTTTCAGCATGTCTTCTATTTGAACTTGGCGTCCCAAGTCCTCATTTTCAGCATGCCTATATTCAGCAAAAAAAACAGAAGGATCATAGTAGGGGATTGGGGGAGGGGAATATGCATTTGGACAACCATCCCAATGGCCATCTCGACCACCACATATATTGCACGTGTTACAGTTTTGCCACAAGTGGTGTCCTCCGCAATTCATACAAGATTCACTAAAATATGAGTATCCACCATTGAAACTATTTGTATTCCACGATGTCATGTTAATAAGGGTATCCGAAAAAGAAGAAAAATAAAATAAAATAAAAAAGAATTAAAACAAACACTAAGACCAAGTTGTCAACACTTCGGAAAAAAAAATAGTAAATTCACACTTAAGAAAATTTCACCAATTGCCAAGTCCCCGGCAACGGCGCCAAAAACTTGTTCGGTTTGTTTATATGGGTTTATATAAAACAACACGCAAGTGCACGTGGTCGAACAAGTAGTAAGTGGCTTTAGTAAGCCAAGTATCGATCCCACAGAGACTTGGGTTAAGTGCAATTTGCTCAAGTATACTATATTTTACCTCTAAATATGCTGACAACAACGTAATCAAAAAGTGATAGTTTGTTTGATAAAATTTATACTAAAACTAAGAACAATTATCTACTTTGAATCTGAACTATGGATAAGAGCATGCTAAGGTTAAACGAACATGTAATGAAACTGATTATCATCATAAATTGGTTAATCTTTTCTTCCTGTTGCTAGCCAAGAACATTTTCCAAGAGATTAAAACTCTCGTATTTAATCTCACTTAAGAATCATGAACCATCCGTCTACATTTCTGTGATCAAATGCAATTCATGTTCTACCCATACGATTCCGGTTCCTAAATTGACTAATACGACTTTCAGGTATATTTCTATCCTGAATGCACATCAAAACTCAATTTTCCCAAATCAAGTAAAGAACAATATCCTATTAATTCACAACTTTCCAATTTCGTGCTCTCTCGAGTGAAATCGGACTTTTTAGATGTACATTAATGTAGGCCACACACCAATGTAATAAGAACAAGAATTAATAGAACAACATGGAAGAAAAGATGTAAAACCAGATAATCAATAATCAAATTTCATCACAATTGTTCACAACCTCAGCAAGAAAGGGAATTAGCCACTCATTTGTGGATTAATCATCATAAAACGAGTGTTAATCATACAAACAATTGAGTTAAAGAAGAAAGAAAGAGAGAAAAAAACCTGAACTTTTCGTCCCTCAACTGCCTGTAACCCACGTCCTTGCTCCACCAAGTCTGAATTCTGAAAAATAAACTTAAGTGTTCTATTTATACTGCTGGAAATTTTTCCCGGAATAATGGGCAACGTGTCACGGAGTGCATCGTGGAGCACAGCCTCCGTGACACGCCATGAACGTGGACCCTCACTGGAACTGGGGGTCCGGGAATTCAAGCTCAACGTGGCACGGCGTGCATCGCGGAGCACTGGCTCCGTGCCACGGAGCAAACGCGGCCCTTCACTGGAAATTGGGTGAATTTTCACCCTCCAGGCAGAATGCCTCCGCGATGGCAGCGTGACACGGCTCCATCGCGGAGCCCCTTTAATTCATGTTGTCCAATGCCTTTTCCCTTGCTCGCATCCAAGTCCAACTCCGATATCATCCAACATGCATTTTAGCTTTCCGAAATCACATTTTAACTGCAAAACAATGCTAATCATGTTGGTTAGTATAAATTCATATTTTATTACCAATTACATGAAAATGTATACACATTGATAGATAAACAAGGCGAAAATGGTACTTTTGAGTATCACTTGGGCATATAAATCTGCCCAAGATCAAGCGGCATTTTAGATGTTGGCACAGACTTTGACCGCTCAGGTCAACCAGTAGTCGGTGGCCCATGTCCCTCAAAATGGGAACGCAGCGGCGACTCAAGTTCAGGACTTCCTCAGGATGAATCCACCTGAGTTCCTTGGGTCCAGAGTGGATGAAGACTCGCATGAGTTTCTGGAGGAGATACAGAAGATCACCCAGATTATGGGGGTGACAGGTGAAGAGTGCACGGACTTAGCCTCTTATCAACTAAAGAGGATTGCTTATATTTGGTACCGTCACTAGAGGGATGGTAGAGTAGTGGGCGCAGTTCCCGTGAGCTGAGATGAGTTCATGACTGCCTTCCTATACAAATTCTTCCCTAGGGAGCTGAGAGAAGCAAAGGCGGTGGAGTTCGCCAACTTGAGGCAAAACAATATGACTGTGCAAGAGTACGCCTTGGAGTTCACCTGGCTGTCCAAGTATGCATCGGAGATGGTTGCGGATCAGAGAGCTCGTATGAACAAATTTTTGTATGGGGTGTCAAATTATCTGTTCAAGAAACGTAGGACCACAATGCTGAGCAGTGATCTAGACTTCTCTTGATTGGTTATATACGCCCAGCAGATAGAGGTGGATCAGATGAAGGAAAGGGAGAGAGAGGCCAAGAGGACCAGGGCAGGCAGCTTTGAGTTTTCCCAGCAGAGGTCCAATGGTGGACATCGTCAGTAGTCCCACCAGAGGTCATCAGCCCCAGCACTTTCATCTGCTAGTGTGCCATCCAGATTTAGGAGTGAGCAGAGGGGACGGACATCAGGCTCTCGAGGTCAGGGGAGCATATCAGTAGAGCCTAGTATTCCAATTTGTAGCAGGTGTGGTAGGAGGCACACCTGAGAGTGCTTAGTGAGTTAGGGTGCATGTTTTGGGTGTGAAAAGCCCAGACACATGCTCAGAGATTTTCCTTTAGCTAGACAGGTCCATGTTAGAGGTCGTGACCTAGGCACTAGTTCAGCAGCTCCATCAGCACGCTCAGCTCAGCAGGATGCATCTACTAGTGCAGGTGGTGGTCAGCATCAAAACATAATTTATTCCCTCTCTTCTCATTAGGAGCAAGAGGTTTCTCCCGATGTGGTCACTGGTATGTTACAAGTATTTCATCTTGATGTATATGCATTATTAGATCTAGGGGCTACCCTATATTTTGTGACGCCTTATGTTGCTATTAGTTTCGGAGTCAGTCTCAAAATCCTATCAGAACCCTTCTTAGTCTCTACACCAGTCACTGACTCAGTTGTATCTCAATGGGTATACAGATTTCCCTGTCACAGTCCTTTAAAAAGTCACCTCAACTGATCTAGTAGAGTTAAAAATAACTGATTTTGATGTTATATTTGGCATGGATTGGTTGCGTGCATATTATGCCTCAGTGAATTGTAGAACCCATACGATAGAGTTCTGGTTTCCGAGTAAGTCAGTCTTAGAATGGAAGGGTAGTTCATATGTACCTGTAGGTTGCTTTGTTTCCTACCTTAAGGCCAGAAGGATAATTTTTAAAGGTTGCTTGTACCACCTAGTTCGAGTTAAGGATGCTACATCTGAAACCTCGACTCTTCAGTATGTCCCTGTAGTATGTAAGTATCAAGAGGTGTTCCCTGATGATTTACCAAGAGTCCCTCCCGAGCGGGAGATTGACTTTGGTATGACCTTCTTCCTGATACAAAGCTAAAGGAGTTGAAAGAACAGTTGAAGGATCCCCTAGATAAGGGCTTCATCAGGCCTAGAAAGTCCCTTTGGGGTGCACTAGTTCTCTTTGTTCGAAAGAAGGATGAGTCTCTTCAGATGTGCATTAACTATCGACAGTTGAACAAGGTTACAATCAAGAACAAGTATCCCTTCCCCAGGATTGATGACTTGTTTGACCAACTTCAGGGTGCGAAGTGCTTTTCAAAGATAGACCTCAGATCCGGCTATCACCAGCTCAGAGTTAGAGAGAGTGACATCCCGAAGACAGCCTTTTGGACTCGGTATGGTCACTATGAGTTTGTAGTTATGTCGTTTGGACTAATGAATACTCCTGTAGCTTTCATGGATCTGATGAACAGGGTATTCAATCCATATTTGGGCATGTTCGTGATTGTTTTCATAGAAGACATCCTCATATACTCTCGAAGCGAGGGGGAGCATGCCTCTCATTTAAGGATTGTGCTACAAACTCTCAAGGGTCATCAGTTGTTTGCTAAATTCAGCAAGTGTGAGTTTTGGCTGAACTCGGTAGCATTTTTAGGCCATGTGGTGTCTAGTGAGGATGTGCAGGTGGACTCTCAAAAGATAAAAGTTGTGAAGAATTGGCCTATACTGGTTAATCCTTCGGATATCAGGAGTTTCTTAGGTTTAGTTGGTTACTACAGGAGGTTTGTTGAATGATTTTCATCCATTGCAGCATTGTTGACTAAGTTGACCTAGATGAAAGTCAAATTTCAGTGGTCGGATGCCTGTGAGAAGAGTTTTCAGGAGTTAAAGATTCGAATTACTTCAGACCCCGTGTTGACCCTACCCAAGGGAACGGATGGATTCGTTGTGTATTATGATGCATCTAGGGTTGGTCTTGGATATGTATTGATGCAACATGGTAAGGTCATTGCGTATGCCTCTAGACAACTTAAGACTCACGAGAAGAATTACCCGACGCGTGACCTAGAATTAGCAGTGGTGGTGTTCGGATTGAAGATTGGAGACACTATTTGTATGGGGTCCATGTGGATGTGTTTACAGAACACAAGATCCTACAGTATGTGTTCACCCAGAAAGATTTGAATTTGCGACAGAGAATATGGTTAGAGCTGCTCAAGGACTATGATATAAGTGTCCTTTATCATCCGATTAAGACGAATGTAGTGGTAGATGAACTTAGCATACTGTCCATGGAGAGTGTTTCTCATGTCGAGGATGGACGGAAAGAGTTGGTGAAGGATGTGCATCGGCTTGCACAATTAGGAGTTCTCCTCGTGGATTTGATAGATGGTGGTGTCATTGTTCAAAATGGCTCGGAATCCTCTTTGGTAACTGCGGTCAAGTCTAGGCAAGATGAGGATCCTATTTTGCTGAAGTTGAAAGAAGCAGTTCAAAATCAGAAGGTGGAAGTCTTCTCCCAAGGTGGAGATGGTGTACTTAGTTATCAAGGTCATTTATGTGTTGTGGATGTTGATGGTTTGAGAGAACGGATGTTGCATGAGGCTCATGGTTTCTGATATTCTATACATCCAAGTGCCACCAAGATGTACCGTGACCTACGAAAAGTCTATTGGTGGAGTGCCATGAAGAGGGACATAGCAGAGTTTGTGGCTAAGTGTTTGAATTGTCAATAGGTAAAAGTTGAGCATCAAAAACCTGGAGGTATGTTATAATACATCAGTATCCTCACTTGGAAGTGGGAAGAGATCAATATGGACTTCATCACAGGGTTGCCTTGCACTCGCCAATAGTATGACTCTATATGGGTGGTGGTAGACAGATTGACTAAAGCAGCTCATTTTTTACCTGTCAAAACTACTGATTCAGCTGAGGACTACGCTAGATTATATGTTCGAGAGTTAGTTCAGTTGCATGGTGTTCCATTGTCCATCATTTCAGATAGAGGTACTCAATTTACCTCGCAGTTTTGGAGATCATTTTAGAAGGAATTCGGTACTCAGGCCAAGCTTAGTACAACTTTTCACCCCCAGACAGATGGTTAGGCTGAGCGGACCATTCAGACTCTTAAGGATATGTTGAGAGCTTGCGTGATTGACTTCAAATGCAGTTGGTATGATCACTTACCTCTTATTAAGTTTTCTTACAACAACAATTACCATTATGGCATTCAGATGGCTCCATTTGAGGCTCTTTATGGGTGGAGGTATAGGTCACCTATTGGTTGGTTCGAAATAGGTGAAGCCACGTTGGTAAGACTAGATTCGATTCATAAGACCATGGAGAAAGTTCAGCTTATAAGGGAAAGACAGAAAATAACTTAGAGTCATCAAAAGTCATATGCAGATGTTAGGCGGAGAGAACTCAAGTTTGAAGTTGATGATTGAGTATTCTTAAATGTGTCTCCCATGAAGCGAGTTATAAGGTTCGGAAAGAAAGAAAAACTGTCCCCGATATGTTGTCCCATACAGGATTGTGAGATGTGTTGGCAAGGTGGCTATAAGTTGGAGCTACCTACAGAGTAAGCGTTAGTGCATCCAGCTTTCCATATATCGCTACTGAAGAAGTGCATTGGTGACCCGACCTCGGTTGTTTCGGTGGAGAGCATAAGCTTGAAGGATAGCCTTACCTATGAGGAGGTACCCATTGAGATCCTTGATCGTCAAGTTCGGAAGTTGAGGAACAAATAAGTAGCTTCAGTGAAAGACTTGTGGAGGAATCAGCTTGTTAAGGGAGCTATGTGGGAAGCCGAAACAGATATGATGGCGTCATGCCCGCATTTATTTCCTTCCAGCTCCGTCTTAGCATGAGGTATTAGTTTCCTCTCTAATACTCTATTCAGTTTCATGTCAAGTTTATGTCTCTCAGTTCCTTTCATGTTCTTGTATGTATGTATGATTTATGAATTCAGTTATGCCATGTGTATCAGTACGGAGTCAGTCACTCCGTTAGATTTTAGCTTCAGATGTTCAGTGTTTGGGATTGTAGTTCCTTTCCCTAGCTTTTCAATATGTTTACCGCGCATTCAAGGATGAATATTCCCAAGGGGAAGATATTGTAATACCCCGAAAGTTCATAAGACTAGACCCGAGATTTGAAATATGATCAGAAGGAAAAGTTAGAAAATTTGCTTTAGTACGACTCAACCTACGAGCTGTAGGTTGGCAGTATGGGTTGTAGGAAGAGAGCATAGATTTTGTTTCCTAGATCACGAGTCCCTATTATGAGTCGTAGTATGTGGGTACGACCCGTGGTCAGGAGTCATAGTAAGTCCTTGGGGTTAGTAGGTGATTGATTGTATAGGTGATGGTATGGTTCGTAGGATGGTGTTACAGATTGTAGTAGGATTCATGAAAATATTCAGAGGATTGGAGGTTTTGGACATGGTCATTACAGGAGTATACCATGAGTCGTAGGAATATTGTACGACTCGTGGTATGAATCATGACAGTTGACAGTTCAGTTTTCCTGTGAATTCATTATGGTATTTCCGTAAATTCTAAGCTTCTAAGCCCTAAACTATGTCATTTTAAGCTCTGAAAGAGGTGTTTTAAAAGGGTTAAACCTATTCTAAATCATTCCTCTTCCATGCATGCAAGATTAGGAATTTCCCATTGAAGATCAAGCCTAGAATTCCTCAAAATCTTCTCCAAACCTCTTGGGCTTTCAAGGACAAGTGTAGATTTTGTTTACCTAGGTATGTGGGGGCTATGAACGAGAGTTTCCGTTCACTCTCATTCCCAAATTTCTCTTCAAGTTCATAAATTCAAGTATTATTTTAAGTGTATGATCTTATGGGGTTTTAGCCCAATTTCATGAAATTCTCTATGATTTGGTTATGGGTCAATTCCTTTCATGTTTCAAAGCATGTTTTAAGATTCATGGGAAGATTTTATATACTAATTGATTATAAATTCATGATTTCAAATCTTCAAAAAATTATGCTCAATTATGCAAGTTTCACGAAAAGTCAAGTTTATGATTTATGATTTCAAGTATGATGAGATACCTAGAATGATTAAATGTTTACAAATTATCCATGAATGAATCTATAATTTTGACTTATGAAGTCTATTCTAAGTAGGCATGATTTTAAACTTTGGGAAAGCCCATACATATTAAGTATGTTTTCATGATTTAGTTCAGTTTTATAATATCAGCTTACCATATGGTTTGGAGTGATACTCCCTATTTTAGCTTATGGTATGATTGGAGCCAGGGCTCCCTATATTCAGATTTCAGACTTTGCATGTAATTACATTATCAGCTTCGTCGAAAATGATGGTTTCAGCTTCATACAAAATGATGGAGAGCACCTTGCATGTTTTTAGGAGTAGTGTCTAGCACTGAGTAGGCTAGGGTTCATGTAAATTTCAAGTCTCAGAATTACGCGCCAACATAGGTTTTTATATATTTGGGGCCTTACAAGAGAGTTTCCCCCTCCCCCAAGGGGCCTTCAGCTTTTTATCGATATCATGGTAGCATTCTTAGCCCTGACAAGGTTTCGGACGGCTCTGCCCACTTGAGTGTAATAGTTGGGGCATCACGTAAGCTCTATCATGACGGTGTCAGTTGTGACGAGTCTCCCATTGTTCCTACTGATTTCAATTATGCATGTTTATGACATATGATATTATGTTTTTTAAGATTTGACCCAATGTTCATTTTATAAGCTTTTACTTATGATTTTAGCTATAGCAAGCCATATGACTCTATTTTCAGCTTTGGGTCATTCTATTCAGATATAAAATTCAGTTTATGACTATACATGTTTTCACATATCAACATGCAATCCTTACTCTCATGATCTTATGATTTATGTTATGTGCATGATTTCAGTTACACTTACTCAGCCTGTTTTACTTACCTTACATACTGAGTACATTCCAAGTACTGATCGCATATGTTACACCCCATAAATTTTTGACATGTAGATGGCTTATTCGCATGTTGGTTAAGAGTTTTAGAATGCCATACGTGCTAGAAAAAGGCCCGGGGGAAGACCGGACAAGCGCCAAGTCGGAGAGTCGCAAGAGGGAGCCAAACAGAACCCCTCCGCGATGACTGGCGTGTCACGGAGGCCCTATTCAGGCCCAAGTATAAAAGGGCCTCCCACTTCGGTTTTAATCATTTACTCCCTTAAATTTCTAGAAAACGAACAGAGAACAGAGGGCACGAGAAGATTCAACAAAATTTCATCCGTTTACGCTATTAAATGCGGTCCAAACTAGAATTAATCTTGGGTAGTGAAGTATTAAGCTGCCGGAAGCATTCCTGCGGAGTTAGTTTCATGAAATTCGGCCGGCGAATCGTCGTCCTACCGAGCTAAGGTAAATGAAATTGCTCCAAATTAGTGTCAATATACTCCTAGCCCTAAAGTGAGCATTTCTCCCTTATGGACTTCCGAGAAATAGCGAGTTTTCGACTATTTTTCGATAAGTCAAAGTTTGGGTTATATATATATTAAAGTAGTATTTTCTTCCAGAATATTGATGAATTTAGATCTAATTGCTATGAACATGAATACAGTTGGAAGAAATAGCTGAATAGTGGTTGAGTTATGCCAGTTAGCCGGAAAGCCGACAACTGAGGTATGTAAAGCTAGTTTCTTCGGCAAGTTAGTAATTCTAGCATAGTAAAATAGAATAGATTCCAGAAGGAAGTTCTAAAAGTCGAATATTAAGTATGTTTGCGTTATTATGTCATATTCAAAATAAAAGTCAGTAAATCAGTATCAGACAGCAAGATCTTATCCCAGACTCAGTTTAACTCAGTATTAGATTCAGTTTAATTCAGCAAGAGATTTAGAATAGAATATCAGAACATGAATAGTATTATCAGATTTATTATGCATGTTATATGTGATTATTGTTGCTTGTTGAGACCTGATTGTGTTATGTGGGCAGCCTTAGAGCTTCCTCGCCGACCCAGGATTAATAGCTATGTCGACTCGCCCGCCAGAGGGTGAGGATACGTCACTCCAAGGAGTGGCATACCGTCCGCAGTAGGATGAAGATGGGATGCAACATTCGCCATAACAGGCTGATCAGCATTACAGTATACCCTGTCGAGCGCTTGCCGCCAGGGCACATATTACAGATTACAGATACAGATTTCAGATTACAGTTACAGGAGTCCTCCGGACTCAGATACAGTTATAGTCAGGGGCCCAGAGAGCCCAAGTTGCATACCCAGGGGGTGGGATGCTCGTAGTTACTAGGTGAGTGGAGTGAATTTTATTTTGGATGGTTTGACCTTGGTAGGGGTATATAGATTGCATGTTGATTGGCACCTTCCGGCTTATTGGGGCTGGTATAGGTTCTTGTATGCTATATATATATATATACACATGTTACTCATTAAATAAATAGTTAGCAGGACGCTGCATCGACAGGTATGGTTCTTATCTTCCTTCCAGTACAGTTAAGCTCAGTACAGATGCTGCTATCCCAAACAGTTTTAGCTATCCTCTGTCACTTCAGTAACTATCAGTATTACTGTTTATCTTCAGTTATGTTCAGTTTTGCTTTGCATACTCGGTACCAGTGGTACTGACGCCCATTTGGGACCGCTGCATTACTTGTCTGAAGGTACTCATAGACGAAGAGCCGATCCCTCGTGATTCCATCCAGCACATAGAGTCGTCAGCTCCTGTCATTCGGAGCTAGACAGCTAGAGGTTTATTTCTTTTCTTTTGTTGTACAGTATGGGTAGGCCGGGGCCCTGTCCCGACCATAGTATCAGTATTCTTAGAGGCTTGCAGATTGTGTATTCCCTGTGGTTAGCTGTACCGGTCGTGTGAGGCCGTGTGTATGTTTTAGCTTGTTTATGATGGCCGTGTGGGGCGTTATTTAGATGGTAGTGGTGACCATGTCGGTCACGTAGTGGTTTAGCACCTGTTTTCTTGATTTAGAAGTAACTAGACAGCATGGTGGCCTTGTCGGCCCACATAGGTTCCTTTATACTACCATTGTTCTAGTTAGTTGTTGTTATATAACAGGTGGCTATGGGCCTAGTCGGCCGGAGGCTGTATTTACAGTCGTTATATAGCCCGTCATTTTCTTCAGTTATGTTAGAGGCCTTTCAAACGATATGTAGGATCTCAGCTTGTCAGTGTTGACTCTATTTATGATCATTATGTATGAGACTTCTGCTCATTCATGTTTGGTTTATCAGTTTCTGTTAATTTATGCTCTTTAACCGCTATGTTCATGCCATGAGTCGACTTGAATCCATTCATGGTTCTAGATTCCGTGTCTTGGTTCGGGGTCTCAGCTTGGGTTGTGACACGGAGAAACTCTTGTGCGTCAGGTATCCACTAGCCACAAGGCACCTGGGGCTCGACCCCTAGCAGGAACAACTCTCATGCATCGGGTATCCATAAGCCACAAGGCAACAATCAAAGCATTCAATCACTGAAAGTACATACACAACCAATATTCACACACAAACCACACATTTTAGCAAGGTACAACATTCCAACTCTTACTAGGTCCCCCAAAGTTCTTTCAACAATGACAATATAGCCACCGACTCAAATTATAACCAAAGGACGTTGCCACTATCGGTTCTAGCCACCACTAAGCCATCAATCGACCTACCATCCCACCTTAACCGCATAACCAACCCATGATAGAGATTTAAAAACAACTACTACTACTTCAACATCTTAACCACCCGATTGTTATCACAAATCTATCGATTAGTTATAACTACGCCCTTCAACCACCAAATCTGAAGCTAGAAATCAACCCAACACATATATGCACATAATACCATATAACCAGAACCTTAAAAAGCTTAGAAACAACACGATTTAAAGACTCCAAAAATAGCCAATAAGCACGAGTTTATGAATAGCGATACTTCACCGAAATCATGCCAAAGTTGAAGAAATAGAAGCCTTAACATACCTAGATTTGGCAAACCTAAACTAAGCCAAAGCTTGAGCCTCCAACGCATCAATATGTTGCCTAAAAGCAGCTTATACTACTGCCCAGAACAGCTGACACAACTTCAATGAAGAACGATGCAAACGGAGCTTATTCGAAAAAATTCTTATGGATTCGATGGTAGGAACTTCAAAACAACAACCTATCAAGCTCCACATATTCATAACCACCATAAACAACCTATGAATATCAAAAGAGAAGGCTTACCAAACAGCTCCACAGGAAATAACCACTAACTCGCCTAGAAATGATGCTAAAACACACACTACACATGCCTCCCGACTTCCCAACATCAAAAATCAAGTTGAAAATTATTTCCTAACCTTAAAAATCAACCAAACATGAAGAGGAAGGATTAAGAGAGGTTCTAGTCGAGGAACTTGCTGGAAAAGGGGGAAATGATATAAACAACTGACCTAGATACTTATACAGGTAGCCAGCGCCTCAGTAGCAATGTGCCACGCTTCCCAACGTGCTGATTTAGTGGCGTGGCATAATTCCATCGCGGAGCCCCTCTGGTCCTCGCTGCCTGCCTGTGCAGTCACACCAAAATGCAAATATCTCTCTACCTCGAAGTTGCATTGACGAATGATTTAATATGTTGAAAACTAGACTCATAGAGCTTTAATTTGATAGGTCGTAGGACCCCTAACTCCTTGTAGATTGGGAGAAAATCTTCAAGATTTGATCCAAATTTCAGAGAATCTCAAGAAAGAAGTTTGCGATAACTTTCATCGGCTTTCGTTCTACAACTTGATCGACGTCCATTCTTAACATACAAGCATAGAGTGACTAAATACCTCATAACACTTCCTTCTTAGAATACTAAATACTCTTACTCTTATCTCGAAGTACGAATTTTTTCTTAAACTATACAGGGTTTTACATCCTTCCCGCCTTAGAAACATTTGTCCTCGAATGTTGGACGACACGCATGACTTCAACACAAACACTATCATGGCACAACATGGCCTCACACGATCATAATACCCTTGGCTCTACCACAAACAACTCTAAACGAAATAACCCCCTGCACCTTGCCGGGGGGCGATACAACTATAACAAAATCAAAATAAGAACCTTACTACTGTCATGTCAAGCCACTAGCCGACTATAATCCGTTATATAGCAAGTGCTCCTGCACAAGTCAGCAAACTTGAGTCTAGACCCGACTCCTATGGCTACTGACATCTCGCATGGTTTCGATTCATAAAGAAGGGTAACAATCCTAAATGTCCTATAGACTCTTGTTTATAAGTACACTGTGCAAACATAAACAAGACTTTACTAGACACAACTCATAGACTCCCTAGGACACGAACTGCTCTGATACCAAGTCTGTCATATCTCAAACCTAGAGGGGCATGACTGGCACCCTATACCGCACCTAATTGAGCACACCCTGCCATACTTCTAACTAAAACAAGCTAGAACCGATGAGGTACAACATTAAAATATCTATAAGATTAGAGTAAAGCGATAGAAACAGAAGCTGGCTAACAGACCAACCAAGAGATATACAATAGGCCGTCAAGGCCATAAGACAGAAACAATCTATATAATCAAAAACTCCTGGCCTACAACAACGCTACACCTATAACAGATGTCCATGAGCCTCTATGAATATAACAATAGTCAACTATCTAGGGAAGGGCCCCGAACTGCCCATAAAACAACATCTGGCAACCCCCGGAAGATTTGGAGCTTTACCGACTCAGCTAGAACTCCACTTAGCAACTAAGAACTTGATCTACCTGTCAATCAACACCTGCAGGCATGAATGCAGTGCCCCGATTGGGCATCAGTACGGAAATGTAACGAGTATGTTAAGGCAGAAATGATAACAAGATTCAAAGCATAGATCAATAGACATATTGGAACAGAAGGAAGGAAATCACAAGTCAACTAAGCAAATAGAGCCTACCTAACCCCCATAATCCTGGCAAGTCTATTGTAACAAAATAAATGAACAAGTAAACAACACCTGACCAATACAACTCACTTGTGACCTCCTGTACCACACCTGATCCCTGCAAACGTCTTACTTGGTTCAACTCTAGGCCCTTCAACAACCTAAGCTATCATCAAAATACAAGTAGCATCCACAGCTTATAAGACAAAGATAATTTAAGGCAACAATACAATATATAAATCAAATCACAATCACAGCCTTGCCGAAAACTCTCATGGCCTTACAGGCGTCCACCAAACATAAGCACACACATCAGCAACTATATCAATCAAGCACTGCCAGAACAACTCAGCTGCGCATAGTCGGTGGTACTCAATCCAACTGGGAGAACTATCACGATCCCAGGTTGGCTCAGACATGCTAAACCAACTCTCGAATCATGTCTTTCCTCGTTACTATGGAGGAACTATAAACTCCACAGATCATACCAACCCTTAGGCTCAACCTCGAGCCGAAACAACTCTCGTGCGTCGGGTATCCACTAGCCACAAGGCACCTGGGGCTCGACCCCTAGCAAGAACAACTCTCATGCATTGGGTATCCATAAGCCACAAGGCAACAATCAAAGCATTCAATCACTGAAAGTACATATACAACCAATATTCACACACAAACCACACATTTTAGCAAGGTACAACATTCCAACTCTTACTAGGTCCCCCAAAGTTCTTTCAACAAGGACAATATAACCACCGACTCAAATTATAACCAAAAGACGTTGCCACCATCGGTTCTAGCCACCACTAAGCCATCAATCAACCCACCATCCCACCTTAACCACATAACCAACCCATGATAGAGATATAAAAACAACAACTACTACTGCAACATCTTAACCACCCGATTGTTATCACAAATCTATCGATTAGTCACAACCATGCCCTTCAACCACCAAATCCGAAGCTAACAATCAACCCAACACATATATGCACATAATACCATACAACCAACACCTCAAAAATCTTAGAAACAACACAATTTTAAGGCTCCAAAAATAGCCAATAAGCACGAGTTTATGAGCAGAGATACTTCACCGAAATCATGCCAAAATAGAAAAAAGAAGTCTTAACATACCTCGATTTGGAATACCCAAACTAAGCCAAAACTTGGACCTCCAACGCCCCCAATATGCTGCCTAAAAATAGCTTATACTACTGCCAAGAACAGCTGGCACAACTTCAATAAAGAAATGAAGCAAACAGAGATTATTCGGCAAAATTCTTACGGATTCAACAGTAGGAACTTCAAAACAACAACCTATCAAGCTCCATAGATTCATAACCACCATGAACAATCTATGAATATCAAAATAGAAGGCTTACCAAATAGCCGCACAGGAAACAACCACCAACTCGCACGGAAACGATGCTAAAACACACGCTACAGCGTGCCTCCCGACTTCGCGACATCAAAATCAAGTTGGAAATTATTTAATAACCTTAAAAATCAAAAAAACATGAAGAGGAGGATTGAGAGAGGTTCT
The DNA here is from genome assembly GCA_035772735.1 of Datura wrightii. Classification (NCBI taxonomy): domain Eukaryota; kingdom Viridiplantae; phylum Streptophyta; class Magnoliopsida; order Solanales; family Solanaceae; genus Datura; species Datura wrightii. Next base: position 25,798,413 of record JASDFA010000027.1, on the reverse strand, counting down.
GGTCGAGGAACTTCCTGGAAAAGATGGAAATGATATAAACAACCGATCAAGATACTTATATATAGCAACGTGTCATGCTTCCCAACGCGCTGATTTGGTGGCGTGACACGCTGCCATCATGAAGCCCCTCTGGTCCTCGCCGCCTGCCTACGCAGTCACACGAAAATATAAATATCTCTCTACTCCAAAGTCGTATTAATGAACGATTTAATGTGTTGGAAACTAGACTCATAGAACTTTAATTTGATAGGTCATATCCCCCTAAATCCTTATAGATTAGGAGAAATGCATCAAGAAATTTGATTCCAATTTTAGAGAATCTCAAGAAAGAAGTTTGCAATAATTTTCGCCATCTTTTGTTCTACAACTTGATCGATGTCTAATATTAACATACAACCATAGAGTGACTCCAATATCTTATAATACTTCTTTCTTAGCATACTAATTACTCTTATTCTTATATCAAAGTACGGATTTGTTGCTTAAACTATACAGGGTGTTACAGGTTTCTTCTCCAAAGCTCTAAGATTCAAACTCTACCAAGGAAGTATTTTTCTCCCAGTATGTAAGAATTCAACAGGGGCTATTTTTTCATTCTTGTGCCCTAATATTTTTAGAAAACCTAACATTTGTTTGATCTGTAAAAAATCATGTCCTAGGGTTTTTCAGTCATCTTGTGAATTCTCTGATTTTTTTATGTCAAGTCTCCCATAATTGTTAGTAAGTAAAAGTTATGATTTTATCTTAGATTATATATTGTACTCTCATAACTATAGTTGTGGCATGATTTCAAGTTAAGTCTGCATGATTTAGCATTTTTTTAGAAAGGTTGTCTAGTTATGAGTATATAACCTTAACTTGATTTCAGCATGAATGTTTCTCAGTACAATAGTATTATTAGTATCAGGTCCTGTAGACTCTCAAATCACTTTTAGGTAAAGTAGTTCTGACTTAGTCTTAGGGCATCAATTTTTGAGTTATCAGTATACTATCAGCAAACAATTAGTGAATTATCAATTGAGAGTAGTACTTAGCACTGAGTAGGCTGGAATTTAGCAGACTCGGGTCTCAGAACTATGTATCACCATAGGTTATTTTCCCGAGTGGGAATTAATCAGTGATCATATCAGCCATGCCTTTATACTCTGTCAAGGTATATTGGGTCCTACCGATGTGACGTATACATCGAAATCTAGGTTTAGATAATGTGGTTATATGTTGGTTAATAGACTCTCTCACAATATAATTACAGTCTTCAACTATAGTCACTGTTTCAATTTTCAGTTATGTACATGACCCTAAAATCAGTTTTACTTGTACTTTTAGTATTTTCAGATTGTCCTGTTATTTTCAGTATTTATGCATTTAGATAGGATCGTTGTACATCAATTTAGTTATAATTTTCAGATTCACTTGCATTTTTTACACTTTAGTTATACATTGCATAGCTTATATACTCAGTACATTCAAAATACTGACCGCATACTTCTTGTGCTATATTATTTTATGATATTGATTCAAGTATTCAGGTGAAACACCGCAGTTAGACTGGTTCCAGTACCCATCAATAGCTGTCAGTGATGAGTCCTCATCTTTTGAGGACTAGAGTTATTTTCTTTTTATTTAGTTATCTTTGTCCTTGATTTAGTTTCAGATTTTGGAGTTAACTGGGGACTTGTCCCAACAACTCATTAGTTAGTAGAGGCTTTCGGACATAGTAGTAGTAATTTTAGCTTTGTGACTCTTCATTTATCTATCAATTTAAATTCATTCTATCTCATTATTTATAAGTTTTTGTTTAATAAATTTAGTTAGCTTTCGCTCAGTTTTTTATAATCTTATATCATGTTAGAAATATATCATGCCATTGGTTAACTTGGGTCACTTTTGGCTCTAGGAACCGTGTCGCGTCCAGGGTATAAACTCGGGTTGTGACACTCTTTCCCCCTTTTAGTTCAAGAGTTTATGAAAGTATGACTGTCATCTTCGTATAATAAGTGCCTCCTCAACCAGCACTTTGTCGTCTTTATCCTTATTGCACTTCACTTGGTTCAGGTCACGGTCACTCATCTCTCTTGTAGTTAGTGGCTAGCCTATACAACTTTTTATTTCCATTCTTGTCTTCTAATTTGACGTACAAGCATTCAAAACCTGTCGTTTTGGTCATCATAATCGCTAACTTTGCATCCTTCCTTGCCATCTTACACCTTTCCATATTTTTCTTCTCCTCCTCTTTCTTACTTTCCACCAACTTTGCGTACACTATCTTCCTTTGGCCAACTAGTTATCAATATGGTTGAAGTATATACAACATATACATTATTAATGTACATGTTATGTACAGATATGTATAGTATCTGAATAGTGTGTGTGTGTGTATATATATGTATGAATGTATATATATATATATCTATGTATGTATGTATGTATAGGAATGACTACATACGGAAAAATATGAAGTTAACATAAACTTTCATTTAGATATTTCAACTAAGCGTTGTATCTTTTAAATACCTATAGTATGAACCAAATGTGTCATTTTAACACTTTCCATTGACTTGACAAATTATGTGATTTTCACATCACATGGGCGCGTGAAAAGGGAATAAAAAATAGTTTTTTATTTTTTTTTAGAATTTTTTTTATTAAAGCCTAAAAGTTACCCAAAAAAAATTGAGAAATTATTTTTCCAAATTTTTTGTTTTTGCTTTTTTCACAATCTGTGAATTTTTAAGGTTTCATTTTAAGTTTATTCCTTTTTCCTTTTTGAGAATGTTATTTTTATTTTTCTTATTAAATAGTTTTTTAATTTTTATTTTTTTTTCAAAAATTGTGATTTTTTTCCAGATTGAATGTAAATTAAGTTTTTTTTTGTGGATATTATTTTTATTCTAGTTATAAATATATTTTAAATAAAAAATATATTTTACTCAAGATGCCACATATAATTAGTTAATTCGTTGTTTTGCCATGTTAATAGTGAGTGTATTATACTCTCCTAATTTTTTGGTTAATTTTCGAAAAAGTATCTAATAAAATAGTTATAAATAGGTTAAATATTCAATTGAAACGTGTCGTAGGCCTCATTTGTTTGCACTTAATAGAGATCTAAATCTGATGGTTGAAAACTTAGGCCATTAAATGTATTTATTTTCATTAAGATTTAAATACTTATTTAGTCTGAATAGGTCTTAATCATTAAGATCTGAAAGAGAGTCTTAATATCATTAAGAAGTATTTTTGTGTGAGTAATTTTCACCATCACTCTATCCACTACCACCATCCACCATCATTAACCACCTCTAATCATCACAACCATCACCAGCATTACCACCACCAACTACCTCTGCCACCATTGTCAACCACCATTACTGTCACCAACTAACCCTGACATTACAACAACCATTGGCCACCATCATGCTGCCAATCACTATTGTCAGTCATTACTACATGTACCACTTTCATCATTATAATTATATTCACTGCCACCACTACTACCACTGCCGCCATCTCTTCCACCACTGCAAAAAATCTCTGCCATCAAACATCTTCACCATCACAACTAGCACCGCCGCCAACTACTTCCAACACATAGTCAACCACCATATATTTTTTAGCGACCACCATCAACACCGTCAACTACTAATATCAACCAACTTTACTATCACAACCATCACTATCAACCATTACCATCACATTAGTCACTACAATACCAATCACCCCCATCATCATCACTATCGCTATCACAATTACTAGCCACTTACATCAAGCATAACCACAACCATCACTAATAAACATAAATGTTTTATTTTTTATCAGATAATAAATTTATTTTATTAAATTAATTTTTTAATTTTTATTTAAATTGTATATTTAATATATTTATAAATAAATAAAGTATGCATATTTAGATATTGAAAAATAAAAAATCTTAATCATTCAGTATATAGATCTAGAGACAACATTTTAATCATTCAGATTCAGACGTTTTAATCTTTGAAAACAAATGAGGCCTTAGTTAAATGTTTTATTGAAAAATCTATCTAACTTATATAATATATACAGTACCTACATACTTTGTATATATTTTATAAATTAATGGCAGAATGATTCATACTCATAATTATATTATTCCTTTATTAAATATGTTCATCTTTTTTAAAATAAAAAAAAATTTAATGATTTTTTTCTGAAAAACTCATTTCAACGAAATATCATCGGAGATAAATTTTTAAATTCTGCAGAACTGAAAAACATATATGGAGTAGTTATACAAAAATTGAAACTCTTGTTTAACTTTTTTGGTTGAATTATTTTTTGTTGTAAAATCGAAAAACAAATTAAAAAAATTCACCTAATTGAATAAATTTCTCCAAGTAAGAACATGATTTTATGGCTTCACTTTTTGTTTTTTGTATTTTCTCCCTTATTGAAAAATGTGTAAACACACATCTAATTATTTACTTTTTTTAAAAGTAAATTTTGGGTCAGACCTATTTTATTTTTGAAAACAAAACAAAATATCAGCCCATTACAATACCAGGTCCAATTCAAATGAACTAGCCTATCTATTTACCCTTCCGGTCATTCAGACCGGAGTTCTACATCTTCAGACCAAAAACCCCTGAAAATAGGGTTTCCTATTCTCGACATGGCAGAGATCTTCAACGCACAGTTCCTCCTCCTCCATTTGTGGGTCATAAATCAGCCTCCTCTTCTTCACTCTGCAACTGTTGCAGCTCAAAGAAGTAAGCTCCAACTCTTCACCCTTCATCTGTTCGACGATCCTAATCTTCTTTTGTTGTTGTAACAAGGTGGTTCTAATGGTGGTTATTACTTGGGGGTAAGTCTCGTATCTCAGAGATACTAATCCCTTGAGCTTAAGTTGGGGAAAACCGCGTCACTCCAGCTTTCTCATTGATCGACTGTCTCTGGGTACGAGTAGAAAAAGTCTATCTGACTTCTTTCCCCTCTTTTTGCTGGATGACTCCTTTTTATATGCTGCCCTAGATAGTTTAGTTTCATAGTAGGTACTTGTAAAATCAAGACTAATGTAAATATCCTAACTATGAAATTCTTGTGGATGGATGTGTTCCCTGGTAACTCGTATCTCTTATCCTTATTGTTTTAATTCTAAGATTTGGAATCTAAGCCTTTTCTGTATTTACGATATTCTTGCATGTTGTTGGTAGCTGACTGAAGCTTTTGAATGTATTTCTTAGACTGTTATTTAGAGCATAATTAGCTAATGAATCTGCCAACTAGTTGGCCTCTCTAAAAACATGTAAAATTTCTGTGTTTAGCCGATTCAACATGTTATAGATTTCATCCATCTTATTAGCCAGCTCACAAGGGATCTTCCATTCCTTTAACAACATCTTTTTTAGTCTAAGAGAGTCAGTCTCTAAAATAATATTGTAATTAAGTTCTAAATAGTGTCTCAAAGCACTCCATACTACTATCACTTCAGCCTGCATATTAGGCACAATCCCAATTTCCATTGCCTCGGCATACATCAAGTTCGCTGCAGTATTTCTTAAGCAGAATCCATAGAAACTCAAATTCGGATTACCCCTATAAGCCTCATCATTATTGCATTTAATCCAATGATCCTTAGGAAAAATCCACCTCGCTATTCTATAATGAGTCTAGGTTTGTATGCTTGAAAATAAGGAACCATCTCACACTAGAGGGAAGGAATCTTCATCAAAGGATATCTAAGCTTCAAGAATTGAAAATTGATTACCTGACATTGCTTAAACATTAAGTGAAAATTGACATCTTTTCTATGTTTTCTAGCATTCCTTCTTTTCCAAATCTCCCAAACAACAATAGCAGGAATAGCCTTAAACATCTCTTTCAGCTTGTCCAGAACTGGTACTTCCCACTTTTTACTCATGATTTAATGCAAATTCAACTCCTCCATGTTTATCCTTGCAAAAATAGCAAACTGCTTCCATAGCATGTTAGCTATGGGAGCTGTTAGAAATAAATGATTCATAGTTTCCAGATGATATGCTCTGTCAAAGAAATGACATCTAGACACTATTTGAATCCTCAATCTTCTCAAGTTATCATTAGTAGCAACTCTGCCCTTCATCAACCTCCATAAGAAAAAACAAATCTTAAAAGAAAGTGTAACACCCCGGATAATTTGAGCGATAAAATCATGCTTTTGAGGTAGGAATAAGAGTAAATAATAGGATACAAAGGAAGTGTTATGAGTTATTTAGTCACTCTATAGTCGTATTTAAGATTGGATATTGATCAAGTTGTAGAACAAAATTCATAGAAAGTTATCACAAAAATTTCCTTCTTGAGATTCTTTGAAATTTAGGTCAAATGTCTCGAAGCTTTTATTCCAATATATAATGATTTAGGGGGTATGCGACCTATCAAATTAAATATCTATTAGTCTAGTTTCCAGCGCATAAAACCATTCGTCAATCCGACTTTGGAGTAGAGAGATATTCGCGTTTTCGCGAGACTGCGCAAGCAGGCACCTCACAAGGGTCTAAGGCAGTGGAGGATTATTTAATCCCCTTTGGTCGGTTGATGGTCATCAAAAATTTATTTTCCGGCATATATTTCTTATGAAACCTATCTCAAGTACTCTCCATGGTTTTCTTTGGGTTTTGGGGCTAGAATCCATGGCTTAACATGATTTTGATGTCGGGAAGTCGAGAGCATGGTGTAGTGCGTGGTTTGGCGTCTTTTTTAGGAGGTTGGTGTCTATTTCATGGTAAATATGTTGGTAAGCCTTCTTTCTTTTGTTCTACTTAGTTTTTAAGGTTGTTTATAGGTTTATAGGTGTGTTAACACCGCTAGGTTGTTGTCTCGGAGTTTCTACCGTCGAATTCCTATGAATCTTATCGGGTAAGCTTCGTTTGTCTTGTTTTATTGTTGAGTTGTGTTGGATGCGTTTTGGCAGAATCTTGGACTGCCTTTAGGCAGTAATTTCATGGTGTTGAAGGCTTCAGATCGGCTAGGCTTGAAGCTAAGGTATAGTAGGCTTGTCCCTCCTTTTGTCGGCATGAATTCCATAATCGTTGTCGTCCGTGTTGACGTGTGTGTTGGATGTTTTGTGATGGATTGTGTTTTTGCTATTATTGAACTCTTGTTCTGCTGTTTATATGGTAATAAAGGTATGTATAAGGTGCTAGTTTGATTGTTGGCTCGGGCTTGAGTGCGGAGAATCATAGTCATGGCAAATTATTAGGCTCGTGTCGAGAGGCTGTGTATGAGGCATGTGGTCCTTGTAGCAAATTGTGGGATGTTTGAGTGAATAATATTAGGTGATTATATTTGCAAGTGAATGAGGGATTAGAGTGGTTAAGTTCGATGGCTGCGACAATCGTTTTTTATATTTGAATCAGCGACCGTGTCGATGGCACGTGACGACCATGGTGATACTTGGGCTGGTTTGGCCATGTCCCTTGATGTTAGTGGTGAGTAGAGTGGCTTGTGGTCTGTTTGATCATGTACTGTTATTGTTTTTCATTGTGTGTGTGATGTGTTTGAGTCTTTGTGGCTTGTGGATACCCGATGCACGAGAGTGTTTCCGGCTGAGGGGTTGAGCACAAGGAGTGAAATGACCTATAGGGTTGAGAATGATGTCCTCCGTAGTGCCGAGTTGAGACATGATTCAAGAGTGGTCCGACATATTTGAGCCTTCCTGGGATTGCGATTAGTTCTCCTAGATGGATTAAGCTCCGCTAACTGTGCGCAGCCGAGAAAGTGTTTGGTAGTGCTTGATTGATGATGTTGATTAACTGGTGTTTACTTGTGATTTGTTTGGAATTATATTGTGGTTGTTTCTTGTGTTATTTGTTATTTCATAGCAGTGGATGCTAGATGTTGGTTGGTGTTAGCTGAGGCCATTGAGAGGTCTAGAGGTAATGACAGGTGATCTGTGTCGGCTAGGTGCCGTTGTGTTGTTGTTTACTTTTGGACTTTCTGGGCTTATGGGGGCCAGGTAGGTTTTGTTTGTATGTTGTCTTGTACTTGCCAGGCTTATGGGGGCCAGGTAGATTTGATGTGTTTACTTCAGTTGAGTTCTCCTTCTGCGATATCTGGTATATCTGTTGATCTCTAATCTTAGTCTTTCAGTTGTTTTTGCCTTTCGTGCTTGGTATATTATTATACTGACGCCCTAGTTTGGGCGCTACATTCATGCATGCGGGTGATGATGGGCTGTTAGATCAGGTTCTTGGTTGCTAAGTGGAGTTCCAGCTGAGTCAGTGTGTTCCAGTTCTTTTGGAGTTGCCAGAGGTCAAGTTATGGGTAGTTCGGGCCTTGTCCCGAGTAGTTGATTTCTATTATAGTTTTAGAGGCTCGTAGACATTTGTTGTGGGTGTAGTGTCATTGTTATAGGCTAGGTGGGCCATTTTGTATAGTTGTTCTTCCATTCCGTGGCCTCGACGGCATATTATATTTATTTTTCTCGATTGGTCAGGTGAGCTAGCTTCTGCTATAGTCTATTGTCTTATTCTGATTGTATAGTTGTTGTGTTGTTGAACCTCATCGATTCTGGCCTTTGTTTTATTTTTTGGATGTCGGGTATGCTCATATCAAGGGTGGCACCAGGTGCCAGTCACGCCTCCCCGGATCTAAGGTGTGACAGAGTTGGTATCAGAGCAGTTCATCTTAGGGAGTCTATGAGCCGTGTCTAGTAGTGTCTTGTTTATGTGTACATTGCACAATGTACTTATAAACAGGAGGCTACAAGATATTTAGGATTGTTACCCTTCTTTTTGGATCAAAATCGTGCGAGAAGTTAGATGTCACAGGAGTCGGGTCTAGACTCATGTTTGCTGACTTTTGCAAGGATGCTTGTAACTTGATGGATTATAGTCTGCCAGTGGCTAGACATGGAGACAGGTAAAATTTTTATTTTAATTATGGTTATAATTGTGTCGTGCCTCGGTATGGTGCAAGATTTTGTTATTTGGAGTTGTTTGTGGTAGGCTTTTCATGTGAATCTAAGTCGTGGGATGTCGTGTTGTGTCAGTCCCTGAGATGGAGTCGTGCGTGCCATCCAACATTCAAGGCCAAATGTTTCTAAGGGAGGAAGGATGTAACACCCCGGATAATTGAGCTATAAAATCATGCTTTTGAGGTAGGACTAAGAGTACATAATAGGCTAACAAGGAAGTGTTATGAGTTATTTGAGTCACTCTATGGTTGTATTTAAGATTGGACGTCGATCAAGTTGTAGAACAAAATTCAAAAAAAAGTTATCGCAAAAATTTCCTTCTTGAGATTCTTTGAAATTTAGTTCAAATGTCTCGAAGATTTTTGTCACACCCCGCCTTGGGGGGTATGACTGGCACCTGGTGCCCTACTAGGACCTGACCTGCTGGACTGTTAAGCCTAGGCACATCTGGTGCCTGGCTGGCTCCGATTCACATTTCTGGAAACAAAGGGCTATATAACGGCTGTAAACACAGCCCCCGGCCCATTGGCCTATAGCCTTCTGTTCCTGTACTAACAGCTGACCAGAACATAGCAACTCAGGGAAACCTATGTGGGCCGACAAGGCCACCATGCTGTCTAGTTATCTGCAACTCAATCATAACGTATTAAAAAAACTACGTGACCGGCAAGGTCACCACTACTGACAACTATGGCCCCACACGACCATCACAATAGAAAGAAGGAATGCTAACAACTATACAACTGCACGTCCCCTCACGACCGGCTCATCTAACCATAGGGAATATATACAGACTGCAAGCCTCTAGGAAGAATAATAGAAAGGATCGGGACAGGGCCCCGACCTACCCGTACTGTACAGCAAAAGGAACTGAACTACACCTCTAGAATTTCAGTCTCCAGATGACAGGAGCTGAATACTCGACCGCTGATGGGGATCATGTAGTATCGCCTGCTCGTCTATAGGTACCTGCAGGCAAGTAATGCAGCGCCCCACTGGGCGTCAGTACCGCTGGTACTGAGTATGTAAAGCAATAACCGAAAGAGATATCTGAAATCAATAACATGACTGACGAAACTGAAATAAGAAGAACTAGATTAACTATCTGACGGTGTAGATCGTACCTGTTCTTAATCATACTGAAGGGAGTAGGAATCATACCTGGAGACGTATCATTCTACTACTAATCTGCTCGTATCTAATGTAATATAGCATAACATACATAACATAACATGGCATACACAACCTTACCCGGCCCCCATAAGCCGGAAGGTACAATCAACACAGAATCTATACCCCTACCCCGGTCATCCCATCTCCTATACTGGCTGTAAGCATCCCGCCGGTCCCCTGGGTATGCACTTGGGCTTGCTGAGCCCCTGACTATAACTGCATCTGAGTCCGGAGGACTCCTGAATCTGCACCCGGGCGTATCCGCTCGACTGGGGTGTGTAAGGGCCGATCAAGGCACAAATATGGGGAAAACTGGCATCCCATCTTCGTCCCCTGTGGGACGGCATGCCACTCCGTGGAGCGACGTATCCTCGTCCTCTGGCGGACGAGTCGATACAGCTATTAACCTTGGGCGGTCATGGATGCTAGGTAGTCCAACCCCAAACAATACAACGGTCTCAACTAGTAATACTGTCTGTATATCTCACATACTGAGGCTAATAGGGGTAAGGTATCGTATATATTACATGCTGAGCTAATGATAGTAAGTTGTACGTATTTAATACGTGCTGAGGCAGGTAAATATATATAAATATGAATATAGTCTCCTGCCGGGCTGTACTGGGGCAAATGCTATACGAGATAGTGTTTCTGCTGAAAACTATACTGTCTACTGAGTTTCTGTATCAACATGATCTCCTATTTCTAACATGCTTTCTAACTCTATTCTAGTCTGTTATTCTATTTTTGAAATGCTTTACGGATACTATACTACTTCACGGGGTTCCAACTGAACACAACAATATCTTAACATGGCATATCACATCACATATTGAGTATACTGGGCAATCTCTAACACTTGCGTTAGAATTTATATCATACTGATAGGTTTCATACACATTACAACCCAATGTTTCTCACATCGTACCAATATTCATAATAACGCAATACTCGACTTCTGAACATTCTACTGGTCTGTAATTTATTACACTATACTGATATTACTTAACTTGCCGAAGGAAACTAACCTTACATACCTTATCTTTGAATTATTCGTCCGTTGGACGAGGCTCGGCCGGTACTTCAACTATGTTCTCCCAACTGCATTCATAAATACGTCAATTAATACTAAATACAACTTTATTGTAACGAGCAACGTCACTTTCGACATAGTTTATAGCCTAAACTTAGGCTTATCGAAAGACGGTCGAAAACTCGCTATTTTTCAGCGACCCAGAAGGGAGAAATATTTACTTCTCAGCTAGGAACACATAGACACTAATTTAGAGCAATTCCACTTACCTTAGTTCGGTGGCTCGCCGACTCGTCGGCCGTATTTCACGAAACTAAATCCGTAGAAATGCTCTCTGCTGCTAAATACTTTGGTATCTAGGATTAATTTGAGTTTGGGCAGCGGTTGGCAGTGTAATCGGACGAAAATATATAATTTCCTTCGTTCCTTTCTTTTCCCCCTGCGTTTGCCTCTGTTTCTATGGAAATTTTTAAGGATTTTATCATTTAAAACCGAAGTGGGGCTTTATATACTTGGGCCTGGACAAGGCCAACGTGTCACGGAGCCATCGCGGAGGGGCTCTGCCTCGGCTCCTTCCGCGATGGTTCGACGGGCTTCTCGTTCGATCTTTTCCCGGGCCTTTCTCCAGCACGTATGGCCTTCAAATATGCTTAACCAACGTGCGAATAGGTCGTCTAGGTGCCGAGAATTCTACGGGGTATAACATTCTCCCCCCCCCCCTTAAGAACATTCGTCCTCGAATGTACACTGTCATCTAGAGGACTACTTACTTTATTTTCTAGAAAAATTTCGGCAGAGTTTCCCCTGCAATATGGACTATCGCAAAAACCTTAAATGCAGAAAAGTCCAACACAGGCACTGCACACAAAATTCTAAGATCCACTGGACAACTAAATATCACTTCTTTCTTTATCATTTACAACATACAACCATAAGGTACGGCATAAATAATAATACGGACATACCTATCGCCTGATTAGGCCTGAAATAGATGAGGGTATCTGGTTTTCATATCTTCTTCAGCCTCCCATGTCATTTCCTCCCGATTTCTGTTACGCCACAATACTTTGACAGATGCCACATCTTTAGTTCTCAGTCTGCGAATCTGTCTATCTAAAATGGCTACGGGAACCTCTTCATAGGCTAACTCTTCTGTGACCTGAACCTCCTGAACTGGAACTACTGTAGAAGGGTCCCCTACGAACTTCCTTAACATAGAGACGTGGAACACTGGGTGAACAGATGCTAGCTCTGGAGGCAAGTTCAACTCGTATGCAACTCGGCCTATTCTTCGCCGAATCTGATATGGCCCAATGAATCTTGGGCTAAGCTTGCCTTTCTTGCCAAACCTTATTACTCCTCTCATCGGGGACACTTTCAGGTATACCCAGTCCTTCACTGCAAATTCTAGATTTCTGCGCCGCATATCTGCATAGGACTTCTGGCGGCTCTGAGCAGTCAGTAAACGTTCTCGGATAAGCTTTATCTTTTCCTCGGACTGCCGAACAATGTCTGGGCCAACTAATGCTGATTCTCCTATTTCAAACCAGCCCACCGGCGATCTACATTTTCGCCCGTATAATGCCTCAAAAGGCGCCATCTGAATAGCTGAATGGTAGCTGTTATTATAAGCAAATTCAATTAACGAAAGATGTTCATCCCAGCTACCCCCAAAATCTAACACACACGCTCGTAGCATATCTTCGAGCGTCTGAATTGTACGTTCAGCCTGCCCATCTGTCTGAGGATGGAATGCTGTGCTCAAGTTAATCTGCGTTCCCAAACCTTTCTGAAATGACTGCCAGAATCTAGCTGTAAACTGTGCTCCCCTGTCTGAAATGATAGATACCGGCACCCCATGCAATCTAACTACTTCTCTGATATACAATTCGGCATAATCCTCAGCTGAGAAGGTAGCCCTCACTGGTAGGAAATGAGCTGATTTTGTCAGCCTATCAACTATTACCCAAATGGAATCATTTCTGCGTCTAGTACGAGGTAACCCTGTTACAAAATCCATGTTTATTGCTTCCCATTTCCACATAGGTACCGTTATCTCTTGCGTCAAACCGCCCGGTTTCTGATGCTCGGCATTTACCTGCTGACAATTAGAACATCTAGATACAAATTCAGCTATCTCAGCTTTCATACCTGGCCACCAGTAGATGTCTCTGGTATCGTGGTACATTTTCGTCGCTCCTGGATGAAGGGAATAGAGAGCATAGTGTACCTCATGCATGATTCGTCCACGAAACCCTGAAACATTTGGGACACAGAGGCGGCCCTTACAACGTAGCACATTATCCTCGGTTATCTGAAAATCTGGCTCCTTACCCTTCTGAACTCTATCTCTGAGCTGGACTAAATCGGGATCCTCGTACTATCGTTCTTTTACCTCTGTAACCAATGATGACACCGCAGAATTCTGAATTACTGCTCCATCATTTCCTGTTTCCATTATTCGAACGGCTAGACCAGCTAACTGATGAATTTCCTTAGCTAATTTCTGTTTCTCAGGTCGTAAATACGCTAAACTCCCCATTGACTTACGGCTCAGGGCATCTGCTACAACATTAGCTTTTCCGGGGTGGTATAGAATATTCACATCATAATCTTTTAGCAGCTCCAACCAGCGGCGTTGCCGTAGATTTAACTCCCTCTGAGTGAAAATATACTGTAAGCTCTTGTGATCGGTATAAATATCAACATGAACTCCGTACAGGTAATGCCTCCACATCTTTAACGCGTGGATTACTGCGGCCAATTCCAGGTCATGGGTAGGATAATTCTTTTCGTGTTTCCTCAGCTGTCTGGAGGCATATGCAATTACTCTACCATGCTGCATCAACACACAACCCAATCCGACACCTGACGCATCGCAATAGACTGAATAACCTTTTGTGCCTTCCGGCAATGCTAACACTGGAGCGGAGGTTAATCTGTCTTTCAGTTCCTGGAAACTCTGCTCGCATGCCTCTGTCCACTGAAATTTTGCTGCTTTCTGTGTTAATTTGGTCAGAGGTGCCGCGATAGTCGAGAACCCTTCAACGAATCTCCTGTAATATCCTGCCAACCCTAGAAAGCTACGAACTTCAGTCGTCGTGGTAGGCCTAGGCCATGACTTAACTGCTTCTATCTTCTGCTTGTCTACCTGTATACCAGCGTCTGAGACAATATGCCCTAAAAAGGCCACTGAGTTAAGCCAGAATTCACACTTCGAAAATTTAGCATACAACTGGCGGTCCCTGAGAAACTGGAGCACTGTCCGCAAATGAGTCCGGTGATCTGCTTCAGAGCGAGAATACACCAGAATGTCATCAATGAATACTATCACGAACAAGTCCAGGAAAGGTCTGAAAATACTGTTCATCAGGTCCATAAAGACTGCTGGGGCGTTCGTTAACCCGAAGGACATAACTAGAAATTCAAAATGTCCATATCGGGTCCTAAACGTTGTCTTAGGAATATCTTTCTCACGTACTCGGACCTGGTGATATCCGGACCGCAAGTCAATTTTAGAAAAGTATCTGGCTCCCTGCAACTGATCGAATAAGTCATCAATTCTGGGGAGCGGATACTTGTTCTTTACTGTAACTTTATTTAGCTGCCGATAATCTATGCACATTCGGAGCGAGCCATCTTTCTTCCTTACGAATAAAACTGGCACACCCCATGGTGAAGTACTCGGCCTGATAAAACCTTTATTTAACAATTCTTTCAACTGCTCCTTTAATTCTCTGAGTTCTGCAGGAGCCATACGATAAGGAGGTATTGATATTGGCTGCGTGCCTGGTAACAAGTCGATAGCAAAGTCTATTTCCCTTTCTGGGGGAATACCAGGTAACTCATCAGGAAATACATCTGGGAATTCATTCACCACTGGGACAGACTGGAGTGTCGGAGATTCTGCTTGGATATCCTGAACTCTGACCAGATGATAAATGCATCCCTTGGATATCAACTTCCTCGCCTGAAGGTAGGAAATAAACCTACCTTTTGGCATAGCGGTGCTGCCCTTCCACTCCCGTACTGCTTCTCCTGGGAAGTGGAATCGGACCATTTTGGTCCAACATTCAACATTGGCAAAGCATGGTACTAACCAGTCCATACCCATTATGGCATCGAAGTCTATCATTTCTAACTCGACCAGATCTACTGTGGTCGACGGTCAGCAATCTCTACTGTACACCCGCGGTAGATTCGGCTAGCTGTGATAGAGTCACCGACGGGCGTAGATACTAAGAAGGGTTGCTGTAATGATTCTGGTACAATACTAAACTTCCGTGCCACAAATGGAGTAATATAGGACAAAGTAGACCCTGGATCAATTAACACATAAGCAGGGTGTGAGCAGATAGTTAGCATACCTGTCACAACATCAGGCGACGCTTCTGAATCTTGCCTCCCTGGTAAGGCATATGTGCGGCTTGGGCCCGCACCTGTACTGGAGCCCCCTGATCTGCCCCGACCCCTGCCTGCTGAAACTGAGGGCCTGCGCCCAGTTGAGGATGTTGTGGCTCGTGACCCTACTGATATCCTATCCTGTCTATCGCGGTCCTCTCGACCTCTGGCTGGGCAATCTTTCATCAAATGGCCTTCTTGGCCACAAATATAACATGCGGTGGAGCCATATCTGCATGCTCCAGGATGGCATCGATTGCATATAGGGCAAAGTGGTAGGGTATACCTACTCTGCTCCGCCCTCCTCTGTGATGGTGAATCTGCCATCTGCGAGCCTCTACCAATCTCTGACTGCCCCCTGCGGCTGAATCTACCCCCCTGTGACTGTGGCGGAGGCGGGGGCCTGGGCGGCCTGTCTGACAATCGGTGCCTGGGTCCTCCCCGGGCCTCTCTCTGTAACTCAACTGGCCTGTCCCGGCGACGCTGTTCCTGATTAACCCTTCTGACCTCTCGTTGTCGCTGTCTGATGCCCTCAATATTCTGGGCAAATGCCTGAATTCAGGCAATGTCCATATCCTCTCGCAGTGTGGCTGTAGTGCAAATCTCAACATATTCTGGATTCAACCCCGTAATAAAGCGATGCACTCTGGATGCCATGGTATCAACGAAGGCCGGTGCATATCGAGCTAAGGAATCAAACTGCAAAGAATATTCCCGAACATTCATTGCCCCCTATTCTAGATGTAGGAACTGGTCTACCCGGGCCTGTCGAATCTCCCGCGGCAAATAATGATCCAGAAAGGCTCCTGAAAAGCTGGACCAGGTGGGAGGGGAAACATCTCTCCCTCGGGACCTCTCCCAGCTTTCATACCATAACACCGCAATATCCCGTAACCGGAATGCTGCCAACTCAACTGACTCGGTAGACGTGGCATGCATAACCCTGAAGATCCTCTGCATTTGGTCCAGAAAATCCTGAGGGTCCTCTGTCCGATCCGTACCTGTAAATCCTGGAGGATTCAAAGCTAAGAACTCTCGGACCCTCGAACTACCGGTCCCTCCTGATGATTCTGCAACTGTAGATGGCATTGGCTGACGCTGAGCAGCCATCATCTGTGCTAACATAACTACAGCACTCCTAACCTCCTGGTCAGAAGGAGTCAATATAGGGGCTGCTGAAGGTAGTGTCGCCCTAAGTGGCTCCTGACGTGGTGGAGACTGCTGAGGAGGCTGGGATGATGCCTCTGTAGTGCCCTCTGGTCGGGCTGTCTCCAAATGAGGGGGAGGCATCCTGCTGGTGCCTTCTCCTGCTGCAATGTCTAAGTTCCGACCTGTGATAGGATGGCGCTGGTCTGACATTATCTGTAACCAAAGAATATGGTAAGATTTTAGGGACTCAACCCTATACTGTACCGCTCTACAGCACGACTGAATAAGAATAAAAGACAACCATCCTATCATGCCTTGCAGCCTCCTATCCATAGTATGTGGTGCACAACACATCCATGGACAAGACTCTGCTTAGCACGGCTTGCAGACTCCCTGGGATACGACCTGCTCTGATACCAAGTTTGTCACACCCCGCCTTGGGGGGTATGACTGGCACCTGGTGCCCTACTAGGACCTGACCTGCTGGACTGTTAAGCCTGGGCACATCTGGTGCCTGGCTGGCTCCGATTCACATTTCTGGAAACAAAGGGCTATATAACGGCTGTAAACACAGTCCCCGGCCCATTGGCCTATAGCCTTCTGTTCCTGTACTAACAGCTGACCAGAACATAGCAACTCAGGGAAACCTATGTGGGCCGACAAGGCCACCATGTTGTCTAGTTATCTGCAACTCAATCATAACGTATTAAAAAAACTACGTGACCGGCAAGGTCACCACTACTGACAACTATGGCCCCACACGACCATCACAATAGAAAGAAGGAATGCTAACAACTATACAACTGCACGGCCCCTCACGACCGGCTCATCTAACCACAGGGAATATATACAGACTGCAAGCCTCTAGGAAGAATAATAGAAAGGATCGGGACAGGGCCCCGACCTACCCGTACTGTACAGCAAAAGGAACTGAACTACACCTCTAGAATTTCAGTCTCCGGATGACAGGAGCTGAATACTCGACCGCTGATGGTGATCACGTAGTATTGCCTGCTCGTCTATGGGTACCTGCAGGCAAATAATGCAGCGCCCCACTGGGCGTCAGTACCGCTGGTACTGAGTATGTAAAGCAATAACTGAAAGAGATATCTGAAATCAATAACATGACTGACGAAACTGAAATAAGAAGAAATAGATTAACTATCTGACGGTGTAGATCGTACCTGTTCTTAATCATACTGAAGGGAGTAGGAATCATACCTGGAGACGTATCATTCTACTACTAATCTGCTCGTATCTAATGTAATATAGCATAACATACATAACATAACATGGCATACACAACCTTACCCGGCCCCCATAAGCCGGGAGGTACAATCAACACAGAATCTATACCCCTACCCTGGTCATCCCATCTCCTATACTGGCTGTAAGCATCCCGCCGGTCCCCTGGGTATACACTTGGGCTCGCTGAGCCCCTGACTATAACTGCATCTGAGTCCGGAGGACTCCTGAATCTGCACCCGGGCGTATCCGCTCGACTGGGGTGTGTAAGGGCCGATCAAGGCACAAATATGGGGAAAACTGGCATCCCATCTTTGTCCCCTGTGGGACGGCATGCCACACCGTGGAGCGACGTATCCTCATCCTCTGGCGGACGAGTCGATACAGCTATTAACCCTGGGCGGTCATGGATGCTAGGTAGTCCAACCCCAAACAATACAACGGTCTCAACAAGTAATACTGTCTGTATATCTCACATACTGAGGCTAATAGGGGTAAGGTATCGTATATATTACATGCTGAGCTAATGATAATAAGCTGTACGTATTTAATACGTGCTGAGGCAGGTAAATATATATAAATATGAATATAGTCTCCTTCCGGGCTGTGCTGGGGCAAATGCTATACGAGATAGTGTTTCTGCTGAAAACTATACTGTCTACTGAGTTTCTGTATCAACATGATCTCCTATTTCTAACATGCTTTCTAACTCTATTCTAGTCTGTTATTCTATTTCTGAAATGCTTTACGGATACTGTACTACTTCACGGGGTTCCAACTGAACACAACAATATCTTAACATGGCATATCACATCACATACTGAGTATACTGGGCAATCTCTAACACTTGCGTTAGAATCTATATCATACTGATAGGTTTCATACACATTACAACCCAATGTTTCTCACATCGTACCAATATTCATAATAACGCAATACTCAACTTCTGAACATTCTACTGGTCTGTAATTTATTACACTATACTGATATTACTTAACTTGCCGAAGGAAACTAACTTTACATACCTTATCTTTGAATTATTCGTCCGTTGGACGAGGCTCGGCCGGTACTTCAACTATGTTCTCCCAACTGCATTCATAAATACGTCAATTAATACTAAATACAACTTTATTGTAACGAGCAACGTCACTTTCGATATAGTTTATAGCCTAAACTTAGGCTTATCGAAAGACGGTCGAAAACTCGCTATTTTTCAGCGACCCAGAAGGGAGAAATATTTACTTCTCAGCTAGGAACACATAGACACTAATTTAGAGCAATTCCACTTACCTTAGTTCGGTGGCTCGCCGACTCGTCGGCCGTATTTCACGAAACTAAATCCGTAGAAATGCTCTCTGCTGCTAAATACTTTGGTATCTAGGATTAATTTGAGTTTGGGCAGCGGTTGGCAGCGTAATCGGACGAAAATATATAATTTCCTTCGTTCCTTTCTTTTCCCCCTGCGTTTGCCTCTGTTTCTCTGGAAATTTTTAAGGATTTTATCATTTAAAACCGAAGTGGGGCTTTATATACTTGGGCCTGGACAAGGCCAACGTGTCACGGAGCCATCGCGGAGGCCTCTCCTCCGTGACACGCTGCCATCGCGGAGGGGCTCTGCCTCGGCTCCTTCCGCGATGGTTCGACGGGCTTCTCGTCCGATCTTTTCTCGGGCCTTTCTCCAGCACGTATGGCCTTCAAATATGCTTAACCAACGTGCGAATAGGTCGTCTAGGTGCCGAGAATTCTATGGGGTATAACAATTTTCTCCCAATATATAAGGATTTAGGGGGTGTGCGACCTATCAAATTAAATATCTATAAGTCTAGTTTCCATCGCATATAACCATTCGTCAATCTGACTTCGGATTAGAGAGATATTCGTATTTTTGCGTGACCGCGCAAGCAGGCACCTCACAAGGGTCCAAGGCGGTGGAGGATTATTTAATCCCCTTTGGTCGGTTGTTGGTCATCAAAATTCATTTTCCAGCATATATTTCTTATGAAACCTATCTCAAGTTCTCTCCATGATTTTCTTTGGGTTTTGGGGATAGAATCCATGGCTTAACATGATTTTGATGTCGAAAAGTCGGGAGCGTGGTGTAGTCCATGGTTTGGCATCTTTTCCGGGCGGTTGGTGGCTGTTTCGAGGTAAATCTGTTGGTAAGCCTTCTTTCTTTTGCTCTCCTTAGTTTTTAAGGTTGTTTATAGGTGTATTAATGCTGGTAGGTTGTTGTCTCGGAGTTTCTACCATTGAACTCCTATGAATCTTATCGGGTAAGCTTCGTTTGTCTTGTTTTATTGTTGAGTTGTATTGGCTGCGTTTTGGAAGAATCTTGGACTGCCTTTAGGCAGTAATTTCATGGTGTTGAAGGCTCAAGATCGGCTATGCTTGAAGCTAAGGTATGTTAGGCTTGTCCCTCCCTTTGTCGGCATGAATTCCATAACTGTTGTTGTCTGTGTTGACGTTTGTGTTGGATGTTTTGTGATGGCTTGTATTTTTGCTATTATTTAACTCTTGTTATGTTGTTTATATGGTGATAAAGGTGTGTATAAGGTGCTGGTTTGGTTGGTGTCTCGGGCTTGAGTGCGGAAAATCGTAGTCATGGAAAATTGTTAGGCTCGTGTCAAGAGGCCGTGTGTGAGGCATGTGGTCCTTGTAGCAAATTGTGGGATGTTTGAGTGAATAAGATTAGGTGATTATATTGGCAAGTGAATAAGGGATTAGAGAGGTTAAGGCCGATGGCTGCAACAATCTTTGTTATATTTGAATCGGCGACCGTGTCGATCGTGTCGATGGCACGTGACGACCATGGTGACACTTGGGTTGGTTTGGCCGTGTACCTTATTGTTAGTGGTGAGTAGAGTGTCTTGTGGGCTATTTCATCATGTATTATTATTGTTGTTCATTGTGTGCGTAATGTGTTTGAGGCCTTGTGGCTTGTGGATGCCCGACGCACGAGAGTGTTACCGGCCGAGGGGTTGAGCCCAAGGAGTGAAATGACCTACGGGGTTGAGAATGATGTCCTCCATAGTGTCGAGTTGAGACATGATTCGAGAGTGGTCTGACATGTCTGAGCCTTCCTGGGATTGCGATTGGTTCTCCTAGATGAATTAAGCTCCGCTAACTACGCACAGCTGAGAGAGTGTTTGGCAGTGTTTGATTGATGATGTTGATTAACTGGTGTTTACTTGTGATTTGTTTGGAATTATATTGTGATTGTTGCTTGTGTTATTTGTTATTTCATAGCAGTGGATGCTAGATGTTGGCTAGTGTTAGCTCAGGTCATTGAGAGGTTATGACAAGTGATCTGTGTCGGCTAGGTGTCGTTGTGTTGTTGTTTACTTTTGGAATTGCGGCGCTTATGGGTGCCAGGTAGGTTCTGTTTATATGTTTGCTTGTACTTGCCAGGATTATGGGGTCTAGGTAGGTTTTATGTGTTTACTTCATTTGAGTTCTCCTTCTGCGATATCTGGTATATTTGTTGATCTCTAATCTTAGTTTTTCAGTTGTTTCTGCCTTTTGTGCTCGGTACATTATTGTACTAACTCCCTAGTCGGGGCACTGCATTCATGCCTGCAGGTGATGATGGGCTATTAGATCAGTTTCTTGGTTGCTGAGTGGAGTTCCAGTTGAGTCGGTGTGCTCCAGTTCTTTTGTTGTTGCCAGAGGTTGAATTATGGGTAGTTTGGGGCCTTGTCCCCAGCAGTTAATTTCTATTATAGTTTTAGAGGCTCGTAGACATTTGTTGTGGGTCTAGTGTCATTGTTATAGGCCAAGTGGGCCATGTTGTATAGTTGTTCTTCTATTCCGTGGCCTCGACGACATATTATATTTATTTTTCTTGGTTGGTCAGGTGGGCCAGCTGCTATTATAGTCTATTGTCTTATTCTGATTGTATAGTTATTGTATTGTTGAACCTCATCGGTTCTGGCCTTTATTTTATTTTTTTGGAGTCGGGTATGCTCATATCAAGGGTGGCACCAGGTGCTAGTCATGCCTCCCTGGGTCTGGGGTGTGACAGAAAGCCCCTTTATCCAAGCTTTAGATAGCCAACCATCCTCCTCCTTTTTCCTCCTCAAAACTAGTAAGCTGACTGGACAGTGAAGCAGCCATTTGTATTTCCCATCCACCAAGCCAAGTCCCTTTCTTCAGAACTATATGGAGGGATACTCACCATAATATGAGATGTCATCTCCTCAAACAAATTTCTCCTTAGTTTACCCATGTCCCAACCTCCATTGATCATGAAGTCTCTTACCTCTACTTCCTCATCCATATAGCTTCCTCTAAGTAGTATAATGCCCCTTGTTAAGTCTAATTGTCAAACCAAACACTAGCAGATCCTGCTCTCAATTGCCACCAAATCTCATGTTCTACTTCTTCCCTTATCTCAATCATCTTTTTTCAAATATGAGAAGCTATTCTACTTGTAGCCACTATAGGATGTACCTTCTTACTATATTTATTCTACATGAATGCACTCCATAAAGAACTAGTGGAAACCTTAAAGTTCCACCAAAGTTTTGCTATCAAAGCTTTGGAAACATCATGAAGGGACTTGAAATCCACTCCACCTTCATTTCTAGGATAATACATATCATCACAAGCTACCTAGTGCCTTCCTTTATTTTCTCCAGTTGTACTCCAGAAAAACTTTGCTAGTTGTTGATGTATCTGCTCAATTGTCCCCTTAGGAGGGTTCATAGCTGATAACAGATAAACAAGTATGAATTGTACCACATGAGTAATGAGAATAAATCCGCCTCCAAATGTCAAGAATTTATTCTTCCACATTAAGATTCTTCTTGATATATTTCTCATTAACTCTTCAAAATAGGCTTTTTTCTTTCTACCATAGAAAACTGGGCACCCTAGGTATAAAAAAAGAAAAGATCCTTGATTTATTCCTGTCCACCTCTTGGTATTATGCCCTACCACCATAGGTGTTTTCTCATAGATATAAAAGAAACTTTTGTTTTTGTTAATTCTCTACCCAGAAACCTGTTCATACTCTGCCAGAACTCTCACCATCTTCTTCATTGACTTTCTTTCCCCTGAGCAGAATAGGATTGTATCATCTGCATATGACAAATGATTAATGTCAGGACTCCATTTAGGCATCCAATATTCCTTAAAATCAGGATCCTCATGTAGCTTGTTTAAACCCCTTAACAATACTTTAGCAGCAATTACGAATAACATAGGTGATAAAGGGTCAGCCTACTTTAACCCTCTTGAGGATCTGAAAAAACCATAAGAGTTACCATTCACCAACACAGAGTATCAATTGTTGGATACTAATCTCCAGACCATATCAATAATAATCTCTAAGAAGCCAAATTTTTTCAACACTTTTATAAGGAAAAACCATGTCACTCTGTCATATGCCATTGTCATATCCAACTTCACCACCACATTATGCCACTTATTTCTCAACTTAATATCTCTAATGATCTTCAGAGCTAGGAGAACATTTTTTGTAATACTTCTCCCTTTAACAAAACCAGATTGATTCCTTAAGATGATAAGTGGCAAGCACTGAGCCATTCTATCGTGCAACATTTTGGATAGTATCTTGTCTACAAAAGTGCTCAGACTGATAGGCCTAAGATTTAAAAAACTCTCCACCCTCTCTTTCTTGGGAATGAGGACCAAATTTGTGTGAATGATGAATCTGGATATCTCATACCCGCAGAAGAAAGCCTTTACCTTGTTGGTTATATCCTCTCCTATAATGTCCCGATAAACTTGAAAAAACAACCCTGAGAAGCAATCTGGACCAGTAGTGCTATCCCCATTCATCTCAAACACCATCTTTTTAACTTCCTCCATTTCTGGCAACCTGGTCATCTCCTCATTTTAAGCCTGTGATATTAGAGAAGGTATATTTTCTAACATAGCAAAATGTACTCCATCCCCCTCTTTTGAGAACTGATTTATAAAACAATTAGTGGTTGCCTCCCTTATAGCTTCTGAGGAACTTAATTACTGTTCCTCCTTCCCCCACCTAAATGTTTCTTATGT
The DNA here is from genome assembly GCA_035772735.1 of Datura wrightii. NCBI lineage: Eukaryota > Viridiplantae > Streptophyta > Magnoliopsida > Solanales > Solanaceae > Datura > Datura wrightii. Next base: position 25,774,453 of record JASDFA010000027.1, on the reverse strand, counting down.
GTAGCTTCCTTCTCCAACCTTTGACATAAGAGTGAAAAAATTTAGAGTTTTTATTCCTATCTCATTCCAGCTTTCTATTTCCAGAGTTCCTCCTCCATATGCTTATACCTTTTCAATTCCGCCTCAGCTTTACACAATTCCATCCTATTCTCAGGTGAAGGAAGCATCTCAAATTGAGTTTCCTTCACTTTAATTGTATCTTCCAAGGTAGCAATCTATTGAAAGATGTCACCAAAACATTGCTTATTCCATCTTGTTAGAGCCTTCTTCACTTTCTTCATCTTAGCTTTAAATTCCACAAAAGGATTACCAACAAAATATGCTTTTCAATTATCCCTTACCACCTCCTTGAACTTCTTATGCTTGGTTCAAAAATCAAGGAACTTGAAAGGTTTCACCACTAGCTCCTCATTAGTGTTGCAAACTACATGAAGAGGTGCATGATCAGATCCTTGCCTTATTAAATTATGGACTTCATTGGAAGGCAAGAGATCCAACAGTTCTTGATTAACCACCACTCTGTCCAATCTTTTGAAGATGCAATCACCTTCTATCCTTCCATTCCACCAAGTAAACTTGTTGCTACATGTTTTTAACTCCAATAACGCACTATTGCTTAGACACTGTGTAAAATCTACTGCCTCTGATTGCATAAATGGTAAACCATATTTCTTCTCCTCCTCTCTTAATATTACACTAAAGTCTCCTCCAACCATCCAGAGTTCATTTATAATTGTTGCCAACTCCTCCAGATTGTCCCATAACACAAGCCTTTTTAAATCATTACACCTGGCATAAATAGAAGTTATCTTAAAGTTCATGTTATAAGCAGTAAAAGACATAGTTACTTGCTGAGTTGTATCCTTAAACAGTTGACCCTCCCATTCGTCTCTCCAAAACACCCATATCTTTGTGAGTTGTTTGCAAAATAATGTTGGAATCCCAACCTTCTTTTGTATTGCTCCAAATCCTCAGACCCTTGAAAAGGCTCCATCAGGGCCACAAATGTATAATGATGTCTTTTGTTCAGATCAATTAACCTTTCAAATGCATTTTGAGTATTAACCACCTTATATTCTAAAATAGTAGTTTTCCAATCATTAATCACTACTAGATTGTTTGAAAAGCATTTTTTATGTTTTCCTAAATGTCCTAAACTTCCATATGATCTCTTAACTCTTGTTTCTGCAATTCTGAGAGTTCTTGCAAATTTGAAACCTCTCTGCTCTTCCCCTCTTTATCCCCATTATTCGAAACTATCACCACATCCTCCTTCACCGCTGAATTTTCCTGTACCTTATCAGTTGCCTTGATTTCTTCAGGTCTCCATAACACAATTGTTGTATGCTCTTATCCTTCATTACTTACCACTGGTCTATGAGCTGTCACCGACCCCTGTGATGTTAAATCTTGTTGTTTATCCCTATTTCTAGATGGGATAGGGGTACTCCTCTATCTTCACCAATTCTCATGTCATCTTTCTTGTTGGGCACCTTTTATTGTTGGATTTCATCATTATTCTCATATTCATGATCCTCCTCTTTTCTTTGCAAGAGTTCAAACTGGTTAGCATGCCTATTTTCGGTTTGAGGCTGCTTTTGGTTCAACACCTGCTCTCTCCTCCATCCTTTCTGTTGTCTTCCTCTCTTATGCTTCTTATGCCCTTGAGTCTGGAACTTCTCAATATTCTTGGAGGATATCTTCTCATTACTATCATCCTTCTGATTCTCTTTCTCTACTCTTTTCTCCTTAGGTCGATGTTGAACCTTCTTCCCATGCTCCATATCTGTTTTTCTGGGATACAACTCCGGGTGAAGCACAAAACATTCTTGATCATTGTGCCTCTGGATCTTACAGTTTATTTAGTATTTCGGGACATGATCATACTTAATCTGAATTCATTTCTCTACTACCTCCCTTATTGCTTCCTTATACCAACATTAATTCATTTTGAAAAATCACCCAATAAATCCACTTCCACTTTAACCCTAGCACAACTAGGTCTAATTTGAATTCTTGTGGCCATGTCAACTTGCAAAGGTTTTCCAACTGCAGCAGCAAGTGAGAAAATGGCTTCCTTCATAAAAAAGTTTGGTGGCAGCGATGGAAATGAAATCCATGTTATAGTTGTCGTCGTTTCCTCTTCAGGATCAAACAAAGGATCCCATTTTAATGTTCTCATCGGGTCTGTCCATTGTCTGCGGGTTAAGTAAAAGGTAGGCTTTGATAATAGGTTCACATAATCCTCCATGGTAGACGCTCTTATCAACACATGTCTTGTACTTAATAGGTCAATATTACATTCCCCCTTCAAATCACACTTCTTAGGAATTATTTTTCATAATTCTTGAATATCCGACCATCCATAAGAAAAATTCCCAATAACAGCGTATTGAAGATTTTCTTTGTAAATCATTTGAGTGACTTCATCCTCCTCCTAGATGACCCTCGACTGTCCATGCAAATAAGTAACAGGCTTCACTGGAATAGGCTTCACAACAACATGTGTTGGTCATAACTTGGCCGCATAATCTAAAGGCGGTTTTACCATATTGTGGGAAAGGTCAGCCTCAGGCGGAGGATGCCCTGACGGAGGGGTGGTCATTGCCACCAAAAGTACGTTGATCATCGGCGACACAATCTACAATAAGCAAACTAGGGTTTTTTTGCGCACTTTCCGGAACCATCTAATTTTTTACTTTCTCCTGACCAAAAAGACACTTTTTTATATCCCTTCTTATTCTTATAATTTGTTTTAAGAAGAATAATATATTTTATTTAACAATAATATAATTTGAAACTTTACATTTTATATCTCATGATTTTATAATCATAAAAATACCATGACTTATTTTGTTAAATCTATTTTAAACTCTATATTTCGCCAAATAAATTTTAATAAAAATGAAACCGCAGGAAGTAATAGTTTCATGTTCAAATGTGTTAAGTACAATGCTAGTATTAATTTAAAGTCTCATATTTAAATTTTAACATATAATTATATTTTAATAAAAAAAACGTTACTCTTCAAGTAAAAGTTTTTGATACAAATTTAAATGATCCGAAATAAGCACACTGGATAGAAAGAAAGGAAAAAGGAATTATGTAATGGTCTTGAAAGTGGTCACCACTAGAATGAATTGAGTGCCTCCCCTTCCCAAAATAAATGATTTTTAAAAAAATTATTTATTTTAAAAAAATTAATTTTTTAATATTTTTTATTTATTTAAATAAAAATATCATTAATTTTTTTTATCAATAAAACACCACTTATAATTTATTTTGAAGCAGGAGGAAATACTAACTTTGATTGGAAAGGCATGTGTGTGTCAGCAGTCAGCATTAGAAACATAAACCGCCGGCGCCAGAGGACCACGTGCTCTCTCTCTCTGTTTTCGCTGTAATTTTGACTGCATTTACTCCACTGCTCTATATGTGCGCTAGCGTTATCATTCAAGTCTTTGCTCTCCCTACGCTTTTCATTTTGCACCTATTTCGCCGCCCTTTACTTCAACTCTATTTATTATTCATCTCTCTATTTATGTAGTACTTCTTTTTTGTTTTTAGTTTGTATTAAAAAAATTAAAAACTTTTACCTGATTAAATAATAATAACATATGTTGTATGATCGGAAGTAACTTTTTTTGACTCCCTCCGTTTATAATTCAATATAAATATAAATATTTTGTCACATTTAAAGTTACTAAATTTAATTTATTTTATCACATTTAAATATTAGATCATATTTAATATTTATTATTTTTAAATTTTATAGCGAATCAAATTATCTCATTTTATTGAACAAATATGTATTTTCTTTTGTCTCATAAAATGTTCATATTTGTAAAAACTATTCATTCTTATTTGGAAGAAATAAAGAAGAAAAAAATATTATTAAAAAAAAAAGAAAGGAATAAAATGAAAAACAAATTTAACTATACTTTAAAGAAGAAGAAAATGAAGAACAATTGAAGGAGTATAAAGAAGAAAGGAAAATTTTGAAGAAGAAGAAGAAAATCTGTCACATAAGAAAAGAAAAAGAAAAAGAAATTTTAAAAAGAAAAATATAAAGTAATATATGAGCGACATTATTCATGTTATATAGGTAAAATTTAATGGCAGAAAAATCTGTCACACCCGTAAAAAAAAGATAAATATTTGATTCAAATCAATGTCTATATATATAAAATAAATAATAATTAAAATATATAATAATCCAATTATAAACTTAAAAAACATGAATATTTTGAATAGGTTCTTCATCATTCGCTCAACTAAATATGATATGACGTTCAATTACTAGTTACGGAGTGTGGAGTAATGACTTGAAATAAAAGATATACAGCATTTTATTATTATAAATTCTAGCTCCCCTTAAAATAATAATCTTGCATTCTCAAATCCTGTCGGCGTTCAACAAGGCAGCTATAAATGCCCCTGATACCCCTAAGCTGCGGAAACCCCTTTCTGTCACTCTCTGGTTCCCTTTTGTTCCTTACAACTGGTCGTGCTGATGGTCTTTCAAAGTTCCACCACGTGCGGCGGCGGTCGGAAAGAGACGCAGACTGTAGGAACATCCAAGGAACTTCACTTTCGCGGCGTCCGGAAGCGGCCATGGGGGCGGTACGCGGCGGAGATTCGCGATCCCTGGAAGAAGTCGCGTCGTTGGCTCGGCACATTTGACACCGCGGAGGAGGCTGCCCTAGCGTACGACGAGGCCGCACGGAGTCTCCGTGGACCCAAGGCGAAGACTAATTTTGGGCCTGATGGCTTTGCAGCCGGCCCACGATCGACGAAGCCCACTTTCTGCCAAGAAAAGCTACCGCATTGGCGCTTTCAGGCCCATGAAAATCAGAGCAGATTTGATCCGGTGGCTAGTTCCGAGTGCAGGGGGTATAAGCTAGAAGGCATTGGTTTTGTAATGAATGAGCAGGAGAAGAAGAAGACTGAGAAGAAGCCTTTCTTGTTCGATCTAAATCTGCCTGCTCCACTCTTCTAATTAAGCTGGACGTGTAAAGGTGGTTTTTTAATTGAAGAATAATCGAGAAATACGTGTTTATACTAAGTACTTATCAGAAAGAAGTAAAAAAGAATTTGTACATATAATGGCATTTTGTACCGTCTTAAAATTATTTTTACATCTATTTTATCTTTCGACATTGCCACCGGAAATCGGAATGCTAAGGTTTCATGAAGCCCACTATAATTTGCTGGAAAGATATCAGTGTACTCATCCTTGGTTGTTTTATTTTAAAATGTGAGAACGAAGCAAGAAGATTTACGCAATCGGTGCTCAAACTTTCACCAAAGTCTCTTAATTTTTCTCTCCCATAAAAAGTGAAAGGGAAAAGAAAAAAAAGAAAAACTCTGTTTTTTTAAAATATTTATTAATTAATATAATAAAAAATAAAGAAATTTTAAAAATTATTATAAAATTTAAAAAATATATAAACTAAGTAGAAATGTATTAAAATTAATAATGGACTAAAAAAATAATAATCAGAGAAAAACGCAAAGAAGTAACACACAATTAGAAACATGAAAATAGAGAAATTGGCGAAGGATAATGCATTCTTGCTTTATAGTTTATTTTATTTCTTTATCCGTGAAAAATGAAAAGAGAAAAATAAATTGTAAGGCTAAGAATATGAAATATTTAAATTTTTAGCTTTTTCAAAATTTAATAACAAATAAATTTTTTATATTAATGTAAATGTATATTTACTAATTTTAATAATTATGCCTCAAAATAAAATTCGTGTAATACCTAAAGTGCATTCAAAATTGATAAAACTTATACGTCACCGTAATTTTTGAAAAATTATCCCAATATGCTTTACCCAAAAATTCGCCCAAAATACCTTTTAAGACATTGTTTTGGACGTAACGGTAAGAGCGATGTTGCGAAAGTGGAAAGGGGTTGGGTCTGTAGTTTCGGCCAATGGTTTTTGGTGAAATCCCTAGTTTCTGAGTGGAAGTTGTATTACCTACCTAGTAATTAGGAAAGTTGTTGTGATCTTTTGAAATATATCCAATGTAATTAATATTGTGAATGGTTTTGTACAGCGGCGGCAAAGACAAATAATTTCTCCCGAGAGTGGGATAACAATTTTAAATTATTCCAATCTGAAGTTAATTATTTTATAATAACTTGTCTCCCTACTAAATGATCCCTTAGAACAAAAACTAATTACTACACTTATGCATTGAAATCTGTCCATATAGTAACATAATCATACAACTCGTAATATCTTCTAAAAACAAGAGACTTAAATAGATGGGTATATTTCAAGGTCATTTGCATTTTATCGCAATAACTCTCTGTTGGAATTTTAAACATTATAATATTATAAGATATTTATTTTTCACGTTTATAGTGTTGAATTTGATTTTTACTATTTTATAATTTTTATCTCATTAGTATGCCTTGTAATTTATGTAATCTCTAAGATATAATTATTTCATAACTTATCTACATTATTGCCTAGTTCTTCCAATTCATTACAAGGAAGAATTTTTCACCTATAAATCTTGTGTTGGAGTAGAAGAAAAATATAGAGTGCATAAAAAGTGAGTAGAAAAAGAGAGTTTTATATAGCTAAAGGAAGGTGTTCTTTTGGTGTAATTTTGGAACTCAACTCTTGTCCAGAGTTTGTTGATTATATAGTGTTGATGAGCTGTTGTATTTTGGAGGGGACAACTCAAGAAGATTACTATTGGACCGGTAAAGTTTTGCTGCAGTAGGCTTGAATCTCCATAAAGAGAGCGAGATATTCGCGCCTCTGTGAAGATATTTTATTTTTTAATTTTAATTGTAATTTACCAACAATTTTAAAGATATTCAATGGGTATAATTGAAAAATCTGAGGATATCAAGATGGGAGATCTTAACATGCCATTTAAGTTCAATGGTACTCGTTTCAGGAGATGGAAGGGTAAATAACTTTTGTTTCTTAATCTTCTCAATGTTTCTTATGTGTTAACTGAGAAGAATCTAAATAAAGTAGACAACTCTTTCATGAATAAAGATGAATTTATTTCTCTTCAAGAGAAAGTTGAAGAGTACGATGATGATTCCTATAAATGTCGATATTACCTTCTAAATTGTCTATCTGATATTTTTTATGATTATTATGATAGAATTTACTCTAGTGCAATAAAAATTTGGAAAGCAATGCAGATAAATATGATACCGAAGAGGTTAGAGCGAAAAAATATACTGCTTGCATATTTTTTCGTTTCCAACTACAACAGATCAGTGGTAGACCAAGCTCAAGCAAGACTTTATAATGATTGTTGGAGAGCTCAGGTCCAAGGAGATAAAATTGGAGATAACCTCATTGTTTGTGGCATAGTAGATAAATTTTTACCTTCTTGAAAGGAATTTCAAAAATTTATGCACCACAAACAAAGAAAATATCACTTAAGACGTTGATAATGTGAATCTGCATGGAAGAGGAGGCAAGGGTCCAAGATGCACTTTTACGATAAGAAGAGAGCAACCTCAGAGAGAAGGTAAATTTAATTACTTCAAATAATGCTGCTTCTGATACTCACAAAAATACTTCCGTGACACCTAAGAAGAAAAAGTTTAAGAAAATAATGGTAGACCTCCCAAGAAAAATAAGAGTGGTAATGACCAAGCACTAAATCGATAAGTTCAAGATGTAGGACTATGCTTTGTCTGTGGGAAGAATGGGCATACAAATTTAAAAAAATGTGGTCCTACACCTCCGGAAAATCACGTTGCCGAAGAGTCTTTTGCGGTGATAATAACAAACATAAATATGGTTGACAATATTTATGGATGATTTCTCTAGTATACATATGTTTACTTGATAAAAAATAAAAATGATGCATTTGAAAATTTTAAAATTTATCTCCATGAGGTTGAAAATCAGTTTAGTAAAAAAATAAAAAGAAGTAGAATTGATAGAGGCCGTAAATATGAGTTTAATTCTTTTATTCGATCATTGGGAATAATTCATGAAACTACTCTACCTTATTCTCTTGCATCTAATGATGTAGCAGAAAGGAAAAATAAAAACTTTAATTGAGTTGACTAATGTCATGCTTATTGAGTCAGGTGCACCTCTAAATTTGTGGGATGAAGCTATTTTGACTACTTGTTATGTATTAAATCGAGTGCCTCATAAAAGGACAAAATTAACACCATTTGAATTGTGGAAATGTCACAGGCCAAAATTGGTATATCTAAGAGTTTGGGATTGTCTAGCCTATGTGAGGCTAATGGATCCCAAAATTACTAAATTGGGTAAAGACTACTTGTGCTTTTCCTGGTTATGTTTCAAATAGTACAACCTATAGATCTTTTAATCTTGAATATAATAAAATAATAGAATTAGGTGATGCTATTTCTATTTTATTCTAAAAATAGTGGGGGTCAAAGGATTGAACAAAATATTTTGTCAGTACTTCTACTTTCATTTTGAGAAATAAGGAATATGATGGTTTTGAGTTAAGAAAAAGTAAAAAAGTTATAGAAAAAAAAATTTTGATCCTGATTTTTATGTTTTTAATGTTGGAAATGACACTCACATTTTACAAGAAGTTTTATCTTCACATGATGTTTTTTTTCGAAAATAGGTTGTAAATGATGAAATGAAATCACTAAATTCCATTAAGATTTGAAAGTTAGTTGATTTACAACCAGGTTGTAAAACAATTGGGTGTAAATGGATCGTAAGAAAAAAAGTTAAAATCGGATGGATACGTTGATAAATATAAGGCTAGACTAGTTGCTAAAGGTTTCAAGCAACTAAAATGCCTAAAAATTTTTGATATTTTTTCTCCGATAACGAGAATTACTTCCATTAGATGTTTAAGTGCTATTGCTGTAATTTTTTTATTTACATATTCATCAAATGGGATGTAAAAACTGTTGTTTACATGAATGAGGAGATTAATATGGTACAACTCGAAGGTTTTGTTAAAGCAGACCAAGAAAATAAAGTGTGTAAACTTACTAAATCCCTATATGGCCTGAAAAATGAACCAAGGCAATGACATGAGAAGTTTGATTTCTACATGATTGAAAATGATTTAAAAAATAAATGAGTGTGATAAGTGCATCTATCATAAGTATTGAAATAATTCACATGTTATTGTTTGCTTCTATGTTGATGATTTATTGATTGTTGGCTCTGATATAAATGTTATTGGAGAAACTAAAAATATTCTTATAAGCCATTTTGATATGAAAGATCTTGATGAGGCCAATTTTATTCTTGGAATAAAAATTACTAGAATATATGATGGAATTTTCCTTGACCAGACACATTACGTTGAGAAAATTTTGAAAAGAATAAAATTTTCTTAATTGCAAGCATGTCGTAGCTCTTCTGATTCAAGTGTCACTTGTACAAAGTGAAAATGATATGATAAATCAGAAGGAGTATGCTAGCTTAATTGGAAGTTTGAAATATGTGACTGATTGCAATCGGCTTGATATTGCATATGCAGTAAAAGTACTTAATAGGTTTACAAGCAAGCTAGGTAATGAACATTGACATGCCATAAATTTGGACAAAAATTAGTGGCTTATTGTATAAAAAATATCCTGTTGTACTTAAAGGCTTTTCTGATGCAGATTGAATACTTTGTCTGGTGATTCCTGTTTTACTACTGGTTATATTTTTACTTTGGGAGATGGTGCTATTAGTTGAAAATTAAAAAACAAACAATTATTTCTAACTTTACCATCGAGACTGAACTAATAACTTTAGTTTCAGCTAGTGAAGAAACAAATTGGTTGAGAGATTTATTGCTTCAAATACCTTATTTTGAAAAATCAATTCCTTATATTTTAATTCATTGTGATAGTATTGATGTAATTGGTAGAGTTCAAAGCCATTATTACAATGGTAAATCCAGACTCGTAAGGAGAAAACACAGTATTGTGAGATTATATTTGACAAGTGGTACTATTAATATTGATTATGTCAAATCTTGCGGATCCATTGACTAAGGCGTTAGCAAGAGAAAAGATCTGGAGCACATTGAAGGAGATAGAATTGAAGCCCATAAATTCATAAATCATAAATGAGAAAAGCTAACTTGGGGACTAGAGATCCTATAACCAGGTTCAGTGCGAAAAATAAATCATATGATGACTTGTTGTGAAATGCACTATGTTTTTTATTCTCACCCTATGATGTAAGTGCATTTTTCGTGTAATATTTTGTAGAGGTTGAGTTTAAAAAACACTTAATAAAAATTTGTAGCTCGTACGAGTGGGGTGTTAAACTTACAGGAGCACCCTCGATATATTTCACCTATGTGAGTGTGGAAGTAGTTCTTTTCCTATGATGATAATGATAATAGGGCTTGTTTTAAAAAATACTCATAAAAATCAGGATAGCATAAGGCCGTAATGTGCTAGCTATTAAAGCTCATGTCAACATCTTGATTATTGTGTGTAAGCAGTGATACTTATTTCCCTGAAGTAGTCATACTTCAAATTTGAGACCACTACGACTCCAGAGTAAAGATTACTGTTTTATTAAGTGAAGATTTAATATAGAGCACACTTTCATTATGCATAATAGTCTCCCTTCAGTTGATAAACTCTCTTACTTTAATATTAAAATGAGTAGGGGATTGTTGGAATTTAAAGCATTTTAATATTATGAAATATTTTATTTCTCGTATTCATGGTAATGAATATGACCTTTACTATTTCATAACCTCTATCTTATTATTCACCCATTATTCTACTTCATTATGCCTTGTAACCTATGTAACCTCTAAGGCATAATTCTCCCATAACTTACCTACATTATTATCCATATTCTTCCAATTCATTACAAGGAAGAATTCTTCACCTATAAATAGTGTGGTCTTGTCTTATGTTGGAGTAGAAGAAAAACATTGAGTGCATAAAAAGATAGTTTTATATAGCTAAAGAAAGATGTTCTTTTGGTGGAGTTTTGGACTCACCTCTTGTCTAGAATTTGTCGAGTCATACAGTGTTATTGGGTTGTTGTATCTTGGATAAATTAAGATGATTATGCTGGACCAGTAAAATTTTACTGCAATGAGCTTGAATCTTCTTAAAAAGAGCGAGATATCCACGCCTCAACCTAGAAATTTTTATCTTCTTCATTTTATTTTGCAATTGTAATTGTAATTTCACCAATACTCTCAAATTATGTCCCATATTATTACAATATCTCTAAATATAAATTTAATTGTTAAGAATAAAAGTTAAAAACTAATTTACTTAAAAGAATAAAAATAAAAAAATTGATTCAAATAAATCATGCAATTAAATGTGTGTTTGACGAGAAAATTGGAGAGCTGCCCACTTTTTGGATCAATTTCTAGTTCTTATACGCGTTTGAAATTACACAAATGGTTACAAAGTTAATTTTTCATTTCATCATAGTCAGATATGTTATAAACATATTTGTATTATAATGAATGTCTATAAAGGTATTTGTATTGTACTGGATACATGTGTTTATATCATTGTGAAAGTCTATCTTTTGGAGAAAAGTTAGGAGAAATTATCCCTATAAATAGAGGGGTTCTCCTTCGTTGTATTTCATCCAATCAAAAGAAATAAGAACTTCTCTCCTTCTCTCTTTCTCTATAATATTCTTGTTCTTTCTTTATTATTTCATAACACGTTATCAGCACGAGTCTCTGCCTTGAGCACTCACTTTGAAAGATCTGAGGTAAGAAAAATTAAAGTTTTCTTAGAAAGATGAATGTTAGTATTTCTTGATATTTATGTATTTACTAATAACAACATCGATTTTGTATGTGAACTTGAGGAACGACTTATTGATTCACTTGGCACTTCATGCCTCATAATTGTTCCAGAAGAACAAAATTGTGAAAATATATTTGTTCCAGCAGAACAATATTGTGAAAATATGTTAGAGAAATCATCTATGTTATATGCATACCTCGATTTGCTCCCGAAGTAGCAATATCTTAAAAGAGGTTTTAAGCTATCATAGCTTATGTGGTTAAGACATATTTAGATGATCATGTTCCATTCCTGAAGAATGAGAAATTGAGAACTTTTGATAAATGTTACAAATATAGATCTAATACAGATCTAGTCCCTGAAGTGAAATCAAAGCATCAAAAATCCATATGGATGCAATGGGTCTTGGAGACACCATTAAAAGTGAAAACAAAGCATCAAAAATCCATATGGATGCAATGGGTCTTGGAGACACCATTAAAAGTGAAAACAAAGCATCAAAACAAGATCGTGCTAAGGCTATGATATTCTTGCGTCATCATCTTGGCGAAATTCTTAAAATTGAATATCTCACGATCAAGGATCTACTTGTTTTGTGGAATAGCCTAAAAGAAAGGTATGACCACCTGAAGATGGTCATCCACCCAAAGGCACGATATGATTGGATCCATCAAGACTATAAGTCTATTCATGAGTATAACTCATCAACATTCAAAATTGTTTCTAAGTTGAAACTATGTGGAGAAACTATAAATGATGTTGATTTGATTGAATATATGGTAGTATACAAAATTAACTGAGAGCTCCGGAAGAGCTAATGTATTACTACCTGAAGGAATGAAATTGTTGTAGTAAGTCTCAAAAGGAAACTTATAAGTTTCAAGGACATTGAAAAAAAATGAGACTATAAATTATGGGAAGATCTAATATCTTCATGCTACTACAATTGAAGCGGGTTATAAATATTTATGTAAAAGATTACCCGACGGTTTTTTTATTTGTAGTACATAAATATGGGTATGATGATGAAATCACATACGAAAGTAAACTAGAAGTTTACTGAAATAAGTTGGCATAACCGGTTGGCCATCCCGGTTCAAATGTGATGCAAAAATAATTGAGAATTCACGTGGCTATATGTTGAAGAAATAAAAGATTCTTCAAGAATTCTCTTGTGTTGGTTGTTCTCGTGATAGAATGATCTTGATCAGCTAAGATTGAAATTATATTCCTTGAAATTTTGAAACTTATAAAAGGGTGAATATGGGCCCGTTCACCTACCATGTGAACCATTTGCTAACAGATGCATCTATGATATGGTCACATGTGTTTTGATATCAACTTGCAATTGATTTTTGTAAGGTTGTTGCTCGAATTATTAAATTAAGAGCAGAGTTCCAAATTATAAAATCATGTTGATAATGCTGATTCATATCTATGTTGGTTTAGCAAAAATTGTATGCCTCAAATTATAGCTAAATCATTGGTTATGAGAATAAAACTCCAAATAAAATTTGGTATGAGATATGTTTATTTAACATATAGCAACACTTGAATGCATCAAGCCAACAAGGTCCCCCTATCACAATTGGTTCAGGGTCAGGAACCAAATAATTCCATCTAAAAATTTGAATGTGCGATATATGATTCAATTGCTCCACCGCAACGCACAAAGATGAGTCCCCAAATGAGCTTGAGGGGTAAATGTTAGTTTTTCTAACATTAGGGGGAGAAGTGATTAGCAACTGAAAATTGAATGTGGGGTGAATTATCTAGATCCTCGGAAAAAAAAAAGTGAACTTAAAGTTCAATAGATAATTCACTTGCAAAATATTGCAAATCAATTGCCAGATCTATTTGCTAACTCTATTTTATAATTCAGTTGCAAATGCTTCAATGAAAGGTCCTTGAAGGACAGGGTCTATGAGACGCCTGAAGCGTGATAGACCAAACGGTTCCAAATATAGAACTCCTTGAAAAAGGAGAGGAGCAAATGATTAAGATGGTCATAATGATGAGGCAAGTGCTTTGAGAAAGCATTACGACATAACACTTCATAAAACCTTGGCAAAGGTTCAGGTACCTGAAAATGACGAAAAATGAAGAGATCTCAATAAGTTATGTCGCACTGGAACTGATCGTCGACGATATTTTTGATACAATATAGTGTGCAATATTGTAAAAGATTGTGAGGATCTGAATTCTACGTCTATTAAAGCATGTTGATGTAGAAATAATTATCAAGTGAAATGATGCGTATTGATTAGCATAAAGCTTATTGGACCCGTAGTCCAGACACTAGAAGATGTCACACATTTAAATACTAATTAATGTTATCACTTGACAAAATTTGTACGAAAATCATGAAGGATTCGAAATGCCTGAAGCATTTACAAGTTTCTTTAAACTTGTTCATAATTCTTATATGAGGAAATCCTTGGTCCTGAAGTACCATATCTTAGTGTGATTGATGCACTAATATATCTTGCTAATACTACAAGGCATAACATTCGGTTAATTTGTTAGCAAGTCCCGATCTTGTTGGTTATGCTGATGCTGGGTATTTATCTGACCCACACACAAAGCTCAATCTCAAACTGGCTACGTGTTCATATGTGGAGGTACTGCTATATCTTGGAGATGTACAAAGCAGTCTCTCGTAGCTATTTCATCAAATCATGTTGAGATAATAGCTATTCATGAAGCAAGCCGAGAATGTGTGTGGTTAAGGTCCATGATACATCTCATTAGAGAAAAATGTGGTTTGAAATGTGACAAAGTACCCACAATTTTGTATGAAGATAATGCAACATGCATAACACAACTAAAGGGAGGATTCATGAAAAGAGATAGAACGAAGCACATCTCGCCAAAGTTTTTCTAAACACATGAGCTCCAAAAGAATGGTGATATCAATGTGCAACAGATTCATTCAAGTGACAATGTGTCTGATTTATTCACCAAATCTCTACCAACTGCAACTTTCAAGAAGATGGTGCAGAAGATCGGGATGCAAAGATTCAAGGATGTTCTCATTAGAGGGAGTTAATACGCGCTGTACTCTTTTTCCCTTACGAGGTTTTGTCCCACTGGGTTTTCCTTGTAAGGTTTTTAGTGAGGCAGCCAAAATGCGTATTATCAGATATGTGTACTCTTTTTCCTTCACTAGATTTTTTTCCACTGGGTTTTTTCTAGTAAGGTTTTAACGAGGCACATTATCTATCAAATAGACATTCAAGGGGGAGTGTTATAAACATATTTGTATTATAGTGAATGTCTATAAAGGTATTTGTATCGTACTGGATACATGTGTTTATATCATTGTGAAAGTCTATCTTTTGGAGAAAAGTTAGGAGAAATTATCCCTATAAATAGAGGGGTTCTCCTTCATTGTATTTCATCCAATCAAAAAAAAAAAAAGAACTTCTCTCCTTCTCTCTTTCTCTATAATATTCTTATTCTTTCTTTATTATTTTATAACAAGATAACTGTTTTTGTTACGTAAAAATCACAAGACTCATCATGATACCAGAAAAGATATATATCAAAACGAATTATTGATCAGTTTTTGGTTGAACTGCAGAAAAAATTAATCTCTCCATTTATCCCTCTATTTAATAATTAAATTTTAAAAGAATTAAAAATTTAAGAGAATCGCCTGCCTTTGGGCCAACCCAGTCAATTCTTAAATGACTGCCTTGTCCAAAAAACTGCAGAGAACAAAACAAAATTCATGGTCAAAATCTTGGCCCACTATATTATTGAAATTTAATGATGCATAATGCATTTGTCTTTCTACGGGCATTAATGTTAAGAACATTGAAAAAAAAAAGGAAAAAAGAAAAGCTTGATGTGTTGTATATATATTTATACCAGTGAATTTATCCGCGCTTCGCGCAGTAATAAAATCTTCTATTTATTTAATAAAATAATATTTTCTGATTCTCAAATTTTAAATATCCAAAAGATATATCTTCAAGTTTTTCTTGAGAAGATAGTTTTTAAGTTCATGTCATAGGTATTTAGCATATCCTTAAGTTCGCAAAATTAAACTAAACCAGAAACTCCAATCAAATATGACCTTGGAGGAGGAATCGAGAAATAAAAAGAAGTTGCCACGACAGAAGAACAATGAAAATCTAAAGAAAAAATGCCAAATTCATTTTATATTAGAAGTGTCAAAACTAAGTAAAATATTCCACGTAAAATGTTACACCCCGTAAGTTTCTGGCATTTAGTCGACCTATTCGCATGTTGGTTGAGAGTTTTGAGAATGCCACACGTGCGAGAAAAGGGCTCGGGGAAAGGCCGAACGAGTGCCAAGTTGGAATTTCGCAAGAGGAGGCCAAATCGCGCTGCCCAAAGGGGCAAAGTGGCATGGAGCTGGGACCTCCGCGTTAGCCAACGTGGCACGGAGCCAAAACGGCCCGTTGGCTAGCGTGCCACGTTTCCATGTATTTTGCTGCAAGTATATATAGGCCTCACCCTTTAACTTTATATCATTTTCTATTATACACACGACCAAAAATAGAGGGAGGACGAAGAGAATATATAATTTTCTTCCGTTTACGCCACCATACGCAGTCCAAACTCGAATTAACTTTGGATAGCGAAGTATAAAGTTGTCGGGAGCATTCCTGCGGAGTTAAGTTTCGCGAAATTCGGCCGGCGAATCGTTTTCACGCCGAGCTAATATAAGTGAAATTGCTCCAAACTAGTGTTAATATACTCCCAGCATTAAAGTGAGTATTTCTCCCTTCTAGACCCCCGAGAAATAGCGAGTTTTTGGCCGTTCTTCGATAAGTCAAAGAATAGGCAGTAGGTATAGCCATAATATGGTTTCTTTCCAAAATAATAGTAGAATTAATTCTATTCTTTTTTGAATATTAATACAGTTGGGAGAAATAGCTGAATACTAGCCGAGCTATGCCAGTTAATCAGAAAGTCGATAGTTGAGGTATGTAAAGCCAGTTTGTTTCAGCAAGCTAGTAGTTCCAGTATAGAAAAATAGTACAAATTCCAGTAGAATGTTTTAGAAGCCGTATATTATATTCAGTATGAGTTTAGTAAGCATGTTAGAATTATTATACAGTGTTCATCATGAAACTCAGTAAAACAGTATAATTCCCAGCAGAATATTCCAGAAATATTATTTCAGACTCAGTATATCTCAGTATCAGATTCAGTATATTTCAGTATGAGATTCAGAACAGAATACCAGAACATAAATATTATTATCAGATCCAGTATATATATTACATGTTCCTATTGCTATCTGTGGAGACATGATTGCTCTGTGTTGGGCACCCTTAGAGCTTCCTTGACTGCCCCAGGATTAAGAGTTATGTCGACTCGCCCGCCAGAGGGTGAGGATACGTCGCTCTACGGAGTGGCATGCCGTCCGCTAGCGGATGAAGATGGGATGCAGATTCCCCATAGCAGGCTGATCAGCACTATACCACACCCCCTGTCGAGCACTTGCGTCCGGGGTGCAGATTTAAAATTTCAGATTTCAGGAGTCCTCCGGACTCAGATACAGCTATAGTCAGGGGCCCAGCGAGCCCAAGTTGCATACCCAGGAGGCCGACATGATGCTCAAATTTACTAGGTGGATGGTATGACCTGGGTAGGGGTATATAGATTGTGTGCTGGTTGGTACCTTACGGCTTATGGGGGCTGGTAAGGTTCTTGTATGCTATGTTGTGTTAGTTATTAATGGATAGAAGGTAGACCTCCATGTTATCAGGTATGACTCTTACTCTCTTCAGTAAAGTTACGCTCTTTTCAGTCAGTCTCCGCCCGTCTCCTATTACTTCAGTATCTATCAGTATTATTATTTTCTTTCAGTTATTTTCAGTTATTGCTTTGCATACTCAGTACCAGTGGTATTGATGCCTGTTTTGGGGCGCTGCATTACTTGCCTGCAGGTACTCATAGACGAGGAGCAGATCTCTCGTAGTTCCAGCCAGCATACAGAGTCTTCAACTCCTATCATCCGGAGCTTGACAGCTAAAGATTTACTTCCCTTTTTGTTTGTACAGTATGGGTAGGCTGGGGCCCTGTCCCGACCATCTTATTATTCTTAGAGGCTTGTGGATTGCATATTCCCTGTGGTTTGTTGTACCGGTCGTGTGGGGCTGTATGTATGTTTCAGTTTGCATGTGATGGCCGTGTGGGGCCTTGTTCAGTTGTCAGTTGTCAGTTGGTGACCTTGTCGGTCACAGATCAATTCAGCACTTGATTATACTTTTCAGTGATAACTAGTCAGCATGGTGGCCTTGTCGGCCCGCATAGGTTCCCTTATGCTCAGTTGTTCTAGTTAGCTGTTATATTCCTATAGGTGGCTATAGGCCTAGTCGGCCGGAGGCTGTATTTACAGCCGTTATATAGCCCGTTGTTTTCATAAATGCAGAATTAGAGCCAGCCTAGCACCAGAAGTGCTTAGGCTCAGTAGTCCAGCAGTCCAGGTCCTAGTAGAGAACCCGGTGCCAGTCATGCCTCCCAAGGCGGGGCGTGACAAACTTGGTATCAGAGCAGGTCGTATCCCAGAGAGTCTGCAAGCCGTGCTAAGTAGAGTCTTGTCTATGGATGTGTTGTGCACCACATACCATAGGCAGTAGGCTGCAAGGCATGATAGGATGGTTACTCTTTCTTCACATTCAGTCGTGCCATAGAGCAGTACAGTATAGGGTTGAGTCCCTAAAGCTTACTATACTGTTTGTTTACAGATAAAATATCAGATCAGCGACATCCTATAACAGGCCGAAGATTGGATACAGCAGCAGGAGAGGGCACCAGCAGGATGCACCAGTCTCGATTAGAATCAGCCCGTTCTGAGGGCGATACAGAGGCATCGTCCCGACCTTCTCAACAGTCTCCACCCCATCAGGAGTCACTCGGGACGACACCACCTCCGACAGTTCCTATACCTACACCATCTGACCAGGAGGTCAGGAGTGCCGTAGTTATGTTAGCGCGAATGATGGCTACTCAACGCCAGTCAATGCCACCTACAGCTGTAGAGTTATCAGGTGGGCCTGGTAGTTAGAGAGCCCGAGAATTCCTGGCACTAGATCCCCCGCAGTTTACCGGGACAGATCGAACAGAGGACCCCCAACACTTCCTGGATCAGATGTAGAGGATTTTTCGGGTAATGCATGTTACATCTACAGAGTCGATTGAATTGGCGGTATTTCGACTGCGGGATATTGCTGTGTTATGGTATGAGAGTTTGGAAAGGTCTCGAGGGAGAGATGTTGCCCCTCCGACTTGGTCCAGTTTTTCAGAGGCTTTCCTGGACCGTTACCTACCACGATAGATCCGACATGCCCGGATGGACCAGTTTTTACACCTGAAGCAGGGGGCGATGAGTGTTCGAGAATACGCCCTGCAGTTTGATTCTTTGGCCCGCTATGCTCCGGCCTTTGTAGACACCATGCCATCCAGAGTCCACCGGTTTATTATGGGGCTGAACCCAGAATATATTGAGGCCTGTATGACAGCTACTTTGCGGGAAGATATGGATATTACTCGAGTGCAGGCTTTTGCGCAGACTATTGAGGGCCTCAAACAACGGCAACAGGATAGTAGACGAACAAGTCAGGAACAGCGCCGCAGGGACAGGTCAGATGAGTTACAGGGGGAGATTCGGAGAGGGCCTAGGCCACGGTTGTCAGATAGGTCACCTAGACTCTCGCCTCCATCACAGCAGCAGAGGGGTAGATTCAGTTGCCGAGGACAGTCAGAGTCCGGCAAAAGTTCTCGAACAGTAGATTCACCCCAGCAGAGGAGGGCAGAACAGAGAAGGTATACACCACCACTTTGCCCTATTTGCAGCCGACGCCACTCTGGAACTTGCAGATATGGCTCCACAGGGTGTTATATATGCGGACAGGAGGGCCATGTGATGAGAGATTGTCCATCCAGGGGTCAAGGTGACCAGGATAGACAAGACAGGGCATCAGTAGGGTTGCGAGCTCCAGCAACCCCGACAGAGCGCAGGCCCTCAGTTTCAGCATGCAGAGGCCGAGGCAGATCAGGGGCCTCTAGTTCAGGTACGAGCCCAAGCCGTACCTATGCATTACCAGGAAGACAGGATTCAGAGGCATCTCCAGATGTTGTGACAGGTATGATGACTATTTTCTCTCACCCTGCTTATGTATTAATCGATCCGGGATCTACCTTGTGCTATGTTACCCCATTAGTCGCTCGAAAGTTCATGATTGTACCAAAATTGCTTCGACAACCCTTTTCAGTATCTACACCTGTCGGTGACTCTATCATAGCCAGAAGGGTTTATCGAGGGTGTACAGTAGAGGTTGCTAGTCGTTAGACCACAACATATTTGGTAGAGTTAGAAATGGTTGATTTTGACGCCATTATGGGTATGGATTGGTTAGCTCCATGCTATGCCAATGTAGAATGCTAGACCAAGACGGTCCGATTCCACTTTCCAGGGGAGGCAGTATGAGAGTGGAAGGGCAGTAAAGCTACGCCAAAAGGTAGGTTTATTTCCTATCTTCGGGAAAGAAAGTTGATAGCCAAGGGGTGCATTTACCACATTGTCAAAGTTCAGGATGTTCGGGTAGAGCCTCCGACTCTCCAGTTTGTTCCAGTGGTGAATGAATTCCCCGATGTATTTCTAGATGAGTTACCTGGTATTCCCCCAGAAAGGGAAATAGACTTTGTAATTGATTTATTGCCGGGTACTCAGCCCATATCAATTCCCCCTTATCGCATGGCTCCTGCTGAACTTAGAGAACGAAGGAGCAGTTGAAGGATTTGTTGGACAAGGGATTTATCAGGCCGAGTACTTCACCTTGGGGTGCGCCAGTTTTGTTTGTGAGAAAGATGGATGATTCTCTCCGCATGTGTATAGACTATCGGCAACTGAATAAAGTCACAGTCAAGAATAAGTATCCGCTTCCCAAAATAGATGATTTATTTGATCAGTTACAGGGAGACATATATTTCTCCAAAATTGACTTAAGGTTCGGATATCATCAAGTTCGGGTTCGTGAAAGGGACATTCCAAAGACTGCCTTTAGGACCAGATACAACCATTTTGAATTCTTAGTCATGTCCTTTGGGCTGACGAATGCTCCAACCGTGTTTATGGACCTGATGAACAGTATTTTAAAACCATACCTGGACTTGTTCTTGATAGTGTTTATTGACGATATTCTGGTGTATTCTCGCTCAAAGGCAGACCACCAGGATCATTTGCGGACAGTGCTTCAGATTCTCAAAGACCGTCAGCTATATGCAAAGTTCTCTAAATGTGAATTTTGGCTGAATTCAGTAGCCTTTTTGGGTCATATAGTGTCGGATGATGGTATACAGGTAGATACACAGAAGATAGAAGTAGTAAAAGCATGGGCCAAACCTAACACTCCGACCGAGGTACGCAGTTTCCTGGGGTTAGCAGGGTACTACAGAAGGTTTGTTGAAGGATTTTCCACCTTAGCAACACCTCTGACTAAACTGACGCAGAAGGCAGCAAAATTTCAGTGGACTGAGGCATGTGAGCAGAGCTTCCAGGAATTGAAAGACAGGTTAACATCAGCTCTAGTGTTAGCATTGCTAGAAGGTACAGAAGGTTATGCAATTTATTGTGACGCTTCGTGTGTTGGGTTAGGATGTGTGTTGATGCAACATGGTAAAGTAATTGCTTATGCTTCCAGATAGCTGAGGAAACATGAAAAGAACTATCCTACCCATGATCTGGAATTGGCCGCAATGATTCACGCCTTGAAGATATGGAGACATTACTTGTATGGCGTCCACGTGGATATTTTCACTGATCATAAGAGCCTACAGTATATCTTCACCTAGAAAGAACTGAACTTGCGGCAGTGTCGCTGGTTAGAGCTGTTGAAAGACTATGATGTGAATATTCTGTATCACCCAGGAAGGGCCAATGTGGTGGCAGATGCCCTTAGCCGTAAGTCTATGGGGAGTTTGGCATACTTACAACCTGTGCAACGGGAATTAGCCCCGATAATTGCATCAGTTAGCCAGTTTAGCCGTTCGTGTAGCAGAAACAAAGGACAACAGAGCGGTAATCCAAAACACCACAGTGTCGTCTTTAGTCGTGGAAGTAAAGTAACGGCAGTGTGAAGATCCTAGCCTAGTTCAGCTTAGAAATAGAGTTCAGCAAGTAGAGGTGACAAATTTTCAGATAACCAAGGATGGGGTATTCCAATATAAAGATCGCCTTTGTGTTCCAAACGTTGCAGGGCTTCGCCAGCAGATTATTGGCGAGGTACATTATGCCCGTTATTCTCTCCACCCAGGTTCGACGAAAATGTACCACGATATAAAAGAAATCTACTGGTGGCCAAGAATGAAGAAGGGGATAGTAGAATTTGTAGCTCAGTGTCCCAACTGCCAGTAGGTAAAAGCTGAACATCAGAAACCAAGCGGATTGACTCAGGATATAGTTGTGCCTATATGGAAATGGGAAGCAGTAAATATGGATTTTGTAGCAGGATTACCCCGCAGCAGGCATAGATATGATTCGATCTGGGTGATTGTTGACAGACTGACAAAATCAGCTCACTTCCTGCTAGTAAGGACTCCCTTTTCAGCTGAAGATTATGCTGAGCTGTATATCAGAGAAATAGTCAGGATGCATGGGGTTCCAGTGTCTATTATCTCCGACAGAAGGGCGCAGTTTACGTCTAAGTTATGGAAATTGTTTCACAGAGGCTTGGGGACGCAGGTTAACCTGAGCACAACTTTCCATCCTCAAACAGATGGGCAGGCAAAACACACCATTCAAACGCTCGAGGATATGTTGCGAGCATGTGTGTTGGATTTCGGAGGTAGCTGGAATGAACATTTACCACTCATTGAGTTTTCCTATAATAACAGTTACCATTCATCCATTCATATGGCGCCTTATGAGGCATTATATGGGCGAAAATGCAGATCTCCAGTTGGTTGGTTTGAGGTAGGATAATCAGCATTGATTGGGCCAGATATCATTCATCAGTTAGAGGAAAAAGTAAAGCTTATCAGAGAACGTTTACTGACTGCTCAGAGCCGCCAAAAATCTTATGCTGACGTGCGGAGCAGAAACTTGGAATTTAATATGGGTGAGTGGGTGTTTCTAAAAGTTTCGCTGATGAAGGGTGTAATGAGATTTGGCAAGAAAGTCAAGCTCTGCCCGAGGTTTGTTGGGCCTTATCAGATTCGCCGAAGAATAGGCCAAGTGGCATATGAGTTAGACTTACCTCCAGAATTAGAATTTGTTCACCCAGTTTTTCATGTATCAATGCTGAGGAAGTGCATAGGAGATCCCTCCCGAATTGTCCCAGTCCAAGATGTTCAGGTCATAGAAGAGTTAGTTTTTGAAGAAGTTCCAGTAGCCATATTAGACCGACAGATCTGTAGATTAAGAACTAAAGATGTTTCTTTTGTCAAAGTATTATGGCGTAACAGGAACCGAGATGAGATGACTTGGGAAGAAGAAGAAGATATGAAATTCAGATACCCTCAGTTGTTTTAGACTTAGTCAGCCAGAGGTATGTTATTATTGCTGTTTTATGGGTTGCATTATATTCATGTATACGTGAGATAGTCGACTTCAGTTTATTGTGAAATGAATGCTATAGTATTGTGTGGAGTACCTATATTGGACTTCTCTGTGTTTCAGGATTTTGGGGATAATCCATATTACAGGGGAGACTCTGCCGAAATTTCTCCAGAATAAATAGTGGCAAGTTAAGATTCTTGCAAGCAGAAGGTAACATTCGAGGATGAATGTTCTTAAGGGGGGGGGGGGAGGATGTTACACCCCGTAAGTTTCTAGCATTTAGTCGACCTATTTGTATGTTGGTTGAGAGTTTTAGAATGCCATACGTGCGAGAAAAGGGCCCGCGGAAAGGCCGAACGAGTGCCAACTTGGAATTTCGCAAGAGGAGGCCAAACCGCGCTGCCCAAAGGGGCAAAGTGGCATGGAGCTGGGACCTCCGCATTATTCAACGTGGCATGGAGCCAAAACGACACGTTGGCCAGCGTGCCACGTTGCTATGTATTTTGCTGCAAGTATATATAGGCCTCACCCTTTAACTTTATATCATTTTCTATTATACACACGACCAGAAACAGAGGGAGGACAAAGAGAATATATAATTTTCTTCCGTTTACAACGCCAAACACAGTCCAAACTCAAATTAACTTCGGGTAGCAAAGTATAAAGCTGCCAGGAGCATTCCTGCAGAGTTAGTTTCACAAAATTCGGCCGGCGAATCATCGTCATGCCGAGCTAAGGTAAGTGGAATTGCTCCAAACTAGTGTTAATATACTCCCAGCATTAAAGTGAGTATTTCTCCCTTCTAGATATCACGCCCCGCCTTGGGAGGCATGACTGGCACCTGGTGCCCTACTAAGACCTGGATTGCTGGACTACTGAGCCTAAGTACTTCTGGTGCCAGGCTGGCTCTAACTCTGGGTTCATGGAACCAACGGTCTATATAACGGCTGTAAATACAGCCTCTGGCCGACTAGGCCTATAGCCACCTGTAAGACAACAACAGCTAACCAGAACAATAGTAGTATAAAGGAACCTATGCGGGCTGACAAGGCCACCATGCTGACTAGTTTCACTGAAACGCTGAATCAAATGCTAAATTACTCTTTTACCGGCAAGGTCACCAACTATTAACTGAATAAGGCCCCACACGACCATCATAAACAAACTAAAACATAGACACGACTTCACACGACCGGTACTACTAACCACAGGGAATATACAATCTGCAAGCCTCTAAGAATACTGATAAAATGGTCGGGACAGGGCCCCGACCTACCCGTACTGTACAACAAAAGAAAAGGAGTAAACCTCTATCTATCAAGCTCCAGATGACGGGAGCTGATGACTCTGTGTGCTGGCTAAAATTACGAGGGATCGACTCCTCGTCTATGAGTACCTGCGGGCAAGTAATGCAGCGCCCCCAAACGGGCGTCAGTACCACAGGTACCGAGTATGCAAAGCAATAACTAGAACATAACTGAAGATAAACAGTAATATTGATAGTTACTGAATAACAGAAGATGACTAAGACTGTCTGGGATGGCAGAATCTAAACTAAGCTTAACTATAATGGAGAGAAGGTGAGAATCATACCTGTCAATGCGGCGTCCTGCTATCTATCAATTTAATAAATAACACATATAGCATACAAGAACCTATACCAGCCCCCATAAGTCAGAAGGTACCAATCAACATGCAATCTATATACCCCTACCGGGGTCACCATCCAAAAATAATAATTCACTCCACTCATCTAGTAACTATGAGCATCCCGCCAGCCCCCTGGGTATGCAACTTGGGCTCTCTGGGCCCCTGAATATAGCTGTATCTGAGTCTGGAGGACTCCTGTAAACTATAATTTGAGATCTGTGATCTGTAATCTCTAATCTGTGCCCTGGGCGCAAGCGCTCGACAGGGGTATGCTATAATGCTGATCAGCCTGCTATGGGGAATGCTGGATCCCATCTTCGTCCTCTGGCGGACGGCATGCCACTCCTTGGAGTGATGTATCCTCACCCTCTGGCGGGCGAGTCAACACAGTTATTTAACCCTGGGGCAGCAAGGAAGCTCTAAGGGTGCCCAACATAGAACAATTAGGTCTCTACAAACAACAATAATCACATATAACATATATATTAAATCTGATAATACTGTCCATGTTCTGATATTCTATTCTGAATCCCTTGATGAATTATACTGAATCTGATACTGAGTTATACTGAGTCTGGAATAATATCTCCCTGTCTGATAAAAATTTACTGACTTTTATTCTGAATATGACATAATAATTATTCAAGCATGCTTACTGAATTTACATTGGGCATAATACTGGGCTTTGAAACGTTCTTCTAGAATTTATTCTATTTTACTATACTAGAATTACTATCTTGCCGAAGAAACTGGCTTTACATACCTCAGTTGCCGATTCTTGACTAACTGGCGTAACTCGGCCAATATCAAGCTATTTCTTCCAACTGCATTCATATTCATAGAAAATAAAACTAAATTCATCAATATTCTGGAAGAAAACACTACTTTGAATATATATACTGCCCAAACTTTGACTTATCGAAAAACAGCCGAAAACTCGCTATTTCTCGGAAGTCCAAAAGGGAGAAATACTCACTTTAGAGCTAGGAGTATATTGACACTAATTTGGAGCAATTCAACTTACCTTAGCTTGGTAGGACGATGATTCGCTGGCCGAATTTCACGAAACTAACTCCGTAGGAATGCTCCCTGCAGCTTTATACTTCGCTACCCGAAGTTAATTTGAGTTTGGACCGCGTTTAACAGCGTCAACCGAAGGAATTTTAATGGAAACCTTCATCCTCCCTGTTTCTATACTTTTCTATGGTTTACTCACTGGAAATATTGATAATTATAACTTAAAAACCGAAGTGGGGGCTTATATACTTAGGGCCTTTAAGTCGCATTTGTCGAATGCGATTTATAAGTCGCATTTGCCTTGCGACACTTCGACTTGGCGCTTGTTTGGTCTCTCCCCGGGCCCTTTTTCTATCACGTATGACATTCTAAAACTCTTAACCAACATGCGAATAGGCCATCTAAATGTCAAGAATTTACGGGGTGTAACACTAGACCCCCGAGAAATAGCGAGTTTTTGGCTGTTCTTCGATAAGTCAAAGAATAGACAATAGGTATAGCCATAATATGGTTTCTTTCCAAAATAATAGTAGAATTAATTCTATTCTTTCATGAATATTAATACAGTTGGGAGAAATAG
The DNA here is from genome assembly GCA_035772735.1 of Datura wrightii. Lineage (NCBI taxonomy): Eukaryota > Viridiplantae > Streptophyta > Magnoliopsida > Solanales > Solanaceae > Datura > Datura wrightii. The sequence continues at coordinate 25,747,930 of JASDFA010000027.1, read as the reverse complement.
CTGAATACTAGCCGAGCTACGCTAGTTAATCAGAAAGTCGGTAGTTGAGGTATGTAAAGCCAGTTTCTTTTGGCAAGCTAGTAGTTCCAGTATAGAAAAATAGTATAAATTCCAGTAGAATATTTCAGAAGCCATATATTATATTCAGTATGAGTTCAGTAAGCATGTTAGAATTATTATACAGTTTTCAACATGAAACTCAGTAAAATAGTATAATTCCCAGCAGAATATTCCAGAAATATTATTTCAGACTCAGTATATCTTAGTATTAGATTCAGTATATTTCAGTATGAGATTCAGAACAGAATACCAGAACATAAATATTATTATCAGATCCAGTATATATATTACATGTTCCTATTGCTATCTGTGGAGACATGATTGCTCTATGTTGGGCACCCTTAGAGCTTCCTTGACCACCCCAGGGTTAATAGCTGTGTCGACTCTCCCGCCAGAGGGTGAGGATACGTCGCTCTACGGAGTGGCATGCCGTCCGCTAGCGGATGAAGATGGGATGCAGATTCCCCATAGTAGGCTGATCAACACTATACCACACCCCTTGTCGAGTGCTTGCGCCCGGGGTGCAGATTTCAGATTTTAGATTTCAGGAGTCCTCCAGACTCAGATACAACTATAGTCAGGGGCCCAGAGAGCCCAAGTTGCATACCCAGGGGCCCGGCAGGATGCTCATAGTTACTAGGTGGATTGTATGACCTGGGTAGGGGTATATAGATTGTGTGCTGGTTGGTACCTTACGGCTTATGGGCGCTGGTAAGGTTCTTGTATGCTATGTTGTGTTAGTTATTAATAGATAGAAGGTAGACCTCCATGTTATCAGGTATGACTTTTACTCTCTTCAGTAAAGTTACACACTTTTCAGTTAGTCTCCGCCCGTCTCCTATTACTTCAGTATCTATCAGTATTATTGTTTGCTTTCAGTTATTTTCAGTTATTGCTTTGCATACTCAGTACCAGTGGTATTGACTCCTGTTTTGGGGCGCTGCATTACTTTCCTGCAGGTACTCATAGACGAGAAGAAGATCCCTCGTAGTTCTAGCCAGCATACAGAGTCTTCAGCTCCTATCATCCAGAGCTTGACAGCTAAAGGTTTACTTCCTTTTTTGTTTGTATAGTATGGGTAGGCCGGAGCCCTGTCCCAACCATCTTATTATTCTTAGAGGCTTGCGGATTGTATATTCCCTGTGATTAGTTGTACCAATCGTGTGGGGCTGTATGTATGTTTCAGTTTGCATGTGATGGCTGTGTGGGGCCTTGTTCAGTTGTCAGTTGGTGACCTTGTCGGTCACAGATCAGTTCAACACTTGATTATACTTTTCAGTGATAACTAGTCAGCATGGTGGCCTTGTCGGCCCACATAGATTTCCTTATTCTCAGTTGTTCTGGTTAGTTGTTATATTCCTACAGGTGGCTACAGGCCTAGTCGGCCGAAGGCTGTATTTACAGCCGTTATGTAGTCCGTTGTTTTCATAAATCCAGAATTAGAGCCAGCCTAGCACCAGAAGTGCTTAGGCTTAGTAGTCCAGTAATCCAGGTCCTAGTAGGGCACTAGGTGCCAGTCATGCCTCCCAAGGCGGGGCGTGACATAAAAGAACTACTTGCGTTGAGCTAAAATGTAAGACTACAACTACTTAAAGTAAAAAAAATGAATTTGAAATTCAATGCAGTATCTTTTATTTGTTCATTGCATCGAACCTCAAAATCATGATATCCAACAATTTTAGGATATCCGTAGTGAGAATACCTAATATCATGTTTGCTGGTAAAAGAGAAAAAGTCATGAAAGTTTATAAATGAAATGTCAGAAGATATTTTTGGATTGGATATTGGCAGTAAAGTATTTCATTCTTTAGGTTGCACCACAAGATTACAAATGTTTTTTTTAACCGAAATATTTTTGAGGTCTAGTAGGGTACGGTTCGTAATACAATGGTACAACGATATAAAGATTATAATCTCTTTATTCAACTTGTACACAAGCAACACCATAATCAAGTATCATTTTCTAAACCTACTTTAGATATTTAATTGGCTTTAAAATTGCTTATTTTAGAAGATGTTTCGCGATCTCCAATCCTTTAATGTTCTTCCACTTAACATTTAGTTTACCATGAAGAATATCCCTGAAAGTGTAAATCAGAAAGAAATTAAATAAAATTAGTTTTCAATACAAAATAATAATAGTAAGGGAGATAGAAAATCAAGCCCAGTCAACAATAATTAGTTGATCATTTTGTCAACACCAACCTGCTTAAACTTTCTCCTAAAGTTTACTTTATGCAGACCTGTAAGAGGAATTGAGATCTTGTCCTGAGTTTTTTCAGGAAGATGGAGTAAAACTTCTTCCATTGAAAGTCCATATATATATAAATTTGAAGCAACCAAACACAAAATTTAAGGTTATTAGTTGTGGTGTTATACAATTTTTCATCCACTATTGTATGCTAAACACCATTAATTCCATCAAAATGAGTTGAACCTCCGATAACCTAAATAAAAGATAAAGGTTAAGCATATTAATTCAAAATCTGAAGGTTAGATCTATAAATTAAAATGTATCAACCGTTATCGCGTATCTTATTTTTATATCAATAAAGTCATTTTCTAAAGAAATAAAGAGACATTCTCCTTGAAAAGATGACTTAGATAGGCCTTATGGAGATAAAATTAAATGATATGGGTCAATTAAAAAGACATTTTCCTTATTTATCAAAAAATTCATCGACCATGAAAGTACTACTCAATTCTATTCTGTTGGCACTTAATTAGTTTGGTTTTATTCTTTTGCATATTGGTGTTGGGCATACTTGATTTCTCAAATTCTGATTTTTCTACAAAAAAAATAAGATACATGTCCATTATATTTGAGTTGAAATCATTAAGATGGAGAATGAAAGACAAATTTAAGTAGTAATAACTGCAAAAACCAAATGAAAGATTAAATTATGTTAGCTACTCTGTGCTATAGAAGGTGTATCATTGACATCAATAAATTTTACATCCAGCTGAAATAATATTATTTTCGATCTCTTAACTTGCCATTGCATCCTAGAAAATTATATCTGGATAGGATTCATTTTTTTCTTCTTACAACTAGTTTCATGAAAAAGAAACAATTCAAGATTTTCTTGTACCTATCCATTAATTCAAGTCCAGGGATGTTTTGAACAATCCAATTCTTACTTTTCCCCCCTTGCCACTGATCAAGACTTACAAAGAAATAAAGGGACTTAATTAAACTATCAATTCTCCAAAAATGCCCTACTTAAGTAAAATCACGACAAATTATCCTTGTAATCTCATATGTTTGCAACTTAGAAACAAAATTGATATCTTCAATTGGAGGCATCGAAGTCAAAAGCTATTAAGTTCGTGGTCCCACAATGTAGTTTCTCAAGGAAACAGAATTAAAGTTCTACCCAACTAAGACAAATGTCAAAAAAATATTAAAAATAATAATAAGTCACCATCAAAATATATCGAAGTACAAAGAAAACAGAAGGGAGTTCTTACTTATATCTTCTTGACTCCTTCTCCCCCATTCACAGGTGTTTTTTTGCTGTAAAATCGGTGTAGATCCATTCCAATGCTTCTGGAGATTTTCATCAATAAATTTCACATCTTATTGAAATAATATTATCACCTTAACTTGTCGTGATATCTTCTCAAAGTAAATCTGGTCAAGATTCATTTTCTTTGCTTATAACCAAGGAAACATGAAAAAGAAATAATTCAAGATTTTCTTATACCTATTCATTAAGTCCAATCTTGGAAATTTTCCCGGAAGGATGACTTGAATTGCTTTACAGAGTTAAAATAAAATAATATGGGTCAACTAAAACGACCTTTCCATTATTTATCCAAAAATTCATCGACCATCAAAGTGCTACTCAATCCTGTGTTGTTGGCACTTATTAGTTTGGTTCTATTCTTTAGCATATTGGTGTTGGGCATAGCTTGATTTTTCAAATTTTAATTTTGCTCTAAAAAAGTTAAGATGCATGTCCATTATTTTTGAGTTGAAATCATTAAGATGGAGAACGAAAGACAAATTTAAGTAGTAATAACTGCGACAGCCAAATGAAAGATTAAATTATGTTAGATACTCTATGTTATAGAAGATGTATTGTTGACGTTAATAAATTTAACATATGATTGAAATAATATTATTTCCAATCTCTTAACTTGCCACTGCATCCTAGCAAATTACATCTGGCTAGAATATATTTATTTTTTACAACCGAGGTTCCATAGAAAAGAAATAATTCAAGATTTTTTTGTACCAATCCATTAAGTCAATTCTTGGAAAGTTTTGGACAATCCAATTCCTAATTTTTTTCCTTGCAGTTGATCAAGAGATACAAAGAAACAAAGGGACTTAATTAAACAATCAATTCTCCAAAAATGCCCCACTTAAGTAAAATCATTACAAACTGTCCTTGTAATCTCATATGTCTGCAACTTAGGAACAAAATATTTTCAATTAGAGGCGTCGAAGCCAAAAGCTATTAAAGTTCATGTTTGCACAATGTAGTTTTGTTGGGAGCTTTGTAGTTTTGATGATTGACAACCAGCTGATGAAACAGGTGAATAAAATTGGTCCAATGAATGATTGAGCATAATACTTGTGAAGCAGTAATTGTTCACAAGTTAAGGAACGAGAATTACGGAGATGATAATCAATGCTCAAAAAACTCAGTAAATTCAACATGTGGATAATTCAGGAGATTTTGGAGTCTAATTACAATACAATCAAATGCAAAAGATTAACTTGAATCAAGATTTCCACACGAGAAGGAACTCTAAGATGAGCAAAGGTGTTGCCGTAAAGAGTTTGGAAGGAAGAAGAACTCCTTGAAGACATGTGTATATAAATGAGTGTGATATATCAGAATAAATGTACACTCACAAAGAGAGAAAAGAGTTTATTGCATTTGGTGAGATTCTTGTTGACATATCTGTCTAGTAAAGTATCAAGCTTGGCTTTTCTTGTACTAGAAGTTGTCATTAAGTTGTAATGATTGTACTCTCTATTAAGTGAGTTATAAACTGAATTGAGAAGAGTTGAACCGTTAGGAATTAGAGTTTATAATTTCTTAGATTATAAGAATTATAAACAATTGCTTTGGAGAGGCTCTTAGAGTTAGTGAAGTTTGGAGAAAAATCCTGTGGAGTATAGGTCGTGGTTTTTTCACCTTTAAAGCTGAGTGTTTTTCATGTTAAATCTATGTCTTATTACTTATTGTTTATTCACTCAAGTATAACACGTCTGATGACCTATCTGTATGCATATAGTTAAGTCAAACTCTTAGGTCGTGTAATCTAACAATCGGTATCAGAGCAGGTTTATCTTAAAAGGTTAACACCTAAGATAGATCATGATGAATTCTGCACCACCTATTGGACACTATGAAAGGTAGTCAACCACTCGACCACCTATTTTCAATGGATCACACTTCATTTGGTGGAAGACTCGCATGGAGAATTTTATCTAGGCTGAAGATTACGAGCTGTGGGATAGGATTACTACCGGACCTGTCATTCCTAAGAAAATGATGGATGGAGTCGAAGTTCTGAAGGTGAGGTCTGAATTTACTACACAGGACTTGTTGGCTCTCAAGAAAAATGCCAAAGCCAAGAACATCCTTGTATGTGGATTGGGTCCTGATGAGTATAACCAGATTTCTAATTGCTCAATAGCAAAGCAGATATGGGATGCATTGGTCAACGCTCATGAAGGAACAATTCAAGTCAGGAAGTTCATTATTTACCGAATATGAAACCTTCTAAATGATGGAAAGTGAATCCCTGCAAGAAATAATCACAAGACTTACATCACTTGTCAATGAATTATCCTCACTGGGAAAGGTGCTCACTACTGAAGAACAAGCTGACAATTAAGGGTCCTTCCTAAAGCTAAATGGGATGTTAAGGTAACTACTTTTCGGGAAACAAAAGACATTTCCACCATGACGCTTGATGAGTTGGTAGGAAATTTGAAGACATATAAAATGAATATGGATGATTCTAAGAAAAAAGAGTGAATCAAAGATAAGTCACTAGCTCTCAAGGCGTGTGATAGTGACGAATCTAATGATGATGATGAGCATATTGTCTTTCTTGCTAAGAAATTTAAAAAAAATTTCAAGATGGAGAAGGGATATGACAAGAAAGGATCAGGTAGTAAAAAGAGTTCCAATGACAAGTCTTCAGCTGGATGTTATAAATCCAACAAGACTGATCACATGATTAAGTATTGTCCACTCTGGGAAATTGAGTGGAGGAGAGAAAGAGCTGAAAAGGAGAAGCTGAAAAAGAAATGAAGGAAAAGTCAAAGAAAATGGAGAATTATGCAATGATGGCTACTGGGGATCTGAATCATATGAGCCTGACACTGAAGTTGATGAAACTGCATTCATGGCCTTAGAAGACTCTGATCTTGAAGAAGATGACAAGAATTCTTAGGTATGCATCTCTGATCTAAATGAAAACATTCATACCTTGTCTAAAAAGAAGCTTATATCCATGATGAATGATGTAATGGATAAACTCCAAAAAGTCACTTCTGATAGAGATCAGTTGTTTAATGCTCTTTCCAATATAAATTTTGAGTTTATTGACCTAAAAAATAGTAAAGATGTCACTGATAAAGAAAATTGTGCTTTGAAGAAACACATTGTTGAACTTGAAACTGTTAATGAGAGTTTGAAAAAGTCCCCAATTCAAAAGGAGGAAGCTATTGAAAAATTAAGGAAGGTTGAGTTTGAACTAAAACAATGTGAAGTTGATTACTCTTGTTAAAAGGAAAAGGTAAGAAAATTAAGTCAGGAAGTTTCAAAGCTAAAAGGTGATCTTGAGAAAGCAAATAGGTGGACCAGGTCTTCTAGAATTATTAATAATCTATGTGGGAGGGTTCACAATGAAAGAGCTGGAATAAGCTTCTTTAAAGAACCAAGTGTCACTGAAGATATATGTTACTTATGTGGTAAAAATGGTTATCCTACAACTGAATGTCCAGTAGCAGTAAAATGCAGGAATAGGAGTATCCTGTGGCTATAGAAATCAATAACAAAACTGTCAGTAGAAACAGGTCATACAACCTATTCCCACACTGGGAAAAAAGAGACTTGGTTCATCCCTTTGATCACAAAAGAGGACCCAAGCTTGTCTGGGATCCTAAAACTAACCCCTAACCTATTTTGCAGTTGAGAGTGAAAGGGAGCAAGCATTGGTACATGTATAGTGCTTGTTAAAGACACATGATAGGAGACAAGCAAAAATTTCTTTCACTCACTCCACTAAAAGGGGGAATGTATCTTTTGGTGATGGAAAAAAGGGCACTGTTACAGGAATTGGTAAAATTGGAAAGTCAGAAACAAGGTCTTTGGAAGATGTGTATCATGTTGATGGATTGAAGCATAATCTGCTGAGTATATCTCAGCTGTGTGACAAAGGCAAAAAAGTAACCTTTACTTCTGCAGGCTGCAAAGTCAAAAAGTTGGATACAAAGGAAATTTTTCTAAGAGCAAGAAGACACAAAAATATATACAAGGAAGATATCGTGGGAATTCCTGATACAAATCGGACTTGTCTTAGTGCATTGGAATATGATCCCCTTCTGTGGCACAAAAGACTGGGGCATGCTAGTTTGAAACAGTTGAACAAACTTGCTTCAAAGGACATGGTTATAGGCTTGCTTAAAACTAAGTTCAAAAATGACAAAGTCTGTAGTACTTGTGTGAGGGGGAAACAGGTGAGGTCTTCATTTACATCAAATAATCAAGTAAGTACAACCAGATATTTGGATCTGTTGCATATGAATTTATGTGGACCTATGAGAGTAAGAAGTAGAGGTGGAAAAAGGTACATCTTTGTTCTTATTGATGATTATTCCAGGTACACTTGGACTGTGTTCTTAGCCTCTGAAGATGATACTATTGATGCCTTTTATGTATTTGTGAAAAAGATGAAAAAGAAATTAGGCTCCTCCTTAATTTCCATAAGATCTGACCATGGAACATAATTTGAAAATACTAAATTTTTAGAGTTCTTTTCTTTAAATGGAATAGATCATAATTTCTCTGCTCCAAGAACAACACAGCAAAATGGAGTAGTTGAAAGGAAAAATAGGACTTTAGAGGATATGGCTAGAACTATGATGATTGCAAGTAATCTTGCAAAAAATTTGTGAGCTGAAGCCATAAGAACTGCTTGTTATATTTTGAATAGATGTATGAATATACCTCTATTAGAGAAGACTCCCTATGAATTACTCAAAGGCAGAAGACCAAATATTTCTCATCTTAGAATCTTTAGGTGTAAATGCTTTATTCATAATAATGGAAAAGATAATCTGGGAAAGTTTGATGCCTGAAGTGATAAGGAAATCTTCTTAGGTTATTATCAACATAGTAAACCTTATAGGGTGTTGAATAACAAAACAAACTGTATTGAGGAAAGTGTGCTTGTTGTCTTTGATGAATCTTGTGTTATGCTTGAGACTAACATGCAGGATGAACACGAAACTGATGAACATCCTCAGGAACAGGTTACATTACCTATTTCATCTGTGGAATAAGATGTGGGCTCACTGATTGGGGAACAACATGTAATGAAGTTGAGCCATCATCAATGCAGCAAGCCAACTCAAATGCAGGAACCTAACAAGGATTGCAGCTGAAAAGCTACACGTATCAGGATTCCCATCCCAGCAAAAATGTTCTTATAGATCCTACCTCTAAGATTACTACCAGATCAGGATTAAAGAATCTATGTGCCTTCAATGCCCTTTTTTATCTAAACTAGAACCAAAAAGGGTAAAAGAAGCTCTTCTTGATGAAGAATAGATTTTGGCTATGCAGGAGGAATTAAATCAGTTTGAGAGAAGCAAAGTTTGGCACTTGGTACCTCCACCTGAGGGAAGAACTATGATTGGCACCAAAAGGGTATTTCAGAATAAGTTATATGAGAATGGAATAGTTACTGTTATGCCTCAGCGCACGCGCAAGCGTACGCGGACGTACAAGTAATATAGTGACCCTCTTTAAGAGCCGGATATCAAACCCACAGGGACTGGACCAATTCAGCGGATTATCAAGTTCAAGTGTTAAAATTAACCTTCACAAGTGTTAGTTATAGAAATTTTGGGAAATTGTAATTAAGTCTAGGGGTGATCACAAAATACTCGGAAAATAATATAAGAAGCAACTAGAGTTAAGGCCTAATAATCATGCAAGGCTACAATTCATAATGGTCCGAGTATGAAAACTTCCGTTGTTGTCTCACATAATTAAATTTCTATGTTCATGGTCTTTCGATCCTCTAAACACAACAAACTAGTCTCACACCTCAATCGTTGATTGGGGGTGTGATGTCCTAATTCCTGAGCAATTTAAATACATGGATGTGGTTTACGAAATTTGTGCCCTTGATTATGGACTTTCGTATCTCTAATCATTTAGCCGGACTTAGCTGCACAACTACTTCTACGAGTGGTGATGCGATAACTCGAAGTCGATGTTTAGCTCATTCCATTTTAATAACCAAGCAAGGCAAATTAGGTATAATTTCTATTCTAATCACAAATCCTATCGTAAAGGTAAGAACTTTTTCCCTACATTCTTATGTTCTAGCATACAGTTACTTAGTCAAGCTTTTACCTAAGCTTAATGCATTTGTTTCATGGCGATCAAGCATAAAAACAATAATAATAAAGAATGTAAGACAAAACAACAACTAAAACTCAAACCAATCAAGAATTCATGCAATTACAATCATATTACGTAGCCTCAACCCTAGAGGAAGGGTTTTAGTAACTCATGTTCATAAAAATACTTAAAAACATGATTCAAGCAAAGTACTTACAGGAATAGTTAAAGGAGAATGCAAAAAGATGAACCCTAGGTAGAGTTCTTCACTTCTCCCTTCGCTCCTTTACGATTTTTCAAATATATCTCGTGATAAATGATTTTTGGAGCTAAGGTTTTAATTTATAGTAAGTGAAAAATTGCAATTTTTGGTCGTGCATGGACTTCCACCGTGTCACAGAGCTGGTCGCGCGAATTTGCCTCCATGACATGGAGCAAACACGCAACAACACTGGAATGTGTCCCTCGGCAGGTCCTCATGCTGAACTGGTACGCGTCGCCTGGCGTGGCACGATGCTGGTCGCGCAGCCCGTCTGGCATGGCACGGTGCCAAGGTGCAGGGCATGTCTTGGAAGCCTCTTCGCACGTGTAGCCTGGGCGTGGCACGGCGCTGGGCGAGGCACACTGCCTAGCGCGACCAGCCTTCCCTTTGGCCTGCCATGTTGCCTTCTTTTGCAATCCAAGCTGAACTCCATTCCTTTGCTTCAACCATCATTGTTTAGTCCCTCATATGCATTTTACACCTACAAAATAAGGACTAATCATGTTGGTTAGTGAATACCCAAAAATATTCAAAATAACATGAGAATGTAATTAATTCTATTGACAAACATGACTTAATTAAGTTATAAAATAGCACTTGGGCATGTAATTATGCCCAAGATCACTACCCTACATTTAAAGCCTTGTTCGTCCTCGAACAACTCTTTTATATCTCATGCACATGAAGACTCACACGTAGCTAATTGAAGCAAAATAATTCAAGCTAAGGATACAACAATTGTTTTAGATAGCAAGTTAAAGATTGAGCATGCAAGATATAACCACTAAAAGCACATATAACTACGTTAAGACTTCCTAGCTTCAAGAATTGACTCTTAACCTCAACAAACTCATTCAAGTTAACCAATCAAGAAATCCGACATGAATTTTATCCTTCATCAAACATATTCCCTCACACAAGAGAGTTACCCATTTTCGCTCATATATTTTCAAATTATAACATGCATGGGTGTATGAATAAAAAATAAGCTCACTCTCACAAAGAATTCACATGCCACTTGTATTGACCCATAAGCTTGCATTTACTGTTTTACTCCACTAATTTAGGAATTTTTCAAAGTAAGATCAAGAAGGACTTAATGGGTTGTAATGTAAGATAAGAGAGGGTAGGTACTATTATGGCTAGTAATAGTGACTATCTTCCCTAAGCGATTTTAATACATCACACTTTCCATAGGAATTCCCATCTTCTTACTTCACCTTTATTCTTTTTTCTCCCATTTTCCTCTTTTATTTTCCCATTTCTTTAGGCACACTTAAGCTATTAGTAAGGAGTACTTAAGCAATTTTTATTTGATCTATTCTTCTTCTACTCCCTACTAACTCTTATTCATTTTTAAACAAGTGTACCTCTAGTCTTTTCTTTAACTCCCACAACTACTCTTTTCTTTCTTCTTCCAACTCCTCTTTCCTGAACTTCTTTTGTATTTTCACTTAAGTGCTTAGGAGTTTTGTATCAAATTCAAGGCTAATAAAAAGAAAGGATTAAGATAATTTTGTGGCTAGCAAAGAATAGGCTAAAGGCTCAATGGGCCTAACTAGGATCAGACATTCAAGCTAGGTAAAGCGAGGGATAAAAATTAGGATCATTCAAAGAAATTCCTAAATCATCTCCTACAATCTATATCCCTCATTTCGCTTTGTATACACACCAGGTAAGTTCTAGACACTACACAATAGTATGGAATATTCAAAAACCTTATACTCTCAGCACATGCTTAATTCAAGATAAATTCAACAGACTCTTAACTCAGCTAATCACAAGAATGCAAAATTCAGTTTTAAGCACATCGAGTCACATTTAAGAGCCTAGGTGTCTCAAACAGAGTTAAACAATTGCTCACATGCTTCAAAATTTACAACACTTGCATCTCACAATCATGTATAGTACATAACTAGAACATCAAGCCATCAATCAGCTAAGGGTTCAAAAACAAAAACCTATTGACTAATTTTTTCTCAAGACGTTCGTCATCCATGCATCGTCGGGAAAAGTCCCTAACTATGACTAAAAACAACTATGTACATAGAAGAATTTTATTTCTCGGTTCAAAGTGCCCCCCATCGGAAAAGAACTGAAAAGAAAAACCAACGGGTGGGTGAATCATGCTCAACTCAACTTTTTCATCCAACAATACCATACAAAGAACTAATTCCACACGGGATCCTTAAGCACAAAATTTTGAAATTTCCATCACCCCACACTTAAAATGTGCTATGTCCCCAAAGCATCAAATTAAAATACATAACGGGTGAAAAATACTCCCTGAGACCTCTAGGCCTAGCTACCAACATGTTTTCTTTTATTTTTGCACAAGTAGGTTATCGAACACACACTCATCTTTTTCTATGCTCCTTAGCTTCCTCTTCTAAGGGTACTCAGAATACCCCTCAATTTGTGCTTAAATCACCACTAGAAACAACAAAATATGAAATTAAGCAAAATCAAAACAAAAGAAAAATAAAATTGTACCTATGGTATCCTTCGGTTGCCTCCCAAGTAGCGCCTGATTTTACGTCGCGACACGACGTGGACTATCCTTCTCAGGACATCCTCAAACCAGTGTTCCCTTTCAAGAATCATCTTTTTCTATTTTTATTTTTCGAGGAAACAGCCTCCACTCTGCCCCTCTCTTTTTCAAACTTCTTCTTTTCTTGGAGCCCTCCATTAGACTCGGGTTGAAATGTGATCATCTCCTGCGAAAGTGGAGCTATGGAATCTACCATCCCACACTTAGCCTCTGACAACACACTGACCTTACAAAGATCTCGATAGTGGGTGGGTGGGTTGATTTCTTGGTAAACTCGAAAGAGCTCTTCTTCATCATCGACCCTCATTTTAAGGGTCACTACTCTTACATTAATAATTGCTCCTCCAGTGGCCAAAAATAGCCGTCCCAAGATCAGAGGTACCTTATCATCAACTTTACAATTAAGTATGATGAAATCAGCGGGTATAATGAACTTACTCACTTTGATGAGAAGGTCCTCGATTACTCCATATGGAGTCACTTGAGACTTGTCTGCCAGCTGCAACATCATTCGTGTTGGCCTCGGTTGACCCAACTCTGAGGTGTTAAACAAATATAGGGGCACTAGATTTACTGCTGCCCCTAAATCACATAGAGCTCTTATCACTTCAGCTTTACCAATTTGTATGGGGAAGGTAAAACTCCCTAGGTCTTTGAGATTTTTCGGAATCTTGCTCATTACCCTGTAGCTGCACTCCTCAGTCAGTTCCATAGTTTGAACATCCACCAATATGACATTGTTGGCCACCACATCTTTCAAATACTTAGCGAACTTGGGAATTCCCTGCAAAACATCAAACAAAGGCAAATTTATGTGAAGTTCTTTGAAAATATCAAAGAACTTTTTAAATCATTACTCCTCCTTGCTCTTCTTGAGTCTTTGTGGGAATGGTGTTGGTGGTCTCTGTGCTTGATACAATGATGATTGTGCATTTAGTTGCACAGCACTCTGATTATCACCCTTGTCAGTAGGTGGTCCCTTTTTGACTAGCTCCGGCTGCACCTCATTTCTCTTCTCTTTTGGTGGTGCATCAGCTAATTGCCTCCCACTCCTTAGACTGATGGCATTGAACTATCGGAGGTTTGTATCTGTGTCACTGGGTAACCCATCCTGAGGTCTGATGTGCTGAGCGACTGCTAATTGACCCATCTGTTTCTCTAGATTGCGGGTGGCCAACTGCTGATTTTCCAAATCTAATGCCATCCTTGCCTGATTCTCTGTCAATTGGGTTTGTGTAGCCATAACTTTCTGCAACATTTCCTCAATGTTGATGCTGCTCCACTGGCCACCATTCTTCCTATTCTGCTGCTGATACTGCTGCTGCTGAGGTTGCTGGTAGCTTTGATTTTGATTTTCACCCCAAGAAAAATTTGGGTGGCTCTGCCAATTCTTATTGTAGTTGTTCCCAAAATTCTGATTGTTTCTCTGAACATTCCCTACACAATTGACCGATTCAGGTTTGGCCCTACAAGATTCTACATTGTGCCCATTATTACCACATATTTCACACCAACTAGGAGCTTGCTGAACTGCATTCACCTATCCCTGCAATTGATTCATACTCAGTTTATTTAACTGAGTCATCATCTGATGTTGATATGATGCTAGCTGTGCCGCCAAGGCATTGACACCATCCACCTCTATCAGCCCTGCTGCTTTCTTACCTGCCCCTCTTGAAGAATCACCGTGACACTCTGGATTTCCCTAAGCAATCCTGTTTAACAAAGTGTACAACTCATCATAAGTCTTCTCCAATGCTTGCCCACTCGATACAGAGTCTAGTAAAATTTTTGTGTGTGAGTCTAGACTTTCCACAAAGGTATGGGATAACACTTCATTAACTATTGGTGATGGGGGCAGTCTCTTAATAATGACTTGAATCTCTCCCAAGCCAAATACAAGTTCTCCTCCGGCCTCTGCTTGAAGCTTAATATTTCACTACTAAGTTTGGCAATCTTGCCTGAAGGGAAGAATCTGATGAGGAACTTCTTTGCTAAGTCGTCCCAAGAAGTAATGGAATTAGGTGGCTCAGCCTTCAACCACCTCTTTGCCTCTCCCAACAATGAAAATGAGAAGAGTGTGAGTCAGACATAATTAGTTGACACTCCGGTGGGGACGAAGGTGTCACTGATCTCCAAGAAGTTCTGTAAGCGCTACTGTGGGTCCTCATGAGTCATTCCAGTGAATTGGCCACTCGAATGTAACAGCTGCACCATGTTCTGTTTAAGCTCAAAGTTCCCTCCGGGCTCCGGTTTGCAGATACTAGAGGTCACATTTGTCACTAGTGGGATTGCCACTTTGCGAACTGGTCGGGCTGCCATTTGATCAGGTAACAACTCTGCTTTCCCAACCAGTGGATGTTGTTGCAACTGCTCTTGTAATCTTTTCAACATTCACTCTAGAGCTTCCCTCCTAAGCAAATGCAGTTGGCGTTCAGGTTCCATATGGGTCCACCAGCTCTCTATTCCTTGCCAGCTTTGCAAGGACAACTTGTTACCTGCAATGTAGCAGACTAAGACCAAGTTTTTCAACACTTAAGGAATTTAAAAATCACACAAAAATAGAAAAATTCACTAAACTTCGACAGTTCCGGCAACGACGCTAAAAACTTATTTTTCCCCAGCACACACGCAAGCTTACGCAGTCGTACAAGTAATACAATGGCCCTTTTTAAGAGTCGGATGTCGAACCCACAGAGACTGGATCAATTTAGCGAATTATCAAGTTTAAGTGTTAAAATTAACCTTCACAAGTGTTGATTATAGAAATTTCTGGAAATTCTAATTTAATCTAGGGGTGATCACAAAATACTCAGGAACAATACAAGAAGCAACTAGAGTTAAGGCCTTATAATCATGCAATGCTACAATTCACAATGGTTCAAGTATGAAAACATCAGTTGTTGTCTCACATAATTAAAATGCTATGTTCATGGTATTTCGAGCTCTAAACACGACAAACTAGTCTCACACCTCCATTATTGAGCGGGAGTGTGATGTCCTAATTCGTGAGCAATTTAAATACATGAATGAGGTTTATGGAATTTATGCCCTTGATTATGAAGTTTCGTACCTCTAATCATTTAATTGGACTTAGCTTCACAACTACTTCTACGAGTGGTGATGTGATAATTCGAAGTCGGTGTCTAGCTCATTCCGTTTTAATAACCAAGCAAGACAAATTGGGTATAATTTCTATCCTAATCGCGAATCCTATCATAAAGGTAAGAACTTGCTCCTAACATTCTCATGTTCTAGCCTAGGGTTACTCAGTAGAGCTTTTACCTAAGCTTAACGCATTTGTTTTCATGGTGATCAAGCATAAAAACAACAATAATGAAGAATTTAATACAAAGCAACAACTAAAACTCAAACCAATGAAGAATTCATGCAATTACAATCATATTATGTAGCCTCAACTCTAGAGGAAGGGTTTTAGCCACTCATGTTCATACAAATACTTAAAAACATAATTCAAGAAAAGTACTTACAAGAATAGTTAAAGGAGAATGCAAAAGAATGAACTCTAGGTAGAGTTCTTCACTTCTCCCTTCGCTCCTTTACGATTTTCCAAAAATATTTCGTGATAAATGATTTTTGAAGCTAAGGTTTTAATTTATAGTAAGTGAAAAATTGCTATTTTTGGCCGTGCATGGACTGCCTCCGTGTCACGGAGCTGGTCACGCCAATTTGCCTCGGTGACAGGGAGAAAACATGCAGCAACACTGGAATGTGTCCCTCGGTAGGTCCTCATGCTGGACTGGTGCGCATTTCCTAGCGTGGCACGACGCTGGTCGCGTAGCCCGCTTGGCATGGCACGGCGCCAAGGCGCAGGGCATGTCTTGGCAGCCTCTTCGCACGTGCAGCCTGGGCATGGCACTGTGCTGGGCGCGGCACACGCACAGCGCGACCAGCCTTCTCTTTGGCCTTCCATGTTGCCTTTTTTTGCAATCCAAGCCTAACTCCATTCCTTTGCTTCAACCATCATTGTTTAGTCCCTCATATGCATTTTACACTTATAAAACAAGGACTAATCATGTTGGTTAGTGCATACCCAAAAATATTCAAAAT
Organism: Datura wrightii; assembly: GCA_035772735.1. NCBI lineage: Eukaryota > Viridiplantae > Streptophyta > Magnoliopsida > Solanales > Solanaceae > Datura > Datura wrightii. The sequence continues at coordinate 25,731,381 of JASDFA010000027.1, read as the reverse complement.
CACATGAGAATGTAATTAATTTAATCGAAAAACATGACTTAATTAAGTTATAAAATAGAACTTGGGTACGTAATTATGCCCAAGATCAGTTACAAGGAAGAAAGCTAGGCTAGTGGTTTAAGGATATAGTCAAGAAGAGGGAATTGACTATGATGAGATATTTGCTCCTGTTGCAAGACTTAAAGCTATCAGATTACTGATTGGTTTTGCAGCTTTCAAAAAAATCACTCTTTATCAAATGGATGTTAAGAGTGCTTTCTTGAATGGTTATCTGAAAGAGGAAGTCTATGTGATACAACCCACAGGATTTGAAAGTTCTGAATTTTCTAATTATGTCTACAAGTTAGACAAAGTTTTGTATGGGTTGAAGCAAGCTCCAAGATCTTGGTATGAAAGACTTTCAAAATTCCTTTTGGAGCATGGGCACACTAGAGGAAAGATTGACAACACACTCTTCTTAAAAACAAAAGGCAAGGATTTGCTAGTTGTCCAGGTGTACATAGATGACATCATATTTGGCTCTACAAGTAGTCTCATGACTCAAGAGTTTGCCATGCTTATGAATGGAGAATTTGAAATGAGAATGATGGGAGAATTAAATTTATTTATTGGGTTACAAATTAAGCAAACTCCCACCGGAATATTGATTCATCAATAGAAGTATATGAAGGAGTTACTCAAAAGATTCAATATGGAGTCTGCCAAGGAGATTGATACTCTTATTGCTACTGCCATAAAATTGGACCTTGATGAAATAGGTCCATCCATAGAGCAGAAGCTGTACAGAGGTATGATTAGCTCTCTCCTTTATCTCATTGCTAGTAGACCCGACATTGTTTTTAATATTGGCTTGTGTGCTAGATTTCAAGCAAATCCCAAAGAGTCTCATCTCAAAGCTATTAAGAGAATTTTGAGATACCTGAAAGGAACAACTGATCTGGGTTATGGTATCCAAAAGGAAGAAATGTTTCACTGGTGGGATATGCAGATGCTGGATATCTGGCGAATAGGAAAAGCACTACAGGCATATCGCACTTCATTGGACCGTGTTTGATCTCCTGGTCCATAAAGAAGCAAAATTCTGTAGCCTTGTCTACTCCTGAGGCTGAATATGTAGCAGCTGGTTCATGTTGTGCACAACTATTATGGATCAAGCAACAACTACTGGATTTTGGTGTTGATGTTGGTGTGTGCCAATCTTTTGTGATAATACTAGTGCTATTAACATTGCCAAAAATCTAGTTCAACATAAGAGAACCAAACATATTGACATAAGACATCAGAGACAATGTTGAGAAAGATCATATTTCAATTATGTTTTGTTCCACTGAAGAGCAAATTGCTGATATTTTTACCAAAGCCTTAAGCAGGGATCATTTTGAAAGAACAGGTTACAATTGGGGATGATTAACATTGGATAAGCCACCTCCAATGATTGTCTAAATTAAGCAACTTTTTTATCTTATTGCTAACTATGTTATTTATCCTAGAATTTTCACATTTACTTGTGTGTCCCAAGTTCAGGATAAAATTTTAAAATTTGACAAGAATTGTGTATTAACTTGTGCAGTGATATCAAAATTTTGAGGGTAGTCATTCTTAGCTATCATGTATGTTCTTTTCATCTAATACCTTACTGTTAATGAGAAACATCTATGCCTAAGTGTTCCATTCCTTTACAAATTCTTATAACCGTCATTATTTCATCCCCTTCCCCATAAAGCCCGAAACTACCACCCACTAATCATCACGTCTCCCACTGACACCATTGATTAATAGTCACATCCCATGATTCAACTTCTATTTCTCTTTCTATAAAGTAACAACTTGGATGATTTCACAGGCATTCAAAATTAATTTCCTTCCTTGACTTCTCCAAAGATTTTTTCATCACTATGTCTTCATCATCCTCCTCTAGTAGCTCTTTAGCCACCAGTTCAGAAAATTTTCCCATATCTCAGGACCTGGTGGTTCACACATCTGAAACTTTCTCTTACCATGAGTCGTGGTATCAAGGTACGACTTGTGGGACCAGTCGTGGTCACTGGCAGTGCATAATTCTCACATTCCCCTCTTGTTCAGTTCAAAATGTCTGATTTTGCGACATGGAATGCTTTTAAAGAACAATTCTCTTATTCCTCAACCATCCCACCATTTCCAACTGGTTCATCCATCAAAATATGTGATATAGCTCCACTCTAATCAGCTCCAAATGAAGGAATTCCTATTGTAGACCTCATTTCCCAAAGGATTAGAACTTGATTGAGAAAGAAATTTGGTTCCCCTATTCTTATCCCTGATGATGAACTTGTTCATGAACCATCTCCTCCTACCAGTTCCGCTCGTGTTCCTCTTACTCGAACTCAAAAAAGGCAGGAAGAGGAGAATCTTGCACAAGCTCTTCACAAGAGCAAGAAAAAGAAATCTTCTACTCCCTCCTCTGTTGAAAAGCCATCCTCCTCGTCTAAGGACGTAATGCTAAAATCTGTTCGAAAATCCATAGTGGTCAAAAAGAACATTTTCAAACCCACTTCTTTTGGGTCTTCCAAATCTCCCTCTCAAATACCTTCTTCTGCCACACAAACTCCTTCTAGGACTACTCCACAATCTTATGCACAACCACCTTCAAAATCACCCTAAAACCCCCCTTCTAAACCTGCTCCAAAACTCTCCTCTAAAACAATTTCCGAACCCTCCACTAGACCCTCTCCAAAACCCTCCACTAAACCCTCTCCCAAATCCTCCTCTAAACCCTCTCCCCAACCACCTCCTAAACCATCATCCACCTCTACCTCAAAAGGCCCTTCTCCCTCTTCAAGGACCAGAAATTTGAAACGGATTTCTTGACCTGCTCCATCCCATGAATCAGATTCTAATGACTCTGATGAAGATGTATCTGTTGAGTTTGACACCTCTTGCCTCACTGATAACCAACTAGATTATTTGGTTCACTTTCAAAAACGAACTGTTCTTCAGGGAAAGGTAGGGACTGGGTTTGGTGGCCCAGATATGGAAGTTTTTCTTGAAAAATTGGAAGTTCAAGGATGGACATCCCTATTTCTTCAGGGTGATTTTCAGAGAAAATTTGGCAAACCCGAAGTGGTTGAGTTCTATGCTCATGGGACTGCAAATGGTTCCCTCTTTTCCTCTACTGTCCGGGGAGTTTCTATTAATTTAGTGGCTAAAGATTTGGCCCGTATCTTGGGGATTTCTAGTGGAGGTTGGGATTACAATGTCAAGTTTGAATGGACACCATTAGACAATTTGCCTTCTGCCAGGGATATATGCAAAAAATTTTTAGGCCAATCAAATCTTGTCCAACATCGCCGCATTCAAAAGAAAGAAATGTCCCCACTCCATCAGCTGTATTTTGATGTTGTTCATAAAGTACTCATTCCTAGGAAGGAGAAGAGAATTGAGGCCAATAATCTTGATCTCACTCTAATGGAGTTACTTGACACTGGGATTAAGATTGATTTACCCAGTCTGATAGTGAAGCATATGCAGCAGGTTCTTACTAAGGATGATAAGGGACTTGCCCTTCCATATGCTTTTTGGCTGTCTTATGTATTTGAGGACTATTCAGTCCCTGTTCAAGTATGGACTTTTAAGACAACTAAGGATGTTCTTGAGGAGGTGAAACATGCTGATCTACTTGCGTCAACGAGGAGAGCTGACACTCCTTTTCAAAGGATGCAAAATGCCTTAGCAGAAAAGACAGCTAAATTGGAAGCTGCTAATCTTGCACATGCTCAAGAAAAGGATGCTCTTTAGGAAAAAATCACTGAGTTGAAGGCTAGCCTAGAGACTGAAAGAGCTGCAAATACTGATACCATTAGATGCTTGTCCCAATTGCTTCCCTCAGTCCCTCCTTCCTAAAACTCATTGTTCTTGTTCCTAGTTTTTTGTGACCCTTCAGGCTTAGCTGTTTTTTATTTTTCAGTGATATTTTGGTTATGATTAAGGACTTCTTGTTACTTTGAATGAAATTCTTATGTTATTTCAATTGGTTCTATCTACTGCACTTTTATTAACTCTCTTGTCTTAAAATTTTATCTTGCTTATCTTGGGATTGCCTTAATGGAATTAGGATATTTAATTGCATTGTTGGTAATAATTCGTTGATTCAGCTTTTTGATGATGCCAAAAGGGGAAGAAAATATATGATTTGGCAATGCAATGGTTATAACCCATATAGACTAACCTGTTTCATTCAAAAGTTTTATTTTACCTACAGGTAATGTCAGTATATAAATGACATTGTGTTTGTCATCATCAAAAAGGGGGAATTTATTGGGAGCTTCGTAGTTTTGATGATCGACAATCAGCTGATGAAACAGGTGAATAAAGCTGGTCCAATGTATGGTTGAGCACAATATTTATGAAGCAGTAATTATTCACAGGTTAAGACACGAGAATTACGGAGATGATAAGCAATGCTCAACAAACTCAGTAAATTCAACATGTGGATAATTCAGGAGAGTTGGAGTCTGATTATAATACAATCGAGTGTAAAAGATTAACTTGAATCAAGACTTCCACATGAGAAGGAACTCTAAGCCCGGAAAAGGTGTTGCCGTAAAGAGTTTGGAAGGAAGAAGAACTCCTTGAAGACGTGTGTATATAAAGGAGTGTGATATCTTAGAATAAATGTACACTCACAAAGAGAGAAAAAAGTTTATTGCATTTGGTGAGATTTTTGTTGATATATTTGTCTAGTAAAGTATTAAGCATGACTTTTCTTGTACTAGAAGTTGTCACTAAGTTGTAATGACTGTATTCTCAATTCAGTGAGCTATAAACTGAATTGAGAAGAGTTGAATAGTTAGGAAATAGAGTTTATAATTCCTTAGATTGCAAGAATTGTAATCAACTGTTTTAGAGAGGCTCTTAGAGTTAGTGAAGTTTGGAGAAAAATCATGTGGAGTACAAGTTGTGGTTTTTTCACCTTTAGAGCCCGGTCTTTTTCACGTTAAATTAGTGTATTATTTACTTAATGTTTATTCACTCAAGTGGAACACGTCTGACGACCTATTTCTTCCGTAGGCAAACAGTTAAGTCAAACTCTTAGGTCGTGCAATCTAACAAGTTTCTCAAAGAAACGGAATTACAGTCCTACCAAACTCAGACAAATGCAAAAAAAAATATTGAAAATAATAATAAGTCACCATTAAAATTTATTGAAGTACAGCGAAAACAGAAGTGAATTCTTACTTACATCTTCTTAACTCCTTCTCCACTACTCACATGTGTGTTTTTTGTGGCAAAATTGGTGTAGATACAGCCCAATGCTTCTGCAGATTTCCATCAATAAATTTCACATCTTGTTGAAATAATATTATTATCAATCTTTTAACTTGCTGCTGATCCTGTCAAAGTACATCTGGCCAGGATTCAGTTTTTTTTTGGCTTATAAACAAGGAAATAGAGAAAACAAATAATGCAAGATTTTCTTATATCTATTAATTAAGTCCAATCTTGGGGAGGTTTAATTTCAACAACTCAAAAAATTATACTATGTTGCGAAGTGTATAGAGCAAAAATCATTTTTTATAGCATATATATTAAATGTTGAACACCCTTAACGAAATTTTTAGTTTCGCCACTATTGCAAGTTGATGTAAGAAGGTGGAGAGAAACTAAATAAGGAGACACATAAAATCAAACACCAGCATAACATGAAGAATATGTACCTTGAATATTTCTCTCAAACAGAAATTGCTTATCATCTATTGATTTCCTCTCTACTTTGGCTGCCATTTGAAATGAAAACTTGAAGATTTGTACGCTTGATGGGTTCTCACATTTAAAGTGCCCATAAACATTGAATAGAAAAATTTAAGGTTTTCAAGCCTTACAAATATAAAGGATTTGACAAAGTTAAATACATCTTCTAATCCTCTAAATAGTAAGGAATAGTACATGCATGATATAGACAAAAAAACAACAAAGCATGAAAAAGAACTTGCAAATAATAATTAAAAAAACGGAATCATGAAAGTAAACCAACAATTTAGAAAAACAGAAAAAGTGACTATACCTTGGGCGACGGAGAGATAGAAGAGGGAAACGTGTGTTATAATGGAAGAGAAAGAGGTCGTTGAAGCGATAAACATAATCAGAAGAGGACGCGAAGCGATGTAAGTTTGGATTGCGGATTGCCGAAGTGTTCCTTTTTGTTTTTAATTTATTTTTTTTATTATTTTTATAGGATTTGGCACACTATCTTGTCAGAAAATAGTGGCAAAATTTGTGGTTAAAGATAAATACAATTCCGGATGTTTTAGACATGCCACGTAAATCAGTGCTAGGTTCTTCTCTTATATTAATAATAAATAGACAGATATAAATTTTTTTTAGAGTCAAAATATTAAAAATTAACACTACTAATACAGTCATATTTTCTTAAAAAATAATTTTTTATCCAGTAAATGGTTAGGTAAAAAATATTTGTAGTCCGCTTTTTATTTTATAAAAAGTTCTTTACATTCCTAATTAAGTAGGGAAAAGTTATAAATAAATAATTTTGATCCCTTTTTCTTAATTATTATCTTAAAATTTTCATAATAAATATCTTTAAGAATTTTTTTTTAAAAAATTTAACAAAAAAAGACCATCAACAAAAAAAAGCTTTTCATCAAATATATATATATGTATATATAATTTTTTTCTTTTTTTTTTCTTTGTCATATTCGGACCCTTTTAAATAATCTGAAGTTGTTGTCCTTCCTAGAGTAATCAATTATATTCTCCTTTTTTCTCTAACTATTTTATTGAAAATTTTAAAGATTATTTTTTTGGATTAATTTATCCTACGACTACAATAAATTTATCAGGTTCTCTATAAATTCAATAAGGAAGTTAAAGAGAAGAAACTTTAAGAGATACATAATCATAATTCTGCGGAGAAGTATGACTGATTTAAATTTTTTTTATTTTATTTACCTCTTCTTAGGAGCTCACACTTCTTTTTTCTTTTGTGATTTCAACCGATAATCTACAAGTTGAAGGTGGAGGGCACTTACCATCAAAGCAATTTTCTCTTATTAAAGAAATACAATGTTTTCAAAATTAAAGAACTTATAGAAAGTGCGAGGAAGTTAAGCTATTTTTTAAGGTTTTATTTTCATTCATATCAATTATTTTGAGATGAAAGAAATAATTATATTTTTAAAGATGTCACTTGTTCTGGGAGCATGTAGAAAATCGTACTTTATATATGTATAAATAATGAAAAAATAATCAAAATTCATTATGAAATTAATATAATTAATTACTCCTAAAATTTAAAATAAAAAATTTATTACATTTTAATTCACATTATAACTACATAAAAACTTACAATAAACATATATATTAACAAAATTTGATAAAAATTTACATTATAACTATGTACAAGTTTGCAATAAACAAATATAGTAACAAAATTTGGTATAGCGAAAATAAGAGAATATTCTTCAAACTTGGATTTGATGAATATTTCTCACAAATAAAGTCATATGTCATTCTCCTCCGCTTCATAACAAAATAAAAATTATGCATCAAGTATGTATGTATGTATATATATGTGTGTGTATATATATATATAATTGGGGCATAAACACCAATACTTAGAAAAAATAAAAATAAAAATGAAAGAAACTTCTTGTGAAGAGAGTGTCACATTAAAAAGGAGCAAAATAATAATAGAAAGAATTGAGAAAAAAGTTATGGAATAGAAAAGAAAAATATTATGCAGTGGAATACATTTGCTTTAGTATTTATAGTTAAAAAAAATAGTAACATAGCATGAAAAAAAACTTATAAGGTATATTTGAGTAATTATCATTGAATGAGCATTGGATGTGTTAATTACACATAATTAGCATTAAGGAGATACTATTACGTGGGTTAATTAGACTTAATTAAATTTTATTGAGTTTGATTTTTACATTTAACTAAATTTTTATTGATAATCCATTTAGTTAGTAGCAGAAATTAATTTTAAAAAAATGCAAAAAAATAGAGGAGAGAAATGCCAAAAATAAGGAGATACAAGAAAAATGCAATTGCTTGTCATAGAGAGGTGCCACATCATCTTCTCTATGCCCAGCGAAGATAGTAATTTAGTGCCATTAAGGGAAAAAATTGCTTTCTATTTGTTCTATAACTGATGATTTAAAGTGGCATATAATCGCATACCGTGTATCACAACAATTTGAATATGAGAATATTTCTTACTTTAAAACATGGATATTAGGCAACCGCAATTAGGTCATAGTTGTCGATATGAGTTCTACTGGCGATCGATTGATTTGATATGCTAACTTACATTGCAGAATGTAGACAAGAGGGATCATTTGTTTTCTTCTGTCATTTCTTTAGTCCCCTGCATAGGCTGAATAATATTTCATTTTTAAGTATGGCAAATTTTTGAAATGAATCCACAAATGTGCTTATGGAAATGCTTTCTGCACAGGCTGTGGAGTAGGGCGAAGAGGAAAAAAAAAAGAAGACGCAGGAAAAAGAGTTTAGAAAGAGAAGAAGCGCTAAGTAAGCAAGATAAAAAGAAAAAAAAATGAGGTTTTCTATCCGAAGTGACTGTTCAATTTTTCAAACATATTTTCTTTTTTTAAAATCATTTTAAAATGATAAGAAGGTCCAAAAAATTATATTTATATACATATATATATATATATATATATATATATATAATTCTAGGCCTTAGAGAGTGCCACATCGGCAGGTGTACATCTTTTCTATATATAAATATTTATTTTATTTTTTAAAGAAAAGTTAGAGTTAGTTTTCCCCTATAAAGAAAAGATTTTTCGTTCATTGTATTTCATCCCTCAAAAGAAATATGAAGTCTCATCTCTTCTATCTTTCTCTATAATTTAATTCTTCTTCTTTTATTATTTTATAACACATTATCAGCATGACTCTCTGCCTTAAACATTTACTTTAAAAATATCTAAGGTAAGAAAAATCAAACTTTTGTTTTGAAAAATGTATTACTTTGGCAAGGAATAGTATTCCTTTGGTAAGGTTATTTTTTTTCCAATATTCGCAAAAATAAGAATGGAGTGAATATAATTCTATGACGATAAATGATTAATATTTGCATATATTTAGATTTTTTCTAATAATGGTATCAATGTTATTTATGAATTCGGGGAATGACTTAATTGATTCACTTAACATTCATGCCTCATATTTGTCCGAGAAGAATAATATTATGAAAATATATTTAACTCAGAAAGAGAATATTATGAAAATATATGATGATATTAACTTCATATTCATTAATGGATAACAATAAGAATTTGCAAGAAATATATGATCACTATAAGTGATAACATTTTCATTGGCTTGTCACAATTATAACTAAAAAAATGTTAGAGAAATTCTTTACATTATAGGCATACCTCAATTTTTGACTGTAGTAGCAATATATTAAAAGAGGTTTGAAGCTATCATAATCTATTGTGATTAAGGCATATTTAGATGATTATGTTTCATTCCCGAAGAATGAGAATATTTTGATAAATGATATAAATGTAGATCTAAATAAATTTAGTCCCTTAAGTGAATGTGACAATACCTTATAAAATTTTATAAAAATATGGACGTTCTATTGGTTGTGAAGATATTACAGCTCACCTCTAGAAGAAGTAAAATAATTGAGAAGAAATAAATGTAAAATTTACTTTTAAAGTAGTAAATCTCAAAATTTACTACCGACGTCGTACATTTAAAAATTAACTCCTGAAATATTAAATACTCTAAAGTTTACTCCCAAAGTAGTAAATATGAAATTTACTTCTAAAGTAGTAAATCTGAAATATACTCTTGAAATAGTAAATACTCTTAAGATTTACTCCCGAAACAGTATATCTGAAATTCACTTTTGATGTAATAAATTCTCTGAAATTTACTCCTGAAATAGTAAGAATTTGACAGCCACTCCCAAAGTAGTATAACTTCGAAACTTTATCTTGAATGAGTAAAACTTTGAAATTTTCTACTGAAGTAGAAATAATTTGAAAATATTCTGAAACAATATCTTCTTGTGCTTGAGCAAAATAATAAGCTATTGGTGAAAGTTATATTTCAAAAACATTCAAATAATCAGGTTTTAATCTTCCTAGCGAATGAAAAAAATATCACAACTTACCTTTTGGGAGATATAATAATAAAGGATAGGCATGTTATTTTTATAGTATGAAAGCATTGCAATATGTACCTGTCATATATGGAAATGTCTTGGATAATTTTATTAAGTATTATTCTGAGGCAAAAGAAAACAAGTCCTGTAGAATATTTTCTAGAAAAACCATGTTGATATATTATGATTAGTAATTATTGATTTGTTCAAACAAATTAAGAAAAATTCATACATTTTTTCTTGAAGGATTTAATAAATGTGTGGTTGTCACTACAATACAAGATATTCAAATTTAATGGTTAATATCCCAGAATGAGATGTTTAAAATACTGATGTTTAGAACTTAATGTTTATTTTTAAGCATTTATAAATTTAAAATTATCTTTAAATGTTCATTTGATTACTGTTTATTTTATGACACCAACAGTGTCTAACTAAAATTTTCTTTTATGATACCAGAAGCATCTAAGCAATATTTGAAAATAATGATCAAGGGCTTCATAAGAGCTAATTGTTCATCTACAAGTATGATAACAACAACAATGTCCAAATAATATCTAATTATGATAAATAAATTGAATTCTCTCGAAGAGCTTATGTATGATAGCACCATTCATTCTAAATCATAATATACGAAGTTGTTACGATTGCAACACAAATTATAGCAAATCTAAAGTTCACTAATAATAGAAAATGGTTATTATATTGAAAATACAAATGATTGAAAAATTAAATATCTCCAAGTTATTATAGATAAGAAATGCGTATATGAAAAGTTACCCGAGCATGATGAGATCACATGCCACAATAGACTAGAAGTTTATTGATATGAAATTCATGTCATAGAAAATAAGAATTTTACTAAAGAAAATTGTACATGTCATGATAAACTTGAAGTTTACTAGAATATATGCGTAAATATCAGAATACATTGAAGAACTGGAAGATTTTTCGAGAATTATATATTATTACTTGTTCTCATGATAAGTTGATTATACTAGCTAATTTTGAAATTGAATGCCCTAAATTCTGAAAAATAGAAGGTGAATATGAGCCCATTCATCTATCATATGATATTTTAAATAGATGCATCTACAAAATAGTTACATGTGTGTTTATTGTAAACCTGTAGTTTGACATTTTCAATGTTGCTTGTTCAATATAAATTGAGTTAAAGAGCATAATTGTCAGATTGTATAATCAAGACAATTCATCTTGATATATCTAAGCTGGTTAAACATTGAATATCTCTGGTAAATAATTGAACAATTGCTTATGAGAACAAAACTTAGTGTATTAGTCTATGATATGATATATTACATACAATAACACTTGTATATATCATATTAAAAAATTATGACTAATCTCCCCTCCTCTCAATTGGTTCAGGATCATGAACCAAATATTTTCATGTAATAACCTTTGATGTGTAGTATATGATTAATGAATCTATCATTTTGAACATAGATGAATTCTCCAAACAAGATCGGTTTAATTTTTCTAACATGAGAGAGAGAGAGAGAGAATGAGTAGTTAAGAAATATATTATGAATTATCATTAGTATTATCTTCATTCAATGATAATTCAAGTCAAATGATGAAAATATTTATTGATCCAAAATTAATTATATTCAGCTACAAATGCCTAATTGAATATCTCTGAAGGACAAAGTTTACAAGACGTATCAAACATGATAGAAATATCGGTTAAATGCAATAATCATTAAAAAAAAAGGAGGAGAAAATGATCATAATGGTCATATGTAACAACCCGTTCGCTCGTTATAGAAACCACATTGCTCGAAACTCGAGGAAAAAATTTAAAATTTCTATTAAGGTGACGCTGGGACTAAATAGCTTAGTAAAATATGCTCCCGAAAAGATCAAGGTGAAAGCAGGTGGGCCCCAAGCGTTAGGCCACCGCAACGACTGACGAACCGCTGTAGCGGAACCACTGCAGTGGCCCTAGTCACGCTGCAACAGACCAACACGAAGCAGAGAGTGCGGAATCCCGTCTTAAGTTGGATTTAAAGACCTAGTCCTTGAAAGGATTTAATAAAGATGCCCAAAAATAGGGAATGGACTTTTGGGAAACAAGGAAAGAAGCTAGGAGGAGAGAATTACCCTCCTTAGCTAGGAGAGGTCGCAAGAACTTAATGACAGAGGCGAAAGACGTGATTGGGAATCGACTCGACGAAAGCTTGGTGCCCAGGTAGGCTATGGCTTATCCACTTGTATGATAGACTACAATTAGCTAAACGTATATATGCATGTGATTAATGTGTTTCCATATAGTCTTGAATTAACCATAAGAGTAGAAGAGGTGGAACGTGAATTGTGTTGTCTCGTACGTGAGAAATCATAAAGAGGAATGAAGATAAATTTAGTAGCTTCGCAAGGAGGATTGGAGGGGGGAGGGGCTGGCTTCATGTGAGCATACAAGCCCCACAAAGGTTTACTAATTGAATACTGTTACGAGGCTAAGAATTGTGTAAATGCTCCCCTTTTTAATTAAATTGACTGATTAGTTAAACGAATAGAAAAGCTCTATTTATAATGTGATGGATAGTCTAGGGAAAACACGTAGAATGTATTGAAAATCATGAGTAGGAGAAAAGAGATCGGATGTGATGAAATGTATGGAAATAATTGTTATTAGTTGTTAAGGTGATGCCTTGTCCTTAGATAATGGCATCTTTGGTGAATTTTTTTGCATAAATGGCAGGTCCAAGGGCACCACACCTCCTATTGATAAAATAAAGGGTCAAGACTTAGCTTCCTAATAAGGTTTTATGCAACCTTCATTCCCGCACCACCGGATTGCAAGGCCGAAGAAGCAACTCCTTTCTTTCTTAAGAACGTGGTAAAGTATTGGGGACTACCACAGACCTAATAGAAATTTTTGAGTTGACTCCCAGCATGTTCAATAGTGATCTTTTGGCCATTGAAAGGGCACCCAACGGTCAACCATGGTTTACTGACAATAGTCATTCCCCCATTCCTTTAGTCTTTTCAAGAGCACTTTTTTCTTAAGTCGCGGTCATGTCTTGCCCCCCCAGTATCCTTGGCCCCTCTTTATTCTCTACAGGGTTCCAACCTTTCTTCAACATAGGTGACAACGAGCCAGGCAGAGATCGAAGAGATAAAACACGGGAATAAGAAGCAAGCTCGAGCTTAGGGCATTAGATTAGGATCCCCCCACCTCATAAAACATCATTTGATACTTCTGACACATATGATATGAAAGAAGATGAGTCTTTATTCGCCTTATCAGGTATAGTTTCTTTTCAAGAAAGAGGCAGAGTGGGAACATAGTCAGGAAAGAGAAGACCATTCCTAATCCCTGCTTCTAAAGCCCGTATCTTGCTCAAAAAAGTTTTTTCAAGACTGGAGTCAAGACAGGTAGTTGAAACCCAGATCCTCTATTCCCAAACAACCCAGGGATGAAATGCCTATGGCTAACTGAACACCTCTAGGCGAACCCATCGGGTTAATTAACTCAACGTAAAGAAAGCTCATTAGGTCAAAACTAGGGGAGTGCTTACTAATAGCGAAAGGTTAACATCTCTCCGCCCTTATTAGTAGTAGCAAACATTAGGTAACTTTGTGCTATAAAATGACAGATTGGTAATGAAAGGCAATGTACTAAGAAAGCGCAACTTTCGCATGAGAGACAGACATATTGTGCACTCAAGATGATGAATGCCACAAGAGAGATAGTAGAAAGAAGATCTGTCTCGATTCTATCTCTATCTTTCAACATCTCATCTCTATAATAGATGTAATCTAATTTATTTAAGATGTTGATCTTATGTGAAATCTTGTTTACATGATAATATCGGTGAAACTGGGTGAATCTTTGAATGTCTTGTCATATGAGACCCAAATGTGTCGTGCTATTCTTGAGTGAGGGACTAACAATGGTGAATTATAGAAAAATCTTGATAAAAGAATCTATGGGAAAAGGATGGAAGAAGACTAGTTAGAGTACTGCCAATACAGTACCGCTGCAGCGAGTGAGGGATCGCTGCAGCGAGACTGCTACAACGGTAGAGATACCGCTGCAGCAGAGCTCAATCTACCAAGTTGGCTAGGTCGCAATTCTACATGATCTCCAGGATATAATCGATAACAATTGCTTAGGGTATAAAAGGAAAAGTAGTAAGTGTATATGTGATTTTAAGTTTATTGTAGGGAAGTCTCACTATATGTACGAAGGCTGGTAATGATATTGTGAATGATGTGACGTTAATTTTAAATGTGTATTGATTATGGCTACCAGACTCTGTATTTTATGTGGATGAATCTATGACTACGATGTTGTGATGTGCATTTTAAGGGAGTAAGTGAACCGATATGTCAAATAATATGGCAAGAAGGGTTTGTCATACTGATGAGAGATGTAAGGCTTGCGGGGCCGAAAAAAGGTACTCTGTACGATTTGAGTCAGTTTAATCAGACCTTAAATGAGGTCTGCAGATATAAGAGACTCATACAAGAGGTGAGCATTTGGGCAAGCGTTATGAGAGAGTGCATTGACAGGTATGGATAAATTTCCATAGGGCTGGATGTACAAAGTGGGAACAAAGACAGGTATGATAAAGGATTCATACAACTAAGTGTATAGTATATGGATTTCTAGAGTCCTCCACAGGTCATGACTGGAAGGGAAAGCATAAGAGCTTCTGGCATGTGTGTTGATCTTGGGCAAATTTATATGCCCAAGTGATACTTAAATATGTCATTTTAGCCTTGTTTATCTAGCAATGTTGATACATTCTCATGTGATTGTTAATAAAATGTGAATTTATACTAACCAACATGATTAGCATTATTTTTCAGGTAAAATGTAATTTTGGGAAGCTAAAATGCGTGTTGGGAGAGATCGGGGTTGGACTCGGATGTTAGCAAAGGACAAGGCATTGGAAGACACAAAATAAAGAGGCTCCGCGATGGAGCCGTGTCACGCTGCCATCGCGGAGGCCTTCTGCCTGGCTAGGGAATTTTTGGCAATTTTCAGTGAGGGTGGGCGTTGGGTCCGTGGCACGGTGGCCTAGCTCCGCGTTGCACGCCGTGCCACGTTGGGCCTTATTACCTGGACACCCAGTTTCCAGTGAGGGTCCGCGTTAGTGGCGTGTCACGGAGGCAGTGCTCCGCGTTGCACTCCGTGACACATTGCTTGTTATTCCGGGAAAAATTTCCACTAGTATAAATAGAACACTTAGGTTCATTTTTAATTATTCTGACTTGGTGGAGCAAGAATGTGGGTTACAGGCAGTTGAGGGGACGAAAATCTCAGGGTTTTTCTCTATCTCCTTCTTCTTTAATTCAATTGCTTATATGTTTAACACTCATTTAACGATGTTTAATCCACAAATGAGTGGCTAATTCCTCTTCTTGCTGAGGTTAAGAACAATTGTATTGAAATGTGATTGTTGATTAAGTTAGTTTTTCATCTTTTCTTCCACGGTTGTTCTATTGATTCTTGTTCTTACTGCATTAATGTGTGGCCTACGTTAATGTACATCTAAAAAGTCCGGTTTCACTCGAGAGAGCAAGAAATTGGAAAGTTATGAATTAATAGGATATGATCTTTTCTTGGTTTGGAAAAATTGAGAATTGATTTACCTTCAGGATAAAAATATACCTGAAGGTCGTATTAGTCAATTTAGGAACCGGGTTTGTATGGCTAGAACATGAATTTCATTTAATCACAGAAATGTAGGTGGACAGTTCATGATTCTTAAGTTGGGTTAAATACGAGAGTTTTAATCTATTGGCAATAGTTCTTGACTAGCAACCGGAGGAAAGGTTAACCAATTTATATCGATAATTAATTTCTTTACATGTTCAATTAACCTCAGTATGCTCACATTCATAGTTCAGACTCACAGTAGATAGTTGTTTTAGACTTAGATAAAAATTAAAACTCAAAATATCAAATTCTTGGTTACACTGTTGTCTTCATTGTTGGAATTAAAATATAGTACACTTGAGCAGATTGTACTTTATCCAAGTCCCTGTGGGATCGATACTTGGCTTACTTAAGCCACTTTACTACTTGTTCGACCACGTGCACTTGCGTGTAGTTATATACCCATATAACAAATAGCCAAACAAGTTTTTGGCGACGTTGCCGGGGACTGGCAAATGGTGAATTTTTCTTAAGTGTTAATTTACTATATTTTGATTTTCTTAGTGTTGATAACTTGGTCTTAGCCTGTATTTTGCAGATTTAATCTCTGTTGAACACTGGCAAGAGACAAGGAGCTGGTGGACTCGTATTTAGAGCCAGAAAGATTATTTTATCGTCAGCGGAGAGAAGCTCTAGAAAGAAAGCTGCAGTTGCTCAGACAAACACTCATGGAGCAACAACAGAATCCACCAGTAGTACGAGCAATGTTAGTGCCCGAGGAAGTAGCAGCTCGGCCGGTTCGCGAGGTGGAAATCCCACATGCTAATAATGTCACATCTAGCATCCGCAAACCTGAGCCAGGAGGGAGGTTCGAGCTTAAACAAAACATGGTGCAATTGCTGCACACCAGCGGGCAGTTTACAGGTCTCCCTCATGAGGATCCACAGCAGCATCTCCAAAATTTTTTGGAGATAAGTGACACTTACATCCCCGCTGGAGTGTCATCAGATTATGTCAGGCTTACATTGTTCCCATTTTCACTATTGGGAGAAGCCAAGAGGTGGTTGAAAGCTGAGCCACCCAATTCTATTTCTACGTGGGATGATCTTGCAAGGAAATTCTTAATACGATTTTTTCCCTCCGGTAAAACAGCAAGACTTAGAAGTCAAATTCTAAGTTTCAAACAGAGAGAGGGAGAGAATCTATATCAGGCTTGGGAGGATTCAAGTCCATGTTGCGGGATTGTCCTCATCATCATCAATCCAATGATGTGCTGGTGCACACTTTTATAGAGGGTTTGGAACCCCATACAAAAATATTGCTAGACTCAGCAGCTGGGGGACAAGCGCTGGAGAAAACTTATGAGGAGCTGTATACCTTGTTGAACCGTATTTCGCAGGGCAATCCGGAGTGGAATGCTGATTCATCAAGAGGAGGGACAAGGAAAGCAGTAGGAGTTCTAGAAGTGGGTGGTTTTACAGCTATTGCTGCACAGATAGCTGCCTTATAGAATCAACTCAACACCCACTTCAGTAACATGACAATGAACTAGCCTCAAGCCCCAGTGAATGCAGTGCAACAGATTTGGTGTGAAGTGTGCGGGAGCAGTGAGCACTCAGCTGAGTGTTGTGGAGAAAATCCTGACTCGGTGAACTTTGTGGGAAATGTACAGAGGAACAACCACCAACAGTATGGCAACAACTACAATTCCAACTGGAGGAATCACCCGAATTTCTCTTGGGGTAGCAACAACCATCAGGGGCAAAGTTCAAGTCAGGGGGCGCAAAGGAATCAAGGAGGGCAGCAGAACTATCAGGCACAATATAGAAACAACAATGCACCTCCTTCACCACCATCACCCAACATTGAGGAGATGTTCAAGAGGATGATAGCTAACCAAGCTCAATTGCAGGCTGACTATGTAAAATTGGCAGCCGAGGTGAAAAACAACCAGTTAGCTACTAAGGCACTTGAATATCAATTTGGGCAATTTGCTGGAGCCTAAAACACCAGACCTAGAGGAGGACTTTCGAGTGACACAGATCCCAACCCCAAGCAGGTGAATGCGGTGACCACAAGGAGTGGTTTGCAGCTTAAAGAGGTGGAACCGGAAAGACCACCTCAACAATCGGGAGTAGCATAAGTTGAGAGGGAGCAAAGCGATGAGAGGCGGAAGAAAAAGGAAGCTGAATCAGAAAGACCACCACCCCCGTTCCCTCAAAGATTAAAGAAACACAAGGAGGAGGCGTGTTTCAAGAAATTCACGGAGGTGCTGAAACAGGTACATATTAACTTACCTCTTGTTGATGTTTTGCAGGGAGTGCCGAAATATGAAAAGTACATAAAGGACATCGTGGAAAACAAAAGTAGGTTGACTGAGTATGCTACAGTGGCTCTCACGGAGGAGTGCACTTCCCGGATACAAAATCGACTGCCCACAAAGCTCAAAGATCCTGGGAGCTTTACTATACAAATTACTATTGGGCAGAGTATCCGAGCTCGTGGATTATGTGATTTGGGAGCGAGCATTAATTTGATGCCGTCATCCGTATTCAAAAAGCTGGGTCTAGGGAGTCCTAGACCCACAACAGTGATCTTGCAATTAGCGGATTGGTCCTTAGCCAGACCTGATGGCATTGTGGAGGACGTTCTGGTGCAAGTTGGCTCCCTGATTTTCCCGGTAGATTTCGTCGTGCTGGATTTTGAGCCAGACGCGGAAGTCCCATTTATTTTGGGACGTC
The DNA here is from genome assembly GCA_035772735.1 of Datura wrightii. Classification (NCBI taxonomy): domain Eukaryota; kingdom Viridiplantae; phylum Streptophyta; class Magnoliopsida; order Solanales; family Solanaceae; genus Datura; species Datura wrightii. The sequence goes on along the minus strand of JASDFA010000027.1, from coordinate 25,712,858 downwards.
CTTTCTTGGCGACCGGGAAAGCACTAATTGATGTAGCTGCAGGGCAGCTAACCATGCGAGCACACGACAAGGTGAAAGTGTTCGATGTATACAAGGCCACCAAGCTTCCGACTGTGTACGAGGAACTCTCGATGATCAATGTGATTGATCGAGTTGGTGATGCGCAGATAGTGGAATCACGAGAGTTAATGGGAAAACCACCGGAGGGATGTAAGCATACTGGGGGGAGGACGGTGGTCGAGAGAAAACGTCCATCACCCTAGAGGATAACTGAGCTGAATGACGTCGAGCCGCGATGGTAAACCAGGCGCTGCACGGGAGGCAACCTGTGAAATTTTTCTTTTTAAATTGTGAATAGATTTTTCTTTTTTCTTTTTTTTTTCCTTGATTATCAACAAAATTTTTAGTTTTATATTTTTATTGTTAGTTTTATTTTGAGTGAAACCTATAATTCTAACTAATTTCTTGTCGTAAGATGAATTTCAGGTTGAACGGAGGATAAATGTGCAAGGAATCGCAAAGGAAAATTCGAGGTATGAAAATAAAAAAAAAGTGGCAAAACAGTGAGCGAGGGCGATAGCTCCGTGTCACGGAGGAGGACCTCCGCGTTACCCTCCGTGACACGTTGAGGTGTAAATCTGGAATTTTAAAAAAATTCCAGAATGCCCTCTCGATAGCTCCGTGTCATGGAGGGCATGCTCCGCGTTACCCTCCGTGACACGTTGATGTTTATATCGCGACGGGTCACACCGGGTCGCCGGGTGACCCGCGCGATTTTCCCCCTTTTTAACCCCAATTACCCCTATTTTTCCCTCATTTCTCACACACTCCGCGACCAACCTCCCAAAAACCCATCCCCCCTCGACGTGACATGGACTTAGGACAATAATTTCATCGAGTTTTCATCAATTCTTCAAATTCAAGGTATGTTCTTCAACTCTATTTCAATTCTTTTCAAAATTTTTTGATATTGAACTAGTGATATGAGCTAAACTTTCCCTAAGTAGAAATTGAGCTTAAATTCTATTAATTATTGTTGATTGATGTTCCGAGTATCATTGTGATTGCTTGAACGCGATAATGACATAGTTTAATCGAATTTGTGATAAAATCATAGCTAGGGCTTGCCTTTGAATTTGAAATGGAAAAATTTAGTTGAGCTAGTGAAATTCATGTTGGGTTGTACATGTTGAGTGAGATGAGTCGATTGTGCTAACTGTTATTATGCTCAAAAACCGACGGATTCTCAGGTTAGGGTAATATCGAAAAGTGCAAGAATTGGTTGAATTGTATAGGATCACGTAGTTAATTTTTTTCTTTTTTTCTTTTGTTTTATTTCTCCTTGCTAAGTGCTATGAGATAAAATGTTGTCGATGGTAATGATTGTGGTTAGCTGTACGAAGTCTGAGTAGTACATAGAATATATACCATCGAATTATTCGAATGCACTAAGCATGTTTGTTATATTTGGTTGTTTGTTTGTGTAAATAAGTATGATCTTGCCATAATGTTGTAGTTTTAGCTAAGAACTAAGTGTGGGGTAGCCTAGCTTAACCCAACCTTAGTCAAAGCTAATATTCATTGGCTTAACATTGAACTTGTCTGTTTGGGTTGACAGGAAAAATGGCAAGCAGGCAGGACAAGGGAAAAGGCGCATCAACATCTGGCGCCGGCAGAAAAAGAATCAGATTGGGCATAGCGGTCCCAGCAGCACCAACGGTTTCACGCGGCCAACGCCGCCAATACGGAACCAGGTGGCTGACAGAAGAGGGGAAGAAGTGGTATGCAAAGCACAAGGAGAGCAAGTACTTCCCCGAGGAACACATAGCACGGGAACCGTTGGCACAGGAGTTCCCTAGGATCGTCCACAGGATCGAGGCAGCTGGGCTCAACTTCATCTTTGAAGAGCCCAAGGAATGCAACTTGCACTTGATTCGGGAATTCTATGCCAATTGGAACCCGACACTCAGAAGTCACACCATCAAAATAAGAGGGCAAATAGTCACCTTTGAGCCCCACCACCTCAATGCTATTCTAGGGGCGCGGGACATAGACGCCCATGTACTTCGACAGCTGAACATCACTCCACCATATGCGGACATCAGACGCACTTTGTGTGGAACCCGATCAACGGCTAGGTGGAGCAGACACAAGGAGAGGGGCTACCATCAGACTTTGCCCTACTCACAGATGAACAGGGAAGCCAGGATATGGCTGAAGATCGTGTGTTCCTGCCTAATCCCAGGGGTACATATGACGGAAGTAACCCGGGATCGTGTATGCCTGGTGTACGCCCTGATGAAAGGGCTGGAGATCAACGTGGGGGCGGTGATTATCTCCGCCATGAAGAGAGCCCGGTTGCATCAAGGGCACAAATACGGATTTGGTGGACTACTCACCACATTCCTGAGGGGCCTAGATGTTGAGGAAGAGGCCCTTGACTACATCCCGCAGATGGAGCGGCGGGCCTTAGATGTCACTAAAATTAAGGCACCCGACACCACCCACGGGCCTGTTCTTACACTTGCCGAGCGACATGCTCGGGATGATCAGTACATGGCTCGCATGTACGGGATGCAGATGCTCCAGCTGAGGATAGGCGGGAGGCCGACAACAGAGGAGGAGCTATGGCAGCTCGAGCTAGACTACCCTTTTGGCAAAAATACCAAGGCTCTATGCCGAGTGGGGCCAGCTTTTATGGAGCCCATGGATGATGATGTCCCCACAGATGAGGAGACACGTCGGGAGGACTCCGATGTGGAGTTCGATGATGACGATGGGGGTGATTCAGACATGGGAGATGAAGCAGCAGCACCTGATGAAGAAGTGTAGTATTTTGATTGATCAGAGAGTTCCACCACCCAATTTTTGTGCTATTTTAATTTTTGTGAGCACTGGGGACAGTGTTCGAGATAAGTGTGGGGTGGGAGTAGTTAGGTGCTGGTTGTGCTGTTATGTATGTTCTAATCTGTTGTTGTGCTTGTGAATTTTTTTTTGTGACCCTGTGATTTGTGATTGTGAAGTTGTTGTTCTGTATTGTAATTATATGTGAAACTGATGTGCGTTGCTGAATGTTGCTAGCTGATTTTGTACATATTTTTGTTTATCGAAATGATTGATATTTTTAAAATTTTTTCAATTCTTGGGTTTCTCGGCGTTTGTTTTCGGTTCTTTTACCGAGAATGGTCCCATTGAACCGAAGTCTTAGTTAGTGACTGTTCCCTATGATGGATGGATGACGACCGTCTTAAGGGAAATGTAGTCGTTAGGAGTAGATTTGTTTTTCATTTATTTTTTTTAGTTGTTTTCTTTTGTGGGTTGCATCCCAAAACTTGTAGTTACTTTATGGTTGCGGAATTCTGGTTGCGTGTTGTACATGATATTTGAAATGCAAAGGTGATTCATATGAAAGCATGCAACTTTGTAAATATGTTGAGATACCTAGGCCATAGAGTCGATTCAGTGTGATTGAGGCTTAATTTTGAATTCTTGTAATTAGCTGATTGAAGAGTTCGTGAATACGTCTTGAATTGAGCATGTGCAATAAGTGTGAAGTGAGGTTTTGTTATTTCGTGCTATTGTGAAGTGTCTAGAACTTGCCTGGTGTGTGTACAAAACGAAATGAAGGAGGTGTATTGTAGGAAAGGATGTAGGCATTTCTTTGGTTTTAACCGAAAGTTTCTCTTTTTCATTATCGTACCCACCTTGATTGTACACCCTAGTCAGCCCGTTGAGCCTTTAGCCTATTATTTTTTTTCTTTTGTCAAAAAGTGTAAACCGAGCTTAATCCCTTCTTTTCATTAGCCGTAAATTTGATCCAAAACTCTTAAGCGCTTAAGAAGAGAAAATAATTTTCCCAAAGTGTCAAAGAGTGAGAATGGTGAAGAGAAAAGAAAAGCAGAGTGATAAAGGGAAAGAAAAGGTTGAAGGTGCACTTGTTATAAATAAACTATAATGAAGGTGTATGAATAATCTTTGTTGTGGTGTCAAGTGTGCTTAATAAGATGGGCCAAACTAAAGAAAAACTTCAAGAATGGGAGGATGAAGAAAGAAACAATGCCCATGAGTTTGATGGGATGTATTGAAAAGGCGCTTAAGGATGCTAGTGGCTATTATTGGCTAGCCCAATATTTACTAGTTCCGTAGCTTACATTACAACCCGTTAAAGTCCTACGTGATCTTACATCACACTTCTTTATATTAGTGGAGTAATACACTAAAGGCAAGCTTATGGTTCGTGACATGATGCATGTGAATTCTTTTGGGAGAGAGAGTGAAATTGTGTCTATATGCCCCTGCATGTAATTGTTTGAGTTTGTACGATCAAAAAGGGGAAAATTCTCTCGTGTTGTGAGGGCACATGCTTGATGAGAGATTAATTTTCGTGTCTGATGTCTTAATCAGTTGATTTGCATGAGTTTGCCGATATCGAGAGTCGATTCTTAAGTCTAGGAGGTCTTGATGTATTGAAGGTCATTGCATTGATAGGACCATGCGTGTTTTCTTGATGATTTGCTTGATTGAATAATCGGTATGACCGTAGCCTGTATTATCGAACCAAAATAGCGAGGTTGGGGTGTAAATTGCATGAGGTGTAAGATTGTTGTTCGAGGACGAACAAGGATTAAGTGTGGGGTAAGTGATCTTGGGCAAATTTATATGCCCAAGTGATACTTAAATATGTCATTTTAGCCTTGTTTATCTAGCAATGTTGATACATTCTCATGTGATTGTTAATAAAATGTGAATTTATACTAACCAACATGATTAGCATTGTTTTGCAGGTAAAATGTAATTTTGGAAAGCTAAAATGCATGTTGGGAGAGATCGGGGTTGGACTCGGATGTTAGCAAAGGACAAGGCATTGGAAGGCACAAAATAAAGAGGCTCCGCGATGGAGCCGTGTCACACTGCCATCGCGGAGGCCTTCTGCTTGGCTAGGGAATTTTTGGCAATTTCCAGTGAGGGTGCGCTTTGGGTCCGTGGCACGGTGGCCTAGCTTCGCGTTGCACGTCGTGCCACGTTGGGCCTTATTACCTGGACACCCAGTTTCCAGTGAGGGTCCGCGTCAGTGGCGTGTCACAGAGGCAGTGCTCCACGTTGCACTCCGTGACACGTTGCTTGTTATTCCGGAAAAAATTTCCACTAGTATAAATAGAACACTTAGGTTCATTTTTAATTATTCTGACTTGGTGGAGCAAGAACGTGGGTTACAGGCAGTTGAGGGGACGAAAATCTCAGGGTTTTTCTCTATCTCCTTCTTCTTTAATTCAATTGCTTATATGTTTAACACTCATTTAACGATGTTTAATCCACAAATGAGTGGCTAATTCCTCTTCTTGCTGAGGTTAAGAACAATTTTATTGAAATGTGATTGTTGATTAAGTTGGTTTTTCATCTTTTCTTCCATGGTTGTTCTATTGATTCTTGTTCTTACTGCATTAATGTGTGGCCTACGTTAATGTACATCTAAAAAGTCCGGTTTCACTCGAGAGAGCAAGAAATTGGAAAGTTGTGAATTAATAGGATATGATCTTTTCTTGGTTTGGGAAAATTGAGAATTGATTTACCTTCAGAATAGAAATATACCTGAAGGTCGTATTAGTCAATTTAGGAACCGGGTTTGTATGGCTAGAACATGAAATTCGTTTAATCATAGAAATGTAGGTGGACGGTTCGTGATTCTTAAGTTGGGTTAAATACAAGAGTTTTAATCCATTGGCAATAGTTCTTGACTAGCAACCGGAGGAAAGGTTAACCAATTTATATTGATAATTAATTTCTTTACATGTTCAATTAACCTCAGTATGCTCACATTCATAGTTCATACTCACAGTAGATAGTTGTTTTAGACTTAGCATAAAAACTAGAACTCAAAATATCAAATTCTTGGTTACACTGTTGTCTTCATTGTTGGAATTAAAATATAGTACACTTGAGCAGATTGTACCTTATCCCAGTCCCTGTGGGATCGATACTTGGCTTACTTAAGCCACTTTACTACTTGTTCAACCACGTGCACTTGCGTGTAGTTATATACCCATATAACAAACAACCGAACATGTGTATAGTAATGTGATGGAGGTGTGTGCCCGACACACTACTAATGATATGATTAAGTTTAAATTGGCTTTTGGTAAGGTCAACTACATACATGCATGATGGTAACAATCAGTGAGGTGACGGTATACTTGTGTGATATAAATGGTACACATTAAGATATGAGGCTGAGATGAGAGCGTGGTGCAGGTATGAGGTGGTATAGTAATTGAAATGCGAATGACAGGTATGTGTGTGTGCAAATTTTTGGGTGTTGGATCCTTTGCATGATATACAATGTATGTTTGATGAATCCTTGAGGTAATTGACGTGATATATATACATGTATGCTATTTTTATGCCGTACTTAATGTTTATGTATTATACGAGGAGGAATGACTGTTATAATAGGTAAATGTATAGAATAATTATATTATGTCGAAAATATTGTGAGTAAGTTATTATGTGGATAAGTATTATGTACAGTTGGCTAGTATCACCTAATAAAAGAAATATGTGATGGGGAAATAATGTTGGTTGAGTTTCTGGGGCTACTGTTTAGTGGGTATCGCTGCAGCGGATAATTCACTACGACAGCAGGACCGCTATAGCAACCTTACCTGCGCTGCAGTGGAAGTGAAAAGACCAATTGGTAGGTTGAATGAGGTATAGGAAAGTAATATAGTTGGTTTCACCATAATAATTCATAGGGAAACAATAGTATTACCAATAAAAGTAGTAGGTTTTGTTAACGTAGAGGAGTGAATTGTTTGTATTTATTGTTGACGCATATTAATTATTTTTGCTGTTATGTGAACTAACTATAGTTGGCCGATGATGCCTACTAGTACGTGTGGTGTACTAATACTACTCTTGCTTTGCCTTTTTGGTGTAGGTCGTGGTAGGTGGAAGTTCATCTTGGAGTGGCAGTTATTCAGCAACAACTTCTGCATTCTTCCGCTGGTGAAGTTGTGTCTTTTAATTGTCGATATTCTGTATAGTACTATTGTACCTGTCTAGACTAGATCTTGGGAGAGTTGATGTTGTTGGAAAGTTTTTATTTTATGTTTATTGTATTCAAGTTGTAAGAACGATAGGAAATAAAGAAAAGATTTTGATTTAATGATCCGCGTGTTTTCTTGGGAAAGAAGGGGTTCTCCTATCGAATAGAGTTGAGTACGTGCCCACACGACCCACCCTTTTTGGGTCATGACAAGTTGGTATCAGAGCGTCTAGGTTATTGGTCTCACAAGTACAAGAGCAATGTCGAGTAGATTCCTATGGATTGGTGTGTAGACGTTCACATCTAATCTTTGGGAAGCTATGAGACATTTAGAAAATTTCACTTTACTCTTTCTCGTCGTGCCATTCAAATGTGTCAATCGCTGGGTCGAGTCCAATTGGTATCTAGTAAAGCCCAATTGGTATCTTGACGGAGTTGAATTTTAACTGACCTTATGTGACTGTCGAGAGCTCGTAATGATATGAGTGGGCTAAGTTGATTTGAAAAATGAGGAAGCTTCAAATTGATCAGCTTAGCGAGTATCGCCGCAGCGGGAGCTGTCTCGCTACTGCGAACTCGCTACAACGGAAGGAGTACCGCTGCAATGGATCCGTTGTTACGGAAAGCATACCGCTGCAGCAGACATAGCCAGGCAAAATGCCAGACACAGAGCTCCTAAGTTTTCCTATTTGAACAACAATCTAGAAATACAATTATTCAATACAAGGCCATGTAAGAAAGGACTACGATAACATAAAGTAGGGCCAAAACATGACCAATGTCATACGGATGCCAAAATGGGCATATGTGGGAAACAAGTACCATACCCAACAAAAAGAAAAAAAAGAAAAGGAAAAGATTATGTCTTACAAGCCCCAAACGGGGGCTACCCAAAGTAGTAACAAGCATAATATGTGTGTGTTTGGGGGGGGGGGAGAGAACATAAATCAGTTGGAGACCTCATCGCTGCCTCTGCTAGCATCGCCATCTACTTCTTCCTTGAACCCGCTGAGAAAGGATAACTCTGGGAGGTCCCTCCTGGTTTCCTGATGGGTGCTAGCACTAGGACTAAGGTTCTTGAGGATCGACTTGACCCCCTTCTATATCCAGACTAGGAGCTTGTCCCGAGAGCGCCTTTTTTTCTTCTCCTTCTCTAGCTCCTCCCTGAGCTCGACGTGGGCCTAAGCTAAGGCAACAATCGCCCCCTGCATCTCCCTAATATTCGCAGTTGCTGCACTAGTGGAGGGCCTACTGGTGGAAGGTCGGCTGGAGGAAGGAGGTTTGGGTACCCACCTAAGAGCTCCCGTAAAGCATCCATCTCAATCTCAATCCGCTCCAACGGTCCCAAGGGCCTAGAGGTGCTAGCTCCACTATCCCCTTCCCAGCTGAGGCAGTCTTCCTCTTTTTCCTACCCCTCCATGGAGCCCCCTTCACTCTCAAGGGATTGAAGGACCTGTCACAGTCCACAATGACATCCCGAGACTCTTGGTGCACTCTAGCCCGCTTGCATAGCCGGGTAATGAGGGAAGGCAATGGCAAGTCAGTGATAGTTTTCGTATGGAAATATCTCCACTTCTCAATTATCTGGGCCCCCAAATTGATCCTCACCCCACTTAGAACCGTGGCCACCACCAACGCCCGATGATAAGTCATGTCTATGACATTGGAAGACGGGTGGATCCTCCAAAAAACCAAATAGAGATGCCTCCTGGACTCCACGGTGAAGTGAGTACTCTGGATCCCCATCCGAGTGATCCCCCAGTTCGTCGTAGCCCTATGCTCCTCCACCACCAGAGTGTCCACCAACCATTGGATGTTCCTAGAGACATCCCGATCCTTTAGCTCAGACTCTGGCGGGTTGTGCAGACCCAAAGCATGATTAATAGTAGCAGCGGTCAGGATGATCTGCCTGCCCTGAACGTAGGCCACTGGCTCATTCCAGCTTCAAGCTACGGTGGGGAGATTGGCATAAAACTCCTTCACCCAGACCTCATTAGCCTTGCCCGGGTCCTTCACCAATGGGCCCAAACCAATCTCCTCGAGGAGGGCATAAAACTCTGGAGCCTTCTCCTCCACCTCCTACATCACAAAGCCCCTCTCATGCAACAAGTCCTTCATAGCTTGTTCATTGTGTCTAAATTGACACTGATCATTGACGAACCGGATGTACTTGTCGGTGCGGAGACTGCTGCTAGAAGAGGCCAAAATAACAAATCTGAAATAAATGAATAAGGTTAAAAGGGAACAACACGGGATAGGAAGAAAAGAAAAACAAAGACTGCAATTGAAAGGAGGTATTTCCAAGTTGGACCGCTACAACGGTCGTACGTCTGTTGTAGCGAGTCCGCTTCAGCGAAAGAGAGGCCGCTGGGCCGGTACCACTACAACGATAAATGGTCCGCTGTAGTGAACATCGTCTTCTCCAGACCTCCATATCCCATCAATGGAGGTTGAAATTTGAACCTCCATAATCAATCAAACTAACTAGATCGGACAAGGGGTAGACTTAAGCTTGCCCTACCAATAAGTTTTCATTTCAATAGGGCTTGAATTCAGCCTGGAAAGCAAAAAGCAACCCAACCCATCGCCCTACTCAAACTCTCCATTTTCAACCCCACAACGTCATGAAACTAACCAAAATCACGTAGATAATGAAGGAAAACACTTGAGAATGTAAAAGTTACGAGCATGCTTCAGAAATATAGCCTAACAAGAAAGAAGGAAAACCTACCCTCCCTACTTCAATATGTCATGCCCCAACTTGGGAGGCATGAATGGAACCTGGTGCCATACTGGGATCTAAATTGATCTGATTGGGCTTATGAACTTCTGGTGCATGCCTGCTCTTCAAATCAAGAAAACAACAAGCTATATCTCGGCTGTAAACACAGGCACCAGCCGACAAGGCCATATAGCTACCTGTAAAAAAAAACAACTAACCAACAACATGCAGTAAAGGGGATCCTATGCGGGCCGACAAGACCACCATACTGTCTAGTTATATCATAATGAAGATAGGAAATCAGAACTATACTATAGCTGATAAGGCTGCTAACTAATAGGTAAACTAGGCCCCACACGACCATCACACGAAAGAAAACATACATCGGCCCCACATGGCATACAACAAAACTATTATTGGAAATCTGTAGCCTGCAAGCTTCTAAGGGCCCCGATCTACCCATAAACTGCACAATGAAAGAACAAATCTTTTAAGTAACAACTCAGGGGAAAAAGGAGCTGATTAGACTGCTAACCCAGTTGATGACTAGGGAGGTCCCGAATTGTGTCTAACTATATCTGCAGGAAAGTAATGCAGCACCCCAAAGATGGGCATCAGTACAATATGTACCGAATATGTAAGACAGTAAATGAAAATGACTATGTAATACTGATAATGAAACTGAAAATAATTCAATAGGAGGGATAGAGATATAACTTGAATAACCTTACAACCTGCTGTATAACTGACAATAAGTAATACAAACAAGAACCTCACCTGGCCCCCATAAGCCCAAAAGGTATAACCAACACAGAATAACCCACCCAGTGCCCCCATAAGCTTTGGCGAGTTCATTTCAATCTATATACCCCTAACTAGGTCAAAATGGGTCAACATGTAACTATAGCCAACCCATTAGTCCCCCTGGGTCTGGCACTAAGCCCGCTTGGCTCCTGTAGCTATGTTTGAGTCCGGTGGACTCCTGTAATTGCACCCTCAACACCAGGCTCGATGAGGGTCAGTGATGCCGATACGACATAAGAATAATAGTCCAACCATGGAATGGACTGTAATGTGGCCCTTGGGCCTCTGTGTAGTTCCTTGGGACAACATCTATCTCCTTGGAGCGATCTATATAGCCCCGTAGGCAATGACACAGCTAGTAACCCTGGGGTTGGTCACGGAAAGCTATATAGGGCAGGCTCAATTCCAATCTGAACAAAAAATGCTATTCTCAGACTAATAATAGTAGCTAACCATAACAATCATTCTTCTGGAATTCTTACAAGATTCAAGGTCATATTACGACACGACAGAAATAACTTGCCGAAGGAATTTGCCTTAGCATACCTCGAATGTTGATTTTTGATTTGACTGGCGAGGTTTAACCTACAATCGGTAGTTCTTTCCAACTGTAACCTTTATTCTGAGAGAATATGACTAATTTCAATACTAAATTTGGCAAATTATGATGAATTTCAATAATCATATAAACTATAATTCAACTTCGAATAACTCGGCTGAAAATCTATAATTTCTCGAGAGTTTAGAAGGAGAAGTTCTAACCTAAAGCCTGTGGCCGTTTAGGATTCAATTTGGAGTAATTTTGACAACTTTTACTCGGCGGAGTTCCGGTTTGTGAGCGAATTTTCGAGAAATAACCACGTAGTAATGCTTCCCGTAGGCCTAGAACTCGTTACCTGAAGTTAATTTGCTTTTGGATGGCATTTGGTAGCGTAATTGGACGAAAAACTACTAAACCTTGCATCTCCGCTTGTTTTTTACCGAGACAAATATTGAAAAATTCCTTGGAATTGAAGAAAGGGGTGTATATATAGGCACAGGCGGTGGCCATGGGGTACTTCGCGCTTGCCAAGGTGCCACACTACCTGCCGTGCTGTGCCTCCTAGGGTGCCAGTGGTCCTGTCGCTCCGCGCTGGCTAGTGCATTACCGGTTGGCGCGTTGTGCTGGCCCCTTGTGGCCTAGCCTCGCCCGACCCTGCTTCTGAGGCTCTTTCCATACGCGTCGAGCTCTCCTTACTCGTCACAAATTCACGCGTACGTCTACTAACCAATAATATTTTACAGGGTGTAATGTCCTCCCCCCTTAGGAACATTCGTCCTCGAATGTCATCTTTAGGCTTACAGGAGTTAACTCTTTTAATCAATATTTAGAAAAATTTCAGCAGAATCTCCGCTATAATATGGACTATCTAGAACCTAAAATGCAGAAAAGCCCAACATAGGCGCCTCACCAGACGCTATAAATAGCTATTTCACAACCACGAGGTAGCTAACTAAGTAGTACCGATAACATTAGTAGTAAAATAACAATTGAATAACAACATCACTTTAATTGCATAATCTGAATCACTCCTGGAACAAGTGAAGATATCTAGACCTCATGTCATCCTCAGCTTCCTAGGTCATCTCTTCTTTATTCCCATTCCTCCATAGTACTTTAACAGAGGCTACATCTTTAGTCCTTAACCTACGAACTTGCCGATCTAGTATGGAAAATGGAACCTCTTCGTAGGCTAACTCCTCAGTAACTTGAACGTCCTCACCTGGCACAACTCGGGACGGGTCCCTTATCACTTCCACAACATTGAAATGTGAAAGACTGGAGGGATAGATTCTAGCTCTAGAGGCAACTCCAGCTCATATGCCACTCGGCCTATCCTCCGAAGGATTCGATATGGGCCAATAAATCTAGGGCTAAGCTTTCCCTTCTTACCGAACCTCATCACGCCCTTCAGTGGCGAAACCTTGAGAAATACCAATCATCAACCTCAAATTCCAAGTCTCTACACCGTACATTAGAGTAGGCTTTTGGCGACTCCAAGCTGTTAACAAGCGCTCTTTGATGAGTTTTATTTTCTCTTTTGACTGGTGAATCATATTAGGTCCAACCAACTCTGACTCTCCTACCTCGAACCACCTGATAGGGGACCTGCATTTTTGCCCATACAAGGCCTCATAAGGCACCATCTGAATTGCACACTGATAATTATTATTGTATGCAAATTTGATAAGGGGTAAATTCTTGTCCCAACTTCCTCTGAAATCTCGCATACACTCCCGTAAAATATCTTCGAGCGTCTGAATTGTGCGTTCTGCTTGACCGTCTGTCTGAGGATGGAATGTAAATTATCCTGTGTCCCCATTCCTTTCTTGAAAGACTGCCAGAATCTAGCTTTAAATTGCGCTCCCCTATCAGAAATGATAGAGGCGGGGACGCCATGTAGTCGGACTATCTCTTTAATATACAACTCAGCATAGTCTTCGACGGAGAAGGTAGTCCTGACTAGTAATAAATGAGCTGACTTCGTTAATCTGTCGACAATGACCCAAAGAGAATCGAATCTACTCTTGCTACGGGGTAATCCTGTCACAAAGTCCGTGTTGATCGCTTCCCATTTCCACATAGACATTGCTATATCCTGAGTTAATCCGCTAGGTTTCTGATGTTCGGCCTTTACCTGCTAACAGTTAGGACATTGTGCTATAAATTTAGCTACACCTTTTTTCATTCCAGGCCACCAGTATATCTCCTTTATGTCATGATACATCTTCATCAAACCTGGATGAAGAGAGTAACGAGAATAATGTAGCTCTATCATGATCTGCTGGCAAAGTCCTTCCACATCGAGAATGCGGAGGTGACCCCTAAATCTCAAGACCTCGTCTTTTGTTAATTCAAAGGTTGTTAATTCGCCTTGCTGAACCTTACTTCTGAGATACTAGGTTAGGATCCTCATACTGCCGCTCTTTCACCTCCACAATTAGGGATGATATTGTGGTATTCTAAATCATGACCCCATTATCCTCCGAGTCTACAATCCAGATGGCTAAGATAGCTAAACGGTACAGTTCTCGAGCCATTTCCCGCTGTTCTGGTCTCAAATGTGCTAAACTCCCCATAGATCTGCGGCTAAGTGCATCTGCTACAATATTAGCCTTCCCTGGGTGATACAAAATGTTTACGTCGTAGTCCTTAAGTAATTCTATCCAACAATGTTGCTGCAAGTTCAACTCCTTCTGCGAGAAGATGTACTGGAGGACTCTTATGATCAGTAAAAATGTCCACGTCCACCCCATACAGGTAATGTATCCAGATTTTCAAGGCATGAACTACTGCAGCTAACTCCAAGTCATGGGGTGGGATAGTTCTTTTCATGATTCCTGAGCTGCCTCGAAGCATAAGCAATCACCTTACCGTGCTGAATCTAGATGCATCCCAACCCAACGCCTGAAGCGTCACAACATACAACATAACCCTCTGAACCTTTTGGCAAAGCTAACACTGGTGCCAAAGTCAATCTGTTCTTTAATCCTTGGAAACTCCACTCGCAAGCCTCGGTCCATAGAAATTTGGTTGCTTTTTGAGTCAATTTAGTCAAGGACGCTGACAGGGTAGAAAATCCTTCCACAAACCTCTGGTAATACCCGGCTAATCCCAGGAAACTGTGAACTTCCGTTGGAGTTGTAGGTCTAGGCCATATCTTTACCGCCTCAATTTTCTGTGAATCAACCGGAATACCAGCCTCTGATACAATATGGCCCAGGAAAGCCACGGAATTCAGCCAAAACTCACATTTAGAATATTTTGCATACAACTGGTGATCTCTGAGAGTCTGAAGTACCGTTCGCAAATGATTTCTGTGTTCTTCTTTTGAACGAGAGTACACCAGAATATCATTGATAAATGCTATCACAAACAGATCTAAATACAACCTGAAGATGTTGTTCATCAGATCCATGAACACCATTAGGGCATATGTCAATCCGAAGGACATGACTAGGAATTCAAAATGACCATACCTGGTCTTGAAAGCTGTCTTCGAGATATCTTTCTCCCGAACCTGTACCTGGTGATATCCCAACCTTAAGTTGATCTTGGAGAAATATTTTGCCCCTTGCAACTGATCAAACAAGTCATCTATTCTGGGGAGTGGGTATTTATTCTTAATAGTAACCTTTTTCAACTATCGATAATCTATGCACTTGTAGAGAGAGCCATCTTTCTTTCTCACAAACAAAACTGGCGCACCCCACGGTGACATACTCGGCTTGATAAATCCCTTATCTAACAGATCTTTCAACTGTCCCTTCAATTCTCTTAATTCAGCCGGAGCTATTCAGTACGGAGGGATAGATATAGGCTGAGTACCTAGTAGCTATTGGGCTCCAGCGCACTCGCAAGCGTACACAGTCGTATAAGTAATATAGTGGCCATTTTTAAGAGCTGGATGTCGAACCCACAGGGACTAGACCAATTAAGCAAATTATCAAGTTCAAGTGTTAAAATTAACCTCACAAGTGTTGATTTTAGAAATTTTCGGTAAATTCTAATTAAGTCTAGGGGTGATCACGAAATACTTGAGAAACAATATACAAAGCAACTAGAGTTAAGGATTAATAATCATGCAATGCTACAATTCACAATGGTTTGAGTATGAAAACTTCAGTTGTTGTCTCACATAACTAAAATACTATGTTCATGGTGTTTCAAGCCTCTAAACACGACAAACTAGTCTCACACCTACATCGTTGAACGGGGATGTGATGTCCTAATTCGTGAGAAATTTAATTACATGGATATGGTTTACGGAGTTTGCACCATTGATTATGGACTTTCATATCTCTAATAATTTAACCGAACTTAGCTTCACAACTACTTCTACGAGTGGTGATGTGATAATTCTAAGTTCGTGTCTAGCTCATCCCATTTTAGTAACCAAGCAAGGAAAATTAGGTATAATTTCTATCCTAATTGAGAATCCTATCATAAAGGTAAGAGCTTGCTCCCTACATTCTCATGTTCTAGCCTAGGGTTACTCTTTCAAGCTTTTACCTAAGTTTAACGCGTTTGTTTTCATGGTGATCAAGCATAAAAACAACAATAATAAAGAATGTAAGAAAAAACAACAACTAAGACTCAAACCAATGAAGAATTCATACATTTACAATCATATTACATAGCCTCAGCCCTAGAGGAAGGATTTTAGCCACTCATGTTCATACAAATACTCAAAAACATGATTAGAGTAATGTACTTACAAGAATAGTTAAAAGAGAATTCAAAATAGTGAACCCTAGGTAGAGTTCTTCACTTCTCCCTTCGCTCCTTTACGGTTTTCCAAAAATATTTCATGATAAATGATTCTAGGAGCTAAGTATCCTATTTATACTAAGTGGGAAAATAAAATTTTTGGCTGTGCATGAAACTGCTTCGTGGCACGTTGCCCATCGCGACAGTTTTACTCCGTGACACGGAGTAGTTGTGCAGGTGCACTAGACAGGTGACCTTGGCAAGGCATAGGCGAGAGCATAGGGCATGGAACGGAGTCCATCGCACCTCTTGCACGTTGTGGCACGGACTGGACGCGCTGCACCATTGAAATCTCGGCAGTTGACATCCCCTTGCGCTCCCATGGCATGGGGTGTCACACCCCTATTGGCGCGGACCTTGCACGCCGTGGCACGACACTATCATGCAGGCACTCTGCCTGGCATTCCTCGCACGCACTCCTTCCTGCATGACACGGTGCCCGTCGCGGCAGTCTCTTGCCGTGGCACACTACAGGGTGTGATCGAGGCACTTATACATTTTCTTCATGCTATCTTCTGTGCACTTAATCCCGAAATTCCTTTAGCTTCGTGCATCATCATATTAAGCTCATCCTTAGCATTTTTCACCTACAAAGCAAAGAGCTAATCACATTGGTTAGTTTATGCACGAATGTATACAAAATCACATGAGAATATACTTCTTAAATTGACAAACTTGACTAAATGAAGTTATATAATAGCACTTGGGCATGTAATTATGCCCAAGATCACTACCCCAAACTTAAAGCATTGTTCGTCCTCGAACAACTCTTTTACATCTCATGCACATGAAGACTCAAACATAGCTAATTGAAGCAAGACAATTCTAGCTAAGGCTACAACGATTGTTTTAGTTAGCAAGTTGAAAAAGAGCATGCAAGATTTAACCCTTAAAATCAAATATAACTATGTAAGACTTCCTAGCCTCAAGAATGGACTCTCGATCTCAACAAACTCATTCAAATTAACCGATCAATACATCTAACATGAATTTTATCCTTCATTAAACATGTGCCCTCACAAAAAGAGTGTTACCCATTTCTCACTCACGATTCTTCAAATTTAGAACATGTATGAGTCTATGCACAAGAGATAAGCTCACTCTCACAAAGAATTCACATACCACGTGTATTGACCCATACCCATTTCTTTTTCGCTCTTTTCTTCTTTTACTCCCTACTAACTCTTGTTCATTTTTAAACACGTGCACCTCTAGTCTTCTCTTCAACTCCCACAACTACTATTTTCCTTCTTATTTCACTTCTCACTCCTTAACTTCTTTGCAATTTCACATAAGCTCTTAGGAGTTTTGGATCAGATTAAAGGCTAATGAAATGAAAGGATTGCTAGCAAAAAAATAGGCTAAAGGCTCAATAGGGCTAACTAGGATCAGACATTCAAGGTAGATGAAGCGAGGGATAAAAATTAGACTCATTCAAAGAAATGCCTAAATCATCTACTACAATCTACATCCTTCATTTAGCTTTGTATACACACTAGGCAAGTTCTAGACACTACACAATAGAATGGAATATTCAAAAACCTTACACACAACACATACTCAATTCAAGACAAATTCAACAGACTCTTAACTCAGCTAATCATTAGAATGCAGAATTCAGCTTTAAACACATCGAGTCACATCCAAGAGCTTAGGTGTCTCAAACAGAGTTATACAACTGCTCACCTGCTTCAAAATTTACAACACTTGCATCTCACAATCATACATAGCACATAACAAGAACATCAAGCCATCAATCAACTACGGGTTCCAAAATAAAAACTGATTGACTAATTTTCCCTCAAGACGATCGTCATCCATTCATCGTCGGGAACAATCCCTAACTATGACTACAACAACTATGTACATACAAAGAAAAATTTTATTCATCTTTTCAAAGTGCCTCCCGTTGGAAAAGAACCGAAAAGAAAAATCAAAAAGTAGGAGAATCATGCTCAACTCAACTTTTTTATCCAAACTACCATATCAAGCACTAAATTCACCCAAAATCTAAGCACAAAATTTTTGAAATTTCCCTCACCCCACACTTAAAATATTCTATGTCCCCAAAGCATCAATTAAAAATAATACAAGGGCGAGAAATACTCCCTGCGGCCTCTAGGCCTAGCTAACAACATGTTCTCCTTCATTTTTTTACAAGTGGGTTATCAACCCCACACTTTTCCTCCGTCATGCTTCTTAGCTTCCTCATCCACGGGTACTCAGACTTCCCCTCATCTGTGCTTAATTCACCCCCCAAAACAACAGCAAGATGAAAATAAATAAAATCAACACAAAGGAAAAATGAAATTGTACCTGTGGTACCCTTGGGTTGCCTCCCAAGCAGCGCCTAATTTTACGTCGCGGCACGACGTGGACTATCCTTTTCAGGACATCCTCAAATCGGTGTTCCCTTTTAAGAACCATCTTCTTCTCTTTTTATTTTTCGAGGGAACAACCTCCACTATGTCCCTCTCTTCTTCCAACTCCTTCTCTAACTGAAGCCCTCCTTTAGATTCGGGCTGAAAAGTGATCATCTCCTGTGTCTGTGGACCTATGGAATCTTCCACCCCACACTTAGCCTCTGACAACACACTAACCTTACAAAGGTCTCTGTAGTGTGTGGGTGGGTTGATCTCTTGGTAGACCCCGAAGAGTTCTTCTTCATCATCAACCCTCATTTTTAGGGTCCTTGCTCCTACATTAATAATTGCTCCTCTAGTAGCCAAGAATGGCTGTCCCAAGATCAGGGGTACCTTGTCATTAACTTTAAAATCAAGTATGATGAAATCAGTGGGTATAATGAACTTACCCACTTTGATGAGAATGTCCTCGATTATTCCTTCTGGTGCCACTTGAGACTTTTTTGCCAGCTGCACCTCGATTGACCCAACCCCAAGGTGTTAAACAAAGATAGGGGCATTAAATTAACTGCTGCCCCTAAATCACATAGAGCTCATATCACCTCAGCTTTACCAATTTGTATAGGGAGGGTAAAACTCCTTGGGTCTTTGAGATTTTTCGATATCTTGCTCATTACCCTGTGGTTGCACTCCACAGTCAGTGCCACTATCTGAACATCCACCAATCCAACTTTGTTGGACACCAAATCTTTCAAGTACTTAGCATACTTGGACATTTCCTGCAAAACATCAAGCAAAGGAAAATTTATGTGAAGTTCTTTGAAAATATCAAAGAACTTTTTCAAGCATTCCTCCCCCTTGCTCAGTTTGAGTCTATTTGGGAATGGTGGTGGTGGTCTCTGTGCCAACTGCAATGATGATTGTGCATTTTGTTGCACAGCACTCTGATTATCATCCTTGTTAGTCGTTGGTCCTTTCCTAACCAGCTCCGGCTGCACCTCATTTCTCTTCTCTTTAGGTGGTGCATCAACCAATTGCTTGCCACTTCTCAGCCTGATGACATTGACCTGTTGGGGGTTTGTATCTGTGTCACAGGGTAACCCTCCCTGAGGTATGGTGTGAGCAGCTGCTAGTTGACCCATCTTCACCTCTAATTGCGGGTGGCCAACTGCTGATTTTTCAAATCTAATGCCATCCTCGCTTGATTCTTTGATAACTGGGTCTGTGTTGCCATATTCTTTTGCAACTTCTCCTCAATGTTGCTGCTTGACTCGCCACCGTTCTGCCTATTTTGCTGCTGATACTGCTGCTCTTGAGGTTGCTGGTAGCTTTGACTTTGATTTCCACCCCAAGAAAAATTCGGGTGGCTCTGCCAATTCTTGTTGTAATTGTTCCCAAAATGCTGATTCTTTCTCTGAACATTCCCAACAAAACTGACCGATTCAGGATTGGCCCCACAAAAAATTCTGCATTGTGCCCATTATTACCGCAGATTTCACACCAACTAGGAGCCTGCTGAACTGCATTCAACTTTCCCTGCCGTTGGTTCATACTCAGTTTGTTGAACTGAGTCATTATCTGATGCTGAAATGATGCTAGCTGTGCCGCCAAGGCATTGACACCATCCACCTCTATTAGCCCTCCTGTTCTCTTTCCTGCCCCTCTCAAGGACTCGCTGTGCCACTCTGGATTTCCCTAAGCAGTCTTATTCAACAAAGTGTACAACTCATCATAGGTCTTCTCCAATGCTTGCCCACCCGATGCAGAGTCTCGTAAAATTTTTATGTGTGGGTCTAGTCTCTCCACAAAGGTATAGGATAGCACTTCATTGGACTGCTGGTGATAGGGGCAGTCTCTCAATAGTGACTTGAATCTTTCCCAAGACAAATACAAGTTCTCCTCCGGCCTCTGCTTGAAGCTTAATATTTCACTCCTAAGTTTACCAATCTTGCCTGAAGGGAAGAATCTGATGAGGAACTTCTTTGCTAAGTCATCCCAAGAAGTAATGGAATTTGGTGGCTTAGCCTTCAACCACCTCTTTGCCTCTCCCAAAAATGAAAATGGGAAGAGTGTGAGTCAGACATAATCAGTTGACACTCCGGTGGGGACGAAGGTGTCACTGATCTCCATGAAGTTCTGTAAATGCTGCTGTGGGTCTTCATGAGTCATCCCAGTGAACTGGCCACTAGAATGTAACAACTGCACCATATTCTATTTCAATTCAAAGTTCCCTCTGGGCTCCGATTTGCGCATACTGGAGGTCACATTTGTCGCTAGTGGGATTTCTATTTCAAGAACTGGTCGGGCTGCCATTTGATCAGGTAACAACTCTGCTTGCCCAAGTAGTGGATGTTGTTGCAATTGCTCTTGTAATCTTTTCAACTTTTTCTCTAAAGCTTCTCTCCTGAGCAAATGCAATCAACGTTCAGGTTCCAAGAATGGTTCCACCAGCTCTCTATTCCTTGCAAGCTCTAAAAGGACAACCTATGACTTGCAATATAGCAGACTAAGACCAAGTTTCTCAAAACTTAAGGAGATTAAAAATCACCAAAAAATAGAAAATTTCACTAAATTTCGCCAGTCCTTGCCAACGGCGCAAAAAACTTGTTGTGCTCCAGCGCACACGCAAGTGTACATGGTCATATAAGTAATATAGTGGCCCTTTTTAAGAGCTGGATGTCGAACCAACGGGACTGGACCAATTCAGCAAATTATCAAGTTCAAGTGTTAAATTAACCTCACAAGTGTTGATTATAGAAAATTTTGGTAAATTCTAATTAAGTCTAGGGGTGATCACAAAATACTTAAGAAAAAATATATGAAGCAACTAGAGTTAAGGCTTAATAATCATGCAATGCTACAACTCACAATGGTTCGAGTATGAAAACTTCAGTTGTTGTCTCACATAATTAAAATACTATGTTCATGGTGTTTCGAGCCTCTAAACACGACAAACTAGTCTCACACCTACATCGTTGAGCGGGAATGTGACGTCCTAATTCATGAGCAATTTAATTACATGGATGTGGTTTACGGAGTTTGCACCCTTGATTATGGACTTTCATACCTGTAATCATTTAACCGAACTTAGCTTCACAACTACTTCTACGAGTGGTGATGTGATAATTCTAAGTTAGTGTCTAGCTCATCCCGTTTTAGTAACCAAGCAAGGCAAATTAAGTATAATTTCTATCCTAATTGCGAATCCTATCATAAAGGTAAGAACTTTCTCCCTACATTCTCATGTTATAGCCTAGGGTTACTCTTTAAAGCTTTTACTTAAGCTTAACGCATTTGTTTTCATGGTGATCAAGCATAAAAACAACAATAATAAAGAATGTAAGACAAACAATAACTAAAATTCAAACCAATGAAGAATTCATGCATTTACAATCATATTAGGTAGCCTCAACCCTAGAGGAACCGTTTTAGCCACTCATGTTCATACTAATACTCAGAAACATGATTAGAGTAACGTACTTACAAGAATAGTTAAAAGAGAATGCAAAATAGTGAACCCTAGGTAGAGTTCTTCACTTCTCCCTTCGCTCCTTTACGATTTTCCAAAAATATTTCATGATAAATGATTCTAGGAGCTAAGTATCCTATTTATGCTAAGTGGGAAAATATAATTTTTGGCCGTGCATGAAACTGCTCTGTGGCATGTTGCCTATTGGGATAGTTTTGCTCCGTGACAAGAAGTAGTCGCGCAGGTGCACTGGACGGGTGACGTTGGCAAGGCATGGGGGAGAGCAAAGAATGTGGCACGGAGGCCATCGCACCTCTCGCACGTCGTGGCCCGGACTGGACGCGCTGCACCACTGAAATCTCGGCCGTTGACATTCGCACGCGCGCTCATGGCATAGTGCGTGACACGCCTGTTGGTGCGAAGCTCGCACGTCGTGGCACGATACTGTCGTGCAGGCTCTCTGCCTGGCACTCCTCGCGCGCACTCCTGCCTTTATGACACGGCACCCGTCGCGGCAGTCTCTTGCCGTGGTACGCTACATGGTGTGATCGAGGCACTTATACATTTTCTTCATGCTATCATACGTGCACTTAATCCCAAAATTCCTTTAGCTTCATGCATCGTCATATTAAGCTCATCCTTAGCAATTTTCACCTACATAGCAAAGAGCTAATCGCATTGGTTTGTTTATGCACGAATGTATACAAAATCACACGATAATATACTACTTAAATTGACAAACTTGACTAAATGAAGTTATAAATAGCACTTGGGCATATAATTATGCTCAAGATCAGTAGCAAGTCGATAGAGAAATCGATTTCCCGTTCTGTGGGGATACTAGGAAGTTCGTCTGGAAACACATCTGGAAACTCATTTACCACTAGAATGGACTGTAGAGTCAGAGATTCTTCTTGAATATCCTAAACCCTAACAATATGATATATACAATCTTTGTTATCAACTTTTTCACCTGAAGATAGGATATGAACCTACCTTTTGGCGTAGCTGCACTGTGATATGCTGTGAGTTTACGACACTTTCGACGCTCAAATCTAAGAAAATAACATGGACTTAGGTGTGTTTATTTGGATAAAAGGTACTTTTTCTTTGATTATAGGACAAATAATTCTTGGAGCAAGAATGTACAAAAAGTAGCTTGAAAGTGCAGAAGATGGGCTAAAGTCATAGTCTCAGTACGAGCCGTACTGAAGATCGTGAAAAGTTTCAGATAGCTGAATTGTGAAGAGTGCATCCTACTAATCTCAATAGGAGTCGTACATTGATGGTACGATCCATAGCATTGAGTCGTGGAAATATTTATAAGAATTGCACAAGAGGCTGACTCTTGAGACGGATAGACAGTATGAGTCGTGGTGGCAAGGTACGAGTCATACCATCACACTTGTGACAAACTTCAAAAAAATTGAAAGTTCTTAAAGTCAAGCCACGGAAGAATAGTATGACTCGTAGGAAGCATGTATGAGTTGTAACAAGGCCAAACACTTATCCAAATGTTAGCAAGCCATGGACATACGGATAGCAAGTATGGCTCGTACAATCCTGCTACGGGTCATAGAATCTGTCGTGGCTCAGGCGGCACCAATTATGGAAATTTACCCTGTTAGCTTATGAAAAGGACTATTATGTTTGTATAAATACTTTTTATGTTTTATTTTGAGGAGAGAACATTAGAGAACATTGAGAGAATATAGAGAAAAGGTTAGAAAGTGAGGAAAAATATAGAATTGAGTTAATTGTCTTGTGATCAACCTTTTCGTGATTTTTTCTTGATCTTTGTGAATTGTGTTTGAGTATTTCAGATATAATCAAAGGAGTTTTTCTCTCATCTACAATTTTAAGTATTGATTTCTGTGTTTAATTATGAATGTACATCACAACCTTGCAACTATGATAGGCTAAAGCCTCCATAGCTAGGGTTGCGGGAACCATGGTGGATTAATGAGATAGGGTTGAACAAATGTGATGTAAAACTGATGCAAAATGCTTGTATTGTATTCTCTTCATGTTTAAATGTTTCTTGATGGTGTACAACATTAGGACTGACCCGAATACTTTACTTGCTTGAGCATAGAGAGGTAGAGAATAGGAAAAGAGAATTACAACAAAGCCTTGATATTGATGATCATTGTATTAACTTGAGTTGTGGTCAAATGATAGTTAAATTTAGAACTTATTGATGATAGATAGTTTGGAACCGCCCATGAGACCAATAGGGACGAACCAGTCATTTGGATGAACCCTAGTTGTAAGTTTTACAAGGAAGCATTGATATTGATCACGTGTGTATATCTAAAATAGTTATGAACCTATGGGGAACACAAACCCTAGTTAGTCTTTACTCTTTATTTTACATAAAAATTGCAATCATTTTTTTAATTATTATTTTTCTTGAAACCCCTAAATTGGAGTAACTAACCAACAAGTTCACTTACCCATTAATCTAGATCTTCCATATCCCCTTTGGGTTCGACCCTAACCTCTAGTTGGGTTCTTTATTGACAACGTCTGCTTCATACTTCAGTAGGAGGTGTGGTTTGAGCGTTATCAAAAAGTGGCGCCGTTGCCGGGGAATACGGCTAACACTAGATTAATTTCTTGTATTTGACTTTTGGTAGTTATTTCCTTAATTACGTTTTCTTTTTGTTTGTGATACCTACATGTTGTTTTCTGGTGGATACCAAGCACTCGGAGTAGTGGGAATTCCCTAATTCCATTGAACCCCAAATTTGAACGAACAGTGCATAGAATGGAAAACCAGGAACAGAGAGATGCCCGTAGAGCTGAAGAAACTAGGCAGGGCCCTGATAATGCTGAGTTGCCAGAGGCCCCAATAGGTGAGAAAGAACCTGACATTGATCAAGGAGCAACTCAAATGTACAAAGCTATCCCGCGACCATTCCCCTAAAGAATGAAGAAGAAGGAGGAAAATGGTAAGTTCTTGAAATTATTGTGAATGCTTAAACAATTATCTCTGAACATACCATTGGTTGAGGCATTGGAACAAATGCGGGAATAGCTAAGTTCATGAAAGACTTGGTGACAAAGAAGAGGTCCGTAAGCTGTGAGCCAGTAGATAATGTACATCACTATAGTGCCATAGCTACACGGGTCCTGGATCAAAAGAAGGAAGATCCAGGTGCTTTCACCATACCTTGCACCATTGACAATGTCGAGTTCGCAAGGGCACTTTGTGATCTGGGAGTGAGCATCAATCTAATGCCTTTGGCAGTGTTCAAGCAATTAGGCTTAGGATCCCCCACACCGGCTACTATGCGGATACTGATGGCCGACAGAACTATGAAGAAGCCAGTGGGGATCCTGTTTGATGTGCTTGTTAAGGTAGATAGATTCATATTCCCAACAGACTTCGTGATTTTGGATTGCGAGGTTGATTATGAGGTCCCCATCATTTTAGGGCGACCATTCCTTGCAACTGGGAGGGCCTTAGTAGATGTGGAGGCAGGCCAATTTGAAGTTCAGACTGAATAAAGAAGAGTTGACCTTTAACATCTGCTGGTCAATGCAGTAACCGAAGGAATTCCATGTAATCTCAGCACTAGAGGATGAATTGAAGTCACTTGATGAATTCTGAGTAGCCAAGAGACTTGCGTCGTGCCGCGATGTTAAATTAGGCACTTCTTGGGACACAACCCAAGTGGTGGCTTGGTGAGTTCTGAGTAACCTAGCTACCTGCGTCGTGCCGCGACATTAAATCAAGTTCTTCTGGGGAGGCAACCCAAGTAACTTAACTGATATGTGTTTAGTGTGTAGGGAAAACAAATACAGGTGGAATAAAACTGCTGAAAAAGCAACTGCTGCAGCTATCAGTATGACTCATGATTGTATCATTCGAGCCATAGTAGGAGGCATGGTGAGAACTAGAGAGGTGCTTCAGAGCAGGGATTCAGGGTACGATTGGTCCGACAATACGTAACGTAAGTATACGGATCATAATATCCACTGTACCTGTGAACTAGCCAACTCATATGAGATAAAGGCCTACGAGTCATAATATTACCCGTACCTTCGTGGTACGAGTCATAAGATGCATTCATAGGCCCTCAGATAAGTTTCTCAACTCTCTAAAGCACGGGTCCGGGGGATGAGTCGTGGAGACAACTTATGACTCGTGGTATGAGTTGTGATGGGTCAAAATCCTTGAAATTACCCAACTCAGCACAAAATTTTAAATTATGCCCTTTCATTTATTTAAAGTTCTAACCTAAATCGATCCTTCTCCCACGAAAACAACACGGAAGTCACGACTTACAGTTACCATTCCCTCACACCCTTAAGAAAAATTCGAGCAATTTCTTACTCAATCAAGTTCCTCTCAACCCTAATCCTTGATTACCAGTCGAAGTAAGCATCTAACAAGTAAGTGTATTACTTTGAATTGTGATAAAAATTACATTTTTGATGTCATGCTACCAAAGAACCCGTGAGTCATCATGTTTGCTTGAAAAAAAAAATAGTGAAAATGATAATGAACAGGGGTGTTATCGAATTGTCTGCGACTGGGAAAGACTTTAAAAATTTTATGAGCTTGTGCATTGAACCATTCACAATGAGTTACGGGTAGTGAATAAAAAGGGTAGGGAAGAGTAGTTGTCAAGAACTGAGTCAAAACTAGATGCCTAAACTTGGGGAATTCTGAATACCAAAAACATGATTGATGTGCCATGAATTTACGGCACTACCGACGCTTAAAACTCTGTGAATGTGCATGACTTTAGGTGCATTTATGTGGATATGACACGTTTTGGTAGTTTTATAGGTAAAACGGGCTGTGGGAATAAAAGTTGAGAAAAAGGACAGAACATAGAGAAAAATGCCTCAGACGAGCTGAACTACGGACCGTTGGTCCTTACCATGGGCCGTCCTAGTCAGCCGTTGCACGTAATTCAGAGAAGTTGTTAAGTAGAGTGCCAAGCAATGGCTGAAACCCACAAATCGTACTAGCTTTCAACGAATCATTCTTCTTGGCCATGGGAAGATACAGAGAGAATGTCAAATTGAAGTCTCACATGACGGACGGTTCCTATGGATCGTGTGAACTTACAATGGACCTTCCTGTTCGGTCGTGGAAAGAATTAGAGAATAATGACCAAGAGCAGGCTGCATCCAACAGACAGACAAGAAGGGCCGTACCTTCTAAGGACGGGTCATTCTGAGTACTCGTACTTCTAGGTTCAAAAACAATGATCAAGAGGCTAGGAAACAATGAACTGGACCAACGACTCGTGGGATTTCACAAAGAGCCATTGTTTGAGGCTAGATGCTGAAAGAGACAAGTCTGAGGGAAGCAATGATTGGAACAATGGACACTCTAACGATCCGTTGAAGCTACCAATAGACCGTGGTACCTACCGACACCAGAATCCTAGTTGATTTAAGAAAGAATTTGTTTCATGTCTATAAATAATTTGTTTAGGTTTATTTTACAAGTTATGTAATTTTACAGCTTTGAACATTATTTTTGGGTGTTATTGACTGCTATCAAGGTTCAAGAAATGAAGTTCATAATTTTATTCTTGAATTTGTATGAGTAAAACAACCTTGGGTTTTTGTTATTTAATTTTGATGATTTATTCAATTCAAGTGATTTTCTTCTTTGAATCTTTGTAAGTTGCAATTATGATGTCTTCTATAGTTTGTGATTGTTATCATACAAGCATAAGTAGCTAAACTCATAGCTTGGATTGTGGGAACCATGATGAATTAACACACATAGGTAAAAATACTTAGTGAATCTTGAATGGGGTTTATGCATGTGTTGTTTTTCCCTTTGTTTTAATTACTTCTTAACGGTTGCAAACTTTGGAAATTTTCTTATTCTTACTCACCGGATCAACGGAGAAATGAATAGGAAAAGGGATTAACAACGGAGATTTGAGGCTATCAATACTCATCTAATAGCTTTACCTTGTCTGGGAATAGCTAATCGAATATTTAGGATAAAGTTTAATTAAGCATACACCCGTCTATAGATCAAGTTGCGCGGTGATAACCATCTAGATAGGGGACCAACCATTTAGGTGAATTTAACTTACCAATATTGCATGCTAAACATAGAAATAGATCACTAGTATAAAAGTATTATTGTTATGAAGTCATGAGGAACACAATCCTAGTAAACTTGTTGATTGAATACAACTGAAATTGAATTAAGCATCTACTAGTCTTTACTCTTTGTTATTATTTTGTGTTTCAAACCTTCGCCCGTAGGAGATAAGTAAGCCAATAGTATTAGCTAAATGCATTAACTTAAGTTCTCATCGTATTCCTCATGGGATTCGACCCCAATCCTGGTTGGGTTCTATATTTGACATCGACTGCTTTGTATCTCATTTATGAGGTGTAATTTGGGCAACATCAACAATAAAGACTCCTTGTAAACTGGACCAAAATTGAGCAAGGGACAAGCTTCACAAGCCTTCCTATGACTCGTGGTTTGATTCTACGACTCGTAGGATGGCTCGTTGGGACTGTCCAAAGCTAAAACTAGAAAAGACCTAAGGTATGAGCTATGGTATGATTTTTGGTTCTCCACTACTAGTCGTTCCAAGAATTTGTACTAAAGATTTGGAAAGGGTCAAGTCCATAAGAGGCAGAATGATCCTTCTTATGACTCGTGGGATAGATTTATGGGTTGTACCATGAGTCGTGGAAAAATATAGAGAAATTGTCAGTGAAGGGGCATCCTGAGACGACTGAAAGTACAGATCGTACCTAGGAGTCGTAATGTGCAAAAATGATTTCTTAGGACTTCATACAAGTCGTACCTCCAAGGTAAAACCCATATTGTTGACTCGTACTCTGACTCCTGTCGCCTCGGTAAAGCATAAGTGCGATCCAGAACACTGCCTGAATTGGATGCCCCTGACCTGCCTCGGCCTTTACTGGCTGAAATTGAGGGCTTGTGCCCTACTGAAGGTTCTGGGGCATGTGACCCTACCGATGATCTGTTCTTTCGGTCCCAATCACCCTGACCTCTAGCTGGACAATCCCTCATCATGTGACCCTCTTGTCCACAAGTGTAACAAGCGGTAGAACTATACCTGGATGCCCCAAAATGACGTCGACTACAAATAGCACAACGTGGCACATAAGCCTTCTATAATCTGACCCCCTCTGCTGCTGAAAACTTGATACAGATGAGCTCTCATAGGGTCCTGATTGCCCTCGGTAGTCCTATCTACCACCCTGCTACCGCTAAGAAGGCGGGGGTCTGGGTGGCCTGCTTGATATTTATGGCCTAGGTCCACCTTGCAATTCTACCTACATGTCACTGGGTCTGGCCATATGGTGTTTCTCTTGATTTGTTCTCTCTATCTCCCACTATCGCTGCCTGATCCCCTCAATATTCTGAGTGAAATCCCGATTGCGAGCAATTTCCATACCAGTAGAGGCATCGGTACTTTAATGATGATGATGATGCTGATATTGATGAAGACGGTGCCACTGGAGCTATTGTGCCTCCCTTTTTGCCTGCTGGGACAAAGTTTGACATTACCAGTGCTATGATCAAACAACTTAACATAAAGGGGATATTTGCGGGTCATGCAACTGATGATACACATACTCACTTGACTAATTTTGTGGGTATCTGCAAAGCATACAAACAACCGGGAGTGAGTTAGGATGCGATACGACTGGGGTTATTTCCCTTTTCATTAGGGAGTGATACAACTCTCTGGTTGGCTGAACTGCTCAACAATTCTATCACTACATGGAGGGAGTTTAAAAGAGATTTTCATAAAAGGTTTTTCCCACCTTTCAGATCTTCGCAGCTGATAGATGAGATATACAACTTTAGGCAATTAAATTTTGAGGCACTTCATGAGACGTGGTTGGGGTTCAACAAGAAGCTCAAAAAGGTGCCCAACCACAAGATCCCAGATGATACATTATAGCAGATCTTCTATATGTCTTTAAATGCTAACACCAAAGTGATGGTTTATACCGTGTCTGGCGGTATATTCACGAGTCACACTTACACTGAAGCGGCTGAAGTACTTGAAAGAATCACTAAAGCCAACCACGCATGGCACATAAGATAGTCGGAGGCTTTGGATGGTACTTATGCGGTGGGTATGTCTGCAGAACAGAGAAGGAAGGATGAAGAGCGAGATTAGGATATTGCTAAGATAAAGATAACAATGGGGTTGCTTTTTAAGAATTTGATGGGAGCCGGGGCTAAAAAGGTGAATGTTGTGGGTTCTCAGGGCAAGGCCCCTAGAAATAATGGTGGCGAATCAGAATCTGAGGAGGAAGCAAATTATCTGAATGATCAAGGGGTGGGTTTATGGACCAACACCAAAGGGTCAAACCAAGACTCTTGGCGTGAAGGTCAGGGGAACTAAGGTCGGAACTACTACAGAGATAAAAATTACAATTGAGGCCAATATAGAGACAATGGAGACTGGAAAAGGCATGAGGAGTATAAGAATGACAGAAGCGGTCTATATGTTCCTCCAAGGAACCGTGAGCCAGAGTCTAGTGGTTCAAGGGTGGAAAACATGTTGTCTAAGGTACTTAAGCAGATGGAGGTGACTGATGGCCATTTCAAGGAGCTCCGCGCTTATATTTCTGGTATGAACCAAAAGGTGGAATCACATGCCGTGGCCATTAAGCAGATTGAGTAGTAGCTTAGTTAGATGTCTGTTTCTATGAACCAGAGAAAGAAGGGCACGCTTCCCATAAATATAGTTCAAAATCCTAAAAATGACAATTATTACAAGTTAGTAACTACTAGGAGTGGGAAAACGACAGTTGATCCTCCGAGGCCGATTGTGATTGATGAGATAGTAGAGCCCTTAGTGATTGATGATGATAGAATGGCAGATTTCAAGGACCAGACTTTGGCTAATGATTCAGTAGAGAAAACCGCTCCTAGTAATGCACAGGAGCATGGATCTGGCAAAGAGAATGAGAAGGAGGTACCGCAAAAGATCACACCTATTCCTAAACCTCCTCCCCTATTTCCACAGAGGTTAAAGAAAAAGGTCAAAGATGGGAAGCATCACAAATTCATTTCCATGTTGAACCAATTATCTGTGAACATCCCATTAATCGAGGCACTTAAGCAGATGCCTGGCTATGCAAAATACATGAAGGACCTTATCACTAGAAAGAGGATTGTAAGCTTCGAACCTGCAGATAATTTGCACCATTGTAGTGCAATAGTATCTCGTTCCATTGTTAAGAAAAAGGAAGACCCTAAAGATTTCACCATACGGTGCACTATTGGAGCCTTTAATTTTTCCAAGGCACTATGTGATCTAGGTGCTAGTATTAATTTGATTCCGTTAGCAATATTTAAACAGTTGGGCTTGGGAGCCCCCAAACTGACTACAATGCGACTTTTGATGGCAGATCGCACGGTGAAAAATTCGATGCGAATTCTCTATGATGTTCTAGTAAAGGTAGAGTCCTTTATATTTCTAGACGATTTTGTCATTCTGGATTGTGAGGTTGATTTCGAGGTCTCCATTATCTTGAGGCGACCATTCCTCGCCACTGGACGTGCTCTTGTAGATATGGAAACCGGATAACTGAAGTTCCGGTTGAACAATAAGGAGGTGACATTCAATGTATGCCAATCCATGAAGCAGCCAAATTACATGAGGGTGGTTTCAGTAATTGATGTTGTGGAACCTGAGTTTCCAATTATGCCCATAGAGGAGTTAGTGACTCTTAAGGACTTAGCAGCAGTTTTGATGAATGTTGGTGCTGAGGAGATCCATGGGGGTGAGGAGATATTTAATGCACTTGCTGGTATGGGGACATACACCTATGCTCCAAAGAAGATTGATCTTGATTTGAAGAATTGGGTGACTCCACCGGCCAAGCCACCGGTTGAGGAGACTTCAATATTGGAATTCAAAGCACTCCCGTCTCAATTGCAGTATGTATTTCTGGGGACTGGTAACACTATACCAATCATTGTTGTAGCTGACTTGGAGGAATGGCAAGTAGAGGCTTTGGTCTCCCTTCTTAAGAGATAGAAAGAAGCCATCGGGTGAACCATTACAGACATTATTAGAATCCCAGCTGGTATTTGCACTCATAAGATCTAGCTAGAGCCAGATTGCATTTCGAGCATTGAGAATGAACGTAGGTTGAATACACCTATGCAAGAGGTGGTAAAGAAGGAAATCACCAAGTGGTTGGATGCAGGTGTGGTTCACCCTATTATTGACAGCAAATGGGTGTACCTAAGAAGGGAGGATTCATGGTGGTCCCAGATGCTAACAATGAGCTCATTCCACTTAGGCCAGTCACTGATTGGAGAGTTTGCATGGACTATAGGAAGTTGAACCATTAGACTTAGAAAGATCATTTTCCTATGCTATTCATGGATCAGATGCTAGACCGATTTGCAGGTAGAGGATGGTATTATTTTCTTGATGGTTATTCGAGGTACAATCAGATATCTATAGCCCCCGAAGACCAAGAGAAAACCACTTTCACTTGTCCATATGGTACATTTTCTTTCAAGAGGATGCCATTCAGGTTATGTAATGCGCCCGCCACTTTTCAGAATTGAATGATGTCCATATATTCTGACATGGTGGAGGATACCATTGAAGTCTTTATGGATGACTTTTCGGTGGTGGGTGATTCATTTGAGGATTGTTTGGCTCATTTGAGCAAGGTGCCACAGAGATGTGGAGAGACCAACTTGGTGCTTAACTGGGAAAATTGCCATTTTATAGTCAAAGAAGGTATAGTTCTAGGGCACAAGATTTCTGGTAAGGGTATTGAGGTGGACAGGGCCAAGATCAAAGTAATTGCTAGTCTACTACCTCCAATTTCTGTGAAAGGTGTTCGAAGCTTTCTAGGTCATGCAGGGATTTATATGAGATAAATCAAGGACTTCTCAAAGATTGCACACCCTTTGTGTAAACTACTTTAGAAAGATGTGAAGTTTGTTTTTGATGAGGCATGTCTGAAGGAGTTTGAATGCCTAAAAGAGAGATTGACCACTGCACTGATTGTTGTGGCACCTGACTGGTCTTTACCATTCGAGGTTATGTGTGACGCTAGTGGAGTGGCCCTGGGAGCTGTGTTGGGTCAGAGGCATAAAAAGATTTTCCATACTATTTATTATGCTAGAAAGGCTCTTAATGCTGCACAAAAAAATTACACCATTACAAAACATGAGTTGTTGGCTATGTATTTGCATTCGAGAAGTTTAGGGCATACTTGCTTGGAACCAAGATATCTGATGGAATAGAAGGATGCCAAGCCGCAGTTGATTTGATGAGTTCTATTGCTGCAAGAGTTCGAGTTCGAGGTAAAGGATTAGAAGGGGACCGAAAACTAGGTGGCGGATTACTTATCAAGTTTGGAAGTAGATGCAGTACTTCGAGATAAGCTTGACATAGATGAAGCATTCCCTGATGAGCAGGTTTTATGTATATGCCTTGGAAACTCAAAATCCAATTCCGGGACTTAAATCAG
Source organism: Datura wrightii (assembly GCA_035772735.1). NCBI lineage: Eukaryota > Viridiplantae > Streptophyta > Magnoliopsida > Solanales > Solanaceae > Datura > Datura wrightii. The sequence continues at coordinate 25,679,654 of JASDFA010000027.1, read as the reverse complement.
GAAATCTAGAAAAGCTGCAGAATTGCTTCAGGATGACCCACCTAATGAGTCTTTATGTGACCCAACGACTCATTAGGTCACTCTTAAGAAAAAGGAGTAAGTTTTGAAAATGAGGAGCAAAAATGCATGTTGGAACAATATCGGAGTTGGACTTGGATGCGAGCACGGAAAAGACATTGGAATGCACAATGTAAAGGGGCTCCGCGATGGAGCCGTGCCACACTACCATCGCGGAGGCACACTGCATGGAGGATGAATTAATTTGGCAATTTCCAGTGAAGCCTCGCGACAGCTCCGTGGCACGGAGGCAAGCCTCCGCGTTGCATGCCGTGCCACGTTGAGGCTATATTCCGGACCCTGGATTTCCAATGAGGGTCCGCATCCACGCCGTGTCACGGAGGCAGTGCTCCGCGTTGGCCTCCGTGACACGTTGCTTGTTATTCTGGGAAAAATTCCCAACAGTATAAATAGAACACTTAGGCTTTTTTAATTAATTCAGACTTGGTGGAGCAAGGACGTGGGTTACAGGCAGTTGAGGGACGAAAAAGCTAAGGGTTTTTCTCTCTTTCTTTCTTCTTTCAATCAATTGTTTGTATGATTAACACTTGTTTTAGGATGATTAATCCACAAATGAGTGGCTAATTCTCTTCCTTGCTGAGGTTATGAACAATGGTGATGAATTTTGATTATTGAATTGCATGGTTTTTCATCTTCTTCTTCTATGTTGTTCTATTAATTCTTGTTTCTACTGCATTAGTGTGTGGCCGACATGAATGTACATCTAAAAAGTCCAATTTCACTCGAGAGAGCACGAAATTGGAAAGTTGTGAATTAATAGGGTATTGTTCTTAACTTGATTTGGGAAAATTGGGTTTTGATGTGCTTTCCTGATAGAAATATACTTGAAAGCCGTATTAGTCAATTTAGGAACCGGAATTGTATTGCTAGGTCATAAATTGCATTTGATCACAGAAATGTAGATGGATGGTTTATGATTCTTAAGTGAGATTAAATACGAGAGTTTTAATCTCTTGGCTAATGTTCTTGGCTAGCAACTAGAAGAGAAGAATAACCAAATTATGATTATAATCAAGTTCATTACTTGTTCTTAACCTTGGCATGCTCATATCCATAGTTTCAATTCACAGTAAATATTTGTTAATAGTTTTAGTATATAATTTATAAACAAAAAATTATTTAACTTTTGGTTACGTTGTTGTCAACATAATTAGAAGTAAGATAGAATATAGTATACTTAAGCAATTTTACTTATCCAGAGTCTCCTTGGTTCGATACTTGGCTTACTTAGCCACTTTATTACTTGTTTGACCACGTGCACTTGCGTGTCGGTTTTTAACCCCTACCACAGCACCGGACAAGTTTTTGGCGCCGTTGCTGGGGAGACTAGGCAATTGGTGAAATTGTGTTAAGTGTAAATTTACTGTATTTTTGTTTTATTTTCTTAAGTGTTGACAACTTGGTCTTAGCCTGTATTTTGCAGACTTGATTGCTGTGAACACTGGCAAAGGACAAGGAGCTGGTGGAATCTTATATAGAGCCTGAACGTGAATTTCATAGTAAACGCAGAGAAGCTCTACAAAAGAAGCTGCAGTTGCTCAGACAGTCTATTATGGAGCAACAAAATCCACCGGTTGTGAGGGCAGTGTTAGTGCCCGACGAAGCAGCAGCAAGGCCGGTTCGCGAGGTGGAAATTCCACATGCCAACAATCTACATTCAAGTATCCACAAACCAGAGCCTGGAGGGAGATTTGAATTAAAGCAGAATATGGTGCAACTTTTGCACACAAGCGGGCAATTTACCGGTCTCCCTCATGAAGACCCACAACAACATCTCCAGAATTTTTTGGAGATAAGTGACACTTATATACCCGCTGGAGTGTCACCTGATTATGTTCGGCTCACCCTATTTCCATTTTCCTTACTTGGTGAAGCCAAGAGGTGGTTAAAAGCTGAACCACCAAATTCTATATCAACGTGGGATGATCTTGCACGGAAGTTTTTGATAAGATTTTTTCCCTCTGGTAAAACAGCCAGACTTAGAAGTCAAATTCTAAGTTTCAAACAGAGGGAGGGAGAAAATTTATATCAAGCCTGGGAAAGATTTAAATCCATGTTGCGGGACTGTCCTCATCATCATCAGTCCAATGAGGTGTTGGTACACACATTTATTGAGGGTTTGGAATACCATACTAAAATTTTGTTAGACTCAGCAGCTGGAGGGCAAGCGCTGGAAAAGCCTTATGAGGAGCTGTACACTTTGCTCAACCGAATTTCACAGGGCAATCCAGAATGGAATGCAGATTCATCTCGAGGTGGAGCAAGGAAAGCAGCAGGAGTGCTTGAAGTGGATGGATTTACAGCTATCGCTGCACAGATAGCTGCCTTGCAGAATCAGTTGAACAACCACTTCAGCAACATGAATTTGAACCAGCCTTCAGCTTCAGTCAATGCGGTCCATCAAATGTGGTGTGAAGTGTGTGGTAGCAGTGAGCATTCAGTTGAGTGCTGTGGAGCAAACCCAGATTCTGTTAACTTTGTGGGTAATGCACAAAGAAATCAGCAGCAGTTTGGTAGCGGCTACAACTCAAATTGGAGGAACCATCCAAATTTTTCGTGGGGTAGCAACAACCAACAAGGCCAAAGTTCGGGTCAGGGTATGCACAGGAATCAAGGAGGGCAACAGAACTACCAATCTCAATTCAGAAATCACAATGCCCCTCCTCCACCACCATCACCTACCATTGAGGAAATGTTCAAGACCATGATCGCTAATCAGGCGCAATTGCAGGCTGACTATGTTAAATTGGCAGCCGAAGTGAAGAATAATCAATTAGCGACCAAGGCTCTTGAGTATCAATTTGGGCAATTTGCTAGTGCCCAAAACACAAGACCCAGAGGAGGACTGCCTAGCGACACGGATCCTAATCCGAAGCAGGTAAATGCGGTGACCACAAAGAGTGGTTTGCAGCTAAAGGAGGTGGAACCGGAGAGATCACCTCAAAAGTCAGGAGCAGCAGATGTTGAGGAAGAACAAAGTTCGGATAGGGGGAAGACCAAAGAAGCAGAATCAGAAAGGCCTCCACCCCCGTTCCCTCAACGACTCAAGAAACACAAGGAGGAGGCGTGTTTCAAGAAATTTATGGAGGTGCTTAAACAGGTACATGTTAATTTACCTCTTGTTGATGTCTTGCAGGGAGTGCCAAAATATGCCAAATATATTAAAGACATCGTGGCCAACAAAAGTCATCTGACTGAGTATGCCACGGTAGCTTTGACGGGGAATGCACTTCCCGAATCCAAAATAGACTGCCTACGAAGCTAAAAGACCCTAGAAGTTTTACTATCCAGCTTACAATTAGGCAGAGTATCCGAGCTCGTGGATTGTGCGACTTGGGGGCGAGCATAAATCTGATGCCATATTCGGTATTCAGAAAGTTGGGTCTAGGGAGTCCTAGACCTACAACCGTAATCTTGCAGCTAGCAGACAGATCCTTAGCTAGGCCGGATGGCACTGTTGAGGATGTGCTTGTGCAAGTGGGATCCCTCATTTTTCCGGTTGATTTTATTGTTCTGGATTTTGAACCAGATGCTGAAGTCCCATTTATTTTGGGACGACCCTTCTTGGCAACCGGAAAAGCATTAATCAACGTGGCTGCGGGTCAACTTACAATGCGAGCACATGACAAGGTAGAGGTATTTGATGTGCTAAAAGCCATGAAGCTTCCAGCTATAAATGAGGAGCTTTCGGAAATTAGTGTGGTTGAACAGGGAGAAATTAGGCAGGGTGTTGAATCTCAAGACCCATTGGAAAGAGCGTTAACGCATTCTGATCATTTTGGGGATAGAGAGGCGTGTGGAATGGTCCAATTGTTGAATGGGGCACCTAATCATCCGAGGATACAGGAATTCCAGTCATTGATGAGATCTCTAGAGCCTTTGCCGAAACCATCCGTTGAGGAGGCACCAAAGCTGGAGCTGAAAGAATTGCCTCCCCACCTAAAATATATCTTTTTGGGGGAGGGGGAGACATTACCAGTTATCATCTCTGCAGACTTGACGGAGGCACAGGAAAAGGCAGCATTGGGTGTCCTCAGAAAGAGGAAGAAAGCAATGGGTTGGCAAATGTCTGACATTCAGGGTATTAATCCAGCTTTCTGCACACACAGGATATTCATGGAGCAAGGAGCCAAACCAACCGTTCAGCCGCAACGGAGACTTAATCCAGCAATGAAGGATGTGGTAAGGAAAGAAATAATCAAGTGGCTTGATGCAGGTGTGGTCTACCCAATTTCAGACAGTGAGTGGGTCAGCCCCGTTCAATGTGTTCCTAAGAAAAGGGGGATGACCGTAGTCCCCAACGAGAAAAATGAGTTGATTCCTACTCGAACCGTCACAGGCTGGCGGATTTGTATGGACTACAGAAAGCTAAACGAAGCCACGAGGAAAGATCATTACCCCATCCCTTTCATTGATCAAATACTTGATAGGTTGGCAGGACAGGAGTATTATTGCTTCCTTGATGGGTACTCTGGTTATAACCAAATAGCCATAGCTCCGGAGGATCAAGAGAAGACTACTTTCACCTGTCCTTATGGGACATATGCTTTCAGGCGGATGCCGTTATGCAACGCACCCGCCACATTTCAGAGATGCATGATGGCTATTTTCCATGACATGGTTGAGGATTTTGTTGAGGTATTTATGGATGATTTTTCTGTTTTCGGTAATTCGTTTGCTACTTGTTTGCAGAATCTTGACAGGGTGTTGGCTCGATGTGAAGAATCCAACCTTGTATTAAACTGGGAGAAATGCCACTTCTTGGTGAAGGAGGGGATTGTCCTTGGCCACAAAGTATCTAAAAAGGGGTTGGATGTCGATCATGCTAAGATCGAGGTTATTGAAAAATTGCCACCACTAGTGTCAGTGAAAGGTGTGCGCAGTTTTCTGGGGCATGCAGGATTCTACAGACGATTCATCAAAAACTTTTCCAACATTTCTAGACCACTATGCAGACTGCTAGAAAAGGAGGTAAAGTTTGAGTTGAATGATGAGTGTATTACAGCATTTGAAAAGTTGAAGCAGAAATTGATAGAAGCACCTATACTTACTTCTCCTGATTGGGAACAACCATTTGAGCTGATGTGTGATGCCAGTGATGTGGCTGTGGGAGCCGTATTGGGACAAAGAAAAAATAGAATTTTCCATTCTATTTATTATGCAAGCAAAACACTGAATACGGCCCAGAGCAATTACACAGTCACAGAGAAAGAGATGCTAGCCTTGGTGTTTGCATTTGACAAATTCAGGTCTTATTTGGTGGGTTCGAAAGTTGTGGTGTACACCGATCATGCATCTATTCGGTACCTATTCAACAAGAAGGATGCTAAGCCCAGATTGATTAGATGGATCTTATTGTTGCAGGAGTTCGACCTTGAGATCAGAGATAGAAAGGGAAGCGAGAACCAAGTAGCAGATCACCTATCACGACTGGAAAGTCGGTCGCATGTGATGGAAAGTGATAACATAAATGAAGAATTCCCAGATGAGCAACTCTTGGCGGTGGGAGAAGCTGAAGTTCCCTAGTATGCAGACATAGTCAACTTGCTAGTGAGCGGAGTCTACCCACCTGAAACAACAGACCAACAAAGAAGGAAATTGAGGCATGACAGCCGGCATTATGTATGGGATGAGCCATATTTGTTCAAACAGGGACCAGATCAGGTGATGAGAAGATGCATCCCAGAGAGTCAGATAGCAGAAGTGTTGAGGGGCTGCCATTCTTCGTTGTATGGAGGGCATCACGGAGGCGAAAGAACAGCGCACAAGGTTCTACAGTCAGGTTTCTTTTGGCCAACACTGTTCAGAGACTCTATGGCGTATGTCAAAATGTGTGATAGATGTCAGCGTACAGGATCAATTGGCAGAAGACAAGAGATGCCTTTGCAGAATATACTGGAAGTTGAGCCCTTTGATGTATGGGGAATTGACTTCATGGGTCCATTCCCACCGTCATTTGGTAATCGTTACATCTTGGTGGCTGTAGATTATGTGTCAAAATGGGTGGAAGCAATAGCTTGCCCCAGAAATGACAACAAGGTAGTAATGAAGTTTGTGAAAAAACACATCCTCACAAGGTTCGGGACACCCCGAGCAATTATCAGTGATGGAGGGGCTCATTTTGTCAATGCAAGTTTCAAGAAATTACTAGCTAAGTATGGGGTGCGCCATAAAGTGGCAACAACATACCACCCCCAAACTAGTGGGCAAGTAGAGGTGTCAAATAGGGAGGTGAAGCAGATTCTTCAGAAAACGGTGAATACACAACGGAATGACTGGTCAAGCAAACTCAACGATGCGTTGTGGGCTTACCGAACTACTTATAAGACACCGATTGGTCTACGGCAAATCATGTCATCTCCCGGTGGAATTAGAGCACCGAGCTTTCTGGGCTGCCAGAAAACTAAATATGGACTCAGAGCTGGCGGGCAAAAAGAGACTAATGCAGCTCAGTGAACTTGATGAGTTCCGCTGGCATGCCTATGAGAGTGCTAAGTACTACAAGGAGAGAACCAAAAGATGGCATGATAAGCATGTGGTGCATCGCATTTTCGAGCCGGGACAGAAAGTTTTGCTCTTTAATTCGAGGTTGAAGTTGTTTCCTGGTAAGCTAAGGTCTAAATGGTCGGGACCGTTCGAAGTGGTAAGAATGACCCCTCACGGGGCCGTGGAACTATGGCAAGAAGATCGGAGTGCTACGTTCTTGGTAAATGGGCAGAGATGTAAGCACTACTAGGGGGAGGACAATGATCGTGAAAAATCGTCCATCACCCTAGTGGATAATTGAGCATAAAGGACGTCGATCCGCGACGGTAAACTAGGCGCTGCACGGGAGGCAACCCGTGAAAAGTATTTTTTTTTCTTTTGTTTAGTAAAGTGCAAATAGTTTTTATTTTAATTTTTCTTTTTCTTGATTTAGTACAAATTTTTCGTTTTAGTTAGTATTTTTCATTTAGTTAGGGAAATCTATTAATCTAACCAATTTCGTTTAGTAAGGTGATTTTCAGGTCAATCGGAGAAAAATGTGCATGGAATCGGGAAGGAAAAGGCAAGGTATGAAAAAATGAATAAAATGAAGAGACAGAGCACTGGGGCGATGGCTCCGTGTCACGGAGGAAGGGCTCCGCGTTACCCTCCGTGACACGTTGAGGTTAAATCTGGATTTTGTAAAAATTCCAGAGGACCATCGCGTTAGCTCCGTGTCACGGAGGAAGGGCTCCGCGTTACCCTCCGTGACACGTTGCCCTATATTTTGTGACGGGTCACACTGGGTTGCCGGGTGACCCGCGTATTTCTTTCATTTTAAACCCCGAATTTTTGCCCTTTTTCCCCATTTCCTCTCTTCTCCGCGACCAAACACCTAAGTTCCCTCTCCCAACCAACGTGCCACGCTACTAAGCAAACAATTTGTCAAGTTTCTTCGGTTATTCAACGTAAAGGTATGTTTTCCTCTACTCTCTCAAGTTTTTATCGATTTTAGTCGAATTTGAGCATGGGAGGTGAGATAAATCACCCTAATTAGCAATTGAGCATGAAATTGAATTATTCTTTGATTGATAAATGTTCGGAATGTTGTAATTAGCGTTTCAACTTGTCGATTGCGTGAATAATTCGAATTTGATTGTAAAATTGATTTCTAGGGCTGGGGTTGTTAAAATCGAATCGGGTAACTTGGTAGATTGGTGAATTATATGCCGGGGTGTGTTTGTGAATTGAGATAAGTTGTTGTAAATATTGTTTGAAGGTAATAGACGACGAATTCTCTGTTTTTGGGGAAAATGTAAAAATGGTTCAAATTGGTTTGGTTATTTGGATTCGTATGTATATAGAATTTTTGTCGTTGTTTTTGTTTGTTGTTTTCGTTGCTAAGTGCGATGGTTGAATTGCTAGCGATGGTAGGATTGGGATTAGCTGTATGAAGTCTGAGTAGTACGCTAAAGTTATACTGTCGAAATTTTTTTGTGAACGCACTAAGCATAAAGTGTATAGTTGTTTGTGTTTAGGTTGTAAATAAAGTAATCCTTGCCGTAGTATCGTAAACGTAGCTAAGGACTAAGTGTGGGGTAAACTTAGTTTAACCCGACCTTAGCCAAAGCTAATATGCATTTAGCTTGACATTTTCTTGGTTATTTATGTTGACAGGTACAATGGCAAGTAGGCAGGATAAGGGTAAAGGTGCTTCTACTTCAGGCACTGGGAGAAAACGCATGAGATTGGGCACTGCAGTCCCAGCTGCACCAGCTGTTCCGCGCGGCCAACACCGCCAATACGGAATGAGGTGGGTGACCGATGAAGGGAAGAAGTGGTACGCTAAATATAAGGAGAATAAGTACTTCCCTGAGGAGCATATTACACGGGAACCACTAGCACAGGAGTTCCCCCGTATTGTGCAGAGAATCGAGGCAGCTGGGCTCAGCTTAATATTTCAGGAGCCCAAGGAGTGCAACCAACATTTAGTTCGGGAGTTCTATGCAAATTGGAACCCGGCCATCAGAAGCCACACAATAAAAATCAGAGGGCAGATTGTCACTCTGGAAGCCCAAAAATTAAATGCCATCATTGGAGCGCGGGACACAGACGCCCATGTTCTCCGCCAGCTGAACATCACCCCACCATACGCCGATATTAGACGCACTTTGTGTGGGGCTCGATCCACAGCCAGATGGAGCAGACATAAGGAGAGGGGTTACCACCAGACTCTGCCCTATTCTCAAATGAACAGGGAGGCAAGAATTTGGCTGAAAATAGTTTGTTCGTGCCTGATTCCGGGGGTGCACATGACAGATGTGACCCGGGACCGTGTGTGCCTGGTGTATGCCCTGATGAAAGGGCTAGAGATTAATGTTGGGGCGGTTATCATATCTGCCATGAAGAGAGCCCGACTACACCAGGGCCACAGGTTTGGGTTCGGCGGACTCATCACCACCTTTCTCCGGGGCCTCGATGTCGAGGAAGAGGCTTTGGACTACATCCCGCATTTGGAGCGGAGGGCCCTTGATGTGACCAAAACCAAGGCCCCCGACACCACACACAGGCCAGTGCTGACACTGGGCGAGCGACATGCTCGTGACGATTAGTACATGGCACGAATGTTTGGTATGCAAATGCTTCAGCTCCGAATTGGTGGGAGACCAGCCACAGAGGATGAATTATGGCAGCTGGAGCTGGATTACCCATTTGGCAAAAACGCCAGAGCTTTGTGCCGAGTGGGGCCAGCCTTCGTTGAGCCCACTGACGATGATGTCCCCACGGACGAGGAGACACATCGGGAGGACTCTGATGTGGAGTCCGATGACGACGATGGAGGTGACTCGGACATGGGCGATGAGGCAGCAGCACCGGATGAAGAAGTCGAATATTTCGACTGATCAGGGAGTTCCACCACCCGAAATTTTTGTGATTTTTAATTTGTATGAACACTGGGGACAGTGTTCGATTTAAGTGTGGGGTGGGGAGTAGCTAGGTGCTGGGGCTGGGCTGATTTTCTGTATGTTCTTCCTTTGCTTTGTATGTATGTTTATGTTTCCCTGTGGTTGTGAGTGCAAACTGATTTGTATTTGTATCTGTACATGTTTTTGTGGTAATTGATGTGTGTTGTGAAAGGTTGTGGTTGCCAGTGTAAATATTTTGTAAATTTTGTAAATATTTTTTTCTATCGAAATGATCGATATTTTTAAAATTTTTGCGAAAATATTTTGTACATAGTAAAATATTTTGTAAATATTTTTCCATCGAAATGATCGATGTTTTGCAAAATTTTTTCAATTTTTATTTTTGGGTTTCTCGGAGTTTGTTTTCGGTTCTTTTACCGAGAATAGTCCCATTGAACCGACGTCATAGTTAGTGACCGTTCCCTATGATGGATGGATGACGACCGTCTTAAGGGAAATGTAGTCAGTAGGAGTAGTGATTTTAATTAGTTTTCAGTTTTTTCTTTGGTGGATTGCATCACTGAACCTGTAGTTACTATATGGTTGTGAAATTTTGGTTGCGTGATGTAACTGATATTCAAAATGTAAAAGTTATTCGTATGAAAGCATGCAATTTTGTAAATATGTTGAGTTACCTAAGCTGTAGAATTCGATTCGGTGTGATTGAGGCTTAATTTTTGAATTCATGTAATTGGCTAAGTAAAGAGTCTGTGAATGCATCTTGAATCGAGCATGTGCATAAAGTGTGAAGTGAGGTATTGTTATTCCATGCTATTGTGAAGTGTCTAGAACTTGCCTGGTGTGTGTACAAAACGAAATGAAGGAGGTGTAGTGTTGGAAAGGATGTAGGCATTTCTTTGTTTTAACCGAGAGTTTCTATTTTTTTCTTGTCATACTCTACCTTTTTATGTGATTGTATACCCTAGTCAGCCCGTTGATCCTTTAGCCGATTATTTCTTTCTTTTGTCCAAAATTGTATAAACTAAGCTTTACTCCTTTTTTTCATGAGCCGTAAAGTCTATACAAATCTCTTAAGTGCTTAAGAAGAACAGAAAAATTTTCCCAAAGTGTCAAAGAGTGAGAATAGTGGAAAGAAAAAGAAAAGTAGAGTGAGGAAAGAAAAGAAAAGGTTGAAGAGGCACTTGTTATAATGAAATGATAATGAAGGTGCATGAAAAACCTTTGTTGTTGTGTCAAGTGTGTTTGGTGAAATGGATCATACGAAAGTAAACCAGCATGAATGGGATGATGAAAAAAAGAAAAGAGAGAAACAATGTTCATGAGTTGATGGGAATGTGTTGAAAAGGCGCTTAAGGATGCTAGTGGTTATTATTGGCTAATCCAATACATACTAGTTCCATAGCTGTCATTACAACCCATTAAAGTCCTACTTGATCTTACATTGCATTTCTTTATATTAGTGGAGTAATACACTAAGGGCAAGCCTATGGGTCCTAACATGATGCATGTGAATTCTTTTGGGAGAGAGAGTGAAATTAATTTTGACATGCCCCTACTTGAATGTTTGTGTGTTGCATGAACAAAAAGGGGAAGATTCTCTTGAGTTGTGAGGGCACATGCTTGATGAAAGATTGATGTTCGTGTCGGATATCTTGATTAGCTGATTTGCATGAGTTTGCCGATATCGAGGGTCGATTCTTAAAGTCTAGGAAGTCTTAATGTATTAAAGGTCATTGCATTGTTAAGACCATGCATGTTTTTTTGATGATTTGCAAAAATTGAATAATCGGTATGACCGTAGCATAAATTGTCGCACCATAGTGGCAAAGGTTGGGATGTAATTTGCATGAGTTGTGTATGTGTTGTTCGAGGACGAACAAGGATTTAAGTGTGGGGTAGTGATCTTGGGCAGATTTATATGCCCAAGTGATACTCAAATGTATCATTTTCGCCTTGTTTATTGTGCAATGTGTATACATTTTCATGTAATTGGTAATAAAATGTGAATTTATACTAACCAACATGATTAGCATTGTTTTGTAGGTAAAATATGATTTAGAGGTGCAAAAATGCATGTTGGAACAATATCGGAGTTGGACTTGCATGCGAGCACGGAAAAGACATTGGAATGCACAATGTAAAGGGGCTCCGCGATGGAGCCGTGCCACGCTACCATCGCGGAGGCACACTGCATGGAGGATGAATTAATTTGGCAATTTCCAGTGAAGCCTCACGACAGCTCCGTGGCACGGAGGCAAGCCTCCGCGTTGCATGCCGTGCCACGTTGAGGCTATATTCCCGGACCCTGGATTTCCAGTGAGGGTCCGCGTCCACGCCGTGTCACGGAGGCAGTGCTCCGCGTTGGCCTCCGTGACACGTTGCTTGTTATTCCGGGAAAAATTCCCAACAGTATAAATAGAACACTTAGGCTTATCTTTAATTAATTCAGACTTGGTGGAGCAAGGACGTGGGTTACAGGCAGTTGAGGGACGAAAAAGCTAAGGGTCTTTCTCTCTTTCTTTCTTCTTTCAATCAATTGTTTGTATGATTAGCACTTATTTTAGGATGATTAATCCACAAATGAGTGGCTAATTCTCTTCCTTGCTGAGGTTATGAACAATGGTGATGAATTTTGATTATTGAATTGCATGGTTTTTCATCTTCTTCTTCTATGTTGTTCTATTAATTCTTGTTTCTACTGCATTAGTGTGTGGCCGACATGAATGTACATCTAAAAAGTCCAATTTCACTCGAGAGAGCACGAAATTGGAAAGTTGTGAATTAATAGGGTATTGTTCTTAACTTGATTTGGGAAAATTGGGTTTTTATGTGCTTTCCTGATAGAAATATACTTGAAAGCCGTATTAGTCAATTTAGGAACCGGAATTGTATTGCTAGGTCATAAATTGCATTTGATCACAGAAATGTAGACGGATGGTTTATGATTCTTAAGTGAGATTAAATACGAGAGTTTTAATCTCTTGGCTAATGTTCTTGGCTAGCAACTAGAAGAGAAGAATAACCAAATTATGATTATAATCAAGTTCATTACTTGTTCTTAACCTTGGCATGCTCATATCCATAGTTTCAATTCACAGTAAATATTTGTTAATAGTTTTAGTATATAATTTATAAACAAAAAATTATTTAACTTTTGGTTACGTTGTTGTCAACATAATTAGAAGTAAGATAGAATATAGTATACTTAAGCAATTTTACTTATCCAGAGTCTCCTTGGTTCGATACTTGGCTTACTTAGCCACTTTATTACTTGTTTGACCACGTGCACTTGCGTGTCGGTTTTTAACCCCTACCACAGCACCGGACAGACCACGACTCATTAGGTCCCTCGTGGTGACCTACTGAGGATCCCAGGTAGTGTACCTGACGGAAGTGACCACGAGTCGTGGTCAGTCACCACGATTCGTTAGGTCACCCGTTAGGGTCACCTGGCAGTTTTTCCCAGCAATTTTTTAAGGGCTATTTAGTAATTTTCTATTCTCCTAAGCTTTAAACAACGTTGTTTTGGACGTAATATCAGACTTATTAGAGGGTTTTGGGCTGTTTCTCCCCTCATTCTCACATTTATTATCAAGAAACCTATTGAAAGTCCTCTCAAAAAACTCTCAAGCAAGCTTAGGGTTCTCATCTATTGAAGAAGTTCAAGTCTTCTTCTCCGAGAGAAATTTTAGTTAGGTATGTAGGAATTCAACAAGGGAATTGTCCTTCCATTGTATTCCCCAAAATTTTCCCATCATCTCCGTATCAGTTTTAGCCCTGAGCTTTCGAATACGAATAAATTTCATGTTAGTTTTCGTTAACTTCATCTGGAATAATATCCATGCTGATTGTCCATATTATCTTTATCAGTTCCTAATTAATTTAAGCCCTAACTTTTGAGTAATGAATTTGCTTATTAAAGAATGAAGATTGTTTTAGGCTGAATTTCCTAGAAATTCTTACTATATATATGTTGAGCAATTATTCCATTGATAAGAATGAGTTTAGCCTTTTCGGGTGAGATTTCTTTAATTCTTGAGATTTCGGTATATTATGAAAATTCCCATGTTGTTGGGATAAGTTGAGTTCTCTATTAGCTGTTAATAATTTAGACTAGTTAGAGCGTAGAACCTCTTTAGAGTCATTCAGAAAATTGTCAACCGATCAGTTTGACTTCAGTCTTTTCCCGAGGTGTCAGTGGTGCCTCTCAATTACCAGAATCAGACATAGATTATAGTTATTTGGTCCATTAGGCGGTCATGACATTCTAGTATATAGATCTGACCAGCCCCAGGACCCCAGTTCAGTTACAACTTGTTCTTAGACGGTTACAACGCTTCTAGATAAGCAGCTCTGACCAGTCTAGAACCCAGCTTCAGAATCTGGTCCGATAAGACTCTCATGGTACTTTTAGTTATATGTCCCTGACTAGTCTTGGGCCCCAGTTTTGAGCTATCAACCTAGTCGTTCAGTTTAGGTTTTCCAGTGGGAGTAGAACTTAGCACCGAGCGGGCAGGGTTCCAACGCACCCAGGTTCCCAGAACTATGTTGCCAGCGTAGGGTAGAGTATTACTTGTCCCGATTGGCCCCATACATTTGTGATCACCCAGTTCATGCCTTTATACCCTGGCAAGGTATATTGGGTCCTATCGGTGGGGTGTATACATCCGTCTCTATGTTTAGATCATGTGTTTAAATGTCAGTTATAGACTCTCTCACTAGTCAGTCCAGTCCAGTTTCAGATCTATCAGTTCAGTTCAGTTCAATGCAGTATTTTAGATTCAGTATTATAGATTTAGGGCATGTCTCCACTAGACAAGGTCATTTTGACCATCTCAGATACCTCAGATTATTTCAGTTTAGATAATTAGTTGGTCAATGAATGTCTTTCTAGTTCAGTCATTTAAATCTATCAGTATTTTCCTCTTGCATACTCAGTACATTCAAAGTACTAACACATACTTTTATGATGTATCCTTTCATGATACAGTTGCAGGTTCTCAGACTCAGCACCGTTAGTTGCCGCAGTTCAGATTCTCCACCTCAGCAGTGAAGTATGAGTCCTCATCATTCGAGGGCCTTATTTCTTTCTTTCAGTCATTTAGTAGTTACAGTTAGACTTTGAGTTAGCTGGGGGCTTATCCCAGCAACTCCTCAGTTAGATGTCTTTCAGACAGACATGATTTTAGATGTATTCGTATTATTCAAGTGTTTTGAACTTTATGTTCTCAGACTTGCTTTTCATAAATGCATTATGATATTGTTTCAAAGTTCCTCTGTGCATGTTTACTTAGAATGCTAGTGTATGATAGACCAAGGGTTGACTTGACGTCACTTGTGACTTCAAGTACCTTGTTATGTCCAGGGTGTAGGCTCGGGTCGTGACAAACTTGGTATCAGAGCCCTAGGTTTATAGTATCCTCGGAATGTCTAAAAGCCACATCAAATAGAGTCCTTTTCACGGGTGTGAAGCGCGCCACCTGCTCATGGAACGAAGGTGGGAGAGGACCCACAAGGGTTTGTAGATGAGATTAGAAGGATCACCCAAATTATGGGTGTCAGTTCATTTGAAAGTGCTAATTTGGCTACCTACCAGCTGAAAGGAGTAGCCCATGTCTGGCATGACTAGTGGATGGAAGGACAGCCAGCGGAAGCAGGACCAGTGGAGTGGGAAGAATTCCACACAACTTTCCTAGACAGGTTTTTCCCTCGGGAGCTGAGGGTGGCTAAGATGGCGGAATTTATGAATCTGTGTCAGGGAAATAGAACAGTGGAGGAATACTCTCTAGAGTTTACCAGACTATCAAAGTATGCTCCAGAGATGTAGCCGAGCCAAGGGCTCGCATACTGAAATTTGTAAATGGAGTGTCAAATCTGGTCCTCAAGGAGTGCAGGATCGTGATGCTTATTAAGGACACGAACCTTTCTAGCTTGATTGTTTATGCCTAGCAATTTGAAGTAGAGAAGCTAAAAGATATGGAACGTAAGAACAAGCGGGCAAGAACTGGTCATTCAGATTTTAGCCACCAGCGATCTAGCGGTGGTAGCCGCCCACAACAGCAACAATAGAGGACCCCAACACCTGGCTTAGTCAGCGTCCCAACCTTTTGGTCTCGTCAGGATCAAAGGTGTGGGTCATCTGGCACTCAGTCTCAAGCTCACAGTATCGAGAACTAGTATCCAGCTTGTCCCAAATGTGGTAGGAATCACCTGGGAGAATGCCTTCAGGGACAAGAAGGCTATTTTGGGTGTGGACAACTTGGACACAGGCTTAAGGAGTTCCCTTCAGTAGCGCGAGAAAGATCACAATCCACCACATCATCAGCTCTAGCCGGTCAACCAGCCCAGCAGACTAACACATCAGGTACAGATGACGGTCAACTCCAAAAAAAGTTTCTATGCTCTATCTTCCCGTTAGGATCAGGAAAGCTCACCTGACGTAGTAACTGGTATGTTACGTCTCTTCCATCTAGACGTGTATGCCCTCTTATATCCAGAAGCCACTCTTTCGTTGGTGACTCCCTATATAGCATTCCACTTCAACATCAGTCCAGAGGTCCTCTCAGAATCATTTTCAGTCTCTATCCCAGTTGGCGAGTCAGCTAGAGCCATCCGAGTGTATAGAAACTACCCAGTTTCAATCCTGGGTAGAGTAATTCCATTTGATCTCATAGAGCTAGACATGGTCGACTTTGACCTTATTTTCGGCATGGATTGGTTGCACTCCTTCTATGCCTCAGTTGATTGCAAAACTAGAATTGTTAAGTTCCAATTTCCTAATGAGCCAATATTAGAATGAACGGGCAATAGTTCAGCGCCTAAGGGTAGGTTTATTTCCTACCTTAAGGCCTAGAAACTCATTTCCAAAGGATGTCTATATCATCTGGTTCGGGTTAAAGATTCCAACTCTGAGACCCAACCATCCAGTTAGTTCCAATAGTTAGTGAGTTCCCAGATGTTTTGTTACACCCCGTAAGTTTCTAGCATGTAGTTGGCCTATTCGCATGTTGGTGGGAAGTTTTAGAATGCCATACGTGCGAGGAAAGGGCCTGGGGAAAGGCCGAACGAGTGTCAAGTTGGAATTTCGAAAGAGGAGGCCGAACCGCATTGCCCAGAGGGGTAAAGTGGCACAGAGCTGGGACCTCCACGTTAGCCAACGTGGCACGGAGCCAAAATGGTGCGTTGGCCAACGTGCCACGTTGCTATGTATTTTGCTGCAAGTATATATAGGCCTCACCCTTTAACTTTATGTCATTTCTCACATTTAAACGATTAGAACAGAGGGTAGGGACGAAGGGAATATATAATTTTCTTCCGATTATGCCGTTAAACACCGTTCAATTCCAAATTAACTTCGGGTATCGAAGTATAAAGTTGCAGGGAGCATTTTTACGGAGTTAGTTTCGTGAAATTCGCCCGACGAATCGCTGTCCCGCTGAGCCAAAGTGATTGGAATTGCTCCAAACTAGTGTCAATACAATCCCAGACTTAAAGTAAGTATTTCTCTCTTCTAGATTCCCGAGAAATTACGAGTTTTCGATCGTTTTTTGATAAGTTGAAGAATAGTCAATATGTATATATATATATATATATATAAAGCTATTGTTTTCTTTGAATTCAGTAATGAAGATAGCTCTATTCTTCCGTTAATGTGATTACAGTTGGGAAGGACAGCTGAATACCAGGCGAACCTCGCTAGTTAATCGGTAAACAGCTGACGAGGTATGTAAAGCTTAACTCTCGTCAAGTATCGTAGTCGTACAGTGTTACGACTGGTGTTTCTCGAATAGAAATAACTATCTCAGACGCTGCAGATGATTTCTACCATTAGATTGTAATTCGACAAGTTGTAATTAGCTGTTATTAATATACGTGTATAAATATCAGATATGTGGCGATTAGCTGCTAACAGGGATTACAGTTACATAAATTATGGTTAGCTGTGAGAACACATATACAGATTGTACTACAAGACTCCTGGTTAAAAGGAAGAAGGTTAAGTGTGATTCACGTTATGAATGCTATAGAAACTCTTTTAATTCTCAGTTTATTGTGATGGTAGACTTATATATTTGTTGCTAGGTCTAGACTTCAGAGGCTCGTAAGAGTTAGTAGCTTGAATTAGTTGGTTAAACAGTATGGGCGCAGTTAGGCGGTCTAGCGACCAGTTGGCGCCTGTGTTAGCAGGAAAGCGTCCTTAGAGGTCATTAACGTTATCGCACGTTCTAGAATCAGAAATAGAGACAGAATAGGTATATTCCACAGTTAGCGACACTAGGGTTCTCCTATGTATGTCGTCCCTTTAGCTATATCCGTGATTGTCAGTCTTAGTCGGTTTAATAGCTATCATGTAGAATTCCTAACAAGCCAGCCAGTCGTCCAAGTTAGATAAACCCGTGGATACCCCAAGGAGGGGTCCGCATCAGTAGCCAGTGACGGGCCAATACCCTAGCCGGTTCTTGTAAGGTATTCAGGTACAGAGTCCTAGGAGAGGGCCAGTCTATATAGAATTGCCCATAAGACTAAGAATTGCCCAGAACAACAATATAGATCCGAGTGGATTCAGACAAGGCCTAAGAAGTCAGTAGTACTCTGCTAGTACAATGTTACCAAGTTAAGGAGATCGATAAGCTCCCTATGGAGAACCAGGGACCGATCGCCTAGAAGCAAGTTCGACCAGGCCCAGCTCTATAGTTATTTAATTAGAAGAATAAAGTAGTTAGCTGCCCACAACTCCATAGTTATGCATGAGCTACAGATGTCCGAGTAGGACATTCAGAGTATTGTTAGACTACTTCAGAGCTCACTCTATTCAGCCCAGATTATAAGAGATCATGATCAGTATCAGGATCCTCTGATCAAATACGTGCACATGGTGTGCCTGTAGACAGTCATACATATTATCCCAGAAGCGAGTAGCATTAGAATGAGGCCCAGAAGGCCAGATACGCTCTCACTATATGGATAGATTTATTTGTCAGTTTCTCCACTATATTAATCTAGTATGACTCTCAATAAAGCGTGTCTGGAGTATGTGATTTTGTGCAGTTATTGTTATTAGTTGAGACCTATATTTGCATTGTTTGGGCTGGATTACCTGTATAACTTCCATGACCGCCCTAGGGTTAATAACTGTGTTGACTCGTCCGCCAGAGGCAAGGATATGTTTCTCTACGGAGCGGCATGCCGTCCGCAAGCGACGAAGATGGGGAGCCAGCTCCTCATATTTTGTCGTGGTTGGCCTATACACACCCCCGTCGAGCGCTTGCACCGGGGTGTAGATATCAGGAGTCCTCCGCACTCAGGCATAACTATGTCAGGGGCCCAGCGGGCCCAAGTTGCATACCCAGGGGATTGGAAGGAAGCTTGTAGTTAGTAGGTGATGGGGTATGACCTGGATAGGGGTAAATAGATTTAAGTGTACTCACTAGGGCTAATGGGGGCCCGTGTGGGTTGTTATGTATTGATTGCACCTTCTGGCTTATGGGGGCCAAGTAAGGTTTATGTTTATGTTGCTAGTTACTGATAGTTAGATAGCAGGACATCTCATAGTCAGGTACGACTCCTACTCCTCTCATTATAGTTATGTATAGTCCCGATTTTACTACTTCAGTTAGCTTCAATCCATTTCCTTTACTTCAACTATGGTCAGCTTTACTCTTTACTTTCATTCATTTATAGCTATTGCTTTACATACTCTATACATATTGTACTGACGCCTTCTCGGGGCGCTGCATTACTTGCCTGCAGGTACAGATAGACGAGGAGTAGATCCCTCGAAGTTCTAGTCAGCCACACAGAGCCACCAGCTCTTTTCTTCCGGAGCTTGTGCGACAGAGGTTTACTTCTTTTGTTTATACAGTATGGGTAGGCTGGGGCCCTGTCCCGACCATCTTATTACTCCTAGAGGCTTGCAGATTGTATCACATCCCTGTGGTTAGATGTATCGGCCATGTGGGGCCATATGTATTCTAGATTATATGTATCGGCCGTATAGGGCCTAGGTTAGCTGTTTATTTTCACAGGTGGCTATAGGCCTTGTCAGTTGGGGGTTGCATTTGCAGCCGCTATATAGCCCGTTGTTTTCTTGATTCTAGAGTTAGAGCCAGCCTTGCACCAGAGGTGCTTAGGCTCAGTCAGTTCAGTAGTTCAGATCCTAGTACGGCACTATGTACCAGTCATGCCTCCCAAGGCGGAGCATGACATTTTTCTTGAGGATCTTCTCGGAGTTCCCCTTGAATGGGAAATAGACTTTGGAGTAGATCTCCTCCCAGATACTCAACCTATCTCCATCTCTCCTTACAGAATGGCTCCAGCTGAGCTTAAGGAGTTGAAGGAGTAGCTAAAAGATCTTCTTGACCAGGGTTTTATCATACCCAACATCTCTCCCTGGGGTGCTCCAGTTCTATTAGTGCGAAATAAAGACGGTACCCTCAGAATGTGCATAGATTACCGTCTGCTGAACAAAGTCACTGTCAAGAACAGATATCCCCTACCTAGAATTGATGACCTGTTCGACCAACTTCAGGGAGCCAGTTGTTTCTCCTAGATCGATCTTAGGTCAGGATACCACCAGTTAAGGGTCAGAGAGTGTGATATACCAAAAATAGCATTCTGAACTTGATATGGTCACTACGAGTTTGTGGTGATGTCTTTTAGACTCACAAACGCCCCTGCAGCCTTTATGGACCTGATGAATAGTGTCTTCAAGCAGTATCTAGATATGTTCGTCATTGTATTTATCGAAGACATTCTGGTATACTCCAAAAATGAGGAAGAGTATGCAGATCACCTGAGGATAGCACTGCAGACACTCAGAGACCGCCAGTTATTCGCCAAGTTAAGCAAGTGCGAATTTTGGTTAAAATCTGTGACTTTCTTAGGTTATGTGGTCTCCGGTAAAGGGATATAAGTAGATCCTCATAAGATAGCAGCAGTGAAGGATTGGCCCAGACCTACCTCTCCTACTGAAATCAGGAGTTTTCTGGGCTTAGCGGGTTATTACTGACGTTTTGTGGAAGGTTTTTCCTCCATAGCATCTCCTTTGACCAAGTTAACCTAGAAGAAAGTGAAATTCCAATGGTCGGATGAGTGTGAGAAGAGTTTCCAATAGTTGAAGACTTGACTCACTACTGCTCCAGTGCTAACCTTGCCGGAAGGATCAAATGGGTTGGTTGTTTATTGTGACGCTTCCAGAGTTGGACTCAGTTGCGTTCTGATGCAGCGGGGCAAAGTGGTAGCCTACGCCTCCAGGAATCTAAAAGTTCATGAGAAGAATTATCCAACTCATGACTTGGAGTTGGCAGCAGTGGTATTTGCGCTAAAAATATGGAGACATTACTTATATGGAGCTCACGTAGATGTATTCATAGATCGCAAGAGCCTTCAGTATGTGTTCAGCCAAAAGGACCTAAACCTGCATCAGAGACGGTGGTCGGAGCTGCTAAAGGATTATGACATGAGTGTGCTGTATTACCCTGGTAAGGCCAATGTGGTAGCTAACGCCCTAAGCAGACGGTCTATGGGAAGTGTAGCTCACATTGAGGAAGACAAGAGGGAGCTAGCGAAAGAAGTTCACAAGCTAGCCCGGCTAGGGGTGCAGTTGGTGGATTCAGCAGTAGGTGGCGTGGTAATGCAAAGCGGGTCGATTTCATCCTTGGTAGTTGAAGTTAAGTCCAGAAAAGATGAAGATCTAGTTCTACTTAAACTTAAAGAAGCAGTTCTCAAAAGGAGGTTGAGGGTTTCTCCCAAAGGGGAGATGGGGTGCTTCGTTACCAGGGCAGGTTGTGTGTATCAGATGTTGGGGAGTTGAGACATCAGATAATGGATGAGGCACACAACTTGAGATACACCATTCACCCCGTTGCTACCAAAATGTACCGCGATTTGTGGGATATTTACTGGTGAAACGACATGAAAAGAGAGATTGCTGAATTCGTAGCCAAGTGCCCGAATTGCCAGCAAGTCAAGGTAAAGCATCAAAGGCCAGGAGGCATGACCCAAGATATCAATATACCTATGTGGAATTAGGAAGAAGTGAATATGGATTTCATTACGGGTCTACCTCGGACTTGCTGACAACATGACTCAATCTGGATGGTAGTAGATCGGATGACTAAGTCAGCTCATTTCCTCCCTATTAAAACCACAGACTCAGCTGAGGACTATGCCAAACTTTACATCTGAGAGTTAGTCAGACTCCATGGGGTGCCTTTGGCTATCATTTCAGACAGGGGAACGCAGTTCACCTCCTATTTCTGGAAGTCTTTTCAGAAGGGACTTGGCACTTGGGTCAAGCTCAGTACAACTTTTCACCCGCAGATAGATGAGAAAGCTGAGCGGACTATTCAGACTCTAGAAGATATGCTAAGAGTGTGCGCGATCGATTTCAAGGGTAATTAGGATGACCATTTTCCTATTATCGAGTTTTCATACAACAATATCTACCATTCTAGCATTCAGATGGCCTCATTCGAAGCATTGTATGGTAGAAGGTGTAGATATCCTATAGGGTAGTTTGAAGTTGGTGAAGCTACCTTAATAGGGCCATACTCGGTTCACGAGGCAATGCAGAAAGTTTAGCTCATCCGAGAAAGGTTGAAAACAACTCAGAGCCATCAGAAATCTTATGCCGATGTGCGAAGAAGAGAGTAAGAGTTTGCAGTTGATGACTGGGTATACCTAAAAATTTCGCCCATGAAAGGGGTGATGAGGTTTGGTAAGAAAGGAAAGCTCAGCCTGAGATATGTGGGACCTTTTAGAATTTTGAGGCGTATCGGCAATGTAGCCTATGAGTTAGAATTACCTTCAAAACTAGAAACTATGCACCCATTTTTCCATGTGTCACTTTTGAAGAAGTGCATCGGAGATCCAACCTTAGTTGTGCCATTGGACAGTGTAGAAAGAAAAGATAGTATCTCATATGAGGAAGTACCCGTCCAGATCCTTGACCGTTAGATGCGTAAGCTGAGGAACAACGAAATAGCTTCAGTCAAAGTCTTATGGAGAAATCAGCAGCTTGAGGGAGTTATGTGGGAGGCCGAAGCAGATGTGATGGCCAAATACCCGCACTTGTTCCCTACCGGCTCCAGCATAGATAGAGATATTAGTTTTCACCCTAGAACTCAATTTAGTTTTCATGACTCAGTTCAGATGTTCAAATCTCTTTTATGTTTTTAAATGTATGTATGAAAAGTAAATTCAGTTCAGTTATGTATTTTGAAATGGAGGTAGTCATTCTGACAGTTTTGGAGTTAATTGAGCAGTATTGGGAAAGTTTGATTGGTATTTTTTTGCTTTCTGTGTGTTTTCTAACATTCAAGAACGAATGTTTACAAGGGGGAGATATTGTAATGCCCTGAAAACTAAAATTTCAATTTCGGGACTTAAATAAGGGAATTTGGAAAAGTTGCAGAACTTCTTCAGGACGACCCACCTAACGAGTTGTTATGAGACCTAACTATTCGTTAGGTTAGTCATGGGAAGAAGGAGTAAGTTTTGAAAATGAGAAGCGGTGTACCCAACGAGGGACATCACAAGTCGTGGTCACTGACCATGACCCGTTAAGTCACTCATGGTTAGGCCTGAGTTGAGAATATATTTAGTTGACCAGTGTACTTGACGAGTGGGTGTAACGAGTCATCATCGGTGCCGACGACCCGCTAAGTGATTCATCACCGAACTTAGCATTTAAATATCCAGAATGAGACAGTGTGGTCTACGACTAGTGACAATGAGTCGTGGTCATAGACCATGACTCGTTAGGTCCCTCGTGGTGACCTACTGAGGATCCCAGGCAGTGTACCTGACAGGAGTGACCACGAGTCGTGGTCAGTCACCACCATTCGTTAGGTCACCCGTTAGGGTCACCTGGCAGTTTTTTCCAGTGATTTTCTAAGGGCTATTTAGTAATTTCCTATTCTCCTAAGCTTTATACCACGTCATTTTGGACGTAAGATCAGACTTATCAGAGGATTTAGACGGTTCCTCCCCTCATTCTCATGTTTATTCTCAAGAAACTTATCAAAAGTCCTCTCAAGAAACTCTCAAGCAATTTTAGTCTTCTTCTATTGCAGTTCAAGTCTTCTTCTCCAAGAGAAATTTTAGTCTTCTCATCTATTGCAGCAGTTCAAGTCTTCTTCTCCAAGACAAATTTTAGTCAGGTATGTGGGAATTCAACAAGAGAATGGTCCTTCCCTTGTATTCCCAAAAATCTTCCCATCATCTCCCTATCATATTTAGCCCTGAGCTTTCGAATACGAATAAATTTCATGTTAGTTTTCGTTAACTTCATCTGGAATAATATCCATGCTGATTGTCCATATTATCTTTATCAGTTCCTAATTAATTTGTCAATGTTCGTACAAAAGTGAATTTAATCCCTAACTTTTGAGTAATGACTTTGCTTATTAAATTTCATCTAGTGAATGAAGATTGTTTTGGGCTGAATTTCCTTGAAATTCTTACTATATATATGTTGAGCAATTATTCCATTGATAAGAATGAGTTTATCCTTGTCGGGTGAGATTTCTTTAATTCTTGAGATTTCGGTATATTATGAAAATTCCCGTGTTGTTGGGATAAGTTAGTTCTCTATTACCTGTTAATAATTTAGACTAGTTAGAATGTAGAACCTTTTCAGAATCATTCAGAAAATTGTCAACCGATCAGTTTAACTTCAGTCTTTTCCCGAGGTGTCAGTGGTGCCTCTCAATTACCAGAATATGACATAGATTATAGTTATTTGGTCCATTAGGCGGTCATGACATTCTAGTATATAGCTCTGACTAGCCCCAGGACCCAATTCAGTTACAACTTGTTCTTAGACAGTTACAACACTTCTAGATATACAGCTCTGACGAGTCTAGAACCCAATTTCAGAATCTGGTCCGATAAGACTCTCATGGTACTTTTAGTTATATGTCCCTGACTAGTCTTGGTCCCCAGTTTCGAGCTATCAACCTAGTCGTTCAGTTTAGGTTTTCCAGTGGGAGTAGAACTTAGCACGAGCAGGCCAGGGTTCCAGCGCACCCAGGTTCCCAAAACTACGTTGCCAACGTAGGTTACAGTATTACTTACCCTAATGGCCCCAGACTTTTGTGATCACCCAGTTCATGCTTTTATACCCTGGAAAGGTATATTAGGTCCTATCGGTAGGGTGTATACATCGGAATCCATGTATAGCTCACGTGGTTAAATGTCGGTTATAGACTCTCCCACTAGTTAGTCCAGTCCAGTTTCAGAATAAGAATCTCAATCCAGTTTTAGATCTATCAATTCAGTTTAGTTCAGTGCAGTATTTCAGATTCAATATTACAGATTTAGGGCATATCTTTGACCACTAGACAGGGTCATTTTGACCATCTCAGATACCTCAGATTATTTCAGTTCGGATAATTAGTTGGTCATTGAATGCCTTTCTAGTTTTGTCATTTACATCTATCAGTATTTTCCTCTTGCATACACAGTACATTCAAAGTACTGACGCAGACTTTTATGTTGTATCACTTCATGATACAACTGCAGGTTCTCAGACTCAGCACTGTTAGTTGCCGCAGTTCAGATTCTCCACCTCAGCAGTGAAGTGTGAGTCCTCATCACCCGAAGGAATTATTTCTTTCTTTCATTCATTTAGTAGCTACAGTTAGACTTTGAGTTAGTTAGCATCTTGTCCCAACAACTCCTTAGTTAGATGGCTTTCAGACAGACATGATTTTCAGATGTATCTGTAATATTCAAGTATTTTGAACTTTATGTTCTCAGACTTTCTTTTCATAAATTCTTTATGATATTGTTTCAAATTTTTGCTGTGCATGTTTACTCAAAATGCTAGTGTATGATAGACCAAGGGTTGACTTGGGGTCACTTGTAACTTCAAGTACCATGTTACGTCTAGGATGTAGGCTCGGGTCGTGACATTTTACCTGCCTCATAGGATCTCTTCCCATGGTTTGTAGACTTTGCTAATTATCTGGTGAGTGATATTGCATCGGAAAACTTATCTTTTCACCAAAGGAAAAAGTTTGTCTGATGTGCTAAAGTTTTTCTAGGATGAGCCTTACTTATTCCACATAAGCATTGATGGGGTGATTCGTAGATGTGTGCCCGAGGTTGAGATGTTGAGCATATTGGAGGCCCGCCACTCATCTCTTATTGGGGGTAACCATAGCGGGATTCGTACAACTCATAAAATTCTGCAATGTGGGTACTACTGGCCAACCATTCACCAGGATGCACATGATTTCGCAAAGGCATGTGATGCATGCCAAATGCAAGGAGACATATCAAGGAGGCATGAGCTTCCTCTTACTCCCATCCTTGTCATTGAGCTATTTGATGTTTAGGGCATTGATTTCATGGGCCTATTTGTGAGCTCAAACGGGATGAAGTGCATACTTATGGTTGTGGACTATGTTTTGAAATGGGTGGAGGCAATTGCACTTCTAAATAATGATGGAAAGAGTGTCACAACATTCTTAAAGAGGAATATTTTTGCCAGATTTGGGACTCCCAGAGCCATCATTAGTGATGGGGTTTGCACTTCTGCAACCATTGTTTCGGACTTTACTGGAAAAATATGGGGTGAAACACCGGGTGGCAACACCCTATCATCCACAATCTAGTGGACAATTTGAAATCTCCAACCGGGAGATAAAGACCATCTTAGCTAAGACTGTAAATACTAACCGGACAAATTGGTTTAGGAAGCTAGATGATGCTTTATGGGCTTATTGGACTGCATTCAAGACTCCTATAGGTATATCTCCGTATCAGCTTGTATATGGGAAAGCATGTCATCTTCCAGTTGAACTTGAGCACAAAGCGATGTGGGCGCTCAAGAAGCTGAATTTGAACTGGAGAAAAGCTGTGAACTTGAGGCTTGATCAGTTTAATGGGATTGATGAATTTCGTTTGAAAGCCTATGAGAGTTCTGAAATTTATAAACTAAGGATGAACATTCAGCATGACTGGAAGATTGAGAAGATAGGGTTCAGCCTGGGTGATATGGTGTTGCTATTCAATTCTAGGCTTCGCTTGTTTCCTCTCCAGTTGAAGCCTAAATGGTTGGATCCTTTTCAAGTGGTCCAAGTATTCTCCTATGGGGCCATAGAGTTGGAAAATCATGAAAGCAAGCGATTTAAAGTGAATGGTCAACGGATGAAAGAATATTTGGGAAAGAGCGAAGAAATTAAGCTAGTGGATCTTTGGGCTCTGGGCGAAGTCTAAGAAACCCGGAGACTTGCGTCGTGCCATGAAGTTAAATTAGGAACTGCATGGGAGGCAACCCATGGAGGTATTTTGGTGAATTCTAAGTATCGAAATTCCCGCGTTGTGCCGTGACGTTAAATTAGGCGCTTCTTGGGAGGCAACCCAAGTCAAAATTATACTACAAATATAGTGTTCACGGGGTGTTGAAATGTGTAGGTTTAGAGGCAAAAAGGAAACCTGAATGATTCAACTTAGGCCTAAAACCACGAGTCTCAGAATGGGTCGTTGTAACTTGGCACGAACTGTCGTTTTTGGTTGTTGTTTCCATCCCGAGTTCCCTTTCTTAGTGTTGAATTGACGGGCACTCAGAACAGACCGTTCAAAGCTTAAATGGGTCATGGTATCTCCCGTTCAATCAAATTCCTATAGGCCTGATATCCATGGTAAGAACTAACGGACACACCATACGGGTCGTTGTCACTTTGAACGGCCCGTCCTATGAGCCCTACGTTCACATGTAAGACCCCAAAACTCTAAACAACGGGACATAGGTACGCGTCGTGGTCACTTCATATGACCCATTGGACGAGTCGTGGCTAAAGTTAAATATTACCAACCCGACCTGACTTGTCCAAACCCAACTTATTTAAAACACCACACACCCGATGTATGAACACTTCATATTCAAAACAATCATTACACCTTCACCCCCTCCAGTTTAAAATCAATCACGACACTGCTCCTACAACCATTGGATAGATTCATCGATTCTTCACCATTGATCATGTTGATCCTTCCTCTACATAAGTGAGTATAGCCATACCTTAAGTCTGTAAAAACTGAATATAGTATGCATTATTAAGGAGTAAATACTAATCTAATGGGTGCCATTGAATCGCAATCTTGCAACTATGAGAGGCTAAAACCTCCATAGCTAGGGTTATGAGAACCATGGTGGATTAACAAGCTAGGGTTACATAAAAGTGATTCAAAACCAATACAAAACACTTGTATTGTATTCTCTTCATACTTAAGCATTTCTTAATGGTGTACAACGTTAGGACTTGCCCGAGTTCTTTACTTGCTTAGGTCTAAGAGGTAGAGATTAGCAAAAGAGAATTACAACAAAGCCTTGGTCTTGATGATAATTGTATTAACTTGAGCCATGGTCGCGGGATAGTTAAATTTGGGACATATTGGTAACAGTTAAAGTTAAATCGCTCATGAGACTTGGTCGGGTAATTAAGTAAAGTCATTCAATAGGGACTGGTCTGTCGTTTGAATGAACCCTAGTTATCAATTTTACAAGTAAGCATTAGTGATGATCACGTATGTATACCCAAAGCAGTTATGACCCCATGGGGAACACAAAACCCTAGCTATCTTGAAATCTTGATTTCATCCATAATTTTCATTATGCTTTTAATTATTGTTTTCTTTTGAAACCCCCAATTTGGAGTAACTACCTAACAAATTCACTTACCGACTTTAGTCTAGCTCTTTCCTATTCCCTATGGGTTCGACCCCAACCTTTTAGTTGGGTTCTTTATTGACAAATTCTGCTTCATACTTCGGTAGGAGGTATATTTTGAGCGTTATCAAAAAGTGGCGCCATTTCCGGGGCATACGGCTAAGACTAGATTATTAGCTTGTATTTGAATTTTTGGAAGTTATTTCCTTAATTATGTTTTCTTTTTGTTTTTCTTTATACCCACAGGTTGTTATCCGGTGAATACTAAGCACTCAGAGTGGTGAAGATCTCCTTATTCCATTGAATCTAGAAATCAAATGAGCACTGTACATAATGGGGAACCGGGATAAAAGAGATGCCCGCATAGCTGAAGAAGCTAGGCAAGACGAGCTAGCTCGGCAAACTGCACTTCAGGATGCGGATGATGTTAGAGAAGAAGTACGAATGCTGGTCGGCACGGGAGGGGCAACAGAGGTGATAGACTTTCCACTCAGTTCTTTGATGATGAGGACCCAAGCATTGATGAAGTTGGGTCTACCGGAGCAATTATTCCATCACCACTGCCCGCTGGGGCCAAATTTGATATCACGAGCACCATGATTCAATTTCTAAATATGAAAGAGGTGTTCAGTGGTTATGCATCGGATGATGCCAACCTGTACTTGATGAACTTCGTAGAAATATGTAAGGCGTACATGTTTCCCAGAGTAAGCCAGGATGCCATACGACTTAGACTCTTCCTCTTCTCTTTATAAGGGGAAGCCACTTATGGTTATCAGAGTTGCCCAACGACTCCATAACCAATTGGAGGGAGCTAAAAAAGGCCTTCTTGGAGAGATTCTTCCCCCCCTCCAGAATGTTGCAGCTAAAAGACGAGATCTACAACTTCCAACAGGCACTTAATGAAACTTGGTTGAGGTTCAAAAAGAAGTTGACAAAGTGCCCGAACCACAATATCCCAGATGACAGTTTGTTGGATATCTTTTACAGGTCTTTGAATAATAGCACCAAAGCTATAGCGGACACCGTGACAAGAGGAGCATTGATGAGTCACACCTGGGAGCAAGCTGCCACTATCCTTGACAGGGTGACTAAGACGAACAAGGCCTGACATACAAGGGAGCTGATGTAATGGTTAGTACATATGCTGTTGGTTTAACTATAGACTAACGAAGGAAAGAAGAAGAATGCGACCAGGAGTTGGCTCATATGCGCACATCATTGGACTTGCTAACAAAGCATATTATGGGAGCTGGAGCCAAAAAGGTAAATGCAGTGGGTACTCAAGGAATGGAATAGGGAGCATATCACTCTGATTCTGAGGAAGAGGCAAACTTCTTGGATAGCCAAGTGGCGGGTTTCTGAGCCAACACCCAAGCGTCTAGACAAGAAAATTGGTGCCAAGGTTCTGGAAATCAAGGTCGGAGCCAATATAGAGACAACTACAATAGAAACGGGTTTAGAGACAAGAGCCGAGGCCGTGAGCCCGAAGGAGAATGGAGAAGAAACGATGGATACCGCAATGACCGGGCTAGAGTTTATGTGCCTCCCAATGTATGAGAGGGGGAGGTTGGGCAATCAAAGTTGGAGAGAATGATGGCTAAGATGTTGAAGAAGATGAGGTCCGCTGATGAGCAACTAAAGGAGATCCAAAGTGACATATCAAGTATGGGTCAGAAAGTGGAATCGCATACTACAACCATCAAGTAGATCGAACATCAACTTCGGCAACTGTTAGCATCAATGAACCCTAGACAAAAGGGTACAGTACCTAGAAACACTATCCAAAACCCAAAGAACGATGGCCATTGCAAGACGGTGATGACTAGGAGTGGTAAGACCACAATTGACCCCCCTTTCCAGTTGTAGTTGAACGGATGAAAGAAAGAATAATGAAGGAGAATGAGAAGAGTGTTGAGACAGAGGGAGTTGAGCATGCTGAGGCCCCAAGTGGTGAAGAAGAACCCGACATTGACTAAGGAGAGGTGCAAATATACAAAGCTATCCCGCGACCACCGCCACCATTCCGTTAAAGGATTAAGAAAAAGGTAGAAAATGGTAAGTTCCAGAAATTCCTTTCAATGCTTAAACAGTTATCTGTGAACATACCATTGGTTGAGGCATTGGAACAAATGCCAGGATATGCTAAGTTTATGAAGTTCTTGGTGACAAAGAAGAGATCTGTGAGCTATGAGCGGGGTGAAAACGTACATCACTGTAGGGACATAGCTACAAGGGTCCTAGCTCAGAAGAAAGAAGACCTAGGTGCTTTCACTATACCTTGCACCATTGGGAATGTCGAGTTTGCAAGGACACTTTGAGATCTGGGAGCTAGCATCAATTTGATGCCCTTGGAAGTGTTCAAGAAATTGGGTTTGGGATCCCCCACACCGACCACTATGCGGCTACTGATGGTTGATAGAACTGTTAAAAAGCCGGTGGGTATCCTATTCGATGTGCTTGTCAAGGTGGACAAATTTATATTCCAACAGACTTTGTGATTCTAGACTGCAAGGTGGATTATGAGGTCCCCATCATTTTGGGGCGAACATTCCTTGCAACCAGAAGGGCCCTAGTAGATGTGGAGGTGGGCTAGTTGAAATTTAGACTGAACAAAGAAGAGGTCACCTTTAACATCTGCTGGTCGATGCAGCAACCAAAGGAATTCAGCATAGTCTCAACACTAGAGGATGGATATGAGTCACTTGACGAATTATGAATAGTCAAGAGACTTGCACCATGCCGCGACATTAAATTAGACGCTTTTTGGGAGGCAACCCAAGTGGTGGCTTGGTGAAGTCTAAGTAACCGGGCCACCTGCGTCGTGCTGCGATGTTAAATCAAGCGCTTCTTGGGAGGAAACCAAAGTTATTGAACTAATGTATGCTCAGTGTGCAGGAAAAACAAAAAAATAGGAGGCTGAAAACAGCTGAAATAGCAGCTGCTACGACTCTCAATACGACTCGTGATAGCATCCTATGAGCCGTAGCAGCAGTCGTGGTGTGGTCCAGAGAAGCAATTCAAAGCTTTGACATACAAGTCATCATACGAATCGTACCCACATGGTAGGAGTTGTAAGATGCACTCGTAGGTCCCCAAGTAAGTTTTTAAAATTTTGACTTACAAGTTGAAGGGACGAGTTGTTGGGGCTTCCTACGACTCGTGGTATGAGTCGTGATGGGTCAAAATAAACAAATCTCACCCAACTCAGCCCAGATTTTAAAACTTGCCCTTCACCTATTGAAACCTCAGACCCCATGTGATCCTTCTTCCCACGAACAAAAATTTAAACCTACGAACCCTAAACAACGAATCCCTCACATCCGTGACTCAAAAGGAAGGAAGCTTCGAGCAATTTCTTGCTCAAATTTAGTACATCTCAACCCACATTTGTGATCACTGATCAAAGAAAGAATCATCAAGTAAGTAAAAGCTTTCAATGTCAAAAAGTTTTGCTTGCTTGAAGTCATGGCTGCTAAACCCCTGTAACTCACTGGTTGATGAGAAAATGTTAATAATTCAACAGTCAAGGGAATTTTTGAACTGTGTATAAATTGGGAAAATATTGAAAGTTGATTGAAATACACCTATAAGATGAAAAATTTAAATTTAAGCCACAGGTAGTGAGTAGAAAGGGGAGGAGTGAGTATGGGTTAACTTGATTGAATACTTGGCCTAGACCTGGGGGAAATCTGAGTACCCAAATTGCGAAAAAGAGAACCCCTGCAAAACTGAGCAAGTTAAGAACGTGGTATGAACCATAGTACAGATCGTGGTTTGCTACCACGAGTCGTATTATGCATTCGTACTCAAGATCTGAACAGGGCTATGCTAGTTGAGGCAGACGAGTCCTTACTACGACTCGTGGAATCGACCTATGAGTCGTACCACGAGTCATGGAAAAATATAGAGAAACAATAATGTTGGGGCGTTATCAGAAGACTCAAGGTACGGGTCGTACCCTAGAGGTACGAGTCGTACCTGTGAGCCGTAGTAATCACACTGAGTTTCTGGGCCTTCATACGAGTCGCACCGTCTTGGTACGACTCGTACTTTCGACCCGTGATGAGAATATGAAACTTTCTATTCTAATTGTTCTTTCTCAAATATGGAATTCTAACTCTTTCCTCTAGAGGTACAATGACAAAGAAGCAAAAGGCATCCAAAGAAACAACTAGAGAACAATAATTGATGAAACATCTAAGTCCGAGGCTGGGCAAACAGGAAACTCCCCTAGTGGTTCAGTTGAGGACTACCAGATAGATACTTCAGACACAGACAGAACTAGAACCACTAGGGCAAAAGAAATAGCACAAGCTGAAACAGCCACTGCCATATCTGCCCAAGCTCCCTAGCCTGAGAAGGGAGCTAGAGGAGACAATCAAGAGTCAGGAAATGACTCAAATGTAGAAGAAGGGTCTGAGGACACCCAATAAGGTGATGCAAGTGGCAGTGATGAATCAGAGGAGGAGGCCCCAGATGCTGAAGAAGAACATACCCTACCCAGAGAGAACCACACAGTTCGATGGAGAGTGTCGGGAGCTAGAGAGATTTATAAGCATGGCATTTATCTTACCGCCAAGAACAAGCCAAGGTGGAGCTTCCAGGAAGAGCCATGGATCCTCACTAACTCACTTAATGAAGTTGAGGAGATGAAGCGGATATTCAGTTCTATAGTTTAGAATGGATGGCCAAGACTCCAGCTCAGTATACAACAGAATTGGTCCAAGAGTTCTACGCCAACTATTTGGCCACCATGGAGATAAAGGCGAAGGAGGGGCAGAAAATAAAAGACCAGCCTCGTCTAGATAGTTTTGTGGTTCGGGGTCGAGAGGTTGACATATCTGAGCAGACCATCGCTTGGATTCTATATGGACCACAGTTCCTGCCTACACTAATGATGCCAGAATACGAGTACAGGGTGGAGGCAATGAAGCAGATCGGGCAGCTGGGCTTGGAAGAAAGACAGAGGCAGTTGAAATGGCTGGAAGAGGTGATTGTTGAGGACAAGGAGGGAG
This sequence comes from Datura wrightii, assembly GCA_035772735.1. NCBI lineage: Eukaryota > Viridiplantae > Streptophyta > Magnoliopsida > Solanales > Solanaceae > Datura > Datura wrightii. The sequence continues at coordinate 25,646,487 of JASDFA010000027.1, read as the reverse complement.
TTGAGTGGGTTGATGGAGGAAAGTAGGTTACCAAGAGTTCATTGAATTTTATTGCTAAGGCCTGGTGGACACTAGTACACCACCGACTATCACCCATATTCAATGACAACACCCTTTGTGCTGATAGGGTAGCTTTGGTCGCATGCCTCATGTGCCGCTATCCAATCAACTTCCCAAGGATCACTGCAGATGAGATATAAGACCAGGCAGTGGGAATAAGCATTATCATCCCATTCCTGAGTCTTGTTTGCAGGCTATGTACAGAGGCAGGGGTGCCAGTACGGCGGGGTGAGGAGCGGCTGATTGGAGGCTATAGGATTGCAAACATAGGACTTATTTGGGATGAGATGAACTCGGTAAGTTGCGCCAGGATTCCCACTGTGATTCCAACAGTCCAATCAGCAGGGGACGCATAGTTGAATATCCCCATTATGCAGGAGCATAGAGAGACATCGACTACAGATTTCGGTCATTCAGAGGCAGCACCTAGCACATCTTCCACACCACCACCTAGCTTGCAAACTTATACCCCAACAGGGCATGTTTTGGTGCCATAAGACTTCCTTCAGAAGATGGCCAAGTGGTTGACCATGGCAGAATGAAATATTTAGGCCATGATGGAAAATATAAAGCTATGGGTCAAGCCGGAGATAGATGCAGCAGCTTAGGCTCTACATGCTCGCCTAGATGGATTTGAGAGCCGATTCAATGTACGGATGTCGGAGCATACACACCAGCAGTCTCCGTGAGGAGTTGGGGGATCTTTGGAGCCAAGTAGTCGAGTTGTCATCACGACAACCAAAAGTTATAGTGGCCCCCACTCTTCCAAATTTAGATACAGAGCTAGATGAGGAGATTGACTTGGTGGCTTATTGGGAGCCGACAGTAGCTGTTGGAGAAAAGGTAAGGAAAAGAGCTACAGAGGATGTTGGAGAGGAGAGTCTAAGGAAGAAGAAGAAAAAGGAGTGGAAAGAATACAAGCGGGCCAGAGCAAAGAGCATGCAGACTCTTGAAGCACATATGTCAAAGCTGCAGGAGTGAGCTAGAGTAGCGGGAAGCTCTACCATGCCTCAGCCCGATTCAGCCCCAAAATAAGGTACTTTTCTTGTGTTTTCAGGTAAAATTAGGCGTTGGAACAAAATTGTGCATAAGAAGCTTAAAAGAGCAGAAAAAGAGCCAAGATGACCGTATTAGTACGAGTCGTACATTGATGGTATGAATCATACTAAGACTCGTAAAAATATTTAGAAGGATGAGTTGAGAAAGATGCAACCCACAACTCAAAGTACAAGTCGTATGATCATGGTACGAGATGTAATTTCAAGTCGTGGAAAGATTCAGAGAAAATTCACAAAGGCTGACTCTTGGTATAGTTGACTATAGTATGAGTCGTGAAGACAAGGTACAAGTCATACCAAGACACTCGTGACAAACTTCAGAAAAATTTAGAGTCTTCAGATTTAAACCACGGAAGCTCAGTACGACTCGTAGGAAGATGGTACGAGTCATACCAAAGCCCAACAATTAGCCGTATTTCAGCAAGTTAAAGACCTACAGATGGCAGGTACGACCCGTACAAGCCTGCTACGGGTCGTAGGTCTGATCGTGGCACGAGCGGCAGTAGATATAGAAGTTTACCCTATTAGCTTAGGAAAAGTATTTTTATGTCTGTATAAATATGTTTTATGTTTTATTTTCAGGAGAGAGTCGACTAGAAGTAATTAGGAGTGATTAGAACTAATTAGCAATGAAATTAAGGAGATATAGATGTGAGAATTGTGTTGCTCAACTTGTGATCAACCTTTTCTCGATCTTCATATTGTTCTTAAGGATTTTGATGATTAATTCAATGAAGTTTTTCACTCATGTATAATTGTAAGTATTGATTTATGTATTTAATTATTCAAACAAATCGCAATCTTGCAACTATGAGAGGCTAAAACCTTCATAGCTAGGGTTGTGGGAACCATAGTGGATTAACAAGCTAGGGTTACATAAAAGTGATTCAAAATCAATGCAAAACACTTGTATTGTATTCTCTTCATTCTAAAGCATTTCTTAATGGTGTACAACATTAAGACTTGATTGAATTCTTTACTTTCTTAGGTCTAAGAGGTAGCTATTAGGACAAGAGAATTACAACAAAGCCTTGATCTTGATGATCATTGTATTAACTTGAGCTGTGGTCGCAGGATAGTTAAATTTGGGACATATTGGTAACAGTTAAACTAAAATCGCTCATGAGACCTGGTCAGGTGATTGAGTAAAGTCATTCAATAGGGATTGGTTGGTTGTTTGAATGAACCCTAGTTGTCAGTTCTACAAGTAAGTATTGGTGATGATCACGTATGTATACCCAAAGCAGTTATGAACCCATAGGGAACATAAAACCCTAGCTATCTTTAAATCTTGATTTCATCAATAATATTAATTGTTCTTTTAATTATTGTTTTATTTTGAAACCCAAAATCTGGAGTAACTACCTAACAAATTCACTTACCGGCTATAGTGTAGCTCTTCCCTATTCCCTGTGGGTTCGACCCCAACCTCTTAGTTGGGTTCTTTATTGAAAACGTCCGCTTCATACTTCGGTAGGAGGTATGGTTTGAACATTATCAAGTACCTCTATCTGATATGATGGACAAGGGCACTCCATGCAACTGAACTAACTCTCGCATGTATAGTTTGGCATAATCCTTAGCTAAATCAGTGGTTTTGACCGGTAGAAAATGAGCGGATTTGGTTAACCTGTCTACGACAACCCAAATGGAGTTATACTGTCGACGAGTGCGAGGCAACCCTATGAGGAAGTCCATATTAATTTCCTCCCACTTCCAAGTAGGGATACTGATGTCCTGAAGAACACCTCCCGGTCTCTGGTGCTCGACCTTCACTTGCTGACAGTTTGGGCACTTAGTTACGAATTCTGCGATGTCCTTCTTCATGCCATTCTACCAATAGATTTCTTGTAGGTCACGGTACATCTTGGTGGCACCTGGATGTATCAAATACCTAGAACCTTGAGCCTCATGCAACATCCTACTTCTCAAATGATCAACGTATGGGACACACAAGCGACCCTTATACCAAAGTGCACCATCTCCCCTTTTGGAGAAGACCTCTACCTTCTGATTCTGAATGGCTTCCTTTAACTTTACCAAAATAGGGTCATCGTCTTGTCTAGCTTTTACATCAGTCACCAAGGGTGATTCTGACCCGTTCTGAGCTATAAGACCACCATCGGTTGAGTCAACCAAATGAACTCCCAACCTTGCAAGTCGATGTACATCCTCTACCAGCTCCTTCCTCCCCTCATCTACATGAGACACACTCTCCATAGAGAGTATACTAAGTGTGTCTGCCACCACATTGGCCTTACTTGGATGGTAAAGGACACTTATATCATAATCCTTGAGTAGCTCCAACCACCTCCTTTGGTGTAGATTTAGATCCTTCTGGGTAAACATATATTGTAGACTCTTGTGGTCCATAAACATATCCACATGGACCTCATATAAATAGTATCTCCATATCTTTAAGGGAAATACCATCGCCGCCAATTCAAGATTATGAGTCGGGTAATTATTTTCATGGACTTTCAGTTGTTTGGAAGCGTATGCTATCACTTTACTATGCTGCATCAATACACAACCAAGGCCGATTCTGGAAGCATCACAATACATCACAAACCCATCGGTACCCTCCGCCTAGAGTTAACACCGATGCTGAGGTGAGTCGAGTCATCAACACCTCGAAGCTCCTTACACAAGCATCCGACCATTGGAATTGCACTTTATTTTGGGTCAATTTTGTCAATGGCGCTGCAATAGCTGAAAATCCCTCAACAAATCTCCGATAATAACCAGCTAAGCCCAAGAAATTCCTGATGTCTGAAGGATTCACAGGTCTCGGCCAAGTCTTTACCGTCTCTATTTTTTGAGAGTCCACCTTTATGCCCTCACTTGACACCACATGGCCCAAAAATGCCATTGAGTTCAACCAAAACTTGCATTTGCTAAATTTGGCATACAATTGGCGGTCCTTGAGAGTCTGTAGTACCACCCTCAAATGAGCGGCATGTTCCTCATCGCTCTGAGAATATATCAGGATGTCATCAATGAACACGATCATGAACATATCCAAGTATGGCTTGAACACCCTGTTCATAAAATCCATAAAGGCAACAGGAGCATTCATTAGTCCAAAATACATAACCACAAACTCATAATGACCATACCGTATCTTAAAGGATGTCTTCGGAATGTCATTCTTTCGTACCCTGAGCTGATGGTATTCGGACCTGAGGTGTATTTTCGAAAAACACTTGGCACCCTGAAGCTGATCAAATAGATCATCAATCCTAGGTAGAGCATAGCTAGTCTTGATGGTGACCTTGTTAAATTGCCAATAATCAATGCACATACGAAGAGAACTATCTTTCTTTCGGACGAATAGAACTGGTGCACCCCATGGGGATTTGCTCGGTCTGATGAACCCCTTATCTAAAAGGTCTTTCAACTGGTCCTTCTACTCCTTTAGCTCGGCTGGAGCCATTCTGTATGGAGGAATAGATATAGGCTGTGTATCGGGAAGAAGGTCAATACCAAAATCAATCTTCCGCTCGGGAGGGATTCCTGGTAGATCATCTGGGAAGACTTTTGGATACTCACATACTACTGGGACTAACTGGATAGTCGGGGTCTCATACATGGCATTCTTAACCCTAACTAAATGGTACACGCAACCCTTTAAGATCATCTTTCTGGCCTTAAAGTAGGAAATGAAATGACCTACAGGCACAACTGAACTATCCTTCCATTCTATGACTGGTTCACCTGGAAATATGAACTCTACTACCTCGGTTCTACAATTAACTGAGGCATAACATGCAAATAGCCAATCCATGCCGAGGATAACATCAAAATCGATTATGGCTAACTCTATTAGATCTGCTGAGGTGACTTTTTGAAGAACTGTGACAGGGCAACTTCTATACACCCGTCTAGCTACAACTGAATCACCTACTGGAGTAGAGACTGAGAAGGGTTCTGATAAGATTTTGGGGCTGACTCTGAAACTATGAGCCACATAGTTTGTCACAAAATACAAGGTAGCCCCTGGATCTAACAAAGCATATAAGTCAAGATGGAAAACTCATAACATACCAGTCACTACATCTGGGGAGACCTCCTGCTCCTGGTGGGATGCTAAGGCATAGAATCTATGCCACTTGTGCTAGTAGATGCCCCCTGCTAGGTTGGGCGTGTGGGTGGAGCTGCTGAACTGGAAGTTGGGCCTTAGACCCTATCATGGTCCTATCTAGCTGTTGGGTAATCTCTAAGCATATTTCCATGCTTTCCGCACCCAAAGCAAGCACCTGTACCCGACACTGACCCATGTGCCCCCGACAACACCTGCTGCAATTTGGGATACTGGAATCTGTGGGCCTATTGCTCTTTCCCCTAGAGCCTGATGCTCATCCTCTCTAGTCGTGCCTAGTTCTGGATGGCACACTTATCGCTGAAGATGCTCTAGCTGAAGATCTCTGGTGGGTCTATTGTCAGTGCCCACAACCTGGTCTCAGCTGAGAGAATCTATAGTTGTCTGTCCTGGCCCTCTTGGCCTCTCTCTCCCTCATATGTGCCGCCTCTATCTGCTAGGTGTATAAGACTATTCGAGGGAAATCCATCTCCTGATGGATCATAGCGGTCCTACAATCCTTGTCCAGATAGTTCGCCACCCAATGAACAAACCTGCTCACTCGTGCCCTCTGACCCACAATTAACTTTGGGGCATACTTTGACAAATGAGTGAACTCTAGGGCATATTCCTACACTATCATCTTCCCCTTCTTAAGATTCACAAACTCGGCTGCCTTCAACTCCCTCATCTCACGAGGGAAGAATGGATCTAGAAAAGCAACGTGAAACTCCTCCCAATTGATAGGGCCTGCTCCGGCTACCCTACTATCCTTCCACTATTTAAATCAAATGTGTGTGACCCCCTCCAATTGATACGAGGCCAAATCAGCACTCTCTTCTCCACTCACCCGCATGACCTGGGTGATCTTCAAGATCTCATCAATAAACTCTATGGATCCTCGTCCACCTTTGACCCCAAAAACTTTGGTGGATTCATCCTTAGTAAATCTCGGACTCGTGTTGCCACCGGATTCTCATTCTACAGGACATGCACCACTGCCTGCTGGTTGACTTGGGCAGTCAAGGCCTACGCTAGCTTCTAAATGGCAGTCCTGAATTTAGCATGGGCAACTGGCTCCTGTACACAGTGCTCATGGACTGGCAGGGCTTGTTGGTGCCCATCCCCATTTCCATCCTCGTGGTTATTTCCATTTCCATTTCTTTTGCTATTAACTCTACCAGGAAGCATGATTCTGTAATCGCGAATAGCACGAGTTAGAAGGATAGCGAGACATTTCACCGCACGACATAAATCATGAAAGAAGAAAACATTTCCTAAACATCTCGTAGCCTCTTCTTCATAGGTGTGGCGCCCTTCACACCCATAAAAAAGACTCTACTTAATGCGGCTTTCATATACCCTAGAACACTTCAAAATCTAATGCTTTGATACCAAGTTTATCATGACCCGAACATAGGCCCGGATCGAGACACGGGACAAGGAGCCTAGAGAGAATCCAAGTTAACCCATGGCATGAACATACATCTAGCTCAATCAAGTAAAGTGAAAGACTAAACATAAATAACATGGAGGAAATTCAAACATAACATGACAATCTGAATATACAACCCACGTTTGAAGCTGAGTATAATCTATTATTTTAAAAACCTCTACATCTGATAAGTTGATGGGACAAGACCCCAACTAACTCTCTAAATCTGAAACTAAAATTTCATAAACATAATTGAATAGAAGAGGGGCCCTCGACAGATGAGGACTCACCAATAGAGACTGAGTGCTAACTCTGGAAGCTATCTAGTGACGGGGCTAAGTTTGGAGATCAAAGACTACATCATAAAATGATACACCATAGAGTATGCAGTCAGTACGTGAAATGTATCGAGAATGAAAGGTAAGTAAAACTTTTTAAGTAAGTAAAATCATTTAAAACATGCATAATATAAAACAACATCATGATAAGAATTTGAGAGTAGGGCTTGCATGTTATTTTCTGAAATCATGAACTGAACATAACTGAACATCATAACTGAATCAAATGACCCAAAGTTGAAATATGATAATCATAAGTAAAACTGTACAATGGGTCAAACTTGCTTTAGAACATATATATATGTATATCATGAATGATAACATGCATAGCTGAAATCATGAGGAACAATAGGAGACTCGTCATATAACCGATATTTACCACGATAGAGCTTACGTGGTCCCAACTATCATACTTAAGTGGGTAGAGCCGTCCAAAGCCTTGCCACAGCTGAGGATGCTACCATGATATCGATATCAAGCTCAAGGCTCATTCGGGGCAGGGGGATAGCTCACAAGGGAGGTCCCAAAATATTCTAATCATACGTGCATTTGTGTGTAGTTCTAAGGCATAGGGTTGATTGACCCTTAGCCTACTCAGTCTAGACAGTACTCCCAAAAACATGCATATGCTCTAATCATTTTTCAGCGAAGTTGACCATCCTCTATTGGAGAAGTTGAATAATCATGAATATATAAATCTTAATCATACATGAGGAGCCTTGGCTCAAACCATACCACAAGCTGAACATAATTGGGGAGTCCTGACTCTAAAACCATGTGATAAGATAATCAACTTGAAATCATAATCATACTTGAACATATGAGCTTGCCCTATACTTAAACATGCTTAAAGTTACTTGATTCACTTGAAAACATGATCTTAGTCATAGGTATATTGAAAACATGCTTTTCATCATAAAGATCTCATCATACTTGAACATTCATCATAAATCTCAACTTTCATGAACTTCTCATGGATGGGCATTTTAATTCATAAAGCTTGAAAATATAATTATAATTGAAAACAAAGTAAAACTTGCCCATGAACCATAGTGCAATAGTAGAAACATACTTGCATCATACCCGTGTAGAAAATTAAGAAATTCATGCGTTGGGTTAAAACCCCATAGGATCGACATATAGATTTTGATGAATTAGAGAGGGATTGGGCATGGGTGTGAACAAATTCACCTATTCATAACCCTACATTCCTGAGAGAATCTGATTCTACCACTCCGTTGATTTCCCAAAGAGAAATTAAAGAAGAAATGGGGAAGAACCTTGATAAACTTTTCCTGATCACCCCCCAAACCCTTAAACTTGCACACATGAATTACAATAGGTTTAGAATGACATAAACCCTCTTAAAACACTCTATTTTGATCTTAAAAGATGTAGTTTAGGACCCTAGTGATCTTGGGCATAATTGCATGCCCAAGTGATACTTTATTTCTTAATTTTGACTTGTTTATCTACTTTTATGTGTACATTCTCATGTGGTTTTTATGTAAATGTGAATTTATACTAAACAACATGATTAGTTATTGTTTTTGCAGTTAGAATGAATTTTGGGAACTAATCTACAAGTTGGTGAAGTGGAGGAATGGACTCGAAAGCAAAACTAGGAAGTCGGCAAGAAAATGCTAAAAAATTGATGCTCCGCGACAGTGCCGTGTCACGCCACCATCGCGGAGGCATTCTTCCTTGAGTGGAATCTGGGTGGAATTCCAGTGAAGGTGCGCGATGGCACCGTTTCACGGAGCCCATGCTCCGCATTCACTTCAGTGAAACGGTGGGAGGATTTAGCTGCTCACCTGGATTCCAGTAAAGGTGCGCGTTACCTCCGTGCCACGGAGCTGAGGCTCCGCTATACACTCCATTCCATGCTGAAGATAATTATTTGGTACCCCAAGTTCCAGTGAAGGTCCGCGATAGGTCCGTGGCACGGAGCTGGTGCTCCGCATACCCTCCGTGCCACGTTGCCAGTTTATTCCGGGAAATTTCCCACTTGTATAAATAGCACACTTAGGTTTTATTTTAGGATATCTGACATTTCAAGCTAAGAACGTGGGTATCAGGCAGTTGAGCTGAAGGAGTTCTTGGGTTAATTTTCTTCCTTTTTCTCTTAGATTTCAATTGCTTGTATGATTTCTACTTGTTTGAAGATGTTTATTCATCAAATGAGTGGATAATTCACCTTTGGCTGAGGTTGAGGATGATTGCAGTAGTATGTAATTGATAGTAATTCAGTTTTTATCTTCTCTACAACGGCTGTTCTACTAATTCTTGTTCTTACTACATTAATGCTTGGCATTGTTAATGTAAATCCTAGAATTTCAGTTTTAATTCTGAAAGAAAGATTAATTGGATAGATGTGAATTGGTAGGATATGTTCGTGTCTTGGTTAAGGAATCAAGAGAAGATTCACATTCAGAATAGAAATATATCTGTAATATCATATTTGGTCATTTATGGAATTTGTTGTGTATTGGTAGAACGTGAAGTGTTTGCATCACAGAAATGTGTAATGTGAGTCTCATGATTCTTTAATTGGAGAGGAATTGGAAAGACCCAATCCATTGGTTAATAATTCCTGACCATCAACCGAAGAGAAGTGTTGATTGAGATTAATTCAGTAAATTACATATCTGCATGTTTTTCCTTAACCTTAGCTTGTTTGTATTATTGTTTAGATTATAATTTACAATCTCTTTACTTAAAGTTACATTAACTAATACTCTTGAAAAATCACCATTTGTTTTGTTTGTTTGCTTGTGTAGAATTGCGTATACGAAACACTTAATGAAAAATTATTGTAACATTACAGTCCCTGTGGGTTCGATACCTGGCTTGAAATAAAGCCATTTTATTACTTGTACGACCACGTGCACTTGCATGTAGTTGGGAGTGAACAAGTTTTTGGTGCCGTTGCCGGGGACTGGCAATTAGTTATTTAATTTTCTTAGTGTTAGTTTACAAGTTCGATACAAGTGTTGACGACTTGATCTTAGCCTTTCTCTTGTAGGTACTAAATTGTTTCTGAATGCTAGCAAGGGATAAGGAGTTGGTGGATCCGTTGTTTGAACTGGAGAGACAATTTCATCTACAGAAAAAGGAAGCTCTAGAAAAGAAGTTGCAGTTATTAAGGAGAGAAACTCTGGAGCAACAACAACAACCACCAATAGTAAGGGTAGTTTTAGTGCCCAAAGAGATGGCAGTAAGACCGGTCCGTGAGGTGGCAATCCCACATGCAAACAATGTATCATCCAACATTCGCAGGACAGAACCAGGAGGGAGGTTTGAACTTAAGTAGAATATGGTGCAGTTATTGCACACCAGCGGGCAATTTACAAGTCTCCCTCATGAAGATCCACAACAGCATCTCCAAAATTTCTTGGAGATAAGTAACACATATATACCCGCTGGAGTATCATCTGATTATATGAGGCTTACACTATTCCCGTTTTCACTGTTGGGGGAAGCCAAGAGATGGTTGAAGGCTGAACCGCCAAATTATATTACTACTTGGGATGACCTAGCGAGGAAGTTTTTGATACGATACTTTCCATTAGGGAAGACAACCAGGCTTAGAAGTCAGATTCTAAGCTTCAAACAGAGAGAGGGTGAGAATTTGTATCAGGCTTGGGAGAGGTTCAAGTCAATGCTAAGAGATTGTCCTCACCATCACTAGTCTAATGATGTGTTATTGCATACATTCATTGAGGACTTGGAACCACATACAAAGATTTTGTTAGATTCAGCAGCCGAGGGGCAGGCATTGGAAAAGACCTACGAAGAGCTTTACACCTTGTTGAACCGTATTTCACAAGGTAATCCAAAATGGAATGCAGATACAACTCAAGGGGGAGCAAAGAAAGCTGCAGGGGTCTTTGAGGTGGATGGATTACAGCTATCGCTGCACAAATAGCTGCTTTACAAAATCAACTTAACACCTATTTCAACAGTATGAGCTTGAGCCAGGCACAAGCCCTAGTCAATGCAGTTCATCAGGTATGGTGTGAAGTTTATGGAAGTAGTTAACATTCAGCTGAGTGTTGTGGTGCCAATCCAGATTCAGTAAATTTTGTTGGAAACGCCCAGAGGAGAAGTAATAAGCAGTATGGAAAAGTTACAACCCAAATTGGAGGAATCATCCGAATTTTTCATACGGGAGTATAGTCATCAGGGACAGAGTTCAAATCATGGCGTGCACAGAAATCAAGGGGGTCATCACAATTTTCAGTCACAGTTCAGAGGAAATAATGCACCTCCTCAGTCCAGCAATATCGAGGATATGCTCAAAACCATCATAGCTAACCAGGCGCAGATGCAGGCTGATCAGGTAAAATTGAAAGCTGATATTAAAAATTAGTAGTTAGCTACAAAGGCATTGGAGTATCAGTTGGGACAACTAGCTGGAGCCCAAATTACTAGACCGAGGGGAGGATTACCTAGTGATATAGACCCGAATCCTAAGCAAGTGAATGCAATTACTACCCGAAGTGGAAAGCAACTAGGGGAGGTGGAACCCGAAAGACCACCTCAGAAATCTGGAGCAACAGAAAAGGATGAAGTCAGGGGGAATGAAAAGGCAGCTGAGATGGAAAGACCATCGCCTCCGTTTCCTCAAAGATTGAAAAAGCACAAGGAGGAAGCATGCTTCAAGAAGTTCATGGAAGTACTGAAGTAGGTACATATTAATCTTCCTTTAGTTGATGTGTTGCAGGGAGTGCCAAAATATGCCAAGTACATCAAAGACATTGTAGCAAACAAGAGCAGATTGACAGAGTATGCTACAGTTGCACTTACTGAGGAGTGCACCTCTTGGATTCAGAATCGATTGCCGACAAAGCTCAAGGATCCTGGGAGCTTCACTATTCAGATTACAATTGGGCAGTTTATTCGAGCTCGTGGATTATGTGATTTGGGAGCAAGTATAAATTTGATGCCAACATCAGTGTTCAAGAAGCTGGGGCTGGGCAGTCCTAGACCCACTACTGTGATCTTGCAGCTAGCTGACCGTTCATTAGCTAGACCTGATGGTATTGTGGAGGATGTGCTGGTGCAAGTAGGTTCCCTCATTTTCCCGGTGGATTTTATAATTCTTGATTTTGAGCCAGATGCGGAAGTCCCATTTATTTTGGGACGTCCCTTTTTGGCAACCGGGCGAGCCTTAATTGATGTAGCTGCTGGGAAGCTAACCATGAGAGCTCATGATAAGGTAGAGGTATTTGATGTCTACAAGGCCATGAAGCTACCAGCCATATATGAAGAGTTATCAGCAATCAATATTTTGAATCAAGACTCAACCCTTCAGATTATTGACTCACAAGATCCCTTGGAGAGAGCCTTGGTGGGACGTGATCATTTTGGGCACAGTGCAACATATGAGATGGTGCAGACTTTGAATGAGCCAAAATGGTTCTTCAAGAAGCAAGATTTTGAACCATTACAGAGGTCTTTGGAACCATCCCCAAGGACATCAATAGAGGAGGCACCTAAATTGGAGCATTTCCTCCACATCTACAGTATGTATTCTTGGGTGAAGATGACACATTACTGGTCATCATTTCAGCAGAACTGACAGATGCACAAGTGAAAGATGCATTGGTGGTTCTTAAGAGGCGAAAAAGAGCAATGGGATGGCAGATGTCGGATATTAAGGGGATTAGTCCAGCTTTCTGCATGCACAGGATATTTATGGAAGAAGGATCCATGACAACCATGCAACATCAGAGGAGATTGAATCTGGTGATGAAAGATGTAGTCAGAAAGGAAGTGATCAAGTGACTGGATGCCGGAGTGGTATATCCCATCTCAAACAGTAAATGGGTTAGCCCAATTCAATGCGTTCCCAAGAAAGGGGGAATGACAGTGGTTACAAATGATAAGAATGAGCTGATTCCCACACGCACAGTCACAGACTGGCGAATTTGCATGGATTATAGGAAGATCAATGAGGCCACTCGGAAATATCATTATCCTATTCCATTCATTGATCAGATGTTGGACAGGCTAGCAGGGCAGGAATATTATTGCTTTCTGGATGGATACTCTGGCTATAATCAATAGCCATATCAATAGAAGATCAGGAGAAAACCACGTTTACATGTCCTTATGGGACATATGCTTTCAGGCGGATGCCTTTTGGTCTATGCAATGCACCAGCCACATTTCAGCAATGCATGATGGCGATATTCCATGATATGGTGGAAGACTATGTTGAGATATTTATGGATGACTTTTATGTTTTTGGTAACTCGTTTGCTATGTGTTTGTAGAATCTTGACAGGGTGTTAGCTAGATGTGAAGACTCAAAACTGGTGCTCAACTGGGAAAAGTGTCACTTTTTAGTCAAGGAGGGTATTGTCCTTGGCCATAAGGTGTCATGCAGAGGTTTTGAGGTCGATCGTGCAAAGATAGAGGTGATTGAAAAGATACCACCACCAGTATCAGTTAAGGGTGTCCGCAGCTTCTTAGGACATGTTGGGTTTTACAGATGGTTTATTCAAAACTTCTCTAAAATTTCTAGACCGTTATGCCGGTTGCTAGAAAAAGAGGTGAAGTTTGAATTTGACAAGGAATGTACAGAAGCATTTGAGGAGCTGAAAAAGAAGATGGTGGAAGCTCCTATTCTCATTGCTCCGGATTGGGAATATCCTTTTGAGTTAATGTGTGATGCAAGTGATGTGGCTGTAGAAGCGGTATTGGGGCAGCGAAGGAATAAGATTTTTCATTCCATCTACTATGCAAGCAAAACACTTGATGCTGTACAAGTCAATTATAAAATCACTGAGAAGGAGATACTGGCTCTAGTATTTGCATTTGAAAAGTTTAGATCCTATCTGGTAGGGTTGAAAGTGGTGGTACACACTGATCATGCAGCAATTCGGTACTTATTTGGCAAGAAGGATGCAAAGCCCAGGCTGATCAGGTGGATATTATTGCTGCAAGAGTTTGATCTGGAGATCCGAGACAGGAAGGGAAGTGAAAATCAGGCTACAGATCAGCTATCAAGGTTAGAGAATCATTCACATGTGAAGGAAGGTGAGAGCATCAGAGAAGAGTTCCCCGATGAACAATTCTTGGCAATAAAGGAAGCTGAACTTCCTTGGTATGCAGATATTACGAATTTGTTGGTAAGTGGAGTATACCCACCTGAGGCAACGTTCAACAGAGGAAGAAGCTGAGGCATGATTCTCGGTACTACATGTGGGATGAGCCATATTTATTCAAGAAGGGACCAGACCAAGTGATGAGGCGATGCATCCAGAAAGTCAGACGACAGAGGTGCTGAGGAGTTGTCATTCATCATTGTATGGAGGTCATCATGGAGGAGAGCGTATTGCTCACAAAGTGCTACAATCTGGGTTCTTTTGGCCCACACTGTTAAAAGATGCTACAGCTTATGTCAAAGTATGTGATAGATGTCAGAGAATAGGAACAATCGGCAGAAGACAGGAAATGCCATTGCATCAAATATTGGAAGTTGAGGTGTTTGATGTGTGGGGAATAGATTTCATGGGCCCGTTTCTACCATCGTTTGGGAATCGATACATCTTGGTGGTAGTGGACTACGTGTCCAAGTGGGTTGAGGCAGTAGCGTGTCCCAGGAACGACAACAATGTGGTGACTAAATTTGTGAAGAAGCAGATTTTCACGAGGTTTGGTATGCCACGAGCAATTATCAGTGATAGAGGGGCACATTTTGTAAATGCAGGGTTTAGGAATTTGCTAGCAAAATATGGGGTTCGACATAAAGTGGCGACAAGTTATCATCCCCAGACTAGCGGGCAAGTGGAGGTGTCAAACAGGGAAATTAAATAGATTTTACAGAAGACGGTGAACGCACAACACTTAGATTGGTCAAGCAAACTGGATGATGCGTTGTGGGCATATTGGACTGCATATAAGACACCCATTGGGACTTCACTGTACAGATTGGTTTATGGGAAGGCATGTCATCTACCCGTGGAGCTGGAACGTCTAGCTTTTTGGGCTGTGCGGAAGCTGAATATGGATACTGAGCTTGCAGGAAAGAAGAGATTGATGCAACTGAGGGAGTTGGACAAGTTTCGATGGCATTCATATGAAAGTGCCAAATGCTACAAAGGAAAAACTAAAAGGTGGCATGACAAGCACATGGTGCATCGAATCTTTGAGCCGGGTCAGAAGGTGTTGCTATTTAACTCAAGGTTGAAACTCTTCCCAGGGAAGTTGCGCTCCAAGTGGTCAGGGCCATTTGAAGTAGCAAGGATGACCCCGCACGAGGTGGTTGAATTGTGGCAAGAGGATAAAAGTGCCACATTTTTGGTCAACGGGCAGAGGTGTAAGCACTACTGGGGTGAAGACATTAATAGAGAGAAGACATCTATCACCTTAGTAGATGAATGAGGATGTCAAGTGTCGAGCCGCGACGGTAAACCAGGTGCTGCACGGGAGGCAACCCGTGGATGTAATGTACTAGACTAGTTAAAAAAAGAAAAAAAATTAAAAAAAAAAAGAGAAAAAAAATGGCACTAGGTGGGAGGCAACCTACGATTTTCTAACAAATTCTTGTTGTTTGTGAATTGCAGGAAATATGGATGGCAAAAATAAAAAAAAACTCAAGTGGAAAAATAAAGGTAAAAAGTGAAATTTGGGGCAAGAAATAGTGAGGGTCCGCGACAGCTTCGTGTCATGGAGGCAGACCTCCGCATTACCCTCCGTGACACATTGAGGCCTAATCCAGGTATGTTCAAAATTCTAGTGAGCCTCCGCGTCATCTCTGTGTCACGGAGCATGGCCTCCGCGTTACTCTCCGTGACACGTTGAGTGTAATTTCACGATGGGTCAGTTCAGGGCAACGGTTTGACCCACGCGAAATCACCCTTTTTAACCCCAAATTCCTTATTTTTCCCCATTTTTCTCAAACCCTCCGCGACCAACACCCCAAAACCCCTTCTCCCTCAACGTGCCACGACCCTAGCTAGAAAATTTCTTCGATTCTTCTTAAAATTCTTCAAGTAAAGGTATGTTCTCGATTTTTTTCTCATTATTGCTGAATATTTCAATTCTTGAACATGTTTTCTTTGATGAAATTATGCCCTAAGTGATTAATAAGTGTTGTAATCAATTGAGTTATGGATGAATGAGGTTTGTATGATCATTTTGATTAGATGAACTCAATAATTACATGATTTGTTAAAAATCTTACATTATTGATAACTAGGGTTGAGAATTTAATTAAGAAGAAGAAATGGGTAAAAATGGAGATATTTTGGGTTGTGCATGTTGTTTGAGTTGAAACATATTGTGATTGATGTGGATTATGTTATGGTAGAAGATGGACTTTTGGGGGATGAAAGTTGGAAATGCTTATAGGTTGTTGTGCGCAAATTGCAAAGTGCTCATGATTATATAAATGAATCGATGGATGAACTTTCATAATGCATTGTATGAAGTCTGAGTAGTATAATGAAATTGTTCCATCGACTTGTATGAATGCACTGAACATTTTGGGAAATAAGAACTGACAACATGTGATTGCTCTTGTTGAATTATATTGACTGTGGATAATGACTAAGTGTGGAGTGATCAATTTAAGCCCAGCCTTAGTAGTAGCAAACTATACCATGAATGACATTTAAAATTTATGTTTATGATGGACAGGACAAATTTCTGGAAGACAAGACAAAGGGAAAGACGCATCCACATCTGGCGCCAACAGAAAAAGATTGAGTGGGGCAGCAGTGCTAGCGGCACCACCGATTCCAAGGGGGCAACATAGACAATATGGAACACGATGGGTTACCGATGAGGGAAAGAAATGGTACGCCAAACACAAGGTAACCAAGTATTTTCCAGAGGAACAAATAACACGGGAACCACTAGCTCAAGAATTCCCGAGAATCCTACACATGATAGACACTGTTGGGCTAAACTTCATCTTTGAAGAACCCAAAGAGTGCAATCTCCATCTTATACGGTAATTTTACGCTAACTGGAATCCCATTGTGCGCAGCCACACAGTCAAGATCAGAGGACAGATATCAGACGCACTTTATGTGGAGCACGATCAACAGCTAAGTGGAGTCGTCACAAGGAAATAGGGTATCACCAGACATTTCCATACTCCCAAATGAAGATAGTATGTACTTGCCTTATCCCGGGGGTGCACATGACTGATGTCACTCGGGACAGAGTTTGTTTGGTGTATGCGTTGATGAAAGGACTGGAGATAAATGTTGGAGCGGTGATTGTTTCCGCCATGAAGAAAGCCAGACTTCATCAAGGGCATAGGTATGGTTTTGGTGGTCTTCTCACTGCTTTCCTCAGGGGCCATGGTATTGAAGAAGAGGCCCTGGACTACATTCCCCAACTTGACCGGCGTACTTTGGATGTCACTAAGACCAAAGCACCTGATACCACATATGGGCCTGTGCTTACACTAGCCGAGCGACATGCTCGGGATGACCAATACATAGCCCGAATGTATGGGATGCAGATGCTGCAACTGCGCATTGGTGGAAGCCCTGCTATGGAGGATGAATTGTGGAAGCTCGACATGGATTATCCATTCAGTGAGCATGTCCGAGCTTTATGCAAAGTTTGGCCTGCATTTGTAGAACCAGTTGATGACGACATCCCTACTGATGAGGAAACACGCCGAGATGACTCAGACATTGAGTCAGAGGAGGAAGGCGAAGAAGACTTTGATCTTAGTGATGAGGCACTAGCACCTGATGAAGAGATTGAACATTTTGATTGATCAGGGAGTTACACCACCCAAAACTTTGTTTTTAATTGCAGATATACGAACACTGGGGATAGTATTCCAACTAAGTGTGGGGTGGGAAGGTGCTGGTGTAGTAAGGCTATGATATGTTTGTGCTTTTATGGCTATTTGATGTGTGACATTGTGTTCATGTTATGATGTTAATGCTTTTTGTGTGTTGGTGCTGGTAATGTAATTGTAATAAATTGTTTATTGTTGAGTAGTTATTTGTGTAATTATTTGTGTAAGTTATTTCCTATTTTTATTTTTTACTTTATTTTTTCTATTTTTTTGAGTTGGGTTTCTCGGTTTTTGTTTTCGATGCTTTTTCCAATAATAGTCCTTTTGAACTGAAGTCTTAGATAGAGACTATTCCATATGATGGATGGATGACGACTGTCTTAAGGGAAATTTAGTCAATAGGTTTTTTGTTTTATTTTTGTGAACACATAGCTAATTAATGGTTCGACATTCTTGTTATGTGCTATATTGTAAGATGCAAGTGTGATTCGTATGGAAGCATGCAAGTGTGTTAAACATGTTGAGACACCTAGGCTCTAGAATTTGACTCGATGTGATTAAAGCTTAATTTTGAATTCTTGTAATTAACTGAGTTAAGAGTCTGCGAATAGGTCTTGAATTGAGCATGTGCATGTGTAGTGAGTGTGAGTTTTTCTGATATTCCATGCTACTGTGAAGTGTCTAGAACTTCCTGGTGTGTATATAAAACTAAATGAAGGAATGTGGAGTGTAAGAGAGGATGTAGGCATTTCTTTGAATGAACCTAAATTTTATCCCTTATCTTACCTACCTTGAAAGTTAAAATCTTAGTTAGCCCCATTGATCCTTAAGCCTATTCTTTCATAGCTATAACATAAGCTTAATCCTTTTCTTTCATTAGCCGTGAATTTGATCCAAAACTCCTAAGCGCTTAAGTGAAAAATTGCAAAGAGTAAAGGAGTGAGAAGCGTGAAACAGAAGGACAAGTGGAAGTTGTGAAAGTTGAGAAAAGGACAAAGGTGCACTTGTTGAAAATGATTGATTATTAGTAGAGAGTACGTAAGTAAATGAAAATTTTTCTTAAATACGCTTTACTAGTAAGCTGAGTGTGCTTAAAGAAATGGGAACAAAAAGAGAAAATTCAAGGGTGAGAAGAGTGATGAAGAAGTATAGAGTAGATGTCTTGAATGAATGTGGATGTATTAAAAGCGCTTGGGGGAAGATAGTCACTATTACTGGCCAGAATAGTACCTACCCGTCCCTTAGCCTACATTACAACCCATTAAGTCCTACTTGATCTTACGTTCAGGCATCCTTAAATTAGTGGAGTAAACACTAAGGGAAAGCTTATGGTTCACTACATGAGGCATGTGAATTCTTTGAGAGAGCGAGTGTAATTTTATTCATATACCCATACCTTTTGTGATTTGAAATTCTTTTGAAGTAAAAATGGGGTAACTCTCTTATGTTGTGAGAGCACATGTTTAATGAGAGATAACATTCTTGTGGAATTCTTGATCGGTTGATTTGCACGAGTTTGCTAAGATTGCGAGTCGATTCTTGAGATTAGGAAGTCTTAACATAGTTGTAATTCATCTTAATGATGAAATCATGCATGCCTTATTTTTAACTTGCTATCTTAAATAATCTTTTTAGCCATAGCTTGAATTGTCATGCTAAATTAGCTGTGAGTCTTCAATTACATGAGATGTGAAAGGGTTGTTCGAGGACGAACAAGGTTTTAAGTGTGGGGTAGGTGATCTTGGGAATAATTGCATGCCCAAGTGATACTTTATTTCTTAATTTTGACTTGTTTATCTACTTTTATGTGTACATTCTCATGTGGTTTTTATGTAAATGTGGATTTATACTAACCGACATGATTAGTTATTGTTTTTGCAGTTAGAATGAATTTTGGGAACTAATCTACAAGTTGGTGAAGTGGAGGAATGGACTCGGAAGCAAAACTAGGAAGTCGGAAAGAAAATGCTAAAAAATTGATGCTCCGCGACAGGGACGTGTCACGCCACCATCGCAGAGGCATTCTGCCTAGAGTGGAATTTTGGTGGAATTCCAGTGAAGGTGCGCGATGGAACCGTGTCACGGAGCCCATACTCTGCGTTCACTTCAGTGAGACGGTGGGAGGATTTAGCTGCTCACCTGGATTCCAGTAAAGGTATGCGTTACCTTCGTGTCACGGAGCTGAGGCTCCGCGATACACTCTGTTCCACGCTGAAGATAATTATCCGGCACCCTAAGTTCCAGTGAAGGTCCGCGACAGGTCCGTGGCACGGAGCTGGTGCTCCGCGATACCCTCCGTGCCATGTTGCCAGTTTATTCCAGAAAATTTCCCACTTGTATAAATAGCACACTTAGGTTTTATTTTAGGATATCTGACATTTCCAGCTAAGAACGTGGGTATCAGGCAGTTGAGCTAAAGGAGTTCTTGGGTTAATTTTCTTCCTTTTTCTCTTAGATTTCAATTTCTTGTATGATTTCTACTTGTTTGAAGATGTTTATTCATCAAATGAGTGGCTAATTCACCTTTGGCTAAGGTTGAGGATGATTGCAGTAGTATATAATTGATATTAATTCAGTTTTTATCTTCTCTACAATGGTTGTTCTACTAATTCTTGTTCTTACTACATTAATGCTTGGCCATTGTTAATGTAAATCCTAGAATTTCAGTTTTAATTCCGAAAGGAAGATTAATTGGATAGATGTGAATTGGTAGGATATGTTCTTGTCTTGGTTAAGGAATCAAGAGAAGATTCACATTCAGAATAGAAATATATCTGTAATGTCATATTTGGTCATTTATGGAATTGGTTGTGTATTGGTAGAATGTGAAGTGTTTGCATCACAGAAATGTGTAATGTGAGTCTCATGATTCTTTAATTGGAGAGGAATTCGAAAGACCCAATCCATGGGTTAATAATTCCTGACCATCAACCGAAGAGAAGTGTTGACTGAGATTAAATCACTAAATTACATATCTGCATGTTTTTCCTTAACCTTAGCTTGTTTGTATTATTGTTCAGATTATAATTTACAATCTCTTTACTTAAAGTTACATTAACTAATACTCTTGAAAAATCACCATTTGTTTTGTTTGTTTGCTTGTGTAGAATTGCGTATACGAAACACTTAATGAAAAATTATTGTAACATTACAGTCCCTGTGGGTTCGATACCTGGCTTGAAATAAAGCCATTTTATTACTTGTACGACCACGTACACTTGCGTGTAGTTGGGAGTGAACACCTAGGGCTCAGGAATTATGAAAATACTTTTAATGAAAATCCTAGAAAAACTGAAATTCTAGTGACCATGACTTGTACCACGAGTCGTATCATGACCTAACGAATTGTGGTCACCACTGTCTCATCCTTCATTCGTCTTAGAATTCGACCACGACTCATATATCACGACTCGTGATGTCCTACCACGAGTCGTACTGTTGATCGTGGCATCATTCACCTTCACCTAGGACAACCTAACCATGACTCCTCATCACAACTCATTACCTACAAGTCGTGTCATAACCCGTGACAGCCTACCCTGATACCACAGGGGAAAATTCATCACGACCATTGGCAATGAGTCGTACCTACTCATCACGATTCGTAGAGTGACTCGTCGTCTGCCCCCAAACTCCAAAACTCCAAAACTCCATCATGACTGGAACCATAACCCGTCAGATCCCATCAAGACTCGTACAATGACTCGTTCTAATGCAAAAACTCAGGTTTTTCTATAGAATTCATTTTCAATTCCCGAGTCTAGTGTTAGGCACTTTCAGGGTATTACATCTTTGTTCATTCATGAAAATCAGATTTTGAATATTAATTTATTTGAGGGTTCTTTTGAACCTTTGTGGAAAAAATTACTTTTGAATTTGTCTTGCAACCAAACTAGTTCGTAGTTTATTGTAGTAAGATAATTTCTTTCTTGATATCTTTGATTTCTTCTTGATATTCTTAGAAGGAGATTAGTACACTTACTAATTATTATCTAACATTACTCACGAAGTAGTTAAGATTCTAATTCTAAACTTGATTAGTTTTTCAAGTAAAGGCATTAGGTTTACCTATAGCCAATTCGTTGTTACTTAAATCTTGTCAAATCCGTATCTCTTAATTTTTGTTTATTCTTTTTGATTAGTTTTTTAATTTTTTCTTCCGCATTTATTTTAAGTTCAGACATTAGTTTTCGAATTTCCAATCTTTTGTGTTATAAAGTGGTATCAAAGCCCTTCTATAAAGATTCCATTCTTGATAATCTTGTGAAATGTTTGAACAAAGAGCAAAGAAAAAAAGTTTTAAAAAATTTAATATAGCAGTGAATAGTAACATTTAAAAAATGTATTGTGGTAGTGAATAGTAACATTAAAAAAGAGCAAAAAAAGGAAAAAAAGTTATTGCTCTTTATGAAGTTTCACTCATCTAATTGTTTCTAAAAAAAGAAGAAGTTTGGATAGAACACAAGAAGAGAGGATCTTAGATCTTTATCTTGTTCTAAAATACTTTTCTTTTTGTTCGAGTCTTGTTTCAACTAAATCCTATTCTTTCTAGGGTTGGTTCTTCATTTTTTATTGGCTCCAAAAATTTTGATTTTACTACTTAGGACTTGACACTATTGGGATTAATTATAAATCCATAAAATATCTTCCCAAAGGTCATTTGAGAGGAAAAAGGCATGAGTGGGTGAAAACAATTGAGGAAAAAAGTCAAAGTTTGAGTGATACACCATTTTCTTTACGATAACTAATGCAGGCGATAGTGATGGTGAAAGGAGGACTGCTCAAGAAGCGGAGATCTGAGCAAGAAATGATTTTACTTTACAAGTTATGCACCAACAATGTGAAAGATGGAACTTGCAATTCCAAGAGATAAGGGATGTCATTGCTGAACAAAATGAGACAATAGCTGAACTTAGGAGAGGAAATCAACCTATTGTACCACCTCAAAATATTCCTAGACCCCAAAATAGGAGAAATGTACCCATGCCCCATTGTGAATCAAGAAAATCCTATATATAATTCGGTTGGTGACTTTGATGTAAATCTAGATAGAATAGGTGGAGATAGGAGGGGAAAATGAGCCAGATTGGAAGATGACAACATAAATAGTATAAAGATGAAGATGGCATCTTTCAAGGGAATAAGAAATCCATATTTATATCTTGAATGAGAGTAGAGAGTTGAGGCCATTTCTGATTTTCACAACTATTTGAAAGGTAAGAGGGTTTAGCTTGTTGTTTTCGTATTTTCTGACTATGCTTCTATTTGGTGGAAAAAGCTTACAAGGGATAGAAAACAAGATGAAGAACCACTCATTGCTACCTGGGCTGAGATGAAGAGTCGTGAAGAAAAGGTTTGTGCCTTCCCATTTTCAAATAATCCTATAATGGTATTTCCAATCATTGGAACAAGGAACCATGGCTGTTGATGAATACTTTAAGGCTCTGGGTATGTCTATGATCCAAGCTAATTGCATGCAAGAAGAAGAAGCTGCTATAACTAGATTTCGTAATGGTTTAAATAGACAAATAACTGATGTAGTGGAGATACAACAATATGTAACTTTAAATGAGTTAGTAGATTTGGTTGTAATAGTAGAAAAGCAAAATAAAAAAGGCAGTAGGCTAGCTCATGGAGGAATTGACCAAACACTATTTTCAAGAAGCCATGTTCAAAAAAAGAAGTATCTTCTAGACCTCGGGAAGACAAGGGCAAAGGTAAAGTAGATGATAAAGAAGGAGGTAAATCTTTTTTCCTAAGCCATATAAAATTTCCGGCTCCATTCAATGTCATAAATGTCATGGGAGATGGAATATGATGCATGAATGTCCAACTAGAAGAAATGTTATTTGAGAAAAGATGACAAATATGAGAGTGAAAAAAGTGAGGATAAGAAAGAAGGGGGAGGTATGAGTGAAGATGATGTATAATTGCTTGATGATGATTTTGTTGGGGTAGCTAGGAAGATTCTTGAAGTAGAATATCAGAGTTAAAAAAGTGAGAAAGAGGAAGAAGATGAAGGTGAGAGTGAAGATGGTGTAGAACTTCCTTTTAATCATGGGTCGATTGGGGTAGTTAGAAGGCATATGTCTATCAATTTGAGAATAAATAGTAATAAACAAATGGAGAATATATTCCCTACTAGGTATGGGATAAACGGTAAAAACTTGTTCTATGATTATTGATAGTGGTAGTTGTGCTAATGTGGTAAGTTCACACTTGGTAGATATGTTAGGGCTTGCATGCATGGAACACCTTAAGACCTATAGACTCCAATGGTTGAATGATAATGGTGAACTGCAAGTCAACAAACAATGCATGATTTCATTCAATGTTAGTAGGTATGAGGACAAAACTCGTTGTGATGTGATTCATATGCAAGCTTGTCATATCTTGCTTGGTCGTCCATGGCAGTTTAATAGGCATACTTTTCATGATGTAAGGAAGAACAGATATTCTCTTGAGCTTAATGGAAAGAATTATACTCTTGCCCCTTTAACTCCTTCCAAGTGTTTGAAGATCAAAAGAGATTGGGGGAATCAATGGGAAAACAAAAGGGAGGAAATAAAAATGAGCTTGAGGGAAAAGAAAAGAGTTCTAGCCAAGAGTTAAAAAAAAGGAGCTGGCCAAGAGAGAAAAAGAGGGAAAAGAAAAGAGTTCTAGCCAACGAGTGTTTGAATGAAAGAAAATAGGAACCTCCATAATACGACTTACTTACAAAGAAGTCTTGATTAATTCTGAGATACGAACTTCTTCTTTGCCAAGTAGTATTAGTTTTCTGTTGCAGGATTTTGCAGATATCTTTCCTAAGGATATTCCTAAAGGTCTACTACCCTTGCATGGCAGTAAGCTCCATTATTGAATTTGTACTTGGAGAACATTCCAAATAATCCTTCTTATTGAAGTAAACCTGAAGCGATGAAGGAGTTGCAAAGACAACTTAAAGAGTTACTTGAAAAGGAGTTTGTGCGATAGAGCATGATTCCTTGCTCTGTTCCTATTCTATTGGTTCCCAAAAAAGATGGATCTTAGAGGATCTGTATGGATTGTTGAGCTATCAACAAGATTATGGTAAAGTATCATCATCCTATCCCTTGTCTTGATGACATGTTAGACCAATTGCACGGGTATAAATTTTTTTCTAAAATTGATCTAAGAATTTGTTACCATCAAATTCGAATGAATCCTTGATATGAATTGAAAACTGCTTTTAAGATCAAATATGGGCTTTATGAGTGGTTAGTTATGCGTTTTGGCTTGACTAATGTACCAAGAACTTTCATGAGATTGATGAATCATATGTTTAAGAATTTTCATGGAAAGGTTGTGGTGGTTTATTTTGATGATATCTTGATCTTTTCTACAAATATGGATGAGCATCGTGAACACCTAAAACAAGTTTTTAAAAAGCAATAATTATTTACTGATCTTCAAAAGTGTACATTTTGTGTGGATTGTGTGGTATTCTTAGGTTTTATAGTCAGTTTTAAGGGAGTTGAAGTTGATGAAGATAAAATCAAGGTAATCAAAGAATGGCCTAAACCTAAGCGTGTAACTTAGATAGAAGTTTTCATGAGCTTGCTAGTTTTTTCAGAATATTTGTTAGAGATTTTAGCACCATTGTTGCTCCTTTGACTGAATGTCACGACCCTAAATTGGTGGATCACGCGGGCACCTACATCGACTCTAGCTCGATAAGAGAACCCCTTTTTGAATAATGTAAAGCAATAATTACAACTCTCACAGATTTTCTCAAGTTAACAGTGTTTTGAAGGTTTGGTAAAATGCTTCTCAAAAATCTTGACTCTCCCAATATCTAGTACGTCACATCAATCATAAAACTTCAAACTACCACAATCTACACCCAGAAAAGGTGTAGCAAAGTTAGTATCAGTACACCACACGTACTGGTAAATATCAACGGTTGACTACAATTAGTTTATAAAATAGCATAAAATTAATATGCAATCAATAATTCAATTTAAATAACCACTTAATAATTTATCAAGACAATTTCATTACTCATTATTTATGACAATTATTTAACCATACATCCGTGTTTCTCTATCCAGCTTAGCCACAAAGTCTGGCTTGCACACTATTTAGGCCTCGCTGCAGCAGTAACTTGACCGCTAACGTGGTCTCGCCACAACGGAAACTCTATCGCTGCAGTATTACTGTTCTAGGAAGTAACTCGACTTCGCTGACAACCTTACTTCTTTCAATACTCATCAATTACACAGGGCCTAACATCACACAAAAATTACAGAAATCTATGCTCAATTGTCACGACCTGAGTCTACACCCTGGATGTCACATGGTACTTAGGATCACAAGGGTCCTGAAGCTAACTCATGCCATAGAAACATACTAATACTATGAATACTGAATGGAATCTATAAGCGGAAGCTCCATAAGCAAAAACTAAGAAAATACTTTTAATCAAAACAATACATCTGATAACATACTAAATTACTAACTCTGTCTGAAAGCCTCTAAGAATTGATGAGTTGCTGGGACAAGCCCCCAGCTAAATCTAAGGTATGAAAGCTAAATAATACTGAAAGGAAGAACATATTCCCCATCCTATAAAGATGAGGACTCACCACTAAACACTGCTGGTATCGCTGGAAGAGAACTACTAGCGATGATGAGACGGAGAACCTCCGCCTGTATCAT
The DNA here is from genome assembly GCA_035772735.1 of Datura wrightii. Classification (NCBI taxonomy): domain Eukaryota; kingdom Viridiplantae; phylum Streptophyta; class Magnoliopsida; order Solanales; family Solanaceae; genus Datura; species Datura wrightii. Next base: position 25,620,059 of record JASDFA010000027.1, on the reverse strand, counting down.
TCGACGGTACAACATAGAGAGTATGCATCAGTACTTTAAATGTATTGAGTAAGTGAGATATGAAGTAAAAATAAAAATACTGAAAGTTTGTAAGTTGAACTGACAAAAAATACAAGGACCAAATTTGGAATCATAAATACTGAAGTGTCTGAAAATCTAATAATATTTTAAGTACTAATAACTGTCTAAAGGTCATACAAATATCTTGAATTCTAGAGAACTGAATTGAGCTGGAGACTATGACAATGATTGTACTGGACTAAGTTGTACTGTACGATACTGTGGAAGAGACTATAACCGACATGTAACCACGTGAGCTAAATATGGAGTCCGATGTATACACCCCATCAGAGAAAGCCCGCTGCACCTTGCCAAGGTATAGTGGCTGAGCTGGGTGATCACTATTTTAAGCCCATTCGGGCTAATAAACTATGGTGGAATGTAGTTCTGGGAACCTGGGTGCGCTGAACCTCGACCCTGCTTGGTGGTATTTCCTACTCCCACAGAAATTTCTAATTATGACTAACTAGGTTGATAGCTCATTACTGTTGTCCTCAGAATTAAGTCAGAACTACTTGTCTGAAAGTTTCCAAAGAGTCTAAAAGACCTGAAATCAACTATGTTCCAAGACTCGTCAGAGCTACTTTATTTGAAAGTGTCATAATGGTGTAAGAAACAACTGACAAAATGGTTACTGGTACTACTGAGGTTACTGAGTTCCTCAAGACTAAAAGTAGTCAAACTAATCTGCTGACATTTCTGTAGAACACTGAGTGTTGACTGAGGCTCTAAGACTGAATAAATCAAATACTAACTTCTAATCATGAATCTGTACTAATATTGGTAAATTAAAAGGAACTATGCTGACAAATAATATTCATGTCTGAATTCTCAATTATGCAAGTCCCATTCAAGTCACATCTGAAGATTAGGTCTAAAATACATATTGTATGAAAAGAAATACCAAGCATGAATTACAATTGATAATAATCTAGGAAAAATTCAAGAATTATCACAACAAATGAATTCATAAACTATCTAAAGAAAAACCCTAGTTTCGATATTCCACCGAGCTAGAACTAAGAAGATTGCTGTAAAGAAGTTAGGATACAAGGGTGAGAGAAATTTCCTTGTTGGAGTCCTACATACCTAGAGTAGAATTTCTCTGAGAAGGCACTTGAATTCTGAGGAAGAGAAGAAGCCCTAACTTTGGCTTTGAGGAGTCTATCTGAGTGATTTTGGAAAAGAATGAGGGGAGAGGGTTGACTAATCCACTAAAACCTTTTAAAATAGTCTTAATACGACATAGTTTAGAGGTTAGGATTAATTTTACAAAAATGCCCCTGAAATAGTTATTAAAATTTTAGCTCGTCAGCTAGTACGACTCAACCTACGAGTCGTACTAGGATCCTATGGCCCGTACATTCACTCATGGCTAGGGACCCTACTTCGTACCAATTTTTTGAAGTTTTTTAAGCCTCCCCCGTGATCTATACTAGAATCCTGCGAGTCGTACCTTGGTCCATGATTTCCTCCTGAACACTCTTCTGATTCAACTCACGACTTAGTGGACGGTCCATATCTGTATACCATGAGTCGTACCATGATCATGGTTACCTATAATTTCCCTGATCATTTCTCTGAACTTGTCCACGACTTGTCAGTACGATTCATACCATCTTGGTATGAGTTGTAACATGCACTCGTGATTCCTTCAATCACACTTACTATTTTCCTCCAAACCTCCTGTTACGAGTCCAGGTATGGTTCATACCATGAATGTATGAGTCGTACTGTGACTCGTACTGAAGGATCATGATCAAGTTTGACACTTACTATTTTCTACTGGATCATGTTTTAAATCTAAAGGCTAGTCTCAGGAATTTCTGGGGTGTTACATCAATTAATTATACCCTTCACCACTTTTTATCCTATCACAATCATTCAATTTATTCTCCCTTGTTATGAATTCTCAAAGTCAGGAGTAACCCAGCAACAATACGTAAATCACATTTACCCACTGATTGTTGATCTTGGGCAGATTTATATGCCCAAGTAATACTCAAACGTATCAATTTTACCTTGTTTGTTGTGCAATGTGTATATAATATCATGTAATCGGTAATAAAATGCGAATTTATACTAACCAACATGATTAGCATTTGTTTTGCAGGTAAATGTGATTTTTAGGAGCTAAAATGCATGTTGGAACTATATCGGAGTTGGACTTGGATGCGAGCGTGGAAAAGACATTGGAATGCACAATTTATAGGGGCTCCGCGATGGAGCCGTGCCACGCTACCATCGCGGTAGCACACTGCCTGGACAGGAATTAAAATGGCAAATTCCAGTGTGCCATCGCGTCAGCTCCGTGGCACAGAGAGAGTGCTCCGCGTTGGCCTCCGTGCCACGTTGAGGCTAATTTACCGGACCCTGAAATTCCAGTGAAGGTCCGCGTCCACGCCGTGTCATGGAGGCAGTGCTCCGCGTTGGCCTCCGTGACACGTTGCTTGTTATTCTGGGAAAAATTTCCCACTAGTATAAATAGCACACTTAGGTTTATTTTAAGCAGTTTTTAGTTTTTTAGACTGAGTTCAGAAGTGGAGAGCAAGGACGTGGGTTAGGAGCAGTTGAAGAACGAAAAAGCTAAGGGATTTCTTCTCTTCTTTTCTTCTTTCTATCAATTGTACGTATGATTTACACTCATTTTAGGATGATCAATCCACAGATGAGTGGCTAATTCTCTTCCTTGCTGAGGTTTTGACACTTGTAATGAATTTTGATTATAATTGATATGGTTTTCTTCTTCTTCTTCCATGTTGTTCTATTAATTCTTGTTCTTACTGCATTAGTGTGTGGCCGACATTAATGTACATCTAAAAAGTCCAATTTCACTCGAAAGAGCAAGAAATTGGAAAGTTGTGAATTAATAGGGTATTGTTCTTAACTTGATTTGGGAAAATTGGGTTTTGATGTGCTTTCCTGATAGAAATATACTTGAAAGCCGTATTAGTCAATTTAGGAACCGGAATTGTATTGCTAGGTCATAAATTGCATTTGATCACAGAAATGTAGACGGATGGTTTATGATTCTAAAGTGAAATTAAATACGAGAGTTTTAATTTCTAGGCGAATGTTCTTGGCTAGCAACATGAAAAAGAGATTAACCAAATTATCATGATTATCAAGTTCATTACTTGTTCTTAACCTTGGCATGTTCATATCCATTGTCTAAATTCTCAGTAAATAGTTGTTATTAATTTTAGTATATATAGTTTAGAAACAAAAACTCAAGTAACTGTTGGTTACATTGTTGTTAGCATAATTAGAAGTGAAATAGGAATATAGTAAACTAGGCAACTTTACATATCTTGAGCCTCCTTGGATCGATACTTGGCTACTTAGCCACTTTATTACTTGTTTGACAACGTGCACTTGCGTGTCGGTTTTTAACCTATACCGAAACACCCGAGCAAGTTTTTGGCGCCGTTGCCGGGGAGGCTAGGCGATTTGTGAAATTGTGTTTAGTATAAATTTACTGTATTTTTATTTTTATTTTCTTAAAGTGTTAACAACTTGGTCTTAGCCTGTATTTTGCAGATTTTGTTTCTGTGAACACCGGCAAGGGACAAAGAGCTGGTGGAATCTTACTTAGAGCCTGAACGTGTATTTCATAGTCAACGCAGAGAAGCTCTACGAAAGAAGCTGCAGTTGCTTAAACAGTCTATTATGGAGCAACAAAATCGACCAGTTGTGAGGGCAGTGTTAGTTCCCGATGAAGCAGCAGCAAGGCCGGTTCGCGAGGTGGCAATCCCACACGCTAACAATGTACATTCTAGCATCCGCAAACCAGAGCCTGGAGGGAGGTTTGAATTAAAGTAGAATATGGTGCAACTCTTGCGCACAAGCGGGCAGTTTACCGGTCTCCCTCATGAAGATCCACAACAACATCTCCAAAACTTTTTGGAGATAAATGACACTTATATACCCGCTGGAGTGTCACCTGATTATGTTCGGCTCACCTTATTTCCGTTTTCCTTACTTGGTGAAGCTAAGAGGTGGTTAAAAGCTGAACCACCCAATTCTATATCAACGTGGGATGATCTTGCACGGAAGTTTTTGATTAGATTTCTCCCTTCTGGTAAAACAGCCAGACTTAGAAGTCAAATTCTAAGTTTTAAACAGAGGGAGGGAGAAAATCTATATCAAGCCTGGGAAAGATTTAAATCCATGTTGCGGGACTGTCCTCATCATCATCAGTCCAATGAGGTGTTGGTACACACATTTATTGAGGGTTTGGAACCCCACACTAAAATTCTGTTAGATTCAGCAGCTGGAGGGCAAGCGCTGGAAAAGACATATGAGGAGCTGTACACTTTTCTCAACCGAATTTCACAAGGCAATCCAGAATGGAATGCAGATTCATCTCGAGGTGGAGCAAGGAAAGCAGCGGGAGTGCTTGAAGTGGATGGATTTACAGCTATCGCTGCACAGATAGCTGCCTTCCAAAATCAGTTAAACAATCACTTCAGCAATATGAACTTGAACCAGCCTTCGGCTTCAGTCAATGCTGTCCAAGAGATGTGGTGTGAAGTGTGTGGTAGTAGTGAGCATTCAGCTGAATGCTGTGGTGCAAATCCTGATTCTATTAACTTTGTGGGCAATGCACATAGAAATCAGTAGCAGTTTGGTAGTGGCTACAACTCAAATTGGAGAAACCATCCGAATTTTTCGTGGGGTAGCAACAATCAACAACGCCAAAGTTCCGGGCAGGGTATGCGCAGAAACCAAGGAGGGCAACAAAGCTATCAAGCTCAATTCAGAAATCACAATGCCCCTCCTCCACCACCATCACCGAGCATTGAGGAGATGTTCAAAACCATGATCGCTAATCAGGCGCAATTGCAGGCTGACTATGTTAAATTGGCAGCCGAAGTGAAGAATAATCAATTGGCGACCAAGGCTCTTGAATATCAGTTTGGGCAATTTGCTAGTGCCCAAAATACTAGACCCAGAGGAGGATTACCTAGCGACACGGATCCTAATCCGAAGCAGGTAAATGCAGTGACCACGAGGAGTGGTTTACAGTTAAAGGAGGTGGAACCGGAAAGACCGCCTCAAAAGTCAGGAGCAGCAGATGTTGAGGGAGAGCAAATCTCTGATAGGGGGAAGACTAAAGAAGCTGAACCAGAAAGGCCTCCACCCCCGTTCCCTCAACGACTTAAGAAACACAAGGAGGAGGCGTGTTTCCAGAAATTCATGGAGGTACTTAAACAGGTACATGTGAACTTACCTCTTGTTGATGTCTTGCAGGGAGTGCCAAAATATGCGAAATATATTAAAGACATCGTGGCTAACAAAAGTCGTTTGACTAAGTATGCCACGGTAGCTTTAACGGAGGAATGCACTTCCCGGATTCAGAATAGGTTGCCCACAAAACTGAAAGACCCTGGAAGTTTTACTATCCAGCTTACGATTGGGCAAAGTATCCGAGCTCGTGGATTATGCGACTTGGGGGCAAGCATAAATCTGATGCCATCTTTGGTATTCAGAAAGTTAGGTCTAGGGAGTCCTAGACCTACAACGGTAATCTTGCAGCTAGCAGACAGGTCTTTAGCTAAGCCGGATGGCATTGTTGAGGATGTGTTAGTGCAACTAGGCTCCCTCATTTTTCCGGTCGATTTTATTGTTCTGGATTTTGAACCAGATGCTGAAGTCCCATTTATTTTGGGACGACCCTTCTTGGCAACCGGAAAAGCATTAATTGATGTAGCTGCGGGTCAACTCACGATGCGAGCACATGACAAGGTCGAAGTGTTCGATGTGTACAAGGTACCTAAGCTCCCGACTATTTATAAGGAACTCTCGGTGATCAATGTGATTGATCATGGGAATGCTAATGGAATGAGTGATTCCCGAGAGTTACTAGGAAGGCCACCGGATAAGGTTGAGAACTACTGGGGGGATGACCATGATCGGGACAAATCGTCCATCACCCTAGTAGACAAGTGAGCATAAAGGACGTCGAGCCGCGACGGTAAACCAGGCGCTGCACGGGAGGCAACCCGTGAAAAATATTTTCTTTCTTTCTTTTTAGTGTAAATAATTTTTATTTTCATTTTTCTTTTCTTGATTCGGTATATATTTTTGTTTTAGTTAATATTTTTCATTTTAGTTAGGGAAATCTATTAATCTAACCAATTCTGTTCAGTGAGGTGATTTTCAGGTATAACGGAGGAAATATACATGGAATCGAGAAAATGAGGCAAGGTATGAATAATTAAATTAATTAAAGAAACAGTGCACTAACGCGTTGGCGCCGTGTCACGGAGGTAGGGCTCCGCGTTACCCTCCGTGACACGTTGAAGGCGAAATCCGAATTTTTCAAAAATTCCAGTAAGCCAACGTGTTGGCTCCGTGTCACGGAGGTAGGGCTCCGCGTTACCCTCCGTGACACGTTGCCGTGTATTTGGTGCCGGGTCACACCGGGTTGCCGGGTGACCCGCGTGTTTTCTTAAATTAAAACCCCCGATTTCGCCCCATTTCTTCCCATTCCCTCTTCCCTCCGCGACCAAAACACCTATTTCCCCCTCCCCAAGCACCGTGCCACGTTCCTAGGCAAGGAATACGTCAAGTTTCTTCGGTTTCTCAATTCAAAGGTATGTTTTCATCGTCTATCTCAATTTTTTTTGGCGATTTTAGTCAAATTTGGGCATGTGAGGTGAGATATATCACCCTAGGTAGAAATTAAACATGGATGTTGAGTTATTTGTGATTGATATATGTTGGGATTGTTGTATTTAGCGTTTGAACTTATCGATTGCGTAAATAATTTGAATTTGATTATAGAATTGTATTCTAGGGCATGAGTTGTTGAATTTAACTTGAGTGACTTGATAAGTCGGCAAATTAGATGTCGGGGTGTGTTTGTAAATTGAGAGAAGTCGTGGTAAATATTGTGTAAATGTTAAAAGACGACAAATTCTCGAATTTTTTTTGGGAAAATGCAAAAAGTGTGTAAATTGGTTAGATTGTTTGGATTAGATTGTATATAGAATGTTTTTATCGTTGTTTTTATTTTGTTGTTGTTTTTGTTGCGAAGTGCGATGTGTGAATTGTTAGCGATAGTAGGATCGGGATTAGCTGTATGAAGTCTGAGTAGTACGCTAACCGTTATGCTGTCGAAATTTTTTTGTGAACGCACTAAGCATGAAGTGTATAGTGTTGTCTGTGGTGTAATTAGAGTTATCCCTGCCGTAATTTTGTATAAGTAGCTAAGGCCTAAGTGTGGGGTAAATGTTGTGTAACCCGACCTTAGCCAAAGTTAACAAGTTTTTAGCTTAACTTTGTGCTTGTTTGTGTAAATTGACAGGTACAATGGCGAGCAGACAAGATAAAGGCAAGGGTGCTTCTACCTCAGGCACCGGTAGGAAAAGGATGAGACTGGGCACCGCAGTCCCAGCTGCACCCGCTGTTCCTTGCGGCCAACGCCGCCAATACGGAACAAGATGGGTAACCGAGGAAGGAAAGAAATGGTATGCTAAGCATAAGGAGAACAAGTACTTCCCGGAAGAACATATTGCACGAGAACCACTCACACAGGAGTTCCCTCGCATTGTACAGAGAATTGAAGCAGCTGGGCTCAGCTTTATTTTTCAGGAGCCCAAGGAGTGCAACCTTCACTTGGTCCGAGAGTTCTACGCAAATTGGAACCCGGCCATCAGAAGCGACACAATAAAAATCAGAGGGCAGATTGTCACTCTGGAACCCCACCAATTTAATGCCATCATCGGAGCGCGGGACACAGACGCCCACGTTCTCCGCCAGCTAAACATCACCCCACCGTATGCCGACATCAGACGTACGTTGTGTGGGGCTCGATCCACAGCCCGATGGAGTAGACATAAGGAGAGGGGTTACCACCAGACTCTGCCTTATTCGCAGATGAACAGGGAGGCCAGAATATGGCTGAAGATTGTGTGTTCGTGTTTGATCCCGAGAGTTCATATGACGGATGTGACCCGGGACCGTGTCTGCTTGGTGTATGCCCTTATGAAAGGGCTTGAGATTAATGTTGGGGCGGTAATAATATCCGCCATGAAGAGAGCCAGACTGCACCAGGGCCACAGATACGGGTTTGGCGGACTCATCACCACCTTCCTCCGAGTCCTCGACATTGAGGAAGAGGCTTTGGACTATATTCCGCAGTTGGAGCGGAGGGCCCTCGATGTGACAAAGACTAAGGCCCCCGACACTACACACGGACCAGTACTGACTTTGGGTGAGCGACATGCTCGTGACGATCAGTACATGGCACGTATGTTCGGTAAGCAGATGCTTCAGCTACGGATTGGTGGGAGACCAGCCACCGAGGAAGAATTATGGCAGCTGGAGCTGGACTACCCCTTTGGCGAGAACGCAGAGCCTTATGTCGGGTGGGACCAGCCTTCGTGGAGCCGACGGATGACGATGTCCCTACTGATGAGGAGACACGTCGGGAGGACTCCGATGTGGAGTCCGATGACGACGATGGAGCTGACTCAGATATGGGCAACGAGGCCGCAGCACCGGATGAAGAAGTCGAATATTTCGACTAATCAGGGAGTTTCACCACCCGAATTTTTTATGTTGTAATTTTTGTGAACACTGGGGACAGTGTTCGATTTAAGTGTGGGGTGGGGAGTAGCTAGGTGCTGGGACTTGGGCTCTAATTTGCTGTATGTTTTTCCTTGGTTTGGATGAATGTTTGTGCTTTCCCTGTTATGAACTGATTTGTGGTGTATGTGTATATATTTATTTGTGTGGTTAATGATGTGTGGTATGAAAAGTTGTGGTTGCCAGTGTAAATATTTTGTAAATATTTTTTTTCTCTATCGACATGATCGATATTTTTCAAAATTTTTGCGAAGATATTTTGCAATTATCAAAATCTTTTGTAAATATGTTTCTATCGAAATGATCGATGTGTTGCAAAATTTTTCGATTTTTATTTTTTTGGGTTTCTCGGAGTTTGTTTTCGGTTCTTTTACCGAGAATAGTCCCATTGAACCGATGTCATAGTTAGTGACCGTTCCCTATGATGGATGGATGACGACCGTCTTAAGGGAAATGTAGTCGGTAGGAGTAGGATTTTTATTTGTCTTTACTTTTTCTTTGGTGGATTGCATCAATGAACTGTAGCTGCTTATGGTTGCTAAAATTTCATTGCATGTGTAACTGATGTTCAAAATGTGGAAGTGATTCGTTTGAAAGCATGCAATTCTGTAAATATGTTGAGTTACCTAGGCTATAGAATTTGATTCAGTATGATTGAGGCTTAATCTTGAATTCATGTGATTGGCTAATTAAAGAGTCTGTGAATGCATCTTGATTCGAGCATGTGCATGAAGTGTGAAGTGAGGTATTGCTATTCCATATCATTGTGAAGTGTCTAGAACTTGCCTGGTGTGTATACAAAACGAAATGAAGGAGGTGTAGTGTTGGAAAGGATGTAGGCATTTCTTTGTTTTAACCGATAGTTTCCATTTTTTCTTGTCAAATTCTACCTTTCTATGTGTTGTATACCCTAGTTAGCCCGTTGAGCCTTTAGCCGATTTCTTTCTTTCTTTTGTCCAAAATTGTATAAACTAAGCTTTATTCCTTATTTTCATTAGCCTTAAAGTCTATACGAAACTCTTAAGCGCTTACAAAGAAAAGACAATGTTTCCCAAAGTGTTAAAGAGTGAAAAGAAAAAGAAAAGCAGAGTGAAGAAAGAAAAGATGATGTTGAAGAAGCACTTGCTATAATTAAATGATATTGAGGGTACATGAAAACCCTTTATTTTGTGTCAAGTGTGTTCGATGAAATGGGCAGTGCAAAAGTAAACCAGCATGAATGGGAGAAAAAGAGAAAAGAGAGGAACAATGTCCATGAGTCGATGGGAATGAGTTGAAAAGGCGCTTAAGGATGCTAGCGACTATTATTGGCTAATCCAATATATATATACTAGATCCATAGCCCAGTTACAACCCATTAAAAGTCCTATTTGATCCTACATTGCATTTCTTTATATTAGTGGAGTAATACACTAAGGGCAAGCCTATGGGTCATGACATGATGCATGTGAATTCTTTTGGGAGAGAGAGTGAAATTAATTTTTATATGCCCCTACTTGCATGTTTGTGTGTTGCATGAACAAAAAGGGGAAGATTCTCTCGAGTTGTGAGGGCACATGCTTGATGAAAGATTGATTTTCGTGTCGGATTTCTTGATTAGCTGATTTGCATGAGTTTGCCGATATCAAGAATCAATTCTTAAAGTCTAGGAAGTCTTGATGTATTAAAGGTCATTGTATTGTACGACCAAGCATGTTTTCTTGATGATTTGCAAAAATTGAATAATCGGTATGACCGTAGCGTAAATGGTCGCACCATAGTGACGAAGGTTGGGATGTAATTTGCATGAGTTGTGTATGTGTTGTTCGAGGACTAACAAGGATTTAAGTGTGGGGTAAGTGATCTTGGGCAGATTTATATGCCCAAGTGATACTCAAACGTATCAATTTTACCTTGTTTGTTGTGCAATGTGTATATAATATCATGTAATCGGTAATAAAATGCGAATTTATACTAACCAACATGATTAGCATTTGTTTTGCAGGTAAATGTGATTTTTAGGAGCTAAAATGCATGTTGGAACTATATCGGAGTTGGACTTGGATGCGAGCGTGGAAAAGACATTGGAATGCACAATTTATAGGGGCTCCGCGATGGAGCCGTGCCACGCTACCATCGCGGTAGCACACTGCCTGGACAGGAATTAAAATGGCAAATTCCAGTGTGCCATCGCGTCAGCTCCGTGGCACGGAGAGAGTGCTCCGCATTGGCCTCCGTGCCACGTTGAGGCTAATTTACCGGACCCTGAAATTCCAGTGAAGGTCCGCGTCCACGCCGTGTCACGGAGGCAGTGCTCCGCGTTGGCCTCCGTGACACGTTGCTTGTTATTCTGGAAAAAATTTCCCACTAGTATAAATAGCACACTTAGGTTTATTTTAAGCAGGTTTTAGTTTTTTAGACTGAGTTCAGAAGTGGAGAGCAAGGACGTGGGTTAGGAGCAGTTGAGGAACGAAAAAGCTAAGGGATTTCTTCTCTTCTTTTCTTCTTTCTATCAATTGTACGTATGATTTACACTCATTTTAGGATGATTAATCCACAAATGAGTGGCTAATTCTCTTCCTTGCTGAGGTTTTGACACTTGTAATGAATTTTGATTATAATTGATATGGTTTTCTTCTTCTTCTTCCATGTTGTTCTATTAATTCTTGTTCTTACTGCATTAGTGTGTGGCCGACATTAATGTACATCTAAAAAGTCCAATTTCACTCGAAAGAGCAAGAAATTGGAAAGTTGTGAATTAATAGGGTATTGTTCTTAACTTGATTTGGGAAAATTGGGTTTTGATGTGCTTTCCTGATAGAAATATACTTGAAAGCCGTATTAGTCAATTTAGGAATCGGAATTGTATTGCTAGGTCATAAATTGCATTTGATCACATAAATGTAGACGGATGGTTTATGATTCTAAAGTGAAATTAAATACGAGAGTTTTAATTTCTAGGCGAATGTTCTTGGCTAGCAACATGAAGAAGAGATTAACCAAATTATCATGATTATCAAGTTCATTACTTGTTCTTAACCTTGGCATGTTCATATCCATTGTCTAAATTCTCAGTAAATAGTTGTTATTAATTTTAGTATATATAGTTTAGAAACAAAAACTCAAGTAACTGTTGGTTATATTGTTGTTAGCATAATTAGAAGTGAAATAGGAATATAGTAAACTAGGCAACTTTACATATCTTGAGCCTCCTTGGATCGATACTTGGCTACTTAGCCACTTTATTACTTGTTTGACCACGTGCACTTGCGTGTCGGTTTTTAACCTATATCGGAACACCCGAGCAATTGTGCACGCAAATATTAACTCATACACGATCAATTTCATCAAACACCAAGACTTACAATACAGGATACAATTATATGAAAGATCACATGCACACTAAACACATGGTAAATAGACATGTCATCATTAATTTTATCTTATCAAATATCTGTACCCATGTCGATGTCATACCTGTCGCTGAACTCTGTCACAGAGAAGTATATATATAAAACATACCTATTTTAATCTCTGTCTCATAGCCATATGTATACCATGACATACCTATACTGATCTCTGTCACTATCATGCCACAGTAATGTGATGGAGGCGTCGTATATCATCACATACTTGTACTGATCTCTATCACTATCATACCACCAGCAATGCACCGGGCATACGCCTCCGTCTCATCACTGTAAACTCATGCAAAAGGATTTTATTTCTACCCTTTCAGTCATGCCCTGCAAGGTGATAACGCTCAAACTCACACCTCCTGCTGTAGTATGAAGCAGACGTTGTCAATAAAGAACCCAACTAAGAGGTTGGGGTCAAACCCACGGGGAATATGGAAGATCTAGACTAATGCCGGTAAGAGAACTTATTGGTTAGTTAGTTACTCCAATTTGGGGCTTTTAAGAAAACAATAATTAAAACAATGATTAAAATTATGATGTAAATCAAGATTTATGAATAACTAGGGTTTGTGTTCCCCATGGGTTCATAACTACTTCGAGTATACACACGTGATCAATACCAATGCTTACTTGTAGAACTGATAACTAGGGTTCATCCAAACGACTAGTTCGTCCCTATTGAATGACTATACTCAATTACCGGGTCAGGTCTCATGAGCAGTTCCAAACTATCCTTTATCAATATGTTCCAAATTTAACTATTCCGTGACCACAACTCAAGTTAATACAATGTCATCAAGATCAAGGCTTTGTTGTAATTCTCTTTTCCTAATATCTACCTTTATAAGCTCAAGAAAGTAAAGAATTCAGGCAAATCATAACATTGTACACCATTAAGAAACATTTAAGCATGAATAGTATACAATACAAGTGTTTTTCATTGGTTTTGAATCACTTTTATATATCCCTAGCTCGTTATCCATCATGGTTCCCACAACCCTAGCTGTGGAGATTTTAGCCTCTCATATTTGCAAGGTTGTGATATGCATTCATCATTAAACACATAATTCAATACTTACAATCATAGATAAGATAAAACATTCTTTGATTATATCAGAAAAACCTCAAGAACAATTGATAAAGATCAAGAAAGAATTCAAGAAAAGGTTGATCACAAGTCAATCAACTCAATTCTATGTTTTTCCCTCGAATCTCTATTGTTTTCACGCCTATCTCACTTCTCTCTAATGTTCCCTATGATTCTATACAGAAAATAAAACATAAAAAGTATTTATACATATATAAGAATCCTTTTCCTAAGCTAACAGGGTGATTTTCCATAACTGGCGCCGCCTGAGACACGACTAATCATACGACCCGTAACAGGATTGTACGGGTTGTACTTGTTGTCCGTAAGTCCTTGGATTGCTGAAATTTTGGCTAAGTGTTTGGCCTTGGTACGACTCATACATGCTTCCTACGAGTCATGAGTTTCTTCCATGTTCTGGCTCTGAGAACCCTAACTTTTTCTGAATTAATTCACGAGTGTTGTGGTACGACTCGTACTTTCCAGCCACAACTCATACTGTTTGAAGTTCTACTTAGCATTGAAAATCATTTGAACCTCACCACTGCTCCTAGTATGATTCATATATTGTTTCAACGGGTCGTAGTTTCATCTATATCAGGAGTCTTCCTTTCTGCAATTTCTTCTAAATATTTCCACGACTAAAGTTACGGCTCGTACTGAGAGTCGTAGGTTGCATTCTTCCCAGTTCAGCCATCTGAAACTTTTCACGGTTCTCAGTACGGCTCGTACCATAAACATACGGCTTGTGCTAAAACTGTGAATTTAGCTCATTTTATGCACTTCCAGGCTTCTTTTGCACATTCTTTCTCTAACACTTATTTGTCGAGTAATCAAAGAAAAAGTGTCTTATCTCCATATAAACACACCTAAGTACATGTTATTTTCATAGTTTTGAGCACCGCAAGTGCTGTAAACTCACAACACATCAACACCCTAAACTCAAGACTTTTGCATGTCCTCAGGCAAAGAAAAGAAAAAAACTAAACACGACGCTCAACTAGAAAATAAACCTAGGATACTACAACCAATACCAAGAAGAATTTGCACTATAAATCCAACAACTTTTGACCCTTATTCCATGAACCAATATAAGCTAATGTACTACAAACACCCATAAAACATGATAAGCAGGGATCAAGACATGCCATCTAGCAATTAACAGGCAATCAAGTCATCTCCAATGATTTTCACACAGGACACTGGTAAAATTAAACATAAACCATGTATCCTCACAACAAATGAAGTCCCCACTCACATATATAGTAACAAATATGGCATGGGACTGAACAAGTAAGACTCTCACTCTCATGAAGAAGTTCCAAGTATTGTGTATAAGATACCATAGTCTTGCCCTTATTTTCTCTACTTCAGTTTGTCAGATGGTCAGATTAGGATCACTATCGGACTTGATGCAGCTTGTAATGTAGGCTTTAGGGCTAGACAAAATAAATATGAGATCTTTTTAAGTGACTAACCCTTCCTTGGAACTACATACATTGGCTCCATCGTTCATCTATTTCATTTTTTTTTGCTTTTCCTCCCTTTTCACCTCTTTTGTATGCATTTGTATGAGTGTGGTGTGTTTTCAACCTTTTCGAGCATTATTCTTTTTGAATTTTCTTTTTCAGAGTTTTCAAAATTTTCATCTCTATTTTTTCTTTCTTTTCATTTGTCACACCACACCTTATTTTTCACCTTTTCTCTTTTCTCTCCCTTTTCCTCGTTTCCACTATATATGCACACCTACTCTCGCCACCTTCAACTTAGGCATTTTTCCTATGTTGAGGTTCACAATGTCCAAGGATGGACCAGGGTCAAAATAGGTTCATCATAAAAAAATATGGGTACGGTTCATCGGTTAATCAAAGAAAAATGATCTATTAAAGGATCAAAATTGGGATCAAGGGACTCATATGATTTTGTTAGGGTTATTTAGGCTAAAAGTGAGCTCAACAAAAACGGACTATGATAATATCCTAACCAACCATCCTTATCCTATGCAAAGACCAACCAGGCAAGTTCTAGATCTTCAACACAATACTAAACTAAGTATCAAACCTCACTCACTCATGGCACATGACTTATATTTAGTTTACCTGTCTGATTTATGCATGGCTTAACAGGACTACTCATGCTAATAGACTCAATTACATCAAAAGATTCACAGAAATCATGCATGCAATCACAAGAACACAACTAATTCATCAAAATTTTCTAAACAGGGTCAGTTTTTTTTAAGAATCCAAAACTAGTGCATTTTTTATTGGCTTGAGTACTCTAAGCTACTTTCTAATTAAAAAAATCACAAAATAAGAAAATAAAAATCCTAAACATGTCAGTTCTACTAGATAGAATGCCCTAGGAAAAAGAAACACGACAAGAAAAACCCTTGGACGAATCCAAAAACCCAAAAAAATACAAGTACAACCCCTTCCCTTTTTAAAAATTCTGCTTCTTCCCTGAAGCATGAGCTACAAGAAAAGAGGGAAGGGAACATACCTGTTGCTACTCAGACTTCACCCTTCATGGTTGCCTCCCATGCAGTGCCTGATTTAATATCGCGGCACGATGTAGGTGGCCCGATACTCAGAATTCATCAAGCCACCACTTGGGTTGCCTCCCAAGAAGCTCCTGATTTGATGTTGCGGCACGACGCAAGTCTCTTGACTACTCAGTTTTCTTCAAGGAACTCAGATTCATCTTCTATCACTGATACTACACTATATTCCTTTGGTTGCTGCATTGACCGGCAGATGTTGAAAGTGACCTCTTCTTTATTCAGTTTGAACTTCAGTTGCTAGCCTTCACATCCACTAAGGCCCTCCCAGTAGCAAAGAATGGTGGCCCTAAGATGATGGGGACCTCATAATCAACCTCACAATCTAGGATCACGAAGTCTGCTGGGAATATGAATTTGTCTACTTTAACAAGCACATCAAATGGGATCCCACTGGCCTCTTCTCAGTTCTGTCGGCTATCAGTAGCCGCATTGTAGTCAGTGTGGGGGCTCCCAAGCCCAACTGCTTGAACACAGCCAATGGCATCAGATTGATGCTTTCTCCTAGATCACAAAGTGCCCTTGCGAACTCGACATTGCCAATTATGCAAGGTATAGTGAAAGCACCCGGATCTTCTTTCTTCTAGGCCAGGAGCCGTGTAGCTATGGCACTACCGTAATGTACATTATCTACAGGCTCACAACTTATGAACTTCTTCTTTATCATAAGGTCCTTCATGAACTTAGCATATCTTGGCATTTGTTCCAACGCCTCAACCAATGATATGCTCAGAATTGTTTGAGCATTGACAGGAATTTCTAGAACTTACCATTCTCCACCTTCTTCTTCATTCTTTGGGGGAACAGAATGACCTTGGTTTCAAGAACCTTGATGCCAATTTTCTTGTCCAGACGTTTGGTCATTGGCTCGAAAACCCGCCACCTGACTGTCCAGGAAATTTCCATCTTCCTCAAAATCAGAGTGGTCCACCTTAGCTCCTGTCCTTATGTCCCCACAACTTTCACCTTTTTGGCTCCAGCTCCCATAATGTGTTTAGTAAGCAAATCCAATGATGTGCGCATATGAGCCAATTCTTGGTCGTGTTCTTCTTCTTTCCTGCGTTGGTCTGCATTCAAACCAACAACATATGTACCGGCCGCTGCATCTGCCTCCCGGGTATGCCGTGCCCTATTTGTTTTCGTTACCCTATCAAGAATAGTAGCAGCTTGCTCCTAGGTGTGACTCATCAGTGCCCCTCCCACCACTGTGTTTATTACAGCTTTTGTATTATTGTTCAAAGACCTGTGGAAAATTTCCCAAACTGTTATCTGGGATTTTATGGTTTGGGCACTTTGTCAACTTCTTCTTGAACTTCAGCCATGTTTCATGAAGTGCCTCGGTTTTAAGTTGTCGGAAATTGTAAATCTCATCCTTGAGCTGCAACATTCCAGAGGGGGAAAGAATCTCTATAATAAGGCTTTCTTGAGTTCCCTCCAGTTGTTTATGGAGTCAACGGGAAACTCTGATAACTATAAAGTGGCTTCCCTTACAGAGAAAAGGGGAAAAGTCTGAGTCTGATGGCATCTTAGCTAACTCCAGGCAACCTGTACCCCTTGCATATTCCAACAAAGTTCATCAGGTGCAGGTTGGCATCATCCGTTGCGTGACCATTGAACACTCCTTTCATATTTAACAGTTGAATCATGGTGCTCGTGATGCCAAATTTTTCCTCAGCGGGCAGTCGTGGTGGTACAATTTCTCCAGTTGACACAACTTCATCAATGTTTGGGTCCTCATCATCGAAGAACTAGGGGAAAATCTATGACCTCTATTTCCCCGCCCATGTCGACCAGTGTTAACAACCTCATCTTTGGCATCCTCCGCATCCTGAAGTGCAACATGCCTAGCTTCTTCAGCTATATGGGCTTCTCTTTGTTCCTGGTTTTCCATTCTGCGTAGTGCTCGTTCAATTTTCGGGGTTCAACGGAATCAGGAGATTTCCACTACTCCAAATACTTGGCATTCACCGAGCAACAACGTATGGGTATCACAAACAAAAAGAAAATGAGTTTCAGGAAATAACTGCCAAAAGTCAAAAACAAGAAATTCATCTAGTCTTAGTCGTATTTCCCAGCAACGACACCACTTTTTGATGACGCTCAAACTCACACCTCCTACTGAAGTATGAAGCAGACATTGTCAATAAAGAATCAAACTAAGAGGTTGGGATCGAACCCAAAGGGAATATGGAAGTTCTACACTAATGTCAGTTAGTGAACTTGTTGGTTAGTTACTCCACTTTGGGGGTTTTAAGAAAACAATAATTAAAACAATGATTGAAATTATGATGTAAATCAATATTTAAGAATAACTAGGGTTTGTGTTCCCCATGAATTCATAATTGCTTCAGGTATACACACATGATCAATACCAATGCTTACTTATAGAACTGATAACTAGGGTTCATCCAAATGACTAGTTCGTCCCTATTGGATGACTATACTCAATCACTGGGTCAGGTCTCACGAGTGGTTCCAAACTATCCGTTATCGATATGTTCCAAATTTAACTATGATGCGACCACAACTCAAGTTAATACAATGATCATCAAGATCAAGGCTTTGTTGTAATTCTCTTTTCCTAATCTCTACCTCTCTAGGGTCAAGCAAGTAAAGAATTCAGGCAACTCCTAACGTTGTACACCATTAAGAAATTTTTAAGCATGAAGAGAATACAATACAAGTGTTTTGCATTGGTTCTGAATCACTTTTGTGTATCCCTAGCTCGTTAATCCACCATGGTTCTCACAACCCTAGCTATAGAGGTTTTAGCCTCTCATATTTGCAAGGTTGTGATATGCATTCATCATTGAACACATAATTTAATACTTAAAATCATAGATGAGAGAAAAGCTTCTTTGATTTTATCAGAAAAACCTCAAGCATAATTGATAAAGATCAAGAAAGAATCTAAGAAAACGTTGATCACAAGTCTATCAACTCAATTCTATGTTTTTCCTTGAATCTATTGTTTTCACACCTATCTCACTTCTCTCAAATGTTCCCTATGATTCTCTACTGAAAATAAAACATAAAAAGTATTTATACAGATATAAGAATCTTTTTTCCTAAGCTAACAGGGTGATTTTCCATAATTGGCGTCGCCTGAGCTACGACTAATCATACGACTCATAGCAGGATTGTACGGGTCATACCTGTTGTCTGTAAGTCCTTGTCTTGCTGAAATTTTGGCTAAGTGTTGGGCCTTGGTACGACTCGTACATGCTTTCTATGAGTCGTGAGTTGCTTCCATGGTCTGACTCTGAGAACTCTAACTTTTTCTGAATTTATTCACGAGTGTTGTGATACGACTCGTACCTTCCAGCCACGACTCGTACTGTCTAAAGTTCTACTTACCATTGAAAATCCTTTGAATCTCACCATTGCTCTAGGTACAATTCATACATTGTTTCCACGGTTCGTAGTTCCATCCATATCAGGAGTCTTCCTTTGTGCAATTTCTTCTGAATATTTCCACAACTCAAGTTACGGCTCGTACCATTGTTGTACAACTCGTACTGAGAGTCATAGGTTGCATTCTTTGCAGTTCAATCTAAAACTTTTATGGTGCTCAGTACGGCTCATACCATCAATATACGGCCTGTACTGAGACTGTGACTTTAGCTCATTTTTTGCACTTCCAGGCTTCTTTTGCACATTCTTCTCTAACAATTATTTGTCTTGTAATCAAAGAAAAAGTATCTTATATCCATATAAACACACCTAAGTTCATGCTATTTTCTTAGTTTTGAGAGTCGAAAGTGCTATAAACTTACAACACATTACAGGGGACTCTAGAAATCCATGTATTGTACACCTAGCCGTATGAATCTGTTTTTATACCTGTATGTGTACTCATATCCGTGCACCCAACTATATGAACCTCTCATCATACCTTTTTGGGTACCCGTTCATACTACTCGGATGGATGCTCACCTCGGGCATGAGCCACTTATATCTAAGTACTCATACACATACAATTTCGCTTATCCGGATGCTCACCTCAGACACGAACCTCTCATCTCAGGATAAGTTATACCAACAATCTCATTCACATACACCACAGGATAAGAATCTATTATCCCTCACTCATAAACATATGCAACATGATATCAACCAATCAACTCGTATGGCAACTCGGGCAAACCCATTTAACAACCATGGATCCTCAGCATAACTTTCATATATTCTACTTCATCAACTCATGTGATCATTTAGAAAGAAGTAATGAATCAACAATAAGCAACATATTTATCATGCAATTTCACTCAATCAACTTAGGTGACCACTCAACAAGGTATATAAATCTACAATAATCAGCACAATTCATCAAGTTTTCATTAGGTCAACACATATGACACCACATAAATACACATTGTTTATCTCAATTACCCTTAACTCTCACCATGACAATTATCGCATTGAGCTTCTCAAACCTCATCTACAATCACATAAGATATCAACATTATTCTATACTATCAAGGCATGAAGACCCATTTTCTATACCTACAACTCACTACATTTACCAATTATCTAGTTTAAGAAGTGATTCTTCCTACACCGTTACTCATTAATTTATTAGTTATCAATTATTAAATACACAGTCCGGCTTCAATCAAAATTCACAACCAAGAAATCATAAAGATATTCTTCACAATTCCTCAAGCTAAATTTACTAGCCCTCTTATTACCTAGGGACCTATCATTCATTTAGTTCTTTCAACCTTATTGTATCGCCTTAGTTCTGTGATTTTCCATTCTAAGACAGTCTATTCGGTCAAATTTTGCCCCATTATTATTTCTAATTTTTTAAGTAAATTAATCAACATATAAGATTAATGATAACGTTCATACTACGCTCTTCTTTATGAAGAAGCGTAAATGGTTGTTGTTCAAAACAAAAACCCAACAAGTGTTGGGGTTTAATCCCACAAGGATGTCAGTTGATCACATAATAGTCATTTAGTAAATTGAACTAATTCGCATAAATGTTGCAAGACAAATAAGAGAAAATTGGGGGAATCACGATTTATAAAATAAAATATGGATTTGCACACTAAAAATAGGGGCAAAGTATAGAAAAGACCAATGGAGAGACTACTAGGGGTGTGATATTGATAAGGGCTTCAATGGGTTGGAACTGTTAATTTCTCCTATCTTTATTCAACAATATGAGTAGCTCTGGATTAGGCGAAATCTTAAGTTTCTCAACCAATTATATGTCTTATACCTCGGGTTTTCTCAAATCCCAAGGTTCCTCTTCACAACAATCACATTAATTTGGGTATGGATTTACTATTTCTAACTTCAATCCTTAATGGATGTGTAATAATGTGTTTTGACTATGTCTAGCCCTACCCCACTTAAGTACCACCCAAATACCCATTAGTGTTTCCTCGCCCATACCTTAATTTCCTTTTTAAAGCAAAATTAAAGTAAGGAAATGCAACCCACATTTGCAACTATGAGTTTTCAACTTAAAATTCAAAAGAAACACTAAAATCATACTAATTGAGTAAATATAAGATCAAATACACAATACCCAACCCAAATCAACCCCAATTATTCACACACACCTAGTAAAGAATGTAGCTACTCATGTAAGTAAAGTAAGACATTGCATTATACAATAATTCAATATCCATCCACAAACTTGAGTAAGAGAAATTCAAGCAAGGTATGAAATTCAATGGTGTTTTCTATCTTCTCAATGAAGAAGATGGCTCTTTCTCTTTCTACTTCTCTCTACTTTCAATACAAGCCAAAGCAATAGAAGAATAATTCCTTTCTAGAATGAAATATTTACTTCTTTTTTGAGAGGTGCAAAAATAGAGTACAGATTTGCTCCTCTTTTTTTGCGCTTGACGTTTTCACCTCTAGCTAACGGGCCTCACTTGTGATTCATCAACAGTTCGCCAATACAAGATCACGAAATGCTGGTCAGTTCTAGCTGAAGGACAGTGAGATTTTTGGTACTTCGACGTTGGCACCGATGGTTCGCCAGTGCTGATCCACAGACCGCTGATTTTTCACGGCAGATGGCAGTAAGTTCTTTAGCACTTCATCGTTGGCACCAGCAGTTTACTGATGCCGATCTGTGGTCCGCCCATTTCCAACCTTCTTCCATGCAATAGGAAACTGCAGTCAATCCGACGTTTCTCTAGTATCCTCTGGTGGAGCGGTAGTCATCAACTCTATTTTCATGCTTTTTGCTCCGCTTCATGCTTTTCTCCATTCAAGTTAAGTATCTGCAAGGATCAAGCAAAAAAGGCATAAAATCCACTGAATTGACTTGAAAACTAAGTAAAAGCTCATGTTTAAGATCCGAGTGAGTTGGTAAATTACCAACTCATCAAATCCCCAAACTTGAACCCTCAGGTAATGCAATTTTTTCATTTGAGCATATGACAGCATGTCAAATATGAATTTATGCATCAAGGACCAATGAGCCTAAGACAACCCTAAAACACTCACCAACTCAAGAAAAAAGAGAAACAACTCCCCCTAAAATATGAGAAAGTTTCAAGAGGCAACCACAGTGAATAGGCATGATTCACAATTGCTTTCATTTTTCAAAACAAGATCATGGTTTATATAATAAAATACACATAGCATTTCAAATCATAATCATTTCACATTCAAAGCTTTCCTTGAAGCTCACATTGCTCATGCCTCAATCACAGGGATTATAGAATAAGAAGATCACATTTACTCTCACAAAGAATTCTCTATGCACACAACTTGACCCATAGGCTTTCCCTTCTTGTAATCCGTCACTAATGTAGAGCAAATACACTCAAAATCAGTTAGGACTTACAGGTCATGATGAAAGCTAGGGGTAAGGGTAGGACAAATATTTAGCTCTAGTGACTAGAACCTCCCTAATGCCTTTTTGTGAACACTTTTAACCTCCCATCAAACTATTTAGATCACTCCATCTTATTCCTCCTTTTTCACCATCTTCATCTCTTATTTCTCAAAAGCCCTCCTTGTAACTCCTTTGGCTCTCACATGAAGCCTCATCTAAGCAAGAGGTAACACCATTTCGCTATTCTTTTTCTCTTTTGATGATAGGTTTCTCAACCCATCATTTCATTAATTTTGATCATAATTTGGTGCTACCTCACATTTAAGTTCATCACATTTCTCCCCTTCTTGTAAACCCCAAAACTTAGGCTTTTTGCCTCTTTTCCATTGATTTTCTTATCTCTCCCTATGTATTGAGCTTTAAGCCCCCATTATTTTCATTCACTCATGACTAGGTATTATGGAGGATGGGTGCCAAAGAAGAGTATTATAAAGGGATATTGGACTTGTAATGTGATTTCCAAGAATAAACAGTCCAAAGGCTCAACATTGGCTATCACGGGAAGATGTTTACGGATGTCATTTTGGGTGAAGTGACTAATCAAATGAAAGCCTAAAATCATGCTCCAAGTGCAACTACATTTAGGATTTATCTTGAGTCACACTTAAGGAAAGTTCTAGACAAGAAAAGATGCATGAGACACATTCAAATGACCTTACCACACAAGGCATCACACCCAAAGAGTTCACACAAGTCATTATTATCACAAGATTTTGATTCAAGACACTAGAGCATACAAATCCACAAGACAAATAGGGAATATGAAATGTATGACAAGAGACTGCTACATTTCCCATTTCAAATGCCCATTTCTTTCAAATTCTTTTTTTATGTTGTGGTACCTCTCACAAGCAGTTTCATAAAAGACTCAAAGAAAAACATGTCATTTTCCCTTAAGAAAGTCACTTCACAATCTATCATTGGAAAATATCACCCGATTCGACAACAAAAAGAAAAGAAAAAGAAATTTCTCTTAGGAAAGAACCGTGGTATAAAGAAAACTCTTGGAGTTTATTTATTATCTACTATTCACAAAGGCGAAAATCAAACTTGGGTCACGAACTTTAGGCAATAAAAACACATACCCACTCATTAGTACTAACAACATTTCATTTTATTACTCCCTAGCTCAACAACCTCAAAGATATGATACACACTCCCCTCCCCCCTACATAAAAGAACACATTGCCCCCAATGTAGAAGGGAAGAACAACAAGTTTAAGGAGACTCCTTGAAAGATTTAGTGATTGGGGAGAGGGATCCATGAGTAGGTGGTTTCATCAAAATTCCATGAAACAATTTCCACTGTAGACGGTATCAATGGATCAGGTGGGAGTTCCAGCAGTTTCCCTGGTTTGGGAATCACCCATTTGTCCGGCAGAGTTTTGAGCTCATGATATAAAGTGGTACCCACCCCACTGGGTTTCTATGATAGATCTATTTCTCTCATTGTGAGCATCCGAGGGGGTGGTGGATGGCTATGATATATCTCTTTATCAGACACAATTTCCAAAGGACTATCAAACCCCATGCACTAATCATCCGGCGAGCTCCTAGGTTCCTCACACTGGGTAGCCGCGGATGTAGATTTATAGAGGTCAATATTGTTGGTGGGAAGAGGATCCGTATGCTTGTCCACGTCACCTCTCAAGGTAATCACTCCATTCTCCAAGACCTCAGCTTTAGCACAGAGGCCTCTCAACTTTTCTCTTGCAGCTTGTATGGCCTTCTTAATGGCTTGTTGGATCATGGAAGGTATTGTTTTGGCCAGCTTTATGATCTGGATCTCATGATCTTGGGCCATTTTTGCTATCTTCAATAGGTTAGTTGACAGAGAGGTGGTCACTATGGCTGCTTGGGAAGACCTTGGGGTTGTACTAGAGAATATGGAAGGAAGCGGGTTAATTCTGTCCACCATTCCTTTGGGCCGCTTTGAAGCTGAGGAATCTTTATCAGTTTTGGTGGCTAGTGTAATCACTCCATCAGCCCTCACAGTTCTATCCAGTGGTCAAAAGACAGGGCAAGCGGCTCGCAGTCATAACATACTCATGAGGCTGGGATAAGGGAATGACATTGCCTGCTGCTTAGTCTTCCTTTTGAATAGATCTGCAATAATTTCCCCCACATTTATGTGTGTCTGATCCATGATGAAGACCACAAGAATTGAGACCTAAATGGGGACCTGAGTTGTATTCTTTGAAGGGATAATCCGAGCACATACCAAATCTAGCCACATGCGAGCTTCGAATTTTAGATCATGGCGGTAAATCTTTCCTTTTGAAGTAGCCCACTGTGGTTGATCTCTTGCAATTATTCCAGCTACCCATTGAAACTAATTTTCTTTATCTTCCACCTTCCTTCAGAACTCTAAACTTGGCCGGATTGGTTTAGCCCAATAGATGAGAGATTTGCTTCTGGGGTGACGTTCACTTCTTATCCCTATACCCACACAGACAGAAGGCATGACATTTTTTATACTCAGTCTTTGTGCTTTAAGGTGTTTTTTTGCACCCTGTAAGAGGCATATAACTCCCACATCAACTCAACAAAGTAGGGGACTATGGGTATAGTGAATGGATCCCAATCCCGAATGTCGATCTGATTGTAGATATTTGGGAAGTCATCCTTGAAGGACTCCACCTCAAATTGAGCTTCTGCAGTGATGGAACTCTTCCCTAGAAATAGTAAGCTTCCATTTTTTCCAGCCTAAAGCGAAGTTGGGAAATACACTGGGCCTCCTCAGAAGTTAAGTCTTGCATGTTTGTGTTGGTCATTAAGGCTTTCCTTGTGCTATTCCGGCTGGAGGTGGACATGATGTTGCAGGCTCCTTTAGTACCATTCAATGATGTGAAAGGAGAACGACAACTAAGTAGAATGTATGGACAAAATTTTAAAAACTAAATGATATTCAATTAGAAATGAAGCAATGTTAAAGCTAGTAAAACTGGCGGAGCATCGGTGAAACATAGGTGGTGATCTGCAAAGCACCAATGATCCGTCGTCATTAGGAAGAAAGTTGAGCAGAGACATCCTACACCAATAATTTGCTGCTCTTGAACCGCGAAACACCAATGAAATGCGAGTTCATGGAAGTGGCCTGTAACCTCGTGAGTGGACCCCCTTTTCAACCAGTGGTTCATCGTATATGTACGACGTTTCACCGATGGGCTGCCTCACATTCAGTCTATCAGAATTCCTTCCAAAATCAACATTCCTCCACTAATTACCCCTCACTATAGCTTACATAATCAGGTACAATCAAAATGATAACGATGATTTTCCCTTAAGAAAGACGTCACTCTATCTATCATTGGGCAAATCGTGCATGCAAAACACACGGAGTTACTCAGACTTCATCCCCAAATAAGAATCTCCACCATATAAATAATGAAGCACACATAGCAAATAAGACACCCACATTAACATGTGCACCCCAAGATAGCACCACCAACATACCCCCTACATGAACAATATTCAATCAAGTAAGACCAGTGAATGGTGAACATGAGTGGTACCAATATCTATTCTAGCATGCTTGAGTTCAAATTTATATTCTCAATTGAAGTACAACAAAGCTAGGAGACACATACCAAGTCGAGAAGGGAGAATAAGTAGGAAGATGAAAGCTTTGTGACTTACTCAATTATGGTGCCTTAAAAGTCATAGGAATTTAGGTGAGGTGTGATGGATGATAGGTGAGAGGTATTTAAAGGCTAAGAGAAGGAAGGTGATTGGGCAAGAATAAGGTAGGTGATAATGGAGTTTATGTTCGGAAGGTTGTTTGTTGGAAATTTAAGAGGTGGTTGGAAAGTGAAAAGTATGGGAAAATGGAAACGTGGGAAGGGTTTAATGAAATAAGCGCTGTTTTGGAAATTTGGATTGGGTTTTTATATTCCTGGGTTTGTTAGTCAACATATGGTCAACATTTTAATGGAAGTGTATACCTGGATCAATGCTTAACAAATGATAGCCAGTGCGTACGGACGGTTCACCAGTTTGTGCGCTGATGATCATCACCTTTTTGCTTCTTTAGTTTACAGCTAGCGATTATCCGGCGTCTCGAGGGTTGGCACTGGTGATTCGTTGGTTGAGCCGCTGATGTTATCATAACTCTTAGGTGTACTGTTTGAATGTTATACCTCGAAAGCCGAAAGATCAGACCCGAGAGTTGAAGCAGAGAAAATTTAAATTTTGGAATCAAGCTACAAAATGGGTCATGATATGACCCATGGGGATAGACCATGAGTCGTGGGATGACTCATGGTGAGGCTCAGGATGTGATTTTAAAATTTGGGATTTAAGGTTCCCAAGGACATGACCACGAGTCGTGCTCAGACCCCACAACTTGTTGAGTCAGTCGTGGGAAGTCGTGACTGAGAAGGAGAAGGGAGATGGCAGTGTACTCCATGGAAGGACCCCACGACTCGTGGTCAGTCACCATGATTCGTGGGTTGGGTCATGATCAACAAAGGAAAATTATTTGAAATTTAGTGTAGTGCATGTGACAGATGACACCACGAGTCGTAGCCTTGAGTAACAAGTTGTTAGGTCCTTCGTGGGGATTGACGAGCAGTTATTTTCTATGAAATTATTAAGGATATTCTCATAATTCCTATGCTCTAAGGTCCTATACTATGTCTTTTTAAGTAATATTCAGAGTGTATTAAGATAGGTTAAGTCATTCTAACCTATTCAAAACCCATGCATGGAAGTTAGAGAGAGTTAGAGAGGAGATAAGCCTTAGCCCTTCCAATTCTTCTCAAATCCTTCTTGGGCAATCAGGAAAGTGTAAGAATAAGCTATATCAGGTAGGTAGGGTTATGAATGGGTGAATCCGTTCACACCCATGCCCAAACTCTCTCTAAATCATGAAATTCCTATAATGATTCGATGGGGTTTTAACCCAATGCATGAAATTTTGAATTCTCTACATGGGTATGATGTAAGTGAGTTATTACTATCGAATTATGAATTATGAGAAAGTTTTATGCCGTTTTCCATCACAATCATGTTTCACGATTTTAAAAATTAAAATGCCCATTTATGAAAAGTTCGTGAAAGTTAAGATTTATGATGAATGTTCATGTATGATGAAGTATTGATGATGAAATGCATGTTTTCAAGTTAGCCATATTTATAATCATGATTTTAAGTGAATTAAGTATTTTCAAGCGTGTTAAAGTATTGGGCAGTGCCCACATGTTCAAGTATGATTTATGATTTATGAAATGGATTTCATGATTGATCGATTTATGATATTGGCCGATTAAAGGGCCCTTGATTCATGGCTAATCATGTATGAAAAGGGGATCAATGATGTTAAATGCTTATTTGGCCATGAAATTCATGAATGATGTTTATGATTTACGTATGAGCCTAATGTGCATGTTTTTGGGAGAAGTGTCTAGCACCGAGTAGCCCAACATTCAAAGGACTACGCTGGTGTCTCACAACTACGTGCCAACGTAGGTTCCTATTGATACATTACAATGTTAATGGATCCCCTCTTTCGTAATATCACATAATACACGTCCTGTTCTTGGCAAGCCAGGGACGACTCTGCCCACTTGAGTGAAGGTAGTTGGGGCATCATGTAAGGCTCTACCTTGATACTGTTGATTATGACGAGCCCTCCTATTGTTCCGCATGTTTTATTTCATTATTATATTTATGTTATTTTGGCTCAAGTGTTGATTTGTAAAGTTTCTCTTACTATTATGATAATGAATGGATTACGAATGATTTCAAAACCTTGAGCCTTATGTTATCTTATGATATTTATTTTATGAGCATGTTCTTCAACTCTTATGATCTTTTATGTATTTTTAATGTCCGTTTTACTTTCTTACGTACTCGGTACATTTTACGTACTGACTGCATACTCTATTGTCACACCCCGCCTTGGGGGGTATGACTGGCACCTGGTGCCCTACTGGGACCTGAACTGCTAGACTGCTAAGCCTGGGCACCTCTGGTGCCTGGCTGGCTCTAACTCATATTTCTGGAAACAAAGGGCTATATAACGGCTGTAAACACAGCCCCCGGCCCATTGGCCTATAGCCTCCTGTACCTGTACTAACAACTGACCAGAAACATATCAACTCAGGGAAACCTATGCGGGCCGACAAGGCCACCATGCTGTCTAGTCATCTGCAACTCAATCATGAAGTACTAAAAGCTACGTGACCGGCAAGGTCACCACTACTGGCAAACTACGGCCCCACACGGCCAACATAAAAGAAAGAAGGAATACTAACAGCCATACAACTACACGGCCTCACACGACCGGCTCATCTGACCACAGGGAATATATACAGACTGCAAGCCTCTAGGAATAGCAATAGAACTGATTGGGACAGGGCCCCGACCTACCCGTACTATACAACAAAAAGGAACTGAAATACACCTCTGAAATTCAGCCTCCGGAGGACAGGAGCTGAACAATCGACCGCTGACAGGAAGTCACGTAGTATCGCCTGCTCGTCTATGCGTACCTACAGGCAAGTAATGCAGCGCCCCACCGGGCGTCAATACCGCTGGTACTGAGTATGTAAAGCAATAACTGAAAGCAAAGTCTGGAAACAACAAAGTAACTGATAAACTGAAGTAGGAGGGATTAGATTAACTGCCTGATACTGTAAGTCATACCTTTTCTCATTTACACTGGAAAGAAATAGAAGTCATACCTGGTGACGTATCCCTCTACTGTTGATCTACTTGTGTCTAACATAACATGGCATAACATGAAATAGCATAACATGGCACACACAAACCTTACCTGGCCCCCATAAGCCGGGAGGTACAACCAGCACAGAATCTACACCCCTACCCCGGTCATCCCATCTCCTATAATGGCTGTAAGCATCTCGCCGGTCCCCTGGGTATACACTTGGGCTCACTGAGCCCCTGACTATAACTGTACCTGAGTCCGAAGGACTCCTGAATCAACACCCGGGCATATCCGCTCGACGGGGGTGTATAAAAGCCGACCAAGGTAAAATATGGGGAAACTGGCATCCCATCTTCGTCCCCTTGCGGGATGACATACCACTTCATAGAGTGACGTATCCTCGTCCTCTGGTAGACGAGTCGATACAGCTATTAACCCTGGGGCGGTCGTGGATGCTAGGTAGTCCAACCCCAAATAATACAACGGTCTCAACTAGTAATATTGTCTGTGTATCTCACATGCTGAGGCTAATAGGGGTAAGGTATCGCGTATATTACATGCTGAACTAATAATAATAGTAATCTGTACGTATTTGATACGTGCTGAGGCTGGTAAATATATATATATATAAATATAGTCTCCTGCTAAACTGTACTGGGGCAAAGGCCATACAAGATAGTGTTTCTGCTGAAAACTATACTTTTTACTAAGTTTCTGTATTAACATGATTTCCTATTCCTAGCATGCTTTCTAGACTCCATTTTAGCCTGCTATTCTGTGTCTGAAGTACTTTACGGATATTGCATTGCGAGATTTCAACTGAATACAACAACATCTTAACATTTCGTATTACATCACATACTGAGCATGCTGGGCAATCTTTAACACTTACGTTAGAATCTATATCGTACTAATGGGTTTCATACATGTTACAACTCAATGCTTCTCATATTGTACCATCATTCATAATAACGTAACACTCGACTTCTGAACATTCTACTGGTCTGTACATTACTACACTGTCTCAATATTACTTAACTTGCCGAGGAAACTAACTTTACATACCTTATCTTTGAACTATTCGTCCGTCGGACGAGACTCGGCCGGTACTTCAACTATTTTCTCCCAACTGCATTCATAAATACGTCAATTAATACTAAATACAGCTTTATTGTGAAGAGCAACATTACTTTCGATATAGTTTATAGCCTAAACTTAGGCTTATCGAAAGACGGTCGAAAACTCGCTATTTTTCAGCGGCCCAGAAGGGAGAAATATTCACTTCTCAGCTAGGAACACATAGACACTAATTTAGAGCAATTCCACTTACCTTAGCTCGGTGGCTCGACGATTCGTCGGCCGTATTTTACGAAACTGAATCCGTAGGAATGCTCTCTGCTACTAAATACTTCGGTATCTGGGATTAATTTGAGTTTGGGCAGCGTTTGGCAGCTTAATCGGATGAAAATTATTTAATTTTCTTCGTTCTTCCTCCTTCTCTGACTTTTCTCTCTGTTTCCTGGAAATTTCTTAAGGATTAAATGATTTAAACCCGAAGTGGGCTTTATATACTTGAGCCTGAACCTGGGCAACGTGTCACGGAGCCATCGCGGAGGCCTCACCTCCGTGACACGCTGCCATCGCGGAGGGGCTCTGCCTCGGCTCCTCCCGCGATGGTTCGACGGGTTTCTTGTCCGATCTTTTTCCCGGCCTTTCTCTAGCACGTATGGCCTTCTAATATGCTTAACCAACGTGCGAATAGGTCGTCTAGGTGCCAGGAATTCTACGGGGTATAATATTCTCCCCCCCTTAAGAACATTCGTCCTCGAATGTACACTGTTATCTAGAGGACTACTTATTTTACTTTCTAGAAAAATTTCGGCAGAGTTTCCCCTGTAATATGGACTATAACAAAAACCTGAAATGCAGAAAAGTCCAACACAGGCACTGCACACAACACTCTAAGATCCACTAAATAACTAGATATCAATCTTTCTTTATCATTTACAACATACAACCATAAGGTACGGCATAAATAATAATACGGACATACCTGTCGCCTGATTAGGCCTGAAATAGGTGAGGGTATCTGGTTTTCATATCTTCTTCAGCCTCCCACGTTATTTCCTCCCGATTTCTGTTACGCCACAATACTTTGACAGATGCAACATCTTTAGTTCTCAGTCTGCGAATCTGTCTGTCTAAAATGGCTACGGGAATCTCTTCATATGCTAACTCTTCTGTGACCTGAACATCTTGAACTGGAGTTACTGTAGAAGGGTCCCCTACAAACTTCCTTAACATAGAAACATGGAATACTGGATGAACAGATGCTAACTCTGGAGGCAAGTTTAACTCGTATGCAACTCGGCCTATTCTTCGCCGAATCTGGTGTGGCCCAATGAATCTTGGGCTAAGCTTGCCTTTCTTGCCAAACCTCATTACTCCTTTCATCGGGGACACTTTCAGATATACCCAGTCATTTACCGAAAATTCTAGATTTCTGCGCCGCCTATCTGCATAAGACTTCTGGCGGCTCTGAGCGGTCAGTAAACGTTCTCGGATAAGCTTTATCTTTTCCTCGGACTGCCGAACAATGTCTGGGCCAACTAATGCTGATTCTCCTATTTCAAACCAGCCCACCGGCGATCTACATTTTCGCTCGTATAATGCCTCGAAAGGCGCCATCTGAATAGCTGAATGGTAGCTGTTATAATAAGAAAATTCAATTAACGAGAGGTGTTCATCCCAGCTACCTCCAAAATCTAACACACACGCTCGTAGCATATCCTCGAGCGTCTGAATTGTACGTTCAGCCTGCCCATCTGTCTGAGGATGGAATGCTGTGCTCAAGTTAATCTGCGTTCCCAAACCTTTCTGAAACGACTGCCAGAATCTAGCTGTAAATTGTGCTCCCCTATCTGAAATGATAGATACTAGCACTCCATGCAATCTAACTATTTCTCTGATATACAATTCGGCATAATCCTCAGCTGAGAAGGTAGCCCTCACTGGTAGGAAATGAGCTGATTTTGTCAGCCTGTCAACTATTACCCAAACGGAATCATTTCTGCGTCTAGTACAGGGTAACCCTGTTACAAAATCCATGTTTATCGCTTCCCATTTCCATATAGGTACCGGTATCTCTTGCGTCAAACCACCCGGTTTCTGGTGCTCTGCTTTCACCTGCTGACAATTAGAACATCTAGATACAAATTCAGCTATCTCAGCTTTCATACCTGGCCACCAGTAGATGTCTCTGATGTCGTGGTACATTTTAGTCACTCCTGGATGAAGGGAATAGCGAGCATAATGTACCTCATGCATGATTCGTCCGCGAAGCCCAGAAACATTCGGGACACAGAGGCGGCCCTTACAACATAGCACATCATCCTCGGTTATCTGAAAATTTGGCTCCTTACCTTTCTGAATTCTATTTCTGAGCTGGACTAAATCGGGATCCTCGTACTGTCGTTCTTTTACCTCTGTAACTAATGATGACCCCGCAGAATTCTGAATTACTGCTCCATTATTTTCTGTTTCCATTACTCGAACGGCTAGACCAGCTAACTGATGAATTTCTTTGGCTAACTTCTGCTTCTCAGGTCGCAAATACGCTAAACTCCCCATTGACTTACGGCTCAGGGCATCTGCTACAACATTAGCTTTTCCGGGGTGGTATAGAATATTCACATCATAGTCTTTTAATAGCTCCAACCAGCGGCGTTGCCGCAGATTCAACTCCCTCTGAGTGAAAATGTACTGTAGGCTCTTATGATCTGTGTAAATATCAACATGGACTCCGTACAGGTAATGCCTCCACATCTTCAAGGCATGAATTACTGCGGCCAATTCCAGGTCATGGGTAGGGTAATTCTTTTCGTGTTTCCTCAGCTGTCTGGAAGCATATGCAATTACTTTACCATGCTGCATCAACACACAACCTAACCCGACACCTGACGCGTCACAATAAACTGAATAACCTTCCGTGCCTTCCGGTAATGCCAACACTGGAGCGGAGGTTAATCTGTCTTTCAATTCCTGGAAGCTCTCCTCGCATGTCTCGGTCCATCGAAACTTTGCTGCTTTCTGTGTCAATTTAGTTAGAGGTGCTGCAATGGTCGAGAACCCTTCAACGAACCTTCTGTAATACCCTGCTAATCCCAGAAAGCTACGAACTTTCATCGGAGTGGTAGGCCTAGGCCATGACTTAACTACTTCTATCTTCTGCTTGTCTACCTGTATACCAGCATCTGAAACAATATGCCCTAAAAAGGCCACTGAGTTAAGCCAGAATTCACACTTCGAGAATTTAGCATACAACTGGCGGTCTCTGAGAATCTGGAGCACTGTCCGCAAATGAGTCCGGTGATCAGCTTCAGAGCGAGAATACACCAGAATATCATCAATGAATACTATCACGAACAAGTCCAGGAAAGGTCTGAAAATACTGTTCATCAGGTCCATAAAGACTGCTGGGGCTTTCGTTAACCCCAAGGACATAACTAGAAATTCAAAATGTCCATATCGGGTCCTAAACGCTGTCTTAGGAATATCTCTCTCACGTACTCGGACCTGGTGATATCCAGACCGCAAGTCAATCTTAGAAAAGTATCTGGCTCCCTGCAACTGATCAAATAAGTCATCAATTCTGGGAAGCGGGTACTTGTTCTTTACTGTAACTTTATTGAGCTGCCGATAGTCTATGCACATTCGGAGCGAGCCATCTTTCTTTCTCACAAACAACACTGGCGCACCCCACGGTGAAGTACTCGGCCTAATAAAACCTTTATCTAACAAGTCTTTCAACTGCTCCTTTAATTCTCTGAGTTCTGCAGGAGCCATATGATAGGGAGGTATTGATATTGGCTGAGTGCCTGGTAACAAGTCGATAGCAAAATCTATTTCCCTTTCTGGGGGAATACCAGGTAACTCATCAGGAAATACATCTGGGAATTCATTCACCACTGGGACAGACTGGAGTGTCGGAGATTCTGCTTGCACATCCTGAACTCTGACCAGATGATAAATACACCCCTTAGATATAAACTTTCTCGCCTGAAGGTAGGAAATAAACCTACCTTTTGGCGTAGCGGTGCTGCCCTTCCACTCCCGTACTGCTTCTCCTGGGAAGTGGAATCGGACCGTCTTGGTCCAACATTCAACATTGGCAAAGCATGGCACTAACCAGTCCATACCCATTATGGCATCGAAGTCTATCATTTCTAACTCGACCAGATCTACTGTGGTCTGACGGTCAGCAATCTCTACTGTACACCCGCGGTAGATTAGGCTAGCTGTGATAGAGTCACCGACGGGCGTAGATACTAAGAAGGGCTGCTGTAATGATTCTGGTACAATACTAAACTTCCGTGCCACAAATGGAGTAATATAGGACAAAGTAGACCCTGGATCAATTAACACATAAGCAGGGTGTGAGCAGATAGTTAGCATACCTGTCACAACATCAGGCGACGCTTCTGAATCTTGCCTCCCTGGTAAGGCATATGTGCGGCTTGGGCCCGCACCTGTACTGGAGGCCCCTGATCTGCCCCGACCCCTGCCTGCTGAAACTGAGGGCCTGCGCCCAGTCGAGGATGCTGTCCCTCGTGACCCTGCTGATGCCCTATCCTGTCTATTGCGGTCCTCTCGACCTCTGGCTGGGCAATCTTTCATCAAATGGCCTTCTTGGCCACAAATATAACATGCGGTGGAGCCATATCTGCATGTTCCAGGATGGCGTCGACTGCATATAGGGCAAAGTGGTAGGATATACCTACTCTGCTCTGCCCTCCTCTGTAATGACGAATCTGCCACCTGCGAGCCTCTCCCAGTCTCTGGCTGCCCCCTGCGGCTGAATCTGCCCCCCTGCGACTGTGGCTGAGGCGGGGGCCTGGGCGGCCTGTCGGACAATCGTGGCCTGGGTCCTCCCCGGGCCTCTCTCTGTACTCAACTGGCCTGTCCGGGCGATGCTGCTCCTGACCGACCCTTCTGATCTCCCGTTGTCGCTGTCTGATGCCCTCAATATTTTGGGCAAATGCCTGAACTCGAGCAATGTCCATGTCCTCTCGCAGGGTGGCTGTAATACAAGTCTCAACATATTCTGGATTCAACCCCATGATGAAACGGTGCACCCTGGATGCCATGGTATCAACAAAGGCCGGTGCGTATCTAGCCAAAGAATCAAACCGCAAGGAATATTCCCGAACACTCATGGCCCCCTACTCTAAATGTAGGAACTGGTCTACCCGGGCCTGTCGAATCTCCCGCGGCAAATAGTGATCCAGGAAGGCTCCTGAAAAGCTGGACCAGGTGGGAGGGGAAACATCTCTCCCTCGGGACCTCTCCCTGCTTTCGTACCATAACACCGCAATATCTCGTAATCGGAATGCTGCCAATTCAACTGATTCGGTAGGCGTGGCATGCATAACCCTGAAGATCCTCTGCATTTGATCCAGAAAATCCTGAGGGTCCTCTGTCCGGTCCGAACCTGTAAACTGTGGGGGATTCAAAGCTAAGAACTCTCGGACTCTCGAACTACCGGGTCCTCCTGATAATTCTGCAACTGTAGACGGTATTGGCTGACGCTGAGCAGCCATCATCTGTGCTAACATAACCACAGCACTCCTAACCTCCTGGTCGGAGGGTGTCGGTATAGGGACTGCTGAAGGTAGTGTCGCCCCAAGCGGCTCCTGATGTGGTGGAGACTGCTGAGAAGGCTGGGACGATGCCTCTGTAGTGCCCTCTGACCGGGCTGTTTCTAGACGAGGGGGAGGCATCCTGCTGGTGCCTTCCCCTGCTGCAACATCTAAGCTCCGACCCGTGATAGGATGTCGCTGGTGTGACATTATCTGTAACCAAAGAATATAGTAAGCTTTCAAGGACTCAACCCTATACTGTACCGCTCTACAACACGACTGAATAAGAATAAAAGACAACCATCCTATCATGCCTTGCAGCCTCCTACCCATAGTATGTGGTGCACAACACATCCATGGACAGGACTCTACTTAGCACGGCTTCCAGACTCCCTGGGATACGACCTGCTCTGATACCAAGTTTGTCACACCCCGCCTTGGGGGGCATGACTGGCACCTGGTGCCCTACTGGGACCTGAACTGCTAGACTGCTAAGCGTGGGCACCTCTGGTGCCTGGCTAGCTCTAACTCATATTTCTGGAAACAAAGGGCTATATAACGGCTGTAAAGACAGCCCCCGGCCCATTGGCCTATAGCCTCCTGTACCTGTACTAACAGCTGACCAGAAACATATCAACTCAGGGAAACCTATGCGGGCCGACAAGGCCACCATGCTGTCTAGTCATCTGCAACTCAATCATGAAGTACTAAAAGCTACGTGACCGGCAAGGTCACCACTACTGGCAAACTACGGCCCCACAGGGCCAACATAAAAGAAAGAAGGAATACTAACAGCTATACAACTGCACGGCCTCACACGACCGGCTCATCTGACCACAGGGAATATATACAGACTGCAAGCCTCTAGGAATAGCAATAGAACTGATCGGGACAGGGCCCCGACCTACCTGTACTATACAACAAAAAGGAACTGAAATACACCTCTGAAATTCAGCCTCCGGAGGACAGG
The DNA here is from genome assembly GCA_035772735.1 of Datura wrightii. Classification (NCBI taxonomy): domain Eukaryota; kingdom Viridiplantae; phylum Streptophyta; class Magnoliopsida; order Solanales; family Solanaceae; genus Datura; species Datura wrightii. Next base: position 25,583,213 of record JASDFA010000027.1, on the reverse strand, counting down.
AGATGAACACTCGACCGCTGACAGGAAGTCACGTAGTATCGCCTGCTCGTCTATGCGTACCTGCAGGCAAGTAATGCAGCGCCCCACCGGGCGTCAGTACCGCTGGTACTGAGTATGTAAAGCAATAACTGAAAGGAAAGTCTGGAAACAACAAAGTAACTGATAAACTGAAGTAGGAGGGATTAGATTAACTGTCTGATACTGTAAGTCATACCTTTTCTCATTTACACTGGAAAGAAATAGAAGTCATACCTGGAGACGTATCCCTCTACTGCTGATCTACTTGTGTCTAACATAACATGGCATAACATGAAATAGCATAACATGGCACACACAAACCTTACCCGGCCCCCATAAGCCGGGAGGTACAACCAGCACAGAATCTACACCCCTACCCCAGTCATCCCATCTCCTATAATGGCTGTAAGCATCCCGCCGGTCCCCTAGGTGTGCACTTGGGCTCGCTGAGCCCCTGACTATAACTGTACCTAAGTCCAAAGGACTCCTAAATCAACACCCGGGCGTATCCGCTCGACGGGGGTGTATAAAAGCCGACCAAGGCAAAATACGGCATACCACTCCGTAGAGTGACGTATCCTCATCCTCTGGCGGACGAGTCGATACAGCTATTAACCCTGGGGCGGTCGTGGATGCTAGGTAGTCCAACCCCAAATAATACAACGGTCTCAACTAGTAATACTGTCTGTGTATCTCACATGCTGAGGCTAATAGGGGTAAGGTATCGCGTATATTACATGCTGAACTAATGATAATAGTAATCTGTACGTATTTGATACGTGCTGAGGCTGGTAAATATATATATATATAAATATAGTCTCCTGCTAAACTGTACTGGGGCAAAGGCCATACAAGATAGTGTTTCTGCTGAAAACTATATTGTTTACTAAGTTTCTGTATTAACATGATTTCCTATTCCTAGCATGCTTTCTAGACTCCATTTTAGCCTGCTATTCTGTGTCTGAAGTACTTTACGGATATTGCATTGCGAGATTTCAACTGAATACAACAATATCTTAACATTTCATATTACATCACATACTGAGCATGCTGGGCAATCTCTAACACTTACGTTAGAATCTATATCGTACTAATGGGTTTCATACATGTTACAACTCAATGCTTCTCATATTGTACCATCATTCATAATAATGTAACACTCGACTTCTGAACATTCTACTGGTCTGTACATTACTACACTGTCTCAATATTACTTAACTTGCCGAGGAAACTAACTTTACATACCTTATCTTTGAACTATTCGTCCGTCGGACGAGACTCGGCCGGTACTTCAACTATTTTCTCCCAACTGCATTCATAAATACGTCAATTAATACTAAATACAGCTTTATTGTGAAGAGCAACGTTACTTTCGATATAGTTTATAGCCTAAACTTAGGCTTATTGAAAGACGGTTGAAAACTCGCTATTTTTCAGCGGCCCAGAAGGGAGAAATATTCACTTCTCAGCTAGGAACACATAGACACTAATTTAGAGCAATTCCACTTACCTTAGCTCGGTGGCTCGACGATTCGTCGGCCGTATTTTACGAAACTGAATCCGTAGGAATGCTCTCTGCTGCTAAATACTTCGGTTTCTGGGATTAATTTGAGTTTGGGCAGCGTTTGGCAGCGTAATCGGACGAAAATTATTAAATTTTCTTCGTTCTTCCTCCTTCTCTGACTTTTCTCTCTGTTTCCTGGAAATTTCTTAAGGATTAAATGATTTAAACCCGAAGTGGGCTTTATATACTTGAGCCTGAACCTGGGCAACGTGTCACGGAGCCATCGCGGAGGCCTCACCTCCGTGACACGCTGCCATTGCGGAGGGGCTCTGCCTCGGCTCCTCCTGCGATGGTTCGACGGGTTTCTTGTCCGATCTTTTTCCCGGCCTTTCTCTAGCACGTATGGCCTTCTAATATGCTTAACCAACGTGCGAATAGGTTGTCTAGGTGCCGGGAATTCTACGGGGTATAACATCTATGTTGTATCATTTCATGATACAGGCCCCGATTCTCAGACATAGCCCCGTTCTTAGCCAGCCTTTTAGAGTTAGCATCCTACGTTCGTGGTGAGTCCTCATCTCCCGAGGACCATGTTTATCAGATTTGTCTATGCATGTTCAGTTTTCTACACCTTTTGGGTTAGTTGGGGGTGTTTTCCAATCAAACCATCAAATATGTTAGAGGCTTTCAGACCATGTGTAGTATCTAGCTGTTATGTATGAATTATATTCCTCTTTCTTTGTATGTCATGTTCTGCTATGTTATTACGTTGATTATTCTCTTTTATTGATCGAGTTAGATGTATGCTCACGCCATGGGCCGACTTGGAGTCTCTCGAGGCTCCTTGTCCCAGGGTATGATCCGTGTCTACGTTCGGGTCTTGATAAACTTGGTATCAGAGCCATAGGTTTGAAGTGTCCTAGGTTGTTTGAAAGTCATGTTGAGTAGAGTCTTTTTATGGGTGTGAAGCATGCCACACTTATGAAGAAGAGGCTACGAGACGTTTAGGAAATGTTCCCTTCTTTCATGATCTATGTCGTGCGATGAAATGTCTCCCTATCTGTAATACCCCGAAGGTGCTTAAGAGTAGACCCGAGAGTTAAAACTTGAAAACTGCTGAAATTGGGAAATTATCACAGAAAGGGTGATGTAACAACTCGTGGTATCAAACCATGAGTTTTTGTATGCAGTCGTGGTGAGGGAAAGTCCGGATGACAGTGGATACGAGGGCGACACAATGACTCATTGCTTTAAACAACGAGCCATTGTTAGAAGTCATAGTAAGAGACAGGGGACAGCAGCCTGGGATACCACAGGTCGTCCAACGACTCGTGGTGAGAAGTGATGACCCGTGGTCATCGGCCATCGTGTCGTTGCCAGGATTTGTAGTGCATGTGACGGATCAAGACCACGAATCATTGGAAGCAACCACAAGTAATGGTGAGGCTCGTGGTAAGGAGGTTCAATTTTTGTGAAGGGGAAAACAACGGTCGAGTTGACGACCTGTTAGTCAAGAGGACGAGTCATCCTGTCCATCCATGGTTCAGCTTTGGAGGCTAGTCTCAGCAGTTCTCACGACCGGCCATACAACAGTTCTTCTTTCCTTCCAATGACTCGTTGGTACGACCCATTGGACCGATCTGGACAGTTTTCAAGGAAGATTCATTAAGGGCATTTTCAAATTTTCCACACTATAAGACCCTAAACTATGTCATTTTAGCTTATGAAAGGTGCTTTTTAGAGGGATAATTTATTCTATGTCTTCATTCATGCATGCAAGAGTATAGAGGGTTGATGAAGGGTGATTCAAGGCTTTTCTGTTCAAATTCTTCAAATTCCTTCTTGGACATTCAAGGGGGATTAAGAATCAGTTGGTTTCAAGTATGTAAGGATATCAATAGGTGTTTTCTTTCACACCCATGCCCAATATATACGATTTCATGAAAATTCTATCAAAAGTTTATTGGGTTTTGAAGTAGAATCATATAAAAATCTAATGAATTGTTAATGGGCGTTGTGATTTTAGAATCTTATCATACTCTATGGGGTTTTTATCAGCTTTTATGATTTAAATTATTTATAATGTTATTGATTTTTATTTTTATGTAATTAAGCCTAATTATGCATGACTCATGATTAATCGATTTATGATCTACTTTTTCAATAATGATATTTACAATCCCAACATGAATTATGATTTAAATTTTGGAGTTAATCAATTACCCATCATGATTTTATGAATTTCAATCTATATGCATGATCTATAAGTATATATGAACTTTATGATTCATGAATTATGTTTTGGCCGACTCACAGGCCTTATTTCATGACTAGTTCACATATGTACAAGTATGTTTATGATTATCATGATTTAACTATGCCCTAAATTCTATTAGCACTATATATTTTTTGGGGGTAGTATCGAACACCGAGTAGGTTGGGGGCTCATGTTAAGCGCCGAATCTGACAAACTACGTGCCACCGTAGGTATGTTGGGACCTCCTTTATGACTGTCGCTGGTCCAATTGGCCCTTTTCATGGTGATATCATGCCGTTCATGGTTCTATCCTTGGCAAGGTATGAACGGCCTCCCGACTAGGTTTACAAGTCGGACTTCATGTGTGCTCATATGTGGTATGTCGGTTAAGAGAATCTCCCACTGTTCCTTATGATTTATGAATGTTTATGATTATGTATTTCAACTCAAGTAATGTTAAGTACAACATTTCTCCTATGATTATGATTATGGTTGTATTATGAATGTTTTGAAAGCCTTAAGCCTTATGTTATGTTATGATGTTTACGATATGAGTATGATGTTCTACTCTTATGATCATTTATGAGTTTTATATATTTTTAAATTTCCATTTTACTTACCTCGCATACTCGGTACATTCCACGTACTGACCGCATACTTTCTATGTTGTATCGTCTCATGATATAGGACCCGACTCTCAGGCTCACCCTCCTTAATAGCTCCTCAGAATTCGCCATCAGCTTATTTGGTGAGTCCTCATGTTCTGAGGGCCATATGTTCAGACTCTATTTTTCTCTTTCAGTTTCAATATTGTAGGGTTATTTGGGGTATTGTCCCATCAACCCGTCTTTCATGATTAGAGGTTTTTCAGACTATCAGTTATACTCAGCCTTCATGTATGGGTCATGTATGGACTTTTTCTCCTTGATTATGTCATGATTTCATTTTGCTTATGTTAAATCTTCCTCTTATGTGAATGAATTAGATGTATGCTCATGCCATGGGTTGACTTGGGGTCTCTTGGGGCTCCTTGTCCTATGTTTACGATCCGGGTGTACGTTGGGGTCATGAAAAACATGGTATCAGAGCCATAGGTTTGAAGTGTCCTAGGGTGTCTGAAAGACGCATTAAGTATAGTCTTTTTCATAGCTGTGAAGTGCACAACACTTATGACGAAGAGGATACTAGATGTTTAGGAAATGTTCCCTTCTTTTCATTATCTATTTCATGCGATGAAAATTCTTGCTATCCTTCTAATTCATGCTAGTCACGTTTGAAGAGTCATGCCTCCACATTGAGTGAACGTTCGAAGAAATGGCAATGGTCATGAGGGTGTCAATAGTGATGGGCATCAACCAGCCCCACCCGTTCATGAAGAGCATGCACCAGAGCCAGCTGCCCTACTGAGTTTAGGGCAATGATTCAGATGTTGGGACAGGCCATGACTGCCCAAGTTCATAATTAGACACTGTCGCATTACCCTTAGAATAGGAATGTAACGACAGCTAGGGTGAGGGATTTATTGAGATTGAGCCTTCTTAAGTTCACAGGGTTGAAGGTGGGTGAGGATCCACACGATTTCATAGAGGAGATTCTGAAGATCAGCTAAGTTATGGGAGTTAACAATGGAGAGTGTGTTGACTTGACCTCCTATCAGCTAAAAGGGGTGGCTCACATATGGTTCAAGTAGTGGAGTGATGCTAGGGCGGTGGGTGCAGGCCCGATAGGTTGGGAAGAGTTTCATACGCCATTTTTGGGTCGGTTCTTCCCTCGCGAGATGAGGGAGCTCAAGGCAGTCAAGTTTGTTAATTTAAAATAGGGTAACATGTCCGTTTAGGAGTACGCATTGGAGTTCACCCGATTATCCAAGTTTGCTCCATAGTTGGTGGCGGACCAGACGGCTTGGGTGAGTCATTTTGTGCATGGGTGGTAGACTATTTGGACAAGGATTGCAGGATCGCCATGCTACATCGGGATATCGATTTTCCACGTATTGTGTTGCATGCACTGTAGATGGAGTCGGTCTACCGGAGGCAGAGGGAGGCCAAGAGGGCCAGGACCGACAACTATGGGACTTCTCATGGTAGGTCAGGGGGTGGACAGCATCAGAAGTCCCAGCACAGGTCTATTCATCCAGCTCCATCATCGGCTAGCACGCCATCTAGGTTTAGAGGGATCGGAGGAGTAGAGCTTCAGAGTCGAGAGGCCAGGGTAGCGTGCAGGTGGAGCGCACTTTTCCTGTTTGTGTGGGGTATGGCAAGAATCACCCTGGGAGGTGCTTAGTTGGCTTGCATGCTTTCTTCGGGTGTGGCAAACTCGGACACAGACTTAAGGATTGCCCCTCACCCAGATCAAGGGTCGGTGGAGCCCGTGTGTCAGCAGCCAATTCTACCACTTCAGTAGCACATCCCCCTCAGTAGGGTGTTCTACTAGTTCAGAAAAATAGGTTTTATGCTTTGGTACCCCGCTAGGAGCAGGAGGCTTCACCAGATGTGGTCACTAGTATGTTGCAAGCCTTCCATATTGATGCTTATGCCTTATTAGATCCAAGAGCTACTTTGTCTTTTGTGACGCCTTATATTGCTAGTAGTTTAGGGGTTAGCCCTAAAATCCTGTCAGAACCGTTCTCAATCTCTACTCCAGTCAGTGATTCAGTTGTAGCTAGGTGGGTGTATAGAGGTTTCCCCATTAAAGTATTGCATAAGGTCACCTCTGCAGACTTAGTAGAGTTAGCTATGACTAATTTTGATATTATTCTAGGCATGGATTGGTTGTATACATTGTTCGGTGCTGATTCGGTTAGTATTAAATATTATCAACCGACACGCAAGTGCACGTGGTCAAACAAGTAATAAAGTGGCTAAGTAGCCAAGTATCGATCCAAGGAGGCTGCTCAAGATATATAAAACTGCCTAGTTTACTATATCTCTATTCTATTCCTAACTATGTTAACAACAATCCAACCAAGAGTTGAGTGAGTTTTTTTTGTTTCTAAACAATTTATATACTACAATTAATAACAACTATTTACTTTTGAATTTAGACAATGGATATGCACATGCCAAGGTTAAGAACGAGTAATGAACTTGATAATCATGATAATTTGGTCATCCTCTTCTTCATGTTGCTAGCCAAGAACGTTTGCCTAGAAATTAAAACTTTCGTATTTAATTTCACTTTAGAATCATAAACCATCCGTCTAAATTTCTGTGATCAAATGCAATTTATGACCTAGCACTACAATTCCGGTTCCTAAATTGACTAATACGGCTTTCAAGTATATTTCAATCAAGAAAGCACATCAAAACCCAATTTTCCCAAATCAAGTTAAGAACAATACCCTATTAATTCACAACTTTCCAATTTCGTGCTCTCTCGAGTGAAATTGGACTTTTTAGATATACATTAATGGTGGCCAATCAATAATGTAGTAAGCACAAGAATTAATAGAACAACATGCAAGAAGAAGAAGAAACCATATCAATTATCACCAAAATTCATTACACAAGTTCAAAACCTCAGCAAAGAAGGGAATTAGCCACTCATTCTTGGATTAATCATCCTAAAATGAGTGTAAATCATGCATACAATTGAAGGAAAGAAGAAAGGAAGAGAAGAAAACTCTTAGCTTTTCTATTCTTCAACTGCCACAAACCCACGTTCCTGCTCTCCACTTCTGAACTCCGTCTATAAACCTAAGTGTGCTATTTATACTAGTGGGAAATTTTTCCCGGAATAACAAGCAACGTGTCACGGAGGCCAACGCGGAGCACTGCCTCCGTGACACGGCGTGGACGCGGACCCTCTCTGGAATTTGCAGGGTCCGGATAATTAACCTCAACGTGGCACGGAGGCCATCGCGGAGGCCTATCTCCGTGCCACGGAGCTGACGCGCAGGCACACTGGAAAGTGCCAATTTATTTCACGCCCAGGCAGTGTGCTACCGCGATGGCAGCGTGGCACGGATCCATCGCGGAGCCAGTGTAAAATGTGCCATCCAAGGTCTTTTCCACGCTCGTATCCAAGTCCAACTCCGACATAGTTCCAACACGCATTTTAGCTCCTAAAAATCACATTATCCTGCAAAACAAATGCTAATCATGTTGGTTAGTATAAATTCGCCTTTTATTACCAAATACATGATATTATATACACATTGCACAACAAACAAGGTAAAAATGATACGTTTGAGTATCACTTGGGCATATAAATCTGCCCAAGATCACTTACCCCACACTTAAATCCTTGTTCGTCCTCGAACAACACATACACAACTCATGCAAATTACATCCCAACCTTCGTCACTATGGTGCAACATTTTACGCTACGGTCATACCGATTATTCAATTCTTGCAAATCATCAAGAAAACATGCTTGGTCGTACAAGACAATGACCTTAATAAATCGAGGCTTCCTAAACTTTTAAGAATTGATTCTTGATATCGGCAAACTCATGCAAATCAACTAATCAAGAAATCCGACACGAGAATCAATCTTTCATCAAGCATGTACCCTCACAACTCGACAGAAACTTCCCCTTTTATGTTCGTGCAGCACACAAACATGCAAGTAGGGGCATATAAAAATTAATTTCACTCTCTCTCCCAAAAGAATTCACATGCATCATGTCATGACCCATAGGCTTGCCCTTAGTGTATTACTCCACTAATATAAAGAAATGCAATGTAGGATCAAATAGGACTTTTAATGGGTTGTAACTGGGCTATGGATCTAGTATATATATATTGGATTAGCCAATAATAGTCGCTAGCATCCTTAAGCGCCTTTTCAACTCATTCCCATCGACTCATGGACATTGTTCCTCTCTTTTCTCTTTTACTCCCATTCATGCTGGTTTACTTTCATACAGCCCATTTCATCAGGCACACTTGACACAAAACAGAGGGTTTTCATGTACACTCACTATCATTTAATTACAACTAGTGCCTCTTCAACATCATCTTTTCTTTCCTCACTTTGCTTTTCTTTTCTTTTCACTCTTTTCACTCTTTAACACTTTGGGAAACATTTTCTGTTCTTTGTAAGCACTTAAGAGCTTCTTATAGACTTTAAGGCTAATGAAAAGAAGGAATAAAGCTTAGTTCATACAATTCTGGACAAAAGAAAGAAATCGGCTAAAGGCTCAACGGGCTGACTAGGGTATACAACATATAAAAAGGTAGAATTTGACAAGAAAAAAATGGAAACTAACGGTTAAAACAAAGAAATGCCTACATCCTTTCCGACACTACACCTCCTTCATTTCGTTTTGTATACACGCCAGGCAAGTTCTAGACAATTCACAATGAAATGGAATAGCAAAACCTCACTCACACTTCATGCACTTGCTCGAATCAAGATGCATTCACAGACTCTTTAATTAGTCAATTACATGAATTCAAGATTAAGCCTCAATCATAATGAACCAAATTCTATAGCCTAGGTAACTCAACATATTTACAAAATTGCATGCTTTCAAACGAATCATTTTCACATTTTGAACATCAATTACAACACGCAACGAAAGTTTAGCAACCATAAGCAACTACAGTTTATTGATGCAATCCACCAAAGAAACTAAAAACAAAACATCTACTCCTATCGACTACATTTCCCTTAAGACGGTCGTCATCCATCCATCATAGGGAACGGTCACTAACTATGACATCGGTTCAATGGGACTATTCTCGGTAAAAGAACTGAAAACAAACTCCGAGAAACCCAAAAATAAAACTTCAAAATTTTTGCAACACATCGATCATTTCAATAGAAAATATTTACAAAATATTTTGATAAGTGCAAAATCTTTTCGCAAAAATTTTGAAAAATATCGATCATATCGAAAAAAAGAAAAAAAAATATTTACAAAATTTACAAAATATTTACAAAGGCAACCATAACTTTCAAAAACACACATCATTAGCCACAAACAAATATATACACGTAAATCACAAATCAGTTCACAACAACAGGGAAAGCACAGACATACATAAACATCAAGGAAAAATTATACAGCAAATTTAGAGCCTGACCCAGCACCTAACTACTCCCCACCCCACACTTAAATCGAACACTGTCCCCAGTGTTCACAACAATACAAAGCACAACATATGGGTGGTGGAACTCCCTGCTCAGTCGAAATATTCGACTTCCTCATCCGGTGCTGCGGCCTCGTCGCCCATATCTGAATCAGCTCCATCGTCGTCATCGGACTCCACATCAGAGTCCTCACGACGTGTCTCCTCATCAGTAGGGACGTCGTCATCAGTCGGCTCCACAAAGGCTGGCCCCACCTTGCATAAAGCTCTGGCGTTCTCGCCAAAGGGGTAGTCCAGCTCCAGCTGCCATAATTCATCCTCGGTGGCTGGTCTCCCACCTATCCGTAGCTGCAGCATCTGCATGCCGAACATACGGGCCATATACTGGTCATCACGAGCATGTCGCTCGCCCAGAGTCAGCACAGGTCCGTGTGTAGTGTCGGGGGCCTTGGTCTTTGTCACATCGAGGGCCCTCCGCTCCAACTGCGGAATGTAATCCAAGGCTTCTTCCTCAACGTCGAGGCCTCGGAGGAAGGTGGTGATGAGTCCGCCAAACCCGTATCTGTGGCCCTGGTGTAGTCTGGCTCTCTTCATGGCGGATATTATGACCGCCCCCACATTAATCTCAAGCCCTTTCATAAGGGCATACACCAAGCAGACACGGTCCCGGGTCACGTCTGTCATATGAACTCCCGGGATCAAACACGAACATACAATTTTTTGCCAGATTCTGGCCTCCCTGTTCATCTGCGAATAAGGCAGAGTCTGGTGGTAACCCCTCTCTGTGTGTCTACTCCATCGGGCTGTGGATCGAGCCCCACACAACGTACGTCTGATGTCGGCGTACGGTGGGGTGATGTTTAGCTGGCGGAGGACGTGGGCGTCTGTGTCCCGCGCTCCCACGATGGCATTAAACTACTGGGGTTCCAGAGTGACAATCTGCCCTCTGATTTTAATAGTATGGCTCCTAATGGCCGGGTTCCAGTTGGCGTAGAATTCCCGGACCAAGTGAAGGTTGCACTCCTTGGGCTCCTGAAAGATAAAGCTGAGCCCAGCTGCCTCAATCCTCTGTACGATGCGAGGGAACTCCTGTGAAAGTGGTTCCCTTGCAATATGTTCCTCCGGGAAGTATTTGTTCTCCTTATGCTTTGCGTACCACTTCTTCCCTTCCTCGGTAACCCATCGTGTTCCGTATCGGCGGTGTTGACCGCTTGGAACAGCAGGTGCAGCTGGGACAGCCGTGCCCAGTCTCATTCTCTTTCTGCCGGTGCCTGAGGTTGAAGCACCCTTGCCTTTATCTTGTCGGCTGGCCATTGTACCTGTCAATTTACACAAACAAGCACAACGTTAAGCTAAAAACTTGTTAGCTTCGGCTAAGGTCGGGTTAAACAAAATTTACCCCACACTTAGTCTTTAACAATATTTACAACATTTTAGCAAGGATAGCTCTATTTACACCCCAAACACAATCAACTATAAACATATTGCTTAGTGCGTTCACAGAAATTCGACAGCATAGCGGCTAGCGAACTACTCAGACTTCATACAGCTAACCCAATCCTACTATCGACAGCTATTCACCCATAGCACTTAGCAACAATAACAACAACAAAATAGAAACAACAATACAAACATTTTATATACAGCTAATCTAAGCAATTCAACCAATTCACATATTACGCAATTTCCCACAAAAATTCGAGAATTAGTCGTCTTTCAACAATTATACAATATTTACCACGACTTATCTCAACTAATAAACACACCCCGGCATCAATTTCGTCAACCTATCAAGTTACCCAAGTTAAAATTCAACAACCCCAAGCCCTAGAATACAATTCGACAATCAAAATCGAATTATCCAATCAATCGATAAGTTCAAATGTCAACTACAACAATCCGAACATAATCAATCAAAAAATAATTCACGTCATGTTTAATTTCTACCTAGGGTGATATATCTCACCTCACATGCTCAAAATTGACACAAATCGCCAAAAATTTGAGATAGACGATGAAAACATACCTTGGAATTGAAGAATCGACGAAAACTTGACGTTTTCCTTGCCTATTAACGTGGCACGGAGCTTGGGGGTAGGGGAATGGGTGTTTGGTCGCGGAGGGAAGAGGGAATGGGGAAAATAGGGGCGAAATCGGGGGTTTTTATTAAGAAAACACGCGGGTCACCCGGAAACCCGGTGTGACCCGGCACTGGATAAAGGCAACGTGTCACGGAGGGTAACGCGGAGCCCCTCCTCCGTGACACGGAGCCAACGCGTTGGCTTACTGGAATTTTGAAAAATCCAGATTTGCCTTCAACGTGTCACGGAGGCCAACGCGGAGCATTGCCTCCGTGACACGGCGCCAACGCGCCAGTGCTCTGTTTCACCATCAAATTTTATTTTTCATACCTCGCCTCGTTTCCTCGATTCCAAGTATTTTTCCTCCAGTATACCTGAAAATCACCTCACTAAACAAAAATTGGTTAAATTAATAAATTCCCTACTAAAAATAAAATAAAAAAAAAATTACTGAATTACTAAATAAAAAATTACTAAATAAAATGCAAATCTAAGCCTAGTCACGAAAAAGAAAAGAAAATAAAATAAAAGAAAAACTTTACACTAAAGAAAGAAAAAATATTTTTCACGGGTTGCCTCCCGTGCAGCGCCTGGTTTAATGTCGCGGCTCGACAGCCTTTATGCTCACGTGTCTACTAGGGAGATGGACGATTTGTCCCGATCCTGGTCATCTCCCCAGTAGTTCTCAACCTTGTCTGGTGGCCTACCTAGTAACTCTCGGGAATCACTCAATCCATTCGCATTCCCATGATCAATCACGTTGATCACCGAGAGTTCCTTATAGACAGTCGGGAGCTTAGGTGCCTTGTACACGTCGAACACCTCAACCTTGTCGTGTGCTCGCATTGTGAGTTGACCCGCAGCTACATCGATCAATGCCTTTCCGGTTTCCAAAAAGGGTCGTCCCAAAAAAAATGGGACTTCCGCATCTGGTTCAAAATCCAGAACAATGAAATCTACCGGAAAAATGAGGGAGCCTACCTGCACTAGCACATCCTCAACAATGCCATCCGGCTTAGCTAAAGACCTGTCTGCTAGCTGCAAGATCACTGTTGTAGGTCTAGGACTCCCTAGTCCTAACTTTCTGAATACCGAAGATGGCATCAGATTTATACTTGCCCCCAAGTCGCATAACCCACGAGCTCGGATACTTTGCCCAATCGTCAGCTGGATAGTAAAACTTCCAGGATCCTTTAGTTTTGTGGGCAATCTATTCTGAATACGGGATGTGCATTCCTCCGTTAAAGCCACCGTGGCATACTCAGTCAAGCGACTTTTGTTGGCCACGATGTCTTTGATATACTTCGCATATTTTGGCACACCCTGCAAGACATCAACAAGAGGTAAGTTAACATGTACCTGTTTAAGTACCTCCATGAATTTCTGGAAACACGCCTCCTCCTTGTGTTTCTTAAGTCGTTGAGGGAACGGGGGTGGAGGCCTTGCTGGTTCAGCTTCTTTGGTCTTCCCCGTATCTGAGGTTTGTTCTCCCTCAACATCTGCTGCTCCTGACTTCTGAGGCGGTCTTTCCGGTTCCACCTCCTTTAATTGTAAACCACTCCTCGTGGTCACTGCATTCACCTGCTTAGGATTGGGATCCGTGTCGCTAGGTAGTCCTCCCCTTGGTCTAGTATTTTGGGCACTAGCAAATTGCCCAAACTGATATTCAAGAGCCTTGGTTGCCAATTGATTGTTCTTTACTTCGGCTGCCAATTTGACATAGTCAGCCTGCAATTGTGCCTGGTTGGCAATCATGGTCTTGAACATTTCCTCAATAGTCGGTGATGGTGGTGGAGGAGGGGCATTGTGATTTCTGAAATGCGTCTGATAGCCTTGTTGCCCTCCTTGGTTTCTGTGCATACCCTGCCCTGAACCTTGGCCTTGTTGATTGTTGCTACCCCACGAAAAATTAGGATGGTTCCTCCAATTCGAGTTGTAGCCACCACCAAACTGCTGTTGATTCCTCTGTGCATTGCCCACAAAGTTGACAGAATCAGGATTTGCACCACAGCATTCAGCTGAATGCTCACTACTACCACACACTTCACACCACATCTGTTGGACTGCATTGACTGAGGCTGAAGGCTGGTTCAAATTCATATTGCTGAAGTGAGTGTTTAACTGATTTTGCAAAGCAGCTATCTGCGCAGCGATAGCTGTGAATCCATCCACTTCAAGCACTCCCGCTGCTTTCCTTGCTCCACCTCTTGAAGAATCTGCATTCCATTCCGGATTGCCTTGTGAAATTCGGTTGAGCAAAGTGTACAGCTCCTCATAAGTCTTCTCCAGCGCTTGCCCTCCAGCTGCTGAGTCTAACAAAATTTTAGTGTGGGGTTCCAAACCCTCAATAAAAGTGTGTACCAACACCTCATTTGACTGATGATGATGAGGACAGTCCCGCAACATGGACTTGAATCTTTCCCAGGCTTGATAAAGATTTTCTCCTTCCCTCTGTTTAAAACTTAGAATCTGACTTCTAAGTTTAGCTGTTTTACCTGAAGGGAAAAATCTGATCAAAAACTTCCTTGCAAGATCATCCCACGTTGATATAGAGTTGGGTGGTTCAGCTTTTAACCACCTCTTGGCTTCACCAAGTAAGGAAAATGGAAATAAGGTGAGCCGAACATAATCAGGTGACACTCCAGCGGGTATGTAAGTGTCACTTATCTCCAAAACGTTCTGGAGATGTTGTTGCGGATCTTCGTGAGGGAGACCGGTAAACTGCCCGCTAGTGTGCAAAAGTTGCACCATATTTTAATTTAACTCAAATCTCCCTACAGGCTCTGGTTTGCGGATGCTGGAATGTACATTATTAGCGTGTGGGATTGCCACCTCGCGAACCGGCCTGGCTGCTACTTCCTCGGGCACTAACACTGCCCGCACAACTGGTGGATTTGGTTGCTCCATCATAGACTGTTTAAGCAACTGCAGCTTCTTCCGAAGAGCTTCTCTACGTTGACTGTGCAATTCACGTTCTGGCTCTAAGTAAGATTCCACCAGCTCCTTGTCCCTTGCCAGTGTTCACAGAAATAAAAATCTGCAAAATACAAGCTAAGACCAAGTTGTTAACACTTAAGAAAATAAAAATACAAATACAGTAAATTTACACTAAACAAAATTTTACAAATCGCCTAGCCTCCCCGGCAACGGCGCCAAAAACTTGTTCGGTGCTGATTCGGTTAGTATTAAATATTATCAACCGACACGCAAGTGCACGTGGTCAAACAAGTAATAAAGTGGCTAAGTAGCCAAGTATCGATCCAAGGAGGCTGCTCTAGATATGTAAAACTGCCTAGTTTACTATATCTCTATTCTATTCCTAACTATGTTAACAACAATCCAACCAAGAGTTGAGTGAGTTTTTTTTGTTTCTAAACTATTTATATACTACAATTAATAACAACTATTTACTTTTGAATTTAGACAATGGATATGCACATGCCAAGGTTAAGAACGAGTAATGAACTTGATAATCATGATAATTTGGTCATCCTCTTCTTCATGTTGCTAGCCAAGAACGTTTGCCTAGAAATTAAAACTTTCGTATTTAATTTCACTTTAGAATCATAAACCATCCGTCTACATTTCTGTGATCAAATGAAATTTATGACCTAGCACTACAATTCCGGTTCCTAAATTGACTAATACGGCTTTCAAGTATATTTCTATCAGGAAAGCACATCAAAACCCAATTTTCCCAAATCAAGTTAAGAACAATACCCTATTAATTCACAACTTTCCAATTTCGTGCTCTCTCGAGTGAAATTGGACTTTTTAGATATACATTAATGGTGGCCAATCAATAATGTAGTAAGCACAAGAATTAATATAACAACATGCAAGAAGAAGAAGAAACCATATCAATTATCACCAAAATTCATTACACAAGTTCAAAACCTCAGCAAAGAAGGGAATTAGCCCATCATTCTTGGATTAATCATCCTAAAATGAGTGTAAATCATGCATACAATTGAAGGAAAGAAGAAAGGAAGAGAAGAAAACTCTTAGCTTTTCTATTCTTCAACTGCCACAAACCCACGTTCCTGCTCTCCACTTCTGAACTCCGTCTAAAAACTAAAAAACTGATTAAAAATAAACCTAAGTGTCTATTTATACTAGTGGGAAATTTTTCCCAGAATAACAAGCAACGTGTCACGGAGGCCCACGCGGAGCACTGCCTCCGTGACACGGCGTGGACGCGGACCCTCTCTGGAATTTGCAGGGTCCGGATAATTAACCTCAACGTGGCACGGAGGCCATCACGGAGGCCTATCTCCGTGCCACGGAGCTGACGCGCAGGCACACTGGAAAGTGCCAATTTATTCCACGCCCAGGTAGTGTGCTACCGCGATGGCAGCGTGGCACGGCTCCATCGCGGAGCCAGTGAAAAATGTGCCATCCAAGGTCTTTTCCACGCTCGCATCCAAGTCCAACTCCGACATAGTTCCAACACGCATTTTAGCTCCTAAAAATCACATTATCCTGCAAAACAAATGCTAATCATGTTGGTTAGTATAAATTCGCCTTTTATTACCAAATACATGATATTATATACACATTACACAACAAACAAGGTAAAAATGATACGTTTGAGTATCACTTGGGCATATAAATCTGCCCAAGATCATACATGCTGTGCTTATGTAAATTGTAGAACTTGTGCGGTGGAATTTCATTTTCCGAGTGAACTAGTTTTGGAGTGGAGGGGTAGTTCGGTTGTTCCAGCAGGTTGATTTATCTCATATCTTAAGGCAAGAAAAATTATTTCTAAGGGCGTCATGTACCATCTAGTAAGGTTTAAGGATGTTGAGTCTGAGACCCCCACTATCCAGTCAGTCCCGGTGGTGTGTGAGTATCCAGAGGTCTTCCCTGATGATTTGCTTGGCGTTCCTCCCAAGCGGGAGCTTGATTTTGGTATTCACCTTCTGACCGATACGCATCCTATATCTATTCCTTCGTACAGTATGGCTCCATTCATGCTAAAGGAATTGAAGGATCAGTTGAAGGACCTATTAGATAAGGGCTTCATCATACCGAGCAAGTCTCCCTGGGGTGCACCAGAGTTATTTTTCTGGAAGATGGATGGTTCGCTTCAGATGTGCATTAACTATCGACAATTGAACAAGGTCACCGTTAAGAATAGGTATCCTTTGCCTAGGATTGATGATTTGTTTGACCAGCTTCAGGGTGCCAAGTGTTCTCAAAGATAGATCTCAGGTCCGAGGATCATTAGCTCCCTCTCCCGAAGACAGCCTTCAGGACACAGTATAGCCATTATGAGTTTGTAGTTATGTCTTTTGGACTAACGAATGCTCCTGCAACTTTTATGGACCTGATGAACAGGATGTTCAAGAAATATATAAACATGTTCGTTATTGTGTTCATTGATGATATTCTTATATTCTCTCCAAGCAAGGAGGAGCATGTCGCTCATTTGAAAGTAGTTTTGCAGACTCTCAAGGATCGCCAATTGTATGCAAAGTTTAGTAAGTGTGAGTTTTGATTGGACTCCATGGCATTTTTGGGCCATGTAGTATCGAGTGAGTGCATAAAGGTAGATTCTCATAAAATTGAAGCTGTGAAGAATTAGCCTAGACTGGTGAATCCTTCAGATATTAGGAGTTTGTTAGGCCTAGCAGGTTACTATCAGAGATTTGTTGAGGTTTTCTCATCAATTGCAGCACCATTGACCAGTTTGACTCAGAAAAAGGTGAAGTTTCAATGGTCGGAGGCTTGTGAGAAAAGCTTCCAGGAATTGAAGACCCGACTCGCTACTGCACCGGTGTTGACCCTACCCGAGGGTACCGGTGGTTTTGTGGCGTATTGTGATGTTTCAAGAATCTGACATGGGTGCATGTTGATGCAGCATGGAAAAGTGATAGCATATGCCTCAAGACAGTTGAAAGTCCATGAGAAGAATTACCTGACCTATGATCCTGAGTTGGCCGTGGTGGTGTTTTCATTGAAGATATGGCGACATTACTTGTATGGGGTCTATGTGGATGTATTTACAGACCACAAGAGCTACAATATGTGTTCACACAGAAAGATCTCAATCTTCGGCAAAAGAGGTGGTTAGAACTACTCAAGGACTGTGATATGAGTGTCCTTTACCACCCGGGTAAGGCTAATGTAGTAGCGGACGCACTTAGTAGGATCTATATGGAGAGTGTGTCCCATGTGGAGGAGGGAAGGAAGGAGTTGGTGAAAGATGTCCATCGACTTGCAAGGTTGGGAGTTAGGTCGACTCGACTGATGGCGGCATTGTTGTGCAAAACAGATAAGAATCGTCCTTGTTGACTGATGTGAAAGCTAGACAAGATGAGGATCCGATCTTGGTAAAGCTGAAAGGAGTCATTCCTAGTCAAAAGGTGGAGGTCTTCTCCCAAGGGGGAGATGGTGTGTTGCGGTACCAGGGTCGTCTATATCTTCTAAGATGTTGATAATTTGAGGGGTCGGATATTGCATGAGGCACATAGATCCAGGTACTCTATCCATACAGGTGCCACCAAGATGTATCGTGATTTGCAAAAAATATGTTGGTGGAATGACATGAAAAAGGATATTGCAGAATTCGTAGCCTGGTGCCCGAACTGTCAGCAAGTAAAAGTCGAGAATCAAAGGCCCGGAGGCGTACTTCAGGATATTAGCATTCCCACTTGGAAGTGGGAAGAGATTAATATGGATTTTATAATAGGATTTCCCCATACCCGCTGACAATATGAGTCCATTTGGGTGGTGGATAGGTTGACCAGGGTTGCACATTTTGCACCAGTGAAAACCATAGATTCAGTAGCTGATTATGCCAAATTATATATTCGGGAGTTGGTTCGACTTCATGGAGTGCCCTTATCCATTATTTCGTACCAAGGTACTCAGTTTACCTCCTAGTTCTGGCGGTCTTCCAGAAGGGGCTTAGGACTCAGGTTAAGCTCAGTACAGCCTTTCATCTGCAAATGGATGGCCAAGAGGAACGAACAATCCAGACTCTCGAAGCCATGTTTAGGGCATGTGTGATGGACTTAAAAGGTAGTTGGGATGATCACTTGCCCTTGATCGAGGTTTTTTACAATAACAACTATCACTCCAGTATCCAAATGGCACCATTCGAGTTCCCCAATTGGTTAAAGACGTAGATCGCCCATCGGATGGTTTGAGATTGGTGAGGCAGCTATGATAGGTCCAGATTCGGTTCATAAGGCTATGGTGAAGGTTCAGTTGATAAGGGACAGGATGAAAACTGCACAGAGTCATTAAAAGTCATATGCTGATGTGAGGAGGAGAGAGTTGAAGTTCGAGGTGGACGATTAGGTATTTCTGAAGGTGTCTCCCATGAAGGGAGTCATGCGGTTCGAAAAGAAAGGAAAACTCAACCCCTTCTATGTTGGTCCCTACCGGGTTATGAGAAGAGTTGGTAAGGTAGTGTATGAGCTGGACTTTCCATCAGAGATATCTTCAGTTCATCTTGTCTTTCATGTATCGCTCTTGAAAAAGTGCTTGGGTGATCCAGCTGTAGTTGTCCCGATGGAAAGTGTTGGTGTGAGAGATAGCCTCAGTTATAAGGAAATTCTAGTTGCAATCTTGGATCGTCAGGTTCGGAGGCTGAGGAACAAAGAAGTAGCTTCAGTTAAAGTATTATGGAGGAATCAACATGTTGAAGGAGCAACATGGGAAGCCGAAGCAGATATGATGGCTAAAAATACCCATATTTATTCTCTACTGGCCTAGTTCCGAGTTGAGGTATCAGTTTCGCTCTATAACTCTATTTAGTTTCATGTTTAGTTCATGCACGTAAGTTTCTTTTATGTATATGGGTGTGTATGTGATTTGCGAATACAATTCAACTGTATATTTTGAATCGGAGGTAGTCATTCCATCGGTTTTTGAGCTAAATGATCAGTATTTGCATATGATAATTGCATGTTTCTATTTTCTACTTGTTTCCTACATTCGAGGACGAATGTTCCCAAGGGGAAGATATTATACCCCGAAGTTGCCTAAGAGTAGACCCGGGAGTTAAAAGTTGAAAACTACTAAAACTGAGGAAATTATCACAGAACGGGCGATGTAAAGACTCGTGGTATCAAACCACGGGTTGTTGTTTGCATTCATGGTGAGGGGAAGTCCGGGTGGAAATGGAGATGACGGGCGACACAATGACTCGTTGCTTTAAACAATGAGCCGTTGTTAGCAGTCGTAGAAAGAGATTGGGCTCAGCATTTGGGGATACCACGGGTCGTCTATCGACTCATGGTGAGAAGTGATGACCCATGGTCATCGATCGTCATGTGGTTGCCAGGATTTCCAGTGCATGTGATGGATAAATACCATGACTCGTTGAAACCAACCACGAGTCGTGATGAGGCTCGGGGTAAGGAGGTTCAGTTTTGGTGAAGTGGGAAACAACGGTCGAGTTGACGACCCGTTGTTCCAGAGCAGGAATCGTCTTGTCCATCTGTGGTTCAGTTTTGGAGGCTAGTCTCAGCAGTTCTCACGATGGGCCATACAATGGGTCGTCGTTCCTTCCAACGACTTGTTGGTACGACCCGTTGGACCGATTTGGACAATTTTCAGGGAAGATTTATTAAGGGCATTTTTGTCCTTTCCACGCTATAAGACCCTAAACTATGTCGTTTTAGCTTATGAAAATTGGGTTTTAAGAGGGACAATTTATTCTAAGTCTTCATTCATGCATGCAAGAGTATAGAGGGGTGATCAAAGCTGATTCAAGGCTTTACTGTTCAAATTCATCCAATTCCTTCTTAGGCATTCAAGGGGGATTAAGAATCAGTTATTTTTAGGTATATAAGGCTATCAATAGGTTTTTCCTTTCACACCCATGCCTATTCTCTATGGTTTCATGAAAATTCTATCAAAAGATTATTGGATTTTAAAGTAGAATTATATAAAAATCTAATGAATCGCTAATGGGGTTTGTGATTTTAGAATCTTATCATACTCTATGGGTTTTTGATTAGCTTTTATGATTTAAATTATTTATAATTTTATTGATTTTGATTTCTATGGAATTAAGTCTAATTATGCATGACTCATGATGAATCGACTTATGATCTACTTTTCCAATAATGATATTTACAAGCCCAACATGAATTATGATTTAAATTATGGATTTAATCAATTACCCATAATGATTTTATGAATTTCAAGCTATATGCATGATCTAAAAGTATGAATGAACTTTATGATTCATGAATTGTGTTTTGGCTGACTCACGGGCCTTATTTCATGGGTAGCTCACATATGTACATGTATGTTTATGATTATAATGATTTAACTAGCCCATGAATTCATGCATGTTATACTATGAGCACTATATATGTTTTGGGAGTAGTATGGAACACCGAGTAGGTTCGGGCTTAGGTTAAGCCCTGGATCTCACAAAGAACGTGCCACCGTAAGTATGTTGTTACCTCCTTTGTGACTATCCCCGACCCAATTGGCCCTTATCTTGGTGATATCACGCCCTTCATGGTTCTACCCTTGGCAAGGTACGAACAGCCTCCCGAATAGGTTTACAAGTCGGACTTCATGTGAGCTCATATGGGGTATGTCGGTTAAGAGAATCTCCAACTATTCCTTATGATTTATGAATGTTTATGATTATGTATTTTGGCTCAAGTCAAGTTAAGTACTGTTTTTCTCCTATGATTATGATTATAGTTGTATTACGAATGTTTTGAAAACCTTGAGCCTTATGTTATGTTATGATGTTCTACTCTTATGATCATTTATGAGTTTTATATATTTTTAAATGTCTGTTTTACTTACCTTTCATACTCGGTACATTCCACGTACTGACTGCATACTTTCTATGTTGTATCGTCTCATGATAGAGGAATCGAATCTCAGGCTCACCCTCATCAGTAGCTCCTCAAAGTTCACTATCAGAGTATTTGGTGAGACCTCTTGTTCCGAGGGCCATATGTTCAGACTCTATTGTTTTCGTTCAGTTTCAGTATTGTAGGGTTAGTTGGGGTATTGTCCCATCAACCCGTCATTCATGATTAGAGGTTTTTAAGACTATCATTTGTATTCAACTGTCATATATGGATCATGTATTGACTTTTTCTCCTTGATTATGTCATGATTTCGTTTTCCTTATGTTAAGTCTTCCGCTTATGTGAATGAATTAGATGTATTATCATGCCATAGGTTGACTTGGGGTCTCTCGGGGCTCCTTGTCCCGTGTTTACGATCCGAGTGTACGTTCGGGTCGTGATACTATCCTTCTAATTCATGCTATTCGCAATTACAGAATCATGGCTCCTCACAAAGTGAATAGTAGGAGAAATGGGACCGGAAACGACCACGAAGATGGCAACAGGGACAAGCACCAACAAGCCCCACTAGTCCATGAGCACCATGCACCAAAGACGGTTGCCCATGCTTAATTTAGGATAGCTATTCCGATGCTCACGCAGGCCTTGACCGCTAAGGTCAACTAGCAGGAAGCTACGCATGTCCTACAAAATGGTAATGTGGCGGCGGCTTGAGTTAGGGGTTTATTGACAATGAACCCACCAGAGTTCCTCGGGTCAAAAGTTGATGATGACCCGCATGAGTTTATTGACGAGATTGTGAAGATCACCCAGGTCATATGGGCGAATGGGGTTGAGTGTGCTGATTTGGCCTCATATCAGTTGAAAGGGGTCACACACATCTGGTTTCGACAATGGAAAGATAGTAGCGTCTCCGGAGCAGGCCCTGTCACTTGGGAGGAGTTCCATGTTGCGTTCCTAGATCGGTTCTTCCCTCGTGAGATTAGGGAGTTGAAGGAATTCGAGTTCGTGAATCTTAAGAAGGGGTGAATGATGGTACAAGAGTATGCCTTTGAGTTCACTCGCTTGTCGAAGTACGCCCCAGAGTTAGTGGTTGATCAGTGGGCGCGAGTGAGCGGGTTTGTTCATGGGGTGGCGTGCTATTTGGACAAAGATTATAGGACCTCTATGCTCCACCAGGATATGGATTTCCCTCGGATAGTCTTGTATGCCCAGCAGATGGAGGCAGCATATGTGAGGGAGAGAGAGGCCAAAAGGGACCGGACAGATAGCTATGGGTTTACTCACCAGAGTTCCGGTGGTAGTCACCGCCTTCAGATTCTGCAGAGATCACTAGCTCCAGCACCATCATCAGCTAGTGTTCCATCCAGACCCAAGGGTGATCAGCGGAGCAGGGCCTCAGGTTCGAGGGATCATAGGGGCATGTAGGTAGAGCGCACCTTTCTATCCTGCGGGAAATGTGGCAAGAGTCATGTCGGGGAGTGCTTGCTCAGGTCAGATATTTGTTATTGGTGTAGTAGATCTGGCCGCATGTGCTGAGCGTGTCCATTTGCTAGACAGGATGATGATAGAGGTCGAGCACAAACTACTAGGTCAGCAACAGCTCCAGCACATTCAGCTCCGTAGGGGGCATCCACTAGTGAGGGAGGCAGACAACGCCAAAACAGACTTTATGCCCTCGCCTCGCGCCAAGAGCAGGAGACTTCACCGGATGTAGTTACGAGTATGTTACAAGTGTTTCACCTTGATGCTTATGCTTTGTTATATTCAGAGGATACCTTGTCTTTTTTGACACCTTATATTGCTAGTAGCTTTAGAGTTAGTCCCGAAATTCTATCAGAACCATTCTCAGTCTCTACTCCCATTGGTGATTCAGTTGTAGCTAGGCGGGTGTACAGAAGTTGCTCGATCTCAGTATTGCATAAAGTCACCTCTGCAGACCTTGTAGATTAAGCCATGTCTGACTTTTATATTATTCTCAGCATGGATTACTTGTATGTGTGTTATGCTTCTGTGAATTGTAGAACCCGTTCGGTGGAGTTTCCTTTTTTGGGGTGAGTCGGTGTTGGAGTGGAAGGGTAGTTCGGTTGTTCCTGTAAGTCGTTTTATTTACTATCTTAAGTCAATTTCCAAAGGTTGTGTGTACCACCTAGTAAGGGTTAAGGATGTTGAGTCCGAGAGCCCGACTATCCAGTCAGTTCCGATAGTGTGTGCATACCCAAAAGTATTCCTTGATGATTTACCGGGTGTTCCTCCCGAGAGGGAAACTGATTTTACTATTGACATTCTTCCCAACACACAACCCATATCTATTCCTCCTTATAGAATGACTCTAGCCGAGCTAAAAGTGTTGAAGGAGCAATTGAAGGATCTTTTGGATAAGGGATTAATTAGACCGAGCAAGTCCCTACGGGGTGCACCAGTTCTCTTTGTCTGAAAGAAAGATGGTTTTCTTTATATGTGTATTGACTATCGATAATTGAACATGGTCACCATCAAGAACAGGTATCCTCTACCCAGGATTGATGATTTAATTTACCAGCTTTAGGGTGCTAAATGCTTTTTGAAGATAGATCTCAGATTTGAGTACCATCAGCTCAGAGTTCGGGAGAGTGACATCCCGAAGACAACCTTCAGGATGCGGTATGGTCAGTATGAGTTTGTAGTTATGTATTTTGGACTAGATCTTGGGCATAATTACATGCCAAAGTGATACTTTATAACTTAGTTTTTTCTTGTTTATGTATTTAATTATGTACATTTTCATGCCTTTTTATATAAATGAGAAGAAATATTAACCAACATGATTAGTCTTTGTTTTTGAAGGAAATAATGCATTGGAGGACCCAATCTATGATTTGGTGAAGTGGAGGAATGATATCGGGAGCGAAACACCAAAGTTGGAATAAATTGGGCGATTTCCATAGGGATTCCGCAATACCACCGTGTCACGGAGGCAGTGATCCGCGATACACACCGTGTCACGGAGGCAACGCTCCGCGATACACGGCGTGTTATGGAGGCAGTGCTCCGCGATACACTCCGTGACACGTTGCTTTTTATTCCGGGAAAAATTCCCACTAGTATAAATAGAACACTTAGGTTTTATTTTAAACATTCCGACTTGGTTGAGCAAGAACGTGGGTTACAGGCAGTTGAGGGGACGAAAATTCTAGGGTTCTTCTCTATCTCTTTCTCTTTTATCTCAATTGTTTGTATGATTTATACTCATTTGATGATGTTTAATCCACAAATGAGTGGCTAAATTCACTTCTTGCTGAGGTTAAGAACAATTGTAGTGGAATGTAATTGTTGATCATTTTAGTTTTCATCTTTTCTTCACTGGTTGTTCTATCAATTCTTGTTCTTACTGCATTAATGTTTGGCCAATGTTAATGTATATCTAAAAAATCCAATTTTGATTTTGAGAAGGAAATAAATTGGAAAGTTGTGAATTGGTAGGATATGATCTCTTCTTAGTTTTGGAAAATTGAGAATTGATATACATTCAGAATAGAAATATATCTGAAAGTCTTATTAGTCAATTAAGAAATCGATTTTGTATGGCTAGAACATGAAATTCTTTTATCACAGAAATGTAGATTGAAGGTTCATGATTCTTAAGTTGGATAGGAGACGAAAGTTCCAATCCGTAGGCAATAATTCTTGACTAGCAACCGAAGGAAAGATTAACTAAATTGTATCGATAAATTAATTCCCTGCATGTTCGTTTTAACCTCAGCATGCTCATTACTATAGTTCAGACTCACTTTATAATTTTGTCTTAGATTCGTATAAATTAGGAACCTAAAACTCTCGAAATATTATTTATTTGGTTGTCTGTATTCTTAAAGATATAGTTCATTAACACTTAAGTTAATTTTTACCGTAGCTCAGTCCCTGTGGGATCGATATTTGGCTTTACTTAAGCCACTTTACTACTTGTTCGACCATGTGCACTTGCGTGTAGTCACCAAATCACTGAACAAGTTTTTGGCGGCGTTGCCAGGGACTGGCAATTGGTAAATTTACTTTCTTAGTGTTAGTTTACAAATTCTATATAAGTGCTGACAACTTGGTCTTAGCCTTGCTCTTGCAGGTATAGAATTCTTGTGTTAGTCTTATTTTTGAAATAAAAATAAAAATAAAAATAAAAATTGTAGATATTTGTTTTAATTCTTTTGATTTTTTTTGGATACCCTTCTTGACATGACATCATGGAATACAAATGGTTTAAATGGTGGATACTCATATTTTGGCGAATCTTGTCTGAATTGCGGAGGACCCCACTTGTGGCAACACTGTAACATGTGCAATATATGTGGTGGTCAAGATGGCCATTGGGATGGCTGTCCGAATGCATACTCCCCTCCCCCAAGCCCCTACTATGATCTTTCTGTTGTTTTTGCTGAATATAGGCATGATAAAAATGAGGACTTGGGACGCCAAGCTCGAATAGAAGACATGATGAAACAGCTCCTTGAGCAAACAGAAGCAACGAAGGAGGCGATGGAAGCATTGAGAATTCAACAAGAAGAGAATGGAGAGGCTTTAGAAAGGATGAGCATCAAAGTCATGAAGATGATTGCTGAGGCTGAAGCTTGTGGTAAATTGCAGGTAATGGTTTTAGGCGATACTCAAGAGGAACTACAAGAAGAAGACAAGGGTGAATTTTTTGATGAAGCCCGACAATTAGAATCTCTTGAGTGTCCCCGTGATTGGCTCACACTTATGGAAAATCCATTCATGGAACTAGAGATAGAGTATCCCCCAGTTGACATTAATGGAGAGATAGATGTCGATGCTGAGAAGGTGTATACCAGTAAGGAGGTCAAGCACAATGCAGTTTCAGAGTTGAGGTGTATTGGACCACACTCGAAGCATTTTTCGACATTAAGTTTGGTTGACAACCGAGAAATAGAGTCTTCCAAGCTTATAGAGAAATGTCTAGAGGAGGACCAAGCCCCGTATATTTTGAAATTTGTTGACTCAGAGAGACAAAATGACTTCGCTTAAGGGCCAATAAGTTCAAAAGGCAACATCTACTTCTTGGTGCTTACAATTTTTCACCACCACCCCTGGAGCATAAGAGGAAATTAGAGAAGAAATTAGGGGTGAGATTCGTATCCTCAAGGTGGAGGAAAAAGTGGTGAAACTTGATACGTCGTGCCGCGACGTAAAATTAGGCGCTGCTTGGAAGGCAACCCAAGGGTACCATGGGTACCATTTTAATTTCTTGCATTTAAGTTGATTTTATTTATTTTTCATCTTGTGTTGTTTTGGTGGAAAGTTAAGCACAGATGGAGGGGAAGTCTGAGTACCGTGGAGGAGCAAGATAACAAGCATGGAAGAGAAAAAGTGTGGGGTCGAACACCCACTTGTGCAAAGTTGAAGAAAAGCATGCTGTTAGCTAGGCCTAAAGGCCTCAGGGAGTATTTCTCACCCTCTTTAAATGTTAAGTTGATGCTATGGGGACATAGCATGATTCAAGTGTGGGGTGAGGAAAATTTTAAAATTTTTGTGCTTAACGATTTTTGGTGAATGTAATGCTTGTGAGAAATATTTGAAATTTTTTTTTTGTGAGTCAAGCATGACTTCATTACCCATTGGTTTTTCTTTTCGGTTCTTTTTCGACTGGGGGTCTTTGAACCGAAGAATAAAAAAAAAAATTCTTTGTATGTATATAATGTTTGTAGTCATAGTTAGAGACTATTTCCGACGATTGATGGATGACGACTGTCTTGAGGAAAAATTAGTCAGTAGGTTGGTTTTTGAACCCGTAGCTAATTGATGACTTGATGTTCTTGTTATGTGCTATGCATGATTGTAAGATACAAGTGTGGTCAGTGTTGAAGCATGTAAGAAGTGTATAACTTTGTGTGAGACACTTAGGCTCTTGAATTTGACTCAATGTGATTGAAGCTTAATTTTGAATTCTTGTGATTAGTTGAGTTAAGAGTCTGCAGAATGTGTCTTGAATTAAGCATGTGCTGTGAGTGTAAGTTTTTCGAATATTCCGTACTATTGTGGAATGTCTAGAAGTTGCTTGGTGTGTATATAAAACGAAATGAAGGATGTGAATTGTAGGAGATGATTTAGGCATTTCTTTGAATGAACCTAAATGTTATCCCTCACTTTACCTACCTTGAATATTTAATCCTAGTTAGCCCCATTGAGCCTTGAGCCTATTCTTTGATAGCTACAACATAAGCTTAATTCTTTTTCTTCCATTAGCCTTGAATTTGATCCAAAACTCCGAAGCGCTTAAGTGAAAAATCCGAAAGAGTGAAGGAGTGAGAATTGGGAAAAAGAAGGAAAAGTAGCAAGTTGTAAAAGTTGAGAAAAGGACAAAGGTGCACTTGTGTGAAAATGGTTGATTATTAGTAGGGAGTAAGAAAATAATGAATGAAAAAATTGCTTAAGTACTCCTTACTACTAAGCTGAGTGTGCTTAAAGAAAGGGGAACAAGACGAAAAAAATTTCAGGATTGAAAAGAATGAGGGTGTAGTAAGAGAAGAGATATCCTTAATGAAGGTTGAAGTTATTAAAAGCGCTTGGGGGAAGATAGTCACTATTACTGGCCAGAATAGTACCTACCCGTCCCTTAGCTTACATTACAACCCATTAAGTCCTACTTGATCTTACGTTCATACATCCTTAAATGAGTGGAGTAAAACACTAAGGGCAAGCTTATGGGTCACTACATGATGCATGTGAATTCTTTGTTAGAGCGAGCGTAATTTTTATTCATATACCATACTTGGTGTGATTTGAATATTTGTGAGTAAAAAGGGTAACTCTCTTGTTGTGAGGGCACATGTTTAATGAGAGATAACATCAATGTCGGATTTCTTGATCAGTTAATTTGCATGAGTTTGCCAAGATTGAGAGTCGATTCTTGAGGTTAGGAAGTCTTAACAGAGTTGTATATCATTTCATTGATTAAATCGTGCATGCTCTATTTTCAACTTGTTATCTTAAATATCATTATAGCCATAGCTTGAATTATCTTACTAAATTAGCTATGTGTGAGTCTTCATGTGCATGCGATGTAAAAGGTTTGTTCGAGGACGAACAAGACTTTAAGTGTGGGGTTGTGATCTTGGGAATAATTACATGCCAAAGTGATACTTTATAACTTAGTTTTGTCTTGTTTATGTATTTAATTATGTACATTTTCATGCCTTTTTATATAAATGAGAAGAAATATTAACCAACATGATTAGTCTTTGTTTTTGAAGGAAATAATGCATTGGAGGACCCAATCTATGATTTGGTGAAGTGGAGGAATGATATCGGGAGCGAAACACCAAAGTTGGAATAAATTGGGAGATTTCCAGAGTGCTCCGCGATACCACCGTGTCACGGAGGCAGTGCTCCGCGATACACTCCGTGACACATTTCTTGTTATTCCGGGAAAAATTCCCACTAGTATAAATAACACACTTAGGTTTTATTTTAAACATTCTAACTTGGTTGAGCAAGAGCGTGGGTTACAGGCAGTTGAAGGGACGAAAATTCTAGGGTTCTTCTCTATCTCTTTCTCTTTTATCTCAATTGTTTGTACGATTTATACTCATTTGATGATGTTTAATCCACAAATGAGTGGCTAAATTCACTTTTTGCTGAGGTTAAGAACAATTGTAGTGGAATGTAATTGTTGATCATTTTAGTTTTCATCTTTTCTTCACTGGTTGTTCTATCAATTCTTGTTCTTACTGCATTAATGTTTGGCCAATGTTAATGTATATCTAAAAAACCCAATTTTGATTTTGAGAAGGAAATAAATTGGAAAGTTGTGAATTGGTAGGATATGATCTCTTGTTAGTTTGAGAAAATTGAGAATTGATTTACATTTAGAATAGAAATATATCTGAAAGTCTTATTAGTCAATTAAGGAATCGATTTTGTATGGCTAGAACATGAAATTCTTTTATCACAGAAATGTAGATTGAAGGTTCATGATTCTTAAGTTGGATAGGAGACGAAAGTTCCAATCCATAGGCAATAATTCTTGACTAGCAACTGAAGGAAAGATTAACTGAATTGTATCAATAAATTAATTCCCTGCATGTTCGTTTTAACCTCAGCATGCTCACTACTATAGTTTCGACTCACTTTATAATTTTGTCTTAGATTCGTATAAATTAGGAACCTACAACTCTTGAAATATTATTTATTTGGTTGTCTGCATTCTTAAAGATATAGTTCATTAACACTTAAGTTAATTATTACCGTCGCTTAGTCCCTATAGGATCGATACTTGGATTTACTTAAGCCACTTTACTACTTGTTCGACCACGTGCACTTGCGTGTAGTCACCAAATCACCGAACAGGACTAACGAATGCTCCTGCAGCTTTTATGGACTTGATGAGTAGGGTGTTCGAGCCATATTGGGATCTGTTCGTGATTGTGTTTATTGATGACATCCTGATATATTCTCGGAGCGAGAGGAGCATGTCGCTCATTTGAGAATAGTGCTACATACTCTCAAGGATCGCCAATTAAATGCCAAATTCAGCAAGTGTGAGTTTTGGTTGAACTCAGTAGTGTTTTTGGGCCATGTGGTGTCAAGTGAGGGCATACAGGTTGAATCTTAGAAAATAGAAGCGGTGAAGAATTGGCCTAGACCGGTGAATCCTTCAGATATCAGGAGTTTCTTGGGCTTAGCGGGCTACTATCAGACACTTGTTGAAGGTTTCTCATCTATTGCAGCACCCTTGACCAAATTGACCTAGAAGAAGGTTAAATTCCAATTGTCGGAGGCTTATGAGAGGAGCTTTCAGGAGTTAAATGCTCGACTTACCTCAATACTGATGTTAACCCAACCTAAGGGCATTGATGGGTTCGTGGTGCATTGTGATGCTTCACGGATCGAACTTGGGTTTGTATTGATGCAGCATGGGAAAGTTATAGCATATGCCTCCAGACAGCTGAAAGTTCATGAGAATAATTATCCAATCCATGATTTGAATTGGAAGTGGTGGTATTCTCCTTAAAGATATTGCGATATAATTTGTACGGGGTCCACGTGGATGTGTTTACAGATCATAAGAGTCTACAAAATGTATTCACTCAAAAGAATCTCAATCTTCAGCAAAGGAGGTGGTTAGAGCTACTGAAGGACTATGATATGAGCATGTTTTACCATATGGGCAAGCCAAATGTAGTAGCAGACGCACTTAGTAGACTCTCCATGGAAAGTGTGTCCCATGTGGATGAGGGGAAGAAGGAGCTAGTGAAGGACGTTGCTCGACTTGCAAGGTTGGGAGTTTGGTTGGTCGACTTGACTGATGGCGGTGTTATTGTTTAGAATGGATCGAAATCATCTTTGGTAACTAATGTAAAATCCAGACAAGACGAGGACCCGATTTTGGTAAAATTAAAGGAAGTTGTTAAGCATTAGAAGGTAGAGGTCTTCTCCAAAGGGGAAGATGGTGTGATTCGATACCAGGGTCACTTATGTGTTCTGGATGTTGATGATTTTAGAGACCGAATGTTGCACGAGGCTCAAGAAGTCAGGTATTCTATACATCCAGGTGTCACCAAGATGTACCGTGACCTACGGGAAGTCTATTGGTGGAATGGCATGAAGAAGGACAGTAGAATTTGTGGCTAAGTGTCTAAACTGTCAACAGGTGAAGGTTGAGCACCAAAGACCCAAAGCTATGCTCCAAGACATTTGCATCGCTACGTGGAAGTGGGAAGAGATTAATATGGACTTTATAACCGGGTTGCCTCGCACTTGCAGACAGTATGACTCCATTTGGGTTATTATAGACAGGTTGACCAAGGCGGCTCATTTCTACCGGTGAAAACTACCGGTTCAGCCGAGGATTATGCTAACCTATACATTCAACAGTTGCTTCGATTGTATGGAGTGCCCTTGTCCATCATATTAGATAGAGGTACTTAGTTTACATCTAAGTTTTGGAGATCTTTTCAAAAGGGACTTGGCACTCAGGTCAAGCTTAGCACAACATTTAACACGCAAACAGATGGTAAGGCGGAGAGTACTATTCAGACTCTTCAGGATATGTTGAGAGCCTGTGTTATTGATTTCAAGGGTAGTTCAGATGATCATTTTCCTCTCATTGAGTTTTCATATAACAACAACTACCATTCTAGCATTCAGATGGCTCCATTTGAGGCTCTCTACGAGCGGAGATGTAGATCACCTATTGGTTGGTTTGAAGTTGGTGAGGCTACCTTGATAGGTCCAAATTCAGTCTGTGAGTCTATGGAGAAAGTTTAGTTGATAAGGGAGAGGTCGAAAACAGCTCAAAGTTGTCAAAAGTCCTATGCAGATATGAGAAGAAGAGAACTTGAATTTGAAGTTGATGATTGGGTATTTCTAAAGGTGTCTCCCATGAAGGGAGTGATGAGGTTCGAAAAGAAGGGGAAACTTAGTCCCCGCTATGGCGGCCCTTACCGGATTGTGAAACAGGTTGGCAAGGTGGCATATGAGTTAGAGTTTCTCTCAGAATTAGCTTTCGTGCATCCTGTATTTCATGTATTGCTCTTAAAGAAGTGTTTGGGTGATCCAGCTCTAGTTATCCTGGTGGATAGTGTCTGGGTGAAAGACAACCTTAGTTATGATGAGGTTTTGGTGCAAATATTTGATCGTCAGGTTCAAAGGATAAGGAACAAGGAAGTAGCATCAGTCAAAGTGTTATGGAGGAATCAGCATGTTGAAGGAGCTATGTGGGAAGCCGAAGCAGACATGACGGCTAGATACCCAGATTTATTCTCTACCGACTCAATTTCAGCTTGAGGAACCAGTTTTTCCCTATCACCCTAATTAGTTTTCATGTTCAGTCATATGCCCAAGTTTCTTTTATGTATATGGATGTATGTATGATTCGTGAATTCAGTTCGGCTATGTAGCTTGAATCGGAGATAGTCTTTCCGTCAGGTTTTGGCTTAAATGATCAGTATTTGAGTATGATGTTTGCATTTTTCTTCTTTTCTGTATGATTTTCAAAATTCCAGGATGAATGTTCCCAAGGGGGAGATACTGTTATACCCCAAAAACCCAAAGATCAGACCCGGGAGTTAAAGCGGAGAAAATTTGAAATCTGGCATCAGGTCACAGACCGGGCTGTGATGTGACCCATGGGGATAGACCAGGAGTCCTCGGATGACTCATGGTGAGGTTTAGGATGTGATTTTGAAATTTGGGATTTAAGGTTCCCACGGACATGACCACGAGTCATGGTCAAACCTCACGACTCATTGAGTCAGTCATGGGAAGTGGTGACTGAGAAGGAGAAGGGAGATGGTAGTGTACACCACGGAAGGACCCCACGACTCGTGGTTAGTCACCACGATTGATGGGACGGGTCGTGATCAACAGAGGAAAATTATTTGAAATTTGGGGAAGTGCATGTGATGGATGATGCCACGAGTCAAGGTCTTGAGTAACAAGTCATTAGGTCCCTCGTGGGGGCTGACGAGCAATTATTTTCTGCGAAATTATTAAGGGAATTCTCATTATTCCTATGATCTAAGGTCCTATACTACGTCGTTTTCAGAGTGTATTAAGATAGATTAAATCATTCTAACCTATTCAAAACTCATGCATGCAAGTTAGAGAGAGTTAGAGAGGAGATAAGCCTTAGCCCTTCCAATTCTTCTCAAATCCTTCTTGGACAATACAGAAAGTGTAAGAATCAGCAATAATCAGGTATGTAGAGTTATGAATGGGTGAATCCGTTCACACCCATGCCCAAACTCTCTCTATCATGAAATTCCTATAATGATTCTATGGGGTTTTAACCCAATGCATGAAATTTTGAATTCTCTATATGGGGATGATCTAGATGAGTTATTACTATCGAATTATGAATTATGGGCAAGTTTAACATTTTTTCCATCTAAATCATGTTTCATGCTTTTTAAAATGAAAATGCCCATTCATAAAAAGTTCGTGAAAGTTAAGATTTATGATGAATGTTCATGTATGATGAAGTATTGATGATGAAATGTATGTTTTCAAGTTACCCATGTTTATAATCATGATTTTAAGTGAAATAAGTATTTTTCAAGAATGTTAAAGTATTGGGCAATGCCCATATGTTCAAATATGATTTATTATTTAGGAAATGGATTTCATGATTGATCGATTTATGATATTGACTAATTAAAGGGTCTTTAATTCATGGCTAATCATGTATGAAAAGGGGATCAACGATGTTAAATGTTTATTTGTCCATGAATCTCATGAATGATGTTTATGATTTACATATGAGCCTAATGTGCATGTTTTTGGGTGCAGTGTCTAGCATCGAGTAGCTCGGCATTCAAAGGACTACACCGATGTCTCATAACTATGTGCCACCGTAGGTTCATATTGATACATTACAATGTTAATGGATCTCCCCTTTCGTAATATCACATAATGCACGTCCCTTGCCTAGCAAGCCAGGGATGACTCTGCCCACTTGAGTGAGGTAGTTGGGGCATCATGTAAGGCTTTGCCATGATGGTGTCAGTTATGATGAGTCCTCCCATTGTTACGCATGTGTTTATTGCATTATTATGTTTATATTATTTTGGATCAAGTGATGATTTATAAAGTTTCTCTTACTATTATGATAATGAATGGATTAGGAATGATTTGAAAACCTTGAGCCTTATGTTATCTTATGATATTGATGTTATGAGCATGTTGTTCCACTCTTATGATCTCTTATTAGCTTTTATGTATTTTTAATGTCTGTTTTACTTACCTTACATAATCGGTACATTCCACATACTAACCGCATACTCTATGTTGTATCATTTCATGATACAATCCCCGGCTCTCAGACTCAGCCCTATTCTTAGCCAGCCTCCCAGAGTTAGCATGCTACGCTCGTGGTGAGTCCTCATCTCCCGAGGACCATGTTTTATCAGATTTCTCTGTGCATGTTCAGTTTTCTAGACTTGTCGGGTTAGTTGGGGGTGTTGTCCTATCAACCCATTATATATGTTAGTGGCTTTCAAACCATGTGTGGTATCCAACTATAATGTATGAATTACATTCCTCATTCTATGTATGTCATGATTATGCTTTCGCAATGTTATTACATTGAGTATTCTCTTTGATTGATCGAGTTATATGTACGCTCATGCTATGGGTCAACTTGGAGTCTCTCAGGGCTCCTTGTCCCATGTTACAATCCGGGTCTACATTCAGATTGTGACATTGAAGGCGACATTTCACAAATTTTTATCAGCGATTCACCAGTTGGATCACCAAACACACCCCAACTTCCATGTATATTGTTTAAAGCCGGTCTTTACCGGATGTTTGCGGATTGGTATCGACATTCCACTGGAAAGTCATTGGTTTCTTCTTCTATCCCCTTATTCTATTCATCTCTTGCAATAGGGTGGTGATAGCACTCAAAACATACCACCTACCAAAGTATGAAGCGGACGTTGTCAATAAAGCACTTAAGTAGAGGTTGGGGTCGATCCCACAGGGAATAGGGAAGAGCTAGATTACAGCTGGTAAGTGAACTTGTTAGTTAGTTACTCAAAAATTTGGGGATTCTAAAGAAAATCAATAACAAAAAAATTATCAAAAGTTCGGTTTTTGAATCAATATTAAAGGATAACTAGGGTTTGTGTTCCCCATGGATTCATAACTGCTTTAGGTATGCACTCGCGATCATCATCAATACTTACTTATAGAACTGATAACAAAGGTTCATTAAAATGACCGACCAGTCCCTATTGAATGACTATATTCAATTACTCGACCAAGTCTCATGAGCGGTTTCAAACTATCCGTTATCACTAAGTTCTAGATTTAACAATCCTTCGACTACAACTCAAGTTAATACAATGATCATCAAGATCAAGGCTCCATTGTAATTCTCTTTTCCTAATCTCTACCTCATAGACCTAAGCATGTAAAGAATTCAGGAAAGTCCTAAAGTTGCGCACCATTAAGAGACGTCTAAGCATTAAAAGAATATAATATAAGCATTTAGTATTGGTTTAGAATCACTTTGTCCAACCCTAGCTTGTTAATCCACCATGGTTCCCACAACCCTAGCTATGGAGGTTTTAGCCTCTCATAGTTGCAAGGTTGTGATTTGCATTCATGATTAAGAACATAAATAAATACTTACAATTATGGATGAAAAAGAAACTTCTTTTAATAAATTAGCAAAATCTTCAATAACAAGTAGCAAGAACAAGAAGAATTCAAGAAAAGGTTGATCACAAGTCAAATCAACTCAATTTTCTCCTTTCTCAATGTTTTCTAACTATTCTTTCACATCCACACACATCCACTTGAAAAATAAAATATAAAGTGTATTTATACAGACATAAAGTGTCTGTACCATGAACCTATGAGCCGTACCTTCCTCTCGTACATTATTGACTACCTGAATTTTGGCTAAGTGTTGGATCCTGGTATGATTCATATCTGTGTCCTACGAGTCATACTGTACTTCTGTGGCTTGACTCAGAGACTTTGAAATAATTTTGAAGTCCATCATGAATGCTATGATATGACTCGTACCTTCGTTCCACGATTCGTATTGTCTATCTGTAGCAGGAGTCAGCCTTTTGTGAAAATCTTTTGAATCTTTTCATGAATTCTTCACCACGACTTGTACAAGCTTTTTATGACTCGTACTAAGACTCGTATAATGCACCTCTTCATCCTTAGCCTTCTGCAACTTCTTATGACCAGTAGTACGACTTGTAAGACCTTCCTACGGCTCGTACTGTGAACTATGAGTTGAGCCTACTTTGCACACTTTTCGGATAACTTTTGCACATTTTAGCTCCAACACCAATTTATCTTGTAACCAAAGGAGAAGTTCCTTATATCCACATAAATACACCTAGGTCCATGCTATTTTCTCAGTTTTGAGCATCGAAATTGCTGTAAATCCACAGCATGTCAACACCCTCAACTTAAGACTTTTGCATGTCCTCAGGCAAAGAAAAGAAAAACTAAACACGACGCTCAACTAGAAAATAAAATTAAGATACTACAACAAATACTTAAACAAAACTTGCACTTTCCATACAACCTTTTCTGATCCTTTTCCATGGACCAACATCAGCTAATGTATTACAAGCGACCTCAAAACATAATAAACAAGGATCACAACATGTCATCTAGCTATCAACAGGCAGTCAAGTCATCACCAATGTTTTTCACACAGACCATTGGCAAAAGTAAACATAGTCCATGTACCCTCACAACCAATGAAGTCGCCACTCATAGAAGTAATATCAAATATGTATGGGACTAGACAAATGAAGCTCTCACCCTCACAAGGAAGTTCCAAGTACCATGTATCAGATACCACAGGCTTGCCCTTATTTTCTCTGCTTCGGTTTATCGGATGGTCAAATTAGGATCACTATAGGACTTTGTATAGCTTGTAACGTAGGCTTAGGGCGGGACACGATAAAGATGAGGGATTTTTAAGTGACGATCCCTTCCTTAGCACTACATACGTCGGCGTCACCTTTCACCTACTTCACCCTTTATTCTTTCATTCCCTTTTCTTCCATTTTCACCTCTTTTATATACATTTGCATGGGTGTGGTGTATTTTCAACTTTTTTAGCATTTTCGTTTTCTTTTGAAATTTCTTTTTCAAGATTCTCCATATCTTTCATCTCTTTTCTTTTCACTTTACCACACCTCATTTTTCACCCTTTTCTCTTTTCTTTCCCTTTTTCTCGTTCCCACCATTTACGCACAAACTTAAGCATTTTGCCTATATTGAGGTTCATAGTATCCAAGGAAGGACCAGGGCCAAAATAGGTTCACTATAAACAAATGGGTACAATTTATTGGTTAATCAAAGAAAAAATATGGGTCAATTAAGGCTCAAACTTGGGATCAAGGGATTCATGTAATTTTTGTAGGGTCATATAGGCTAAAAGTGAGCTAAAAAAAATGAACTATGATCATATCCTAACCAACCATCCTTGGCCTATGCGAAGACCAACCAGGCAAGTTCTAGATCTTCAAAACAATACCGAACTAAGTACTATACCTCACTCCCTCATGGTACATGAACTATTTTCACCTTACCTGTCTGGTTTGTACACGGCTTAACAAGACTACTCATGTTAATAAACTAAATGACATCAACAATTCCATAAAATTCATGTGTGCAGTCACAAATACATAGCTAATGCATAAGAAAAATTTTAAAACAGGGTTAAATTTGAACTTTACAAACATCAAAACTAGCGCAATTTATTGGCAGAGTAATCCTAAGATACTTTCTAATCAAACAAAAATCACAAACTAAGAAAAATAAAAATCCTAAACATGCTGGTTCTACTACATAGCATGCCTGAGGGAAAAGAAACACGACAAGAAAAATTCTCAGAAGAATAAAAGATTTCCAAAAATCACAAGTATATCCCTCCCTTTTTTTGAAAAGTTAGCTTCGTCCCCGAAGCATGAACTACAAGAACATAGGGAAGAGAACATACCTGTGGTGCTCTAGGCGCTCCTATCATCTTGTAGAGGTGGTACCTCCGCTGCAATCATGGAGCTAGCGGTGGCCGGCGTGCTCAATAATGTGTCAACAGAGGGAGTGGTCCCCCTCAATAGTCGTGCCTGCTTCGACGGCCTTTGTAACAATCTGAGCTGAATGTGGCTAACCCAAAGGGTCATGGCCACTGGAAAGCTCAAGCTGAGCCATGGTGGAGCTACCTGCTCCTCTAGCTCGCTCCTGCAGCTCAGAAAATTGCGTTTCATGAGTCTGCAGGCTCTCTGCTCTGGCCATCTTGCGCTCTTTTCTCTCCTTCTTCCTTCTCTTTCTCAGGCTCTACTCTCCAGCATCCTCAGCAGCTCTTTTCTTCCCCTTATCACCAGAACTTACGTCGGCTCCCAATATGTTGCCAAATCAATCTCCTCATTAGGCTTGGCATCTAGGTCCGGAAGAGTAGGGGCTGCTATAACTGTCTGTTATCGTGATGACAACTCAACTACATGGATCTGAAGAGCCCCCAACTCTTCAAAGAGACTGCTGGTGTCTGTATGCTCCACCATCCGTACATTGAATCAGCTCTCAAATCCGTCTAAGCGAGCATGTAGAGTCTAAGATGCTTCCTCTATCTTTAACTTGACCCATGGCTTTACATTTTCCATCATGGCCTGAATCTTTCGCTCCGCCATGGTCAACCATTTGGCCAACTTTTGGAGGAATTCCTGTGGCACCAAAATATGCCCTTTTGGTGTTTGAGTCTGCAGGCTAGGAAGTGGTGCAACTAAGGTGCTAGGAGCTGACTCTGAATAATCGGCGTCTGTAACCGGTGTCTTGCTCTGCTCCTGTGTAATGGGGAAATTCACCTGTGCGTCCCTTGCTGGCTAGATTACTGGAATCATGTTGGGAATCCTGGCTCGGCTTATCCAGTTCATCTCATCCTGGATAAGGTCTATGTCTGCAACCCTCTAGCCTCTAATCTGCCGCTCCTCGCCCCGTCGTACTGGCACCCCTGCCTTTGTGCATAACCTAAATGCAAGACTCAGGAATGGGATAGTAGTGCTCACTCCCACCGCCCGGTCTCTTATCTCCTCTGCTATGATCCTCGGGATATTGATGGGGTAACAGGACATGAGGAATGCCACTAAAGTTGTCCTATCAGCACTCAATGTGTTGTCGTTGACTGTGGGTGCTAACCCATGGTGTACTAGTGTCCAGCAGGCTTTTTCTATGAAATTGAGTGAGTTCTTTGTAACCTGTTTTCCACCAGTAACCCACACAGCTTCTTCCTTGTTCTCAGCAATCACCACTACCAGCCATTTCAGCTGCCTCTCCTGCTCCTCCAAACCCAGCTGCCTAATCTGCTTCATTTCTTCCACCCTGTACTCGTATTCTGGCATCGTTCTTATAGGCAGGAATTGAGGTCCATACAGAATTCAGCAATGGTCTGCTCAAAGATATCAACCTTTCAACCTCGAACCATAACACTCTCCAGATGGGGCTGGTCTTTTATTTTCTGCCCCTCCTTCGCCTTTATCTCCATGGTGGCCAAATAGTTGGCGTAGAACTCCCAGATCATTTCTTCTATATACTGGGCTGGAGTCTTGGCCATCCACTCGAAACCATAGAAACTGAATATCTGCTTCATCTCCTCAACTTCGTTGAGTGAGTTAGTGAGGATCTGCAGCTCTTCTTGGATGCTTCTCCTTGGCTTATTTTTGGCGTTGAGAGAGATGCCCTGCTCATAGATCTCTCTAGCTCCCGGCACTTTCCACCAGACTATGCGATTCTCTCTGAGTGAAGTCTGTTCCTGTGCAGCATTAGGAGCCTCCTCCTCTGATTCTTCACTGCCACTCTCTTCTCCAGTTTGGTTCTCTCCTGACCCTTCTTCAGTATTTAAGTCATTCCCCCACTCCTGATGTTCTTCTCTAGCTCCATCCTCAGACTGGGGGGCTTGATCAGATGTGGCAGTGGCTGCTTCGGCTTGGGCCTTTGCTTTTTCCCTAGTGGTTTTGGTTCCGTCAGTGTCAGAGGTGTCTATCTGGTAGTCCTCAAGTGAACCACTAGGGTAATTTCTTACTTGTCCAGCCTCAGACTCAAATGTTTCATCAACTAATGTTCTCCAAGCTATTATTTTGGATGCCTTTCACTTCTGTGACATTGTACCTGTAGGAAAAAAAGTTAGGATTCCATTTTTGAAAAAGAAGAATTAGAAAGGAAAGTTTCAAATTCTCATCATGGGTCAACAATACGGGTCGTACCATGAAGGTACGACTCCTATGAAGTCCCAAAAACTCTGCATGTTTATTATGACTCACAGGTATGACTCATATCACGAAGGTACAATCTGTACCTTGAGTCTTCTGATGGAGCCCCAACATTATTATTTCTATGGATTTTTCCACGACTCGTGATATGATCCGCAGGTCGATTCCACGAATTGTAGGAAGGACTTTTTATGAAACCTTGTTCAATTTTGTGGTAAAAGTGCTCAGTACAACTCGTAATGACAAACTACGATCTGTACTGTGCTTCATACAACTTTCAGGCCTTAGTCGAATTTCTTTTTCAGTTTTCTAATGTTCTCTTGTCACATTTTTGGGTACTCAGATTTCCCCAGGTCTAGGCATATCATTCAATCAATTTAACCCATGCTCAATTCTCCCCTTTTTAATTACTACCCGTAACTCATTGTGAATGGTTCATGCCCTAACTTCATCAACATTATAAAGTATCACCCAGTCATAAATAACTTCCAACACCATGATCATTGCCTTTTTATTCAAAGATTTTTCAAGCATAATTCATGAAGCACAGGGGTTTTGACATCATCACTTTTGGCATATGGTTGTTATCAATACTCAAAGAAATATACTTACTTGTTAGATGCTTCTTCAACTAGTAATAAATGTTTAGAGTTTAGAGGAACTTGGTTTTAACAACAAAATTTTCTCGATTCGTCTACGGTATGAGTTACAGGTGTGTGGGGCAAATAAGTGTAGTTTGTGAGTCGTGGGTTGTTCTCATGGGAGAGGAGTCGGTTTAGGTATGAGTTTTAAATAGGTGCGGAGGGTAGATTTAAAAATCTAGGCTGAGTCGGGTTAATTTGTTTATTTTACCCATCATGACTCGTACCATGAGTCATAAGAAGTCCCAATGACTCGTCCCTTGTACTCGTTAGAATTTTAAAGACTTACCTGAGAACCTATGAGTGCATCCTATGACTCATACAACTGAGATACGATCCGTATGATGACTCGTAGATCTATGCTTTAAATTATTTCTCTGATCCTCACCACGACTGCTGCTACGCCTCGTAGGATACCATTACGAGTCGTACTGGGGATCGTAGCAGCTGCTATTTCATCCTCCTATTTGTAGGTTCCCTGCACACTAAGCACACATTAGTTCAATCACTTGGGTTGCCTCCCAAGAAACGCTTGATTTAATGTCGCGGCATGATGCAGGTGGCCTGGTTACTCAGACTTCACCAAACCACCACTTAGGTTGCCTCCCAAGAAGCGTTTGATTTAATGTCACGGCACGATGCAAGTCTCTTGACTACTCAGAATTCGTCAACTGATTCATACTCATTCTCCAATGCTAAGATTACACTATATTCCTTGGGTTGCTTCATTGTTTCGACAGATGTTGAAAGTGACCACTTCTTTGTTTAATCTGAACTTCAGTAGGCCAGCCTTTACATCTACTAGAGCCTTCCCGATTGTAAGGAATAGTCACCCCAAAATGATGGGGACCTCATAATCAACCTTGCAATCTAAAATCACGAAGTCTGCTGGGAATATAAATTTGTCTACCTTGACAAGCACATCGAATAGGATTCCCACTAGCTTTTTAACAGTTCTGCCGGCCATCAGTAGCCGCATGTTGGTCGGTGTGGGGGCTCCCGATCCTAATTTCTTGAACGTTGCTAAGGGAATCAAATTAATGCTAGCTCCCAGATCGCAGAGTGCCCTTGCAAACACGACATTGCCAACCGTACATGGTATAGTGAAAGCACCTGGGTCTTCCTTCTTCTGATCTGGGAACCTTGTAGCTATGGCACTATAGTGATGTACATTGTCAATAGGCTTATACCTTACCGATCTCGTCTTAGTCACCAAGTCCTTCATAGACTTTGCATATCCTGGCATTTGTTCTAATACCTTGACCAATGGTATGTTCATAGATAGTTGGTTTAGTATTGAGAGGAATTTATGAAACTTACCATTTTCTGCCTTTTTCTTCATTCTTTGAGGGAACGGTGGTGGTGGTCATGGGATAGCTTTATGCACTTGAGTTTCCTCTTGATCAATGCCAAGTTCCTTCTGACCTCTTCGGGCCCCATGCAACTCAACATTCTCCATCTCAACACCCATATCATCTTCCTCAATTATGCTCTCTTTCTTCCGCTCAACTTCAACTGGGAAAGGGGGGTCAATTGTGGTTTTGACACTCCTAGTCATCACCTCCATGCAATGGCCATCATTCTTTGGATTCTGGATGGTGTTGCTAGGCAGTGTACCCTTTTGTCTAGGGTTTAGTGATGCTGATAGTTGCCCAAGCTGCTGCTCAATCTGCTTGATGGCAGTTGCATGAGATTCCACTCTCTGTCCCATACATGATATATCTCCTCTTATCTCCTTTAATTGCTCATTAGTGGACCTCAACTTTTTCAACATTTTGGCCATCATACTTTCTAACTTTGATTTCCCAGCCTCCCCCTCTCGTGCATTAGGAGGAACATAAACTCCAGCTCGGTTATTGCAGTAACCATCGTTCCTTCTCCATTCTCCTTCGTGCTCACGATTGCGGCTCCTATCTCTGTACTCATTTTGGTTGTAGTTGTCTCTGTACTGGTTCCGACCTTGATTTCTATAACCTTGGAGCCAATTGTCTTGTCCATACACTTGGGCGTTGGCTCGAAAACCCGCCACTTGGCTATCCAGGAAGTTTGCCTCTTCCTTAGAATTAGAGTGATCAACTCCTTGCTCCATTCCTTAAGTTCCTACTGCATTTACCTTTTTGGCTCCAGCTCCCATATTATGCTTTGTCAGCAAGTCAAATGATATGCACATATGAGCCAACTCTTGGTCTTGTTCTTCTTCTTTCTTTCGTTGGGTCTGCAGTCAAACCATCAACATATGTACCGACCACTGCATCAGCCTCCCTCATATGCCAGGCTCTGTTCGTCTTAGTCACCCTATCAAGAATAGTGGCAGCTTACTCCCAGGTGTGACTCATCAACGCTCCTCCTGTAACCATGTATGCTACATCTTTGGTGTTATTATTCAACAACCTGCAAAAGATTTCCAACAAACTGTAATCTGGGATTTTGTGATTTGGGCACTTTGTCAACTTATTTTTGAACCTCAACCAAGTTTCGTAAAGTGCCTCTATCTTAATTTGTCGGAAATTATAGATCTCATCTTTTAGCTACAACATTCTGGAGGGGGGAAGAATCTCTTCAAGAAGGCCTATTTGAGCTCCCTCCAGTTGGTTATGGAGTCACTGAGCAACTCTGATAACCATAAAGTGGCTTCCCCTGATAGAGAGAAAGGGAAAAGTCTGAGTCGTATGGCATCCTGGATTACTCCAGGCAACCTATATGCCTTGCATATTCCTACGAAGTTCATCAAGTGCAGGTTGGCATTATCCGCTGCGTGACCACTAAACATCCCTTTCATGTTTGACAATTGAATCATGGTGCTAGTAATATCGAATTTGGCCCCAGCGGGTAGTGGTGGTGGCACAATTGCTCCAGTCAACCCAACTTCATTAATGTCTAGGTCCTCATCATCGAAGAGCTGAGGGGAAAATCTATGAGCTCTGTTGCCCCTCCCGTATTGACCAACATTTACAACCTCTTCTCTTCCATCATCTGCATCCTGCAGTTCAGCTTGCCTAGCTAGTTTGGCTTTCCTAGCTTCTTCAGCTATGCAGGCTTCTCTTTGATCTTAGTTCTCCATTCTGTGTAGTGCTCGTTCGATTTCTGGATTTAATGGAATAAGGGGATCTCCACTACTCTGAGTGCTTTGCATTCATCGAAGAACATCTTGTGGGTATCAAAAACAAGAAAAAAAAACATAATTAAGGAAATAACTACCAAAATCCAAAAACAAGCAAATAACCTAGTCTTAGCCTATTCCCTGGCAACGGCGCCACTTTTTGATAACGCTCAAACCATACCACCTACCGAAGTATGAAGCGGACGTTGTCAATAAAGAACCCAACTAGAGGTTGGGGTCGATCCCAATGGGAATAGGGAAGAGGTAGATTACAGCCGGTAAGTGAACTTGTTAGGGAGTTACTCCAAATTTGGGGAATTCTAAAGAAAAGACATAACAAAAACAATTATCAAAAGTTCGGTTTTGAATCAATATTAAAGGTTAACTAGGGTTTGTGTTCCACATAGATTCATAATTTCTTTAGATATACACTCGTGATCATCACCAATACTTACTTATAGAACTAATAACAAAGGTTCATTCAAATGACTGACCAGTCCCTATTGAATGACTATACTCAATTACTCGACCAAATCTCATGAGCG
Source organism: Datura wrightii (assembly GCA_035772735.1). Classification (NCBI taxonomy): domain Eukaryota; kingdom Viridiplantae; phylum Streptophyta; class Magnoliopsida; order Solanales; family Solanaceae; genus Datura; species Datura wrightii. The sequence goes on along the minus strand of JASDFA010000027.1, from coordinate 25,538,495 downwards.
GTTTCAAACTATCCGTAATCACTAAGTTCCATATTTAACTATCCTTCAACCATAGCTCAAGTTATTACAATGATCATCAAGATCAAGGCTCCGTTGTAATTCTCTCTTGCTAATCTCTACCTCTTAGCCCTAAGCAAGTAAGGAATTCGGGCAAGTCCTAATGTTGCGGACCGTTAAGAAATGTTTAAACATGAAAAGAATACAATATAAGCATTTAGTATTGGTTTAGAATCACTTTGTGCAACCCTATCTTGTTAATCCAACATGGTTCCCACAACCCTAGCTATGGAGGTTTTAACCTCTCATAGTTGCAAGGTTGTGATTTGCATTCATGATTAAGAACATAAATCAATACATACAATTATGGATGAGAAAAACATAAATGAATACTTACAATTATGGATGAGAAAGAAACTTCCTTTAATAAATCAGCAAAATCTTCAAGAATAAGTAGCAAGAACAAGAAGAACTCAAGAAAAGGTTGATCACAAGTCGAATCAACTCAATTCTCTCTTTTCTCAATGTTTTCTAACTATTCTCTCACCTCCACACACATCCACTTGAAAATAAAACATAAAACATATTTATATAGGCATAAAAATCCTTTTCCTAGGCTAATAGGGTGAATTTCCATTTCTAGTTCCGCCAGTGCCACGACCGATCCATACAATGAACCTATGAGTCATACCTTCCTCACGTACATAATTATCTGGCTGAATTTTGGCTATGTGTTGGATCCTAGTACGACTCGTACATATGTCCTATGAGTCGTACTATACTTCTGTGGCTTGACTTTGAGACTTTGAAATAATTCTGAAGTCCATCACGAATGCTATGGTGCAACTCGTACCTTCATTCCACGATTCGTATTGTCTATCCGTAGTAAGAGTCAGCCTCTTGTGCAAATCTTATGAATCTTTTCATGACTTCTTCACCACAACTCGTTCAAGCTTTGTACCACTCATACTGAGACTCGTATAATGCACCTCTTCATCCTTAGCCTTCTGCAACTTCTCATGACCAGCAGTATGACTCGTAAGACCTTCCTACGACTTATACTGTGAACTATGAATTGAGTATATTTTGTACAATTTTCGGCTAACTTTTTTCACATTTTAGCTCCAACACCAATTTATCCTTTAACCAAAGGAAAAGTGCCTTATATTGTAATACGTCAAAAGTGCGTAAGAATAGACCCGGGAGGTTAAAAGTTGAAAACTGCAGAAATTGGGAAAATTTTGCATAGGACGGGCCAAGGAAAGACTCATGGTACCAAACCACGAGTCATCGTATGCAGTCGTTGGGTAGGAGAGTGTTGGTGGGAATGGAGGGAACGAGTGGTATGACGACCCGTTGTGAGATACAATGGGCCATCCTTTATAGTCATGGGGAAACATGGATTTCAGTAGGTGGAATGCACGGTCCTACCAACGACTCGTTATGAGATTTAACGACCCGTCGTCACCAATCGTCATTAGGTTGCAAGGAATTCCAGTGTAGATCATGGATCAAGACCACGAGTCGTGGTGAGGCCTGTGGTAAGCAAGTTCAGATTTTGGGATGAACAAACGACGGATGGTGTAACTGATCATTGTTTCAAAGGACGAGTCATCCTATCCATCCGTTGGTTAGTTTCGAAAGTAAGCCACAATAGTGCAAACCACGAGCAATAGAACGGGTCGTCATTAGCTCTAACGACTCATTTGTTTTGTCCGTTAGTTCAACTCGGCCAGTTTTCTAGCTAGATTCATTAAGGGCATTTTCGACTTTTCCATGCTAAGAGACCTTAAACTACGTCATTTTAGCTTATGAAGGGTGGGTTTTTAGGGGGATAATTTATTCTAAGTCCCCATTCATGCATGCAAGATCATAGAGATGTAATCTAAGGTGATTCAAGGCTCTTCTCTTCAATTCTTCAATTTCATTCTTGGGCGTCAAAGAAGAGTTAGAATTTGAAAATCCCAGGTATGTAAGATAATCAATAGGAGAATTCTTCCACACCCATGCTCCTACTCTATGATTTTACTTAAAATTTATCAAAAACTCATGGGATTTTGTACTTTATTTATAAAAATCAAATGATTTAATTATGGGTTTTGTGATTTTGAAATATTACCATAATCTATGGATTTTGATCATCTTTTGAGATTTAAATTGATTATAATATTGTCGATTTTGATTTCTAAGCAATTAATCTTAATTATGCCTGCCCCATGATGAATCAATTTATGATATATTTTTCCATTGATGTTCTTTACAAGCCCAGCATGAATTATGTTTTAAATTATGTATTTATTATGTTATCCATTATGATTTTATGAAATTTGAGCTATATGCATGATCTACAAGTATGTATGAATCTTATTAATCATGAATTATGTTTTTGGCTGACTCACAGGCCTCATGTCATGGCTAGATCACATATGTTCAAGCATGTTTACGATTATCATGATTTAACTAGACCATAAATTCATGTATGTATTATTATGAGCACTATATACGTTTTGGGAGTAGTATTGAACACCGAGTAGGTTCGTGGCTCATGTTATGCCTCGGATCTTATGAACTACGTGTCGTCGTAGGTATGTTGGGACCACGACAAAAATGGCCCTTTTTATGGTGATATCACACTTTCATGGTTCTACCTTTGTCAAGGTACGAACAACCTCCTAACTAGGGTTATAAGTCGGGCTTCATGTGTGCTCATATGGGGTATGTCGGTTAAGAAAATCTCCCACTGTTCCTCACGATTTATGCATGTTACGATTATGTATGTTGGCTCAAGTCATGTTAAGTAAAGCTCTTCTATTATGATTATAATTATGTTTATGTTACAAATGTTTTGAAAACCTTGAGCCGTATGATATGTTATTATGATTTATGATACGAGCATGATGTCCTACTCTTATGATCATTTATGAATTTTATACATGTTTTACATGTTTGTTTACTTACCTTGCATACTCAATACATTCCATATAATGATCGCATACTTTCTATGCTATATCATTTCATGATACAAGTCCCAATTCTCAGGCTCATCCTCACCTATAGATAGTTTCAAATTTGCTCTCAGTGCTCTTGGTGAGTCCTCATGTTTCGAGGGCTGTATGTTCATACTCTATGTTGTTCTTTCAGTTTCTGGATGTTGGATTAGTTGGGGAGTTGTCCCATCAATCTGTCATTCATGTTCAGAGGCTTAGCAGACTACAAATTATATTCAACCGTATTGTATAAGTCTTGTATTGCTTTATCCTTTGGCTATGTTATGATTACGTTATTTTATGTTAAGTCTTCCGCTCATGTGATTGAATTAGATGTATGCTCATGCCATGGGTCGACTTGGGGTCTCTAGGGGCTCCTTGTCCCGTGTCTACAATCTGGGTGTATGTTTGGGTCGTGACAAACTTGATATCAGAGACATAGGTTTATGTGTCCTTGGGAGTTTAAAAGCCACGTTAGGTAGAGTCTTTTTCTTGGGTATGAAGCGTGCCACACTTATGACAAAGAGGCTACTAGACATTTTAGGAAATGTTCCCTTCTTGCATGATCTATGTCCTGCAATGAAAAGCCTTTCTATGCTTCTAATCCGTGCTATTCACAATTGCAGAATTATCGCACCTCAAAGGGTGAATAGAAGGAGGAATGGAGTTGGTGTAGGCCACGAGGATCGTAACAGTTATAAGCATCATCTAGCCCCACTAGTTCACGAGCCTCAGGCACCGGAGCCAGCCGCTCATGCTGAGTTCCGAGCTACCATTCAGATGCTTGCGCAGACCTTGACCGCTCAGGTCAATCAGCAGGCCATTGCGCATATTCCACAAAATGGCAATGCGGCGGCGGCTCAAGTCAAGACTTCTTGATGATGAGCCTGCTGGAGTTTTTGGGGTCCAAGATAGATGAGGACCCACATGATTTCATTGATGAGATTGTCAAGATCACCCAGGTTATGGGGGTGAGTAGTGTTGAGTGCACAGAGTTGGCCTCCTACCAGTTGAAGGGGGTTGCGCATATCTGGTTCCGCCAATGGAAGGACAGAAGGGTCACAAGAGCAGGTCCAATCACATGGGAGGAGTTTTAGGTTGCATTCCTAGATCAGTTCTTCCCTCAAGAGATGAGGGAGTTGAAAGCAGCTGAGTTCGTAAACTTAAAGCAAGGAAGGATGACTGTTCAAGAGTATGCACTTGAGTTCACCCGCTTGTCTAAGTATGCCCCCGAGTTAGTGGCCGACCAACGGGCGCGGGTGAGCAGGTTTATGCATGGTATAGCAGGTTTTCTTGGATAAGGACTTTCGGACAACTATGCTCTATCAGTACATGAACTTCCCTCGCATACTGTTGTACGCCCAGCAGATGGAGGCGGCACATTCGAGGGAGTGGGAGGCCAAGAGCCCCAGGACGGAGGACCACAGATTCTCTCAGCAAAGGTCTGGTGGTGGGCATCGATAGCAGACCCATCAGAGATAATCATCCCTAGAATCTTCTGTATTGAGTGTGCCATCTAGGCCCCAACACGGTCAAAGGGGGTGAGCGTCAGGCTTGAGGGGTCATAGCAGCAGACCCGCAGATTCTAACATTCCAGCTTGTCCAGGTGCGGCTGAGGACACACAGGCTAGTGCTTGGCAGGGTCAGGACCTTGTTTCGAATGTGGGCAATCTGGACATATGCTCAGAGATTGTTTTGCTATGAGACAGGATCAGGTTGGGGGCCGAGGCCCAACTTCTAGTTCAGCAGCCCCTCCCTACACACAGCACATCAGGGGGCATCTACTAGCAAAGGTAGCGGGCAGCGCCTGAATAGACTCTATGCCTTAGCCATTCATCAGGAGCATGAGGCCTCACCAGATGTGGTTACCAGTATGTTGAGAGTTTCCCATGTTGATATGTATGCTTTGTTATATCCGGAGGCTACCCTATCTTTTGTAACACTATATACAACCAGTAGCTTAAGAGTCAGTCCCAATGTCTTGTTAGAGCCCTTCTCAGTTTCTACTCCAGTAGGTGATTCAGTTATAGCTAGATGGGTGTATAGACATTACCCGGTCACAGTTCTTCATAAGGTCACCTCAGCAGATTTGATAGCGTTAGCCATGACCGATTTTGATGTTTATTCTCGGCATGGATTGGCTATTTGCATGCTATGCCTCAGTTAATTGTAGAACCCGATCTATAAAGTTCATATTCCCGGGTGAGTCAGTCTTAGAATGGAAATGTAGTTCAACTGTGCCTATAGGTAGATTCATTTCCTACCTTAAGGCTTGATAGATGATTTCTAAGGGTTGTTTGTACCATCTAGTTAGGGTTAAGGACGTGGAGTCCGAGACCCCGACAATTCAGTCAGTTCTAGTAGTATGTGAGTACCCAGAGATCTTTCCTGATGATCTGCCAGGTGTACCTCCCGAGCGAGAGATTGATTTCGGTATAGATCTTCTTTCCGGCACTCATCCTATATCTATTCCACCCTACAGAATGGCTCCTCCGAGTTAAAGGAGTTGAAGGATCAATTGAAGACTTGTTAGATAAGGGCTTTATTAGGCTGAGTAAGTCTTCATGGGGTGCACTGGTATTATTTGTTCGAAAGAAGGACGGTTCCTTTCACATGTGTATTGATTATCGGTAGTTGAATAAGGTTACCGTCAAGAAAACTTACCCCTTACCCAAAATTGATGGTTTTTTTGACCAGCTTCAGGATGCCAGGCGTTTCTACAAGATTGATCTCAGGTACGGGTATCATCAGCTCAGGGTTGGGGAGAGTAACATTCCAAAAACCACTTTCAGGACTCGGTATGGTCATTACGAATTTGTTTATGTCATTTGGACTAACCAATGCCCCTGCAACTTTTATGAATCTAATGAACAAGATGTTCAAGGAATATCTAGACATGTTCGTGATTGTGTTTATCGATGATATCCTCATATACTCTCCGAGCGAGGAGGAGCATGCTGCTCACTTAAGAGTAGTGCTTCAAACCTTTAAGGACCAGCAATTATATGCGAAGTTCAGTAAATACGAGTTTTGGTTGGACTTGGTGGTGTTCTCATTGAATATATGGCGGCATTACTTGTATCGGGTCCACACGGATGTATTCAAGGATCACAAAAGCTTGCAATATGTGTTCATACAGAAAGATCTAAATCTTCGGCAAAAGAGGTGGTTGGAGTTACTAAAGGACTACAACATGAGTGTTCTTTACCACTAGGGCAAGGCTAATGTGGTTGCAGATGTGCTTAGCAGGCTCTCTATAGAGAGTGTGTCTCACGTGGATGAGGGAAAGAAGGATTTGGTGAAACATCTCTATCGACTAGCAAGGTTGGGACTTAGATTAGTCGACTTGATCGATGGCGGTATTGTTGTGCCAAACAGGTCAGAATCATCCTCGGTGGTTGATGTCAAGTCTAGGCAAGACAGGGATCCGATTTTGAGGAAGCTGAAGGAAGCGGTGCGGAGTCAAAAGGTGGAGGTGTTCTCCCAAGGGGGAGATGGTGTGCTATGATACCAGGGTCATCTATGTGTCCAATACGTTGATGATTTGAGAGTTCGAATATTACATGAGGCACATGGTACTAGATATTCTATCCATTCGGGATCCACAAAAATGTATCGGGACTTGCGAGAAATATATTAGTGGGATGGTATGAAGAAGGATATTTCAGAGTTCGTAACCAAATGTCCAAACTGTCAGCAAGTGAACGTCGAACATCAAAGGCCGAGAGGTGTGCTTTAGGATATTAGAATTCCCACATGGAAGTGGGAAGAGATCAATATGGATTTCATTACAAGCCGACCTCATACTCGACGACACTATGATTTCATTTGGGTGGTGGTAGACAGGTTAACTATGGCTGCACATTTTCTACCAATCAAGACCATGGATACAGCGGATGATTATGCCAAATTGTATATTCGGGAGTTCATTTGACTTCATTGAGTGCCCTTGTCGATTATTTCAGATCGAGGTACTCAATTTACCTCCTAGTTCTGCTGGCCTTTTCAAAAGGGACTTGGGACTCAAGTTAAGCTCAATACAGCCTTTCATCCGCAAAAAGATGGCCAGGCGGAAGAACGATCCAGACCCTCGAGGATATGTTGAAGGCATGTGTGATGGACTTCAAAGGTAGTTGGGATAATCATTTGCCATTGATCAAGTTTTCCTATAACAACAGCTATCACTCTTGCATCCAGATGGCGCCGCTCGAGGCTCTTTATAGGAGGAGGTATAGATTGCCCATCGGATGGTTTGAAGTTGGAGAAACCACAATGATATGGCCTGATTCGGTTCATGAGGCCATGGTAAAGGTTCAGTTGATAAGGTACAAGAAGAAGATCACTCAGAGTCGACAGAAATCATATGTTGATGTGAGGAGGAGGGACCTAGAGTTTGAGGTGGACGATTGGGTATTTCTAAAGGTATCTCCCATGAAGGGAGTTATTGATAACGCTCAAACCACACTTCCAACTGAAGTATAAAGCGGACGTTGTTAATAAAGAACCCAACTAAGAGGTTGGGGTCGAACCCACAGGGAATATGGAAGATCTAGATTACAGTCGGTAGATGAACTTGCATGGTAATTACTTCACAATGGGGGGAATTCTTATAAAAATCAATAATAGAAATAAACAGCGGTCAAGATTATATTTGTGAATCAATAATTAAAGGAATAACTAGGATTTGGGTTCCCCATGGGTTCATAACAGCTTTGGGTATACACTCGTGATCTTTACCAATACTTACTTAAAGAATTGATAACTTAGGTTCATTCAAATTATCGACCAATCCCTATTGAATGACTATCCTCAATCACTTGACCAAGTCTCATGAGTTTTGATAACTAACCGTTTTCACTAAGTTCTAGATATAACTATCCTGCGGCCACAGCTCAAGTTAGTACAATGATCATCAAGATCAAGGCTCTGTTGTAATTCTCTTTCCCTAATCTCTACCTCTTCGACCAAAGCAAGTAAAGAATTCAGGAACTTCCTAACGTTGTACACCGCTAAGAATCATTAAAGATGAAGAGAATACAATATAAGTAATTAGTATTAGTTTTAGACTCACTTTGTGCTACCCTAACTAGTTAATCCACCATGGTTCCCACAACCGTAGCTATGGAGGTTTTAGCTTCTCATAGTTGCAAGGTTGTGATTTGTGTTCATGATTGAAAACATAAAACAATACTTACAAAGAAGATTGAAAACAAAACAATTCCTTCAATTAAACCATGAAATCTTGAAACACAAGTAGCAAGAACAAGATAAATTCCAGAAAAGGTTGATCACAAGATTGAACCAACTCAATTCTATCTTCCAATGATGTAAAACTCCTCACTACAATGTTTTCCTACCAGAATAAAGTGTATTCGCCGTCCTCTATGAAAAATAAAACATAAAAAGTATTTATAGGGACACAAGAATCCTTTTCCTAAACTAACAGGACTGCTTTCCATATCTGTAGCCGACCTCGTCACGAGTCCACCTACGACTCATAGGGGCTTCTCACGGGCCGTGGCATCAACTCGTGGCTTGAAGTGTTGGCTGAATTTTGGCTAAGTGTTGGGCCAAGGTACGATTCATACCAACATCCTACGACTCATACATTGCACCCATGGCTTGATCCTGATATTTTGAACTTTGTCTGAACTTCACCACGACCGGTATGGTACGACTCATACCTTCATCTCACGAGTCGTGGGGTACTCTCGTACTCAGAATCAACCTCCTGTATAATTCTTCTGGATTTCATCATGACTGACTTACCACGACTCGTACCACCATAGTATGATCCATGACAAGTCTCAGGGGATCAATCTTCCAGGTTAAACTTTCAGCTTCTCATCAAGGCCCTCAGTACGACTCGTAGGTCCGTCCTATGGATCGTACTGTGGACTACACTTTTTTCCCTTTGTTGCACACTTTTGGCTTCCTTTTACAATTTATTGTTCCAACACCCATTTATCCTGAAATCAAAGGAAAAGGGCCTCATATCCACATAAATACACCTAAGTCCATGCTATTTTCTTAGTTTTGAGTGTCAATAGTGTTGTAAATTCACAGCACATCAACACCCTTATCTTAAGAATTTTGCATGTCCTCAGGCAAAGAAAAAGAAAAACTAAACACGATGCTCAACTAGAAAATAAACTTAAGATAGTACAACCAAAACTCAAACAAATTTGTGCACTGTATATATACAAACTCTATTGACCCTTCCTCTTGAAACATCATCAGCTAATGTATTGCAAGCAACACCAAAACATCATATTCAGGGATCAATACATATCATCTAGCTATCAATCAAGCAATCAAGTCATCACCTATGTGTTTCACACAGACCAATGGTAAAAGCAAACATAATCCATGTACCTTCACAAAAAATGAAGTCCCCACTCTAGTATGAAGTATCAAATGAAACATGGGACTAGGCAAATGAAGCACTCACTCTCTGAAAGAACTGCAAGTATTATGCATCAAATTCGATAGGCTTTCCCTTATTTTCTATGCTTTAGTTTGTTAGATAGTCAAATTAAGATCACTACAGGACTTGATATGGCTTGTAATGTAGGCTTAGGGCTGGACATGATAAAGATGAATGATTTTATTTGTGATTATCTCTTCCTTGGCACTATATTCATTGGCTACACCATTCTCCTATTTCACCCTTCGTTCTTTTTGTCTTCCTTTCTTCCCCTTTTTTCCATTTTAAGAATATTTGCATGGGTGAGGTGATTTTTCACATTTTTCAGAAACTTCAACATATTTTGAATTTTTTTTCTCAATATTCTCAAATTTTCATCTTTTTACTTTTTCACCTCACCACACCTTTTTTCACCATTTTTTTTCTTTTCTTTCCTTTTCTCCCGCTACCACCATTTACGCACCCCTACTTTAGTCACCCTCAACTTAAGCATTTTGCTTATGTTGAGGTTCACAATATCCAAGGAAGGACCACGGCCAAACAGGTTCATTATAAATAAATGGGTACGGTTAACAGGTAAATCAAAGAAATATGGTCTATTAAGGCTCAAACTTGGACCAAGGGGTTCATGAAACTTTGGTAGGGAAATATAGGCTAAAAGTGAGCTAAAACAAAAATGGCCTATGATCATATCCTAACCAACCATTCTAAACCTATGCAGAGACCAACCAGGCAAGTTCTAGATCATCAACAATATACCGCAATAAATACTAAGACCTCACTCACACATGGTACACGAACTATTTTTACTTTACCTGTCTGGTTCATACATGGCTTAAAAAGACTAGCACTATTAATAACTAAATGACTTAAAACGATCCACAAAAATCATGCATTGTTTTCACAAATACACAACAAAATTTTTAAACAGGGTCAATTTTTTCAAAAACAACAAAACTAGTGCATATCCATTGGCTGAGTATTCCTCAGTTACTTTCTAACCAAACAAAAAAAGTCAAAAATAAAAACAAAAATCCTACCACCTGCCGGTTCTACTAGATAGCATGCTTGAGGGAAAAGAAACACTACAAGAAAAAACCTCAGACGAACAAAAATTCAAAAAATATAAGTACACCCCCCTTTTAGAAAAATGAACTTAGTCCCCGAAGCATAAAATATAAGCAAGTAGGGAAAAGGACATACCTGTGGCTACTCAGACTTCTCCTTTCATGGGTTGCCTCATATGCAGCGCCTGATTTAACGTCGCGGCACAACGTTACTTTTGTGACTTCTTAGGTATCATAAAGGTATATTTCCTCCACTAAGGTTGGCAGCTGATCATGTTCCATCTTTGAGTTTTTGGGTGGAGGGTTTATCCCTAGATGAAAACCTGAGGAAGTCACAAAAGAAAAACAAAGGAAAAAATGAAAAAAGTAAAGTAACTAACAAAAAGTCAAATACAAGCTAAAAACCTAGTCTTAGTCGTATTCCCCGGCAACGGCGCCACTTTTTGATAACGCTCAAACCACACTTCCAACTGAAGTATGAAGCAGACGTTGTCAATAAAGAACCTAACTAAGAGGTTGGGATTGAACCCACAGGGAATATGAAAGATTTATATTACAGTTGGTAGATGAACTTGTATGGTAATTATTTCACAATGGGGGGAATTCTAATAAAAATCAATAATAGAAATAAACATCGGTCAAGATTATATTTGTGAATCAATAATTAAAGGAGTAACTAGGGTTTGTGTTCCCCATAGGTTCATAACAGCTTTGGATATACATGCGTGATCTTTACCAATACTTACTTAAAGAACTGATAACTTACGTTCATTCAAATGATCGACCAATCCCTATTGAATGACTATCTTCAATCACTTCACCAAGTTTCATGAGTTTTGCAAACTAACCGTTATCACTAAGTTCCAGATATAACTATCCTGCGACCACAACTCAAGTTAATACAATGATCATCAAGATCAAGGCTTTGTTGTAATTCTCTTTTCCTAATCTCTACCTCTTCGACCAAAGCAAGTAAAGAATTCAGGCACTTTCTAACATTGTACACTGCTAAGAATGATTAAAGATGAAGAAAATACAATATAAGTAATTATTATTGGTTTTAGACTCACTTTGTGCAACCCTAACTAGTTAATCCATCATGGTTCTCACAACCCTAGCTATGGAGGTTTTAACCTCTCATAGTTGCAAAGTTGTCATTTGTGTTCGTGATTGAAAACATAAAACAATACTTACAAAGATTATTTAAAAAAAATAATTCCTTCAATTAAACCACGAAATCTTGAAAAACAAGTAGCAAGAACAAGATGAATTCAAGAAAAGGTTGATCACAAGGTTGAACCAACTCAATTCTCTCTTCCAATAATGTAAAACTTCTTACTACAATGTTTTCCTACCAGAATTAAGTCTATTCATCGTCCTCTATGAAAAATAAAACATAAAAAGTATTTATATGGACACAAGAATCCTTTTCCTAAACTAACAAGACTGCTTTCCATATCTGTAGCCGACCTCGTCACGAGTCCACCTACGACTCATAGGGGCTTCTCACGGACCGTGGCATCAACTCATGGCCAGACTTCCAGGTTAAACTTTCAGCTTCTTATCAAGGCCCTCAGTACAACTCGTAGGTCCATCCTATGGATCGTACTGTGGAATGCACTTTTTGCCCTTTTTTGCACACTTTTAGCTTTCTTTTACAATTTATTGTTCCAACACCCATTTATCCTGAAATCTAAAGAAAAGGGCCTCATATCCACATAAATACACCTAAGTCCATGTTATTTTCTTAGTTTTGAGCATCAATAGTGTTTTAAATCCACATCACATCAGTGATGCGGTTCGGGATAAGGGGAAACTCAGTCCCCGCTATGTTGGTCCCTATCGGGTTGTAAGGAGAGTTGGTAAGGTGGCGTATGAGTTGGACTTGCCATCGAAGTTATCTTCAGTTTATCCCATGTTTCATGTGTCACTTTTGAAGAAGTGTTTGGGTGATCCAGCTTTAGTAGTTTCGGTGGACAGCGTTGGTATAAAAGACAACCTTAGTTATGAAGGGATTCTCGTTGAAATATTGGATCGTCAGGTTCGGAATCTAAGAAACCATGATATAAATTCAGTTAAGGTATTATGGAGTAATCAGCATGTTGAGGGAGCTACATGGGAAGCCAAAGCAGATATGATGGCTAAATACCCATATTAATTCTCTACCGGCTCAATTTCGACTTGAGGTACCAATCTTGCCCCATGACTCTATTTAGTTTCCATGTTCAGTTCATGTGTTAAAATTTCTTTTATGTTTATGAATGTTAATGTGAAGCATGAGATCAGTTCAGCTATGTGTTATGAATCGGAGATAGTTATTCCGTAAACTTTTGGTTAAAATGATCAGTATTTGAGTATGATAATTGTATGTCTCGGATTTCTACTCATTTCTAACATTTGAGGATGAATATTCCCAAGGTGGAGATATTATAATACCTCGGAAGTGCGTAAGAATAGACCCGGGAGGTTAAATGTTGAAAACTACATAAACTGGGAAAAATTTGCACAGGACGGGCCAAGGAATGACTCGTGGTCCCAAACCACGAGTCATTTTATGCAGTCGTTGGTTAGGGGAGAGTTTGTGGCAGTGGAGGCAACGAGTGGTATGACGACCCATTGTGAGATACAATGGGCAGTCCTTTGCAGTCGTGGTGAAACATGGATTTCAGCAGGTGGGATACAATGGGTCTACCAACGACTCTTTGTGAGATGTAACGCCCCGTTGCTACCGGTCATCATTGTGTTGCAAGGAATTCAAGTATAGATGAAGGATCAATACCACGACTCATTAGAAGGAACCACGTGTGTTGGTGAGGCCCGTGGTAAGCAGGTTCAGATTTTGGGATGAGCAAACAACAGATGGTGTAAGGGATCGTGGTTTCAGAGGACGAGTCATCCTGTCCGTCCGTTTGTTAATTCCGGAAGTAAGATTCAGCAGTGCAAACCACGAGAGATAGAACGGGTTGTCGTTAGCTTTAACGACCCGTTGTTTCCGTCCGTTAGTTCAACCCGACCAGTTTTCAAGATAGATTCAGTAAGGCATTTTCAACTTTTCCATGCTAAGAGACCCTAAACTATGTTGTTTTAGCTTATGAAGGGTGGGTTTTACGGGGATAATTTATTCTAAATCCCCATTCATGCATGCAAGATCATAGAGAGGTAACCTAAGGTGATTCAAGTCTCTTCTCTTCAATTCTTCCAATTTCATTCATGGGCATCTAAGGAGAGTTAAAATTTGATAATCCCAGGTACGTAAGATCATCAATGGGTGAATTCTTCCACACCCATGCTCCTACTCTATGATTTTACTTAAAATTTATCAAAAACTCATGGGGTCTTGTAATTTATTTATAAAAATCAAATGATTTAATTATGGGTTTTGTGATTTTGAAATATTCATAATCTATGGATTTTGATCATCTTTTGTGATTTAAATTGATTATAATATTGTTGATTTTGATTTCTAAGCAGTTAAGCTTAATTATGCATGCCCCATGATGAATCGATTTATGATCTATTTTTCCATTGATGTTCTTTACAAGCCCAACATGAATTATGTTCTAAATTATGAACTTATTATGTTATCCATTATGATTTTATTAAATTCAAGCTATGTGCATGATCTACAAGTATGTATGAATCTTATTAATCATGAATTATGTTTTTGGCCGACTCACGGGCCTCATATCATGGCTAGATCACATATGTTCAAGCATATTTACGATTATCATGATTTAACTAGCCCATGAACTCATGTATGTATTATTATGAGCACTATATACGTTTTGGGAGTAGTATCGAACACCGAGTAGGTTCGGGGCTCTGTTTAAGCCTCGGATCTCATGAACTACGTGCCGCCATAGGTATGTTGGGATCCCTTTCATGTTAGTCCCTGGCCCAAATGGCCCTTTTCATGGTGATATCACACTTTCATGGTTCTACCCTTGGTAAGGTACGAACATCCTCCCGACTAGGGTTACAAGTCGAGCTTCATGTGTGCTCACATGGGGTATGTCGTTTAAGAGAATCTCCCATTGTTCCTCATGATTTATGCATGTTACAATTATGTATGTTGGCTCAAGTCATGTTAAGTAAAGCTCTTCTATTATGATTATGATTATGTTTATGTTACGAACGTTTTGAAAACCTTGAGTCGTATGATATGTTAGTATAATTTACAATACGAGCATGTTGTCCTACTCTTATAATCATATACGAATTTTATACATGTTTTAAATTTCCATTTTACTTACCTTGCATACTCAGTACATTCCACGTACTGACCGCATACATTCTATGTTGTATCATTTCATGATACAGGTCCCAATTCTCAGGCTCATCCTCACCTGTAGATAGTTTTAGATTTTCTCTCAGTGCTCTTGGTGAGTCCTCATGTTTTGAGGGTTGTATGTTCATACTCTATGTTGTTCTTTCAGTTTTTGGATATTGAATTAGCCGGGGAGTTGTCCCATCAACCTGTCCTTCATGTTTAAAGGCTTATCAGACTACAAATTGTATTCAGTCATATTGTATAAGTCTTGTATTTCTTTTCCCTTTGGCTATGTTATTATTACGTTCTTTTATGTTAAGTCTTCCGCTCATGTGATTGAATTAGATGTATGCTCATGCCATGGGTCGACTTGGGGTCTCTCGGGGGGCTCCTTGTCCCGTGTCTACGATCCAGGTGTACGACCCATATATCCACATAATTATACCTAAGTCCATGATATTTTCTCAGTTTTGAGCATCGATAGTGCTGTAAATCCATAGCACATCAGGCTGGACCTTGCATTTTCGCATCAACTTTCCACCTTTCCTTCCCTATTCTTCTTCTCCTTGTTTGTGCATCAAATCTTCCTACATAATCAAAAACAACAAAACATCAAAATACTGAAGATAAAAATTCTTGGGTTACTTCCCAAGAAGTGCCTTAGTTAATTTCGTGGCATGACGGACGCTCCTTATGTGCTATGGTTCATCTAGGTACATGACCTTTATTCGACCAACCTCCTCCAACACTCTCAAATACTTCTTTACCCTTTGACCATTCACCTTGAGTTTTGACCCATCTTCTCCTTCAAGTTCAATGACACTATTTTCCAAAAACTTGGGAAACCTTAAATGATCCTGACCATTTAGATTTGAGCTTTCCTTGGAATAACCTCAATCTTGAATTAAAAAACAATACCAAATCTCCTGGAAAAAAATTTCGATGCAAGATTTTCTGGTCATGGTAATGCTTCATGGGGGCCTTATAAATAGCTGCGTTCTCATATGCCTGTATTCTAAATTCATCCAACTCATGCGGATTTTCCACTCTCCCTTGGACGGCTTTCCCCAAATCAAGGTTCAAGTTCTTCAGTGCCCACTAGGCTTTATGTTCTAGCTCAACAAGGAGGTGGCAAGAGTTTGCCAAAAAACAAGTTGGTATGGCAACATTCCAATTGTTGTCTTGTATGTAGTCCGGTACGCCCACAAGGCGTCATCTAGCTTTTGATCCCAATGTGTTTTGCTCACATTGACTATTTTAGCCAAGATAGATTTGATTTCCCAATTGAAAACTTCTGCTTGGCCACTTGTCTGTGGATGATAAGGGGTGGCCACATTTTTCTTCACACTGTACTTGGCTAGAAAAGTATTAAAAAATCGATTACAAAAGTGTGATCCTCCATTGCTAATGATGGCTCTAGGGGTGCCAAACCGTGAGAAAATATGCTTTTTCAAAAAGGTTGCTACGCTCCTCCCCTCATTGTTGAGGAACGCTATAGCTTCCATCCACTTAGAGACATAATCAACAGCCACCAGAATGTATGTATTTTCATAGAAGCTCACAAAAGGGCCCATAAAATCGATTCTCTAAACATCAAGCAATTCCACCTCTAAGATTTGTGCCAAAGGAAGTTCATGCCTCCTCGAAATGCTCCCTGTTCGTTGACATAGGCATCCTGATGAAGGGAGGCCAATAAAATCCGCACTGTATCACTTCTGCCACTATTCTAACACTCCTATAATAGCCCCCAACCGATGATGAATGACAAGCCTCTAGAACAAGCATCATTTCAACCTTTGGAACACACCTTCGAATTATAGCATCAGCATAACTACAGAAAAGGTAGGGTTCATCCCAATATAAATTCCAAACATCATGCATGAATCTCTTCATTTGATGAAAAGTCAACCCCTCGGCTATGATATTGCTTGCCAAATAATTAGAAAATCTACAAATCAAGGTGTTACGTTATGGGTGGCAGCTACAATATGTTCATCAGGAAAGTCATCATTGATCTCCTCATGTACTCTCGACTAACCATTTGTCTCTAGGCGCGATAGATGGCCAGCTACTTGATTCTCACATCCCTTTTGATCCTTTACTTCAAAGTTGAATTCCTGCAACAACAGGACCCACCTAATAACTTGGTTTAGCATCTTTCTTAGTCATCAAATATCTGAGTGTCGCATGGTCCGTGTCCACCACCACTTTGGTCCCTAACATGTATGCCCAAAACTTTTCAAACGCAAATAATTCACTGTGTAGTTTGTTCGGGCATCAATCAGGGCTTTTTTAGCGTAGTAAATGGGGTGACAAATCTTTTCCTTTTGCCGACCAAGGACTGCCCCTAACATTACACCATATATTAGCTCAAAGGGCTTTGATCAGTCTGGTGTCGTGATGATTGGAGTAGATACTAGCTTTTCTTTCAATTCCACTAAAGCCCTCATACTCTCCTCATCAAAATTGAATTTTGCCTATTTTTATAACAATCGGATTGAAAGATGAGCTATCTTGGAGAAATATTTAATGAAACAACGGTAAAATCCCACATGTCCTAGAAAACTCCTAATACCCTTCACAGTTCTTGGTGGAGGTAATTGAGCAATGGCGTTAATCTTTGCTTGGTTTACCTCAATCCCTTTCTCAGAAATTTTGTGTCCTAGAACAATCCCTTCTTGTATCATGAAACAATACTTTTCCCAATTAAGTACCATGTTTGTCTCCTCACATCTCATCCACACCTCTTCTAGGTGTACCAAGCAATCTTCAAATGAATTTCCTACAACTGAGAAGTCATCCATGAAGACTTCCATAGTATTCTCCACCATATCCGAAACAATTGACATCATACGCCTCTGGAAAGTGGTGGGAGCATTGCAAATCCAGGAAGGCATCCTCTTGAATGTAGAAGTCCCATAAGGACATGTAAATGTTGTTTTCTCTTGATCTTCGGGAGCAATAGAATTTTGATTGTATCATGAGTAACCATCCAAAAAACAATAATATTCTTTCCCAACAAATTGATCTAACAATTGGTCAATGAAGGGGATTAGAAAGTGATCTTTTTTTGTCCATGAGTTCAACTTGCGGTAATCCATATAGACTCTCCATCCGGTAATTGGGCGAGTTGCAATCAACTCATTCTTTTCATTCGGTACAACTGTATTTCCCTTTTTCTTTAGCATGCATTGGACAGGACTTACCCAACTGCTATCAGCTATAGGATACACAACTCCCACATCTAACCATTTGATAATTTCTTTCTTGGCTACCTCTTGCATTGGTGGATTCAAATTCCTCTGATGCTCAACTGAAGGGCTACAATCCTATTAAAGGTTGATCTTGTAAGTACAAATACCCGAAGGTATACTAATGCTATCAGCTATAGACCACCATATTGCTCGGACATGCCTTTTCAATACTTCTATAAGTTTTTCTACCTGTTGGTGGTTGAGATTTACTGAGATAATCACCGGGAGTGTCTCATTTCCCCCAAATATGCATATCGCAAATGGACAGGTAATGGTTTGAGTTCCAAGGTCGGAGGTACAATCATGGATGGTTTTGATGGTGGGGTTGTCCGATTTTTGAGGTCAAGATCGAGTTTCCTCGATTGAGAGGTGTAGGTTCCTAGCCCTTTGCTCATATGACACACCTCTTCTAATCCTTCACTATTCAAGAGAATGCTAGAAAATGTTTCTTTCAAAATTTCTTCTTCTACCTCTCGTCCCACTGCTTCTTCATCCACGTTGGTTGGGGGTGGTGGAGCCTTTGTTTCCTTTGTGACCTGCTAAGTTTCCATTTGAGATGCTAACAAGTTCATTCTGTCCTGTAACTGTCTTATGGCCATCTCATGATCTTTCACAATTTTAGTGAGGTCCAACATATCACTTTGCAACTCCTGAATTCCTGAACCAATCGAAACAACTCGCTCAAGCACCACCTCAAGCATGTTTTCAATGCGAGATGAGAGGGACTCGTCACTTACTTGATTTTCATTATAAGGATACCATAGCCCTGATTAACTTTTTGATATATTATATGAAAACCCATCATACAATTCGCTAGCAACTCTATTTGCTTCATCACTACCATCAACACTGTATCTTTTCTTTCCTCTATCCTCCGTATCTTATCTATCAATTGGAGGGGTTTAAACATAAGACTCCCTCTCGGGATCTCTCAATTGACTTTCAAAGGGGCTCATTAAAATATACTCAACAACTCAACAATGGAAAAATGAAGCAAAAAATGCTAAATTACCTCAACTCACTTGCCAAGATTAAAAATCAACTTAAAGTAACAACAACTATAGGCTATCAAACCACATTCCCCCGTAATGGCACCATTTCTTATAACGTCCAAACTATATTCTTCTTTACGAAGGAGCGTAAACAGTCATTGTTCAAAACAAATAACCCAATGGGTATGGGGGTCGAATCCTACAAGGAATGTCAGCTGATCACACAATAGTCATCTATTAAATTGAACTAATTCACATCAATGTTGCAATACAAATAAGACAAAATTGGGAGAATCATGATTTATAAAATAAAATATGGATTTGCACACTAAAAACAGGGACAAAGTATAGAAAAGACCAATGAAGAGACTACTAAGGGTTGATATTGATAAGGGCTTCAATGGGTTGGAATTGTTAATTGCTCCTATCTTTACTCAACAGTATGATTAGTTGTGGATTAGGCGACATCTTAAGTTTCTCAACCAATTATATGTCTTATACCTCGGGTTTTCTGAAATTCCATGGTTCCTCTTCACAACAACCACAGCAACTTGGATATGGATTCACTATTTTTAGCTCCAATCCTTAATGGATATGTAATAATAGATTTTGGCTATGTCTATCCCAACTCCACATAATTACCACCCAAATATCCATTAGTGTTTCCTCACTAATACCTTAATTTTCTTTTTCAAGAAAAATCAAAGTAAGAAAATGCAACCCACATTTGCAACTATGAGTTTTCAACTTAAAATTTAGAGGAAACACTAAAATCATACTAATTGAGTTAATTTAACATCAAATACACAATACCCAACCCAATCAATTCCAATCATTCACACACCCCTAGAAAAAGTTTAGCTACTCATGCAAGACATTGCATTAAACAACAATTCAATGTCCATTCATAAACTTGAGTAAGAGAAATTCAAGCAAGGTCTGAACTCCAATGGAATTTTCTACCATCTCAATAAAGAAGATGACTCTTTCTTTTTCTACTTCTCTCTACTTTCAATACAAGCCAAGGAAATAGAAGAATAAATCCTTTCTAGAATGGAATATTTCGTTCTTTTATGCGAGGTACAAAAATAGGATACAAATCTACTCCTCTTTTTTCAGGCTTGGCATTTTTACAGCTGGCTGACAGACCTCACATGTGATTAACCGGCGGTTCGCTAACGCAGGTTCACAAAACGTTGGTCAGGTATAGCTAAAGGACAGTGAGACTTTTAGCGGTTCGTTGGTGCTGATCTAAGGATCATCGATTTGTCACAGCTGATGGTAGTAAGTTCTTTAGCACTTCGGCATTTGCCGATGCTGATCTAATGTATGCCAGTCTCCAACCTTCTTCCATATAGTAGGCAACTTTTTGGTCAATCTGGCGTTTCGCCGGTGTCCTCCGGTGGAGCGTTAGTCATCAACTCTATTTATATGCTTTTTGCTCAATTTCATGCTTTTCTCTATTCAAGTTGAGTGCCTGAAAGAATCAAGGAGAAAAGGCATAAAATCCACCTAATTGACTTGAAAACTAAGCAAAAACTCATGTTTAAGAGCCTAATGAGTTGATAGATTACCAACTCATCGATTAATTAGACAAAATTGAGTCTAAATCAGTCAACCTGGTTAACTACGAATTCTTGTAATTACTTGCTCTTTCCTTACCTTAGATTCATTCTAAGCTAGTTAACTTACATCACTGATTGAGCTTCTCATTCATAGTATATAAAAGGGCACCAACAAGTTCACATAACCCCATTAGGTTTATTCACCTCACTTCATTCTTGTTCCTCTCCTTTTATACAACACATGCACAAAGATACATTGATAATTTATACCATCAAACATACCATCAAAATATACCATCAAGAACAACTACAATCATATGTCATGAAAACCTACTATCAAGAATATAACCTCAAGACTCCACTACCAAGATCATAACATCAAGAATACATTATTAAGAATATCCAATCAAGAGTACTTCTCAAGAACATCACATTAAGAGTGCAAACCCCATTATTGATTATAAATTAGGTTTTACTTTCCCACATGTTCTCATACTTAGGATTAATTCTCCAATTCATAGTTACATCACTACAAGTATTTTATCAAGTCATCATATTTTACGATTCCTCTACCCTCATCGATTTTACATCAACAGTACACACGTATATGATTCATTAATTATAGTCTAACATAGAGATAAGCCATAACCTACCTATATCGTAGAACTGGAACATGCAGCTACTCCACGGGAGTTTTGCCATTTTTCAATGCCTCCGAACATTCAAAGTCTAGAAATAAGACATTAGGAAATTAATCAATAAGATACTTCTTTGATTCAAGGGTTTGGAAACTCAACCCTCTCCATTCTACACATTTCTTACGAGTTGATTCAATAACCATATGCCAAATTATCATAACCCAAATCTATAATGATCATTCTAACCTACTTACTGATAATGCTCAAAATCACACTTCCTGCTAAAGTATGAAGCGGACGTTGTCAATAAAGAACCCAACAAAGAGTTTGGGATTGAACCCACAAGGAATATGGATGATCAAGACTAATGCCAGTAAATGAACTTGTCCGTTAGTTACTCCAATTTGGAGGTTTTAAGAAAACAATATTTAAAACAACGATTGAAATTATGATGTAAATCAAGAATTAAGAATAACTAGGGTTTGTGTTCCCCATGGGTTCATAACTACTTCGGGTATGCAGACGTGATCAATACCAATGCTTACTTGTAGAACTAATAACTAAGGTTCATCCAAATGATTGGTTCGTCCCTATTGGATGACTATACTCAATCACCGGGTCAAGTCTCATTAGCGGTTTCAACCTATCCATTATCAATATGATTCAAATTTAACTATCCTACAACTACAGCTCAAGTTAATACAATGATCATCAAGATCAAGGCTTTATTATAATTCTCTTTTCCTAATATCTACCGCTCTAGGCTCAAGCAAGTAAAGAATTCGGGTAAGTCCTAACGTTGTACACTATTAAGAAGCGTTTGAGCATGAAGAGAATACAATACAAGTGTTTTGCATTGGTTTTGAATCACTTTTGTGTATCCCTAGCTCATTAATCCACCATGGTTTCCACAACTCTAGCTATGGAGGTTTTAGCTTCTCATAGCTGCAAGGTTGAGATATGCATTCATTATTAAGCACATAATTCAATACTTAAAGTTGTAGATGAGAGAAAAACTCCTTTGATTATATCAGAAAAACCTCAAGAACAATTAATAAAGATCAAGAAAGAATCCAAGAAAAGGTTGATCACAAGTCAATCAACTCAATTCTATGTTTTTCCCTCAAATATCTATTCTTTTCACGCCTATATCACTTCTCTCTAATGTTCCCTATGATTCTCTACTGAAAATAAAACATAAAAAGTATTTATACAGACATAAGAATCCTTTTCCTAAGCTAACAAGGTGATTTTCCATAACTGGCGCCGCCTGAGCCACCATTGATCATACAATCCGTACTAGGATTGTACGGGTCATACCTGTTGTCCGTAAGTCCTTGGCTTGCTAAAATTTTGCTAAGTGATGGGCACTGGTATGACTCGTACATTCTTCCTAAGAGTCGTTCTTTGCTTTCGTGGTCTAGCTCTGAGATTTTTATGAAATTATTCACGAGTATTGTGGTATGACTCATACCTCCCAGCCACGACTCGTACTGTCTGAAGTTCTGCTTAGCATTGAAAATCCTCTGAAGCTCACCACTACTCCTGGTATGATTCATATATTGTTGCCATGGTTCGTAGTTCCATCCATATTAGAATTCTGCCTTTATGCAATTTCTTCTGAATATTTCCACGACTCAAGTTACGGCTCGTACTAAGAGTCATAGGTTGTATTCTACCCAGTTCAGTTATCTGAAACTTTTCACAGTTCTCGGTACGGCTCACACCATCAACATACGGCTCGTACTGAGACTGTAACTTTAGCTCATTTTCTGAACTTTCAAGCTTCTTTTGCACATTATTGCTCCAACACATATTTGTCCTGTAATCAAAGAAAAAGTGCTTTATATCTAGATAAACACACCTAAGTTTATGTTATTTTCTTAGTTTTAAGCGTCGAAAGTGCTGTAAACTCACAGCATATCACTTACCCTAACTTTCATAGCTCTAACGTTCTCTACCTTCCAATCACCATTACAGAGCATTCATTGATTTTCGGTGTTAGAGAATCACAATATGGAGGGATTTGTCAAGAAAATCTTACCTTAGAATAAGAAATTGCTCTAACCCTTGAGAATTCACACTAGAGCTCTCAAATTTTGTGCCATTGGATTATGGGATAAAATCCCTGAAACCCCACTTGAAACCCGTTTATTGTATATTTCTTCTACAGCGGACCCACTATAGAACCCAAGACACCTCTATAGAGGATTCGAGGTAATCCACCTAGTCCATTACAGCAGGCCTTCGATCGTGGTAACGATCTCATTGCAGTAGTTTTTTCCTTACTACAGTGGCCCCCCATAAGTAGTAAATCCTATTTCCTGCACACAGATCATTCTTCAACTTTAAAATTTCATTAACACTCACATAATACCTTACTTCCAACAACCTAGGAAAGAAGGGTGTTTCTGACTTATTTTCCCCCTGTAACAATGGACGGATTGTTACACTGAAGTTATTAAGAAGGACAAGCCTTTCACATGGGGAAAAGAACAAGATGTTGCTTTTAACTTATTAAAAGAAAATTTGTGTTTTGCTTTTCTCTTGTAATTGCTTGATTTTTCTAAGTCTTTTGAGGTTGAATGTGATGCCTTCAGAAGAGGAATAGGTGTTGTATTAATGTAGGATTCCAAGCCCATTGCATACTTTAGTGAAAAGCTTAGTGGAGATACTTTAAACTACTCAACTTATGATAAAGATCTATATGCTCTGATAAAAGCTTTAGCAAGATGGCAACATTAGTAATGGTCTAGAGAGTTTGAGGTTAAGACTGACCATGAATCTTTCAGATACTTGAAAGAGCCAAGGTAAGCTTAATTTTAGACATGCAAAATGGGTTGAATTCATTGAAATCTTTCCATATGTGATTGCTTACAAGAAAGGAAAAGAGAATATGGTTGCTGATGCACTTTCAAGAAGGTATGTCTTAGCCTCTACTCTTAATTCTAAATTTATGGGTTTTGATCTAACCAAGGGCCTTTATGTTAATGATTCTGATTTTGACAAGGTTTTTGCAGAGTGAAAGTTAGGTCCTTATGAGCGATTCAATCTTCAAGATGGATTCCTTTTTAAGGAAAATAAGTTGTGTATTCCTAATAACTCTTTGCGTAAATTATTTGTTAGGAAAACACATTGTGGTGGGCTCATTGGACACTTTGGAGTTTTCAACACTTTGGATATATTTGATGAATATTATTTTTGGCATCGCATGCGAAAGGATGATGAAAAACTGAGTACCCAGTGTCTTGAATGTAAACAGGCCAAATCAAAAGTTTTACCACATGGTTTACCTATTCCTACTTCCCTTTGAATTGATATTTTCATGGATTTTGTGTTAGGTTTACCTAGAACTAAACATGGTAAGGATAGCATATTTGTAGTGGCAGATCAATTTTTAAAAATGATTCACTTTATTCTACATATAAAGACTACATCACATGTGGTTGATTTATTTGTGAAACAAGTGGTTAAATTACATGGCATACCTAAAACTATTATTAGTGATAAGAATGCTAAGTTTTTAAGTCACTTTGGGAAAAGTTGGGGACTAAACTGTTATTTTCTCCATCTTGTCACCTGTAAACTGATGGGAAAATAGAAGTTGTGAGTAGAACTTTAGGGAATATGTTAAGGGTTGATTTAAAGGGAAAGTTAACTTTTTGGGAGGAACATTTGCCCATGGTAGAGTTTGTCTATAATAAAACTATTTATTCTTCCATTGGTAAGTCTCATTTTGAAGTTGTTTATGGATTTAATCCCCTCACCCCCTTGATTTGTTGCCTTTGCCTACTAATGATATTATTAATCTTGATGGTAGGAAGAAGGCTGAAATGATAAAGAAGATTCATGAACAAAAAAGGCTTTCAATTGAACGGAATAATGAACAAACTGCCTTAAGGAGACATAAAGGGTGAAAATTTGTTATTTTTAAGCCTAGAGGTCTAGTGGCATGCACTTTATGAAGGAAAGGTTTCCTGCCAAAAGAAAATCCAAATTACATCCAATAGGAGATGGTCCATTTGAAGTCCTTGAAAAGATTGGAGAGAATGCTTACAAACTTGATCTTCCAAGTGAATATCAAGTTAGTGTTATGGTTAATGTTTCTGATCTTTCTTTATTTGATGCAGCATTCAATTTGAGGATGAATTCTCTTGAAGAAGAGAGGAATGACAACATTCATGGCAACTTAACATCAACTAAGGAAGTTTTAGAAGTTCCAAGAGGACCCATGACAAGATACCAAACGAGAAAATTTGAAGACCAACTTATTGGGCTAGAATTAGCTATTAAAAAGTGTCTTGTGAGGAATGAAGATCTCAAGCCCAATGAAGATATTTTCTCCAAGTTTTACATCTATTTGGAGGCCTAAATTAAATTTCAAAAGGAGATGGAATGGCGCCCAAATCAACCTCCAAATGGAGAAGATACTACAATATTTTTTTATTAGTTTCTAGAATTATATTAAAGAGTTGTTTTATTCAATGTTAACTTCCAAGGACTTTGTGTGTGGTAGCCTTCTATGCCATTTCATAGTTATTTTGTTTTATGTTGACTTCATAGGATGATGTATGTGGTAGTATTCTAGGCCCTAGGAAGTATTGATAACACTCAAACTCACACTCCTGAAACAATATGAAGTAGACGTTGTCAATAAAGAACCCAACAAAAGTTGTGGTCGAACCAACAGGGAATATGGTAAGAACTAGACTAACGCCGGTAGTTAAGATTTTAGGTATTTTATCTCCAAATTAGGGGGTTTATATAAAAAACAATTGTAAAACAAGAGTGAAAATCAGTTGTTGTTTATTGAGATTTGCAAATTAACTAGGGTAAGTGTTCCCCATGGGTTCATAACTACTTCGGGTTTACACTCGTGATCTATCCCAATGCTTACTTGTAGAACTGATAACTAGGGTTTATTCAAATGACTGATTCTTCCCTATTAGATGACTATACTTAATCACCAGATTAGGTCCCATGAGCGATTTCAATTTAACC
Organism: Datura wrightii; assembly: GCA_035772735.1. Classification (NCBI taxonomy): domain Eukaryota; kingdom Viridiplantae; phylum Streptophyta; class Magnoliopsida; order Solanales; family Solanaceae; genus Datura; species Datura wrightii. The sequence continues at coordinate 25,512,297 of JASDFA010000027.1, read as the reverse complement.
ATTCTCAATTTGTTCCAAATTAAATATCCTGTGACCACAACTCAAGTTATACAATGATCATAAAAATCAAGGCTTTGTTGTAATTCTCTTTTCCTAATCTCCATTTCTCTAGGTTCAATCAAGTAAAGAATTCTGGCAAGTCCTAACATTGTGCTTCATTAAGAACCATCCAAGATGAAGAGAGTACGATACAAGCGTTTAGCATTGGTTTCGAATCACTTTGTGTAGCCCTAATTCGTTAATCCACCATGGTTCCCACAACCCTAGTTGTGGAGGTTATAACATCTTAGGATTGTAAGATTATGATTAGTATTCATAGAAAAACACATGATTAAATACTTACAACGATGATTGAAAGAAAACCTGCTGTGAATATTGCAAGAAAAGATGTTGAACAAATTCAAGAATAATTGAGAAAATCCATGTTATGATCTCAAGAATTTCTCTCCAATATTGTCAAAAATTAATTACAAACTTGATAATTAATTCTCTCTAACCACTTATAACTAAATATGAACTAAAAGAAACCTAAGAACTATTTATACAGATAATAAAATCATTTTCCTAAGTTAACAGGGAAATATCCAAATCTGGCACCGACACATCTTACGACTCCTCATACGACCCGTAATAGGATTGTACGGGTCGTGCCTTATCTCGTACATCCTTTGGCTTCTATAGAATTTTCTAAGTGTTGGCATCTGGTATGACTCGTAACATGATCCCATGAGACATACAATCAAGCCATTGTTTGTCTCTGAGAACTCTGGCATCTTCTGAATATTTCTACGAGTGCCTTGGTACGCCTCGTACCTTGCTCCTACAACTCGTAACAGCTTGTCGTAACATGAGATCTGCCAAGTCCCAAAAATCACTAAAGTTCTCCATGGCTCCTGGTACAGGTCAGAAGTAGATGCTACGATCTGTAAGTATTACCCGTATCAGGAGACTTCATTTGTGAAAATTTTCTCTAAAGTATTCTACGACTCAAGTTACGACTAGTACCAGGATGGTACGGCTCATACTGAGAGTCGTACTTTGCCTTTGCATTGTACCAATCTTCTGAGCTTTTCCATGAGTCTAAATACGACTTGTACAATCTTGGTACGACTCGCACTGAGGTCAGTACTTGGCCTCTTTTTTGCAACTTTTGTACATTTTAATTCCAACATCTATTTTCCCTGAAAACAAAGTAAAAGCACCTCATATCCATATAAACACACCTAAGTCCATGTTAGTTTTGTAGTTTTAAGCGTCGAAAGTGTTGTAAACTTACAGCACATCAACATCCTCAACTTAAGACTTTTGTATTTCCTCTAGGAAAGAAAATAAAAACTAAAAACGACGCTTAACTAGAAAATAAACCTAGGATACTATAGCCAACACCAATCGAATCTTGCACTATGAACACAAACAAGTTTTTACCCTTCTCCATGTAAACCAAATCAGCTATGAACATCAAGTGACCACTAACCATGATTAATAAGGATCAAGATATGTCATATAGTTATTAGCAGAGAATTAAGATATTACCAATGTTTTTCACACAGATAATTGGCAAAATAAAACACAAACTATGTACCCTCACAGAAAATGAAGTCCCAACTCACAGATATATGAAAATACGATACTTAGGACTAAACAACTAACACTCTCACTCTCACAAGAAAGTTTCAAATACTGCACATCGGATACAATAGGCATGCGCTTATTTTCTTTACTTTGGCGCTTCGGACAGTCAGGCTAGGATCACTATAGGACTTTGTTTGGCTTGTAATGTAGGCTTCAGGCTGGGTATGGTAAATATGGGATTTTAGTTACTAAACCCTCCTTGACATTATATACGTATGGCTCAACTTTACACCTTTTTACCCTATTTTCCACATTTTCAACTTTCTCCTCCCTTTTCTCCATTTTCATGCAGTATGTGGGTGTGGTGTGTTTTCAACTTTTTCATTCATTTTTCTTTTATATTTTCTTTTCAAAATTTTTTTCTTTTTTAGATCTTTTTTTTCTCTCTTTTCATGTCATACCACACCTCATTTTTAACCCTCTTTCCTTTCTTTTCCTTTTCCATCGGTTAATCAAAATAAAATGGTTAATTTAAGGCTAAAAATCAGAATCAAGAGATTCATCATCATTTGATAGGGTGTTTTAGGCTAAAAAAGTGAATATTCAATCAATAAAAGCCTATGGTCATCTCCTAACCAACTATCCTAAAACCTATGCATAGACCAACCAGGCAAGTTCTAGATCCTAAACGCAGTATTGAACTAGGTATATGACCTCACTCACTCATGATACATGTTTTGCATTCATTCTACCTATCCGGTTCATACACGGCTAACTATAACTACTCATGCTAATCCATTAAATGATACAAACAGATCCACATAAATCATGCTTTGCAATCAACAAGTACAACAAATATCTAAAAAAAATTAAACAGGGTCATTTTTTTCAAAACTAGTGCATTTATTGGTTGAGTAATTCTAAGCTACATTCTAATTAAATAAAAACATCCTAAATATGTCGATTCTACTAGATAGCATGCCTGAGGAAAAACAAATATAGGAACAAAAACCCTCGGATGAATCAAAAATTCCAAAAAGTACAAGTACACCCCCTCCCCTTAATATAAAAACAAAAGGAAAAGAGACATACCTGTGGTGTACTAAGCACTACTGTCATCCCACTGAGGTGGTACCTCCGTTGTATCTGTGGTGCTAGCAGTGGCCGACGCACTCAATGGTACATCTAGGGGGGAAATAGTCACCCCCTCAGAAGTAGTGGTCTCCTCTACAACCTCAGTAACAATTGGGGATGAATGTGGCTCGCTCAAAGGGTCATTGCCACCTACAAGCTCAACCTGGGAAGTGGTGGAGCTACCTACTCATCTAGCTCTCTCAAGCAGCTCCGACCTATGCTCGTCATGAATTTGTTGACTCTCCAATCTTGCCCCCTTGCGTTCTTTCTTCTCCTTCTTTTTCATCTTCTTTAGGATCTCATCTCCAACATCCTCCGAGACCCTTTTCTTCCCTTTTCCTCCCTCTACTCTAGTCGGCTCCCAATATGCTGCCAAATCAAGCTCATCATCCATCTCAATATCGAGGTCAGGAAAAGTGGGGGCTGCTAGAATTGCTGGCAGTCGAGATGACTGTTCGGGGTGTTTCGCAACTACACGCAAGTGCACGTGGTCAAACAAGTAGTAAAATGGCTAAAGTAAGTGAACTTGGGCAAATTTATATGCCCAAGTGATACTCAAATGGGTCATTTTAGCCTTGTTTATCTATCAATGTTTATACATTCTCATGTGATTGATAATAAAATGTGAATTTATACTAACCAACATGATTAGCGTTGTTTTGCAGGTGAAATATAATTTTGGGAAGCTAAAATGCGTGTTGGGAGAGATTGGGGTTGGACTCGGATGTTAGCAAGTGCACAAGAATTTGGAGGCACAAATTAAAGGGGCTCCGCAATGGAGCCGTGTCACGCTGCCATCGCGGATTCCTTCTGCCTGGATAGGAATTTTTGGCCAAAATCCAGTGAGGGTGCGCGTTGGGGCCGTGGCACGTTGGCCTAGCCCCGCGTTACACGCCGTGCCACGTTGGGCCTCATTACCTGGACTATCAATTTCCAGTAAGGGTCAGCGTCAGTGGCATGTCACGGACGCAGTGCTCCGCGATGCACTCTGTGACACGTTGCTTGTTATTTTGGGAAAAATTCGCACAAGTATAAATAGAACACTTAGGTTCATTTTTAAGAATTTCTGACTTGGTGGAGCAAGAACGTGGGTTACAGGCAGTTGAGGGGACGAAATTATCAGGGTTTTTCTCTATCTCCTTCTTCTTTAATTCAATTGCTTGCATGTTTAACACTCATTTAACGATGTTTAATCCACAAATGTGTGGCTAATTCCTCTTCTTGCTGAGGTTAAGAACAATTATATTGAAATGTAGTTATTGATCAATTGGGTTTTTCATCTTTTCTTCCATGGTTGTTCTATTGATTCTTGTTCTTACTGCATTGATGTGTGGCCAACATTAATGTACATCTTAAAAGTCCGGTTTCACTCGAGAGAGCAAGAAATTGGAAAGTTGTGAATCAATAGGATATGATCTCTTCTTAGTTTGGGAAAATTGGGAATTGATTTACCTTCAGGATAGAAATATACCTGAAACTCGTATTAGTCAATTAAGGAATCGATTTTGTATGGCTAGAACATGAATTTCGTTTAATCACAGAAATGTAGGTGGACGGTTCATGATTCTTAAGTTGGGTTAAATACGAGAGTTTTAATCCATTGGCAATAATTCTTGCCTAGCAACCTGAGGAAAGATTAACCAAAAATTGTATCGATAATTAGTTTCTATACATGTTCATTTAACCTCAGCATGCTCATATTCATAGTTCAGACTCAAATTGTATATTCGTTTATAATTAGCATAAAAGTAGAAACCAAAATACCAAACTCTTTTTCACAATGTTGTCTGCATTTTTAGAGTTAAAGTATAGTGACACTTGAGTAGATTGTACCCTAGCCCAGTCCCTGTGGGATCGATACTTGGCTTACTTAAGACACTTTACTACTTGTTCGACCACGTGTACTTGCGTGTAGTAATTACCCCAGAGTAAACAGCCGAACAAGTTTTTGGCGCCGTTGCCGGGGATTGGCAATTGGTGAATTTTTCTTAAGTGTAAATTTACTATAATTTTTTCTTAAGTGTTGACAACTTTGTCTTAGCCTGTATTTCGCAGATATAATCTCTGTTGAACACTGGCAAGAGACAAGTAGCTGGTGGACTCATATTTAGAGCCTGAAAGACAATTTCATCGTCAGCGGAGAGAAGCTCTAGAGAAAAAGCTGCAGTTGCTCAGACAAACAATCATGGAGCAACAACAGAATCCACCAGTAGTAAGGGCAATGCTAGTGCCCGAGGAAATGGCAGCTAGGCCGGTTCGCGAGTTGGCAATCCCACATGCTAATAATGTCACATCTAGCATCCGCAAACCTGAGCCAGGAGGGAGATTCGAGCTCAAACAAAACATGGTACAATTGCTACACACCAGCGGGCAGTTCACATGTCTCCCTCATGAGGATCCACAGCAGCATCTCCAAAATTTTTTGGAGATAAGTGACACTTACATCCCCACTGGAGTGTCATCAGATTATGTCAGGCTTACACTGTTCCCATTTTTACTATTGGGAGAAGCCAAGAGGTGGTTGAAAGCTGAGCCACCTAATTCTATTACTACGTGGGATGATCTTGCAAGGAAATTCTTGATACGATTTTTTCCATCCGGTAAAACAGCAAGACGTAGAAGTCAAATTCTAAGTTCAAACAGAGAGATGGGGAGGATCTATATCAGGCTTGGGAGAGATTCAAGTCCATGTTGCGGGATTGTCCACATCATCATCAATCCAATGATGTGTTGGTGCACACTTTTATAGAGGGCTTGGAACCCCACACAAAAATCTTGCTAGACTCAGCAGCTGGGGGACAGGCATTGGAGAAAACTTATGAGGAGCTGTATACCTTGTTAAATCATATTTCGCAGGGAAATCCGGAGTGGAATGCTGATTCGTCAAGAGGAGGAACAAGGAAAGCAGCAGGAGTTCTAGAAGTGGATGGTTTTACAGCTATTGCTGCACAAATAGCTGCTTTACAGAATCAACTCAACACCCACTTCAATAATATGACAATGAACCAGACTCAAGCCCCAGTGAATGTAGTGCAGCAAATTTGGTGTGAAGTGTGCGGGAGTAGTGAGCACTCATCTGAGTGTTGTGGAGTAAATCCTGACTCGATGAACTTTGTGGGAAATATACAGAGGAACAACCATCAACAGTATGGCAACAACTACAATTCTAACTGGAGGAATCACCCGAATTTCTCTTGGGGTAGCAACAACCATCAAGGGCAAAGTTCGAGTCAGGGTGCGCAGAGGAATCAAGGAGGGCAGCAGAACTATCAAGCACAATATAGAAACAAAAATGCACCTCCTCCCCCACCATCACCCAGCATTGAGGAGATGTTCAAGACAATGATAGCTAACCAAGCTCAATTGCAGGCTGACTATGTGAAATTGGCAGCCAAGGTGAAGAACAACCAGTTAGCTACTAAGGCACTTGAATATCAATTTGGGCAATTTGCTGGAGCCCAAAACACCAAGCCTAGAGGAGGACTTCCGAGCGACACAGATCCCAACCCCAAGCAGGTGAATGCGGTGACCACAAAGAGTGGTTTGCAACTTAAAGAGGTGGAACCAGAAAGACCACCTCAACAATCGAGAGCAGCAGAAGTTGAGAGGGAGCAGAGTGATGAGAGGGGGAAGAAAAAGGAAGCTGAATCAGAAAGACCACCACCCCCGTTCCCTCAAAGATTAAAGAAACACAAGGAGGAGGCATGTTTCAAGAAATTCATGGAGGTGCTGAAACAGGTACATATTAACTTACCTCTTGTTGATGTTTTGCAGGGAGTGCCGAAATATGCAAAGTACATTAAGGACATCGTGGCAAACAAAAGTCGGTTGACTGAGTATGCTACGGTAGCTCTCACAGAAGAGTGCACTTCCCGGATACAAAACCGATTGCCCACAAAGCTCAAAGATCCTGGGAGCTTTACTATACAAATTACAATTGGGCAGAGTATCCGAGCTCGCGGATTATGTGATTTGGGAGCGAGCATTAATTTGATGCTGTCATCGGTATTCAAGACGTTGGGTCTAGGGAGTCCTAGACCAACAACAGTGATCTTGCAACTAGCGGATCGGTCCTTAGCCAGACCTGATCGCATTGTCGAGGATGTGCTGGTGCAAGTGGGCTCCCTTATCTTCCCGGTAGATTTCGTCGTGCTGGATTTTGAGCCAGACGCGGAAGTCCCATTTATTTTGGGACGTCCCTTCTTGGCGACCGGGAAAGCGCTAATTGATGTAGCTGCAGGGCAGCTAACCATGCAAGCACACGACAAGGTGGAAGTGTTTGATGTATACAAGGCTACCAAGCTCCCGACTGTGTACGAGGAACTCTCGGTGATCAACGTGATTGATCGAGCTGATGATGCGCAGATAGTTGAATCACGAGAGTTATTGGGAAAACCACTAGAGCAATGTAAGCACTACTGGGGTGAGGACGGTGATCGAGAGAAAACGTCCATCACCCTAGAAGATGATTGAGCTGAATGATGTTGAGCCGCGACGATAAACCAGGCGCTGCACGGGAGGCAACCCGTGAAAATTTTTCTTTGTAAAATGTGAATAGATTTTTTTTTCTTTTTTTCTTTCTTTTGATTAACAACAAAATTGTTAGTTTTAATTTTTATTCTTATTTTTTATTTTGAGTGAATCCTATAATTCTAACCAATTTCTTGTAGTAAGATGAATTTCAGGTTGAACAGAGGGCAAATATGTAAGGAATCACAAAGGAAAATCCGAGGTATGCAAAATAATAAAAAGTGGCAAAATAGTGAGCCAGGGCGATGGCTCCGTGTCACGGAGGAGGACCTCCGCGTTACCCTCCGTGACACGTTGAAGGTAATTCTTGAATTTTTACAAATTCCAGAACACCTACGCGATGGCTCCGTGTCACGGAGGGCATGCTCCGCGTTACCCTCCGTGACACGTTGAGGTGTATATCGTGACGGGTCACACCGGGTCGCCGGGTGACCCGCGCGATATTCCCACTTTTTAACCTCGATCCCACCTTATTTTTCCTCATTTTTAATACTCTTTGCGACCAACCTCCCAAAAACCCCTTCCCCCTCAACGTGACACGGACTTAGGCCGTAATCTCATCAAGTTTTCGTCAATTCTTCGAATTCAAGGTATATTCTTCAACTCTATCTCAATTCTTGTCGAAATATTTTGATTTTGAACATGTGATATGAGAAAAACTTGCCCTAAGTAGAAATTAAGCTTAAATTCAATTGAATTATTGTTGATTGATGTTCGGAGTAATGGTGTGATTGCTTGAACTCGACAATTACATAGCTTAATCGAATTTTTGATAAAGTCATAGCTAGGGCTTGACTTTGAGTTTGAAATGGAAAAAATTGAGTTGAATTAGTGAAATTCATGCTAGGTTGTACATGTTGGGTGAGATGAGTCGATTGTGCTAACTGTGACTATGCTAAAAGACCGACGGATTCTCGGGTTAAGGAAATTTTGGAAATTGTAAGAAATGGGTGAATTGTATAGGATCATGTAGTTAAAATTTTTCTTTTGTTTTTCCTTGCTAAGTGCTATGGGATAAAATGCTATCGATAGGTAAGGATTGTGGTTAGCTGTACGAAGTCTGAGTAGTACATGGAATATATACTGTCGAATTCTCCCAAGGCACTAAGCATATTTGTTATGTTTTGTTGTTCGTTTGTGTAAATAAGTACGATTTTTCCTTAATGTTGTAATTTTGGCTAAGGACTAAGTGTGGGGTAGCCTAGCTTAACCCAACCTTAGTCGAAGCTAATTTTAATTGGCTTAACATTGAACTTGTCTGTTTGTTTTGACAAGAACAATGGCAAGGAGGCAAGACAAGGGAAAAGGCGCATCAACATCTGGCGCCGGAAGAAAAAGAATCAGACTGGGCACAGCAGTCCCAGCAGCACCAGCGGTTCCACGCGGCCAACACCGTCAATACGGAACCAGGTGGGTGACAGAGGAGGGGAAGAAGTGTTACACAAAGCACAAGGAGAGAAAGTACTTCCCCAAGGAACACATAGCAAGGGAACCATTGGCACAAGAGTTCCCCAAGATTGTCCAGAGGATCGAGGCAACTGGGCTGAACTTCATTTTTGAAGAGCCCAAGGAATGCAACTTGCACTTGATTTGGGAATTCTACGCCAACTGGAACCCGACTCTAAGAAGTCACACCATCAAAATAAGAGGGCAAATAGTTACTTTTGAGCCCCACCACCTCAATGCTATCCTAGGGGCGCGGGACACAGACGCCCATGTGCTTCGACAGCTGAATATCACTCCACCATATGCGGACATCAGACGCACTTTGTGTGGAACCCAATCAACAGCTCGGTGGAGCAGACATAAGGAGAGGGGCTACCATCAAACCTTGCCTTACTCAGAGATGAACAGAGAGGCCAGGATATGGCTGAAACTTGTTTGTTCCTGCCTAATCCCAGGGGTGCATATGACGGATGTAACCCGGGATCGTGTATGCTTGGTGTACGCCCTGATGAAAGGGATGGAAATCAATGTGGGGGCGGTGATTATCTCCGCCATGAAGAGAGCCCGTTTGCATCAAGGGCACAGATACGGATTTGGTGGACTACTCACCACATTCCATAGGGGCCTGGATATTGAGGAAGAGGCCCTTGACTACATCCCGCAGATGGAGCGGCGGGCCTTAGATGTCACCAAAACTAAGGCACCCGACACCACCCATGGGCCAGTTCTTACACTAGCCGAGCGACATGCTCGAAATGATCAGTACATGGCTCGCATGTACGAGATGCAGATGCTCCAGCTGCGAATAGGCGGGAGGCCGACTACAGAAGAGGAGCTATGGCAGCTCGAGCTAGACTACCCTTTTGGCGAAAATGCCAGGGCTCTATGCCGAGTGGGGCCAGCTTTTGTAGAGCCCATGGATGATGATGTCCCCACAGATGAGGAGATACGTCGTGAGGACTCCGATGTGGAGCCCGATGATGACGACGGGAGTGATTCAGACATGGGAGACGAGGCAGTAGCACCTGATGAAGAAGTGGAGTATTTTGATTGATCAGGGAGTTCCACCACCCAATTTTTGTGCTATGTTAATTTTTGTGAACACTGGGGACAGTGTTCGATATAAGTGTGGGGTGGGAGTAGTTAGGTGCTGGTTGTGTTGTTGTTTATGTTTCTGTTCTGTTGTTGTGCCTGTGGAAAAAAAATTTTTGTGACCCTGTGATTGTGATGTTTCTGTTCTGTATTGTAATTAAATGTGAAGCTGTTGTGTGCTACTGAATGTTGCTAGCTGATCTTGCACATATTTTTGTTTTATCAAAATGATCGATATTTTTAAAATCTTTTCAATTCTTGGGTTTCTCGGCGTTTGTTTTCGGTTCTTTTACCGAGATTGGTCCCATTGAACCGAAGTCTTAGCTAGTGACTGTTCCCTATGATAGATGGATGACGACCGTCTTAAGGGAAATGTAGTCGTTAGGAGTAGATCTTTTCATTTATTTTTCAGTTGTTTTCTTTTGTGGATTGCATCCCATAACCTGTAGTTACTTTATGGTTGCGGAATTCTGGTTGCGTGTTGTACATGATATTTGAAATGCAAAGGTAATTCATATGAAAGATTGCAACTGTGTAAATATGTTTAGATACCTAGGCCATAGAGTCGATTCAGTGTGATTGAGGCTTAATTTTGAATTCTTGAAATTAGCTGATTGAAGAATCTGTGAATATGTCTTGAATTGAGCATGTGCGATAGATGTGGGGTGAGGTTTTGTTTATTCCATGCTATTATGAAATGTCTAGAACTTGCCTGGTGTGTGTACGAAATGAAATGAAGGACGTGTACTGTAGGAAAGGATGTAGGCATTTCTTTGTTTTCAACTGAAAGTTTTTCTTTTTCATTATTGTACCCACCTTGGTTGTACACCCTAGTTAGCCCGTTGAACCTTTAGCCTATTTTTTTATCTTTTGTCAAAAATGTGTAAACCGAGCTTAACCCCTTCTTTTCATTAGCCGTGAATTTGATCCAAAACTCTTAAGCGCTTAAGAAGAGGCAATAATTTTTCCAAAGTGTCAAAGAGTGAGAATGGTGAAAAGAAAAGAAAAGCAAAGTGATGAAAGGAAAGAAAAGGTTGAAGGTGCACTTTTTATAAATAAAATCTAATGAAGATGTATGAATACTCTTCGTGATTGAGTCAAGTGTGCTTAATGAGATGGGTCAAAATAAAGACAAACTTCAAGAATGGGAGGATGAAGGAAGAAACAATACCCATGAGATTGATGGGATGTATTGAAAAAGCGCTTAAGGATGCTAGTGGCTATTATTGGCTAGCCTAGTATTTACTAGTTCCGTAGCTTACATTACAACCCGTTAAAGTCCTACGTTATCTTACATCACATTTCCTTATATTAGTGGAGTAATACACTAAGGGCAAGCCTATGGTTCGTGGCGTGATGCATGTGAATTCTTTTGGGAGAAAGCGAAATTTTTTTCTATATGCCCCTGCATGTAATCGTTTGAGTTCATGTGATTAAAAAGAGGAAAATTCTCTTGTGTTGTGAGGGCACATGCTTGATGAGAGATTAAATTTCGTGTCGGATATCTTGATCAGCTGATTTGCAGGAGTTTTCCAATATCGAGAGTCGATTCTTAAGTCTAGGAGGTCTTGATGTGTTGAAGGTCATCATATTGATAAGACCATGCATTTTTTCTTGATGATTTGCTATATTAAATAATCAGTATAACCGTAGCTTGAATTGTTCAACCAAAGTAACCAGGTTGGGGTGTCATTTGCATGAGGTGTAAGATTGTTGTTCGGGGACGAACAAGGATTTAAGTGTGGGGTAAGTGATCTTGGGCAAATTTATATGCCCAAGTGATACTCAAAGGTGTTATTTTAGCCTTGTTTATCTATCAATGTTTATACATTCTCATGTGATTGATAATAAAATGTGAATTTATACTAACCAACATGATTAGCGTTGTTTTGCAGGTGAAATATAATTTTGGGAAGCTAAAATGCGTGTTGGGAGAGATTGGGGTTGGACTCGGATGTCAGCAAGTGCACAAGCATTTGGAGGCACAAATTAAAAGGGCTCCGCGATGGAGCCGTGTCACGCTGCCATCGCGGATGGCTTCTGCCTGGATAGGAATTTTTGGCCAAAATCCAGTGAGGGTGCGCGTTGGGGCCGTGGCACGTTGGCCTAGCCCCGCGTTACACGTCGTGCCACGTTGGGCCTCATTACCTGGACTATCAATTTCCAGTAAGGGTCCGCGTCAGTGGCGTGTCACGGAGGCAGTGCTCCGCGATGCACTCCGTGACACGTTGCTTGTTATTCCGGGAAAAATTCCCACTAGTATAAATAGAACACTTAGGTTCATTTTTAAGAATTTCTGACTTGGTGGAGCAAGAACGTGGGTTACAGGCAGTTGAGGGGACGAAATTATCAGGGTTTTTCTCTATCTCCTTCTTCTTTAATTCAATTGCTTGTATGTTTAACACTCATTTAACGATGTTTAATCCACAAATGAGTGGCTAATTCCTCTTCTTGCTGAGGTTAAGAACAATTGTATTGAAATGTAGTTATTGATCAATTGGGTTTTTCATCTTTTCTTCCATGGTTGTTCTATTGATTCTTGTTCTTACTGCATTGATGTGTGGCCAACGTTAATGTACATCTAAAAAGTCCGGTTTCACTTGAGAGAGCAAGAAATTGGAAAGTTGTGAATCAATAGGATATGATCTCTTCCTAGTTTGGAAAAATTGGGAATTGATTTACCTTCAGGATAGAAATATACCTGAAAGTCGTATTAGTCAATTAAGGAATCGATTTTGTATGGCTAGAACATGAATTTCGTTTAATCACAGAAATGTAGGTGGACGGTTCATGATTCTTAAGTTGGGTTAAATACGAGAGTTTTAATCCATTGGCAATAATTCTTGACTAGCAACCTGAGGAAAGATTAACCAAAAATTTTATCGATCATTAGTTTCTATACATGTTCATATAACCTCAGCATGCTCATATTCATAGTTCAGACTCAAATTGTATATTCGTTTATAATTAGCATAAAAGTAGAAACCAAAATACCAAACTCTTTTTCACAATGTTGTCTGCATTTTTAGAGTTAAAGTATAGTGACACTTGAGTAGATTGTACCCTAGCCCAGTCCCTGTGGGATCGATACTTGGCTTACTTAAGCCACTTTACTACTTGTTCGACTACGTGCATATGCGCGTAGTAATTACCCCTGAGTAAACAGCCGAACAGTAAGCCAAGTATCGATTCCACAGGGACTGAACCAAGGTAATAATCGAATTAAGTGTTAATTAGCTCTAACTCTAAAAATGCAGACAACAATTTAAAGAAGATTCTGAGAGTTGGTTTCCTAATTTATACTAATCTAAAACAAAATTATAAAGTGAGTCTGAACAATAGTAATGAGCAAGCTGAGACCAAACGAACATGCAGGGAAGTAATTTATCGATACAATTTGGTTAATCTTTTCTTCGGTTGCTAGTCAAGAATTATTGCCTATGGGGAGAAACTTTCGTATTCTACCCAACTTAAGAATCATGAACCTTCAACCTACATTTCTGTGATAAAAGAATTTCATGTTCTAGCCATACGAAATCGATTCCTTAATTGACTCATACGACTTTCAGATATATTTCTATTCTGAAGGTAAATCAATTCTCAATTTTCCCAAACTAAGAAGAGATCATATCCTACTAATTCACAACTTCCCAATTTCTTTCTTTTTCAAGATAAAACTAGATTTTTTAGATGTACATTAACATTGGCCAGACATTAATGCAGTAAGAACAAGAATTAATAGAACAACCATGGAAGAAAAGATGAAAAACCAAAATGATCAACAATTACATTCCACTACAAATGTTCTTAACCTCAGCAAGAAATGAATTTAGCCACTCATTTGTGGATTAAACATCATCAAATCAGTATAAATCATACAAACAATTGAAATAAAGGAGAAAGAGTTAGAGAAGAACCCTAAGATTTTCGCCTCCTCAACTGCCTGTAGCCCACGTTCTTGCTCAACTAAGTCTGAATAATTAAAAATAAACCTAAGTGTGCTATTTATACTAGTGGGAATTTTTTCGGAATAACAAGCAACGTGTCACAGAGTGTATCGCGGAGCAGTGCCTCCGTGACACGGTGCAAACGCGGACCCTCACTGGAATTTTATATTCCAGGTAAACATGGGCAACGTGCCACGGCATGTAACACGGGGCTTGGCCAACATGCCACGGCACCGACGCGCACCTTCACTGGAATTTGTCCAAATAACTCATTCGAGGCAGACTGCCTCCGCGATGGCAGCGTGACACGGCTCCATCGTGGAGCCCCTTTATTTGCTGTTTTTCCTTGACCTTGTCCACTGCTCGCTTCCGCGTCTATTCCCGATTTTCACCAACATGCAACTTAGCTTCCTAAAATTATATTTTTCTTGCAAAACAAAACTAATCATGTTGGTTAATATAAATTCACATTTTAACTACAAATCACATGAGAATGTACAAATAACGATAGATAAACAAGACGAAATAGAGCATTTGAGCATCACTTGGGCACATAATTCTGCCCAAGATCACTTACCCCACAATTAAAACCTTGTTCGTCCTTGAACAATACTCTCATATCTCATGCAATTGACACCCACGTATAGCTAGTTTGCCTCGACCATTCAAGCTACGGTTATACCGATTATTTAATATAGCAAATCATCAAGAAAACATGCATAGTCTCATAAACACACTGACATTCATCACATTAAGACCTCCTAGACTCAAGAATCGGCTCTCGATCTCGGCAAACTCATGCAAATCAGCTGATCAAGACATCCGACACGAAATTCAATCTCTCGTCAAGCATGTGCCCTCACAACACAAGAGAATTACCCTTTTTTCAATCATATGATTTCCAAAGCATTATATGTAGGGGTATATGAACGCGAGTTCGCTCTCTCTCTCTCCCAAAGAATTTACATGCATCATGTCATGAACCATAGGTTTGCCTCTAGTGTATTACTCCACTAGTATAAGGACGCGTGATGTAAGATCATGTAGGACATAACGGGTTGTAATGTAAGCTAAGGAACTAGTAAATACTGGGCTAACCAATAATAGCAACTAGCCTCCTTAAGCGCTTTTCAATACATCCCACCATCATTATGGGCATTGTTTCTTCCTTCATCCTCCCATTCTTGAAGTCTTTCTTTATTTTTTTTTTGTTCCCATTTCTTTAAGAACACTCGACTTAATAACAAAGATTAGTTATACATCTTCATTTTATTTATATTCGGCAAGTGCACCTTTGACCTTATCTTTACTTTCACCACTTCCGCTTTTCCTTTCTTTTCACACTTTTCACTCCTTGACACTGTGGGAAAATTATTTTTTCTTGAGCACTTAAGAGTTTTGAATCAAATTCACAGCTAATGAAAAGAAGGGATTAAGCTCAGTTTCTATCTCTTCAATGAAATAAAAAGATAGGCTAAAGGCTCAATGGGGCTAACTAGGATATACATTCAAGGTAGGTGTGATAAGAAAAAAAAAACTTTCGGTTTAATCAAAGAAATGCCTACATCCTTTCCTACACTACACATCCTTCATTTCGTTTCGTACACACACCAGGCAAGTTCTAGACACTTCACAATAGCATGGAAGAATCAAAACCTCACCTCACACTCATTGCACATGCTCAACTCAAGACTTATTCACAGACTCTTCAATCAGCTAATTACAAGAATTCAATATTAAGCCTCAATCACACCGAATCGAACTCTATGGCCTAGGTATCTCAACATGTTTCACATTTGCATGCTTTCATACGAATCACCTTTGCATCTTTAATATCATGTACAACGCACAACAAGAATTTCAAACCATGAAGTAGCGACACGTTTGGGAAAAAACCAAAAGAAAGAAAATAAAAGAAAGAAAAAAAACTACTCCTATCGACTACATTTCCCTTAAGACGGTCGTCATCCATCCATCATAGGGAACGGTCACTATTTACGATAGAAAACAAAAATATTTACACAACCAGCTAACAACAACTCAACACTGCACACAACAGCTTAACATTCATTACACAACGAATTACAATACAAAACATACTCACAAAATCACATGGTCACAATTTTTTCATAGGCACAACAACAAGACATGAACATAAACAACAACAAAACAACTGGCACCTAACTACTCCCACCCCACACTTTAACCGAACACTGTCCCCAGTGTTCATCAAACTCAACATAGCATAGAAGTAGGTGGTGAAACTCCCTGATCAATCGAAGTATTCAACTTCTTCGTCAGGTGCCGTTGCCTCATCCGCCATATCTGAATCGCCCCCGCTGTCCTCATCCGACTCAACATCTGAGTCATCACGGCATGTCTCCTCATCAGTGGGGACATCATCATCAACAGGCTCCACAAAAGCAGGCCCCACTCGGCATAGAGCCCTGGCATTTTCGCCAAAGGGGTAATCTAGCTCGAGCTGCCATAGCTCATCTTCTATTGCTGGCCTCCCGCCTATGCGCAACTGTAACATCTACATCCCGTAATGCGGGCCATATACTGATCATCCCGAGCATGGCGCTCAGCTAGTGTTAGAAATGGCCCGTGAGTGGTGTCAGGTGCCTTGGTTTTGGTGATGTCCAAGGCACGCCTATCCATCTGCGGAATGTAGTCTAGGGCCTCCTCCTCGACGTCAAGGCCCCTCAGAAGCGTGGT
Organism: Datura wrightii; assembly: GCA_035772735.1. NCBI lineage: Eukaryota > Viridiplantae > Streptophyta > Magnoliopsida > Solanales > Solanaceae > Datura > Datura wrightii. The sequence continues at coordinate 25,495,858 of JASDFA010000027.1, read as the reverse complement.
CAGCAAACCACCAAACCCGTACCTGTTCCCTTGATGCTAACGGGCTCTCTTCATGGCGGAGATGATCACCGCCCCAACATTAATATCCAGCCCTTTCATCAGGGCATAAACCAAGCACACTTGATCCCGGGTGACATCTGTCATGTGCACCCCTGGGATCAGGCAGGAACACACTATTTTGAGCCAAATCCTAGCTTCCCTGTTCATTTGAGAGTAAGGCAGCGTCTGATGATAGCCCCTCTCCTTGTGCCTGCTCCACCGTGCAATCGAACGGGCTCCACACAGAGTACGTCTGATATCCGCATAGGGTGGAGTTATGTTCAGCTATCGGAGTACATGGGCGTCTGTGTCCCGCGCCCCCAATATGGCATTTAGGTGATGGGGCTCAAAGGTGACAACCTGCCCCCTTATCTTGACGGTGTGACTGCGGAGTGTCGGGTTCCAGTTTGTGTAGAACTCCCGAATCTAGTGGAGATTGCATTCCTTGGGCTCTTCGAAGATGAAGTTCAGCCCTGCAGCGTCAATCCGGTGTACTATTCTAGGGAATTCCTGTGCAAGTGACTCCCTTGCAATATGCTCCTCAAGGAAGTATTTGGTCTCCTTATGTTTGGCATACCATTTCTTCCCTTCTTCGTCACCCATCAGGTTCCGTATTGACGATGTTGGCCACGTGGAACCGCTGGTGCTGCTGGAACTGCCATTCCCAGTCTAATCCTTTTTCTCCCGGCGCTTGATGTAGATGCGCCCTTTCCTTTGTCTTGCCTGCTTGACATTGTTCCTGTCAAATCAAACAGACAGTCCCAATGTTATTCAAGTCAAAGATTTTCTTTAGCCACAATGAAAAAAATTTGGCAAGACAATCATTCTTTTCCAATTTTTATCAATCAACATGCCTCGTGCATTCAGATAAGTCGATGGAATAATGACTAAGTACTACTCAGACTTCGTACAACTAATAACAATTTCACCATCGATTTCATTACATCACATAGCACTTAGCCCAAAATTTTTCTCAACAACAACAACCTATGCAATTCACCAATTTCATTTTCCCGAAAATTCCCTTGTTTATTTAGCATATTTATCCATATTCACAACATCATTCACATCACCCAACATGCACAACCCAATCATTTTCAAACTTTCAACCAAATTTAGTGTCTTCCTATTCAAATTCCAACCCTAGCTACCAATTTCGCACAAATTCAATCAAACATGTATTTATCGAGTTCATATAATCATAACGATACTACGAACATCAATCAACAATAACTTAAATGAATTCATGCTCAATATATACTAAGAGCAAGCTTTAGTCAGCTCACATGCTCAAAAATTGAAAATTTCGGCAAAAATTGAGGTTAAGTTCAAGAACATACCTTTACTTCGATGAACTTGAAGAAAGGTTGAAGAAAATTTGGTCCTAGGTCCGTGTCACGTTGGGGAAGGGGGTATTTTGGGGAGTTTGTCTCCGAGGGGAGTGAGATATGGGAAAAATAGGGTGTTTTCGGGGTTAAAAAGAAGATTTTTCGCGCGGGTCACCCGGCGACCCAGTGTGACCCATTGCGAATAACACTTCAACGTGCCATGGAGGGTAACGCGTAGCACCCCCTCCGTGACACGGAGCCATCGCACAGGGGTTCTGGAATTTATAAAAATTCCAAAACACCTTCAACGTGTCACGGAGGGTAACGCGGAGGCCCTCCTCCGTGACACGGAGCCATCGCGCAGGCTCACTGTTTTGCCACTTTTAAATTTTTTTCTCACCTCGATTTTTTCCTTTGCAATCCTTTGACTTTTTTCCCTCCGTTACACCTTAAAATCATCTCACAACAAGAAATTGGTTAGAATTTATAGGTTTCAAACACGAATGAAAAAAATATTTTTTTGTTTTTTGTTTTTATTTTTATTTTTATTTTTATTTTCTTTTCTTTTCTTCTTTTTAACTAATTCTACTCATCTATTACAACACTTTAACGGGTTGCCTCCCGTGCAGCACCTGGTTTACCGTCGTGGCTCGATGTCATTAAAGCTCAATCATCCACTAGAGTGACGGACGTTTTCTCTCGAATAACGTCCTCACCCCAATAATGCTTACACTGCTGCCCATTAACCAAGAATGTGGCACTTCCATCTTCTTGCCACAACTCCACTGCCCTGTGCGGGTTGTCCTCAATCGGTGGTTTTCCCACTAGATCTTAAGAATCAACAATCTGAACAATATCTGCTTGATCAAGCACGTTGATTGCTGAAAGCTCCTCATATACGGACGGAAGCTTCGTGGACTTGTACACGTCAAATACCTCCACCTAGTCATGCACCCGCATGATTAGCTTCCCTGCAGCTACATCAATCAAAGATTTCCCGGTTACCAAGAAAGGACATCCCAAAATAAATGGGACTACCGCATCCAGCTCAAAATCCAGCACAACAAAATCTACCGGGAATATAAGGGAGCCCACTTGCACCAGCACGTCCTCCACAATGCCATCTGGTCTGGCCAAAGAACGATCTGCTAACTGCAAGATCACTATAGTTGGTCTAGGACTGCCCAACCCCAACTTCTTGAATACCAATGTCGGCATCAAGTTAATGTTCACTCCCAAATCACATAGTCCACTAGACCGGATACTTTGCCCAATTGTGATTTGAATTGTAAAGCTCCCAGGGTCCTTGAGCTTTGTTGGCAACCTGTTCTGTATCCGGGAAGTGCACTCCTCCGTAAGCGCCACCGTAGCATACTCTGTCAATCTGCTTTTGTTCTCTACGATGTCCTTGATATATTTTGCATACTTCGGCACTCCCTTCAAAACATCAACAAGAGGTAAATTAATGTGTACCTGTTTAAGCACCTCCATGAACTTTTTGAGACACGCTTCCTCCTTGTGTTTCTTTAATCTTTGAGGGAACGGGGGTGGTGGTCTTTCTAGTTCAGCTTCCTTCTTCTTCCCCCTCTCATCATCGTGTTCCCTTTCTTTCTCCACTGCTCCTGACTGCTGAGGTGGTCTTTCTGGTTCCACCTCCTTGAGTTGTAAACCACTCCTTGTGGTCACTGCATTTACTTACTTGGGATTCAGGTCAGTGTCACTCGGTAGTCCTCCTCTTGGCCTGGTGTTTTGAGCTCCAGCTAGTTGCCCAAACTGGTACTCCAACGCCTTTGTAGCTAACTGATTGTTCATTACATCTGCCGCCAACTTCACATAGTCAGCCTGCAATTGAGCTTGGTTAGCTATCATTGTATTAAACATGTCCTCAATGCTGGGTGGTGGTATTGGAGGAGGTGCATTGTTGTTTCTGTATTGAGTCTGATAGTTCTGCTGCCCTGCTTGATTTCTCTGTGCACCCTAAGTCGAACTCTTGCCCTTGATGTCTGTTACTACCCCAGGAGAAATTCGGATGATTCCTCCAATTAGAGTTAGTTGTTGCCATACTGTTGGTGATTATTTCTCTGTACATTACCAACAAAGTTCACTGAATCTAGATTTGCACCACAACACTCAGCTGAGTGTTCATTACTACCGCATACTTCACACAAAATCTGCTGCACTACATTAACTGGGGCTTGAGATTGATTTAAGCTCATGTTGCTGAAGTGGGTGTTGAGTTGATTTTGCAACGCAGCTATCTGTGCAACGATAGCTGTAAACCCATCCACTTCCAAGACTCCTGCCGCTTTCCTTGTTCCTCCTCTAGATGAGTCCGCATTCCCCTCTGGATTTCCCTGCGAAATACGATTTAACAAAGTATACAGCTCCTCATAAGTCTTTTCTAATGCTTGCCCCCTTGATGCTGAGTCTAGCAAAATTTTTGTGTGAGGTTCCAAACCCTCTATGAGAGTATGCACCAGCACATCATTGGACTGGTGATGGTGAGGACAATCCCGTAACATGGATTTGAATCTTTCCCAAGCTTGATACTGATTCTCCCCCTCTCTTAGTTTAAAACTTAGAATCTGACTTCTAAGTCTTACGGTTTTCCCGGATGGAAAGAACCGTATCAAGAATTTCCTTGCAAGATCATCCCAAGTGGTGATGGAATTAGGTGGCTCAGCTTTCAACCACCTCTTTGCTTCTGCCAATAGTGAAAATGGAAACAATGTAAGCCTTAAGTAATCATATGATACTCCAGCGGGGATGTAAGTGTCACTTATCTCCAAAAAGTTTTGGAGATGCTGATGTGGATCCTCGTGAGGGAGACCTGTGAATTGCCCGCTGGTGTGCAGCAATTGCACCATATTTTGTTTCAGCTCAAACCTCCCTCCTAGCTCAGGTTTGCCAATGCTTGATGTAACATTGTTAGCATGTGGGATTGCCACTTCGTGAACCAGCCTAGCTGCCATTTCCCCGGGCACTAACACTGCCCTTACAAGTGGTGGATTCTATTGTTGCTCCAGGATTGTTTGTCTGAGCAACTGCAGCTTCTTTTCTAGAGCTTCTCTTCTATGATGACGAAATTGACTTTTCGGCTCTAAGTATGAGTCCACCAGCTCCTTGTCTCTTGCCAGTGTTCAACAGAATTCAATAACTGCAAAAGACAGGCTAAGATCAAGTTGTCAGCACAATATAGAAATCGTAGACTAACACTTAAGAAAACAATTTTACCAATTGCCAGTCCCCGACAACAGCGCCAAAAACTTTTTCGGGGTGTTTCGCAACTACACGCAAGTGCACGTGGTCGAACAAGTAGTAAAATGGCAAAAGTAAGCCAAGTATCGATCCCACAGGGACTGAACCAAGGTAATAATCGAATTAAGTGTTAATGAACTCTAACTCTAAAAATGCAGATAACAATTTAAAGAAGATTTTGAGAGTTGCTTTCCTAATATATACTAATCTAAAACAAAATTATAAAGTGAGTCTGAACTATAGTAATGAGCAAGCTGAGGCCAAACGAACATGCAGGGAAGTAATTTATCGATACAATTTGGTTAATCTTTTCTTCGGTTGCTAGTCAAGAATTATTGCCTATGGGGAGAAACTTTCGTATTCTACACAACTTAAGAATCATGAACCTTCAACCTACATTTCTGTGATAAAAGAATTTCATGTTCTAGCCATACGAAATCGATTCCTTAATTGACTTATACGACTTTCGGATATATTTCTATTCTGAAGGTAAATCAATTCTCAATTTTCCCAAACTAAGAAGAGATCATATCCTACCAATTCACAACTTTCCAATTTCTTTCTTTTTCAAGATAAAACTGGATTTTTTAGATATACATTAACATTGGCCAGACATTAATGCAGTAAGAACAAGAATTGATAGAACAACCATGGAAGAAAAGATGAAAAACCAAAATGATCAACAATTACATTCCACTACAAATGTTCTTAACCTCAGCAAGAAGTGAATTTAGCCACTCATTTGTGGATTAAACATAATCAAATCAGTATAAATCATACAAACAATTGAAATAAAGGAGAAAGAGTTAGAGAAGAACCCTAAGATTTTCGTCTCCTCAACTACCTGTAACCCGCGTTCTTGCTCAACTAAGTCAGAATAATTAAAAATAAACCTAAGTGTGCTATTTATACTAGTGGAAATTTTTTCCGAAATAACAAGCAACGTGTCACGGAGTGCATCGTGGAGCACTACCTCCGTGACACGGTGAAAACGCGGACCCTCACTGGAATTTTATGTTTCAGGTAAACATGGGCAACGTGCCATGACACGTAACGTAGGGCTGGCCAACGTGCCACGGCACCGACGCGCACCTTCACTGGAATTTGTCCAAATAACTCATCCGAGGCAGACTGCCTCCACGATGGCAGCGTGACACGGCTCCATCGCAGAGGCCCTTTATTTGCTGCTTTTCCTTGACCTTGTCCACTGCTCGCTTCCGCGTCCATTCCCGATTTTCACCAACATGCAACTTAGCTTCCTAAAATTACATTTTTCCTGCAAAACAACACTAATCATGTTGGTTAGCATAAATTCACATTTTTACTACAAATCACATGAGAATGTACAAATAACGATAGATAAACAAGATGAAATAGATCATTTGAGCATCACTTGGGCATATAATTCTGCCCAAGATCACCAGCTTGGTCATTTGGCTCTGAAGAGCCCCCAACTCCTCACGGAGACTACCAGTGTCAGCTTGCTCTGTCATGGGCTCATCGAAGTGGCGCTCAAAGTAGTCAAGTCGGGCATTTAAGACCCGGGCAGCCACCTCAATCTCAACCTTCACCCAAGGTTTCACATTCTCCATTATAGACTGCACCTTTCTCTTAGTCACGGTCAATCTATTTGCTATCTTTTGTAGAAAGTCCTGAGGCACTAGAATATATCCTATTGGGATCTAGCTCGAAAGGCCCATAGGTGGTGCAACAGAGGTGCTGGGAGCTGCCTCTAAATGATTGACCTCTGTAGCCGGTGTCTCATCCTACTCCTGTAAGATAGGGGCATTAACCTACTCTCCCCCAACTGCCCATAGTACCGGGACTGCGATAGGAAGTCTCGCTCGCCTCATTGAGTTTATTTCATCCAGGATCAACCCTATGTCCATTTTCCTCTGCCTTTCAATCAACCACTCTTCATTAGAATGCACTTTAAGACCTGCCTCCATACATAATCTGAACACGAGACTCGATAATGGGATAGTAGCGCTCAATCCCATAGCCTGATCTGGGATCTCCTCTACAATGACCCTCAGAATGTTGATGGAATATCTTTACATGATACACTCCCCCAATGTTGCTCTGTCAGCACTAAGGGTGTTGTCGTTTACGGTCGGTGCCAACCTGAAGCGAACTAGTGTCCAGCAGGCCTTCACTATGAAATTCAACAAATTTCTGGTGACCTACTCTCCACTAGTCACCTATTTTGCATCCTCCTTATCCTCAGTAATGACCCCAAATAGCCACTTTATCTGATTTTTCCTCTCCTCAATACCTAACTATTTAATCTTCTTCATGGCGTCCACCCAGTAGTCACTCAGGTGTAGTATGTGGTGGAATGAACTGAGGCTCATATAATACCTGAGTAATAGTACGCTCGGATATGTCAATAGTGCAGCCTCGCACCATTACGCTCTCTAACTTGGGCTAATATTTTAACTTCTGCCCGTCCTTTGCTTTCTGCTCCGTGGTAGCAAATAGTTGGCATAAAACTCCCGGACTATTTTTGAAGTGCATCTATTCGGGGTTCTAGCCATCCACTCAAATCTATAGAATCTAGAAATCTGTTTTATCTTCTCCACCTCGTTCAGTGCATTGGTGAGGAATTGTCGTTCTTCTTGAATACTCCGCCTTAGGTGGTTCTTAGCGATGAGATAGAGACCCTTCTCATAGATCTCTTGTGCACAGGGTACTCTCCACCAATAGTGCAATCCTCCCTAGGTGGAGTTTGCACACCCTCATCATCAGCTACCTTATCATCAGATCCGAACTCATTATGTCCATCTCTGGATTGGGCCTCCTTGGACCCCTCATCATCACTAGAACCACTCTTGGACTCTTTGACTTGTTCCTCAGCTCCCTCCTCAGAATGGGGAACATCGGCAGATGTGGCAGTGGCCACCTTGGCCTGAGCTTTAGCTTGTTCCCTAGTGGTTCGTGTCCCATCGGTGTTAGATGTATCCACCCGATACTCTTCCATTGAACCACTAGGAGAGTTGCCTGCATGTTCAGAGCTAGAGGGATCATCTCTTAATGCCCTCCGAGTAGATATCTCTGCCCTGGCGGCTTTGTCTTTGGTGGCTGTGGTTGGTTTTCTCTTTATAGTCGTTGTACCTGTGGAGAAAAAAGGTTAGAACTTCAAATCTATGTAAAAGGAAACAAGAAAATACCCTCTAAATTTTTTCACGGCTCTTCAGTATGAGTCATACCTAGAAGGTACGATTCGTACTAAGACCCGTAGTACCTTGGATCATAGTTACGACTCTAAGGTATGACTTGAACCACGAAGGTACAATCCATACCATGCGTCATATGAGGATACCCCTTGAAAACCATTATTCTATATTTTTTCACGACTCATGGTGTGACCCGCAAAATAGATTCCACAAGTCGTAGTAAGGATCGTATAGTTGCTTTTACACTTGACCCTTTTCAGATTTCTAGTACGGTTACCAGGTACGAATCATAGTAGGATACAACAGGTCATACTAGGTTTCATACCAATCAATTTTCATACATTTGTCTTAGGACTGTCCCAACAAGCTATCCTATGAGTCATAGTATGAAACCACGAGTCATAGGAAGGCTTGTGAAACCTGTCCTTGCCTTTATTCATTACAGTTGTGTAGGTAGGTTCAATTTTGTGGTGCGTACTCAAAATTCCTCAATTATAGGCATGCATTTTTCACACGTTTACCAATACCAGTTCTCCCATTATGTTTCACAACCTGTTACTCGGTTCTTTACAATTTATGTTTGATTCTAAGCATGTTCAGATTCTACCTAGCCAACATAATAACACAAGAAGCTACTGATCATTTTCTTCATCTACTTTCATGAATTTTGAAAAACTCACAGTTTATAACCAAGTTCGTATATGCACCAAGGTCTTTTTCTCAACTCAAAGCATAACTAGTTATTTGATTTTTGCAAAATCTTGCTTTTTCGTGCATGATTCAGCGACTAGAGTAGGGATTAGATTTGAGCAGTGTTAATTGTTCACAAATCTTGCTCAATCGATTATTTTTCTTGAGTTATGGGTGTGAGGGAGTTGTCGGAGGTAATCGTGAGTTAAAGGTTTGATTGCATGGGAGATGGATCCAAAGGATTTGGAATTTAAATATGTTTGGGAAAATTTAAAAATTCAGGTTGAGTCGGGTCGATCTAAATAATTTGGCCCATCACGACTCATACCACGAGTCATAGGTTTGACCTACGACTCATCCCTAGGACTCGTAGCAGAGTTTTATGAAAACTTACTTGTGGACCTACGATGTAACACTCAGAAAGTTTCTAAGATCAGATTCCAGACTTAAAGAACAAATTCAGACGAAAGGCAAAATTTCACGATAGAACAAGTCATGGAAAGACTCTTTAGGTGACCCCACGAGTCATGCTCAGACCCGTGAAGAGAAATCAAGAGGTGCAGCATGGTTCAGTGACCACGGATGACCCAATGAGTCATTAGGTAGACAACGACTCGTCAAGTCGGCCGTTGGGTGGATGTTGGAAATTAAAAAAGAGGTCCCGAGGCAGTAGAGACCATGGAGGAAGGGATGAGTCGTCATGCACCTGACAACTCGTCAAGTGACCCGTGTGGAAGGAAGAGTAGAAAGCGGAAATTGGACCAGTGTACTCCACGACTAGGACCCCACTAGTTGTTGCCAACCCCACGACTCATGGAGTGCCTTGTGGGGACTAGCAGTGTGGATTTTCTGGCATTTTTCCAGTAGTGTTTTCATAAAATTCTAAGCTTCTAATGCTAAACTATGATTTTTTGAGTATGGTATGGGACGTTTTTAAGGGGATAACTAGCCTAAACCCTCATTCTATCAAAAATTACTCTCAAACTCTTCTTTCCCCTCTCACTCAAGACTCAAGGATTCAACAAGGGTTCCTCAAGGCTTCAAGGTGCAAGTTCAAGTGGGATTTCTTTTAATTAGGTATTTGGGCTTTTCAACAAGGATACCTTTCAATACTTGTTCCCCAAATTATTTTACTAAAACCCCAATTTCATAGACCTTTAGAAAAGCATGATCTAGGATTTTAATTTATGAATGATTTCTTCTATGCCTCCTATGAATTGTAGGACCCATTATGATTGATAGCCATGTATGCTTATGGGATTCCTTCTAATATCTCAAATTATGTGATTGATATGAGTAATGCATGATTATAGAATTTTCATCATTAGATAGCCTAGAACTTTGAATGGAACTTTTTTAATTGTTTACATGTCCTTATCATGAACTAGTACCCATGTCTAAAGAATATAAAGATTGTATGAACTCTCGTAAATCTATAACATATGTTGTAAAGTATGTGTTGAATCATGAATAGAACTATTGGGCTTTGATGAAGGTAAATTATGTACATGTTTTCACTATAGTTTCTGGTATGTGTTGAAGTATGAAGTTGACCCACGGATCTTACATGAATCTAAGATATATTCCATATACAATGAACTGGAGAATAAAATGTTGTGGACATGCTTAAAGTATGATCTGATCCTATAGATGCCTTATAAATGAAGAATGTATGATTAAAGTGATGATTGAGACTATGATAATATCAATGATGATGCAGAATGCATGCAAATGATCTTTCACACTTTTGGACTTGTTGTTAGAAAAAAGTAGCCTTATTTAATCCTAAATGAATGCAGTATGATGAAATCAGTAAATGCTCATGTCTCTGATTAGCTGAAGTAGCTTAGACTAGATAAAGGATGTCAGATTGATGTACTTCATGTTCTACCTTAGTTAGTCAGTCAGGACTCTCATTAGCTGAGAATGTTTCCCTAGTCAGTCGGGACTCTTATTAGCTTAGATGTTTCCCTAGTCAGTCGGGACTCTCAGTTGCTGAGAATGTTTCCCTAGTCAGTCAGGGACTCTCCACATCCTAGAACATTTCCCTTGATCAGTCAGGGACTCTCCACAGCTGAGAACGTCTCCCTTAGACAAACAGGGACTCTCTATGATATCAGTCACAACTTCGGTCCTTAGTATTTGTTCAATATAGAACCTTTGTGTATCAGTTGATCAAATTTCAATAAATGTTTCTTATAAAATCGTCATGTAAATGTGTATATGTGTATCCCGGATAAGGTTGTGATATCTCCTTTCAGTTATATTTCCATTAATGTGTTTATTTTACTCTCTTCTTGTATACTTGAATGTTTTATTTTAGTTACATTTCCCGTATGCTCAGTATATTTCAAGTACTGACCGCATAATTTATGTTCTATATTGTTTCATGATATAGATTCATGTTTCCAGAATCAGCCGCGTGATTAGATACGCTTCATTCTGCTCTCAACTGCTTGTGGTGAGTCCTCATCTCTCGGGGACATGATTTATTTTTCCATTATGTTTCATTTTTCAGATTTTAGGAGTTAGTTGGGGGGCTTGTCCCAGCAGCTTATCAATCTAGTAGAGGCTTTCAGACTTATCTAGATATATTCAACCTTGTATCGAAGTGTTATTACATTTGTTTCTTAAGGTTTTGATTGACCCTTTTAGTTAGCTTCCGCTCAGTTATGTCTTTATTAGCTGTTTCGATTATTAAGTGTTATGCTATGATTATGCCATGGGTCAACTAGGAGCTTCTCGGGATTCCTCATCCCGTGTCTCGATCTGGGCCTAGTTCGGGTAGTGACAAATTTGGTATCAGAGCCAAGGTTTAGAGTGTCCTAGGGTGGCTGAAAGCCGCGTTAAATAGAGTCTTTTTCATGGGTGTGAAGCATGCCACACCTATGACAAAAAGGCTACAAGACGTTTTAGGAATGTTCCCTTTTCTTCATGATTCTTATCGTGCATAGGGTATGAGACTAAAGAATTCCTCTCCTGACTCGTGCTTTACGTGCTCGCAGATAATGTCTCCCAGATGAGTGAATGGCAAAAGAAATGGTAATGAGCATCAACAAGCACTACCAGCCCCAGCGAACCCGATGGACGACCATGTTACTCATGCCAAGTTCAGGGTAGCCTTTCACATGTTGGCACAGGCCACGACAGCTCAGATGAATCGGCAGGCGATGGCTCATGTTCCCCAGAATGGGAATGCAACAGCGGCTCGAGTAAGAGATTTCCTCAAAATAAACCCACCCCAGTTCCTTGGGTCAAAAGTGGTCAAGGATCCACATGAGTTCGTGGAAGAGATTCTAAAGATCACCCAGGTCATGGGGGTGAATGGAGAGGAGTGCACCAAGTTAGCCTCATGTTAGTTGAAAGGGGTTGCGTACATCTGGTTTAAGCAGTGGAAGGATAGTAGGGCAGTGGGACCAGGACCTATTAGTTGGGACGAGTTCGATGCCACATTTCAGGAGCGGTTCTTCCCTCGTGAGATGAGGGAGATCAAGGAAGCTAAATTTGTAAATCTGAGGCAAAGAAAGATGATAGTCCAAGAGTACACCCTGGAGTTCACCCGTCTGTCCAAGTATGCACCAAAGCTTATGGTTGATCAGAGGACTCGAGTGAGTCAGTTTGTTCATGGAGTAGCGGACTACCTGGATAAAGATTGCAGGACTTTCATGCTTCATCAGGATATGGATTTCCCTTGGATAGTTTTGTACGCCCAGCAGATGGAGGTGGTACATCTGAGAGAGAGAGAGCAGCCAAGAGGTCTAGGACAGGAGATTCAGAGTTTTCCCCTCAGAGGCCGAGTGGTGAACATCGCTTACACTCCCAGCGGAAATCATTAGTCCCGACACCTTCGACAGAAAGTGCTCCGTACAAACCCAAGGTAAGGGAAATTACGTACCGATTGGGTACCAGTTGTGGGAAGCATCATTTGGGAGAATGCATGGTCGGCTCAAATACTTATTTTTGGTACAGTAAGTTGGGTCATAAGCAACGAGATTGGGTTGCAGCTAAGTGGGGCGATAGTAGAGCCTCATCCACCTCTTCAATAACTCCAGTAGCCCACCCATTTCAGCAGGGTGCATCATCGAGCCAGGTGGCGAACAGTGTCAAAACCGCTCCTACGCCTTGGCAGCACATCAAGATAAGGAAAAGTCGCCAATAATAGTCAAAGGTATGTTATGAATTGTTCATGTTACATTTGTATGGTTCTAAGCCCCAGAACCTCAGTATTGAATAAAAACTCTTGTGATATTTGTTGGGAAGAAGTTGTCAATGTCTGATGTGAAATAGCTGTTAGTATGAAGTTTGTGGTGAATATTAGAGGTGGAAGAGAAGTCAAAAGTTAGTGGTGTGTAGACCAACCTTAAGAAAGATCCAGGAGCCTTAGAATGATGGCTTGAAGCTAAGGGGAAGATGTTAAGTTTATGAGACAAGTCGGATCTTAAGTATGCTAGTGGGGGAGCTTCAACCTCATTAATTGCGATATACCAATCCCTTTGGGATTAGATAATTCCTCTTGTGTTTCAGTTGAGACAATGTTTTATCCATTCCCGTGTTCAAACTTCCAGAATCTCTAGATAGACACTTCATATAGTGATGCTAGTCTTATTCTATAAGTCCTTAAGGCTCATCTTTATGTTATGAACTAGCTATGTGTGTTAACTCATGTTTTCCAGTATGTTCAGCTTGAACTCAGTCATTAGAAGTTGATTTAGTGGCTCAGTAGAATAAGATTAACTTATGTATGTGCTCAATTACATATGTCACGAATGATTCATGCTCATGAGTCCTTTACTTCCAGTTAGACTAGATATCATGAATTCTAGCCCGTATCAGAAAGCGATCTGAGGATGAAGGCTAAGTCCATATCATCTCATTTCCAGTTAGGGGAAAGGAATCTTTCTCAATGTTCTATCTAGTTCCCTATCAGTTTCATGTATTTCATTTCCTCTTATGTCGTAGCGTGCATGTACGCTTTAGATGTTCAGTTCAGATATGTAAAATCAGCCCAGAGTCAGATACTCCATTGGTTTTAGTTGTAATTGATCGATTTTGGGATTTCAATTCTATCCCTATCTTTTTAGTATGTTAATCCAACATTCGAGGATGAATGTTCCCAAGGGGGAGATATTGTAACACCCCAAAAGTTTCTAAGATCAAACTCCAAACTTAAAGGAAGAATTTAGACGGAAGGCAAAAATTTTTCCACAGAACAAGTCGTGGTCAGACCCGTGAAGAGCATTCAAGAGGTGCAGCATGGTTCAGTGACCACAGATGACCCAACGAGTCGTTAGGTAGACAAAAACTCGTGAAGTCAACTATTGGGTGGACGTTGGAAAGTAATAATGAGGCCCCGAGGCAATAGAGACCATGGAGGAAGGGACGAGTCATCATGCACCTTGATCTTGGGCAAATTTATATGGCCCAAGTGATACTCAAAAGTACCATTTTAGCCTTGTTTATCTATCAATGTGTATACATTCTCATGTAATTGGTAATAAAATGTGAATTATACTAACCAACATGATTAGCATTGTTTTGCAGGTAAAATGTAATTTCGGGAAGCTAAAATGCATGTTGGATGATATCGGAGTTGGACTTGGATGCGAGCAAGGGAAAAGGCATTGGACAGCATGAAATAAAGGGGCTCTGCGATGGAGCCGTGTCACGCTGCCTTCGTGGAGGCCTTCTGCCTGGATAGGGAAAATTCGCCCAAATTCCAGAGAGGGTCCGCGTCCGCTCCGTGGCACGATGGCATGGCTCCACGTTGCACGCCGTGACACGTTGGGCCTTAATTCCTGGACCCCCAATTCCAGTGAGGGTCCGCGTCCGTAGCGTGTCATGGAGGCAGTGCTCTGCGATGCACTCCGTGACACGTTGCTCGTTATTCTGGGAAAAATTCCCAGCAGTATAAATAGAACACTTAGGTTCATTTTTCAATATTCTGACTTGGTGGATCAAGGACGTGGGTTACAGGCAGTTGAGGGACGAAAATATCAGGGTTTTTTCTCTCTTTCTTTCTTCTTTAATTCAATTGCTTGTATGATTAACACTCATAGATGTTTAATCCACAAATGACTGGCTAATTCCTCTCCTTGCTGAGGTTATGAACAATTGTGATGAAATTTGATCATTGATTCTTTGGTTTTTCATCTTTTCTTCCATGTTGTTCTATTAATTCTTGTTCTTACTGCATTAATGTGTGGCCTACGTTAATCTACATCTAAAAAGTCCGGTTTCACTCGAGAGAGCAAGAAATTGGAAAGTTGTGAATTAATAGGATATGTTCTTTACTTGGTTTGGGAAAATTGAGTCTTGATTTGCTTTCAGGATAGAAATATACCTGAAAGTCGTATTAGTCAATTTAGGAACCGGAATTGTATGGCTAGAACATGAATTGCATTTGATCACAGAAATGTAGACGGATGGTTCATGATTCTTAAGTGAGGTTAAATACGAGAGTTTTAATCTCTAGGCAAATGTTCTTGGCTAGCAACTGGAGGAAAAGATTAACCAAAGTATGATGACAATTAATTTCGTTACATGTTCGTTTAACCTCAGCATGCTCTCATTCATAGTTCAGATTCAAAGTAGATAATTGTTTTAGCTTTAGTATAAAAAATTATAAAACAAACTATCAAACCTTTGGTTACCCTGTTGTCTGCATTTTTAGAAGTAAAATATAGTACACTTGAGTAAATTGCACTTCATCCAAGTCTCTGTGGGATCGATACTTGGCTTACTAAAGCCACTTACTACTTGTTCGACCACGTGCACTTGCGTGTCGTTTTATACCCCATATAACACCCCAAACACACCTGAAGACTCGCCAAGTGACCCGTGGGGAGGGAAGAGTAGAAAAAGGAAATTGGACCAGTGTACTCCACGACTAGGCCCCCACGAATCCTTGCCAACCCCACGACTCGTGGAGTGCCTTATGGGGACTGGCAGGTGGTGTTCCCGTAAGTGTATGGGTCGTACAAGTAATATAGTGGCCCTTTTTTAAGAACCGGAATGTCGAACCCACAGGGACTGGACCAATTCAGGTAACTATCAAGTTCGAGTGTGATGTTAAATACCGCAAGTGTGGATTATAGAAGTTTTCAATATAGTTTAACTAAGTCTAATTGTGGTCAACGAAATATTTTGAATTCATTCAAGGAGCAACATAGAGTTAAAGCCGGATAATCATGCGATACTATGATTTGCAATGGTTTAAGTATGAAACTATCAATTGTCATCTCACATAATTCAAATTGCATGTTCATGGCCTTCCGAGCCTCTAAACACGACAAACTAGCCTCACTACTACATTGAGAGCAAGGATGCTAATTCTAGTTCGTGGGCAATTAACTACGTGGATGTGGTTTATGGGGTGTGCCATTGATTAGGGTCCTTACGTAACTCCAACCATTTAACCAAACTTAGCTTCACAACTACTTCTTCGAGTGGTGGAGTGACAATTCTAAGCCGGTATCTTTCTCTCCTCCCATTTTATCAACCAAACAAGGTATTAGGTATATTTCTATCCTAACCACAAAATCTTATCAAAAGACAAGAACTTGCCTCTTACATTCTTATCTTCTTCCCTAGGTTTGCTTTCTCAAGAATTTGCCTAAGTTTAATGTGTGTGTTTTCATGGTGATCAATCATAAAAACAACCATAATCAAGAATGCAAGACAAAACAACAATCGATAACTTAATTCCAACACAAATTTGTAAAAACACAATCATAACTCATGGCTTCAACCCTAGAGGAAGGGTTCTAGCCATTCATGTTCGTAAAATTACAAGAAAACATTGTTAAAGTAACATACATACAAGAATTGGTAGAGGGAGAAGATGAAATTGATGAACCCTAGGTGAGTTCTCCCACTTCTCCCTTCACTCCTAGGTGGTTTTTTAGAATAAAATCGTGACAAAATGATTTTAGGAGCTAAGGGACCTATTTATAGTAAATGAGAATTTTGCAAAAGTATGCCTATCGTGGAATGGCTCCGTGTCACGGAGTGTATCGCAGATCACTGCCTCCGTGACACGGAGGTAACGCGGATGCACACTGAAAATCTCCTCATGATGCCAAGATGTTGAGGCTTGCCGCGATGGCCGGCGTGACACGCTGCTATGCAGCGCGATGGCAGGGCGCTGGCGCGCAGGTCGCCTGGCGTGGCACGGCGCTGGCGCGCAGGATGCCTGCCTGCTTGCTTCCTTCCTCTTGCGCCTGGTATGGGCGTGGCACAACGCTGGGCGCGGCAAACGCACAGCGTGGCACGCTGCCTGGCGCGGCCAGCCTTGCCAAGGCATGCTTCTTGCCGACTTTTGCAAATTGCTCCCAACTCCATTCCTCTACTTCACCAACTTATAAATTAGTTCCTCAAATTCATTTAAACCTACAAAACAAGGACTAATCATGTTTGTTAGTACATATATTCACATTTATATAAAATCACATGAAAATGTAAATAATTAATTAGCTAAACAGGACTAAATTAAGTTATAAAGCATCACTCGGGCATGCTATTTTGCCTGATATCAGCATGGTGGATTTTCATGTATTTTTCCATGGGTGTTTTCATAAAATCCAAAGTTTCTAAC
Organism: Datura wrightii; assembly: GCA_035772735.1. Classification (NCBI taxonomy): domain Eukaryota; kingdom Viridiplantae; phylum Streptophyta; class Magnoliopsida; order Solanales; family Solanaceae; genus Datura; species Datura wrightii. The sequence continues at coordinate 25,478,774 of JASDFA010000027.1, read as the reverse complement.
TCCTAAACTATGTCATATTGAGTATGGTATGGGATGTTTTTAAGGGGATAACTAGCCTAAACCCTTATTCTATCAAAAATCACTCTCAAACTCTTCTTCCTCCTCTCTCTAATGACTAAAGGATTCAACAAGGGTTCCTCAAGGCTTCAAGGTGCAAGTTCAAGTGCGATTTCTCTTAATCAGGTATGTGGGTTTTTCAACAAGGATACCCTTCCATCCTTGTGCCCCAAATTATTTTACTAAAACCCCAATTTCATAGACCTCTAGAAAAGCATGATCTAGGGTTTCAAATTATGGATAATTTCTGTTATGCCTCCTATGAATTCTAAGACCCATTATGATTGATAGCCATTTATGCTTATGGGATTCCTTCTAATATCTCAAATTATGTTATTGATATGAGTAATGCATGCTTCTAGAATTTTATCATTAGATAGCCTAGAATATTGAATGGAACTTTGTTAATTGTTTACATGCCCTTATCATGAAATAGTACCCATGTCTAAAGAATATGAAGATTGTATGAATTCTCATAAATCTAGAACATATGTTGTAAAGTATGTGTTGAATCATGAATAGAACTATTGGGCTTTGATGAAGGTAAATTATGTACATGTTTTCACTATAGTTTCTGGTATGTGTTAAAGTATGAAGTTGACCTACGGATCTTACATGAATCTAAGATATATGCCATATGCAATGAACTAGATAATAAAATATTGTGGACATGCTTAAAGTATGATCTGATCCCATAGATGCCTCATAAATGAAGAATTTATGACTAAAGTGATGATTGAGATTATGATAATATCAATTATGATGTAGATTGCATGCGAATGATCCTTCATACTTTTGGGCTTGTTGTTAGACAAAAGTAGCCTTATTTAATCCTAAATGAATGCAGTATGATAAAATCAGTAAATGCTCATATCTCCGATTAGCAGAAGTAGCTTAGACTATATAAGGGATGTCAAATTGATGTTCTTCACATTCTACCTTAGTTAGTCAGTCGGGATTCTCATTAACTAAGAATGTTTCCCGAGTCAGTCAAGACTCTCATTAGCTTAGAATGTTTCTCTAGTTAGTTTGGGACGCTGAGAATGTTTCCCTAGTCAGTTAGGGACTCTCCATAGCTGAGAATGTTTCCCTTGATCAGTCAGGGACTCTCCATAGCCAAGAAAATCTCTTTTAGACAGTCAGGGACTCTCTACGATATCAGTCATGGCTTCGATCCTCAGTATTTGTTCAATATATAAACTTTGTGTATCATTTGATCGTATTTCAATAAATGTTTCTTATAAAATCGTCATGTAAATGTGTATATGTGTATCCCAGATAAGGTTGTGGTATCTCCTTTCAGTTATATTTCCATTAATGTGTTTATTTTACTCTCTTCTTGTATACTTGCATGTTTTAGTTTAGTTACGTTTCTCGCATGCTTAGTACATTCCAAGTGTTGACCGCATACTTTATGTGTTATATCGTTTCATGATATAGATTCAGGTTTCCAGACTCAGCCGTGTGGTTAGATACGTTTTATTCTCCTCTCAGCTGCTTGTGGTGAGTCCTCATCTCTTGGGACACGATTTATATTTGCATTATGTTTTAGTTTTCAGATTGTAGTAGTTAGTTGGGGGGCTTGTCCCAATAACTCATCAATTCATTAGAGGATTTAACACTTGTCTAGATAGATTAGCCTTGTATTGAAGTGTTGTTACATTTGTTTCTTAAGGTTTTGAATTGACCCTTTCAGTTAGCTTCCGCTCTGTTATGTCTCTGTTATCTGTTTCGATTATTAAGTGTTATACTATGATTATGCCATGGGTCGACATAGAGCCTCTCAGAGTTCCTTGTCCTGTGTATCGATCCAGTTTTAATTCGGGTCGTGACATACGAGCACATCATACGGCTCGTACCATAGAGGTACGAATCGTAATACAGCTTACAGGTCACATTGAACTGGTGTTCCATACTTTGCATAGTTCATAACTACAGGGAGTACTACGACCCGTACAATGGAGTTATGAGTAGTAGGACCAACCATACCATGAACTCATTGTTCTTGGGCAGATTTATATGCCCAAGTGATACTCAAACGTATCATTTTTACCTTGTTTGTTGTGCAATGTGTATATAATATCATGTATTTGGTAATAAAATGCGAATTTATACTAACCAACATGATTAGCATTTGTTTTGCAGGATAATGTGATTTTTAAGAGCTAAAATGCGTGTTGGAACTATGTCGGAGTTGGACTTGGATGCGAGCGTGGAAAAGACCTCGGATGGCATATTTTACACTGGCTCCGTGATGGTGCTGTGCCACGCTGCCATCGCGGTAGCACACTGCCTGGAGAGGAAATTAATTGGCAGATTCCAGTGAGGCCTCGCGACAGCTCCGTGGCACGGAGACAGGCCTCCGCGATAGCCTCCGTGCCACGTTGAGGCTAATTATCCGGACCATGCAATTTCCAGAGAGGGTCCGCGTCCAAGCCATGTCACGGAGGCAGTGCTCCGCGTTGGCCTCCGTGACACGTTGCTTGTTATTCCGGGAAAAATTTCCCACTAGTATAAATAGCACACTTAGGTTATTTTTAAAGGAGAGTTTTTTTTTTTTAGTTTTTTTAGCCTGAGTTCAGAAGTGGGAGCAGGAACGTGGTTTTGTGGCAGTTGAAGAATAGAAAAGATAAGAGTTTTCGTCTCTTCCCTTCTTCTTTCCTTCAATTGTATGCATGATTCACACTCATTCTAGGATGATTAATCCAAGAATGAGTGGCTAATTCCTTTCTTGCTGAGGTTTTGAACTTGTGTAATGAATGTTGGTAATAATTGATATGGTTTCTTCTTCTTCTTGCATGTTGTTCTATTAATTCTTGTGCTTATTACATTCTTGATTGGCCACCATTAATGTATATCTAAAAAGTCCAATTTCACTCGAGAGAGCATGAAATTGGAAAGTTGTGAATTAATAGGGTATTGTTCTTAACTTGATTTGGAAAAATTGGGTTTTGATGTGCTTTCTTGATAGAAATATACTTGAAAGCCGTATTAGTCAATTTAGGAACCGGAATTGTAGTGTTAGGTCATAAATTGCATTTGATCACAGAAATGTAGACGAATGGTTTATGAATCTAAAGTGAAATTAAATACGGAAGTTTTAATTTCTAGGCAAACGTTCTTGGCTAGCAATATGAAGAAGAAGATGACCAAATTATCATGATTATCAAGTTCATTACTCGTTCTTAACCTTGGCATGTGCATATCCATTGTCTAAACTCAACGTAAATAGTAGTTATTAATTTTAGTAGAAAATTAGTTTAGAAACAAAACTCACTCAAATCTTGGTTGGATTGTTGTTAACATAGTTAGAAATAGAATAGAGATATAGTAAACTAGGCAGTTTTGCATATCTAGAGCAGCCTCCTTGGATCGATACTTGGCTACTTAGCCACTTTATTACTTGTTTGACCATGTACACTTGCGTGTCGGTGTATAATATATACCGAGCAGCAGAGAGCGAGCAAGTTTTTGGCGCCGTTGCCGGGGAGGCTAGGCGATTTGTAAAATTTTGTTTAGTGTAAATTTACTGTATTTGTATTTTTTGTTTTCTTAAGTGTTAACAACTTGGTCTTAGCCTGTATTTTGCAGATTTTTATTTCTGTGAACACTGGCAAGGGACAAGGAGCTGGTGGAATCTTACTTAGAGCCAGAACGTGAATTGCACAGTCAACGTAGAGAAGCTCTTCGGAAGAAGTTGCAGTTGCTGAAACAGTCTATAATGGAGCAACCCAATCCACCAGTTGTGCGGGCAGTGTTAGTGCCCGAGGAAGTAGCAGCCAGGCCAGTTCGCGAGGTGGCAATCCCACACGCTAATAATGTACATTCCAGCATCCGCAAACCAGAGCCTGGGGGGAGATTTGAGTTAAAGCAAAATATGGTGCAACTTTTGCACACTAGCGGGCAGTTTACTGGTCTCCCTCACGAAGATCCGCAACAACATCTCCAGAACTTTTTGGAGATAAGTGACACTTACATCCCCGCTGGAGTGTCACCTGATTATGTTCGGCTCACCTTATTTCCATTTTCCTTACTTGGTGAAGCCAAGAGGTGGTTAAAAGCTGAACCACCCAACTCTATATCAACGTGGGATGATCTTGCAAAGAAGTTCTTGATCAGATTTTTCCCTTCAGGTAAAACAGCTAAACTTAGAAGTCAGATTCTAAGTTTTAAACAGAGGGAAGGAGAAAATCTTTATCAAGCCTGGGAAAGATTCAAGTCCATGTTGCGGGACTGTCCTCATCATCATCAGTCAAATGAGGTGTTGGTCCACACTTTTATTGAGGGTTTGGAACCCCACACTAAAATTTTGTTAGACTCAGCAGCTGGAGGGCAAGCGCTGGAGAAGACTTATGAGGAGCTGTACACTTTGCTCAACCGAATTTCACAAGGCAATCCGGAATGGAATGCAGATTCTTCAAGAGGTGGAGCAAGGAAAGCAGCGGGAGTGCTTGAAGTGGATGGATTCACAGCTATCGCTGCTCAGATAGCTGCTTTGCAAAATCAGTTAAACACTCACTTCAGCAATATGAATTTGAACCAGCCGTTAGCCTCAGTTAATGCAGTCCAACAGATGTGGTGTGAAGTGTGTGGTAGTAGTGAGCATTCAGCTGAATGCTGTGGTGCAAATCCTGATTCTGTCAACTTTGTGGGCAATGCACAGAGGAATCAACAGCAGTTTGGCGGTGGCTACAACTCGAATTGGAGGAATCATCCAAATTTTTCGTGGGGTAGCAACAATCAACAAGGTCAAGGTTCAGGGCAGGGTATGCACAGAAACCAAGGAGGGCAACAAGGCTATCAGAATCAGTTTAGAAATCACAATGCCCCTCCTCCACCACCATCACCGACTATTGAGGAAATGTTCAAGACCATGATTGCCAACCAGGCACAATTGCAGGCTGACTATGTCAAACTGGCGGCCAAAGTAAAGAACAATCAATTGGCAACCAAGGCTCTTGAATATCAGTTTGGGCAATTTGCTAGTGCCCAAAATACTAGACCAAGGGGAGGACTACCTAGCGACACGGATCCCAATCCTAAGCAGGTAAATGCAGTGACCACGAGGAGTGGTTTACAATTAAAGGAGGTGGAACCGGAAAGACCGCCTCAGAAGTCAGGAGCAGCAGATGTTGAGGGAGAACAAACCTCAGATACGGGGAAGACCAAAGAAGCTGAACCAACAAGGCCTCCACCCCCGTTCCCTCAACGACTTAAGAAACACAAGGAGGAGCCGTGTTTCCAGAAATTCATGGAGGTACTTAAACAGGTACATGTTAACTTACCTCTTGTTGATGTCTTGCAGGGTGTGCCAAAATATGCAAAGTATATCAAAGACATCGTGGCCAACAAAAGTCGCTTGACCGAGTATGCCACGGTGGCTTTAACAGAGGAATGCACATCCCGTATTCAGAACAGGTTGCCCACGAAACTGAAGGATCCTGGAAGTTTTACTATCCAGCTGACGATTGGGCAAAGTATCCGAGCTCGTGGGTTATGCGACTTGGGGGCAAGTATAAATGTGATGCCATCTTCGGTATTCAGAAAGTTAGGGCTAGGGAGTCCTAGACCTACAACAGTGATCTTGCAGCTAGCAGACAGGTCTTTAGCTAAGCCGGATGGCATAGTTGAGGATGTGCTAGTGCAGGTAGGCTCACTCATTTTTCCGATAGATTTCATTGTTCTGGATTTTGAGCCAGATGCGGAAGTCCCATTTATTTTGGGATGACCATTTTTGGCAACCAGAAAGGCATTGATCGATGTAGCTGCGGGTCAACTCACGATGCGAGCACACGACAAGGTTGAGGTGTTCGACGTGTACAAGGCACCTAAGCTCCCGACTGTCTATAAGGAACTCTCGGTGATCAACGTGATTGATCATGGGAATACAAATGGATTGAGTGATTCCCGAGAGTTACTAGGTAGGCCACCAGACAAGGTTGAGAACTACTGGGGAGATGACCATGATCGGGTCAAATCGTCCATCTCCCTAGTAGAAAATTGAGCGTAAAAGCTGTCGAGCCGCGACGTTAAACCAGGCGCTGCACGGGAGGCAACCCGTGAAAAATATTTTTCTTTCTTTTTCCTTAGTGTAAAGTTTTTCTTTTATTTTATTTTATTTTCTTTTTCTTGACTAGGTTTAGATGTGCATTTTAATTAGTAATTTTTATTTTTTTTAGTAGGGAATCTAGTCATTTGACCAATTTTTGTTTAGTGAGGTGATTTTCAGGTATACCGGAGGAAAAATACTTGGAATCGAGAAAACGAGGCGAGGTATGAAAAATAAAATTTGATAGTGAAACAGAGCACTGGCGCGTTGGCGCCGTGTCACGGAGGCAATGCTCCGCGTTGGCCTCCGTGACACATTGAAGGCAAATCTGGAATTTTTTAAAATTCCAGTAAGCCAACGCGTTGGCTCCGTGTCACGGAGGAGGGCCTCCGCGTTACCCTCCGTGACACGTTGCCCTTATCCCAGTGCCGGGTCACACCGGGTTTCCGGGTGACCCGCGTGTTTCTTTTAAATAAACCCCCGATTTTCGCCCATTTTTCCCCATTCCCTCTACCCTCCGCGACCAAACACCCATTCCCCTACCCCCAAGCTCCGTGCCACGTTAAGAGGCAAGGAAAACGTCAAGTCTTTATCGATTCTTCAATTCCAAGGTATGTTTTCATCGTCTATCTCAAATTTTTGGTGATTTTTGTCGATTTTGAGCATGTGAGGTGAGATATATCACCCTAGGTAGAAATTAAACATGACGTGAATTATTTTGCGATTGATTGTGTTCAGATTGTTGTAGTTGACGTGTGAACTTATCGATTGATTGAATAATTCATTGTTGATTGTCGAATTGAGTTCTAGGGCTTGGGGTTGTTGAATTTTAACTTGGGTAACTTGATAGTTTGACGAAATTGATGCCGGGGTGTGTTTATTATTTGAGATAAGTCGTGGTAAATATTGTATAATTGGTGAAAGACGACTAATTCTCGAATTTTTGTGGGACATTGCGTAATATGTGAATTGGTTGAATTGCTTAGATTAGTGTATATAAAATGTTTGTATTGTTGTTTCTATTTTGTTGTTGTTATCGTTGCTAAGTGCTATGGGTGAATAGCTGTCGATAGTAGGATTGGGTTAGCTGTATGAAGTCTGAGTAGTTCGCTAGCCGTTATGCTGTCGAATTTTTGTGAACGCACTAAGCAATATGTTTATAGTGATTGTGCTTGGGGTGTAAATAGAGCTATCCTTGCTAACATGTTGTAAATATTGTTAAAGACTAGGTGTGGGGTAAATTTTGTTTAACCCGACCTTAGCCAAAGCTAACAAGTTTTTAGCTTAACGTTGTGCTTGTCTGTGTAAATTGACAGGTACAATGGCCAGCCGACAAGATAAAGGCAAGGGTGCTTCAACCTCAGGCACCGGCAGAAAGAGAATGAGACTGGGCACTGCTTTCCCAGCTGCACCTGCTGTTCCACGCGGTCAACACCGCCGATACGGAACACGATGGGTTACCGATGAAGGGAAGAAGTGGTATGCAAAGCATAAGGAGAACAAGTACTTCCCGGAGGAATATATTGCAAGGGAACCACTCGCACAGGAGTTCCCTCGCATCGTACAGAGGATTGAGGCAGCTGGGCTCAGCTTTATTTTTCAGGAGCCCAAGGAGTGCAACCTTCACTTGGTCCGGGAATTTTATGCCAACTGGAACCCGGACATCAGAAGCCACACTATTAAAATCAGAGGGCAGATTGTCACTCTGGAACCCCAGCAGCTGAATGCCATCATTGGAGCGCGGGACACAGACGCCCACGTTCTCCGCCAGCTCAACATCACCCCACCGTACGCCGACATCAGACGTACGTTGTGTGGGGCTCGATCCACAGCCCGATGGAGTAGACACAAAGAGAGGGGTTACCACCAGACTCTGCCTTATTCGCAGATGAACAGGGAGGCCAGAATCTGGCTAAAAATTTTATGTTCGTGTTTGATCCCGGGAGCACATATGACAGACGTGACCCGGGACCGTGTCTGCCTGGTGTATGCCCTTATGAAAGGGCTTGAGATTAATGTGGGGGCGGTTATAATATCCGCCATGAAGAGAGCCAGACTACACCAGGGCCACAGATACAGGTTTGGCGAACTCATCACCACCTTCCTCCGAGGCCTCGACGTTGAGGAAGAAGCCTTGGATTACATTCCGCAGTTGGAGCGGAGGGCCCTTGATGTGACAAAGACCAAGGCCCCCGACACTACACACGGACCTGTGCTGACTCTGGGCGAGCGACATGCTCGTGACGACCAGTATATGGCCCGTATGTTCGGTATGCAGATGCTGCAGCTACGGATAGGTGGGAGACCAGCCACCGAGGATGAATTATGGCAGCTGGAGCTGGACTACCCTTTTGGCGAGAACGCCAGAGCTTTATGCAAGGTGGGGCCAGCCTTTGTGGAGCCGACTGACGACGACGTCCCTACTGATGAGGAGACACATCGTGAGGACTCTGATGTGGAGTCCGATGATGGCGAGGGAGCTGATTCAGATATGGGCGACGAGGCCGCAGCACCGGATGAGGAAGTCGAATATTTCGACTGAGCAGGGAGTTTCACCACCCAAAATTTTGTGCTTTGTATTTTTGTGAACACTGGGGACAGTGTTCGATTTAAGTGTGGGGTGGGGAGTAGTTAGGTGCTGGGTCATAGGCTCTAAATCTGCTGTATATTCTTCCTTGACGTTTATGTATGTCTGTGCTTTCCCTGTTGTTGTGAACTGATTTGTGAATGATGTGTATATATTTGTTTGTGGCTAATGATGTGTGTTTTTAAAAAGTTATGGTTGCCTTTGTAAATATTTTGTAAATTTTGTAAATACTTTTTTCTCTATCGATATGATCGATATTTTTCAAAATTTTTGCGAAAAGATGTTGCACTTATCAACATATTTTGTAAATATTTTTTTCATCAAAATGATCGATGTGTTGCAAAAATTTTGAAGTTTTATTTTTGGGTTTCTCGGAGTTTGTTTTCGGTTCTTTTACCGAGAATAGTCCCATTGAACCGATGTCATAGTTAGTGAACATTCCCTATGATGGATGGATGACGACTGTCTTAAGGGAAATGTAGTCGATAGGAGTAGATGTTTTATTTTTAGTTTCTTTGGTGGATTGCATCAATAAACTGTAGTTGCTTATGGTTGCTAAAATTTTGTTGCGTGTGTAATTGATGTTCGAAATGTGAAAGTGATTCGTTTGAAAGCATGTAATTGTGTAAATATGTTGAGTTACCTAGGCTATAGAATTTGGTTCATTATGATTGAGGCTTAATCTTGAATTCATGTAATTGACTAATTAAAGAGTCTGTGAATGCATCTTGATTCGAGCATGTGCATGAAGTGTGAGTGAGGTTTTGCTATTCCATGTCATTGTGAATTGTCTAGAACTTGTCTGGCGTGTATACAAAGCGAAATGAAGGAGGTGTAGTGTCGGAAAGGATGTAGGCATTTCTTTGTTTTAACCGTTAGTTTCCATTGTTTTCTTGTCAAATTCTACCTTTTTATATGTTGTATACCCTAGTCAGCCCGTTGAGCCTTTAGCCGATTTCTTTCTTTTGTCCAGAATTGTATGAACTAAGCTTTATTCCTTCTTTTCATTAGCCTTAAAGTCTATAAGAAGCTCTTAAGCGCTTACAAAGAACAGAAAATTGTTTCCCAAAGTGTTAAAGAGTGAAAAGAGTGAAAAGAAAAGAAAAGCAAAGTGAGGAAAGAAAAGATGATGTTGAAGAGGCACTAGTTGTAATTAAATGAAATTGAGGGTACATGAAAACCTTCCGTTTGGGGTCAAGTGTGCCTGATGAAATGGGCTGTATGAAAGTAAACCAGCATGAATGGGAGAAAAAGAGAAAATAGAGGAACAATGTCCATGAGTCGATGGGAATGAGTTGAAAAGGCGCTTAAGGATGCTAGCGACTATTATTGGCTAATCTAATATATATATACTAGATCCATAGCCCAGTTACAACCCATTAAAAGTCCTATTTGATCCTACACTGCATTTCTTTATATTAGTGGAGTAATACACTAAGGGCAAGCCTATGGGTCATGACATGATGCATGTGAATTCTTTTTGGAGAGAGAGTGAAATTAATTTTTATATGCCCCTACTTGTATGTTTGTGTGCTGCACGAGCATAAAAGGGGAAGTTTCTCTCGAGTTGTGAGGGTACATGCTTGATGAAAGATTGATTTTCGTGTCGGATTTCTTGATTAGTTGATTTGCATGAGTTTGCCGATATCAAGAATCAATTCTTAAAAGTCTAGGAAGACTCGATGTATTAAGGTCATTGTCTTGTACGACCAAGCATGTTTTCTTGATGATTTGCAAAAATCGAATAATCGGTATGACCGTAACGTAAATGGTTGCACCATAGTGACAAAGGTTGAGATGTGATGTGCATGATTTGTGTATGTGTTGTTCGAGGACGAACAAGGATTTAAGTGTGGGGTAAGTGATCTTGGGCAGATTTATATGCCCAAGTGATACTCAAACGTATCATTTTTACCTTGTTTGTTGTGCAATGTGTATATAATATCATGTATTTGGTAATAAAATGCGAATTTATACTAACCAACATGATTAGCATTTGTTTTGCAGGATAATGTGATTTTTAAGAGCTAAAATGCGTGTTGGAACTATGTCGGAGTTGGACTTGGATGCGAGCGTGGAAAAGACCTCGGATGGCATATTTTACACTGGCTCCGCGATGGTGCCGTGCCACACTGCCATCGCGGTAGCACACTGCCTGGAGAGGAAATTAATTGGCAGATTCCAGTGAGGCCTCGCGACAGCTCCGTGGCACGGAGACAGGCCTCCGCGATGGCCTCCGTGCCACGTTGAGGCTAATTATCCGGACCATGCAATTTCCAGAGAGGGTCCGCGTCCATGCCGTGTCACGGAGGCAGTGCTCCGCGTTGGCCTCCGTGACACGTTGCTTGTTATTCCGGGAAAAATTTCCCACTAGTATAAATAGCACACTTAGGTTATTTTTAAAGGAGAGTTTTTTTTTAGTTTTTTTAGCCTGAGTTCAGAAGTGGGAGCAGGAACGTGGTTTTGTGGCAGTTGAAGAATAGAAAAGATAAGAGTTTTCGTCTCTTCCCTTCTTCTTTCCTTCAATTGTATGCATGATTCACACTCATTCTAGGATGATTAATCCAAGAATGAGTGGCTAATTCCTTTCTTGCTGAGGTTTTGAACTTGTGTAATGAATGTTGGTAATAATTGATATGGTTTCTTCTTCTTCTTGCATGTTGTTCTATTAATTGTTGTGCTTATTACATTCTTGATTGGCCACCATTAATGTATATCTAAAAAGTCCAATTTCACTCGAGAGAGCATGAAATTGGAAAGTTGTGAATTAATAGGGTATTGTTCTTAACTTGATTTGGGAAAATTGGGTTTTGATGTGCTTTCTTGATAGAAATATACTTGAAAGCCGTATTAGTCAATTTAGGAACCGGAATTGTAGTGTTAGGTCATAAATTGCATTTGATCACAGAAATGTAGACGAATGGTTTATGAATCTAAAGTGAAATTAAATACGGAAGTTTTAATTTCTAGGCAAACGTTCTTGGCTAGCAATATGAAGAAGAAGATGACCAAATTATCATGATTATCAAGTTCATTACTCGTTCTTAACCTTGGCATGTGCATATCCATTGTCTAAACTCAACGTAAATAGTAGTTATTAATTTTAGTAGAAAATTAGTTTAGAAACAAAACTCACTCAAATCTTGGTTGGATTGTTGTTAACATAGTTAGAAATAGAATAGAGATATAGTAAACTAGGCAGTTTTGCATATCTAGAGCAGCCTCCTTGGATCGATACTTGGCTACTTAGCCACTTTATTACTTGTTTGACCACGTACACTTGCGTGTCGGTGTATAATATATACCGAGCAGCAGAGAGCGAGCACTCATGCACTAGGCCATATCTCTGCTTCTCACCACGACTCATACTACGGCCCATAGAATGCTCATGTGAGTCGCACTGAGGCATATAGTACCAGTTGTTCAGTGTAATTCACAACTACACGCAAGTGCACGTGGTCACAGACTCTTCAATCAGCTAATTACAAGAATTCAATATTAAGCCTCAATCACACCGAATCGAACTTTATGGCCTAGGTATCTCAACATGTTTCACATTTGCATGCTTTCATACGAATCACCTTTGCATCTTTAATATCATGTACAACATGCAACAAGAATTCCGAACCATAAAGTAGCGACACGTTTGGGAAACAACCAAAAGAAAGAAAAAAACTACTCCTATAGACTATATTCCCTTAAGACGGTTGTCATCCATCCATAATAGGGAACGGTCACTATTTACCACTTCGGTTCAACGGGACTATTCTCGGTAAAAGCACCGAAGACAAAGGCCGAGAAACCCAATCAAAAAAAATCAACAATTTTTTTTAAAAAAAATATTGATAATTTCGATAGGAAAACAAAAATTTTTACACAACCAGCTAACAACAGCTCAACACAGCACACAACAGATTAACATTCATTACACACCGAATTACAATACAAAACATACTCACAAAATCACAGGGTCACAATTTTTTCACAGGCACAACAACAAGACATGAACATAACAACAACAAAACAACTGGCACCTAACTACTCCCATCCCACACTTAAACCGAACACTGTCCCCAGTGTTCTTCAAATTCAACATAGCACAGAAGTAGGTGATGAAACTCCCTGATCAATCGAAGTATTCAACTTCTTCGTCAGGTGCCATTGCCTCGTCCCCCATATTTGAATCGCCCCCGCTATCCTCATCTGACTCAACATCTGAGTCATCGCGGTGTGTCACCTCATCTGTGGGGACATCATCATAACAAGCTCCACAAAAGTAGGCCCCACTCGGCATAGAGCCCTGGCATTTTCGTCGAGGGGTAATCTAGCTTGAGCTGCCATAGCTCATCTTCTGTTGCTGGCCTCCCACCTATTCTCAACTGCAGCATCTGCATTCCGAACATACGGGCCATATATTGGTCATCCCGAGCATGTCGCTCGGCTAGTGTGAGAACTGGCCCGTGAGTGGTGTCGGGTGCCTTGGTTTTGGTGACGTCCAAGGCACGCCAATCCATCTGTGGGATGTAGTCTAGGGCCTCCTCCTCGATGTCAAGGCCCGTCAGAAATGTGGTCAGCAAACCACCAAACCCGTACCTGTGCCCTTAATGCAAACAGGCTCTCTTCATGGCGGAGATGATCACCGCCCCAACATTAATCTCCAGCCCTTTCATCAGGGCATAAACCTAACACACACGATCCCGGGTGACATCTGTCATGTGCACCCCCGGGATCAGGCAGGAACACACGATCTTAAGCCAAATCCTGGCTTCCCTGTTCATTTGAGAGTAGGGAAACGTCTAATGATAGCCCCTCTCCTTGTGCTTGCTCCACCGTGCTTTCGAACGGGCCCCACACGGAGTGCGTCTGATATTCGCATAGAATGGAGTTATGTTCAGCTGCCGGAGTACATGGGCGTCTGTGTCCCGCGCCCCCAATATGGCATTCAGGTTATGAGGCTCAAAGGTGACAACCTGCCCCCTTATCTTGATGGTGTGACTGCGGAGTGTCGGGTTCCAGTTTACGTAGAACTCCTGAATCAAGTGGAGATTGCACTCCTTGGACTCTTCGAAGATGAAGTTCAGCCTTGCAGCGTCAATCCGGTGTACTATTATGGGGAATTCCTGTGCAAGTGGCTCCCTTGCAATGTGCTCTTCGGGGAAGTATTTGGTCTCCTTATGTTTGGCATACCATTTCTTCCCTTCATCCGTCACCCATCGGGTTCCGTATTGACGGCATTGGATGCGTGGAACCGCTGGTGCTGCTGGGACTATTGTTCCCAGTCTAATCCTTTTTCTCCCGGCGCCTGATGTAGATGCACCCTTTCCTTTGTCTTTCCTACTTGACATCATTCCTGTCAAATCACACAGACAGTCTCAATGTTATTCAAGTCAAAAATTTGCTTCGATTAAGGTTGGGTTGACTTAGGCCACCCCACACTTAATCTTTAGCCACAATAAAAACAATTCGGCAAGACAATCATTCCTTTCCAATTTTTATCAATCACATGCCTCGTGCATTCAGATAAGTAGATGGAATAATGATTAAGTACTACTCAGACTTCGTACAACTAATCACAATTTGACCATCGAGTTCATTACATCACATAGCACTTAGCCAAAAATTTTCTCAACAACAACAACCTATACAACTCACCAATTTCATTTTCCCGAAAATTCCCTTGTTTATTTAGCATATTCATCCATATTCACAACATCATTTACATCACCCAACATGAACAACCCAATCATTTTCAAATTTTCAACCAAATTTAGTTTCTTCCTATTCAAATTCCAACCCTAATAACCAATTTCGCACAAATTCAATCAAACATGTATTTATCGAGTTCATATAATAATAATGATACTACGAACATCAATCAACAATAACTTAAATGAATTCATGCTCAATTTACACTTAGGACAATCTTTAGCTACCTCACATGCTCAAAAATTGCAAATTTCGGCAAATATTGAGGTTAAGTTCAAGAACGTACCTTTAATTCGATGAACTTGAAGAAAAGTTGAAGAAAATTTGATCCTAGGTCCGTGTCATGTTGGGGGAGGGGGGATTTTGGGGATTTTGTCGCGGAGGGGAGTGAAAAATGGGAAAAAATGAGGTGTTTTCGGAGTTAAAAAGAAGGTTTTTCGCGCGGGTCACCCGGCGACCCGGTAGGACCCGTCGCGAATAACACTTCAACGTGTCATGGAGGGTAATGCGGAGCACCCCCTCAGTGACATAGAACCATCACGCAGGGGGTCTGGAATTTGTAAAAATTCCAAAACACCTTCAACATGTCACGGAGGGTAACGCGGAGGCCCTCCTCCGTGACACGGAGCCATCGCGCAGGCTCACTGTTTTGCCACTTTTAAATTTTTACTCACCTCGATTTTTTCCTTTGCGATCCTTTGCATTTTTGCCCTCCGTTAGACCTGAAAATCATCTCACAACAAGAAATTGGTTAGAATTTATAGGTTTCAAACACGAATGAAAAAAATATATTTTTTTGTTTTTGTTTTTATTTTTATTTTTATTTTCTTTTCTTTTTTTTTCTATTTTTCTAAACTAATTCTACTCATCTATTACAAAAATTTCACGGGATGCCTCCCGTGCAGCGCCTGGTTTACCGTCGCGGCTTGACGTCATTAAAGCTCAATCATCCACTAGAGTGACAGACGTTTTCTCTCGAATAACGTCCTCACCCCAATAATGTTTACACCGCTGCCCATTAACCAAGAACGTGGCACTTCCATCTTCTTGCCACAACTCCACTTCCCCATGCGGGGTGTCCACAATCGGTGGTTTTCCCATTGGATCTTGAGAATCAACAATCTGAACAATATCTGCTTGATCAAGCACGTTGATTGCTGAAAGCTCCTCATATACGACCGGAAGCTTCGTGGCCTTGTACACGTCAAATACCTCCACCTTGTCATGCGCCCGCATGGTTAGCTGCCCTGCAGCTACATCAATCAAAGCTTTCTCGGTTGCCAAGAAAGGACGTCCCAAAATAAATGGGACTTCCGCATCCGGCTCAAAATCCAGCACAACAAAATCTACCGGGAAGATAAGGGAGTCCACTTGCACCAGCACGTCCTCCACAATGCCATCTGGTCTGGACAAAGAATGATATGCTAACTGCAAGATCACTGTAGTTAGTCTAGGACTGCCCAGCCCCAACTTCTTGAATACCGATGTCGGCATCAAGTTAATGCTTGCTCCCAAATCGCATAGTCCACGAGCTCGGATACTTTGCCCAATTGTGATTTGAATTGTAAAGCTCCCAGGGTCCTTGAGCTTTGTTGGCAACCTGTTCTGTATCCGGGAAGTGCACTCCTCCGTAAGCACCACCGTAGCATACTCCGTCAATCTGCTTTTGTTTGCCACGATGTCCTTGATATATTTCGCATACTTCGGCACTCCCTGCAAAACATCAACAAGAGGTAAATTAATGTGTACCTGTTTAAGCACCTCCATGATCTTTTTGAAACACGCTTCCTCCTTGTGTTTCTTTAATCTTTGAGGGAATGGGGGTGGTGGTCTTTCTGATTCAGCTTCCTTTTTCTTCCCCCTCTCATCATCGTGTTCCCTTTATTTCTCCACTGCTCCTGACTGCTGAGGTGGTCTTTCCGGTTCCACCTCCTTGAGTTGTAAACCACTCCTTGTGGTCACTACATTTACTTGCTTGGGATTCGGGTCAGTGTCACTCGGTAGTCCTCCTCTTGGCCTGGTGTTTTGAGCTCCAGCTAGTTGCCCAAACTGGTACTCCAACGCCTCTGTAGCTAACTGATTGTCTTTACATCTACTGCCAACTTTACATAGACAGCCTGCAATTGAGCTTGGTTAGCTATCATTGTTTTAAACATTTCCTCAAAGCTAGGTGGTGGTGGTGGAGGAGGTGCATTATTGCTTCTGTATTGAGTCGGATAGTTCTGCTGCCCTCCTTGATTTCTCTGTGCACCCTGATTCGAACTCTGCCCTTGATGTCTGTTACTACCCCAGGAGAAATTTAGATGATTCTTCCAATTAGAGTTGTAGTTGTTGCCATATTGTTGGTGATTATTTCTCTGTACATTACCAACAAAGTTCACTAAATCTGGATTTGCACAACAACACTCAGTTGAGTGTTCATTACTACCGCTCTGATACCATCTGTCACGGGCTCGGACTTCCAGCATGCTCCGGAGGCCCGTGCGGCGCCTCGCCTCGCGAGGCCAGCCTCTCCCACCGGGACAATATACTGGTTTTGCCCTGCCATGGGCTCTTCAGGAGAACGGCTCCAGTTCCCGACCAGGTTTGTGCAGGGTTGGCCAAGTCCCCTCTTCACCGTCAATTCGGAAGGGGACACAGTCGTCCCTACGCCACACCATTCTGAAGCCATTCTGTCAGCATCTTGATACATCCGCCAGCATATTGTCCGCTATAAAGACACAGGAAAAATTAATATCCCATCTAAAATTACAATTACAACTATTAAAATATAAATTACAACACAATTTACAATGAACAAGGAAGAATATGTTATAGAAGAAGAAAAATATATAAGCCAAAAAGGATTAGAAATAAAAATTGTACACTCAAATTTAGGAAGAAGATTTAAAAAGATAGGAGACCAATTATATTTAATGTTAGAAAAAGAATCAGCAAAACTAGAAGATAGCTTAACAGCTATGGTAAGGATTAATAAAGAAAATGAGGAAATAGATAGGAAAAAAGAAATAGAAAAAATTAAAAAACAAGCACAAATAGAAGTTCAGCAAATTGAAGAAGAAAAAGACACGAGAATCCAAGAGCTAGAAAAAGAACTAGAGAAACTTAAACAATTATATGAAGAAAAATTAAAAGCAAAAGAAAAACAACGTGAAGAATTAAGACTTACAGAAGAAATAGAAAAAATTAAAATATTATTAGAAGAATCAAGTACAGTAGAAAATCAGCCTAAAATAGGAATAGACGACATAAGTGAGCAAAATGATGAAGAAAACCTAGATCAATATTCAGAAACATCAGAAACTTATACTAATCTAATAGAAAAGGAAAATAACATAGAAATTAATGTAGAATACATAATACTAATCTAATAGAAAAGGAAAATAACATAGAAATTAATGTAGAAGACATAGACGAAAAACCTAGTACGTCAGGAACTAGAAGCCCAAGAAGATTAAATACTAGTCCAACCTATTATACTTACGAAAGGGAAAATAGAAGCAAGTGGTGAAAATAGGACTAACGAGAGAAATGATTATACCGGAAAAGATAGACCAACAGGAAGAGATAAAAAGTACAGACATACCGGAATTCTACGCCAACAAAAGAATTATTGGTCTAGCTACGATACTAAGCGAACTAGCCAATAATTGGGGGTGCGGAAGTGAGAGTTGAGAGAGAATATGTGGGATTGCGGATGCGGATGCCTTTGGCTTCCGTCTGAGTTTCTATTTATAGACAAAATTTACAATCGACTTTTTACAATTGGCTCTTCCTGTTCATGAATGACCCCTACTATTCATGAATAGTTGGCCGACACCTTTACTATTTACTTTGCGACTTTTCTGCTAAAGTAGCCGCCCTCTACTGTACACTTTAAGACTTTCAATACAAAAACAAAAAATTTTGTCTGTCCATTATTTTGGACGATTCTTTACATAACAAAACAAAAAAAACTTTAAAAACATATCTGCTGTAAACATTTTATTATAATATTCAATTTTTAATGGTTCTAATTTCTGTAACTCCTTTATACATTCGAATGCATATTCTAAGTATTCCAGATTACTATTTTTCATATATTCTCTTATATTATCTTCCAATAGGAGCTTTGTTAATCTTATGCTTTCTATAGTAGATAACCAATATTCCATATATTCATAATTTAGTCTATTTATAGACAAAATTTACAATCGACTTTTTACAATTGGCTCTTCCTGTTCATGAATGACCCCTACTATTCATGAATAGTTGGCCGAAACCCACGATCTATAAATACCCAGAATCCAGAAGAAGATTATGTCACCCAATATCTACAAGGGTACAACAAGCTAATAGCACAACCAAATACCAACGCCAACCTAGTAAAAACATGTTACAACTATGGACTACTCGAAACAGTATATACCAAAACAGGAGACGAGATAGCAACCATACCGAGCTAGAAAAAGAACTAGAGAAACTTAAACAATTATATGAAGAAAAATTAAAAGCAAAAGAAAAAAAACTGCGCTTATTATACTCTTTTCTATTGGGTGGATTATTCTATCATCTGCTAAATATAGCTCAATTGGTGTATCTATTAAAACATTTTTCTACATTAAAATATATGCAGCACCTGCTGAGATATTATTTGACGAAATAAAACCAATTATCCAAGTGGTGAAAATAGGACTAACGAGAGATATGATTATACCGGAAAAGATAGACCAACAGGAAGAGATAAAAAGTACAGACATACCGAAATTCTACGCCAACAAAAGAATTATTGGTCTAGCTACGATACTAAGCGAACTAGCCAATAATTTCTTAAACGGAAATTCTATCTGGAGCTACTATTCAAGAGATCAAACAATGATATATGCAAACTCCAGAGAACATAAAGAAGCAGATATGGAAGAATTACGCCAGTGGATACTCAGTCTGCTTAAACCAGAAGAAATACCTACAACAAGAGCTATACGAAGAAACTATATTTCTCCAGCTCTACTAACAAGATACTGCAAAACGGTAGGACAAAAATACCCAGATCACCATTGTTCCAAGTGTCATGGTGAAAATGACGACAAAATACCCGATGTACAACTGGAATGAGATAAGGACGAAAAAAGAAAAAGCAGCGGCTTAGATAGAAGAAAATGACATACCAGAAGATCAGATAAAGCAAGCAGCAGATATGTTTTTAAAGTTTTTTTTGTTTTGTTATGTAAAGAATCGTCCAAAATAATGGACAGACAAAGTTTTTTGTTTTTGTATAGAAAGTCTTAAAGTGTACAGTAGAGGGCGGCTAATTTAGCAGAAAAGTCGTAAAGTAAATAGTAAAGGTGTCGGCCAACTATTCATGAATAGTAGGGGTCATTCATGAACAGGAAGAGCCAATTGTAAAAAGTCGATTGTAAATTTTGTCTATAAATAGAAACTCAGACGGAAGCCAAAGGCATCCGCATCCGCAATCCCACATATTCTCTCTCAACTCTCACTTCCGCACCCTTACCCCCAGATAATACACAAGTAAAATGGTGGATAACTAAGAAAGTACAAGATTCTGTAACAACAAAGGAAATAAGGAGATTGGTATTAAATATATTAAACTTCTCATTTACAATTGAAGTTATCAAAACTGAAAGGAATACAATTGCAGATTACATCTCAAGATACAAAACCTGACGAAGGTAAAATGGAGCAAATACTCGGACTCCTAACTACACTTTGCAAAAAAGTGGAAAGTATGGAGGAAGATATACAGCAGCTGAAAAGCAAAGCTAATAGTCAGCAGCGTGACTCAAAAAACGCGGAGCTATTTCGATCGGAAGACGAAAAACTTCCAGAGCTAAAAGGAGACGTTGGGAAACTCCATAAAACCCAAGCTAACATTTCACCTAGTGCAGTTGCAGGTACTTCAGGACCTAAGGAAAGAAGAGATATTATAAGGAAACAGCTATTCGATAAACAATTCACAATGAAAAATATACCATCTATTCCACAAACCAGCACATACAAGGAAAGTCTGAACCAAACTAAACAAACCTATAACCATATAGCCAATACCTACATACAAAACATCCACAAAATACAAACCTTCCTAAACAGAAACCCACGATCTATAAATATCCAGAATCCAGAAGAAGATTATGTCACCCAATATCTACAAGGGTACAACAAGCTAATAGCACAACCAAATACCAACGCCAACCTAGTAAAAACATGTTACAACTATGGACTACTCGGAACAGTATATACCAAAACAGGAGACGAGATAGCAACCATACCAGAGCTACACAAGGCATTTATGACATATAAAAGAATAACGAAAGGAACATTTTTCTACATTAAAATATATGCAGCACCTGCTGAGATATTATTTGACGAAATAAAACCAATTATCCAAGTGGTGAAAATAGGACTAACGAGAGAAATGATTATACCGGAAAAGATAGACCAACAGGAAGAGATAAAAAGTACAGACATACCGGAATTCTACGCCAACAAAAGAATTATTGGTCTAGCTACGATACTAAGCGAACTAGCCAATAATTTCTTAAACGGAAATTCTATCTGGAGCTACTATTCAAGAGATCAAACAATGATATATGCAAACTCCAGAGAACATAAAGAAGCGGATATGGAAGAATTACGCCAGTGGATACTCAGTCTGCTTAAACCAGAAGAAATACCTACAACAAGAGCTATACGAAGAAACTATATTTCTCCAGCTCTACTAACAAGATACTGCAAAACGGTAGGACAAAAATACCCAGATCACCATTGTTCCAAGTGTCATGGTGAAAATGACGACAAAATACCCGATGTACAACTGGAATGAGATAAGGACGAAAAAAGAAAAAGCAGCGGCTTAGATAGAAGAAAATGACATACCAAAAGATCAGATAAAGCAAGCAGCAGATATGTTTTTAAAGTTTTTTTTGTTTTGTTATGTAAAGAATCGTCCACAATAATGGACAGACAAAGTTTTTTGTTTTTGTATAGAAAGTCTTAAAGTGTACAGTAGAGGGCGGCTACTTTAGCAGAAAAGTCGCAAAGTAAATAGTAAAGGTGTCGGCCAACTATTCATGAATAGTAGGGGTCATTCATGAACAGGAAGAGCCAATTTTAAAAAGTCGATTGTAAATTTTGTCTATAAATAGAAACTCAGACGGAAGCCAAAGGCATCCGCATCCGCAATCCCACATATTCTCTCTCAACTCTCACTTCCGCACCCTTACCCCTAAATTGGTATCAGAGCTATAAGATCAAAAATAAAAACAATCTATTTTAAAAATATAATCCAATGGAAAAATCTAGCAATGATGCAAAGTTACAAACTGAGGTATGTTTATTCATCATTATGAATAACTAAACTGTTGTATTCCTGATAATCTGCTAAGTATTATTTATTAATATCTTCTTGTTATATCGTTTTTATGAATGCCTGATTAAGTTTGCTATGTACGTGTTTAGTAAGTTATGAATAAGTATGCCCAGACTAAGACATCCTAACGTGGAAACCGGTTAGGCCAGGAGAGCCGTTTTAGGGGAGTACACAGAGTTGAAGTCATTGTTAGGGTAACTAATCATAACTGAAAACGCATAGTAATGACCCAAAAGGATAATTCAGAATAACGATATAAGAATTAGATGATTTTAAATAATGCCTAAGGAGATTGAAAGGAATACCATGTTTAGAAAAATTCATAAAATGAGTTCAAACCTATCACATAGAAATCATAGATATGAGTTACTTGTCTTATGTATAATGAAATTATTGTCTAAGATATTAGAAGAGATAATAGAATTAGAAGAAACTATGAAGTTAATTAACCAAGATTGGACGGAGATGACTATAGAAGAAATTAGAAAATTAGATAAAAATTTAGATTAAAAATGATAAATTATGAATATATGGAATATTGGTTATCTACTATAGAAAGCATAAGATTAACAAAGCTCCTATTGGAAGATAATATAAGAGAATATATGAAAAATAGTAATCTGGAATACTTAGAATATGCATTCGAATGTATAAAGGAGTTACAGAAATTAGAACCATTAAAAATTGAATATTATAATAAAATGTTTACACAGGATTAATGAATAAAGAATTACAGAAGCCAAGAAAAGGACATATTCAGAAAAAAGCTAAAAAATTAAAAAATCAGCTAAAAGCACTATATCCCGAATATAAACAGCTAAGCTTAAATAAAACAAATAAAGGTAGACTCGAACACCTAATAGATCTAATCTCAGAAACAGAATATAAATATATAAAATGTTTGAAGAAGAAAAAATCAACATAAATAACAACGAAAAATACAAACAACAATTATTAAAAGAAATAGAAGAAATAACAAATGAAATAAAATTTAGGAAAGAAAGACTAAATTACTGTATAATCGCAGAAATAGAATCTAGAAAAGAAAAAGGAAACTATTATATAATTACAAGAGCATGCCGAACACCTATAAAGACACAGGAAAAATTAATATCCCATCTAAAATTACAATTACAACTATTAAAATATAAATTACAACACGATTTACAATGAACAAGGAAAAATATGTTATAGAAGAAGAAAAATATATAAGCCAAAAAGGATTAGAAATAAAAATTGTACACTCAAATTTAGGAAGAAGATTTAAAAAGATAGGAGACCAATTATATTTAATGTTAGAAAAAGAATCAGCAAAACTAGAAGATAGCTTAACAGCTATGGTAAGGATTAATAAAGAAAATGAGGAAATAGATAGGAAAAAAGAAATAGAAAAAATTAAAAAACAAGCACAAATAGAAGTTCAGCAAATTAAAGAAGAAAAAGACACGAGAATCCAAGAGCTAGAAAAAGAACTAGAGAAACTTAAACAATTATATGAAGAAAAATTAAAAGCAAAAGAAAAACAACGTGAAGAATTAAGACTTACAGAAGAAATACAAAAATTTAAAATATTATTAGAAGAATCAGGTACAGTAGAAAATCAGCCTAAAATAGGAATAGACGACATAAGTGAGCAAAATGATGAAGAAAACTTAGATCAATATTCAGAAACATCATAAACTTATACTAATCTAATAGAAAAAGAAAATAACATAGAAATAAATGTAGAAGACATAGATGAAAAACCTAGTACGTCAGGAACTAGAAGCCCAAGAAGATTAAATACTACACCAACTTATTATACCTACGAAAGAGAAAACAGAAGTAAAACACTATGGGATAAAAGATTAAATAAAAAATGGACACCTAAACAAAATATAGAACAATATAATTTCTTAGACTTAGATTGTGTAGCAGACACAAATAAAACAATCCAATTATGGATAGGATATATTTCAAAACAATTAATAGATAATAAAATATTAATAACAGATGCCCCTGGATATATAGAAAGAACACTAATAGGAACAGCTAAAATATGGATACAAAATTTATCACCAGAAAGTTTAGAAACATTAAGAAATAATAAGAAAATTAATAATGAACCAGCAACAACATCTATAGATATATTAACCAAATACGAAATGGCAATAAGAAATGAATTTAGTAGTATGACTACCGAAATAGAAGAACGGCAAAAAGATAAAGAACTAAACAGAAATCTAATGAATAAATTAAGCATATGTAAAATGAGTTATATGGATGAATACACATGCGCATTTAAAGAATATTATTATAAAGGATTATATACAAATGAAGAAAGCAGAGAAATAAGGAAATTATACTATACAAAATTACCAGAACCGTTTAGTTCAAAAATGACTAAAGACTGGCAAGAATCAGGACTAATAGATACACTAGGATCTAGAATAAAATTTCTACAAAAATGGTTTACAGAATTATGTGAAAAACATAAGGAAGACATGAAAATGGAAAAAATACTGGTAAAAAACTTAGCATGTTGTACAACTAGAACAGCACCACAATTTGGATGCACAAATAAATACAAGAAAAGAATTAAAAAATACAGACCATTTAGGACAAAATACAAGTATAAAAAACCAAGAAAAAGATATTATATAAAAAATTATAAACAAAAAAGACCTCATAGAACTAAGAAAAACATAACAGAATGTAAATGCTACAACTGTGGCAAATTAGGACATTTAGCTAGAGATTGTAAAGTACCTAGGAACATAACTAAAAAACAAGTATCAGAAGTAATAATAGAAAATGAAGAATACAAACAAATAGAATACATAGACTGCAATTTAAACAGTGATGATAGCATATACGAACTAACAGAATATGAGATAACAGATAGTGAAAATGAGATAAGAGAATACGAAACAGATAATGGCTAGAAATAAAATTCAGAGAATTAAGATAGAAAATCCATTTGATAAAATAGTTACTATTATTGATAATAATGATTACAGTTACAAAGAAATGGACATTGAAGAAGATTTAGAAATAGTAAAGGAAAGATTAAGCACATCAAAAAGAATAAACTATGATACACCATCATCATCTAGAAATAGCACTTCAAGAAGGATAGATTATGAAATACAACCAAGATTATTAGAACAAAGAATGGATGAAACACAATAAAGATAGATACAGGACAAACCGAAAGCTATATCACAAGAGAATTAGTAAAAGGAGAAGAAATCGATAAGAACGAAAATATAAATACAGAATCTTGTACTTTCTTAGTTATCCACCATTTTACTTGTGTATTATCTGTTCTAACAATAAATTTGTTATAAACAATATATGGTTCGAATGCAAGCAAACATTTATATAATGCAAATAATTCTTTTCTGTTTATCTCCCATTTAATTTGTGGTTCTGTATATGATCCTGAATGATATCTACAATGGTGTTCCATTTTTTTATTTTCATATTTATATTTTAATACTCCTCCATAGCTATAATTGCTAGAATCTGATTCTACTATGTAGGTGAATTTTTTGTTTTCATCTGGAAAATATAATTTTGGTAGTTCTTTACACATTTCTTTTATCTTTTTATATATTTTTTGTCTTTTTCATCAAAGTAATATTCTATATCCTTTTTTAGTTTCCTTTGTAATGGTTTTAGATTTTCTGCTAATTTTGGTATATATTCCCTTACTTGGTTAACTAATCCTAAAAAGGATTGTAATTTTTTCTTAGTATCTAATAATTCTTCAGAATCTATTATCTTCTGTACTATGTGCGTTTGCATTTTTACTCCATTTTTGTCTATTTGTATACCTAAAAATTCTATTTGGTTTTTTAATATTTCAGCTTTTTCTTTGCTTAAACTTATTCCTGATATTTCTATTATATGTATGAATTTCTCTAGTAATCTTATATGTTCTTCTTTTGTTCTTGAATAAAGTAATATGTCGTCTATGTATACTATACAATTTTCTAATTGATTAAAGTAGTTATCCATAAAATGTTGGTATCTACCTGGTGCATTTTTATATCCAAAGGGTAGTACATTCCATTCATAGAATCCTTGTGGTACAGTAAATGTTGTTAGCTGTTTTGATTCTTCTTCTAGTTTTAAGTGGTAAAATCCTGATTTACAATCAAATTTACTGAAATAGTTGTATCCTTGTATCTGTCTTACCTTTAGTATTTTATTTGGTATTGGGTAGTTATATGTTTTAGTTTTTGCATTTAAATTTCTATAATCTATAACCATTCTACTTTTTCCTCTTTTTTGTTCACTATGTTTATTTACTATAAATGCTGGACTATTATGTTTACTATTACTTTCTTGTATATAATTATTTTCTAGTAATTCTCTTATATGTATTTGAAATTCTTTTTGATCTTCAAAATTATATCTTAGTGGTTTCTGTGTTATTATACTATTTTTATCTATTAGCTCGATTTTTACCTTTGTTTTATGTTTTTTCCATCCTTGTAATGGATTTTCACGATATAATGAATTTAATTTATTTTGTAATGCTTGTACTTTATCTATTGCGAATATTATGATTTCTATCTTATTATCACTTGGTGCTATATTTTCTAATTTTTGGGTAATTTTTTCACTTCCTTTTATCCATGGCGTATCTTTTCTTACCTTGTTATTAACTCTTTTTGCTCCTATTTTCTTGTTACATGGGGTAGTAAATCACCAATGTGTTTTTGTTATGGTATGTGGGTATAGTTTTTCTAGAAAGGGCATTCCTAACAGTATGTCTTTATTAGTGAATTCATAATTATACATCTCTTCTATTATTAATATTTTATCCCATATTTGTACTTTCGTATTTTTGGCTTTATGTGTTATCATACTTCCTTCATTATTAAATCCAGTAACTATTAATGGTGTTTTTAATTTTTCCCATTTATTATCTGGTAAGCAGTTATACTTACATATATTTGTTCCTGCTCCTGTATCTATCATAGGTGTGTAGACCAAAACCTTATAATATAGACGAAAAACAACTAATAATACATTATGAAAATAAAAAGATAATCATTAAAAGGACTGTTCTAAATGGTCTATATTTTTTAACTCTTTTCTTGTATTTATTTGTGCATCCAAATTGTGGTGCTGTTCTAGTTGTACAACATGCTAGGTTTTTTACCAGTATTTTTCCTGAGTTTCTATTTATAGACAAAATTTACAATCGACTTTTTACAATTGGCTCTTCCTGTTCATGAATGACCCCTACTATTCATGAATAGTTGGTCGACACCTTTACTATTTACTTTGCGACTTTTCTGCTAAAGTAGCCGCCCTCTACTGTACACTTTAAGACTTTCTATACAAAAACAAAAAACTTTGTCTGTCTATTATTTTGGACGATTCTTTACATAACAAAACAAAAAAAACTTTAAAAACATATCTGCTGCTTGCTTTATCTGATCTTCTGGTATGTCATTTTCTTCTATCTAAGCCGCTGCTTTTTCTTTTTTCGTCCTTATCTCATTCCAGTTGTACATCGGGTATTTTGTCGTCATTTTCACCATGACACTTGGAACAATGGTGATCTGGGTATTTTTGTCCTACCGTTTTGCAGTATCTTGTTAGTAGAGCTGGAGAAATATAGTTTCTTCGTATAGCTCTTGTTGTAGGCATTTCTTCTGGTTTAAGCAGACTGAGTATCCACTGGCGTAATTCTTTCATATCTGCTTCTTTATGTTCTCTGGAGTTTGCATATATCATTGTTTGATCTCTTGAATAGTAGCTCCAGATAGAATTTCCGTTTAAGAAATTATTGGCTAGTTCGCTTAGTATCGTAGCTAGACCAATAATTCTTTTGTTGGCGTAGAATTCTGGTATGTCTGTACTTTTTATCTCTTCCTGTTGGTCTATCTTTTCCGGTATAATCATTTCTCTCGTTAGTCCTATTTTCACCACTTGGATAATTGGTTTTATTTCGTCAAATAATATCTCAGCAGGTGCTGCATATATTTTAATGTAGAAAAATGTTCCTTTCGTTATTCTTTTATATGTCATAAATGCCTTGTGTAGCTCTGGTATGGTTGCTATCTCGTCTCCTGTTTTGGTATATACTATTCCGAGTAGTCCATAGTTGTAACATGTTTTTACTAGGTTGGCGTTGGTATTTGGTTGTGCTATTAGCTTGTTGTACCCTTGTAGATATTGGGTGACATAATCTTCTTCTGGATTCTGGGTATTTATAGATCGTGGGTTTCTGTTTAGGAAGGTTTGTATTTTGTGGATGTTTTGTATGTAGGTATTGGCTATATGGTTATAGGTTTGTTTAGTTTGGTTCAGACTTTCCTTGTATGTGCTGGTTTGTGGAATAGATGGTATATTTTTCATTGTGAATTGTTTATCGAATAGCTGTTTCCTTATAATATCTCTTCTTTCCTTAGGTCCTGAAGTACCTGCAACTGCACTAGGTGAAATGTTAGCTTGGGTTTTATGGAGTTTCCCAACGTCTCCTTTTAGCTCTGGAAGTTTTTCGTCTTCCGATCGACGTAGCTCCGCGTTTTTTGAGTCACGCTGCTGACTATTAGCTTTGCTTTTCAGCTGCTGTATATCTTCCTCCATACTTTCCACTTTTTTGCAAAGTGTAGTTAGGAGTCCGAGTATTTGCTCCATTTTACCTTCGTCAGGTTTTGTATCTTGAGATGTAATCTGCAATTGTATTCCTTTCAGTTTTGATAACTTCAATTGTAAATGAGAAGTTTAATATATTTAATACCAATCTCCTTATCTTGTTCTTTCTTAGTTATCCACCATTTTACTTGTGTATTATCTGTTCTAACAATAAATTTGTTATAAACAATATATGGTTCGAATGCAAGCAAACATTTATATAATGCAAATAATTCTTTTCTGTTTATCTCCCATTTAATTTGTGGTTCTGTATATGATCCTGAATGATATCTACAATGGTGTTCTATTTTTTCATTTTCATATTTATATTTTAATACTCCTCCATAGCTGTGATTGCTAGAATCTGATTCTACTATGTAGGTGAATTTTTTGTTTTCATCTGGAAAATATAATTTTGGTAGTTCTTTACACATTTCTTTTATCTTTTTTATATATTTTTTGTCTTTTTCATCAAAGTGATATTCTATGTCCTTTTTTAGTTTCCTTTGTAATGGTTTTAGATTTTCTGCTAATTTTGGTACATATTCCCTTACTTGGTTAACTAATCCTAAAAAGGATTGTAATTTTTTCTTAGTATCTAATAATTCTTCAGAATCTATTATCTTCTGTACTATGTGCGTTTGCATTTTTACTCCATTTTTGTCTATTTGTATACCTAAAAATTCTATTTGGTTTTTTAATATTTCAGCTTTTTCTTTGCTTAAACTTATTCCTGATATTTCTATTATATGTATGAATTTCTCTAGTAATCTTATATGTTCTTCTTTTGTTCTTGAATAAAGTAATATGTCGTCTATGTATACTATACAATTTTCTAATTGATTAAAATAACTATCCATGAAGTGTTGATATCTACCCGGTGCATTTTTATATCCAAAGGGTAATACATTCCATTCGTAAAATCCTTGGGGTACAGTAAATGCTGTTAGTTGTTTTGATTCTTCTTCTAGTTTTAAGTGGTAAAATCCTGATTTACAGTCAAATTTACTAAAATAGTTATATCCTTGTATTTGTCTTATTTTTAATATTTTGTTTGGTATTGGGTAATTATATGTTTTAGTTTTTGCATTTAGATTTCTATAGTCTATTACCATTCTGCTTTTCTTTCTTTTTTGTTCATTATGTTTGTTTACTATAAATGCTGGGCTGTTATGTTTACTGTTACTTTCTCGTATATAATTATTTTCTAGTAATTCTCTTATATGCATTTGGAATTCTTTTTGATCTTCGAAATTATATCTTAGTGGTTTCTGCGTTATTATACTATTTTCATTTATTAATTCGATTTTTACTTTTGTTTTATATTTTTTCCATCCTTGTAATGGATTTTCATTACATAATGATTTCAATTTATCTTGTAATATTTGTTCTTTGTCAATTGTAAATATTATCATTTCGATTTTTTGATCGTTAGTTGTTATATTTTCTAATTTTTGAGTAATTTTTTCACTTCCTTTAATCCATGGCGTGTTTTTTCTTATTTTGTTATTTACTCTTTTTGCTCCTATTTTCTTATTACACGGGGTAGTGAACCACCAATGTGTTTTTGTTATAGTATGTGGGTATAGTTTTTCTAAAAATGGCATTCCTAATAGTATATCTCTATTTGTGAATTCATAACTATACATTTCTTCTATTATTAGTATTTTATCCCATATCTGTGCTTTTATATTTTTAGCTTTGTGTGTTATCATACTTCCTTCATTGTTAAATCCAGTAACTATAAGTGGTGATTTTAATTTTTCCCATTTATCTTCTGGTAAGCAGTTGTGTTTACACATATTTGCTCCTGCTCCTGTATCTACCATAGGTGTATAATATCTGTTGTAATATCCTTCCACTATTATTTTCATTAGTATATAGATTTTTGTCATTCTTTCATATTAAAGTCCTTTTAATGATTATCTTTTTATTTAGTTCATAATTTCCTTATTTCTCTGCTTTCTTCATTTGTATATAATCCTTTATAATAATATTCTTTAAATGCGCATGTGTATTCATCCATATAACTCATTTTACACACTCAAATTTAGGAAGAAGATTTAAAAAGATAGGAGACCAATTATATTTAATGTTAGAAAAAGAATCAGCAAAACTAGAAGATAGCTTAACAGCTATGGTAAGGATTAATAAAGAAAATGAGGAAATAGATAGGAAAAAAGAAATAGAAAAAATTAAAAAACAAGCACAAATAGAAGTTCAGCAAATTGAAGAAGAAAAAGACACGAGAATCCAAGAGCTAGAAAAAGAACTAGAGAAACTTAAACAATTATATGAAGAAAAATTAAAAGCAAAAGAAAAACAACGTGAAGAATTAAGACTTACAGAAGAAATAAAAAAATTTAAAATATTATTAGAAGAATCAGGTACAGTAGAAAATCAGCCTAAAATAGGAATAGACGACATAAGTGAGCAAAATGATGAAGAAAACCTAGATCAATATTCAGAAACATCAGAAACTTATACTAATCTAATAGAAAAGGAAAATAACATAGAAATTAATGTAGAAGACATAGACGAAAAACCTAGTACATCAGGAACTAGAAGTCCAAGAAGACCAAATACTAGTCCAACCTATTATACTTACGAAAGGGAAAATAGAAGCAAAACATTATGGAATAAAAGATTAAATAAAAACTGGACACCTAAACAAAATATAGAACAATATAATTTCTTAGACTTAGATTGTGTAGCAGACACAAATAAAACAATCCAATTATGGATAGGATATATTTCAAAACAATTAATAGATAATAAAATATTAATAACAGATGCCCCTGGATATATAGAAAGAACACTAATAGGAACAGCTAAAATATGGATACAAAATTTATCACCAGAAAGTTTAGAAACATTAAGAAATAATAAGAAAATTAATAATGAACCAGCAACAACATCTATAGATATATTAACCAAATACGAAATGGCAATAAGAAATGAATTTAGTAGTATGACTACCGAAATAGAAGAACGGCAAAAAGATAAAGAACTATATAGTGCTTTTAGCTGATTTTTTAATTTTTTAGCTTTTTTCTGAATATGTCCTTTTCTTGGCTTCTGTAATTCTTTATTCATTAATCCTGTGTAAACATTTTATTATAATATTCAAGAACAAAAGAAGAACATATAAGATTACTAGAGAAATTCATACATATAATAGAAATATCAGGAATAAGTTTAAGCAAAGAAAAAGCTGAAATATTAAAAAACCAAATAGAATTTTTAGGTATACAAATAGACAAAAATGGAGTAAAAATGCAAACGCACATAGTACAAGAAACTATATTTCTCTAGCTCTACTAACAAGATACTGCAAAACGGTAGGACAAAAATACCCAGATCACCATTGTTCCAAGTGTCATGGTGAAAATGACGACAAAATATCCGATGTACAACTGGAATGAGATAAGGACGAAAAAAGAAAAAGCAGCGGCTTAGATAGAAGAAAATGACATACCAGAAGATCAGATAAAGCAAGCAGCAGATATGTTTTTAAAGTTATGAATTCACAAATAGAGATATACTATTAGGAATGCCATTTTTAGAAAAACTATACCCACATACTATAACAAAAACACATTGGTGGTTCACTACCCCCCAAATTGGTATCAGAGCTATAAGATCAAAAATAAAAACAATCTATTTTAAAAATATAATCCAATGGAAAAATCTAGCAATGATGCAAAGTTACAAACTGAGGTATGTTTATTCATCATTATGAATAACTAAACTGCTGTATTCCTGATAATCTGCTAAGTATTATTTATTAATATACCAAAAATTTAAGTTTATTATAAGTTCTAACTACTCAGTAGCATTAGATGACAGAAATATAGATAAATCTCTAGTACTATACTGGAAAATGTCAGGAATAGAACTGGCTCCAGGTAGTAAAATATTTACAGCAAGATGTAAGTTTGCAACGCAGCTATCTGTGCAGCGATAGCTGTAAACCCATCTACTTCCAAGACTCCTGTCGCTTTCCTTGTTCCTCCTCTAGAAGAGTCCGCATTCCACTCTGGATTTCCCTGCGAAATACGATTTAACAAAGTATACAGCTCCTCATAAGTCTTTTCTAATGCTTGTCCCCCAGCTGCTGAGTCTAGCAAAATTTTTGTGTGGGGTTCCAAACCCTCTATGAACGTATGCACCAGCACATCATTGGACTGGTGATGGTGAGGACAATCCCGTAACATGGATTTGAATCTTTCCCAAGGTTGATACAGATTCTCCCCCTCTCTTTGTTTAAAACTTAGAATCTGACTTCTAAGTCTTGCTGTTTTCCCGGATGGAAAGAACCGTATAAAGAATTTTCTTGTAAGATCATCCCAAGTGGTGATGGAATTAGGTGGCTCAGCTTTCAACCACCTCTTTGCTTCTCCAAATAGTGAAAATGGGGACAATGTAAGCCTTACGTAATCAGATGATACTCCAACGGGGATATAAGTGTCACTTATCTCCAAAAAGTTTTGGAGATGTTGTTGTGGATCCTCGTGAGGGAGACCTGTGAATTGCCCGCTGGTGTGCAGCAATTGCACCATATTCTGTTTCAGCTAAAACCTCTCTCCTGGCTCGGGTTTGCGAATGCTTGATGTAACGTTGTTAGCATGTGGGATTTCCACTTCGCGAACCGGCCTAGCTGCCATTTCGTCGGGCACTAACACTGCCCTTACAAGTGGTGGATTCTGTTGTTGCTCCAGGATTGTTTGTCTGAGCAACTGCAGCTTCTTTTCTAGAGCTTCTCTCCTGTGACGATGAGATTGTCTTTCCATCTCTAAGTATGAATCCACCAGCTCCTTGTCTCTTGCCAGTGTTCAACAGAAGTCAATATCTGCAAAAGACAGGCTAAGATCAAGTTGTCAAGAATTATTGCCTTTGGAGAGAAATTTTCGTATTCTACCCAACTTAAGAATCATGAACCTTCAACCTACATTTATGTGATAAAAGAATTTCATGTTCTAGCCATATGAAACCGATTCCTTAATTGACTAATACGAATTTCAGATATATTTCTATTCTGAATGTAAATCAATTCTCAATTTTCCCAAACTAAGAAGAGATCATATCCTACCAATTCACAACTTTCCAATTTCTTTCTCTTTCAAGATAAAATTGGATTTTTTAGATATACATTAACATTGGCCAGACATTAATGCAGTAAGAACAACAATTGATAGAACAACCATGGAAGAAAAGATGAAAAACCAAAATGATCAACAATTACATTCCACTACAAATGTTCTTAACCTCAGCAAGAAGTGAATTTAGCCACTCATTTGTGGATTAAACATCATCAAATGAGTATAAATCATACAAACAATTGAAATTAAGGAGAACAAGTTAGAGAAGAACCCTATGAATTTCGTCTCCACAACTGCCTGTAACCCACGTTCTTGCTCATCTAAGTCAGAATAATTAAAAATAAACCTAAGTGTGCTATTTATACTAGTGGGAATTTTTTCCGGAATAACAAGCAACGTGTCACAGAGTGCATCGCGGAGCACTGCCTCCGTGACACGGTGCAAATGCGGACCCTCACTGGAATTTCATATTCCAGTTAAATATGGCCAACGTGCCACGGCATGCAACGCGGGGCTTGGCCAACGTGCCACGGCCCCGACGCGGACCTTCATTGGAATTTGTCCAAGTAACCCACCCGAGGCAGACTGCCTCCGCGATGGCAAGGTGACACGGCTCCATCGTGGAGCCCATTCGTTTGCTGCTTGTCCTTGACCTTTTCCACTGCTCGCTTTCGAGTCCATTCCCGATTTTCACCAACATGCAACTTAGCTTCCTAAAATTACATTTTTCCTACAAAACAACACTAATCATGTTGGTTAGTAATTCACATTTTAACTATAAATCACATGAGAATGTACAAATAACGATGGATAAACAAGACAAAATAGAGCATTTGAGCATTACTTGGGCATATAATTCTGCCCAAGATCACCAGTCTGTACTGCAATTTTTCTACAACCTGTTTTTGTTTCACCTACACATTGAGCACACATAAGTTAATAAACTTGGGTTGCCTCCCAAGAATCACTTGATTTAACATTGTGGCATGACCCAGGTGGTTCAGTTTCTCAGAATTTACCAAACCACCTCATGGGTTTCCTCCTAAGAAGTGTTTGATTTAACATCGAGGCACAATGCAAGTCTCTTGACAACTCAGACTTCGTCAAGAAACTCAGAATCATCCTCGATAGCTTAGACCGCCCTAAACTCATTTGGCTGCTTCATTGACCAGTAGATGTTAAAAGTGACCTCCTCTTTATTAATCCTGAATTTCAGTTGGCCATCCTTAACATCTACACAAGCCCTCCCAGTGGCAAGGAATGGTCGTCCCAAAATGATAGGGACCTCAATGTCAACCATGAAATCTGGGATCACGAAGTTCGCTGGGAATATAAATCTATCAACCTTGAAAAGCACATCAAACAGGATCCCCACAGGCTTCTTCATAGTACGGTCGACCATCAATATCCACATAGTGATCGGTTTGGCGGCTCCCAAGCCCAGCTACTTGAATATAGCTAATGGCATCAGATTGATGCTTTCTCCCATGTCATAAAGTGCCTTCGCGTACTCAACATCAACAATAGTACATTGAATGGTGAAGGCACCTAGATCCTATGCAAGTTACCTACTAGCTCATAGCTCATGGACCTTTTCTTGGCAACAAGGTCCTTCATAAACTTGGCATATCCAGGCATCCTCTCCAATGCCTCTACCAATGATATGTTTATAGATAATTGTTTAAGCATGGGAAGAAATTTCTGAAACGTACCATCTTACCATCTTTCGCCTTCTTCTTCATTTTTTGAGGGAACAGTGGTGGTGGATAGTCTTATAGATTTGTGTGGCCTCTTGTTTCTTACCCTTTTCAACTTCAGACTCCTTTTCACCAACTGGAGCCTCAGTCAACTCAACCTCTTCCTTAAGCTCTTACTCAGCAACCTCATAATCATCATCAATCACGATCTCTTTCTTCCTTTGCATTTCAACTACAACTGGCAGAGGGGGATCAACTGTGGTCTTTCCACTCCTAGTCATCACAGCCATATAGTGACTATCATTCTTCAGATTTCGGAATGTGTTTCTAGGTAGTGTTCCCTTTTGCCTAGGGTTTAGGGATGCCGATAGTTGGCGTAGTTGCTGCTCTATTTACTTGATGGTCGTGGCATGCGACTCAACTCTCTGGCCCATGCCAGACATATCTCCATGAATGTATTTTAGCTGCTCCTCCGTGGATATCACCTACTTAAGCATCTTAGCCATCATTCTCTCTAATTTTTACTATCCAGCCTCCCCGTCACGTGCATTAGGAGACACATTCAATCCTTCTCGGTCGTTGCGTTAACCATATTTCTTCTCCATTCTCCATCTCGCTCATGACCTCGGCTTCTGTCTCTGTACCCATTTCAATTCTAGTTGTCTCAGTATTGGTTCCGACGTTGATTTCTAGAACCTTGGCGCCAAGTGTCTTGTCCAGACCCGGGCATTGTCCTAAAAACCCTCCACCTAGTTGTCCAAAAAGTTTTCCTCCTCCTCGAAATCTGAATGTCCAACCGCGGTTCTTATCCCTGAGCTCCCATTGCATTTACTTTTATAGCCCCAGTGCCCATGATATGCTTTGTGAGCAGGTCTAATGATGCACACATATGAGCCAATTCCTGATCACGCTCCTCCTTCTTTTGTTGGTCTTCAGTCATACCAACAACACATGTACCAGCAGCTTCTTCCGCTTCCCTGGTGTGCTAGGCCCTGTTGGTTTTAGTCACTTTGTCAAGAATAGAGGTAGCTTTTCCCATGTGTGACTCATCATTTCTCCTCCCACCATAGTATCTACTACAACTTTCATGCTATTATTCAATGACCTGTAAAAAAATCTCCAACAAGCTATCATCAAAAATTTTGTGGTTTGGGAACTTGGTCAACTTCTTGTTAAATATTAACCAGATTTCATGAAGTGCCTTTATTTTCTGTTGTCGCAAATTATAGATCTAATCCTTAAGTTGTGCATCCTGGAGGGTGGGAAACACCTTTTAAGGAAAGCCTTTTTGAGCTCCCTTTAGTTGGTAATAGAGTCGTTGGGCAACTATGATAACCATAAAATGGCCTCCCCAGACAGAGAGAAGGGGAAGAGTCTCAGTCTTATTGCATTCTGAATGAAACTGGGCAACCTATACGCCTTGCATATTCCGACGAAGTTCAACAAGTGCAGGTTGCCATCATTTTCTGCATGACCACTAAACATCCCTTTCATATTCAACAAATGTATCGAGGTCCTAGTAATGTCCAATTTTTCCCCAGCAAGCAAAGGTGGTGGTACAATAGCTCCAGTTGACCCGACTTCATCAATATTTGGGTCATCCTCATCAAAGAATTGAGGGGCATTTCTCTGGCCTCTGTTTCCCCTTCCATGACAGTCAGCGTTTACCACTTCATCCTGAGCATCATCGGCTTCCTAAAGTACAGCTTGCCGAGCTAGCTCAGCTTGCCTATCTTCTTCATCAAGACGGGCATCTCTTTGCTCTTGGTTCTCCATTCTTCGCAGTGTTCTTTCAATTTCAAGATCCAAAGGAATCAAGGGATTTCCTCTCTATCGAGTACATGGAATTCACCAAGAGACAACCTATGGGTTTAAAAAATAAAAAGAAAACATAATGAGGAAATAACAATCAAAAGTTAGACACAAGCAATTAATCTAATCTTAGTTGTATTCTCTGGCAACGGTGCCACTTTTTCATAAGGCTCAAACTCACACTCCTAACAAAATATAAAGAGGATGTTGTCAATAAAGAACATAACAAAGATTGGGTTCGAACCCACAAGGATGTAAGAACTAGACAAACTCCAGTATTTAATATTTTAGGTATATTATCTCCAAATTGGGGGGTTTATATAAAAGAACAATTGTAAAACACGAGTGAAAATCACTTGTTGTTTATCAAGATTTACAATTAACTAGGGTAAGTGTTCCCCATGGGTTCATAACTACTTTAGGTTTATACTCATGATCTATCCTAATGTTTACTTGTAGAATTGATGACTAGGGTTCATCCAAATAAATGGTTCGTCCCTATTGGATGACTATACTCAATCACCGGGTTAGGTCTCATGAGCGATTTCAATTTAACCATTATCAATTTATTCCAAATTAACTATCCTGCGACCACAGCTCAAGTTATACAATGATCATAAAAATCAAGGTTTTATTGTAATTCTCTTTTGCTAATCTCTACTTCTCTAGGTTCAAGCAAGTAAAGAATTCGGGCGAGTACTAATGTTGCACTTTGTTAAGAAACATTCAAGATAAAGAGAATACAATACAAGTGTCTAGCATTAGTTTTGAATCACTTTGTGTAACCCTCATTCGTTAATCCATCATGGTTTCCACAACCCTAATTGTGGAGGTTTTAGCCTCTCATGATTGTAATATTATGATTAATATTTATAGACAAACACATAATTAAATACTTACAACAATGATTTAAAGAAAACCCGTTGTGAATATTGTAAGAAAAGATATTGAACAAATTCAAGAACCATTGAGAAAATTCAAGTTATGATCTCAAGAATTGCTTTTCAATACTGTCAAAAACTACTTACAAACTTGATAATTAATTCTCCTAACCACTTCTAACCAAATCTGACCTAAATGAAACCTAAAGAGTATTTATGTAGATAATGAAATCATTTTTCCTAAGTTAACAAGTAAATATACAAATCTGGTGCCAACACATATTACGACTCCTCATACGACCCGTAACAGGATTGTACGGGTTGTGCCTTGTAACCTACATCCTTTGGCTTCTGCAGAATTCTCTAAGTATTGGCATCTGGTATGACTCATAACATGATCCCATGAGTCGTACAATCAAGTCGCTTTTTGTCTCTAAGAACTCTGGCATCTTCTGAAGATTTTTACGAGTGTCTTGGTAAGCCTCGTACCCTACTCCTATGACTCATAACAGCTTGTCGTAACATGAGATCTGCCAAGTCTCAAAAATCATTGAAGATCTCCACGGCTCCTAGTACGAGTCGTAAGTAGATGTTATGATCCATAAGTGCTACCCGTATCAGGAGACTTCATCTGTGCAAATTTTCTCTAAAGTATTCTATGAATCAAGTTATGGCTTGCACCAGGATGGTACTGCTCGTACTGAGAGTCCTATTTTGCCTTTGCCTTGTACCAATCTTCTATGCTTTTCCATGAGTCTCAGTACGTCTCGTACAATCTTAGTAAGCCTCATACTAAGGTCAGTTTGGCCTCTTTTCTCCATTTTTCGGTAACTTTTGCACATTTTCACTCCAAGACTTATTTTCCCTTAAAAATAAAGTAAAAGCATCTCATATCCATATAAACACACCTAAGTCCATTCTATTTTCTGAGTTTTAAGTGTCGAAAATGTTATAAACTCACAACACATCATGTATCATTGTCATTTATGTTATTTTTGACGAACCCTTTCTTCACTACTCTATAAAGGGGTCTTTGTTCATCCATGAAAATTAGATTTTTTTAATATTAATATACTTTAAAGTTCTTTTGAACCTTTGTGGCTTATTACTTTTAGATTTATCTTGCAATCTAACTAGTTCATAGTTTATGGTAGTAAGGTAATTTCTTTCTTGATATCTTTTGTTTCTTCTTGGTACTCTTAGAAGGAGATTAGTACACTTACTAATTTTTGTTTAACGTTACTCATAAAGTGGTCAAGATCCCAATTCTAAACTTGATTAATTTTTCAAATAAAGGTGTTTGGTTTACCTATAGCCAATTCGTTGTTACTTGGATCTTGTCAAATCCATGCCTCTTAATTCTTGCTTAGTCTTTTTGTCTTCTAGTTTTTCTTCCGCATTTGTTTTAAGTTCATACTCTAGTTTTGAAATTTCCAACCTTTTTGTTATCACATATTCAATCCTCTACCCTGCTCTTTCATTTTAGTAGTATCTTGGAACTTGAGCATGAGTGGAAGTGGATATGCAAATGGGACTCAAGTCTGGAGTCGCCAGGTGAGAAATTTGGTTCACAAACCGAAAACCTATCTCCACAGCAAGCTCCACAATTAGACCCTATTATACCCCGTAAAATTCCCGACACATAGATGGCCTATTCACGTGTTGGCTAAGAGTATTTGAAAGCCATACATGCTAGAAAAAGGCCTGGGAAAAGACCGGATGAGAAACTTGTCGAACCATCACGGAAGGAGCTGGGGCAGAGCCCCTCCGCGATGGCAACGTGTCATGGAGGTGGAGCCTCCGTGTTGGCTCCTTGACACATTGGCCCTGTCCAGGCCCAACTATATAAGCTCTCCACTTCGATTTTAAATGTTATATTTCATATAATTTCCAGAGAAATCGAGAAAAACAGAGAGGGTGCGAAAGTACTACTAAATTATTGTCTGATTATGCCGTCAAACACGGTCCAAACTCAAATTAACTCTAGATACCGAGGTATTTAGCAGCAAGGAGCATTCCTACGGATTTGGTTTCGCGAAATTCGACCGGCGAATCGTCGTGCTACCGAACTAAGGTAAGTGGAATTGCTCCAAATTAGTGTCAATATACTCCTAGCCTAAAAGTGAATATTTCTCCCTTCTGGACTTTCAAAAATAGCGAGTTTTTGACTATCTTTCGATAAGCCAAAGTTTAGGCTATAAATATATCGAAAGTGACGTTTTCTTTCAGAATATTGGTGTATTTGGTTCTAATTGACATGTATATGAATGTAGTTAGGAGAAACAGCAGAAGTACCGACGGGAATCACATCGGTCAATCGGGTACTCAGAAACCAGGTATGTAAAGTTATTCCTTCGGCAAGCCAGGAAGTACAGTCTAGAAAATAAATAGAATAAAGGCTATTGATAGATACCTAGCGTATAGGAACGATTTTAGTACAATTTCCATCAAGCATGCTAGTATATCATTACATATCATGCGATAATCAGAATAACGGATAGTCAGAAGATTTTAGATAGTAATGTGGTATCAGCTAGTAGCTCAGCATGTTCTTACGTAATATCCAGAATGGAAGTTGTAAAAGTAGTATAATGAATTAGCAAGATTACAGATAGTATGTATTACTTTTATTGAGACTGTATCCGGTAACAGATGACACATCTAATGTTATTGAGCTATATCTAGTTACAGATGGCATGTTCTATGATATTGAGTAATATCCAGATGTAATCAGATCAGTAATCAGATATAGAAATAGCTCAGATACAGACGTAGCTCCTGGAATAGATATGGCTCTAGAAACTGATATAGCTTCAGATCGCGGATAACAATAATCAGCTAAACAGATAAAGGCCAGGTAACAGTTAGCCCAGCAATCAGAAACAGTGTAAAACAGAATATAGCATCAGTTGTTTAGTACGGACTGGCCTTGAAATAAAAGAAGAGAATATGATTAGTATTTTTCATTTGAGCATGTTTGCTGTGTATGTGTTTTGCATGTTGAGACTTGTTGTGGCATGTGGGTGTCCTTTAGCATCCCCACCGCCCTTGGGTTATAGCTGTGTCGATACCAGATTCAGATACCGCCACTAGCTAGGCGATGTCGTCCGCCTAGAGGACGATGATGGCTGACCACCATGATAATACGGTCCAGATTAACCTGCTTGCAGGGGCAGTTCAGTTTGCTCTGCGCAGAGCCAGATTACCCTGTTTACATGGGTAGATTACTCTGTTTGCGCTTGTGGTCGGGGGCAGTTCCAGATACAGATTTTTATAAAATTACCCTATTGCGTGCATGCACCCAGGGGCAGTTTCAGTCACAGATACAGTAGCAGATTACCCCGTGAGCACTTGCGCCCAGAGGCAGGAGTCTTCAGACTTAGACACAGTTTATTGTCAGAGGCCAAGGCCTGAGTTGCGTACCCAAGGGGGCTGGTAGGAGGAGCTCATGGTTATCAGATGAGTGGAGTGACTTATTTTTGATTGGTTTAGACCCGGGTAAGGGTAAATAGATTGTTTGTTGGTTGGCACCTTCCAGCTTATGGGGGTCGGTCAGGTATTTTGTGTATTCATATGTATATCTATATGTTCTTTTAGATACTGATAGACAGTAGGACGACACATCGTCAAGTATGCCCAGTTTAGTTACAGAATTGGTAAACTCTCCCCAGTTATCCTCAGCCACATAGATTCAGCTACTTCCTACTTATATGTCATGTTATTGTTGTTACCCATTTCAGTTGTATATTTCAGTTTGCTTTACATGCTCAGTACCTGTGGTACTGACGCCTATGGGGGCGCTGCATTGCTTTCCTGCAGGTACGCATAGACGAGGAGTCGATCCCTCGTGATCCATTCAGCAGAGTTGCCAGCTCCTATCCTTCGGCGCTAGACAGTCGGAGGTTGCTCCTATTTCCTTTTTTATTACAGTTTGGGTAGGTCGGGGCCCTGTCCTAACCATTCTATTATTACTTCCTAGAGGCTTGCAGTCTGATGTTTCCCTGTGGTTAGTTGTGCCGGTCGTGTGAGGCCGTGCGTTTTGTTTAGTTGCTTAGCTTGTTGATCATGTTGGCCATGTGGGGCCATAGTCTGATAGTAGTGGTGACCTTGCCGGTCACGTAGTTATTCAGTATTCTGTTGCTAAGTTACAGATAACTAGACAGCATGGTGGCCTTGTCGGCCTGCATAGGTTTCCCCTTTGTAAGTATGTTTCTGGTTAGAAGTTTTATGCAGGTGGCTATAGGCCTAATCAGCTGGAGGCTGTATTTACAGCCGTTATATAGCCGGTTCATTTCTTGAAATAGAGCCAGAGTCAGCCAAAGCACCAGATATGCTCAGGCTGGACCGTGTAGCAGCCCAGAGTCTAGCAGGCACTAGGTGCCGATCATACCCCCCAAGGTGGGGTGTGACAAACTTGGTATCAGAGCAGTTCGTGTCCCAGGGAATGTGCAAGCCGTGCTAAGTAGAGTCTTGTCTATGGATGTGTTGTGCACCACCTACTATAGGCAGGAGGCTGCGAGGCATAATAGGATAGTTACCCTTCTTTCATACTCATTCGTGCCATAGCACAGTACAGTATAGGGTTGGTTCTTTTGAAACTTACCACCCTCTTTTTCTACAGATACTATGGCAGATCAGTGGCACCCTAGTACAGGCAAGAGATTAGATACAGCGGCAGGCGAAGGCACCAGCAGGA
Source organism: Datura wrightii (assembly GCA_035772735.1). NCBI lineage: Eukaryota > Viridiplantae > Streptophyta > Magnoliopsida > Solanales > Solanaceae > Datura > Datura wrightii. The sequence goes on along the minus strand of JASDFA010000027.1, from coordinate 25,436,179 downwards.
TGCCTCACTTACAGCCAGATTCATCCCGGTCTGAGGGCGATACGGAGGTGTCATCTCGACCCTCCCAGCAGTCTCCGCCTTGCCAGACACCATTTGAGGCAGCACCGCCTCCCACAGCTCCTGCACCCACTTCATCGGATCAGGAGCTGTGTAGTGCGGTGGTTATGTTAACCCAGATGCTAGCTACTCAGTGTCAGTCGGTACCACCTACAGCAGCAGAATCTCTAGGTGGGCCAGGTAGTTCCAGGGTTAGAGAATTCTTGGCATTGGGACCCCCTCAGTTTACAGGGTCAGATTCAGCGGAGGACCCTCAGGACTTTCTGGACCAGATATAGAGAATCTTTAGAGTCATGCACGTAACCCCAGCAGAATTAGGGGAATTAGCAGTGTTCCGGTTGAGGGATATTGCTGTTTTGTGGTACGAAAGTTGGGAGAGATCTCGGGGAAGGGATGCAGCCCCTCCTACTTGGTCCAGCTTCTCAGAGGCCTTCCTGGACCACTACTTACCCCGGGAGGTCAGACAGGCCCGGATGGACCAGTTCTTACACTTGGAGCAGGGGGCCAGGAGCGTCCGTGAGTATTCTTTACAGTTCGACTCCTTAGCCTGCTATGCTCCAGCATTTGTGGACACCATGTCGTCCAGAGTCCATCGCTTTATTATGGGCCTGAATTCAGATTACATAGAGATGTGCATGACGGCTACTTTGAGAGAGGTCATGGACATAGCCAGGGTACAGGCCTTCGCACAGACAATTTAGGGCCTAAGACAGCGGCAGCGGAGCAACAGGCAGGCGACTTCAGAGCAGCACCGTAGAAACAGACCCACTGAGATTCAGGGGGAAATCCCTAGGGGGACGAGGCCACGGTTTTTAGATAGGCCACCCAGATCTTTACCTCCGGTACAGCAGCAGAGAGGCATATTTGTTCGTCGGAATCAGTTAGAGTCTGGTAGCAATTTATGGACAGTAGCATCACCTCAGCAACGGAGGGCAGAACAGAGTAGATTTGCACCTATCCCTTGTCCTATATGCCACCGACCCCATTCTGGAGCCTGCAGGCAAAGCTTCTCAGGGTGCTATCACTGCGGACAGGAAGGGCATTTAATGAGAGATTATCCGGCCAGAGGACAGGGTAGTTGGGATAGTCTGGATAGAACATCAGCGGGGCCACGAGCTCCAGCAGCCTCAGCAGGGTGCAGACCCTTAGGTTCAGCAAATAGGGGCCGAGGTAGATCAGGAGCCTCTGGCTCAGGTGCAGGCCCCAGCCGTACCTATGCATTACCAGGGAGGCAGGATTCAGAGGCATCTCCTGACGTGGTCAGAGGTATATTGATTATCTGCTCATACCCTGTTTATGTATTGATTGATCCAAGGTCTACCTTGTCATATATTACACCATTTATGGCCCGGAAGTTGGGTATCGAACCAGAATTGCTTCAGCAGCCTTTTTCAGTGCTTACACCGGTCGGTGACTCGATCACAGCTAAAAGAGTTTACCGGGGATGTACGGTAGAGGTTGCTGTTCGCCAGACCATAGTAGACTTAATAGAACTTGAGATGGTCGACTTCGATGCCATTATGGGTATGGACTGGTTAGTGCCATGCTATGCCAACTTAGAATGCTCGCACTTTCCGGGGGAAGTAGTGCGAGAGTGGAAAGGGAGCACAGCTACGCCAAAAGGTAGGTTTATTTCCTACCTTCAAGAGAGAAAATTAATAGCAAAGGGATGTATTTACCACCTAGTTAGAGTCCAGGACGTTCGAGTGGAACCTCCGACTCTTCAGTCTGTTCCAGTGGTCAATGAATTCCCTGACGTATTTCCAGATGAGTTGCCTAGTATCCCTCCCGAAAGGGAGATAGATTTTGCAATTGACTTGTTGCTAGGGACTCAACCTATATCCATTCCCCCGTATAGCATGGCACCAGCTGAGCTTAGAGAGTTGAAAGAGCAGTTAAAATATTTGCTCGACAAAGGCTTTATCAGGCCTAGTACTTCCCCGTGGGGTGCGCCAATTCTGTTTGTAAGAAAGAAAGATGGCTCACTCCGTATGTGCATAGACTACCGGCAGCTGAATAAGGTAACGGTTAAAATCAAATACCCGCTCCCTTGAATAGATGATTTGTTTGACCAGTTGCAGGGGGGCCAGATTTTTCTCTAAGATAGATCTGAGGTCTGGGCACCACCAGGTCCGAGTTCGTGAGAGGGACATTCCAAAGACTGCTTTCAGGACCAGATATGGTCACTTTGAATTTCTAGTCATGTCTTTTGGGCTAACGAATGCTCCCGCAGTTTTTATGGACCTGATGAATAGCATATTCAGATCGTATTTGGATCTGTTCGTGATAGTATTTATCGATGATATTCTGGTATATTCCCATTCTGAGGTAGATCACCAGAACCATTTACGAACAGTACTCCAGATCCTTAAAGACTGTCAGTTGTACGCCAAGTTTTCTAAGTGTGAGTTCTGGCTGAACTCAGTTGCCTTTTTGGGGCATATCGTGTCGGATGCTGGTATACAGGTGGACACACAGAAAATAGAGGCGGTCAAGACATGGCCCAGACCTACCACTCCGACCGAGGTTCACAGTTTCCTGGGTTTAGCAGGGTATTACCGAAGATTTGTTGAGGGATTCTCTACTATAGCGGCACCTCTGACAAAGCTGACACAGAAAGCAGTAAAATTTCAGCGGACGGAGGTATGTGAGCAGAGTTTTCAAGAGTTGAAAGACAGATTGACCTCCGCCGCAGTACTAGCATTGCCAGACGGAACAGATGGGTATGCGGTGTAATGCGATGCTTCAGGCATTGGACTGGGTTGTGTGTTGATGCAGCATGGTAAGGTAATTGCTTATGCTTCCAGACAGCTAAGGAAGCACGAAAAGAACTATCCGACCCATGATTGGAACTGGCCGCAGTGATCCACGCTCTGAAAATCTGGAGGCATTATCTATATGGCATTCAAGTAGACATTTTTACAGATCATAAAAGTCTGCAGTACATTTTCACACAGAGGGAGTTAAATCTGCGGCAGCGTCGTTGGTTAGAATTGCTGAAAGATTATGATGTAAATATTCTCTATCACCCAGGGAGAGCTAATGTAGTAGCAGATGCCCTCAGCCGTAAGTCAATGGGGAGTTTAGCGTATTTGCAACCCGAGAAGCGGGAGTTAGCTAAGAAAATTCATCAGCTAGCTGGTTTAGCCGTTCGAGTAGTAGAAACAGAAAATAACAGAGCGGTGATTCAGAACTCTATTGTGTCATCGTTAGTTACAGAGGTAAAAGAACGGCAGTACAAGGACCCTGACTTAGTCCAGCTCAGAGATAGAGTTCAGAAAGGTAAGGAGCCAGATTTCCAAGTGACTGAGGATGAAGTGCTACGTTATAAGGGCCGCCTATGTGTCCCGAATGTTTCAGGGCTTCGCCAGCAGATCATGCATGAGGTACATTACGCTCGCTATTCCCTCCATCCAGGAGCAACGAAAATGTACCACGACACTAGAGACATCTACTGGTGGCCAGGTATGAAAGCTGAAATAGTTGAATTTGTATCTAGATGTCCTAACTGCCAGCAGGTGAAAGCAGAACACCAGAAACCGGGCGGTCTGACGCAGGATATAGCTGTGCCTTTGTGGAAATGGGAAGCGATAAATATGGATTTAGTAACAGGGTTACCCCGTACCAAACATAGACACGATTCTATTTGGGTCATAGTTGACAGGCTGACAAAATTGGCTCATTTCCTACCAGTGAAAGCTACCTTCTCGGCTGAGGATTATGCCAAATTATATATCAGAAAATAGTTAGATTACATGGAGTGCCGGTATCTATTATTTCAGACAGAGGAGCACAGTTTACAGCTAGATTTTGGCAGTCGTTTCAGAGAGGTCTGGGGACACAGATTAACTTAAGTACAGCCTTTCATCCTCAGACAAACGGGCAAGCAGAACAAACTATCCAAACGCTCGAAGATATGCTACGAGCGTGTGTACTAGATTTTGTGGGTAGCTGGGATGAGCATCTGCCATTGATTGAATTTGCCTATAATAACAGTTATCATTCAGCCATCTAGATGGCGCCCTTTGAAGCATTATATGGGCGAAAATGCAGATCGCCGGTTGGCTGGTTTGAAGTGGGGGAGACGGCGCTGATTGGGCCGGATATTATTCGTCGGTCAGAAGAGGTGGTGAAGCTTATCAGAGAATGCCTACTGACTGCTCAGAGCCGCCAGAAGTCTTATGTAGATATGCGGCGCAGAAATCTAGAATTTGCAGTAGATGACTGGGTATATTTGAATGTGTCTCCGATGAAAGGGGTGATGAGGTTCGGCAAGAAAGGCAAGCTTAGCCCGAGATTCATTGGGCCATATCAGATTCAGTGGAGAATAGGCCGAGTTGCATAAGAATTGAACTTTCCTCCAGAGTTAGCATCTGTTCACCCAGTATTCCATGTATCTATGTTGAGGAAGTTCGTAGGAGACCCTTCCACAGTTGTTCCAGTTCAGGATGTCCAGGTCACAGAAGAGTTAGCATATGAAGAGGTTCCAGTAGCCATATTAGACAGACAGATTCGTAGATTGAGAACTAAAGATATTGCGTCTGTCAAGGTATTGTGGCGTAACAGGAACCGAGAGGAGATGACTTGGGAGGCGGAGGAAGATATGAAGACCAGATACCCTCATTTATTTCAGGCCTAGTCAGGCGACAGGTATGTTAGTATTATTATCTTATGCAGTGCCTTATAGTATATATAAATGAGAAGGTCTATTTTAATCTGTCATTTAAATACTATAGTATTATATGGAGTACCTGTATGGGACTTTTTCTGCATTTCAGGTTTTTGGGATAGTCCATATTACAGGGGAGACTCTGTCGAAATTTTTCTAGAAACAAGTTGAGTAAGTTGAGAAGTCCTCTAGACAGAAGTTTACATTCGAGGATGAATGTTCTTAAGGGAGGGAGAATGTTATACCCCATAAAATTCCTGACACATAGATGGCCTATTCGCGTATTGGCTAAGAGTATTTGAAAGTCATACATGCTAGGAAAAGGCCCGAAAAAAGACCAGATGAGAAACCTGTCGAAACATCACGGAAGGAGCCGGGGTAGAGCCCCTCCGCGATGGCAACGTGTCACAGAGGTGGAGCCTCCGCGTTGGCTCCGTGACACGTTGGCCCTGTCCAGGCCCAACTATATAAGCCCTCCACTTCGGTTTTAAATGTTATATTTCATATAATTTCCAGAGAAATCGAGAAAAACAGAGAGGGTACGAAAGTACTACTAAATTATCGTCCGATTATGCCGTCAAACGCGGTCCAAACTCAAATTAACTCTAGATATCGAGGTATTTAGTAGCAAGGAGCATTCCTACGGATTTAGTTTCGCGAAATTCGGCCGGCGAATCATCGTGCTACCGAACTAAGGTAAGTGGAATTGCTCCAAATTAGTGTCAATATACACCTAGCCTTAAAGTGAATATTTCTCCCTTCTGGACATTCGAGAAATAGCGAGTTTTTGACTGTCTTTCGATAAGCCAAAGTTTAGGCTATAAATATATCGAAAGTGACATTTTCTTTCAGAATATTGGTGAATTTGGTTCAAATTGACATGTATATGAATGTAGTTGGGAGAAACAGCAGAAGTACCGACGAAAATCACATCGGTCAGTCGGGTACTCAGAAACCAGGTATGTAAAGCTATTCCTTCGGCAAGCCAGGAAGTACAGTCTAGAAAATAAATAGAATAAAGGCTATTGATAGATACCCAGCGTACAGGAACGATTTTAGTATAATTTCCAGCAAGCATGCTAGTATATCATTACGTATCATGCAATAATCAGAATAACGGATAGTCAGATGATTTTAGATAGTAATGTGGTATCAGCTGGTAGCTCAGCATGTTCTTACGTAATATCCAGAATGGAAGTTGTAAAAGTAGTATAATGAATTAGCAAGATTACAGATAGTATGTATTACTTTTATTGAGACTGTATCCGATAACAGATGGCACATCTTATGTTATTGAGCTATATCCAGTTATAGATGGCATGTTCTATGATATTGAGTTATATCCAAATGTAATCAGATCAGTAATCAGATATAGAAATAGCTCCAAATACAGATGTCGCTCCTGGAATAGATATGGCTCTAGAAACTGATATAGCTTCAGATCGCGGATAACAATAATCAGCTAAACAGATAAAGTCCAGGTAACAATTAGCCCAGCAATCAGAAACAGTGTAAAACAGAATATAGCATCAGTTGTTTAGTACGGACTGGCCTTGAAATAAAAGAAGAGAATATGATTAGTATTTTTCATTTGAGCATGCTTGTTGTGTATGTGTTTTGCATGTTGAGACTTGCTGTCGCATGTGGGTGTCCTTTAGTATCCCCACCACCCTTGGGTTATAGCTGTGTCGATACCAGATTCAGATACCGCCACTAGCTAGGCGATGCCGTCCGCCTAGAGGACGATGATGGCTGACCACCATAATAATACGGTCCAGATTAACCTACTTGCAGGGGCAGTTCAGTTTGCTCTGCGCAGAGCCAGATTACCCTGTTTACATGGGCAGATTACTCTGTGTGCGCTTGTGGCCGGGTGAAATTCCAGATACAGATTTATATAAAATTACCCTATTGCGTGCGTGCACCCAGGGGCAGTTTCAGTCACAGATACAGTAGCATATTACCCCGTGAGCACTTGCGCCCAGAGGCAGGAGTCTTCGGACTCAGACACAGTTTATTGTCAAAGGCCAAGGCCAGAGTTGCGTACCCAAGGGGGCCGATAGGAGGAGCTCACGGTTATCAGATGAGTGGAGTGACTTATTTTTGGTTGGTTTAGACCCGGGTAAGGGTAAATAGATTATTTGTTGGTTGGCACCTTCCAGCTTATGGGGGTCGGTAAGGTATTGTGTGTATTCATATGTATATCTATATGTGCTGTTAGATACTGATAGACAGTAGGACGACACATCGTCAAGTATGCCCAGTTTAGTTACAGAATTGGTAAACTCTCCCCAGTTATCCTCAGCCACATAGATTCAGCTACTTCCTACTTATATGTCATGTTATTGTTGTTACCCATTTCAGTTGTATATTTCAGTTTGCTTTACATGCTCAGTACCTGTGGTACTGACGCCCATGGGGGCGCTGCATTGCTTGCCTGTAGGTACGCATAGACGAGGAGTCGATCCCTCGTGATCCAGTCAGCAGAGTTGTCAGCTCCTATCTTCCGGAGCTAGAAAGTCGGAGGTTGCTCCTATTTCCTTTTCGATTACAGTTTGGGTAGGTCGGGGCCCTGTCCCGACCATTCTATTATTACTTCCTAGAGGCTTGCAGTCTGATGTTTCCCTGTGGTTAGTTGTGCCGGTCGTGTGAGGTCGTGCGTTTTGTTTAGTTGCTTAGCTTGTTGATCATGTTGGCCGTGTGGGGCCATAGTCTGATAGTAGTGGTGACCCTGCCGGTCACATAGTTATTCAGTATTCTGTTGCTAAGTTACAGATAACTAGACAGCATGGTGGCCTTGTCGGCCCGCATAGGTTTCCCCTTTGTAAGTATGTTTCTGGTTAGCTGAAGTTTTATGCAGGTGGCTATAGGCCTAATCGGCCGAAGGCTGTATTTACAGTCGTTATATAGCCGGTTCATTTCTTGAAATAGAGCCAGAGTCAACCAAAGCACCAGATGTGCTCAGGCTGGACCATGTAGCAGCTCAGAGTCTAGCAGGCACTAGGTGCCCGTCATACCCCCCCAAGGTGGGGTGTGACAGACCCGTATGCTTATACAAGTATTGTTTGCTGTCAAAATAAGGCCTATGTTCTTGAAAAAAAACATCAAACATTTAGAATTTAATTCTTTCTTCCTTTCCCCACAAATCTCAGATAGTTGCATCTTTAATGATGGCGGAGGCAAGGACCCAAAAGCACGTTTACTATTTTAAAAATGTATCATTGAAAGATGAGATCATACAAGTGAAAAATAGAAGAGTTTCAAAGACAAGTTGTTTGAGAAAACATAAAAAACTCACCACAATCTTGTTTGAAATCCCAAACCTACCAACGAACACCTTTTTCCATATTAGCTTGGCTATTTGACGGATTATTGGTGGCCAATCATAGTGAATTTATTGAGATCAATGTTAAAAAGTGTAAAAGATGGGATGTGAAGAGTTGGTATGGTACTACACCTTTTCTACATTAATTATCACCATTTCTTAAAAGATTATAATGCTCCTTAGCTATTTCTGTTATAGTGACGTTTTATTCTTAATTTTGTAAGAAAGAAAATCATCTTTGCAACTCTATTTATCACCATTTTTAGAAGGTTGTAACCATCTAATTCTTTGAGCTACGACAACGTCTCCTTCTTATATAGAATGTTTAATAGGTGTCTTTTGAATAGTGATTTTAAGAGGTGTTTTTAAGAGGTGTCAGTTGATTTTTTTAATATCAGCCAAATAAATTAAAATTAAAAAAAGAAAATTCCAATAATTGAGATAAAAGAAAATTAGATTTTTTGGCCTTAGAGAGTGCCACGTCACCATTTCTAAGGTCTTTCTTTATATAGATATATAGATTTTTTTGACATCTGCTCTATCAAGCATGCTTGCAGAAACAAAAGTACCCTTATGTTTCGGCCTAAGGTGACTGCAATCCACAATCATAATTGGTGTGAAATCCCACAATGGATGCATGTAGAGATATGACCAGATACATGAATTCATTATTAGGAGACTTGTGCATCCTAATATACAAATTAGGATACACCTTATCTAACATGTACAAGTAACTTAGCAATTTACTATATGAATCTTATGGGTCACCCCTCAGCATATTTATAACTTTCTCCTTAGCACGCTATGCCTTCATATAAGAAATATTAACACCAAGATCCAATTTCATTTCATCTATTATGTCCCTTGGCATGTACTTCCTCTTATGATTTTTCATACTTTGGTGCAATTATACCACTCATAACGCATTACTTGGTTGGCGTTGGAAAAATACATTATCCTTCAATGGACATGTATGTCTGTTATGGAACTCTCTAATATTGAACAATAGAGACTCGTTCAAACTCGATGCCTTTAAAAATCATCCACATTCCTTACATACACACCTAATGATGTAACTGTCATTATATGAAATTTTGATACAAAAATTAAACTTCAGTTAAATATAGACACAGGTTTTATATATATTTCTATATAGATACATTGATAAAAAGTTATTTTTTTACATTCTTGTCAATGTATCTAAACAAAATTAAATAGTGATGCAAACTAAATTAATATCTTGATTGTAACGACCCGTATGTCGTTAGGAGGAGAAGGGGCTAAGGACTCTTGAAAAAAGGCAAAAATCTGAGGAGAATTGATGTGAAATGAGCTAAGTGTTAAGAGACAGATTTTGGGGGAGCTACTGGTTTTGAGGGATCGTGTAGTGATAGATTTTCCGCTACAATGAGACCGTGGTGACGGTTGGAGTTCTACCATAGCGAATCAAGGAATTAACCATTGGATCTGCTGTAATGGTTCCCTGACTGCAATAGAGGGTCCGTTGCAGCGAAAATGTGACCGGTGCAGCAGACGATGGGAATCATAAAGTGGGTTTAAGTGGAACCTCTAGGGTTATACCCCGCTATTTCCAAAACACAAAAGTTGAAGTTCTGTATGCGATTTCTCCCCTCAGAGCTGTTGAACAATCTTCTCCAAGGTAAGTCTCTAGCTAATCCCTTCCCCCATTCAATTTCTCAACACCCTAGGATCATAGGGTAGCTTTTAATGGTGTTTTCTAATGCTAAGAAACCCTAGGTTAATAGACTAGGGCTGGATCATGGGGAGTTAATGGGGGTGGTTTGATTAGAAGTTTGAGGAGTATTGATCATTCCCCGAGGTTTACTTTCTTGAGAATGTGGGTTACGCAGGAATTGAGACCTAGAACTAGGTGAAATTAGGGTTTTACTTTTGAAAATGCCTTGAAAGGAAGGATTTGAACTTTTAAGATCATTATTCGAAGAGTAAATAATGAAATTACTCTATATTGTTGTTGTAGATTTTAGACTTTTCAAGGCGTTGAGAAAGGGCAAGGCTCCTGCGGAGTAGCTGACTTTCGTACCTAAAAATTGAGGTAGGTTATGGTTTTAGGGTAGTAGAACCTGTTTAATAGCATATGTTATTTGCAATGATGATATGTGATTGGTCTGTGGACATTACCTTTTATGAAGCTTTATAGTTGAATGAACTATAGAAATAATGTGTTTATGATGTGGTCTGTGAACTATTATGAAATTATGTTGAATGGTTAAGTAAAGTTCCTTTGCATTTCTATTGAGATGATTGATGGTTCGTATTTATGAAAGTGAGGTCGTAGATTGTAAAATCCTAAGTGTTTAACGAATTCATCCTATATATTCAGTTGAAAGAGAATGGTTGAGGATAGTAATAATATCCTAAGATGAAAAGCTCATGCCTGAGGGGAGCATCCGGGAGAGCAATATTGGTTGAGTGGCTCATGTCTTAGGGGAGCATTCGGACGAACATATGAGTGGGAGCGGGTAGCACACCGATACAATATATGAATTTCTAGAGTCCCCTACAGGTCATGACTGGAAGGGCAGAAATAAGACTCTGTAGCATGTGTGTACATTGATATTGATGACTGAGTAGTTATGGTGATATGGCGGAGGCATTTACCCGACATGTCACCATTTGTTCTATTTTATTATGTGTGTGTAACTTTTGAAAGTCTTGGAATGAATATCTGCAAAGTGGTTGAGTGAAATTGGTGATCCTGTAATTGTAACTTGAATGTGGAAAGTGGAAAAGATCCTAAGTGTGATATGGATTAATGATTATGGATGTTGAGTTGATCCTTTTTGTGATGAAATGCTTCAAACTACCTATTACGATGAGTTTTTTTTAATTTATGTCAAAACTGGTGTAATATCTAAATGAAATATAGAATGTGTGAATTGCTGAAAATTGTGAACTAATGAAGGTGCAGCTAAGTCGAGCTACTGCCTCGAGCAGTATCGCTGCTGCGAAACTTATTCCGTTGCGGCGAGACCACTGTAGCGGCCAAGTGAGAATCAAATTGCATCATATCTGTAACAGGTAAATGCCTCCGCTGCAGCGAAAGGCCCAATCCAGTGAGCAGGCCGATTGTCACCTATGCTGAGCTATTGTACTTGATATGTTATTGTAGTTATGTATGACGTTTGAGACTAGTTTTATATTATTGCTACCATTCTTATATGTTATTATGTAAGGTCAGCCGATGATTCCTACTAGTACCGTGTTTTATACTAAACCTACTCCTGCACTTCTTTCTTGAGTGCAAAATTCAATTCAGGAAGCTTCTCTCGTCTCCAACTATAAATAGCAGTGGTTCCTCTGAAAGGTGAGCGATGTGGAATGGGTTGATCAACTCCTCCTTCGAAGATGTCTCTCCTCCGGACATTGCAGCTTCTATTTCTTTTTAGTTTACATATTCCTAGACTTGTAGTTAGACATTAAAGTGCAATGAATTTTTTATCTTGGGAAGATTTGGTTGTTTTTGTTTAGTTGGGTATTACAATTTTCAAATATTACATTTCATTTCATTTTATTTACAAGTGTTATTTCTTCTTTAATGGTTGATGATGGGTAGTTTTCGGGAATCATTGGTTCACCCACCAGGGGGTTAGGTAGGTGTCAATCATGGATGTTCGAATCGTGAAATGTTGGTATTAGAGCCCTAGGTTCATCGATCTCATTGCACAAAGATGGGTCTAGTAGAGTCTTGCGAGTCAGTGCGGAAACGTCCATAACTTATCTTCGAGAAGCTGCAGGACTTTAGGAAAACTCCTTTCTTTTTTCCTTTCCTGTGATTACTTGATTTCAATTAGTATCTGGTGATCCAAATTGGTATCTAACAACTCTTATTTCTTTCTCCCAAAGATGGTGAAAACACATGCTAACGAAGTCAGAGAAGCAGCACCCGAGCCAACATCAGTAGTCCATGGCAGAGGGAGGGGCTAAGGATGCGAGCGAAGGCCTGCCGTAGCCAAGGGAAGGACTCTCAATCTTGCTCCTATAAAAGAGAGGTCGGCATCAACGGTACCACCCGCAGCTCAAGAAAGGGTAGCAATAGAGGTGGAAGTACCAGCACTGAGAGAGGTTCCTACCACTCCTGCATCCTTCGATATTTTGTCTCAGGTTCTTAACCTCCTAAGTGGCCTCATGGATAATGGGGAAATGCCAGCAACTCCTGTAGACGGCAATCAGGGATACAACATGTGACTGCGATAGCTCCTTGCATTAATGACATGTCTGAGGCAGTCATGTTCCCCAGCGGGTGGTTGGGCCTGTAACGACAGGGGAGGAACATGATTTATTCTAGAGGTTCACCAAGATGAAGCCTCCCACTTTTTATGGGACTGAGGCTGAGGACACCTATGAGTTTATTATACACTTCCACGAGAGGATCCATAAGATGGGGGTGGTGGAGAAGTACGGTGTGGAGCTCTTCACCTTCCAATTGATGGGTGATGCAAAGCTCTGGTGAAGGGATTTCGTGGAGTGCAAACCAGCAGGGTCACAATCGTTGACTTAGACCCAGTTCTACTCCACATTTCTGGAGAAATATGTACCCCATACCTTGAGATATAGGAGACGGAATGCGTTCACCACCATAGAGTAAGGAAGCTCTTCTATTGCAGCCTAAGAGGCCCGATTCCATTCACTATCAAGGTATGCTTTACCCCTACTACCCATAAAGGAAGAGAGCATCAGGCGGTTTATTAAGGGCTTGAATATGGGTCTCCATTTATTAGCTCTCCAGATGGTCTCCTCAGGTAAAACTTTTTAGGAGGTGGTTGAATATGTGATGAATATAAAGGGAGTGAACCAGGAGGAGTATGCAAAGAATTCAAAGAAGAAAGCTCGGAGTATGGGTTCCTATAGTGGCCCTGTTGTTAGGACTCTGGTACCGCAAGTTTCTCTGGGCGTCCTATTCAATCGGCTAAGCAGGTGTTAGCTAGAGGTCCATTAGAAAACACTCCTTGACCAGTAGGTATATTCGGGGGTACTCAGCTTGTTCTCTTAGACTTCGGGGCATGTCCTATTTCTGCGGTTCTGGCTTAGAGGCCAGTGATCGAGAAGGTATGCCACAAGTTTGGGGAGTATGTCTACATTCTCCAATGGTGTCCCAGGTTTTTCCAGGGTAGAAAAATCATTCTGCAAGCAGCTCCGCGAGTGAGCTCCGTCCCCTACCAAAAGAGGAGGTAGTGTGGCAAAGATCGTTCACAGCTTGGGCGAGGTAGTCAGCTAGCCTTCAGAGGTGGTGCTTAGCCGAGTAGAGGAGGTACCCAGGTGGGTAGGGATGGCACCCAGTCAAGTAGAGAGGTGGCGCAGCCCAACCGGGTCAGTTCGTAGTTAGGTCACTAGACCCACTTTTATTCTTTTCCTGGTAGGCCTGAGGCAGAGGTTTCATATGCTGTTATTACAAGTATGATCTTCATGTCCGACAAAATGGCTATTGTGTTGTTTGCTCTGGGCTTTATATTTTCCTATGTGTTTTCTTATTTTGCATTAAGTTTGGATCTTGTTTATGATATACTTGATACTCCTATCCATGTGTCTACTCCTGTTGGGGATTTTGTGGTGGTTGATAGGGTTGTTCGTGATTGTATTGTTGATTTCATGGGGTCAGACACTCTAGTAGACTTAGTGATCTTAGACATGGTTGATTTTGATGTGATTCTGGGAATGAGTTGGTTATCCCCTTACCATGTCATTCTAGATTTCCATGCTAAGACCATCACTATATTTGGCCCAGGATGGTCCTGGTTGGAGTTGAAAGGGAATTGTAACCCTGCTCCTAAGAAACTCATCTCTTATATTCATTTCTGTAAGTTGATAGGGCTGGTTTTTCAGCATATCTAGCACAGTTTTGGGATACTAGTTCTAAGGGTCCTTCCATAGAGTTGCTCCCGGTAGTTTGTGAGTTTTTAGAGGTGTTCCCTATAGATCTTCTTGGCATTCCGTCGGACTGAGATATTGATTTTTATATAGATTTAGACCCAAGGACTCAACCCATTTCTATTCCTCCATAGTGAATGGCACCAGCTAAGTTGAGAGAACTCAAGGAAAGGTTGCAAGAGCTTCTTAGTAAAGGTTTTATTAGGCAGAGTCTCTCTCTAAGAGGAACTCCGGTCTTGTTTGTGAAAAAGAAAGATGGTAGCATGCGTATGTGCATTAATTACCGTTAGTTGAACAAGGTTACTATTTGAAACAAGTATCCTCTCCCTCGAATAGATGATTTATTTGATCAGTTACAAGGAGCGATTGTGTTCTCAATGATTGACTTGAGGTCGGGGTATCACCAACTAAAGGTTCGGGCTGAGAATATCCCCAAAATAGCCTTTCAGACTAGGTATGGGCATTACAAGTTCTTGGCCATGTCGTTCGGACTCACTAATGCCCCAACTGCATTCATGTGCCTGATGAATGGTATCTTCAAACCTTACTTAGACTCCTTTGTGATTGCTTTTATTGAAGATATGTTGGGGTATTCTAAGACCAAGCAGGAGCATGAGAATCATTTGGGCTTGCTGAAGGAGAAGCAGATGCATGCCAAATTCTCTAAGTATGAGTTTTGGTTGGAGTCAGCGTCTTTTCTAGGGCATGTGGTCTCCAAGGAGGGAATCAAAGTGGATCCATAGAAGGTGGAGGTGGCAGAAACTAGGCTAGGCCTACTGTGACTGAAATTCGAAGTTTCGTAGGATTGGCTAGCTACTACCATCGGTTCGTGAAGGGTTTTACATCCATTACTTCGGTACTGAAAAAGTTGACCTAAAAGAATGTACCTTTCCAGTGGTCTGAGGAGTATGAAGGATGTTTTCAGAAGCCCAAGGCTCTATTAACCATGGTACCTATCCTAGCATTACCTGCGGAAGGTAAAAGTTTCATTGTTTATTATGATACCTCACGATCTGGGTTGGGTGTTGTGTTAATGCAAGAAGGATAGGTCATTGCTTATTCTTTAAGGTGTTGAAGGTGCATGAAAAGAATTATCCCATGCATGACCTGGAGCTAGCAGCAATGGTATTCGCCCTGAAAATCTGGAGGCACTACTTGTACAGAGCTCGTTGTGAGGTATTCATTGACCATTGCAGCCTACAATACCTGTTTTCCTAGAAGGATCTCAATTTGAGGTAGAGGAGGTGGATGCATCTGCTCAAGGACTATGACGTCACCATCTTGTATCACCTAGGGAAGGCTAATGTAGTGGAAGATTCGTTGAGCCGGAAGGCAGCAAGCATGGGCAGTTTAGCTCGTCTAGAAGCTACTCGGTGGCCGATGGCTAGAGAATTTCAAACTCTAGAAAATAGTTTGTTCATGCTATCTTTGACATAAACAGGTGGTATACTAGCTAACATGGAGGCTAAGTAATCTCCGTTGGAGGAAATAAAGCCAAGACAGTTCAAGGATGAGAAGCTAGGTAAAATCTGAGATAAGGTCTTGCATGAGAGAAGCGAAGGAAGCAGTGCTAGATGGAAAAGAGGTCCTGAGGATAAAGGGGCGCGTGTGTGCTCCCTGAGTCAGTGGACTAATTAAGACACTTTTGGCAGAAGCTCACAACTCGAGGTACTCATTCACCCTGGAGCCACCAAAATGTACCATGACTTGAAGAAGCACTATTGGTGAGGCAGGATGAATAGAGATATTGTAGAGCATGTTGTCCAATATTTGAATTTCCAGCAAGTGAAATACAAACACCATAAGCCTGGGGGAGTACTTTAGAATATGCCTATCCGCGAACGGAAATGGGAGAGAATAGCGATGGACTTTATAGTTGGTCTTCCAAAGACATAGGGAAAGTTTGACTCCATTTGGGTCATTATGGATAGATTGACCAAGTCTGCTCATTTCTTGCATGTCCAAGTGACGTACAATACTGAGAAGTTGGTCAAGCTGTATGTAAAGGAAGTGATTCGGTTGCATGGGATGCTGGTGTCGATTGTGTCTGACAGGGGTACTTAGTTCACCTCTCATTTCTAGAGGACCTTGCAGGTAGAGTTAGGCACCAGGTTGGACTTAAGCACAACCTTTCATCCTTAGATAGACGAATAGTCATAAAGGACCACCCAAGTGTTGGAGCACATGTTTCAGGCTTGTATTATAGATTTTGGGGGTCATTGGGATAAATTTCTACCCTTGGAAAAGTTCGCCTATAACAATAGCTATAACTCAAGCATTGGCATAGTGCCATTTGAAGCTTTGTACAGGAGGAAATGCAGGTCTTCAATTTATTGGTTTGATGCATTTGAGGTGTGACCTTAGGGAACTAGTTTGCTGAAGGAATCCTTGGAGAAATTTCGGACAATCCAAGAACGTCTAGTAGCTGCTCAGAGTAGACAAAAATAATACACAAACAAGAAAGTGCGAGATATGGAGTTTATGGAGGGAGAACAAGTTCTGCTCAAAGTATCTCCCATGAAAGGGGTGATGAGGTTTGGTAAATGGGGAAAGCTTAGCCCGAGGTACATTGGACAATTTATGATCCTCCGATGAGTGAGAGAGGTAGCTTATGAACTGCCTTTACCACCAGGACTGTCAGGAGTACATCCAACCTTCCATGTTTCCATGTTGAAGAAGTACCATGGGGATGGATCATATATTATCAAATAGGATTCTGTGCTACTAGATGAAAACTTGTCCTATGGGGAAGAGTCGGTGGCGATATTGGCTAGGGAGTTCTGCAAGCTGAGATCAAAGGAAATTATGATGGTAAAGGTCCAGTGAAAGAATCGTCCTATAGAGAAAGCCACTAGGGAGACCGAGGCCAATATACATATCAAATATCCTTAATTATTTGTAGAATGTAGTACATTCTCTTTCTTGCTTTTATGTAGACCGTTCGGGGATGAATGGTGTATTTATTTGTATCTGATGTAGCGACATGCATTTCATTATAAGGGGAACGAACTTAGGACTCTCAAAAAAAAGGCAAAAATCTGAGGAGAATTGATGTGAATTGAGCTAAGTGTTAAAATATGTCTTTGAGGTGAGCTACTGGTTTCATGTGACCGCTGTAGAGGTAGATTTTCCGTTGTAGCGAGACCGTGGTGACAATCGAAGACTCGCCATAAAAAATCAAGGAATTAACTATTGGATCCACAGTAGTAGTTCCCTGACCACTATAGTAGGTCTGCTGCAGCGGAAATGTGACAGTTGCAGCGGCCAAGTGACTATTGCAGCGAAAGGCCCAATCCAGTGAGCAGACCAGTTGTCATCTGTGAAAAGTTATTGTACTTGACATGTCATTGTACTTATGTATGATGTTCGGGACTGGTTTTATATTATTACTGCCATTCTTATTTGTTATTATGTAAGGTCGGTCGATGATGCCTACCAGTATCATGTTTTGTACTGACCCTACTCCTGCACTTCTAATCTAAGTGCAGAATACGATCCAGGAAGCTCCTCTTGTCCCCACCTATAATAGTAGCAGTTCCTCTAAAAGGTGAGCGATGCGGAATGGGATGATTCACTCCTCTTTTGAAGATGTTTCTCCTCTGGACATTGCAGCTTCTATTCATTTTCAGTTACATATTCCTAGACTTGTAGTTAGACGTTAAAGTGCAATGACTTGTGGATCTCGAGAAGATTTGGTTGTTTTGGTTTAGTTGGGTATTACAATTTTCAGAAATTACATTTCATTTCATTTTAGTGCAAGGGTTATTTCCTCTTTAATGGTTGATGATGGGGTAGTTGTCGGAAATCATTGGTTCGTCCACCGGAGGGTTGGTATAACCGCCAATCACTGCCATTCAGGATGTGACATTAATATCAACGTATCACATTAAATACTTATACAGATATAGATTTATAGTTCTATATAGATACACTAGGTAACTTTCCACGCTTTGCGCGGTGATGATTCACCTCTCATTAAGCTTACAAATAATCTTTTCTAATATACAAATCTTAGAAATAACGAAAAACCAAATTGCCAAAAAAAATTAGTCTTTAAATCCAAATATATTAGATTTCCAATTTTAATCCATTTTGTGTGTACTTAATATAACCGGCAAAAGCATACTTTTTTCCTCTGTCTTCTTTTTTAAAATGTTTTTCTTTCTTACTTCTTTTATTTTTTAAATGTCAAATCTTCCTTTTCTTTTTTCTCCTTCAACTCTAACTCTCTAACTAATAATAGTGGGTAACAAAATAAACTCATAGGTGATCACAATAATTTTTTGATAAACATGATCTCAACAGTTGTTAGTGGCAATCCACTACACATTAATGCAATTATTTCTCAAGCATATTCAACCATACGGACTTGGAAACGTTATTCTACATCATTCCAAGCTCCTGTAATTCATATGTCACAATGCCTACCAAGTATCTCTTTCCTTTTAGAAGCTTTAGCAGTTGATATTCTACATGCCCATAATCAAGCACTTCATAAGGTTCATCACTTATAGAATAAAAAAGTCCTATGAGTACTGTAACGACCCGCAAGTCATTACGAGGAGAAATGAACCTAGAACATTTTAACGGGGATAGATTGTGAATAGAAGAAGTGTTGTGGAGTGAGATAGTGAAAGATGATTGATTTTGGAGAGCTAATGATTTTGGGGGACCACTGCAGCGGTAGAATTCCTGTTGTAGCGAGACCATGGTGACAGTTGGAGTTTCGCCATAATGGACCGGGAAAGTAATCGCCAGATCTGCTGTAGCGACTTTCTGCCCACCATAGCGGGTCCGCTGCAGTAGATACCGGGAATCAAAAAGTAGGTTTAAGTGGAATTTCAGGGGTTATACCCCATATTTTCTAGAACATGAAGGTTCAAGGGCTCTCCCAAATGTCACGACCCGAACATAGGCTCAGATCAAAACACGAGATAAAGAACTCCAAGAGGCTCCATGTCGACCCATGGCATGAACATAACATCTAAATCATTCAAATAATATGGAAGATCATCATGATTAACATTGATAAAGTCTAAACAAAACATAATTTCTAAATACATACACAAGTCTGAAACTTAATACATACTATGTCTGAAAAGCCTCTAATACTGACGAGTTAATTGGACAAGACCCCAACTAACTCACTATAGTCTAAAAACTGAAATTAATGAACATGTATGAATAGAAAGGCCCTCAAAAGACAAGAACTCACCAACTCTGATCGAGAAGTACTAATGTTGGGAATCTGGATATCGGCGGGATTAAGTCTGGATATCGGAACCTGTATCAAGAAACGATATAGTATAGAGTATACGTTCAATACGTGGAATGTACCGAGTATGCAAGGTATGTAAAACCGCTAAGTAAGTAAAAATCATAAATCATGCATATTATAAAACATAATCAAGATAATATTTTGAGAATAGGGCTTGCATGCTATTTCTGAAATCATGATCTGAACATAACTGAATCGAATAACCCAAAGCTAAAAATTGATAATCATAAGTAAAACTGAATATTGGGTCAAACCTGTTGAAAACATAATATCATGACTGATGTATGATCTTGGGAAGAATTGCATGTCCAAGTGATACTCAGATGCTTCATTTCGACTTGTTTATCTATCGTTATGTGTACATTCTCATGTGATTCTTAGTTAAATGTGAATTTATGCTAACCAACATGATTAGTGTTTTTTTGCAGGTAAAAGGAAATTTTGGAAGCTAATATATATGTTGGTGGAGTGCGGGAATGGACTTGGAAACAAAGAGTTGAAATTGACAAGGGAAAGCAGCAAAAATAAGGGCTCCGCGATGGAGTCGTGTCACGCTGCCATCGCGGAGACATTCTGCCTCGGATGAATTAATTTTGTCAAATTCCAGTGGAGGTTCGCGTTACCTATGTGACACGGAGGCAGTGCTCTGTGATGCACTCCATGTCACATTGACTGTAATTACCTGGAACCTCAAGTTCCAGTGAAGTTGTGCGATAGCACCGTGGCACGGAGGCAAGGATCCGCAATGCAAGCCATGCCACGTTGAGGTGCATGTGCCTGGGAGCCGACTTCCAGTGAGAGTCCGCGATACCCCCGTGGCACGGAGGGAGTGCTCCGCGATATACTCTGTGCCACGTTGCTTGTTATTCTGGGAAAAATTCTCAAGAGTATAAATAGCACACATAGGTTTTATTTTAAACATTCTAACTTGGTTGAGCAAGAACATGGGTTACAGGCAGTTGAGAGTTTCTAGGGTTCTTCTCTTTCTCTTTCTCTTTAATCTTAATTGTTTGTATGAATTCTACTTATTTGAAGATGTTTAATTCACAAATGAGTGGCTAATTCACTTCTTGCTGAGGTTAAGAATAATTGTAGAGGAATGTAATTGTTGATCATTTCAGTTTGCATTTTTTCTTCAATGGTTGTTCTATCAACTCTTGTTTTTACTGCATTAATGTTTGGCCAATGTTAATGTATATCTACAGATCAAATTATGATTTTGAAAAGGAAAGAAATTGGACAGATGTGTATTGGTAGGATATGATCTTTTCTTAGCTGTAAAAATGGAGAAAACATTTACATTCAGAATAGAAATATATCTGAAAGTCTTATTAGTCAATTAAGGAATCGGTTTTGTATGGATAGAGCATGAAATTCTTATATCACAGAAATGTAGATTAAGGTCTCATGATTCTTAAATTGGATAGGAGTCGAAAGATCCAATCCATAGGCAATAAATTCCTGACTAGCAACCGAAGAGAAGATTAGCTGAATTGAATTGATAAATTACATCCCTGCATGTTTGTCTTAACCTCAGCTTGTTCATTTCTATTGTTCAGACTCAAATTATAATCTTGACTTAGATTTTCATTACGTAGTAAACTTTAACTCTTAAAATATTATTTATTTGGTTGTCTACATTCATAGAGATATAGTTCACTAACGCTTAAGTTAATTAATACCATAGTTCGGTCCCTGTGGGATCGATACTTCACTTGAAATAATCAACTTTACTACTTGTTCGACCACGTGCACTTGCGTGTAGTCATCACCACCGAACAAGTTTTTGGTGCCGTTGCCGGGGACTGGCAATTGGTAAATTTATTTTCTTAGTGTTAGTTTACAAATCTGTATAAGTGTTGACAACTTGATCTTAGCCTTTCTCTTGCAGATATTGAATTCTTCTGAACGCTGGCAAGAGATAAGGAGTTAGTGGATTCATTTATAGAGCCGGAGAGACAGTTTCATCGTCAAAGAAGGGAAGCTCTAGAGAAGAAGCTGCAGTTGCTAAGACAGGCAATTCTGGAGCAACAACAGAATCCACCACTTGTGAGGGAGGTTTTAGTGCCCGAGGAGATGGCAGCAAGGCCGGTTCGCGAAGTGGCAATCCCACATGCAAACAATGTTACATCTAGTATTCGCAGACCAGAGGGAGTTGAGCTTAAACAAAACATGGTGCAGTTGTTGCACACCAGCGGGCAATTCACAGATCTCCCTCATGAAGATCCACAGCAACATCTCCAAAACTTTTTGGAGATAAGTGACACTTATATTCCCGCTGGAGTATCATCCGACTACGTGAGGCTTACATTATTCCCATTTTCATTATTGGGGGAAGAAAAGAGGTGGTTGAAAGCTGAACCACCTAAATCTATCACCACTTAGGATGATCTTGCAAGAAAGTTTTTGATACGATTCTTTCCATCCGGGAAGACAGACAGACTTAGAAGTCAGATTCTAATTTTTAAACAAAGAGAGGGTGAGAATTTGTATCAAGCTTGGGAGAGGTTCAAATCAATGTTAAGGGATTGTCCTCACCATCACCAGTCTAATGATGTGTTGGTGCATACATTCATTGAGGGTTTGGAACCACATAAAAAAATTTTGCTAGACTCAGTAGCTGGGGGGCAGGCATTGGAAAAGACTTATGAGGAGATTTATACTTCATTAAATCGTATTTCACACGGAAATCTAGAATGGAATGCGGACTCATCACGAGGAGGAACAAGGAAAGCGGCAGGAGTCTTTGAGGTGGATAGTTTTACAGCTATCGTTGCACAGATAGCTGTGTTGCAAAATCAACTCAACACCCACTTCAGCAGTATGAGCTTGAATCAAGCACAAGCCCCAGTCAATGCAGTTCAGCAGGTTTGGTGTGAAGTATGTGGGAGTAATGAACACTCAGCTGAGTGTTGTGGTGCAAATCCAGATTCGGTAAACTTTGGTTGGAACGTCCAGAGGAATAATAATCAACAGTATGGCAACAGTTACAACTCAAATTGAAGGAACCATCCAAAATTCTCTTGGGGTAGTAATAGCCATCAAGGATAGAGTTCGAATCAGGGCGTGCAGAGAGATCAAAGGGGGCATCAGAATTTTCAATCTCAATACAGAGGAAACAATGCACCTCCTCCACCAACCAACAGCATTGAGGACATGTTCAAAACAATTATAGCTAACCAAGCACAAATGCAGGCTGATTATGTGAAATTAGTGGCTGACATGAAATATCAGCAGTTAGCTACAAAGGCGTTGGAGTACCAGTTTGGACAATTAGCTGGAGCTCAAAACACCAGGCCCAAAGGAGGACTACCGAGTGATACTGACCCAAATCCCAAGCAGGTCAATGCAGTGACCACAAGGAGTGGACTACAACTGAAGGAGGTGGAACCAGAAAGACCACCTCAGCAATCTAGAGCAGTGGAAAAAGATGGGGAACTTGATGATGAGAGGGGGAAGAAAAATGCAGCTCAGGCAGAAAGACCACCACCCCCGTTCCCTCAAAGATTAAAGAAGCACAAGGAAGAAGCTTTCTTTAAGAAGTTCATGGAGGTGATGAAACAGGTACACATTAATTTACCTATGGTTGATGTTTTGCAGGGAGTGCCGAAATATGCAAAGTATATCA
This sequence comes from Datura wrightii, assembly GCA_035772735.1. Classification (NCBI taxonomy): domain Eukaryota; kingdom Viridiplantae; phylum Streptophyta; class Magnoliopsida; order Solanales; family Solanaceae; genus Datura; species Datura wrightii. Next base: position 25,413,315 of record JASDFA010000027.1, on the reverse strand, counting down.
AGGACATCATAGCAAACAAAAGCAGATTGACGGAGTATGCTATGGTGGCACTTACGGAGGAGTGCACTTCCCAGATACAGAACAGGTTGCCGACAAAGCTCAAGGATCCTGGGAGCTTTACCATTCAGATCACAATCGGGCAAAGTATTCGAGCTCGTGGACTATGTGATTTGGGAGCAAGCATAAACTCGATGCCGACATCGGTGTTCAAGAAGTTGGGGCTGGTCAGCCCTAGTCCAACTACTGTGATCTTGCATCTAGCTGACCATTCTTTGGCTAGACCAGATGGAATTTTGGAGGATGGGCTAGTGCAAGTGGGCTCCCTCATTTTCCCCATGGATTTTATTATCTTGGATTTTGAGCCGGATGTGGAAGTCCCATTTATTTTGGGACGTCCTTTCTTGGCAACCGGGCGAGCGCTGATTGATGTGGCTGCGGGGTAGCTAACCATGCGAGCGCATGATAAAGTGGAGGTTTTTGATGTGTATAAGGCCATGAAGCTTCCGGCCATTTATGAGGAGCTATCAGCAATCAATGTGCTAAACCAGGAAGCAATTCTTCAGATTTGTGATTCTCAAGATCTATTCGAGAGAGCTTTGATGGACTCTGATCATTTCGGAGACAGGGATACGTATGAGATGGTGCAGATGTTGAACGAACCAAAATGGTTTCCCAGGAAGCAAGACTTTCAGCCATTGATGAGGTCCTTGGAACCATTGCCAAAACCATCAATTGAGGAAGCACCAAAATTGGAGTTGAAGACATTGCCTCCACATCTGAAGTATGTATTTTTGGGGGAAGATGACACCTTGCCAATCATCATCTCCGCGGAACTGACAGAGGCATAGGTGAAGGATGCATTGGTGGTTCTCAAGAGGCGGAAGAAAGCAATGGGGTGGCAAATGTCAGATATTAGGGGAATTAATCCAGCTTTTTGCACACACAGGATTATTATGGAAGAAGGAGCAAAGCCAACTGTACAACATCAGCGGAGGTTGAATCTGGTGATGAAGGATGTAGTTAGGAAGGAAGTGATCAAGTGGCTTGATGCAGGTGTGGTCTATCCCATTTCAGACAGTGAATGGGTCAGTCCCATTCAGTGTGTCCCAAAGAAAGAAGGGATGATTGTGGTCTCCAACGAGAAGAATGAGTTGATTCCTACACGTACAGTCACAGGCTGGCGAATTTGCATCGATTACAGAAAGCTAAACGAGGCCACGAGGAAAGATCATTATCCTATCCCATTTATTGATCAGATATTGGACAGGTTGGCAGGTCAAGAATATTATTGTTTCCTTGATGGATATTCTGGCTATAACCAAATAGCCACAGCACCGGAGGACCAGGAGAAGACCACTTTTACATGTCCTTATGGGACATATGATTTCAGGCGGATGCCATTTGGTCTATGCAATGCACCCGCCACATTCCAGATATGCATGATAGCGATCTTTCACGATATGGTGGAAGATTTTGTCGAGGTATTTATGGATGATTTTTCTATTTTCGGTAATTCGTTTGCTACATGTTTGCAGAATCTTGACAGGGTGCTAGCTCGATGTGAAGACTCCAACCTTGTACTCAACTGGGAGAAATGTCATTTTTTTAGTCAAGGAGGGTATCGTCCTTGGCCATAAGGTGTCATGCAAGGGGTTGGAAGTCGATCGTGCAAAGATCGAAGTGATCGAAAAGCTACCACCACTAGTGTCAGTGAAGGGTGTTCGCAATTTTCTCGGACATGCAGGGTTCTACAGACGGTTCATCAAGAACTTCTCTAAAATTTCTAGTTCGATATGCCGGTTTCTAGAAAAAGAGGTGAAGTTCGAGTTTGACGAAGATTGTGTTAAAGCATTCGAGAAGTTAAAACAGAAGCTGGTAGAAGCACCTATTCTCATTTCTCCGGATTGGGAGCAACCGTTTGAATTAATGTGTGATGAAAGTGACATGGCTGTAGGAGCTGTATTGGGGCAGCGGAGGAATAGAATTTTTCATTCCATTCATTATGTGAGCAAATCACTTGACGCAACCCAAGTCAATTATATAGTCACGGAAAAGGAAATGCTAGCATTGGTGTTCGCGTTTGATAAATTCAGGTCCTACTTGGTGGGTTCTAAAGTAGTGGTATATACCGATCATATAGCAATCCGGTATCTATTTAACAAGAAGGATGCAAAGCCCAGACTAATCAGATGGATATTATTGTTACAAGAGTTTGACCTAGAGATTCGGGACAGAAAGGGGAGCTAGAATCAAGTGGCAGATCACCTACCGTGATTGGAAAGCCGGTTGCATGTTAAGGAAGGTGACAGCATCAAAGAAGAGTTCCCAGATGAGCAGCTCTTGGCAATAAGGGAAGCTGAAATGCCTTGGTATGCAGACATTGTGAATTTGCTGGTAAGTGGAGTCTACCCACCGGAGGCTACGACTCAGCAAAGAAAGAAGTTGAGAAATGATTGCAGGTATTACATTTGGGATGAGCCGTATCTGTTTAAGCAGGGACCGGATCAGGTGATGAGAAGATGCATTCCAGAGAGCCAGATTGCAGAAGTATTGAGGAGTTGTCACTCATCATTGTATGGAGGGCACCACGGAGGCGAGCGGACAACTCACAAGGGGCTACAGTCAGGTTTCTTTTGGCCTACACTGTTTATAGACTCTATGGCATATGTAAAAATGTGTGATAGATGTCAAAGACCAGGAAGAATTGGTAGAAGGAAGGAGATGACATTGCAGCAGATATTAGAAGTGGAGATCTTTGATGTATGGGGAATTGATTTCATGGGCCCGTTCCCACCGTCATTTGGTAATCGTTACATCTTGGTAGCCGTTGATTATGTATCTATGTGGGTCGAGGAAACAGCTTGCCCCAAGAATGACAACAAGGTGGTGACAAAATTTGTGAAAAAACATATTTTCATCGGGTTCGGGACACCCTAAGCCTTTATCAGTGATGAAGGGTCTCATTTTATGAATGCAAGTTTCAAGAATTTGCTAGCTAAGTATGGGGTGCGGCACAAGGTAGCAACAGCGTATCATCCCCAAACTAGTGGGAAAGTGGAGGTGTCGAACAGAGAGATAAAGCAGATCTGCAGAAGACAGTGAATGCACAACGAATTGATTGGTCAAGAAAACTCGACGATGCGTTGTGGGCTTATAGAACTGCGTACAAGACACCCATTGGGACTTCTCCGTACATATTGGTCTATGGAAAGGCATGTCATCTGCCTATGGAGCTGGAACATCGAGCTTTTTGGGCCGTGAGAAAGTTGAACATGGATCCAGAGCTAGCAGGGAAGAAGAGGCTGATGCACCTCAGCAAACTTGATGAGTTTCGATGGCATGCTTATGAAAGTGCCAAATGCTACAAGGAGAAAACAAAGAGTTGGCATGATAGGCGTATCGTGCATCGGATCTTTGAGTCGGGGCAGAAAGTGTTGTTATTTAATTTAAGACTGAAGCTTTTTCCAGGTAAATTGCGGTCCAAATGGTCAGGGCCGTTTAAAGTGGTGAGAATGACCCCACACGGGGCAGTGGAGTTGTGGCAAGAAGATAGAAGTGCCACATCTTTTGTGAATGGGAAACGATGTAAGCATTATTGGGGTGAGGAAATTATTCGAGAGAAGACGTCCATCACTCTAGAGGATGATTGAGCATGAATGTTGTCGAGCCGTGACGGTAAATCAGACGTTGCACGGGAGGCAACCCATGAATGTGTTGTAATGGAAGAGTAGAATTATTTTAAGAAAAAAAAAGAAAAAGAAAAATAAAAAATTTTTGCGTTGAAACCTATGATTTCTGACCAAATTCTTGTGGTGAAATGATTTTCAGGTGGAACGGAGGGTAAGAATACGAAAAAAATGCAAAGAAAAAAAATCGAGGTGAGAAAATAATAATTGGCACATTACAGTGAGCCTGCGCGATGGCTCCGTGTCACGGAGGAGGGCCTCCGCGTTACCCTCCGTGACACGTTGAGGCTTATTCCGGATTTTTTTAATAATTCAGAATGCCTGCGCGATGGCTCCGTGTCACGGAAGCAGTGCTCCGCGTCACGGAAGCAGTGCTCTGCGTTGCACTCCGTGATACGTTGAGGGTTATTTCGTGTCGGTTCACCTCGGGTCACCGGGTAACCCGCGCGAAAAATCCCTTTTAAACCCCAATCTCCTTCATTTTCTTCTTACTTTCTCATTTCCTCCGCGACCCACACCCAAAATCCCCTTCTCCCCCAACGTGACACGGACCTAGTGATCAAATTTCTTCGAGTTTTCTTTGATTTCATCAAAGTAAAGGTATGTTCTTGAATTTTTCCTTATTTTTGCTCAAATTTTGGATTCTTGAACATGTTTGGTGATTAAACCTTGCCCTAATTGAAAAATAAGCTTGAATTCACTTGAGTTATGATTGAATGATGTTTATAGTATCGCTGTCAGTATATGAACTCAATGATTGCATGTTTTGTTGAAATTCTTGCGAAATTGATAGCTAGGGTTGAGGATCGAATAGGAAGAAGATTAAATGCTTTGAAATTTTCATGAATTGGGTTGTGAACGTTGGGTGAATTGAAATGTATTGTGATTAAGGTTGAATATGCTAAGCTAGAAGAGGGATTTTCGGAGAATGCAATTGGAGAATTACATAGGTTGTTGACAAATTGCTAAGTGCTATGATGATGTAATTGAATCGGTGGAGAAATTTGTATTCATTGTACAAAGACTGAGTAGTACATAGTAATTGTTCCATCGACTTATATGAATACACTAAGCCTGTTGAATGCTAAGAATAGAAAAATCATGAATGTCTTGTCGAATTGTTTTGATTGCGGCTTAAGACTAAGTGCGGGGGGATATGATCTTGGGCAGAATTATATGCCCAAGTGATACTCAAATGCTTCAGTTCTTCTTGTTTATACATTGATAATTGTACATTCTCATGTGATTTGTAGTTAAAATGTGAATTTATACTAACCAACATGATTAGTGTTGTTTTGCAGGAAAAATGGAATTTTAGGAAGCTAAGATGCATGTTGGGAGAAATCGGGAATAGACTCGGAAGCGAGCAGCGGAAAAGGCCCAGGTTATGCAGCAAATTAAGGGGCTCCGCGATGGAGCCGTGTCACGCTGCCATCGCGGATGCATTCTGCTCCGGATGATAAAAATAGGCCAAGTTCCAGTGAAGGTCCGCGTCGGGGCCGTGGCACGTTGGGCATAATTACCTGGAGGACCGGATTCCAGTGAGGGTCCGCGTTTGTGGCGTGTCACGGAGGCAGTGCTCCGCGATGCACTCCGTGACACGTTGCTTGTTATTCTGGGAAAAATTTCCATTAGTATAAATAGCACACTTAGGTTTATTTTTTATTATTCTGACTTGGTTGAGCAAGAACGTGGGTTACAGGCAGTTGAGGGGACGAAAATCTTAGGGTTCTTCTCTATCTCTTTCTTTTTTATTTCAATTGTTTGTATGATTAACACTCATTTGATGATGTTTAATCCACAAATGAGTGGCTAAATTCACTTCTTGCTGAGGTTAAGAACATTTGTAGTGGAATGTAATTATTGATCATCTTGGTTTTTCATCTTTTCTTCCATGGTTGTTCTATTAATTCTTGTTCTTACTGCATTAATGTTTGGCCAATATTAATGTATATCTAAAAAATTCGGTTGCGCTCGAAAGAGAAAAAAATTGGAAAGTTGTGAATTAATAGGATATGATCTCTTCTTGGTTTGGGAAAATTGGGAATTGATTTACCTTCAGAATAGAAACATATCTGAAAGTCGTATTAGTTAAATAAGGAATCGGTTTCGTATGGCTAGAACATGAATTTCTTCTTATCACAGAAATGTAGGTGGAAGGTTCATGATTCTTAAGTTGGGTTAAATACGAGAGTTTTAATCCATAGGCAATAATTCTTGACTAGCAACCAAAGGAAAGATTAACCACTTTGTATCAATAGATTGCTTCCCTATATGTTTGTTTTAGCCTCAGCATGCTCATTATAATAGTCCAGACTTAAATTGTACATTTGCTTTAGATTAGTATAAATTAGGAAACAAACTCCCAAAATCTTCTTGAAATTGTTGTCTACATTATTAGAGTTAGAGCTTATTAACGCTTAATTCGATTATTATCTTGGTCCAGTCCCTGTGGGATCGATATTTGGCTTACTTTAGCCATTTACTACTTGTTCGACCACGTGCACTTGCGTGTAGTTGTGAAAAACACCGAACAAGCTCAAAAATACGATGCACCACATGTTTGTCATGCCACCTCTTTGTTTTTTCTTTGTAGTACTTGGCACTCTCATAAGCATGCCAACGAAACTCTTCAAGTTCGCTGAGTTGCATCAACCTCTTCTTGCGCGCTGGCTCTAAGTCCATATTCAATTTCCTCACGGTCCAGAAAGCTCGATGCTCTAGCTCCACTGGCAGATGACATGCTTTACCATAGACCAATCGGTATGGAGAAGTTCCAATTGGTGTCTTGTAAGCAGTTCTGTAGGCCCACAACGCATCATCGAGTTTGCTTGACCAATCACTACGTTGTGCATTCACTGTTTTCTGGAGAATCTGCTTCACTTCTCTATTCGACACCTCCACTTGCCCACTAGTTTGGGGATGATATGATGTTTCCACCTTGTGGCGCACCCCATACTTAGCTAGTAGCTTCTTGAAACTTGAATTTACAAAATGAGCCCCTCCATCACTGATAATGGCTCGGGGCGTCCCGAACCTGGTGAGAATGTGTTTTTTCACAAATTTTGTTACCACCTTGTTGTCATTCCTGGGGCAAGCTATTGCTTCAACCCACTTTGACAGATAATCAACAGCCACCAAGATGTAACGATTACCAAATGACGGTGGGAACGGGCCCATGAAATCTATGCCCCATACATCAAAGGTCTCCACTTCCAGTACATTCTGCAGCGGCATCTCTTGCCTCCTGCCAATTGTGCCTGTACGCTGACATCTATTGCACATTTTGACGTATGCCATAGAGTCTCTGAACAGTGTAGGCCAAAAGAAACCTGACTGTAGGACCTTGTGCGCTGTCCACTCGCCTCCGTGGTGCCCTCCATACAATGAAGAGTGACAACTCGTCAAAACCTCTGCAATCTGGCTCTCCGGGATGCATCTTCTCATCACCTGATCCGGTCCCTATTTAAACAAGTATGGCTCATCCCAAATAAAATGCCGGCAATCATGCCTCAATTTTTTTCTCTGCTGAGTCGTAGCCTCCGGTGGATAGACTCCACTCACTAGCAAGTTCACTATGTCTGCATACCAGGGAACCTCAGCTTCCCCTATTAGCAAGAGCTGCTCATCTGGGAACTCCTCTTTGATGTTATCACCTTCCTTCACATACGACCAGCTTTCCAATCGCGATAGGTGATCTGCTACCTGATTTTTGCTCCCCTTTCTGTCCTTAATTTCTAGATCAAACTCTTGCAACAATAGAATCCATCTGATCAGCCATGGCTTTGCATCCTTCTTGTTAAACAGATACCGAATCGCTGCATGATCTGTATACACCACTACTCTCGAACCCACCAAATAGGACCTGAATTTATCAAATGCAAACACCAATGCTAGCATCTCCTTCTCTGTGACTGTAGAATTACTTTGGGCAGTGTTCAGTGTTTTGCTTGCATAATGAATAGAATGAAAGATTCAATTTCTCCGTTGCCCCAATACAGCTCCCACAGCCACATCGCTTGCATCACACATTAGTTCAAATGGTTGTTCCCAATCCGGAGAAATAAGGATAGGTGCTTCTATCAATTTCTGCTTCAACTCCTCGAATGCTTTGACACACACATCATCCAACTCGAACTTCACCTCTTTTTCCAGCAATCTGCATAATGGTCTAGAAATTTTGGAGAAGTTTTTGATGAACCGTCTGTAGAACCCTGCATGCCCGAGAAAACTGCGAACACCCTTCACCGACCTAGGTGGTGGTAGCTTCTCAATAACTTCGATCTTAGCACGATCAACCTCCAACCCCTTGCAAGACACTTTATGGCCAAGGACGATACCCTCCTTGACTAAGAAATGGCATTTCTCCCAGTTGAGTACAAGGTTGGATACTTCGCAGCAAGCTAGCACCCTGTCAAGGTTCTGCAAACAAGTAAAACGAATTACCGAAAACAGAAAAATCATCCATAAATACCTCAATGAAATCCTCCACCATGTCATGGAAAATAGCCATCATGCATCTCTGGAATGTGGCAGGTGCATTGCATAACCCAAATGGCATCGGCCTAAAAGCATATGTCCCATTCGGACAGGTGAAAGTAGTCTTCTCCTGATCCTCCGGTGCTATGGCTATTTGGTTATAGCCAGAGTACCCATCAAGGAAACAATAATATTCTTGTCCACCAACCTGTCCAGTATCTGATCAATGAACGGGATAGGATAGTGGTCTTTTCTTGTGGCTTCATTAAGCTTTCTATAGTCCATGAAAATTCGCCAGCCTGTGACAGTTCGTGTAGGGATCAGCTCATTTTTCTCATTAGTGACCACGGTCGTCCCTCCTTTCTTTGGAACGCACTGAATAGGGCTGACCCATTCGCTGTCCGAGATAGGATAGACCACACCTGCATCAAGCCACTTAATTATTTCTTTCCTAACCGCATCCTTCATTGCCAGATTCAACCTTCACTGAGGCTGAACAGTTGGCTTTGCTCCTGTCTCCATGAAAATTCTGTGTGTGCAAAAAGCTGGATTGATACCCTGAATATCTGACATTTGCCAGCCCATTGCTTTCTTCCTTTTTTTGAGGACACCCAATGCTTCCTTTTCCTGTGCCTCAGTCAATTCTGTGGAGATGATAACTGGCAAAGTATCATCTTCCCCCAAAAAGACATATTTTAAATGGGGAGGCAATTCTTTTAATTCCAGCTTTGGTGCCTCCTCAATATATGGTTTCGGCAATGGTTCCAGAGACCTCATTAGAGACTGAAATTCCTACTTCCTAGGATGCCTTTGTGGCTCATTCAGCCTTTGTACCACCTCATAAGCATCTCTATCTCTGAAATGATCGGAGTTCATCAACACTCTTACCAATGGGTCTTGAGATTCAACAATCTGACGAATTTCTACTTGATCAAGCACACTGATTTCTGAAAGCTCCTCATGTATAGCCGACAGCTTCATGGCCTTAAATACATCAAATACCTCCACCTTGTCATGTGCCCGCATGGTTAGCTGCCCTGCAGCTACATCAATTAGTGCTTTCCCGGTTGCCAAGAAAGGACGTCCCAAAATAAATGGGACTTCCGCATCCGGCTCAAAATCCAGCACAATGAAGTCAACCGGGAAGATAAGGGAGCCCACTTGCACCAACACGTCCTCCACAATGCCATCTGGTCTGGCCAAAGAACGATCCGCTAGTTGCAAAGAACAATTAGTTAGTTACAAAGGCATTGGAGTACCAATTTGGGCAACTAGCCGGAGCTCAGAACACCAGGCCGAGAGGAGGACTTCCAAGTGACACTGACCCCAACCCCAAGCAAGTGAATGCAGTGACCACAAGGAGTGGTTTGCAACTAAAGGAGGTGGAACCAGAAAGACCACCACAGCAGTCGGGAGCATTGGAGAAGGAGAGGGAACACAATGACGATAGGGGGAAGGAGAAGGAAGCTGAACCAGAAAGACCACCACCCCTGTTCCCTCAAAGACTAAGGAAACACAAGGAGGAAGCGTGTTTCAAAAAGTTCATGGAGGTGCTTAAAAAGGTACACATTAATTTACCTCTTGTTGATGTTTTGCAGGGAGTGCCGAAGTACGCAAAATATATCAAGGACATCGTGGCGAACAAAAGCAGGTTGACGGAGTACGCTACGGTGGCACTTACGGAGGAGTGCACTTCCCGGATACAAAATCGGTTGCCCACAAAGCTCAAAGACCCTAGGAGCTTTACAATTCAACTTACAATCGGGTAGAGTATCCGAGCTTGTGGATTATGTGATTTGGGAGCGAGCATTAACTTGATGCCGACATCGGTATTCAAGAAATTAGGGCTAGGCAGTCCTAGACCGACAAAAGTGATCTTGCAACTAGCGGATCGTTCTTTGGCCAGACCAGATGGCATTGTGGAGGACGTGTTGGTCCAAGTGGGATCCCTTATCTTCCCGGTTGACTTCATTGTGCTGGATTTTGAGCCGGATGCGGAAGTCCCATTTATTTTGGGACTTCCTTTCTTGGCAACCAGGAAAGCACTGATTGATGTAGCTGCAGGGCAGCTAACCATGCGGGCACACGACAAGGTGGAGGTATTTGATGTGTACAAGGCCACAAAGCTTCTGGCCGTGTATGAGGAACTCTCACTGATCAACGTGCTTAATCGAGCGAATATTGCTCAGAGTGTTGATTCGCGAGAGCCAGTGGGAAAACCACCGGTGAAGGACCCCCCAAAAGTGGAATTGTGGCAAAAAGATCAAAGTGCCACGTTCTTAGTCAATGGGCAGCGATGTAAGCATTACCGGGGTGAGGACGGTAGTCGAGAGAAGACATCTGTCACCCTAGAGGATGACTAGGCTTCAATGACGTCGATCCGCGATGGTAAACAAGGCGCTGCACATGAGGCAACCCGTGAAATTGTTGTAATAATTGAGTAGAATTAGTAGAAAAGAAAAATAAATATAAAAACAAAAATTGTGCTTTATGTTGAAATCTATGAATTCTAACCAACTTCTTGTTGTGAGATGAATTTCAGGTTGAACGGAGAGCAAAAATGCAAAGGATGGCAAAGGAAAAATCGAGGTGAGAAAAATAATAAAAAGTGGCAAAATAGTGAGCCTGCGCGATGGCTCCATATCACGGAGCAGGGCCTCCGCGTTGATCTCCGTGACACGTTGAGGTGTAATTCTGGAATTTCTAAAATTCCAGAACACCTCCGCGTTGGCTCCGTGTCACGGAGGGGGTGCTCCGCGTTATCCTCCGTGACACGTTGAGGTGTTAATCGCGACGGGTCACACCGGGTCGCCGGGTGACACGCGCGAAGTTAACCCTTTTTAACCCCGAATTCCCTCTATTTTCCCTCATTTCTCACCCCCTCCGCGACAAAAACCCAAAAACTCCCCCTCCCCCATGTGACACGAACTTAGGCACAAATTTTCTTCGACTTTTCTTCGATTTCATCAAACTAAAGGTATGTTCTCTATTTTCTTCTCAATTCTTGTCAAATTTGTCGAGTTTGAGCATGTAAAGTGAGTAAAACTTGCCCTAATTGTAAATTGAGCTTGAATTCCTTTAAGTTAGTGTCGATTGATGTTCGTAGTATCATTTTGATTGTATGAACTCGAAAAATACATGCTTAATTGAATTTTGGTGAAATAGGTAGCTAGGGTTAGAATTTGATTGCGAAGAAATGAAATGTGATTGAAAATGTAGAAATTATGGGTTGGGCATGTTGGGCAAGGTGAATTGTGTTGTGCTTGTTGTGAATATGTTAAGTAAACGATGGATTTTTGGGAAAATGAAATTGTTGAATTGCATAGAACTTGGTGAATTGCATAGGTTGTGTTAGGAGAAGTTTTTTTTGTTTTTGCTAAGTGCTATGTGATGAAATGGTATCGATGGTGATATTTGGATTAGATGTACGAAGTCTGAGTAGTACGTAGAATTTAGTCCATCGATTTCTCTGAATGCATGAGGCATGTTGTTTTTTTCTTGTAAATTGGAAAGGGAGAGTTGTCTTGCCGTAATGTCGTGATTGTGGCTAAAGACTAAGCGTGGGGTGGCCTAGATTAACCCAACCTTAGTTGAAGCTAATTTTAATTTAAATAACATTGGGACTGTCTGTTTGATTTGACAGGAACAATGGCAAGCAGGCAAGACAAAGGAAAAGGCGCATCTACATCGGGCACCGGAAGGAAAAGAATTAGACTGGGAACAGCAGTCCCAGCAGCACCAGCGGTTCTACGTGGCCAACGCCGTCAATACAGAACCCGATGGGTGACAAAGGAAGGTAAGAAATGGTACACAAAGCATAAGGAAAGCAAATACTTCCTCGAGGAGCATATTGCAAGGGAGCCGTTGGCACAGGAGTTCCCCAGAATAGAACACCGGATTGACGCTGTCGGGCTGAACTTTATTTTTGAAGAGCCCAAGGAGTGCAATCTCCACCTAATTCGGGAATTCTACGCCAACTGGAACCCGACACTCCGAAGTCACACTGTCAAAATAAAGGAGCAGGTAGTCACTTTTGAGCCCCATCACCTTAATGCCATCTTGGGGGCGCGGGACACAGACGCCCATGTACTCCGGCAGCTGAACATCACTCCACCATATGTGGACATCAGACGCACTCTGTGTGGAGCCCGTTCTACAGCACGGTGGAGCAGGCATAAGGAGAGGGGCTACCATCAGACGCTGCCCTATTCTCAAATGAACAGGGAAGCCGGAATTTGGCTTAAGATTGTGTGTTCCTTCCTGATCCCGGGGGTGCACATGACAGATGTCACCCGGGATCGTGTGTGCTTGGTATACACCCTGATGAAAGGGCTAGAGATTAATGTTGGGGCGGTGATCATCTCCGCCATGAAGAGAGCCCGTTTGCATCAAGGGCACAGGTATGGGTTTGGTGGCTTGCTGACCACTTTCCTGAGGGGCCTAGATGTTGAGGAGGAGGCCCTTGACTACATCCTGCAGATGGAGAGGCGTGCCTTAGACGTCACCAAAACTAAGGCACCCGACACCACTCACGGGCCAGTTCTCATATTAGCCGAGCGACATGCTCGGGATGATCAGTATATGGCCCGCATGTTTGGGATGCAGATGCTACAGTTGCGCAAGGCGGGAGGCCAGCAACAGAAGATGAGTTGTGGCAGCTAGCGTTGGACTACCCCTTCGGCGAAAATGCCAGGGCTATATGCCGAGTAGGGCCAGCTTTTGTGGAGCCCGTTGATGATGATGTCCCGACAGACAAGGAGACACGCCGCAATGACTCAGATGTTGAGTCAGATGAGGATAGCAGGGGTGATTCGGATATGGGGGATGAGGCAACGACACCTGACGAAGAAGTGGAATGCTTCGATTGATCAGGGAGTTTCACCACCTACTCTTGTGCTATGCTGAATTTTGTGAACACTGGGGACAGTGTTCGATTTAAGTGTAGGGTGGGAGTAGTTAGGTTCTGGTTGTTTTGTTGTTGTTTATGTTTCTGTTTTGTTGTTGTGCCTGTGAAAAATTGTGACCCTGTGATTTTGATATTTATGTTTTGTATTGTAATTAATGTGAAGTTGTTGTGTGCTGTATGGAGTTGTTGTTAGCTGGTTGTGTAAATATTTTTGTTTTATCGAAATTATCAATATTTTTAAAAAAAAATTTGTGAAATCTTTTTTTTGGGTTTCTCGACGTTTGTTTTCGGTGCTTTTACCGAGAATAGTCCCATTGAACCAAAGTCGTAAATAGTGACCGTTCCCTATGATGAATGGATGATGACCGTCTTAAGGGAAATGTAGTTGATAGGAGTAGATTTCTTTTGTTCTTTTTAATTTTTTTTCTTTTTTTTGTTTGTATCCCAAACGTGTCGTTACTTTATGGTTCGGAATTCAAGTTGCATGTTCTACAGGATATTTAGAATGCAAAAGTGATTCGTATGAAGGCATGCAACTTTGTGAACATGTTGAGATACCTAGACCGTAGAGTTCGATTCGGTGTGATTGAGGCTTAATGTTTGAATTCTTGTGATTAGCTGATAGAAGAGTCTGTGAATATGTCTTGAGTTGAGCATGTGCAATGAGAGTGTGGTGAGGTTTCAATTCTTCCATTCTATTGTGAAGTGTCTAGAACTTGCCTGGTGTGTGTACGAACGAAATGAAGGATGAGTATGGTAGGAAAGGATGTAGGAATTTCTTTGCTTTAACCGAAAGTTTTTTTCATTATCGTACCTACCTTGAATGTACATCCTAGTTAGCCCATTGAGCCTTTAGCCTATTTTTTTCTTTTGTCGAAAAGGTGCAAACCGAGCTTAACCCCTTCTTTTCATTATCCGAGAATTTGATCCAAAACTCTTAAGTGCTCAAGAAAAGAAATTTTCCCACAGTGTCGAGGATTGGTAATTGGGAAAAGAAAGGAAAAGCGGAAGCGGTGAAAGTAAAGAAAAGGTCAAAGATGCACTTGTCGAAGTTAATAAAATGAAGATGTATAACTAATCTTTTTTTATTAAGTCGAGTGTGCTTAAAGAAATGGGAACAAAAATAAAGAAAGGCTTCAAGAAAGGAGAGGATGAAGGAAGAAACAATGCCCATAATGTGGTGGGATGTATGGAAAAGCGCTTAAGGGTGCTAGTTGTTATTATTGGTTAGCCCAGTATGTACTAGTTCCTTAGCTTACATTACAACCCGTTAAGTTCTACGTGATCTTACATCACTCGTCCTTATATTAGTGGAGTAATACACTAGAGGCAAGCCTATGGGTCATGACATGATGCATGTGAATTCTTTGGGAGAGAGAGTGTAATTGTGTTCATATGCCCCTGCATATAATGCGTTTGAGATCATATGATTGTAAAGGGGGAAATTCTCTGGTGTTGTGAGGGCACATGCTTGACGAGAGATTTAATTTCGTGTTGGATGTCTTGATCAGCTGATTTGCATGAGTTTGCCGAGATCGAGAGTCGACTCGTGAGTCTAGGAGGTCTTAATGGCTAAATGTCATTGCATTGATGAGACTATGCATGTTTTCTTGATGATTTGCTACGTAAATAATCGGTATAACCGTAGCTTGCATTGTCGAGCCAAAGTAGCTATGATTGGGTGTCAATTGCATGAGATGTGAGATTATTGTTCGAGGACGAACAAAGTTTTAAGTGTGGGGTAAGTGATCTTGGGAAGAATTATATGCCCAAGTGATACTCAAATGCTTCAGTTCGTCTTGTTTATACATTGATAATTGTACATTCTCATGTGATTTGTAGTTAAAATGTGAATTTATACTAACCAACATGATTAGTGTTGTTTTGCAGGAAAAATGGAATTTTAGGAAGCTAAGATGCATGTTGGGAGAAATCGGGAATAGACTCGGAAGCGAGCAGTGGAAAAGGCCCAGGTTATGCAGTAAATTAAGGGGCTCCGCGATGGAGCCGTATCACGCTGCCATCGCGGATGCATTCTGCTCCGGATGATAAAAATAGGCCAAGTTCCAGTGAAGGTCCGCGTCGCGGCGGTGGCACGTTGTCCAAGCCTCTCTTTGCACGCCGTGGCACGTTTGGCATAATTACCTGGAAGACCGGATTCCAGTGAGGGTCCACGTTTGTGGCGTGTCACGGAGGCAGTGCTCCGCGATGCACTCCGTGACACGTTGGTTGTTATTCCGCGAAAAATTCCCATTAGTATAAATAGCACACTTAGGTTTATTTTTAATTATTCTGACTTGGTTGAGCAAGAACGTGGGTTACAGGCAGTTGAGGGGACGAAAATCTTAGGGTTCTTCTCTATCTCTTTCTTCTTTATTTCAATTGTTTGTATGATTAACACTCATTTGATGATGTTTAATCTACAAATGAGTGGCTAAATTCACTTCTTGCTGAGGTTAAGAACATTTGTAGTGGAATGTAATTATTGATCATCTTGGTTTTTCATCTTTTCTTCCATGGTTGTTCTATTAATTCTTGTTCTTACTGCATTAATGTTTGGCCAATATTAATGTATATCTAAAAAATTCGGTTTGCGCTCGAAAGAGAAAGAAATTGGAAAGTTGTAAATTAATAGTATATGATCTCTTCTTGGTTTGGGAAAATTGGGAATTGATTTACCTTCAGAATAGAAATATATCTGAAAGTCGTATTAGTCAAATAAGGAATCGATTTCGTATGGCTAGAACATGAATTTCTTCTTATCACAGAAATGTAGGCGGAAGGTTCATGATTCTTAAGTTGGGTTAAATACGAGAGGTTTAATCCATAGGCAATAATTCTTGACTAGCAACTGAAGGAAAGATTAACCACTTTGTATCAATAGATTTCTTCCCTATATGTTTGTTTTAGCCTCAGCATGCTCATTACAATAGTTCAGACTCAAATTGTACATTTGCTTTAGATTAGTATAAATTAGGAAAAGAACTCCCAAAATCTTCTTGAAATTGTTGTCTGCATTATTAGAGTTAGAGTTTATTAATGCTTAATTCGATTATTACCTTGGTCCAGTCCCTGTGGGATCAATACTTGGCTTACTTTAGCCATTTTACTACTTGTTCGACCACGTGCACTTGCGTGTAGTTGTGAAAAACACCGAACAGGATCCAATTAAACCCAACCTTAGTTGTAGCTAATTATGACTTGCATAACATTGGGACTGTATGTTTGAATGTATAGGAACAATGTCAGGCCGACAAGACAAGGGCAAGGGCACATCCACATCGGGCGCCAGCAGAAAGAGGGTAAGATTGGGAACAGCAGTTCCAGAAGCACCAGCGGTTCCTAGAGGTCAACACCGACAACACGAAACCAGATGGGTGACTGATGAGGGGAAGAAGTGGTATGCTAAACATAAAGAAACCAAATACTTCCCGGAGGAGCAGATAGCACGGGAGCCGCTGGCACAGGAATTCCTGCGGATTGTACACAGGATTGAAACCGCTGGGCTAAAATTCATCTTTGAAGAGCCCAGGGAGTGCAATCTCCATCTTATCCGGGAGTTCTATGCCAACTGGAACCCGACCTTACACAGTCACACCATCAAAATCAGAGGGCAGGTTGTCACTTTTGGGCCCCATCACTTGAATGTAATCCTGGGGGCGCGGGACACAGATGCACATGTCCTCCATCAGCTGAACATCACTCCACCCTATGCGGACATCAGACGCACCTTATGTGGCGCCCGATCGACAGCCAGGTGGAGTAGGCACAAGGAGAGGGGCTACCATCAGACATTGCCCTACTCTCACATGAACTGGGAAGCCCAAATTTGGTTGAAGATTGTGTGTTCCTTCCTGATCCCGGGGGTGCACATGACAGATGTCACCCGAGATAGAGTTTTCTTGGTGTATGCCCTGATGAAGGGGTTGGAAATCAATGTGCGGGCGGTGATCATCTCCGCCATGAAGAGAGCCCGACTGCATCAGGGGCATAGATACGGGTTCGGTGGTCTGCTTACCACGTTCCTGAGGGACCACGATATTGAGGAGGAGGCCCTGGATTACATCCCACAGATCGACAGGCGTGCCTTGGATGTCACCAAAACCAAGGCACCTGACACTACTTTTGGGCTGGTGCTCACACTAGCCGAGCAACATGCTTGGGATGATCAGTACATGGCCCGCATATACAGGATGCAGATGTTGCAGCTGCGCATCAGCGGGAGGCCGGCAACAGAGGATGAGCTGTGGCAGGTCAAGTTGGATTACCCATTCAACGAGAATGCCCGGGCTCTATGCAGAGTGGGGCCCGCATTTGTGGAGCCCGTGGATGATGATGTCCCTATGGATGAGGAGACACGCCGGAAGGACTCAGATGTTGAGTCGGACAAGGACGACGGGGGCGATTCTGATATGGGAGACGAAGCAATGGCACCTGATGAAGAAGTTGAATACTTTGATTGATCAGGGGGTTTCACCACCCAACCTTTGTGATATTTTGAAATTATGTGAACACTGGGGACAGTGTTCGGTTTAAGTGTGGGGTGGAAGTAGTTAGGTGCCAGCTGCTTTGTTTATGTTTTGTTTTTGTTTGTTGTGCTTGTGCTAAATGTGACCTTGTGACTCTGTGTTGTGCGTTCTGTAATTAATTTGGTGTTGTGATGAATGTTGAGTTGTTGTGTGTTGTGTTGAGCTGTTGTTGGTTGTGTTGTGTAAATATTTTTCAAATTAATATTTTTATCTTTTTCTATCAAAATTTTTATTTGAATTTCTTTTATGTTGGGTTTATCGGCCTTTGTTTTTGGTGCTTTTACCGAGAATAGTCCCATTGAACCGAAGTCGTAGATAGCGACTGTTCCCTATGATGGATGGATGACGACCGTCTTAAGGGCAATGTAGTTGATAGGAGTAGTTTTTTTCTTTCTTTTCTTTCTTTTGTTTGTTTTCCAAACGTGTCGCTACTTCATGGTTCAGAATTCTTGTTACGTGTTGTGCATGATACTAAGATGCAAAGGTGATTCGTATGAAAGCATGAAATGTGTTAAAAGATGTTGAGATACCTAGGCCATAGAGTTCGATTCGGTGTGATCGAGGCTTAATAGTGAATTCCTGTAATTAGTTGATTGAAGAGTCTGTGAATATGTCTTGAGTTGAGCATGTGCAATGAGTGTGAGGTGAGGTTTCGACTATTCCATGCTATTGTGAAGTGTCTAGAACTTGCCTGGTGTGTGTACTAAACGAAATGAAGGATGTGGATTGTAGGAAAAGATGTAGGCATTTCTTTGAATAAACCGAAAGTTTCTCCCTTATCATACCTACCTTGAATGTACATCCTAGTTAGCCCCATTGAGCCTTTAGCCTATTTATTTTGTCACACCCCACCTTGGGGGGTATGACGGGCACCTGGTGCCTTCTAGACTCTAGGCTGCTAAATGGTACAGCCTGAGCACATCTGGTGCTTTGGCTGACTCTGGCTCTATTTCAAGAAACGAACCGGCTATATAGCGGCTGTAAATACAGCCTCCGGCCGACTGGGCCTATAGCCACCTGTGCTGTAATGCCAGCTAACCAGAATCGTACTCATATAGGGAAAGCTATGCTGGCCGACAAGGCCACCATGCTGTCTAGTTACCTGTAACTTAACAATAGAATACTGAATAACTACGTGACCGACAAGGTCACCACTACTATCATACTATGGCCCCACACAGCCAACATAATCAACAATGCTAAACAGCTAAACACATATATACAAGCACGGCCCCACACGACTGGCTCCACCACCACAGGGAAACATCAGACTGCAAGCCTCTAGGAAGTAATAATAGAATGGTCGGGACAGGGCCCCGACCTACCCGTACTACATAACAAAAGGAAATAAAATACACCTCTGAATATCAAGCTACGGATGACAGGAGATGATAACTCTGCTGACTGGATCACGAGGGATCGACTCCTCGTCTATGTGTACCTGCAGGCAAGCAATGCAGCGCCCAAACGGGTGTCAGTACCATACGTATTGAGCATGTAAAGCAAACTGAAATATACAACTGAAATGGGTAACAACAATAACATGACATATAAGCAGGAAGTAGCTGAATCTATCTGGCTGAGGATAACTGTGGAGAGTTTACCTATTCTGTAACTAAACTGGGCGTACCTGACGACGAGTCATCCTACTGTCTATCAGTATCTAATGGCACATATAAATATACATATAAATACACACAATACTTGACCGACCCCCATAAGCCGGAAGGTGCCAACCAACAGAACAATCCATTTACCCCTACCCGGGTCTAAACCAACCAAAAATAAGTCACTCCACTCATCTGATAACTGTGAGCTCCTCCTACCAGCCCCCTTGGGTACGTAGCTCAGGCCTTGGTCTCTAACAATAAACTGTGTCTGAGTCCGAAGACTCCTGCCTCTGGGCACAAGTGCGCAACGGGGTAATCTGCTGCTGTATCTGTGACTGAAACTGCCCCTGGGTGCAAGCACGCAACAGGGTAATTTTATAAAAATCTGTATCTAAAACTTCCCCCGGCCACAAGCGCACACAGAGTAATTTGGCCCTGTAAACAGGGTAATCTGGCTCTGCGCAGAGCGAACTGAACTGCCCCTGCAAGCAGGGTAATCTAGACCGTATTATCATGGTGGTCGGCCATCATCGTCCTCTAGGCGGACGGCATCGCCCTGCTAGTGGCGGTATCTGAATCTGGTATCGACACAGCTATAACCCAGGGGCGCGGGGATGCTAAGGGACACCCACATGCCACAACAAGTCTCAACATGCAAAACACATACACAGCAAGCATGCTCAAATGAAAAATACTAATCCTATTCTCTTCTTTTATTTCAAGGCCAGTCCGTACTAAACAATTGATGTTATATTCTGTTTTACACTGTTTCTGGTTGCTGGGCTAACTGCTACCTGGCCTTTATCTGTTTATCTGATTATTTTTATCCGCGATCTGAAGCTATATTAATTTCTAGAGCCATATCTATTCCGGGAGCTACATCTGTATCTAGAGCTATTTCTATATCTGATTACTGATCTGATTACATCTGGATATAACTCAATATCATAGAACATGCCATCTATAACTGGATATAGCTCAATAACATAAGATGTGCCATCTGTTACCGGATACAGTCTCAACAAATGTAGTACATACTATCTGTAATCTTGCTAATTCATTATACTACTTTTACGACTCCCATTCTGGGTATTACGTAAGAACATGCTGAGCTACTAGCTGATACCACATTACTATCTAAAATCATCTGGCTATCCGTTATTCTGATTATCGCATGATACGTAGTGATATACTAACATGCTTGCTGGAAATTGTACTAAAATCATTCATGTACGCTGGGTATCTGTCAATAGCCTTTATTCTATTTATTTTCTAGACTGTACTTCCTGGCTTGCCGAAAGAATAGCTTTACATACCTGGTTTCTGAGTACCCGACTGACCGATGTGATTTCCGTCGGTACTTCTGCTGTTTCTCCCAACTACATTCATATACATGTCAATTAGAACTAAATACTTCAATATTCTGAAAGAAAATGTCACTTTCGATATATTTATAGCCTAAACTTTGGCTTATCGAAAGACGGTCAAAAACTCGCTATTTCTCGAAAGTCCAGAAGGGAGAAATATTCACTTTAAGGCTAGGAGTATATTGACACTAATTTGGAGAAATTCCACTTACCTTAGTTCGGTAGCATGACGATTCGCCGGCCGAATTTCACGAAACTAAATTCGTAGGAATGCTCCTTTCTGCTAAATACCTTGATATCTGGAGCTAATTTGAGTTTGGACCGCATTTGACGGCGTAATCGAGCGATAATTTATCAACAAACCTCGCACCCTCTGTTTCTCTTCGAGTTTCTGGAAATTATTTGATGAAAATGAAGTTAAAACCGAAGTGGAGGCTTTATATACTTGGGCCTGGATAGGGCCAACGTGTCACGGAGCCAACGCGGAGGCTCCACCTCCATGACACGTTTCCATCGCGGAGGGGCTCTGCCCCGGCTCCTTCCGCGATGGTTTGACAAGTTTCTCGTCCGGTCTTTTCCCGGGCCTTTTTCTAGCATGTATAACTTTCAAATACTCTTAACCAACACGCAGATAGGCCATCTATGTGTTGGGAATTTTACGGGGTATAACATTTTTCTTTCTTTGAAGAGGTACAAACCGAGCTTAATCCCTTCCTTTCATTAGCCGTGAATTTGATCCAAAACTCTTAAGCGCTCAAGAAAAACAATTTTCCCACAGTGTAAAGGAGTGAGAATTGTGAAACGGAAGGAAAGCGGAAGTTGTGAAAGTTAAAGAAAAGGTCAAAGGTGCATTGGTTGAAATTAAAAAAATAAAGATGCATAACTACTCTTTGCTAGTAAGTTGAATGTGTTTAAAGAAATGGGAACAAAAACAAAGAAAAAATTTCAAGAATGAGAGGATGGAGGAAGAAACAATGCCCGTAATGACAGTGGGATGTATTGAAAAGCGCTTAAGGAAGCTAGTTGCTATTATTGGTTGGCCCAGTATTTACTAGTTCCTTAGCTTACATTACAACCCTTTAAGTCCTACATGATCTTACATCACGCATCCTTATGTTAGTGGAGTAATACACTAGAGGCAAGTCTATGGTTCATGACATGATGCATGTGAATTCTTTGGGAGAGAGAGCGAAATCGTATTCATATACCCCTACATGTAGCGCTTCGGAAATCATATGATGGCAAATGGGGTAATTCTATGGTGTTCTGAGGGGGCATGCTTGACGAGAGATTAAATTTCGTGTCGGATGTCTTGATCAGTTGATTTGTACGAGTTTGCCAAGATCGAGAATCGATTCTTGAGTTTAGGAGGTCTTAATGTGGTGTACTTATTTGTATTGATGAGATCATGCATGTTTTCTTGATGATTTGCTATCTTAATAATCGGTATAGCCGTAGCTTGAATGGTCGAGCCAAAGTAGCTATGCGTTTGTGTCAATTGCATGAGATGTGAGAGTATTGTTCGAAGATGAACAAGGTTTTAAGTGTGGGGTAAGTGATCTTGGGCAGAATTGCATGCCCAAGTGATACTCAAATGCTTCATTTCGACTTGTTTATCTATCGTTATGTGTACATTCTCATGTGATTCTTAGTTAAATGTGAATTTATACTAACCAACATGATTAGTGTTGTTTTGCAGGTAAAAGGAAATTTTGGAAGCTGATATATATGTTGGTGGAGTGCGGGAATGGACTTGGAAACAAGGAATTGAAATTGACAAGGGAAAGCAGCAAAAATAAGGGCTCCGCGATGGAGCCGTGTCACGCTGCCATCGCGGAGGCATTCTGCCTCGGATGAATTAATTTTGTCAAATTCCAGTGGAGGTTCGCGTTACCTCCATGACACAAAGGCAGTGCTCCGCGATGCACTCCGTGTCACGTTGAGTATAATTACCTGGAACCTCAAGTTCCAGTGAAGGTGCGCGATAGCACCGTGGCACGGAGGCAAGGCTCCGCGGTGCAAGCCGTGCCACATTGAGGTGCATTTGCCTGGGAGCCAACTTCCAGTGAGGGTCCGCGATACCCCCGTGGCACGGAGGGAGTGCTCCGCGATACACTCCATGCCACATTGCTTGTTATTCCGGGAAAAATTCTCAAGAGTATAAATAGCGCACTTAGGTTTTATTTTAAACATTCTGACTTGGTTGAGCAAGAACGTGGGTTACAGGCAGTTGAGAGGACAAAAATTCTAGGGTTCTTCTCTTTCTCTCTCTTTAATCTCAATTGTTTGTATGAATTCTACTTATTTGAAGATGTTTAATCCACAAATGAGTGGCTAATTCACTTCTTGCTGAGGTTAAGAATAATTGTAGAGGAATGTAATTGTTGATCATTTCAGTTTGCATCTTTTCTTCAATAGTTGTTTGATCAATTCTTGTTTTTACTGCATTAATGTTTGGCCGATGTTAATGTATATCTAGAAATTCAATTTTGATTTTGAAAAGGAAAGAAACTGGATAGATGTGAATTGGTAGGATATGATCTTTTCTTAGCTGTAAAAATGGAGAAAAGATTGACATTCAGAATAGAAATATATCTGAAAGTCTTATTAGTCAATTAAGGAATCGGTTATGTATGGCTAGAGCATGAAATTCTTATATCACAGAAATGTAGATTAAGGTCTCATGATTCTTAAATTGGATAGGAGTCGAAAGATCCAATCTATAGGCAATAAATTCCTGACTAGCAACCGAAGAGAAGATTAGCTTAATTGAATTGATAAATTACATCCCTGCATGTTTGTCTTAACCTCAGCTTGTTCATTGTTCGGTCGTTTGTTGGGTATATAACTACACGCAAGTGCAAGTGGTCGAACAAGCAGTAAAGTGGCTTAAGTAAGCCAAGTATCGATCCCAAAGGGATTGGGATGAAGTGCAATCTGCTCAAGTGTACTATATTTTAATTCTAAAAATGTAGACAACAGCGTAACCAAAAGTTTGATATTTTGATTTACAATTTTTATGCTAAATCTAAAACAACTATCTAATGTGAGTCTGAACTATGAATGAGAGCATGCTGAGGTTAAACGAACATGTAATGAAATTAATTATTGACATAATTTGGTTAGTCTTTTCCTCTGGTTGCTAGTCAAGAATTATTGTCAAGGGATTAAAACTCTCGTATTTAACCCCACTTAAGAATCATGAACCATCCACCTACATTTCTGTGATTAAATGCAATTCATGTTCTAGCCATACAAAACCGATTCCTAAATTGACTAATACGACTTTCAGGTATATTTCTATCCTGAAAGTAAATAAATTCCCAATTTTCCCAAACCAAGAAAATATCATATCCGATTAATTCACAACTTTCCAATTTCTTGCTCTCTCAAGTGAAACCGGACTTTTTGGATATACATTAATGTAGGCCACGCACTAATGCAGTAAGAACAAGAATTAATAGAACAACCATGGAAGAAAAGATGAAAAACCAATATGATCAACAATCACATTTCACTACAATTGTTCATAACCTCAGCAAGAAGATGAATTAGCCACTCATTTGTGGATTAAACATCATTAAATGAGTGTTAAACATACGAGTAATTGAATACAAGGAGAAGGAAAGAGAGAAAAACCCTGATAATTTCGTCCCCTCAACTGCCTGTAACCCACGTTCTTGCTCCACCAAGTCAGAATATTGAAAAATGAACCTAAGTGTTCTATTTATACTAGTGGGAATTTTTCCCGGAATAACAAGCAACGTGTCACGGAGTGCATCGGGAGCACTGCCTCCGTGACATGCTACGGACGCGGACCTTCACTGAAACTGGAGGTCCAGGAAATAAAGCCCAACGTGGCACGGTGTGCAACGCAGAGCCAAGCCACCGTGCCACATACCCATCGCGAACCCACACTGGAATTAGGCTGAAAATTCCCATCCAGGCAGAAGGCCTCCGCGATGGCAGCGTGACATGGCTCCATCGCGGAGCCCCTTTATCTTATGTTGTCCAATGTCTTGTCCCTTGCTCACGTCCAAGTCCAACCCCGATATCCTCCAACATGCATTTTAGCTTCCCGAAATTACATTTTACCTGCAAAACAATGCTAATCATGTTGGTTAGTATAAATTCACATTTTATTACCAATTACATGAGAATGTATACACATTGATAGATAAACAAGGCGAAAATGGTACTTTTGAGTATCACTTGGGAATATAAATTTGCCCAAGATCACTTACCCCACACTTAAAGTCTTGTTCGTCCTCGAACAACAATCCTACACTTCATGCAATTTACATCCCAACCTCGCTACTTTGGTTCGACAATTTAGGCTACGGTCATACCGATTATTCAATACAGCAAATCATCAAGAAAACATGCATGGTCCTATCAATGCAATGACCTTCAATACATCAAGACCTCCTAGACTTAAGAATCGACTCTCGATATTGGCAAACTCATGCAAATCAGCTGATCAAGATATCCGACACGAAAATTAATCTCTCATCAAGCATGTGCCCTCACAACACAAGAGAATCTTCCCCTTTTTGCTCATATGACTCACAAAATTTTAAGCAGGGGCATGTAAACACAATTTCGCTCTCTCTCCCAAAAGAATTCACATGCATCATGTCATGACCCATAAGCTTGCCCTTAGTGTATTACTCCACTAATATAAAGAAGTGCGATGTAAGATCACGTAGGACTTTAACTGGTTGTACTGGAAGCTACGGAACTAGTAAATATTGGGTTAGCCAATAATAGCCACTAGCATCCTTAAGCGCCTTTTCAACACATCCCATCAACTCATGGACATTGTTTCTTCTTTCACCCTCCCATTCTTGATGTTTTTCTTTAGTTTGGCCCATCTTATTAAGCACACTTGACACAACAACAAAGATTATTCATGCACCTTCATTATAGTTTATTTATAACAAGTGCACCTTTAACCTTTTGTTTTCTTCTATCACTCTGCTTTTCTTTTTTTTTCTTTTCACCATTCTCACTCTTTGACACTTTGGGAAAATGATTTTCTCTTCTTAAGAGCTTAAGAGTTTTGTATCGACTTTACGGCTAATGAAAAGAAGGGATTAAGCTCGGTTTACACTTTTCGACAAAAGAAAAAAATAATAGGCTAAAGGCTCAACGGGCTGACTAGGGTATACAATCAAGGTGGGTACGACAAGGAAAAATAGAAACTCTCGGTTAAAACAAAGAAATGCCTACATCCTTTCCTACAATACACCTCCTTCATTTCGTTTTGCACACACACTAGGCAAGTTCTAGACATTTCACAATAGCATGGAATAACAACACCTCACTTCACACTTATTGCACATGCTCAACTCAAGATGTATTCACAGACTCTTCAATCAGCTAATTACAGGAATTCAAGCATTAAGCCTCAATCACACTGAATCGAACTCTATGGCCTAGGTATCTCAACATATTTACCAAGTTACATGCTTTCATACGAATCACCTTTGCATTTTAAATATCATGTACAACACGCAACCAGAATTTCGCAACCATACAGTAACTACAGGTTTTGGGATGCAACCCACCAAAGAAAAAAACTGAAAAATAATAAAAAAACTACTCCTAACGACTACATTTCCCTTAAGACGGTCGTCATCCATCCATCATAGGTAATGGTCACTACTATGACTTCGGTTCAATGGGACCATTCTCGGTAAAAGAACCGAAAACAAACGCCGAGAAACTCAAGAAGTAGAAAATTTGAAAATATCGATCATTTTGATAACAAAAATATGTACAAAATCAGCTAGCAACATTCAACAACACACGTCAATTTCACATAAATTTACCATACAGAACAACAACTTAACAATTCATAAATCATAGGGGACAACAAAATTTCACAAGCACAACAACAGATGAGAGCATACATAAATAACAGCACAGCCCAACACCTAACTACTCCCACCCCACACTTAGCTCGAACACTGTCCCCAGTGTTCACAAAAATTAAAATAGCACAAAAATCGGGTGGTGGAACTCCCTGATCAATCAAAGTACTCCACTTCTTCGTCGGGTGCTGGTGCTTCATCTCCCATGTCTGAATCGCCCCCATCGTCATCATCGGACTCCACATCGGAGTCCTCCCGACGTGTCTCCTCGTCTGTGGGGACATTATCATCCGTGGGCTCTACAAATGCTGGCCCCACTCGGCATAGAGCCCTGGCGTTCTCGCCGAAGGGGTAGTCTAGCTCGAACTGCCATAGCTCCTCCTCTGTCGCCGGCCTCCTGCCTATCCTCAGCTGGAGCATTTGCATCCCATACATGCGAGCCATATACTGATCATCACGAGCGTGTCGCTCGCCAAGTGTAGGCACTGGCCCGTGGGTGGTGTCAGGTGCCTTAGTTTTAGTAACATCTAAGGCCCGCTGCTCCATCTGCGGGATATAGTCAAGGGCCTCTTCCTCGACATCTAGGCCCCTGAGGAAGGTGGTGAGTAGTCCACCAAAGCCGTACCTGTGCCCCTGATGCAACCGGGCTCTCTTCATGGCGGAGATAATCACCGCCCCCACGTTGATCTCTAGCCCTTTCATCAGGGCGTACACCAGGCATACATGATCCCGGGTTACATCTGTCATATGTACCCTCGGGATTAGGCAGGAACAGACAATCTTCAGCCATATTCTGGCTTCCCTGTTCATCTGTGAATAGGGCAAAGTCTGATGGTAGCCCCTCTCTTTGTGTCTGCTCCATCTAGTTGTCGATCGGGTCCCACACAAGGTGCGTCTGATGTCCGCATATGGTAGGGTAATGTTCAGCTGTCGGAGTATGTGGGCGTCTGTGTCCCGCGCTCCTTTGATGGCATTGAGGTGGTGGGGCTCCAAAGTGACTATTTGCCCTCTGATTTTGATGGTGTGACTTCTGATAGTCGGGTTCCAGTTGGCATAAAATTCCCGAATCAGGTGCAAGTTACATTCCTTGGGCTCTTCAAAGATGAACTTGAGCCCAGCTGCCTCGATCCGGTGTACAATCCTAGGGAACTCCTGTGCCAACGGTTCCCGTGCTATATGCTCCTCGGGGAAGTATTTGTTTTCTTTGTGCTTTGCGTACCACTTCTTCCCCTCATCCGTCACCCATCTTGTTCCGTATTGGTGGCGTTGGCCGCGTGGAACTGCTGGTGCTGCTGGGACTGCTGTGCCCAGTCTGATTCGCTTCCTTCCGGGGCCAGATGTTGATGCGCCTTTCCCTTTTTCTTGCCTGCTCGCCATTTTACCTGTCAACCCAAGTAGACAAGATCAATGTTAAGCCACTGAGTATTAACTTCGGCTAAAGTCGGGTTAAGCTAAGCTACCCCACACTTAGTCCTTAGCTACATTTACAACATACAGGCAAGATTATCTTTATTTACACAAATAAACACCCAACTTGCAGACATGCTTAGTGCATACGAAGAATTCAACGGTATATATTCTATGTACTACTCAAACTTCGTACAGCTAATTACAATCATTACCATCGATAACCTTGTAATCCGTCGCACTCAGCAAGGAAAAACAAAGAAATGAAAACAACAAGAAGAATTTATCTACACGAACCTATACAACCAACCCAATTCTTGCAATTTCAATATTCCTCTACCCCGAGAATCCGTCGTTCTTTCAACATCTTAACAATTAGTACATCGACTCATCTCATTCAACATGTACATCCCGGCATGAATTTCACAAGTTCACTACATTTTCCACTTAAAATTCAAAAACAAGCCCTAGAATTGATGATATCAAGAAAATTCGATTGAATTATGCAATTAACGAGTTCAAGAAATCATAATGACATTCCGAACATTCATCAACAACAATTCAATTGAATCCATGATTAATTTCTACTTAGGGCAAACTTAGCTCACCTCACATGCTCAATATTGAAGAAAATCGACAAGAAATGAGATGAAATCGAAGAACATACCTTGAAGTTGAAGAATTGAAGCAAACTTGATGATTTTCTTAGCCTACTCCGTGTCACATTGAAGGGGGATGGGTTTTGGGGAGTTTGGTCGCGGAGTGATTGAAAAATATGGGAAAGGGAGGGGTTTTCGGGGTTAAAAAGTAGGAAAATCGTGCGGGTCACCCGGCGACCCGGTGTGACCCGTCGCGATATACACGGCAACGTGTCACAGAGTGCATCGCGGTGCACTGCCTCCGTGACACGGAGCCATCGTGAGCCTGTTCTGGAAATTTTTAAAAAAATTAGATTATACCTCAACGTGTCACGGAGGGTAACGCGGAGGTCCACCTCCGTGACACGGAGCTATCGCCCTAGTTCACTGTTTTGACACTTTTTGTTAATTTTCATACCTCAAATTTTCCTTTGCGATTTCGTGCATATTTTCCTCCGTTTGACCTGAAATTCATCTCACTACACAAAATTGGTTAGAATTATAGGTTTCACTCTAACAAAAAAATAAAAACAAAAACTAAAACAAAAATTTTGTTGTTAATTAAGAAAAAGAAAAAGAAAAAAAATCTATTCACAATTTACAAAGAGAAAAATTTTTCCACGGGTTGCCTCTCGTGCAGCGCCTGATTTACCGTCGCGGCTCGATGTCGTTAAGCTCAGTTGTCCTCTAGGGTGATGGACGATTTCTCTCGATCACCGTCCTCCCCCCAGTAGTGCTCACAACGTTCTGGTGGTTTTCCCATTAACTCTCGTGAATCCATACTCTGCTCATTATCGCCTTGATCAATCACACTGATCACCGAGAGTTCTTCGTGCACCATCGGGAGATTGGGTGCCTTGTACACATCAAACACCTCCACCTTGTCATGTGCTCGCATTGTTAGCTGCCCCGCAGCTACGTCAATTAGTGCTTTCTCGGTCGCCAAGAAAGGACGTCCCAAAATAAATGGGACTTCCGCGTCTGGTTCAAAATCCAGCATGACAAAATCTACCGGGAAAATCAGGGAGCCAACTTGCACCAGAACGTCCTCCACAATGCCATCAGGTCTGGCTAAGGACCGATCCGCCAATTGCAAGATTACTGTTCCAACTTTTTGAATACCGATGACGGCATCAAATTTATGCTCGCTCCCAAATCACACAATCCACGAGCTCGGATGCTCTGCCCAATCGTAATCTGTATAGTAAAGCTCCCAGGGTCTTTCAGCTTTGTGGGCAGTCTTTTTTGAATTCGGGAAGTGCACTCCTCCATTAGAGCCACCGTAGCATACTCAGTCAACCGACTTTTGTTTGCCACAATTTCCTTTATATACTTAGCATATTTCGGCACTCCCTGCAAAACATCAACAAGAGGTAAGTTAATATGTACCTGTTTCAGCACCTCCATGAATTTCTTGAAACACGCCTCCTCCTTGTGTTTCTTTAATCGTTGAGGGAACGGGGGTGGTGGTCTTTCTGACTCAGCTTCCTTAGTCTTCCCCCTTTCAGTACTTTGCTCTCTCTCAACTTCTGCTGCTCCCGATTGTTGAGGTGGTCTTTCTGGTTCCACCTCTTTCAGCTGCAAACCACTCCTTGTGGTCACTGCATTCACCTGCTTGGGATTGGGATCTGTGTCGCTTGGAAGTCCTCCTCTAGGCCTTGTGTTTTGGGCTCCAGCAAATTGCCCAAATTGATATTCAAGTGCCTTGGTAGCAAACTGGTTGTTTTTCACTTCGGCTGCCAATTTCACATAGTCAGCTTGCAATTGAGCTTGGTTAGCTATCATGGTCTTGAACATCTCCTCAATGCTGGGTGATGGTGGTGGAGGAGGTGCATTGTTGTTTCTGAATTGTGCTTGATAATTCTGCTGCCCTCCTTGGTTCCTTTGCACACCCTGACCTAAACTTTGCCCCTGATGGTTGTTGCTACCCCAGGAGAAATTAGGGTGATTCCTCCAATTGGAATTGTAGCTATTACCATACTGTTGGTGATTGTTCCTTTGTACATTTCCCACAAAGTTTACCGAGTCGGGATTGGCTCCACAACACTCAGCTGAGTGCTCACTGCTTCCACACACTTCACACCACATCTGCTGCACTGCATTAACTAGGGCTTGAGGCTGGTTCATTGTCATGTTGTTGAACTGGGTGTTAAGTTGATTTTATAATGCAGCTATATGTGCAACAATAGTTGTAAACCCATCCACTTCTTGCACTCCTGTTGCTTTCCTTGTCCCGCCTCTTGATGAATCAGCATTCCATTCCGGATTGCCCTGCGAAATACGGTTCAACAAGGTATATAGCTCCTCATAAGTTTTCTCCAGCGCTTGTCCTCCAGCTGCTGAGTCTAGCAATATTTTTGTGTGGGGTTCCAAACCCTCTATAAAAGTGTGCACCAGCACATCATTGGACTGATGATGATGAGGACAATCCCGCAACACGGATTTGAATCTCTCCCAGGCCTGATATAGATTCTCTCCCTCTCTCTGTTTGAAACTTAGAATTTGACTTCTAAGTCTTGCTGTTTTACCGGAGGGAAAAAACCGTATCAAAAATTTCCTTGCAAGATCATCCCACGTAGAAATAGAATTTGGTGGCTCAGCTTTCAACCACCTCTTGGCTTCTCCCAATAGTGAAAATGGGAACAATGTAAGCCGAACATAATCTGATGACACTCCAGCGGGGATGTAAGTGTCACTTATCTCCAAAAAATTTTGGAGATGCTGCTGTGGATCTTCATGAGGGAGACCGGTAAACTGCCCGCTAGTGTGCAGCAATTGCACCATATTCTGCTTAAGTTCAAACCTCCCTCCTGGCTCAGATTTGCGGATGCTAGATGTGACATTATTAGCATGTGGGATTGCCACCTCGCGAATCGGCCGAGCTGCCACTTCTTCGGGCACTAACACTGCCCGTACTATCGGTGGATTCTGCTGTTGCTCCATGATCGTCTGTCTGAGCAACTGTAGCTTTCTTTCAAGAGCTTCTCTCCGCTTACTATGAAATATTCTTTCTGGCTCTATATACGAGTCCACCAGCTCTTTGTCTCTTTCCAGTGGACAACAGAAATTAAATCTGCAAAATACAGGCTAAGACCAAGTTGTCAACACTAAGAAAATAAAAATACAGTAAATTAACACTTAAAACAAATTCACCAATTGCCAGTCCCCAGCAACGGCGCAAAAAACTTGTTCGGTCGTTTGTTGAGTATATAACTACACGCAAGTGCACGTGGTCGAACAAGTAGTAAAGTGGCTTAAGTAAGCCAAGTATCGATCCCACAGGGACTGGGATGAAGTGCAATCTGCTCAAGTGTACTATATTTTAATTCTAAAAATGTAGACAACAGCGTAACCAAAAGTTTGATATTTTGATTTACAATTTTTATGCTAAATCTTAAACAACTATCTAATGTGAGTCTGAACTATGAATGAGAGCATGCTGAGGTTAAACGAACATGTAATGAAATTAATTATTGACATAATTTGGTTAGTCTTTTCCTCCGGTTGCTAGTCAAAAATTATTGTCAAGGGATTAAAACTCTCGTATTTAACCCCACTTAAGAATCATGAACCATCCACCTACATTTATGTGATTAAATGCAATTCATGTTCTAGCCATACAAAACTGATTCCTAAATTGACTAATACGACTTTCAGGTATATTTCTATCCTGAAAGTAAATCAATTCCCAATTTTTCCAAACCAAGAAAAGATCATATCCTATTAATTCACAACTTTCCAATTTCATGCTCTCTCGAGTGAAACCGGACTTTTTGGATATACATTAACGTAGGCCACACATTAATGCAGTAAGAACAAGAATTAATAGAACAACCATGGAAGAAAAGATGAAAAACCAATATGATCAACAATCACATTTCACTACAATTGTTCATAACCTCAGCAAGAAGATGAATTAGCCACTCATTTGTGGATTAAACATCGTTAAATGAGTGTTAAACATACAAGCAATTGAATACAAGGAGAAGGAAAGAGAGAAAAACCCAGATAATTTCGTCCCCTCAACTGCCTGTAACCCACGTTCTTGCTCCACCAAGTCAGAATATTGAAAAATGAACCTAAAAAACTTGTTCGGGTTGTTATATGGGTATAAAACTCACATGCAAGTGCACGTGGTCGAACAAGTAGTAAAGTGGCTTAAGTAAGCCAAGTATCGATCCCACAGGGACTGGGATGAAGTGCAATCTGCTCAAGTGTACTATATTTTGATTCTAAAAATGCAGACAACAGTGTAACCAAGAGTTTGATATTTTGTTTTATAATTTTTATGCTAAAGCTAAAACAACTATCTAATTTGAGTCTGAACTATGAATGAGAGCATGCTGAGGTTAAACGAACATGTAATGAAATTAATTATCGATGTAATTTGGTTAGTCTTTTCCTCCGGTTGCTAGCCAAGAAAATTTGCCAAGAGATTAAAACTCTCGTATTTAACCTCACTTAAGAATCATGAACCATCCACCTACATTTCTGTGATTAAATGCAATTCATGTTCTAGCCATACAAACCCGGTTCCTAAATTGACTAATATGACTTTCAGGTATATTTCTATCCTAAAAGTAAATCAATTCCCAATTTTCCCAAATCAAGTAAAGATCATATCCTATTAATTCACAACTTTCCAATTTCTTGCTCTCTCGAGTGAAACCGGACTTTTTGGATATACATTAACATAGGCCACACATCAATGCAGTAAGAACAAGAATTAATAGAACAACCATGGAAGAAAAGATGAAAAACCAAAGAATCAATGATCATATTTCATTACAAGTGTTCATAACCTCAGCTAGAAGATGAATTAGCCTCTCATTTGTGGATTAAACATCGTTAAATGAGTGTAAAACATACAAGCAATTGAATACAAGGAGAAGGAAAGAGAGAAAAACCCTAATAATTTCGTCCCCTCAACTTCCTGTAACCCACGTTCTTGCTCCACCAAGTCAGAATATTGAAAAATGAACCTAAGTGTTCTATTTATACTAGTGGGAATTTTTCCCGGAATAACAATCAATGTGTCACGGAGTGCATCGCGGAGCACTGCCTCCGTGACACGCTACGGACGCGGACCTTCACTAGAACTGGGGGTCCAGGAAATAAAGCCCAACGTGGCACGGCGTGCAACGCGGAGCCAAGCCACCGTGCCACGGACCCATCGCAAACCCACACTGGAATTGGGCTGAAAATTCCCATCCGGGCAGAAGGCCTCCGCAATGGCAGTGTGACACGGCTCCATCGCGGAGCCCCTTTATCTTATGCTGTCCAATGTCTTGTCCCTTGCTCACGTCCAAGTCCAACCCCGATATCCTCCAACATGCATTTTAGCATCCCGAAATTACATTTTACCTGCAAAACAATGCTAATCATGTTGGTTAGTATAAATTCACATTTTATTACCAATTACATGAGAATGTATTCACATTGATAGATAAACAAGGCGAAAATGGTACTTTTGAGTATCACTTGGGCATATAAATTTGCCCAAGATCATTCATTTCTATTGTTCAGACTCAAATTATAGTCTTGACTTAGATTTTCATTACGTAGTAAACTTTAACTCTTAAAATATTATTTATTTGGTTGTCTGCATTCATAGATATATAGTTCACTGATGCTTAAGTTAATTAATACTGTAGTTCAGTCCCTGTGGGATCGATACTTGGCTTGAAATAAGCAACTTTACTACTTGTTCGACCACGTGCACTTGCATGTAGTCATCACCACCGAACAATGTACATGCATAACTGAAATCATGAGGAACAATGGGAGACTCGTCGTATAACTTACATTAGCACGATAGAGCTTACATGGACTCGTCTATCACACTCAAGTGGGTAGAGCTGTCCAAAGTTTTGCCAGGGGTAAGGACGCTACCATGATATTGATATCAAGTTAAGGCCCCTTGGGGGCAGGGGGAAGCTCGCAAGGGAGGTCCCAAATAATCTAAACATACCTACATTGGTGCGTAGTTCTGAGGCATAGGGTTGACTGACCTTTAGCCTAGTTGGTGCTAGAAACTACTCCCAAAAATATGCATATGCTCCCCATCATTTTTCAACGAAGCTGACCATCATCTAGTGAAGAAGTTTTCTAATAACATACATGCATAATCTAAAATCATATAATGAAAAACCTTGGCTCAAACTATGCCACAAGATGAACATAATTGGGAGTCTTGACTCCAAAACCAAGTGGTAAGCTAATTCATGAAATCACAAAAATATACTTGATCATATGGGCTTGCCCAATTCTTACACATGCTTTAAATCAACTTGATTCACCTTGAAAACATGAACACAGACATGGGTATTTCGAAATCGTACTTTCTACATAAACATCTCATTACGCTTGTAAACATACTTCATAGATCTCAACTTTCATGATCTTTTATGGATGGGCATCATAGCTTATAAAACTTAAATACATAATTTATAATTTAAAACATTGTAAAACCTTCCCATTAATCATAATTCAACATTTAAAACATGCTTAGATCATACCCATGATTGATATTTAGGAAATTCACACATTGGGTAAAAACCCCCATAGAATCATCAATTAGAACATCATGTATTGAGAAGGAATTGGGCATGGGTGTGGATTATTACACCCATTCATAGCCTTACATACCTGGAGGGATCTGATTTCACCACTTCCTTGATTGCCCAAAGAGGATTAAGGAAGAACTTTGAAGAACTAGGCTTAATCACCTCTCAACCCTCTAAACTTGCATGCATGAATTAGATTAGGCTTAGAATGGCTTAACCCTTCTTAAAACATACTATTTTGATCTTAAAATGACGTAGTTTAGGCCTTAGAAACTTAGAAATTATGGAAAATCCCTTGTTAAGTTCGCGGGGAAAAACATACTGCCAGTCCCCACGAGGGAATAGAGCCAGTCATCGTCTGCACTACCAAAAACCTTCTGAGGGTCACCACGGGGGACAGCACGACTCGGGGTGTACCCGACGAATCGTGGTGATGACCCGTTAGGCACACTGCACCTTTTCCTTCATCCTTCAACCACCTTTGACCACGGGTGACCTAACGAACCGTGGGGCTGACAATTACTCGTGGTCACGCAAACTTGAAATTTCCAAACAAGTCCCAGCCTTTCCCCACGAGTCACTTAACGACTCGTTGGGTTCCTGAAGGGTCACTGAAAGACTTGTCCTGTGACCTAGTGCAAAAATTTCTGTTTTCTCCATTTCAACTCCCGGCTCTGATCTTAGGGGTTTTTGGGTATTACAATATCTCCCCCTTGGGAACATTCATCCTCGAATGTTGAAATTCATACTGAAAAGCGGGGAAATGCAATCATCATACCCAATACTGAACATACATGCTAAAAACTGAAGGAGTGACTGACTCTGATTTGAACTACATGACCGAACTGAATTCCTGAATCATAAAAACATCCATTCACATGAAAGAAATTGGGGTACATGAGCTGAACATGAAACTAAATAGAGTATTAAGGAGGAAACTGATACCTCAAGTTGAAACTAAGTGGGAGGGAATAGATGCGGGTATTTAGCCATCATATCTGTTTCTGTTTCCTATATAGCCCCTTAAATATGTTGATTCGTCCATAACAACTTGATTGAAGCTACTTCTTTGTTTCTTAGCTTACGAATCTGACAATCCAGTATTTCCATCAAAACCTCTTCATAATAAGGTTGTGTTTCACACCAACACTGTCCACCGAAACAACCAGAGTCAGATCACCCAAAAACTTCTTTAAGAGCGATACATGGAAAACTGGATGGACTGAAGCTAATTCTGAGGGAAACTCCAACTCATATGCTACCTTACCAACCCATTTCACAATTCAGTACGGACCAACATAACGGGGACTGAGTTTCCCTTTCCTTCCAAATCTCATCACTCCCCTCATGGGAGATACCTTCAAAAACATCCAATCATCAACTTCGAACCCAAGCTCCCTCTTTCTCACATCCGCATAGGACTTTTGGCGACTCTGAGCTATTTTCATCCTGTCCCTTATAAGCTTAACTTTCTCCATGGCCTCATGGACTAAATCCGGCCCTATCAAGTTAGCTTCACCGACCTCAAACCAACCAATAGGTGATCTACACCTCCACCCATAGAGAGCCTCAAACGGAGCCATCCGAATGCTGGAATGGTAGTTGTTATATGCAAAGTCAATGAGAGAAAAATGATCATCCCAACTACCCTTGAAGTCAATCCTACATGCTCTCAACATGTCCTCGAGATTCTGAATAATCCGCTTCGCCTGACCATCTGTTTGCGGGTGAAATATTGTGCTAAGCTTGACCTGAGTACCAAGTCCCTTTTGAAATGACTTCCAAAACTAGGAGGTAAACTTAATACCTCTATTTGATATGATGGACAATGGAACTCCATGCAACCGAACTAACTCTCAAATGTACAACTTAGCAAAATCCTCCGCTGAATTATAGTTTTGATCGGTAGGAAATGAGTTACTTTAGTCAACCCATCCACAACCACCCAAATGGAGTCATACTGTCGATGAGTACGAGGCAACCCTGTGATGAAGTCCATATTGATCGCCTCCCACTTTCAAGTAGGAATGTTGATATCTTGAAGTACACCTCCTAGTCTCTGGTGCTCAACCTTCACTTGCTGAAAATTCGGACACTTAGCCACAAACTCCGCTATGTCCTTCTTAATACCATTCCACCAATAGGCTTCCCGTAGGTCATGGTACATCTTGGTGGCACCTGGATGTATAGAGTATCTAGAACCATGAGCCTCGTGCAACATCTGATCTCTTAAATCATCAACATCTAGAACACACAAATGACCCTGATATCATAGCACACCATCTCCTTCTTTGGAGAAGACCTCCACCTTCTGATTCTGAACGGCTTCCTTCAACTTCACCAAAATAGGATCCTCGTCTTTCCTAGTCTTAACATCGGTCACCAAGGATGATTCTGACCCATTCTGCACAATAACACCACTATAGTCGAGTCAACCAAATGAAATCCCAATTGTGCGAGCCAATGCACATCCTTCACCAGATTCTTCCTCCCCTCATCTACATGGGACACACTCTTCATAGAAAGACTACTAAGAGCGTCTGCTACCACATTAGCCTTGTCAAAATGGTAAAGGACACTCATATCATAATCTTTAAGAAGCTCCAACCACCTCCTTTGACGTAGATTTAGATCATTCAGAGTAAACACATATTGTAGGCTTTTGTGGTCCGTAAGAACATCCACATGGACCTCATACAAATAGTGTCTCCAAATCTCAAGGCAAATACCACCGCTGCCAGTTCGAGATCATGAGTCGGGTAGTTCTTTTCATGAAACTTCAGCTGCCTGGAAGCATATGCTATAACCTTATCGTGATGCATCAATACACAACCAAGACTGATTCTCAAAGCGTCACAATATACTACAAACCCATCGGTACCCTTGGGTAGGGTTAACACTGGTGCTAAGGTAAGTCGATTCTTCAACTCTTGAAAGCTTTTCTCACAAGCCTCTGACCATTGAAGCTTCACCTTCTTTTGGGTCAACTTAGTCAATGGGGATGTAATAGATGAAAACCCCTCAAAAAATAACCAGTTAAACCCAAGAAACTCTTAATATCCGAAGGACTCACTAGTCTAGGCCGATTTATCACCGCCTCTATCTTTTGAGAATCCACCTGGACACTCTCACTTAACACCACATGATCCAAAAATGCCACTAAGTTCAACCAAAACTCACATTTAATAAATTTAGCATATAACCGACGATCCTTAAGAGTCTGTAGCACCACCCTCAAATGAGCGGTATGCTCATCCTCGTTCCTAGAGTATATAAGGATATCATTTATGAAAATAGTCATGAACATATCAAATATGGCTTGAACACCCTATTCATCAAATCCATAAAAGCTGCAGGAGTATTCGTTAGTCCAAAAGACATAACTACAAACTCATAGTGGCCATACCCAATTCTGAAGGCTATTTTCGAAATGTCACTCTCCCGAACCCTGAGCTGATGGTATCCGAATCTAAGATCTATCTTGGAAAAGAACATAGCACCCTGAAGCTGGTCAAACAAATCATCAATCCTAGGGAGAGGATACCTATTCTTGATGGTGACCTTGTTCAATTGCCGATAATCAATGCACATATGAAGAAAACCATCCTTCTTGCGAACAAAGAGAACTGGTGCACCCCATGGGGATTTGCTAGGTCTAATGAAACCTTTGTCTAAAAGGTCTTTCAACTGCTCCTTCAATCTCCCGCTCAGAAGGGATTCCCAATAAATCATCTAGAAACACTTTTGGATATTCACCACCACTGGAACTGACTGGATAGTCGGGGTCTCGGACGTAGCATCCTTAACCCTAACTAGATGGTACACGTAACACTAAGAAATCATTTTTTTAGCCTTAAGTTAGGAAATGAAATGACCTATAGGAACAACTGAACTACCCTTCCACTCTAAGACTGGCTCACCCGAAAATCATAACTTTACTGCACGGATTCTACAATTGACTTAGGCATAGCATGCAAATAACTAATCCATGTTATACCCCGTAGAATTCCCGGCACTTAGATGACCTATTCGCACGTTGGCTAAGCATATTTGAAGGCCATACGTGCTAGGGAAAGGCCCGGGAAAAGATCGGACGAGAAACCTGTCGAACCATCGCGGGAAGAGCCGAGGCAGAGCCCCTCCGCGATGGCAGCGTGTCACGGAGATGAGGCCTCCGCGATGGCTCCGTGACATGTTGCCCAAGTTCAGGCCCAAGTATATAAGCCCCCACTTCGGTTTAAAATCATTTCATACTTATAAATTTCCAGAGAAACGCAGTGAAGCCGAGGAAAATGAAGAAAATTAAATATTTTCGTCCGATTATGCTGCCAAACGCTGCCCAAACTCAAATTAATCCCAGATACCCGAGTATTTAGCAGCAGAGAGCATTTCTACGGAATTAGTTTCGCGAAATACGGCCGACGAATCGGCGAGCCACCGAACTAAAGTAAGTAGAATTGCTCTAAATTAATGTCTATGTGTTCCTAGCTGAGAAGTGAATACTTCTCCCTTCTGGGCCGCTGAAAAATAGCTAGTTTTCGACCGTCTTTCGATAAGCCTAAGTTTAGGCTATAAACTATATCGAAAGTGACGTCGCTCTTTACAATAAAGCTGTATTTAGTATTGATTGACGTATTTATGAATGCAGTTGGGAGAAAATAGTTGAAGTACCGGTCAAGCCTCGTCCGACGGACGAATAGTCGAAGATAAGGTATGTAAAGTTAGTTTCCTCAGCAAGTTAAGTAACATTGAGTCAGTATAGTAATTTACAGACCAGTGGAACATTCAGAAGTCGATTATTGTGTTATTATGAATATTGGTGCAATATGAGAAGTTTTGGGTTGTAACGTGTATGAGGCTTATCCGTATGATATAGATTCGGACGTAAGTAATTAAGATTGCCCAGTATACACAGTATGTGATGTAATATGCCATGTTAAGATATTGTTGTGTTTAGCTGTAACCTCGCGAAGTAGTACAGTATCCGTAAAGCATTCCAGACATAGAATAGTAACTAAATAAGGTTTAGAAAGCATGTTAGAAATAGGAAATCATGTTAATACAGAAACTCAGTAAACAGTATAGCTTTCAGCAGAAACACCCTCTTGTATAGCCTTTGCTCCAGTACAGTTTGACAGGAGGCTATACTTATATTTATACTTACCTGTCTCAGCATGTATCAGACACCTACAGATTACTATTATTAGCTTAGCATGTGATTTATATGATACCTTACACCTGTTAGCCTTAGCTTATGAGATACACAGACAACATGACTAGTTGAGACCATTGTATTGATTGGGGTTGGATTACCTAGCATCCATGACCGCCCAGAGTTAATAGCTGTATCGACTCGTCCGCCAGATGAAGAGGATACGTCACTCTACGGAGTGATATGCCGTCCCGCAAGGGGACGAAGATGGGATGCCAGTTTCCCCATATTGTGCCTTGGTCGGCCCTTATACACCCCCGTCGAGCGGGTACGCCCGGGGTGTTGATTTTAGAGTCCTTCGGACTCAGGTATAGTTATAGTCAGGGGCTCAGCGAGCCTAAGTGCATACCCAGGGACCGGCAGGATGCTTACAGCCACTATAGGAGATGGGATGACTGGGGTAGGGGTATAGATTCTGTGTTGATTGTACCTCCCGGCTTATGGGGGCCGGGCAAGGTTGTGTATGCCATGTTATGTTATGTATGTCATGTTATGTTACATTAGACATGAGTAGATTAGCAGTAGAATGATACGTCTCCAGACACGACACCTACTCCTCCCAGTATGATTGAGAACAGGTACGACTTACATCTTCAGACAGATAATCTAGTTCTTCCTGTTTCAGTTTCGTCAGTTATATTATTGATTCAGATATCTTTTTCAGTTATTGCTTTACATACTCAGTACCAGTGGTACTGACGCCCGGTGGGGCGCTGCATTACTTGCCTGCAGGTACTCTTAGACGAGCAGGCGATTCTACGTGACTTCCTGTCAGCGGTTGAGTATTCAGCTCCAGTCATCCGGAGGCTGAATTTCAGAGGTGTAGTTTAGTTCTTTTTGTGGTATAGTACGGGTAGGTCGGGGCCCTATCCCGATCAGTTCTATTACTATTCCTAGAGGCTTGCAGTCTGTATATATTCCCTGTGGTCAGATGAGCCGGTCGTGTGAGGCCGTGCAGTTGTATAGTTGCCTTTACTCTTTCTTTCTTTTGTAATGGCCGTGTGGGGCCATAGTTTGCCAGTAGTGGTGACCTTGCTGGTCACGTAGCTTTTCAGTATGTTATGTTTGAGTTATAGATAACTAGACAGCATGGTGGCCTTGTCGGCCGCATAGGTTCCCCTGAATTGACATGTTTCTGGTCAGCTTTTAGCACAGGTATAGAAGGCTGTAGGCCAATGGGCCGGGGGCTGTATTTACAGCCGTTATATAGCCCTTTGTTTCCAGAAATGTGAGTTAGAGCCAGCCAGGCGCCAGATGCACCCAGGCTTAATAGTCCAGCAAGTCAGGTCCTAGTAGGGCACCAGGTGCCAGTCGTACCCCCCAAGGTGGGGTGTGACAATCCATGCTGAGGATAACATCAAAATCGGTCATGGCTAACTCTACCGAATCTGCAGAGGTGATTTTCTGAAGGACTATGATCGGGCAATTTCTATACACCCATCTAGCTATAACTGAATGTCACAACCCGATCACGGGCCCGGATCGAGACACGGGATTAGGAGCCCCAAGAGACTCCAAGTCGACCCATGGAATGAACATATATATAACTCAATCAATAAAAGTGGAAGATCAATCATGATAACCATAATGTAAATCTAAACATAACATATCATCATAATACAAACGTGAATCTGAAGCTGATTAAAATCTATGTCTGAAAAACCTCTACATCTGATGAGTTGATGGGACAAGACCCCAACTAACTCTCTGAGTCTGAAAGTGAAAATGTAAAGAAAAAACTGATAAGGGAGGGTCCTCGAGAGATAAGGAATAGCCAACTGAGACTGGATCCTAACTTCGGAAGCTGGCTAGTGATGGGGTTGAGTCTAAAGATCAGAGTCTGTATCATAAAATGATACAGCATAGAGTATGCGATCAGTACGTGGAATATATCGAGTATGCAAGGTAAGTAAGACCGCTTAAGTAAGTAAAATCATTAAAAAAATGCATAATATAAAAACATAATCAAGATAAGAATATGAGAGTAGGGCTTGCATGCTATTTTTTGAAATCATGGACTGAACATAACTGAATGAATGACCCAAAGCTGAAATCTGATAAATCATAAGTAAAGTTGAACATTGGATCAAACCAGCTTTAGAACACACACACACACACACACATATATATATATCATGAATGATAAACAATTGTAACTAAATTCATGAGGAACAATGGGAGACTCATCATATAACCGACATTACCACGATAGAGATTACGTGGTCCTGACTATCACACTCAAGTGGGTAGAGCCATCCAAAGCCTTGTCAGGGCTAAGGACGTTACCATGATATTGATATCAAGTGGAAGGCCCCTTGGAGTAGGGGAAAGCTCACAAAGGAGGTCCTAAATAATCTGAGCATACCTTTGTTGGCTCGTAGTTCTGAGGCATAGGGTTGACTGACCCTTAGCCTACTCGGTGCTAGACACTACTCCCAAACACATGCATATGCTCTCCATCATTTTTCAACGAAGCTAACCATCATCTAGTGACAAAGTTGAAGAATCATGTACATATA
Organism: Datura wrightii; assembly: GCA_035772735.1. Taxonomy (NCBI): domain Eukaryota; kingdom Viridiplantae; phylum Streptophyta; class Magnoliopsida; order Solanales; family Solanaceae; genus Datura; species Datura wrightii. Next base: position 25,370,520 of record JASDFA010000027.1, on the reverse strand, counting down.
AAATCTGAAATCATACATGAGGAGCCTTGGCTCAAACCATACCACAAGTTGAATATAATTGAGAGTCTTGACTCCAAAACCATGTGGTAAGCTAATTGACATGAAATCATAAATCATACTTGAACATATGGGATTTCCCAATGCTTAAACATGCTTGAAAATACTTGATTCACTTGAAAACATGATCATAAATATGGGTAACTTGAAAACACGCTTTTCATCATAAATATCTCATCATACTTGAACATATATCATAGATCTCAACTTTCATGAAATTTTTGTGGATGGGCATCATAATTTATAAAACTTGAAAACATTGAAAAACTTGCCCATGAATAATAATTCAATAATAGAAACATACTTAGATCATACCCGTAGTAGAAACTTAGTAAATTCATGTATTGGGTTAAAATCCCATAGGATCAACATATAGATTTTCATGAATTAGAGAGGGATTGGGAATGGGTGTGAATAAATTCACCCATTCATAACCTTACATACCTGAGAGAATCTAATTCTACAACTTCTCTGATTGCCCAAGGAAGAATGAGAAGAATTTAGAAGGAATTAAGCTTAATCACCTCTCTATCCCTCTAAGCTTGCATGCATGAATAGGAATAGCTTAGAATGAACTTACCCCTCTTAAAACTCATTATTCATAGCTTAAAATGAATTAGTTAAGGCCTTAGGATCATAGGAATTACGAAAAAGCCCTTAATAAACTCAAAGGGAAAAACTGACTACCAGTCCCAAGAGGGACTGGACGAGTCGTTACCACCGGGCACGAGTCGTGATCTCCTGTAGTTAGGTACACTAGACATATATCCTCAAAGGGTCCTCACGAGGGACCTAACGGATCGTCAATGGTGACCACGACTTGTGGTCACCTTCTGCTGCCTTCACTGCCAATTCTCACGTGGGCTCACCACAGGGCACACCACAACTCATGGTGTACCCAACGAGTCGTGGTGACCCACCCATTAGGTGCACTGGCCCAATTTCTCCTACCTTCACCTCATCCCTAACCACGACTGACTCAACAAGTCGTGGGGCTAACCATGACTCGTGGTCATGTCCTTGATGATCCAAAGACCAGAAATTCCAACTTAAGTCATACTCCTCACAACGAGTCACTTAACGACTCGTGGTCATCCTGACGGGTCACATGATGACTCGTTCTCTGGCTTGGTACAGAAAATTCTATTTTCTCTGTTTCAACTCCTAGATCTGGTCTTAGGGTTTCCTGGGAATTACAATATCTCCCCCTTGAAACCATTCACCCTCGAATATTGGAAAACATATAGAAAAGCAGAGAAACGCAATCATCATATTCAAATACTGATCATATAAGGTAAAACTGACGGAATGACTAACTTCGATTAGAACTACATGATTGAACTGAATTCATGAATCATACATATGTACTTTTACGTGAAAAAAACTGAGGTACATGAACTGAATATGAAACTAAATAGAGTTTTAGGGCAAAAATTTATACCTCGAGTTGGAACTGAGCCGGTAGGGAATAGATGTGGGTATCTAGCCATCATATCTGCTTCGGCTTCCATGTGGCTCCCTCAACATGTTGGTTCCTCCATAAAACCTTAACTGATGCCACTTCTTTGCTCCTTAGCCTTTGAACCTGACGATCCAGTATCTCCACCGGAACCTCTTCATAACTAAGGTTGTCTTTCACACCTACACTCTCCACCGGAACAACTAGAGTTGGATCACCCAAACACTTCTTTAGAAGCGATACATGAAAAACTGGATGGATGGAAGCTAATTCTGAGGGTAACTCCAACTCATAAGCTACCTTGCCAACCTGTTTCACAATCCGGTATGAGCTAACATAACGGGGATTGAGTTTCCCTTTCTTTCCAAATATCATCACTCCCTTCATGGGAGACACCTTCAGAAACACCCAATCATCAACTTCAAACTCAATTTCTCTCCTTCTCACATCCCCATAAGACTTTTGGCTACTCTGAGATATTTTCAACCTGTCCCATATGAGTTGAACCTTCTCCATGGCCTCATGGACTGAATCTAGTCCTTTTATCGCAGCTTCACCGACTTCAAACCTACCAATAGGCGATCTACATCTCCACCATAGGGAGCCTCAAATGGAGCCACTTGAATGCTTGAATGGTAGTTGTTGTTATACGCAAACTCAATGAGAGGAAAATGATCATCCCAACTACCCTTTAAGTCAATCACATATGCTATCAACATGTCATCGAGAGTTTGAATAGTCCGCTCTGCCTAACCATCGGTTTGCAGATGAAATGTTGTACTGAGCTTGACCTGAGTACCAAGTCCTTTTTGAAATGATCTTCAAAACTGAGAGGTAAACTGAGTACCTTTGTCTGATATGATATACAATGGAACTCCATGTAACTGAACTATCTCTTGAATGTATATTTTGGCATAATCCTCTATCGAACAGTAGTTTTGACTGGTAGAAAATGAGATACTTTTGTCAGCCTGTCCAAAACAACCCAAATAGTCATACTGTTGACGAGTGAGAGGTAACCCTGTGATGAAGTCCATATTAATCTCCTCCCAATTCCCAGTAGGGATATTGATGTCTTGAAGCATACCTCCCGGTCATTGATGCTCAACCTTCACTTGCTGACAATTTGGACACTTAGCCAAAAACCTCGCTATATCCTTCTGCATGCCATTCCCCCAATAGACTTCTTGTAGGTCGCGGTACATCTTGGTGGCACCTGGATGTATCGAATCCCTAGAACCGTGAGCCTCGTTCAACATCCGATCTCTCAAATCACCAACATCTGGAAGCACAGACGACCCTGATATTGAAGCACCCAATCTCCCCCTTTGGAGAAGACCTCTGCCTTCTGATTCTGAATGGCTTCCTTCAGTTTTACCAAAATAGAGTCCTCATCTTGTCTAGCTTTTACATCAGTCACCTAGGATGATTTTGATTTGTCCTGAACAATAACACCGCCATTAGTCAAGTTAACAAAACGAACTCCCAACCTTGAAAGTCGATGCACATCCTTCACCAGCTCCTTCCTCCCCTCATCTACATAGGACACACTCTCCATAGAAAGTTTGCTAAGTGCGTCTTCTACCACATTAGCCTTACCTGGATGGTAAAGGACACTCATATCATAATCCTTAAGTAACTCCAACTATCTCCTTTGGCATAGATTTAGGTCCTTCTAAGTAAACACGTATTGTAGGCTCTTGTGTTCCGTAAGGACATCCACATGGACCCCTATTATACCCGACAACACAAGAATCGGACCTAGGAGTTGAAACGGAGAAAAATAGGAAAAATGTTGCAGTAGTGCAGCACGAGTCATTGGACGACTCATCAGGGGACCCCATGAGTCATCAAGTGACTCGTGGCAAGGCCTAAAAAGTTTAGGGACTCGAGGTCCCCACGGGCGATGTAACCACTCGTGGTCAACCACCACGAGTCGTCAAGTTAGTCATGGGGTGGTTCTAGAGGAAGACTGTAAAATTGATCCAGTGCACTTGATGGGAGATGGCAATGAGTCGTGGCTGCTAGGGACGAGTCATCATGAGACTCGTTAGGAGCCCCGACAGACCAGTTATCCAGTGAACTTGACAAGCAAACCCACAGATCGTGAGCTTTGGTGATGATGATAGTTATTTTTAGCGAATTTAGTAAGGGCTTTTCCGTAATTCCTAAGTTCTAAGGGCCTATACTACGTCGTTTTAAGCTCGAATTAGAGGGTTTTTACCAGAGAAAAACCTATCTTAGGCGATTTCTCTCATGCATGCAAGGTTTAGGGCTTGAAGGGAAGAATCAAGGTGAATTCTCAAGGTTTTCAAGGGGAATCTGAGCTGGGAAATTAGGAAGAGTTAGAATTCTTCAATCCTAGGTATGTAGGGCTATGAGTGGGTGCCTCCTTCCACACCCATGTCATTCCCTATAAAATTGTGATTGGTTTGTAATGATCAAGTATGGGGTTTCATTAAATTGCATTATTCTTACATTTCTATTCATGGGTATGATTAAATTGAATTGATATTGATGATTTATCAAGCTTGGGAGGATTCTAACTTAATTTCTTTTACAAAATGGTTTTTCTAAAAATTGAATCTAAAACGCCCATGTGTGGATAGTTCATAATAGAAGTGATTATGGAAGAATGTGATGATGATGGAATAGATGATTAAAGGCATGTTTCCAACCTTACCCATAATTTTGATGATGTTTTCAAAGGAGATTAAATAGACCCAAGTATGGTAGAGCTTTGGGTGATGCCCATATGATGTTTTCAAATAGTGATTTTCCCCGACATGAGCTTACCACATGGCTGAGATGAAAGTTTCCTTTAACTTTTATTATGAATTCTAGCTTGTGGTATGTTTCAAAGTAAAGCCTTCTATATGTGTAAACCTTTAATTGATATGCATATTATTGTTGAGCTTTGTCATGGACAATTCAAGCTTCATTTCACATGATGATTGAGTCTAGGCATGATTTCATTTTAAGCTTTATTGAAATGAAATTATTGAGCTTCATATTTATATGATGTCTAGTGTATGCATGATTTCATAATGAGCTTTGTCAATAGACAATGTGGAGCTTCGTTTCATACGATGTTGAGTTTATGCATGATTTCATGTTGAGCTTCGTCACAAGATGATGTTGAGCTTTATATTTATACGATGTAGAGCATTTCATGTTTTGGGAGAAGAGTCTAGAACTGAGTGGGATAAGGGTCTATAAACCTATGCCCAGAACTACGCGCCAACGTAGGTTGATTCTATTATATTATTGGGACCTCCCTTGTGTGCTATCCCTGGCCCAATTGGCCCTTTCAGCTTGATATCGATATCATGGTAGCGTCCTTAGCCCTAGCAAGCTTTTGGACGGCTCTGCCCACTTGAGTGTAATAGTCGGGACCACGTAATCTCTATCGTGCTATGTCAGTTAAGTGACGAGTCTCCCACTATCTATATCAATCGAAATTGCATATCCATTGTTCATGATAATTATCTTATACATGCATGTTCAAAAAGAAATGTTTGACTCATTGTTCAGCTTTTGATATAAATGTTATGTTTTAGCTTTGAGTCATTCGAGTTAGTTATGAGGTTCTAAAGCCATGCATGAACACGTTATGATAAGAATACAATTTCAGAATTAATGCATGTAGTCTTCTACTTACTCTTAAAAGCTTATTATATGTATGAATGGTTTTAGATGATTTATGTTACCAAAGCGGTTTTACTTACCTTTCATACTCGGTACATTCCACGTACTGACCGCATACCTTTTATGTTGTATAATTTCATGATGCAGGATTCGTATCACAGGTTCAGCCCCAATCGTAGTCGCGTATCAGAGTTAGCACCTGCTAGATTGGTGAATACTCATCTTTCAAGGACTAGACTTTCAATTATCTTGGATGTATTTTCAGTTTCAGTATCTCTGAGCTAGTTGGGGGTGTTGTCCCATCAGCTCGTCCAGATTAGAGGTTTATCAGACGTAGACATGTATTTAGCTTCAGACGTTCATTCTGTTGTTATGTTAAGTTAGACTTCTGTTGAGTTTATGATTATGTTTATTCATGTTTATTGACTGAGTTAGTTAAATGCTTATGTCGTGGGTTGACTTGTGTTCTCTCAGGGTCCCTTGTCCCGTGTCTACGATTTGGGTCTCCTCTCGGGTCGTGAAAAAACTTAGTATCAGAGCCATAGGTTTGAAGTGTCCTAGGGATTCTGAAAGCCGCATTAAGTAGAGTATTTTTCATGGGTGTCAAGCGCGCCACTTATGACGAAGAGGCTGCCAAACATTTTAGGAAATATTCCCATCTTTCATGATCTATGTCGTGCGATGAAAAGTCTTTCTATCCCTCTAATTCGTGCTATTCGTGATTGCAGAATCATGGCTCCTCGAAGGATGAATGGAAGGAGGAATGGAGACGGTGAAGACCATGAGGATGGCATGGGTCGTGGGCATCAGCAGGTCCCACCGGTTCAGGAGCCTCAGGCACTGGAGCCAGCCGCCCATGATGAATTTCAGGCCACTATCCGATGCTTGCGCAGGCCTTGACCGCTCAGGTCAATCGGTAGGCCGTTACGCATGTTTCGTAGAATGGCAGTTCAGCAGCGGCTCGAGTCAGGGACTTCTTGAGGATGAACCCGCCAGAGTTTCTTGGGTCTAAGGTAGATGAGGACCTGGATGAGTTCGTGGATGACATTATCAAGATCACCCAAGTCATGGGGGTGAGTAGTGTTGAGTGCGTAGTGTTGGCCTCCTGCCAGTTGAAGGAGGTTGCACATATCTGGTTCAGTCAATGGAAGGATAGCAGGGTCGCCGGAGCAGGTCCGGCAACTTGGGAAGAGTTCCATGTTGCGTTCCTGGATCGGTTCTTCCCTCGGGAGATGAGGGAGCTGAAGGCAGCTAAGTTTGTAAATCTGAAGCAAGGGAGGATGACAGTACTAGAGTATTCCCTTGAGTTCACCCGCCTATCGAAGTATGCTCCTGAGTTGGTGTCACGACCCGAACATACACCCGAATCGTAGACACGGGACCTGGGACCCCAAGTCGACCCATGGCTCATGCATACAACTCATCTCATTCAATTAAGCGGAAGGATAATCATAAGGATATAGCATAAACGTACTCATAAAATAGCATTAAGAAATACCAAACATTTACACAACTGAATACTACATACTTGTCTGAAAGCCTCTAAAATATGAGATGGGTTGATGGGACAACATCCCAACTAACCCGACCAATGCAGAAACGTAAACAACATGAAAGACTGTAAAACAGCCCTCGAAATATAAGGACTCACCAACGAGCTGAAAGCATAAGTTGAGACGGCCTACGGGTGAGGATGAGCTTGAGATTCGGACCCTGTATCATGAGCTAGTTAGGGGTACCTATTCTTGACGGTAACCTTATTCAACTGCCGGTAGTTAATACACATGCGAGGGGAACCGTCCTTCTTTCGAACAAATAGAACTGGTGCACCCCATGGAGACTGGCTCGGTCTAATGAAGCCCTTGTCCAACAAATCCTTTAACTGATCCTTCAATTCCTTTAGCTCGGCTGGAGCCATCCTATAAGGAGGGATAGAAATAGGTTGCATATCTGGCAATAGATCAATACCAAAATCAATTTCCCTTTCCGGTGGGACACCTGGCAAATCCTCAGGAAATACCTCCAGGTATTCGCACACCACCGGAACTAACTGAATAGTCGGGATCTCGGACTCCACATCCTTAACCATAACTAGGTGATACATACAACCCTTAGAGATCATCTTCCTAGCCTTAAGATAGGATCCACAACTGGCTCACCGGGAAAACAAAACTCCACAGTACGGGTTCTACAATTAATCGAGGCATAACATGCAAACAACCAATCCATACCAAGAATAACATCAAAGTCAGTCATGGCTAACTCTACCAAATCTGCTGAGGTAACCTTATGAAACACAGTAATGGGCAACCTCTATATACCTTCCTAGCTACAACTAAATCACCGACTGAGCTAGACACAGAGAATGGTTCTAACAGAATTTCAGGACTAACTCCAAAACTACTAGCAATGTAAGGAGTCACGAAAGACAATGTAGCTCCCGGGTATAGCAAGGCATAAACATCCATATGAAAGACATGCAACATACCAGTGATCACGTCTGGTAAAGTCTCCTGCTCCTGGCGCGAGGCAAGGGCATAGAATCGATTTTGGTGCTAACCGCCTCCTCCACTAGTAGATGCTCCCTGTGAAGCTGAACGGGCTAGAGTTACTGTTGTCCTGGTGGTCTGTGCACGACCCCTATCATCACCTTATCTGGAATATGGGCACGCTCGGCGTATCTGCCCAGGTCTATAACACCCAAAACAGACATCTAAACCGAGCAAGCACTCCCCGGTGTGACTCTTGCCGCACTTCCCGTAGGCTGGAGAGGTACACTCTAACTGAGTGCCCCTCTAATCCCTCGACCCTGAAGCCCTGCTCCTTTGATCACCCCTGAGTCTGGAGGGAACACTAGTTGATGATGGTGTTGGGGCTGGTGATCTCTGCTGAAACTGTGGATGGTAGCCACTGCCAGACCTCTGATATGAAAACCCATGACTATCCGTCCGAGCCCTCTTTGCCTCCCTCTCCCTCGTATGAGCCACCTCAATCTGCTGGGCATAAAACACTATGCGAGGAAAGTCCATATCCTAGTGGAGCATAGCAATCTTGCAGTCCTTCTCTAAATAACTTGCCACACCATGAACAAATCGGCTTATTCGCGCCCTATGATCCAACACCAATTCTGGGCGTATTCTGACAAATGAGTTAACTCAAGCGAATACTCCAGCACTGACATCTTTCCTTGCTTGAGGTTAATAAACTCAGCTGCTTTTAACTCTCTCATTTCCCGAGGGAAGAATCTGTTAAGAAAAGCCATGTGAAACTCATCCCAGCTGATAGGGACCGCTGCCGCTTCCCTGCTGTCCTTCCATTGTTTGTACCAAATATGAGCGACCTCCTTTAGCTGATAAGAGGCCAAGTCCACACACTCCCCATTTTTCACTCCCATAACCTGAGTGACCTTCAGGATCCCCTCAATGAACTCGTGTGGATCCTCATCTACCTTCGACCCAGTGAACTCAGGAGGGTTCATCCTCAAGAGTTCTCTAATCCGAGCCACCGCCGCATTGCCATTCTGTGGAACCAACACAACAGCCTGTTGGTTGACCTGAGTGGCCAAGGCCTGCGCCAACATCTTAATCGCCGCCCAAACCTCAGCGTGGGCAGCTTGCTCTGGTGCCTGGGGCTTGGGAATAGGTGGGGCTTGCTGATGCCCATGATGATTGCCATCTTCATGGCCTTCATCATTTCCATTCCTCCTTCCATTCATTCTTCTAGGATCCATAATTCTGCAATCGCGAATTGCAAGAATTAGAAAGATGGAAAGGCCTTTCATCGCACGACATAGAACATGAAAGAAGGGAATATTTCCTAAACGTTTAGTAGCCTCTTCGTCATAGGTGTGGCGCGCTTCACACCTATGAAAAAGAATCTACCTACCGTGGCTTTCAGACACCCTAGGACACTTCAAACCTATGGCTCTGATATCAAGTTTGTCATGACCCGAACGTACACTCGGATCGTAGACACGGGACGAGGGACCCTGAGGGACCCCAAGTCGACCCATGGCTCATGCATACAACTCATCTCATTCAATTAAACAGAACGATAATCATAAGAATATGGTGGAAAGTACTCATAACTTAGCTTCAAGAAATACCAAATGTTTACACAGCTGAATATTACATACTTGTCTGAAAGCCTCTAAAACACGAAATGGGTTGATGGGACAACATCCCCAACTAACCCAACCAATGCAGAAATGTAAACAACATGAAAGTTTGTAAAACAACCCTCAAAATATGAGGACTCACCAACGAGTTGAAAGCGTAAGCTGAGACAGCCTAAGGGTGAGGATGAGCCTGAGATCCGGACCCTGTATCATGAAATGATATAGCATAGAAAGTATACGGTCAGTACGTGGAATGTACTGAGTATGCAAGGTAAGTAATACGAACATTTTAAAAGTAAAGTAAAACTCATAAATAGACAAAGGAGAAGGACATCATGCTTTCATCAAAATCTTCATAATAATCATAAGGCTCAAGGATTTCAAATCATTCATTATCATATTCGTAAATAACTTTATCATAATATAACTTGAGCCAATAATATTAACATAACAATGCATAAAAACATGTGGAACAATGGGAGGACTCGTCATAACCAACACCATCATGGTAGAGCCTTTCATGATGCCCCACTATCTCGCTCAAGTGGGCAGAGCCGACCCTGGCTTTCCAGGCGAGGGTTGTGCATAAGGCGTGATATCACATTTGAGGGGATCATTATCATAACATCATAACATTTACAACCCACGGTGGCATGTGGTTTTGAGACACCGACGTAGTCCTTTGAACGCGCACTGCTCGGTGCTAGATACGGCTCCCAAAAACATGCATATAGGCTCATACATAAATCATTAACACCATGCATAAAATTCATTGGCTAAGATATAACATTTATCATCATTGATCCCCTTTAAAACATGCTTAGCCAAGAATCAAGGCCCCTTTTATTGACCAATATTATAAATCTATAATTCATGAAATTCATTTCGTAAATCATAAAGCATTCTTCATCATGTGGGAATTTCCCAATACTTCATCATACTCATTTCTTTCAAAATATACTCATAAACATGGGTAACATAGATTCATGCATTTTCATAATCAATAAACTTAAAGTAATGAATATTCATCATAAAACCATAATTTTCATGAACTTCCACAGATGGGTATTTTGGATTCAAAATCTTGAAACATGGATTAAAGAAAATAATAATAAAACCTTCCCATCATTCAAAATTTAATAATTAAAACTCAATTAAATCATACCCATAAAGAGGAATCACATTGTCATGCTTCGGGTAAAACACTATGGAATTTGAGTAAGAGACTTTATAACTTTAATAGAAATTGGGCATGGGTGGGGAAGAATTTCACCCATTTTAAAACCCTACATACCTGGAAATAGATGGGCTTGAGGTTGCTTGAACACCCACCAAGAAATTTGAAGAAACTTTTTGGGAAGAAGGCCTTGAATCTTCCAAAACCTCTCTAGAATCTTTGCATGAGAATGAGCATGCAATGGGGACTTAACTCCTCTTATCACACTCATCAATTATCCAAAACAACATAGTTTAGGCCTTAAGGACTTAAGAAATTATGAAAATACCGTCATTAAAATGCAGGAAATTCCTGGTCGACAGTCCTCACAAGGGACCCAATGGGTCGTTGCCACAGGGCACGACTCGTTGCCTCGATCGGTTGAGTACACTGTCCAAAACTCCAAGGGAACCCCATGGGAGACTTCACGAGTCGTGAGGTCAGACCACGACTCGTGGTCAACTTTCGTGGTCTACACTGCCCATACCCATCTTGCCAAACCTCCAAGGTTGACCACGGGTGACCTCATGAGTCGTGAGGTCTAACCACGACTCGTGGTCAGGCCCGTGGCCTCCTCACTCAAACTTTGCCAAACCAAGCTCACCACGAGTCACTTCACTAGTCGTGGTCACTCTTAACGACTCACCTCACGAGTCGTTCTATGACCTGGTGCGAATTTTCTGTTTTTCTCCGTATTCACTTTCGTGTCTAATCCTTGGGTTCCCGGGGTATAACAGTTTGTGGCCAACCAGAGGGCGTGAGTGAGAAGGTTTGTGCGTGGGATAGCAAGCTACTTGGATAAGGAATGCAGGATTGCTATACTCCATCAGGATATGGACTTTCGCCGAATGGTGTTGTACGCCCAGCAGATACAGGCGGCACATTCGAGAGACAGAGAGGCCAAGAGGGACAGGACTGATGATCATAGATTTCCTCAGTTTAGGTCAGGAGGTGGGCACCATCAGCAGACCAACCAGAGAGCATCCACCCCAGCTTCATCATCCTTGAGTGTGCCATCTCAACCTAGGCACGATCAGAAAGGGCGAGCACCAAGCTCGAGGGGTCAGAGCAGCAGGTCCATAGATTTAGGTGTCCCAACTTATCAAAGATGTGGACGAGGGCATGCAGGCCAGTGCTTGGCAGGTTCGGGTTCGTGTTTCGGGTGCGGGCAACTCGAGCACATGCTTAGAGATTGTCCAGCTGAGGCCCATCTTCCAGTTCAGCAGCCCCTCCCCCATGCACAGCCCATCAGGGGGCATCTACTAGCATCGCTGGCGGGCAGCGCCAGAACAGGTTCTATGCTTTAGCCACTCGCCAGGAGAAGGAGGCCTCGCCAAATGTCGTTACTGGTATTTTACGAGTATTCCATTTTGATGTTTATGATTTGTTAGATCCAGGGGCCACCTTGTCCTTTGTGACACCTTATGTAGTCAGTATCCCGATGTCCGGTCAAAATCCTTCTCAGTTTCCACTCTTGTAGGTGACTCAGTTACAGCTAGATGGGTGTATAGAAATTGCCCAGTCTTGGTCCTCCATAAGGTCAACTCAACAGATCTGATAGAGTTAGCCATGATCGATTTCAATGTTATTCTCGGCATCGTATGCTTGTTATGCTTCCATTAATTGCAGGACTCGGTTAGTAGAGTTCAGATTCCCGGGTGAGCTAGTCTTAGAATGGAAGGGTAGTTCATTTGTGCCTGTAGGTCGCTTCGTTTCCTACCTCAAGGCCAGGAAGATGATTTCTAAGGGTAGCATGTATCATTTGGTTAGGGTCAAGGATGTTGAGTCCGATACCCCAACTATCCAGTCAATTCCAGTAGTATGTGAGTATCGAGCGGGAGATTGACTTCGGTATTGACCTCCTTCCCGATACACAGCCTATATCTATTCCTCCCTATAGGATGGCTCCAGCTGAGCTAAAAGAGTTGAAGAATCAGTTAAAGGATTTAATTTATAAGGGCTTCATTAGGCTGAGCCAGTCTCCATAGGGCACAGCAGTATTATTTGTTCGGAAGAAAGATGGTTCCCTTCGTATGTGCATTGATATCGATAGTTAAACAAAGTCACTGTCAAGAACAGGTATCCTTTACCCAGGATCGATGATTTGTTTGATCAGCTTCAGGGTGCTAAGTGTTTCTCGAAGATAGATCTCAAATCTGGGTATCATCAGCTCAGAGTTCGGGAGAGTGATATCCCAAAGACGGTATTCAAAACACGGTGTGGTCATTATGAGTTTGTAGTTATGTCTTTTGGACTAATGAATGCTCCTGCAGCTTATATGGACCTGATGAACAGTGTGTTCAAGTCATATTTGGACATGTTCGTGATCATGTTCATTGATGACATCTTGATATACTCTCGGAGCAAGGAGGAGCGTGCCGCTCACTTGAGAGTAGTTCTTTAGACCTTCAAGGACCGCCAATTGTACGCAAAGTTCGGCAAGTGTGAGTTTTGGTTGGACTCCATGGCATTCTCAGGCCATGTGGTATCTAGTGAAGGCATCAAAGTAGACTCACAGAAAATTGAGGCGGTGAAGAATTGGCCCAGAACGGTGAATCCTTTGGATATTCAGAGTTTCTTGGGCTTAGCTGGATAATATTGGAGATTTGTTGAGGGTTTCTCATCCATTGCATCTCCTTTGACTAACTTGACTCAGAAGAAGGTGAAGTTTCAGTGATCGGAGGCTTGTGAGAAAAACTTCTAAGAGTTGAAGACTCGACTTACTTCAGCACCAGTGTTGACCCTACCCGAGGATAACGATGGTTCGTGGTGTATTGTGATGCTACCAGAGTTGGACTTGGGTGTGTGTTGATGCAGCATCGGAGGGTGATAGCTTATGCCTCTCGACAGCTGAAGGTGTATGAGAAGAATTACCCGGCCCATGATCTTGAATTGGCCACGATGGTGTTCGCATTGAATAAATGGTGGCATTACTTGTATGGGGTCAATGTGGATGTATTTACGGACCACAAGAGCTTGCAATATGTGCTCACACAGAAAGATCTAAATCTTCGGCAAAGGAGGTGGTTGGAGTTACTTAAGGAATATGACATGAGTGTCCTTTACCACCCGGGCAAGGCTAATGTGGTTGAGGATGCGCTTAGTAGGCTCTCAATGGAGAGTGTGTCCCATGTGGATGAGGGAAAGAAGGAATTGGTGAAAGATATTCACCGGCTTGTAAGGTCGGGAGTTAGGTTGATCGACGCGACCGATGGCGGTGTTGTTGTACATAACAGGTCAGAATCGTCCTCGGTGGTTGATGTTAAATTCAAGAAAGATGAGGATCCAAATTTAACGAAACTAAAAGAGGTGGTGCAGAGTCAAAAGGTGGAGGTTTTCTCTCAAGGGGGGATGGTGTGTTGCGATATCAGGGTCGTCTAGGTGTCCAGAATGTGGATGATTTGATAGTTCGGATATTACAAGAGGCTCATGGTACCAGATATTCTATTCATCCAGGATCCACGAAGATGTATTGGGACTTGCGAGAAATCTATTGGTGGGATGATATGAAGAAGGATATTACAGAGTTCGTAGCAAATTGTCCAAACTGCTAGCAAGTGAAAGTCGAGCATCAAACACCGGGAGGCATACTTTAGGATGTTACCGTTCCCACTTGGAAGTGGAAATAAATCAACATGGACTTCATTACAGGTCTACCTCGTACTCGCCGACAATACGACTCCATTTGGGTAGTGGTGGACAGGTTGACCAAGGCTTCACACTTCCTACCGGTCAAGACCACGAATTCAGCAGATGATTATGCTAAGATGTATATTCGGGAGTTGGTTCGGCTTCATGGAGTGCCCTTATCTATTATTTTGGATCAAGGTACTCAGTTTACTTCCTAATTCTGTCGTTTGTTTCAAAAGGGGCTTGGGACTCAAGTTAAGCTAAGCACAGCTTTTCATCCTCAGACAGAAGGCCAAGCAGAACGAACCATTCAAACCCTCGAGGACATGTTTAGGGCATGTGTTATGGATTTCAAAGGTATTTTGAATGATCATTTGCCATTGATCGAGTTTTCTTATAATAACAGTTACCACTCCAGTATCTAGATGGCACTGTTCGAGGCTTTGTATGGGCGAAGATGTAGATCTCCCATCGGATGGTTCGAGGTTGGGGAGGCAGCTATGATAGGACCAGATTCTGTTCATGAGGCGATGGTGAAGGTTCAGTTGATAAGGGATCAGTTAAAGACCACTCAAAGTTGTCAAAGATCATATGTTGATGTGAGGAGAAGAGATTTGGAGTTTGATGTGGATGACTGGGTGTTTCTAAAGGTATCCCCCGTGAAGGGAGCCATACGGTTCGTAAAGAAGGGTAAACTCAGTCCCCGCTATATTGGCCCCTACTGGGTTGTGAGAAGAGTTTGGTAAGGTGGCGTATGAGTTGGACTTGCCTTCAGAATTGGCTTTAGTTCATCCCGTGTTCCATGTATCGCTTTTGAAGAAGTTCTTGGGTGATCCAGCCTAGGTGGTTCCGGTAGACAACGTTGGTGTGAAAGACAGCTTCAGTTATGAGGAAATTCCAGTTGAAATTTTTGATCGACAAGTTTGGAGGTTGAGGAACAAAGAGGTAGCTTCACTTAAGGTTTTATGGAGGAATCAGTATGTTGATGGAGCTATGTGGGAGGCCAAAACGGACATGATGGCTAGATATTCACATTTGTTCTCTACCGGCTTAGTTCCGACTTGAGGTATCAATTTTGCCCTAAGATTCTATCTAGTTTTCATGTTCAGTTCATATGTGCAAGTTTCTTTTATGTGTATGAATGTGTATATGAGGTCTGAATTCAGTTCAGCTATATAATCCTTTTCGAAGGTAGTAATTTCATGAAAATTTCAGTTAAAATAATCAGTATATGGCCATGATAAGTTGTATGATTCTATTTTCTACTTGTTTCAAACATTCAAGGACGAATGTTCCCAAGGGGGAGATATTGTTATACCCCGAGAATTCAAGAATCGGACCCGGGAGTTGAAACGGAGAAAAACAGGGAAAATGTTGTAGCAGTGCAGGACAAGTCGTTGGATGACCCGTCAGGGGACCTCACGAGACATCAAGTGACTCGTGGGAAGGCCTGGAAGGATGAGGGACTCGAGATCACCACGGGAGATGTAACGACTCGTGGTCAGCCACCACGAGTCATCATGTCAATCGTGGGGTGATTCTAGAGGAAGATTGGAAAACTGATCCGGTGCACTTGACGAGAGGTGGCAACGAGTCGTGGCTGCTGGGTACGAGATGTCATGTCACTCGTTAGGAGCCCCGGCAGACCAGTTATCAAATGAACTTGATGAGCGAACCAACGGATCGTGAGCCCTGGTGACGAGTCGTCGGGTCGTCCATTAGGACCCCCTGACAGTTAATTTCAGCGAATTCAGTAAGGGCTTTTCCGTAATTCCTAAGTTCTAAGAGCCTATATTACGTTGTTTTAAGCTCATATTAGAGGGGTTTTAGCAAAGAAAAACCTATCTTAGGCCATTTCTCTCATGCATGCAAGGTTTGGGGCTTGAACGGAAGAATCAAGGTGAATTCTAAAGGTTTTCAAGGGGAATATCAACTAGGCAATTAGGAAGAGTTAGACATCTTCAATCCCAGGTATGTAAGGCTATGTGTGGGTGCCTCCTTCCACACCCATGCCCATTCCCTATCAAATTTTGATTTGTTTGTAATGATCAAGTATGGGGTTTCATTCAATTGCATGATTCTTACATCTCTATTCATGGGTATGATTAAATTGAGTTGATATTGATGATTTACCAAGTGTGGGTGGATTCTAACTTAATTGCTTTTACAAAATGGTTTTTCTAAAAATTGAATCTAAAACGCCTATGTGTGGATAGTTCATAATAGAAGTGATTGTGGGAGAATATGATGATGATGGAAAAGATGATGAAAGGCATGTTTCAAACCTTACCCATAATTTTGATGATGTTTTCAAAGAAGATTAAATAGACCCAAGTATGGTAGAGCTTTGGGTGATGCCCATATGATGTTTTCTAATAGTGATTTTCCCCGACATGAGCTTACCACATGGTTGAGATGAAATTTTCCTTTAACTTTTATTATGAATTCTAGCTTGTGGTATGTTTCAAAGTAAAGCCTTCTATATGCGTAAACCCTTAATTGATATGCATATTATTGTCGAGCTTTGTCAAGGACAATGTCAAGCTTCCTTTCACATGATTATTGAGTCTAGGCATTATTTCATTTTAAGCTTTGCCAAAACGACATTGTTGAGCTTCTTATTTATATGATGTCTAGTGTATGCATGACTTCATAATGAGCTTTGTCAATAGATAATGTTGAGCTTCGTTTCATACGATGTTGATTTTATGCATGATTTCATGTTGAGCTTTTGTCACTAGACAATGTTGAGCTTAGTATTTATATGATGTAGAGCATTGCATGTTTTGGGAGAAGAGTCTAGCACCGAGCGGGCTAAGGGTCGATAACCCTATGCCCCAGAACTACGCGCCAACGTAGGTTGATTCTATTATATTATTGGGACCTCCCTTGTGAGCTATCCCCGACCCGATTAGGCCTTTCAGCTTGATATCGATATCATGGTAGCGTCCTTAGCCCTGGCAAGCTTTTGGACGGTTCTTCCCACTTGAGTGTAATAGTCGGAACCACGTAAGCTCTATTGTGGTATGTCGATTAAGTGGCGAGCCCCCACTGTCTATATCATTCGAAATTGCATATACATTGCTCATAATAATTATCTTATGCATGCATGTCCAAAAAGCAAGGTTTGACTCATTGTTCAACTTTTGATATAAATGTTATGATTTAGGTTTGAGTCATTCGAGTCAGTTATGAGGTTTTAAAGACATGCATGAATACGTTATGATAAGAGTACGATTTCAGAATGAATGCATATAGTCTTCTACTTACTCTTAAAAGGTTATTATATGTATGAATGGTTTTAAATGATTTATGTTACCAAAGCGGTTTTATTTACCTTGCATACTCGGTACATTCCACGTACTGACCGCATACCTTCTATGCTGCATCGCTTCATGATACAGGATCCGTATCACAGGTTCAGCCGCGTTCGTGGTCGTGTATCAGAGTTAGCACCTGTTAGATTGGTGAGTCTCATCTTTTGAGGACTAGACTTTCAGTTACCTTAGATGTATTTTCAGTTTCATTATTTCTGAGCTAGTTGGGAGTGTCGTCCCATTAGCTCGTCCAGATTAGAGGTTATCAGACTTAGACATGTATTCAGCTTCAGACGTTCATTTTGTTGTTATGTTAAGTTAGGCTTCCACTGAGTTTATGATTATGTTTCTTCATGTTTATTGGCTGAGTTAGTTAAATTCTTATGTTGTGGGTTGACTTGGGGTCTCTCGGGGTCCCTTTTCCCATGTCTACGATCCGGGTCTCCTCTCGGGTCGTGACAACCCCGTATAAATAGTGTCTCCAAATCTTCCAGGAAAATACTATCGCCTCCAATTCAAGATTGTGGATTGGGTAATTCTTTTCATAAACCTTCAACTTCCTGGAAGCATATGCTATATCCTTGCCATGCTGCATCAATACACAACCAAGGCTGATCCTCGAAACATCACAAACACCACAAACCCGTCGGTACCTCGGGTAGGGTTAACAACGATGCTAAGGTGAGTCGAGTCTTCAACTCTTGGAAACTTCTCTCACAAGCATCCGACCATTGGAATTTTACTTTCTTTTGGGTCAATTTGTTCAATGGCGCTACAATAGATGAAAACACCCCAACAAACCTTTGATAAAAACCCGCTAAGCCCAAGAAGCTCCTGATATCTAAAGGATTCACCGGTCTAGGACAATTCCTCACCGCTTCTATCTTCTTAGAATCCACCTTTATACCCTCACTTGACACCACATGGCCCAAAAATACCACTGAGTTCAACCAAAACTCGCCTTTACTAAATTTAGCATACAATTGGCGATCCTTGAGAGTCTGTAGCACCACCCTCAGATGAGCGGCATGCTCCTCCTTGCTCTGAGAGTATATCAAGATGTCGTCTATAAACACAATAATGAACATATCCAGGTATGTCTTGAACACCCTGTTCATCAAATCCATAAAAGCTGCAGGAGCATTCGTTAGTCCAAAAAGCATAACTACAAACTCGTAATGACCATACCGAGTCCTGAAGGCTGTCTTCGGGATGTTACTCTCCCGAACCCTAAGCTGATGGTATCTAGATCTGAGATATATCTTTGAAAAGAACTTGGCTCCCTGAAGCTGGTCAAACAAATCATCAATTCTGGGGAAAGGAACCTGTTCTTAATGGTGATCTTGTTCAATTGTCGATAATCAATACATATACGAAGAGAACCATCTTTCTTGCGGACGAAGAGAACTGACCCCATGGGAATTTGCTCGGTCTAATAAAACCGTTGTCTAGGAGATCCTTCAACTGCTCTTTCAACTCCTTTAGCTCGGTTGGAGCCATTCTGTAAGGAGGAATAGAGATAGGCTGTGTATCAAGAAGAAGGTTAATACCAAAATCAATCTCCCGCTTGAGAGGGATTCTCGATAGATCTTCTGAGAAGACTTCTGAATATTCACATACTACTGGAACTGACTGGATAGTGGGGGTCTCATACATAACATCCATAACCCTAACCAGATAGTACACGCAACCCTTAGAGATCATTTTTCTAGCCTTGAGGTAGGAAATGAAATGAGCTACAGGCACAGCTGAACTACCTTTCCATTCTAAGACTGGCTCACCTGAAAATCGAAACTCTACCACATGGGTTCAACAATTAACTAAGGCATAACATGCAAGTAGCCAATCCATGCTGAGGATAACATCAAAATCGGTCATGGCTAATTCTACTAAATCTGCTGTGGTGATTTTCTAAAGAACTGTGACTAGAAAATATCTATATACCCATCTAGCTATAATTGAATCACCGTCTGGAGTAGAGACTGAGAAGGATTCTGATAGGATTTTGGGACTGACTCCGAAACTACTAGCAACATAGGGCATCACAAAAGACAAAGTATCCTCTGGATCTAATAAAGCATATACATCAAGGTGGAAAACTCATAACATACCAGTGACTACATCTGGGGAAACCTCCTGCTCCTAGAGGGATGCTAGGGCATTGAATCTGTTCTTGCGTTATTCGCCACCTGTACTAGTAGATGCATCCTACTGAGATGGGTGTGCTGGTGGAGCTGATGAACTGGAAGCTGGGCCTCGGCCCCTATCATGGCCTTGTCTAGCTACTGGGAAATCTCTAAGCATATGTCCAGGCTTTTCACACCCCAAGCAAGCACCTGTACACGCCAAATACTGACCCGTGTGTCGCCGGCCACATCGGTCACAAACTGGATGCTCTGACCCCTAGAGCTTGATGCTCGTCCCCTATGGTTGTGCCTAGGTCTGTATGGAACACTCATAGAGAAAAAGTCTAGGGCTGAAGATCTCTGGTGAGACTGCTGTCGCTGCCCACCACCTGGTCTCGGCTGAGAGAATCTATAATTTCCTGTCCTAGCCCTCTTGGACTCTCTCTCCCTCAGATGCGCCATATCCATCTATTGGGCATACAAAACTATTCGAGAATAATACATATCTTTGATATGGAGCATGGCGATCCTGCAATCCTTGTCCAGGTAGTCCTCCACTTCATGAACAAATCTGCTCACTCGAGCTCTCTAATCAACCACGAGTTCTGGTGCATACTTGGACAGATGAGTGAACTCTAGGGAATATTCTTGCACTGTCATCCTTCCTTGTTTTAGATTCAAAAACTAGACTGCTTTCAGCTCATGAGGGAAGAACCGATCTAGAAAAGCAATGTGAAACTCATCCCAACTGATTGAGTTATGGTCGTAGGATAGTTAAATTTGGAACATATTGATAACGATTAGTTTGAAATCACTCATTAGACCTGACCCAGTAATTGAGGACAGCCATCCAGTAGGGACAAACCAGTCATTCACATGAACTCTAATTATCAGTTCTACAAATAGGCATTGGAATTGTTCACGTGTGTATACCCGAAGTAGTTTTGAACCCATGGGGAACACTTACCCTAGTTGTTTGTGAATCTTCATTTAAATCACAAATATAATTTTATTTTAATATTGTTTTCTTCAAAACCCCCCAATTTGGAGATAACTCACCTACAAGTTCAAATTACCAACATTAGTCTAGATCTTACCCTATTCCCTATGGGATCGACCCCAACCTTTTAGTTGGTTCTTTATTGACAATGTCCTCTTAATACTTTATCATAAAGTGTGAGTTTGAGCGTTATCAGACCCGTAACAGGATTGTACGGGTCGTATCTTCACTCATATAATGCTTGGAAACTTCTATTTTTGTTAAGTGTTGGAAGCTAGTACGACTCGTACCATGAACCTATGAGTCATATTGTCTTCTCGTGGTTTGATCCTTAGAGTTCTATCTTTCTCTGAATAATTTCACGAGTGGCTTGGTACGAATCGTACCTGCATCCCACAACTTGTGACTTCCAGTCGCACATTGACGTCTTCCCTCTTCTGAACTTTACCACAGCTCCCTGGTATAGGTATTAGGTAGATATCACGATCCGTGGTTACTACCTATACTTGGAGACTTGTCCTGTGCAGCATCTTCCGAACTTTGCTACAACTACTATGGTATGACTAATACCAGGATGGTACAACTCGTACTATAAGTCATACTTTTCCTTTGCCTCAAATAAATGTTCTGGACTTTTTCACGACTCTTAGTACGGCTTGTGCCAAGATGGTATGGCTTGTACCAGGATGGTACGACTTGTACTGAGGTTCGTACTTAGCCCTTTTCTATTGTTTTGTCCTTTTTTTGCACATTTCAACTCCAACATCTATCTTCCCTGAAAACAATGTAAAAGTGCATCATATCCATATAAACACACCTAAGTCCATGCTTATTTCCTCATTTTTAAGCATCGTAAGTGTTGAAATCCCACAGCACATCATGACCACTACAGCGAAGAGTATAATCCAATAAGCAGGCTAGTTACACCTGAGTAGAGTTGAATTTCCTGGAACGTTTAATGTGTAATAGCGTTTTAGACTGGTTACATGT
Source organism: Datura wrightii (assembly GCA_035772735.1). Classification (NCBI taxonomy): domain Eukaryota; kingdom Viridiplantae; phylum Streptophyta; class Magnoliopsida; order Solanales; family Solanaceae; genus Datura; species Datura wrightii. The sequence goes on along the minus strand of JASDFA010000027.1, from coordinate 25,348,960 downwards.
TGTTGTTCGCATTCTTATATGTTATTATGTAAGATTGGTCGATGTGCCTACCAGAACTGTGTATCATACTGACGCTACTCCTGCACTTCTTTTCTGAGTGCAGAATTTGATCCAAGAAGCTCTTCTCGCCCTTACATATAAAGCAGCATAAGTTTCATTTTGAAAGGTGAGCGATCACAAGACGGGCAGTCCTACTCCTCCGCTGAAGATGTATCTCCTCCGGAGATTTTAGTTTCTTTTATTTTCTAGATTTATCACTCCTAGCATTGTACGTCGACATCTAAAGTGCAATGACATTCGAATCTTTGGAATGTTGTTTTTTTTAGTTGGTTGTTATCATTTCGAAATATTTCATTCCATTCCATCATTAAAGTCATATTTCTCTTCTGAATGATTGATGTCGGGGCATTAATGGGAAACGTTGGTTCGCCTACCGGGGTTAGTGTGGGTTTCAATCATGGTCATTTGGGTCTTGACAAGTATATTTATTGCACAATAATTTTGTGAAATAGTACCTTTTGCAAGAATATCAAAGTGAGGCTGAATTAATGGATTATTGTAGGTTTTGTTAGCTAAAGTTATCTTGTCGTTGCCTCCTATCCCTTCAATAGAGATAACTTCCAGTTCCCTTTCTTCTTGACCAAATTGATCCTACATTATCTCGAATTTCCCTACATCATCTAGAGATATATAGGAAGGAGACAAATTTTATGCTTTCATATCTTAGAGGTTGTTGTACTTGCCCCTATTTCTATCCAATACTTCATGGTGGAATCAATGCATTCTACTTCTTGTTCCAATAAGAAATTTAGTTCTCATATAGTAGTGATTCGTTCTTGATCTGCAGTTTCTGCAAAAAAAAATCTTGATCTCGAGTCAACCATATCTTTTATGGTGCACGCTAACTCTAGGAGTTCAGCTTCCAATATTTTCAATACGTCAAGATCGCCTTTGATTGTTATATTGAATGGTTTATCCATAATAACTCTCAAAGATTCAATCTTTTCATAGAACAATTGCAAATCACATCCCGTAATTTGCATTGATTGTTATATGGGTTCTCATAAAGCAAGTAACAGCAGACTAAATCATGCTCCTATTTGTCTCTTCATCTTATGTGTTTTATATAGTATCTTCTTTCTTCCTAAACCCAAAGGCTAATTCATAGAAAGGAAAACTCTCAAATTTGATAGTTTGCCAATTTCTCAAATAAAAAATAGAAAAAGGCAAAATTACCTCTTTTTTCAAATAAACAAATAGAAAGACAAATATTGCAGATTTTAGGACCAAAGTCTTCTCACTTGGTTTGAAACATTAATCCTTATCCAGTTGTCCCTGAGGATTTATTGAAGAAAAACTCTTGCAGCCTTTTTCCTCGCCATGATTCATACCTTAAGCGAGAAGGAAGAAGTAAAAGGAAAAAAAAGCGAAATAAAAGGTTAAAGAACATCCAATGAAGGATCAAGATGTCTCTTGCTTTACACCAGAACCCTTGAAAATGCAAATATTAAACTCAGATATAAATCTAACAAAATAGTCCACAAAAGTTCAATTGTTAACTTTTTCAAATCTCAATTCAAACTCACATGACAATAGGAAGAACTCTTGAACACCATCTTATGTTCAGAAATCACTCATTAATATATTGACGAAGCATGCAAATATTAGAGAAGTAATGGACTGCATGAAACTTATTATCCATTGAGTTTCGAACAGTATACATAGTCGAGCATTTTTCGATTATAAAAAAAAGTGTGTTATTTGACAGTTTCAATAGTTCACATTATCAGAAACACACAGAAAGAGCCTCTTCAATGTTGACATGTTTGATGCTAACTCTCTAGAAAAATATGGAGGAGCAGGAATTAAATGGAGAAACTTTATGGATAGTAAAGTCCTTTGTAATGAAAAGCTTTCAGCACAAAAATAAAGGAAAAATAATCAAATCCAATGACAAGATACTCTAGGCACATCAAACATAATGTTAAGGTGGGGATTAACAATGAAACGTAAAAGAAAACTATTCAAACTCTCTCTACTTTTGAATATGTTTTTCAAGTTTGATGTTTTATCTCCCATCTTTCTGATAGTATTATGAGCTTCCTAGACCGAAAAAAAGAAGAAAATCAGAAGCTGAGAAATTTCACCGATCAAACTAGAAGAAAACCAGAACTATTCTAGGCACCCATTTTCTTGAAATACCGAAATCAAAGTTTCAAATTCTCCCTAATGAACTTCTCCAGCTGAGAAATGTCACCGGTCAAACCAGAAACTTCAACAATAATACAACATTTAGTACTTTTTTTATACACAATAACACATAACTTTAAACTATTAAAAAAACAAAAATGAAGAAGATCAATAATTATTCAATTTACATGATCGAGAGAAATAAAACAAAATAATCAAATGAAGTATGCACGTAAACAACCGCAAAATTATTAATTTATGAGGATATGAGTATACATACCTTAAAAATAAGAATAATATAAAGAAAAGAACTATTTACCTAAAGGTACAATTACAAGCAATAAATCTGTAACGCATATGGTTTGAAACACTAAAAAAATATAATAATAATAATAATAATAATAATAATAATAACAATAATAATAATAATAATAATAACAATAATAATAATAATAATAATAATAAGAAGAAGAAGAAGAAGAAGAAGAAGAAGAAGAAGAAGAACAACAACAACAACAACAATATAAAATTTAAAAAAAAAAAACAAAGAGAAAAATTAAAGGCAAAAAAAATACCATACCTTGATATGTTGATTTTGGCACAAAGACAATATTTGAGATATTTTTTAAGACAACAGTGAATGAAAAATAGAATAGGGAGAGATTAGGAGACTGGCGTAAACATTGAGAAGGAAAATATTAGATGTAAGGTGAATTCAACACATTAATAATTTCAAATTAAACATCTCCGAATATTGAAGGCAGAAGTGTAATAAAGATACATATGAAAGCAAAAGTTTCATACCTGTTGTTGCCTCAGGAATTGTTCTTTTTCAGGTACTTTGTACATCCTTTTTCTAATTTGTTTGAAAAATTACTCTTCAAGTATTTGAATCTAGGGAAAAATTACTCTGCAGAACATTAATTTTATTGTTATGTATTTGGATTGTTGAAGGGTAAAAATTATCGTTGTATGCTTTCAAAAATTTGAGCACCGGCAAGTCGGTTACCAATGAAATCAAGGAACCTCCCGTTGACTTCCTGGACCCTTCTTCTGGTTAATTTTTATTTTCCCCTAAAAGTTGATGTAATTGTGGGAGGAAAAGACTCGTGGAGGGATGATTTAGTTGTAGAATTTTTGAGAGGAAGGTTAATGATAATTGGTGAATAAAAAAGGGGAAGAGCAAGGGTTTTTTTTGAAACAGCGCAAATTATTTTTTTAATTGCTCTGTGTGTTTGGTAAAAATAAATGATAATTAATGAATTTATTAAGAAAAATAAACTGGTAGAATTAAAATGAAAAAATAGACCCAAAAAAATCAAAAAAAAATATAAATATGTCACATCAGCAATCAAATGTCTTCCTTTATATATATATATATATAAGAAGCTAATTTTTACCTTCTTATCGATGTATCTAAAAAAATTATTTACATCATCAAATAGTGCAATAAATGAGTAATAACATATACAATATTAATTTAGTCTATATATAATGCATCAACACATATTATTACATTGAATACATACATTATATAGATACATTGATAGGAAACTAATCTTTTAGAATTAGATTTATCAACTCTGTATTTAAATATTTAATCAATTGTATATCGTCTCATCGTCGCAACCATAGTTGCTTTATCCTTGTATGTATGAGCTTCTCTCACTTCTTTTTGTTTATGATCTGAAATTACAAAATCAAACTAATTATTGTGTATCAATAGTGGTTCATCTGATACAGACAGAGTAATAGCTAATGTATCCATTGAATTCGCATGATGCACTTCTTCCGAACAACCAACCGGCATAGCATTAACCGAAAAATTAACATTCACAATATCGCTTTTCTCTAGCAACTTATCTGATACATCGATACATAATGGATATAATTCAAAATCTCTATTAAATTTCTTTAACTCAACATACAACCTCATTCCCATATCGTTTCATATTTCCATTGGCATGAAATTACCTTCAATAATGTATCTTATTTGAATTTTTTTAACTGTATTATCAATACCCAATTATTTCACAATCACTCCAAAAAGTTCTTGATATGAAACTGTAACACCTCAAAAGTTCCTAAGACTAGATTCGGGATTGAAAATATGATCAGCAGAAAAAATTTAAAAAATATCTCAGAACGACTCATTGTACGAAACGTGGTGAGAAGTAACGGGTCGTAGGACTGAGTTGTGGTAAGTTTTTGATTGACAGGTTCTAGACCAATGAGTCAAGGTACGACCCATTGGTTGATTTAACGGCTCATGGTCACGAGTCATGATCAGTATCTACAGAAAAAGACACAATAGCAATAGGTCATGTTACGACTCATAGGTCCCTGTGACGGGTCATTGTTTGGAGTTGTCATTTATTTATAGGATGTCGGGGTTGGATTATACGAGTCGTGGTATGACTCATTGTAGGAAACAACAAGTTGTGGTTTGTACTCATAGAAAGGAGCAGAGAAGTTGGAAGCAGTAGCAACGAATGGGTCCAACGACCCGTTGTTTGGGTCCGTTGGGAGGATTCCAGAAACTATGCATGTGGTCGGTGGTGACAACAAGAGGAAGTGACAAGTCATTGTAACGAGTAACGATTCATCCTGTCTAGAAAATTCTAATTCTCCTCCTCACGTCATCATATGAATTCTGCAGGCTCTGAGCTATTTTCAATCTTTTTCTAATGAGTTGCACTTTCTGCGTATCTTCATAAAATGAGTCTGGTCCTATCAAGGTAGCTTCGCCAACTTCAAATCACCCTATAGGAGACCTATACCTTCTATCATATAATGCCTCAAATAGGGCCATCTGAATATTGGAGTGGTAGTTGTTGTTGTATGCAAACTCGGTGAGAGGTAGGTGATCATCTCAACTTCCCTTGAAGTCGATCACACAAGCTCTCAGCATATCCTCTAAGGTATGAATAGTGCACTCAGCTTGTCCATCTTTCTGAGGGTGAAAAGTTGTACTGAGTTTGACCTGAGTACCCGAGTCCTTTTTGAAATGACTTTCAGAAATACTAGGTGAACTGGGTACCTCAATCTAAAATAATGGACAAGGGAACCCCATGCAGTCTGACTAACTCCCAGATGTACAGCCTAGCATAATCCTCAGCTGAGTCTATAGTTTTAACTGCGATAAAATGTGCTGACTTAGTCATCCGATCTACTATCACCCAAATGAAATCATGTTGCTGATGAGTACAAGGTAGACCTATAATAAAGTCCATATTCACCTCTTCCCACTTCCACATGGGTATGATGATATCCTATGTCATACCCCTAGGTCTCTGATATTCAACTTTAACCTGCTGGCAGTTCGGACACAGTCATGATTTCTGCAATGTCCCTCTTCATGACGTTCCACCAGTAGATTTTTCGTAGGTCACGGTACATCTTAGTGGCACCTGAATGAATAGAATACCTGGAGTTGTGGGCTTCTGCCAGTATTCGTTGTCTCAAGTCATCTATGGCGGGAACACAAAGTCTGTTCTAGTAACAAAGCACACCATCTCCCCCTTTGGAGAAAACCTCCACTTTCTTTCTTAGAACTGCTTTTTTAGGTTGAGCAATATGGGATCGTCATCCTTCTTTGACTTAACCTCAACAACTAATGAAGTTTCTAACCCACTTTGCAGTACTACTCCGCCCTCAGCTGAATCCACCAACTACACCCCCAACCGAGCTAACCTGTGAATATCTTTTGCTAGCTCTTTTCTGCCCTCTTCAATATGAGCAATGCTCCCCATGGACATTCGTCATAAGGCATACGCCACCACATTTTCCTCACCTGGGTAGTACAGAACTTTCATGTCGTAATCCTTCAATATTTCCAACAACCTTCTCTGTTGAAGATTCAAGTCCTTCCAACTGAACACATATTGAAGGCTCTTGTGATCAGTGAAAATATCCACGTAATCCCCATAAAGATAATGCCTCCATATTTTCAAAGCAAAAACCACTGCTACTAGTTCCAGATCATGAGTCGGATAACTCTTCTCATGAACCTTGAGTTGTCTAGAGGATAAGCTATCACCTTACCCCACTGCATCAGAACACAACGGAGTCCAACTCTGGAAGCATCACAATAGACCACGAATCCATCTATTCCTTCTGGTAAGGTCAAAACTGGAGTTGTAGTGAGTCGAGTCTTCAACTCTTGAAAACTCTTCTCATATGTATCTGACAACTGAAACTTCACCTTTTTCTAAGCTAGTTTAGTCAAAGGGGACTTGATAGAAGAAAATCCTTTTACAAATCATTGATAATAACCGGCTAGACCCAGAAAACTCCTAATATCTGTTGGGGAAGTGGGTCTCGACCATTCTTTTGCTGCTGCTATCTTTTGAGGATCTACCTGAATACCCTCACCTGAAACCACATGACCGAGGAAAGCCACAAACTTCAGCTAGAATTCACATTTTCTGAATTTAGCGAACAGCTGGCAGTCTCTGAGATTCTGCAACACTATCTTCAAATGGTTAGCATGCTCCTTCTTATTTTTGGAGTACACCAAAATGTCGTCTATGAACACAATGATGTACATGTCTAAATACTATTTGAATACCCTGTTCATCAGGTCCATGAAAGCTGCAGGGACATTGGTTAGTCCAAAGGACGTAACCACAAATTCATAGAGACCATACCATGTTTTGAAGGCTATTTTCGATATATCATATTCCCTAACCCTAAACTGATGATACCCCGACCTAAGATCTACCTTGGAAAAACAACTGGCTTCCCAAAGATGATCGAACAAGTAATCAATGCTGGGTTGGGGATACCTGTTCTGAACTGTAACCTTGTTCAGTTGACAGTAGTCAATACACATTCTGAGAGTATCTTCTTTCTTTCGCATGAATAACACTAGAGCACCCCATGGAGAGATGTTGGGCCTGATGAAATCATTATCTAAAAGGTCTTTCAGCTATTCCTTCAACTCCTTAAGCTCAGTTGGAGCAATTTTGTAAGGAGGAATAGAGATAGGCTGAGTTTCTGGAAGAAGGTATATGCCAAAGTCTATTCCCGCTCGGGAGGGACTTCGGGAAGATCTTCGGGAAACACTTCAGGAAATTCGCTGACAACTAGAACTGACTGAATAGTTGGGGTCTCGCAGCTAGAATCTTTGACCCGACTAGGTTATAGATGCACCCTTTCGAAATGAGCTTCCTCGCCTTAATGTAAGAAATAAACCGACCCTTAGGTGCTGAAACACTACCCATCCATTCTAAGATTGTCTTATTGGGAAACTGAAACCTGACGACTCTAGTTCTGCAGTTGACTGAGCCATAACCAGAATGTATCCAATCCATGCCAAGAATGAGGTCAAGATCGACCATGTCTAGCTCTACTAGGTCAGCTGGAATAATTTTACTCAATACTAAGACTGCGTAGTTTCTATATACCTGGCTGGCTCAAACTGACTCACCAACTAGGGTAGAGACTGAGAATGGTTTCGAGAGGACTTCCGAACTAATTTCAAACTGAACAGCGACATAAGGAGTCACGAATGATAGTGTGGCTCCAAGATCTAGTAGGGCATATACATCTAGATGAAAGAGCTATTACATACCCGTGCCCACGTCATGTGAGCTCTCCTAATCCTGACGAGAGGACAAGGCATAAAAATGATTTTGGCATTGACCGCCATCCGTACCTGAAGTATTACCCTACTGAGAAGGATGGCCTCCTGGGGCTGCTAAAGTGGTACACTGTGTCTTCCCCCGCTCTGCTAACGGATGCTCGTTTAGCCTGTGACCCAACTGCCCATATGCGAAGCAACCCTCCTTGCCCATGCAGCATTCACCTGAATGGTTCTTGCCATACTTAGCACAAGCTGGGAAATGGTTGCTGGAACTGTAACTCTAGGACTGAGAGCCAGATGATCCGCCCTTCCGATCCTTACGGGACTGGAAAGTAAGGCTGGCTGATGTGGGTTCTTGAGTCCTCTATTGCTGCTGTTGTGGGCGACTACTACCGCCAGACCTCTGGTGTCCATAATCCGACTGACCTATTCTAGCTCGCTTGTTCTCCCACTTAATATCCTTCAAATTCTCTTCCTCAATCTTCTTAGTATGAATGATGATGCTAGAGAGCTCAAATTCCTTGATGAGCATCGCGGTTCTACACTCCTTAAGTACCAAGTCTGACACTCCATTAACGAATTTGAGCATGTGAGCCCTTGGCTCGGCTACCATCTCTAGAGCATACCTCAACAACTCAATGAACTCTAACGCATACTCCTCCACGATTTTGTTACCCTTCTTTAAGTTCATGAATTTAGCGACCTTGGCCTCCCTCAATTCCCGAGGAAAGACATCTAGAAATGCATTCGTGAACTCATCCCACTCTACTGGCCCTACTTCTGTTGGCCTCCCTTCCTTCCATTATTGTACCAAATCTGAACCACCCTTTTCAAATGGTAGGCAGCTAGATCAACACTCTTCATGGAACTAACACTCATAATCTGGACGATCTTCCGCACCTCATCCACAAACTCTTATGGGCCCTCTCCCACCTTGGATCCATGGAAAGCTGGAGGATTTATTCGGGTGAAGTCCCGAACCCTAGAAGTTGTTGTTGACGCATTTACGTTCACTGGAACCACCTACTAGTTCACTTGGTTGGTCACCGTTTGAGCCAACAACTGGATTGCCGTTTGGAATTCTACTGAGGATACTTGATCGTCCGAAGGGGCTGCTGGAGTTGGTGGGGTAGGTCGGCATTGCCAGCCCTCCTTCCATTTCCTGGTCTTGGAGGCATAGTTTTTTCACTGAAACGAATAAAGCACAAGTTAGGAGGACATTTTGGGATTCAACTTCTACGCACAATAAGGAGTATGAACAAAAGGGAGTTTTCCTAATAACATCTTGTAGCCTCCTCGTTATAAGTATGGTGTGCTTCACTCCCGTGAAAAGAACTATACTTGACGTGGCTTTCAGACATCCTAGGATACTCTAAACCTAGTGCTCTGATACCAAGTTTGTCATGACCCAAGTCTGCACCCTGAATGGGACACGGTACTTGGAGCCACAGGTGACCCCAAGCTAACCCATGGTCTAACATTGCACTTCTAAACTAAGTAAACATGAGTAGAAGTTGTATAAAAATAGTTATCTAAGAAATACTTTTTGAAAAGATTAAACATATTAGAAAAAACAATACTGAACAACTGTGTTTGAAAGTCAACTACTAACTGATGAGTTGCTGGGACAAGCCCCCAGCTAACTATAAAATCTGATTGAAAAGAAACTAACTGAAACCAAATATCCTCCTCAGAAGGTGAGGACTGACCAAATGGACTGTTGCTGCTGAAATCACCATAGGGAACTACTGACGATGCTGAGAATGAGAACCTGCGCCTGTATCATGATATGATACAGCATAGAAAGTATGCATTAGTACTTTGAATGTACTGAGTAAGTGAGATATACAGTAATCATGGAAAAATAAGCACTGAACTGAAATAACATGAAATGACCAACTGATACTGAATACTGCTGAAAGTTGAGCTATAACAGATATGGTCAATAATGACCCTGACTGACGATCATAAACATGTTCTGGAACTGAGCTACAGAACTGAGCTAAACTGTACTAAACTAAAACTATACTGACAAGTGGGAGAGTTTATAACTGACATATAACCACGTAAGCTAAACATGCATTTTGATGTATACATTCCATCAGAGAAAGCCCACTGTACCTTGCCAGGGTATAGTGGTTGAGCTAGGTGATCACAAGTCTGAGCCCTTTGGGCCAATAACCTATGGTGGAAACATAGTTCTGGGAACCTGGGTACACTGAAACCCCGGTCCGCTCAGTGCTAAGCACTACTCCCACTGGATAGTCCTAACTTGACTACTAAGTTGATAGCTCGAAGCTGGGTCCAGGAATACGTCAGAAATACTTATTTGGAAGTAACCTGAGACTTTGTAGGACCGAATAACTAAAAACTGGTGTTCTAAGACTAGTCAGAGCTGCTTATCTAGAAGCATTATAACCATCTAAAGAACTAACTGAAAACTGATACTGGTGGTTCTAAGACTGGTCAGCCGCTTATCTGGAAGCGTCGTAACTTTCTAAAGAAATAACTTATAACTGAATCTGCAAACTAGGATGGGGAGGTATTATTGACACCTCAAGAAAACTGACTATATTCAAACAGATCAGCTGACATTACCAAAAGATACTGAAAATGCTAACATTCTGATTGAGACTGAACTAGCATGCAACTGACTGAGAATTCATTTGACAATAATAACAAGGGAATTCAAAGACTAATAGAATGAAGAAACATTAATAACTAATCAACTATACAAGACCCAATTTATAGCATTTATAGAGTTAAGGCTAAAACCATATTACTGGAAGAAAGTAGCAACATGATCACTAAGTAGTGGAAACATAGCAAGAATACATAGGGAAAACAATCCACAAGAATTAATCAGGATATGGCTACGAATTTACCCAAACTCAAAACTTCAGGGCTAAAACTGATAAGAAATTAGAGAAGGGTTTTGGGCACAAGGGAAGAACAGTTCCCTCGTTGAATTCCCGCATACCTAGTGTAGAAATCCCTAAGAAAACCCTTGAGAAATTTGAGAAGAAGAATTAAAACCCTTGATCCTGCTCTGTGCTTCCTGACTAAGTTTTCTACGTTGTGACTTTGAGAGAATGAGAGGAATAAAGAGGAAACGTTGATTACCTCCCTAAATCCCCAAAATATAACCTAAAAATGAAATAGTTTAGGGATTAAAAAGGTGGGAAGTTACAAAAATACCTCTAAAACAAAATCTATAAAACTGTCCGACAGGGACCAACGGGTCACACAACGAGTAGTTGGTTGATACCACGACTCGTTGGGACCAGTCATTGGTCCTGGGCCTAGAATCAGAGCTCACTAGAAAGGACCACGGAAGGGAACCATGACTCGTTGGATGGACCAATAGGTCATCGGTTCCTCTCATGGTCATTGACAGGAAATCTTCTTCCCTCTGCTAACGGACGACACAATGACTCGTTGGTAGAACCAATGGGTTGTTGTATCTGCTCGTTGTCTCCACTGGAAAAACTGAGGGATTTCTGGACTTATTGTCATGGATGGAAACAACGACTCGTTGAGTGATACAATAAGTCATTGTTGCTTATCATTGATACTAGAAAAAGATTTTCAACAACACTTGGGCTCCAACTAACGAGTCATCCCATGAGTTGTTACATCAGATGATGACTCGTCATCTGACTTGCGGGTTCCTAGAAAGGGTTTAACTACTTTCTAAGTTGGGAATGCAACGAGTGATAGGAAGACTCGTTAATCCTCACAACAGGTCGCTCCATGTCTTGTTGATTCCCGAAGGACAACTGGCAAGACTGACCACGACCCAGACAACAGGTCATTACTGCTGACAACAAATCATTGTCTCAGTCGTTTTGAGACAAAATTTTCTGGCTCATTATGATTTTTCATTCAAAGTCTGAGTTTGGTCTAGAAAATTTTTGGGGTGTTATAGAAGGAGTGTTTTAAGAGAGGTTTAACCTATCTAATGTTTAGTCTCCCATGCATGCAAAGTTTAGAAATTCCCTTTGAAGATCACACTTGAATCCCTCAATTTCTTCCCCAATTCTCTTGGGCTTTCAAGGATAGTTAGAGAATCAATCTACCTAGGTATGTAGGGCTATGAATTAGGGTTGCGTATCGGTCATTTGGTTCGACTTTGAAAGTTATTGATTTGTTTTATTGATTATCGATTTGTAAACATGCTAAACCATTAAAACCCCATTAAGATATCGATTTATTAGTTATTAATTATTATCAATTCGGTTATCGGGTTAACCGTTAACATTTCAAAAAAATATTATATCAAAACATCATATCCCTAGAGCTTAAAGTATATCACTACTCTTTTAAAATGCATCACTGCTCGTATAATCTGTGAAACGAAACTTTTTCAGATCTCCAACAAACATTTGCAGATCACTGCTCATATAATCTTCTTGAAGTTAAAAAATTAAAAATAGCAAAAGCCAAAGATAACATCTTACCCTTCACAATCATCACAACCAAATAGGATGTTTTCTATCTTATTGTAAGGTCACTGCTCGTATAAGACATATTTTCAAATGTTTGCATATCATTACTCGTATAGGACTCATACATACATGTCTTACAGAAGTGTGAAAGTTTTCATTTCTATCATAATAGTAGTTTCATTAGTTATATGAAGCAGATAGGTCATAGGCATACATGAATTTTCTCACGAATTGGTCAATTCCAATTAGTATATGAGAAACAACTTTACACATAACTTTACACATTTGAAATCTTTTCACTGGACCACTTACAGAACACACAACTTTATATATTTGAAACTTTATTGAGTTGAGTCTCTGAGAGACTAGGGCTGCTCCCGGCGCCCTGTAACACCCCAAAACTTTCTAAGACCATCTTAGAAATTTAAAGGTTGACTCGGCGGAAATCTGGAAAAATTTCCTTAGTACAAGTCACATTACGACCCTTACAATCAAGGTACGAGTCATACCATGACTCGTAACTGTGGGGGGGATGGTGAAGGACAGAGATCTAGGTTGGAGGAACCACGGCTTGATGTAACCGATCTTACCATGGAGTTACGGATCGTATAGAGCAGTTGTGGAAGATTTCAGAGGAATTGGTTGGAGCAGAGACCCTAACCACGACTCTTGGTACGGACCGTAGGACCATAGCACAACTCATAGGTTGAGTCCTACAACCTAGGGGAAGAAATTTCATTAAGTGTTCCAGGGCAATTTCGTAAAACCCTATCGACTTAACTTCTAAACTATGTCATATAGGGTGTTTTCAGAAGACATTTTAAAGGAGTAGTCGATCCTCTCCTTCATCCTTTCCAATAACCAGAACGCAGAAGTACGAACAAACGCAGTTAGTTCTCTTAGAGCAAAGCTAGGGCTTCAAGTTTTCTTCTCAGATTCTCCAAGTTCTTGATGTCGCCCAAATTATACCTCATAAATGAGATATAAAGCGGTTGATGTCAAATGTAGAACCTAACAAAGGTTGGGGTTGATACCACGAGGAATATGGAAAGAACTTGCGTTAATGCGTTTGGCTAATACTATTGGCTTACTTATTTCCTAGGGTGGAAAGATTTGAAAACAAAATAATAAACAAGAGTAAAGAGTAGTAAATCAATTTCAATTGTATTCAATCAATAAAGTGACTAGGATTGTATTCCCCATAACTTCATAACCACAAGGCTTTTATACTAGTGATCTATTCCGGTGTTTACTATGCAATATTGGTAAGTTAAGTTCACCTAAATGGTTGGTCCCTTATCTAGATGATTATCACCACGCAACTTGGTCTGTATACGGGTGTATGCTTAATTAACCCTTACTCTTAATATCGGATTAGCTATTCCCGGACAAGTTCAAGCTATTAGATAAGGGTTGATAGCCTCAAATCTCCGTTTTAATTTTTTTCCCATTCACTACCCCATTGATCTGTTAAGTAAGAAAAAGGCGAGTTCCAATGTTTTCAACCGTTAAGGAATAATTAAAACGAAGGAGAAAAAATACATGCATAAAATCCCGTTCAAGAATCGCTAAGTGTTTTACCTATGTGTGTTAATTCATCATGGTTCCCACAACTCTAGTTATGGGTTTAGCTACTCATATTTCAATGATCACAATCACAAAATAAAGAATAAATCATAATTGTAACTTACAAAGATTCGCAGAAGAAAACCACGTGAATTGAGTAAAACACCAAAACCGATGAACAAAACTTCAATGTCATATGATTCTCAAAATCAAGAACAAAATTACAAACTTTATTTCTTGAACCAAGAATGATCGTTAACAACACCAAAGTTTATGTCAAAAGTGGTAAAATAAACTGTGTTTGAAAAATAAACCTAAATATTGTATTTATAATTCCAAACAGATCTTATCCAAACGAAAATTGGACTCTAGGTCAGCAAGGGTAACGGGCCAAGTAACGACTTGTTGGGTCCCAACGAGTCGTTGGCAGTGAATTTGACTCATTCTCAACAATTTGTCCAGTCTTGGTAACGGGCCACCTAGCGACTCGTTAGGCCTGGGAATGAGTCGTTAGGTCTCTCGTGGCCCTGGCTCACTAAATCCTCCGGTGCACTTGATGGATGCCCACAATACCTGATGATGAGTCGTCACTTCACCTGACGACTCGGTATGTCACTCGTTGTCTTCACTGGGCATTCTTCAAAATGTTTCCTCCCAATCTCCATGACTGTCATAACGACTCGTTACTAGATGTAACGAGTCGTGCATTCAACTCATGAGGTCCACTAGATCTTCTTTGTAAAATTCCTTCTCTTCTCCACGACTCCAGGCACGAGTCATTCATTGGGACAATGACTCGTGACTTGGGTAGCAGCTTGCACTTTTGTCCATTTTTTCCTTACTTTTCCCATTTCCCAATCCGGACCTATTTTCCTGCAACATTTAACACAAACGCATCTTATCTACATAAACATAACCGGAATATGCATAATTTCTTGGTTTTAAGCATCAAAAGTGTTGTAAAATCATGGAACATCAACATCCTCAACTTATAATTTTGCATGTGCTCAGGAAAAAAAAAAAAAATAAACTACTTCGATGCTCCAACCAGAAGAACCTTAGGAAACTTACGGCAGTCACAACTTTTCAGTTAATCAAATTTTCTAATCCCTCCTTTATCATCCAAAATCAAATCATAATGCATATGTAAAATTTTCAACCATGACACAAAGGAATCGAAACATGGCAAAATACTGTCACTTGCAACCATGCACATAAATCTATAACCCTGACCCAGACAGATTGCAGACGATTTTGTTGACCAAATGCTCTCACCTCAAAGAAGTCCCACACTCACTCATGTGTATATGATCATATCAATGTATTTCTCTTGGGACTAGGTACAATCACACTCGCTCTCACAAAGAATTTCTAACTGTGCGCCTACAATACCATAAGCTTGCCTTTACTTTCAATACCTCGAATTTTAGATGGGTAACCAGGTCACTATAGGAATTTTTAAGCTTATAACATAGGCACAAGTTTGGGTATGGTACATATGGAACTAGTAGCTTAACCCTTCTTGGCACTACACACATATTGGCTCCACTTTTTAACCTTCTTTCTCTATTTTCTCCCTTTTTCCTTTGCTTTCGTCTTCTTTTACTTTCGTTTGCAACTATGAGTGTAGTGTTCCTTCTTTCAACTATTCATCACCTTCCTTCATTTTTTCTCTCCTTTTTTTTCTTTATGTTCTTTTTTCTCTTTAACAAAAATTTTTCTTTTCTTTTCATTATGCACACCGCATCCGCTCTTTCATTTTCATTGCTCAATTTCCCTCCACCCTACTCTTCTTAATCACCCCTATGATAGCCACCCTCAACTTAGGCGATTTGCCTGAATTGAGGTTCACAGTGTCCAAGGAGGGATCAGGGCCAAAATAGGTTCATTTTAATTAAAGCAGGAAGGTGAATTGGTGTTAACAAAAAGAAAGGTCAATTTAAGCTCAAAAATTTGGATCAAGGGATATTTATTTTCATTTGGTAGGTCTTTTAAGGCTAAAGCGGACTCATTAATCAAAAATGGCCTATGATCCTTTCCTAGTTTCCCATCCTCTACCTCGATACGACTGACCAGGCAAGTTCTAGATTGACGCCCACGGAAAAATTTAATTTCTAAGTCTCACTCACGCATAGCAAAGGACAACATCATCACTTCTACTAATTGCTAGTTCAGGTACAGTCATACAATGGTTAACATGTTCACAGTTTTAATGTCATGTAAAGATTCACAAAAAAGTCATACTTGTCGATTTTATCACAAACATAAAAAAAATTAGGAGGGGTATCACATTATAAGTTCAACTACATTCAAAAATTCATGCTCTTGACTGCCTTAAGTTCACCTAATATTCTTTCGACTGACACAAACAAAACATAAAAACATAAAAACATAAACGCACCGGTTCTACTAGATAAGGAACACCCGAGGGAAAAGGTATCTGGAAAGAAAAACCCTCGGGTTATGTTCAGCAAAAATACACAGGTATCCCTCCCCACCCCCATCAATAAAAGCATGGGTCATCCTCAACGCATATATATAAAAACAAAACCATGGAAATAGGGAACATACCTGCGCAACCTAGGCATCTGCGGCCTGGTCGGTGGAGGGTGCAGATACTCCTCCAGTACATCTCTGTACCACTGACTTGACCCTGTGCATTTTTAGAACCTACTGAGCTCGAACCTTCTCCACGAGCTCTCGCTGCCTCAACCGTGGCCCTCTGTCGAGCCTCCTCTCTGGATAACTGCAGCGCTGTCTCCACCTCTCTCTGCCCTCGCTTCGACTCGTGGAGAAGAGAATCATCCTCCTCAAAACTTGCCTCCTCACGAGGCCTCTTTCCCTTATCCTGCGCCACCGGCTCCTCAGTGATAAAATCAAATATTGGTGGAAGCTCTTCCTCGCTCTTGTCATCAATCACTGGAAGCACGGGTGGAGGGATCGCAGCTACCTGTCGTGCGGACAACTCCCGCACCTCTGCTCAGAGTGCTGCTACCTTCGTATACCACCTCGCCAGCTCGGGCGCCTGTAACTGTGCAAGGCATTCATCCATGTGCCTCTTGATCGTGGCCAAAATAGCATGCCCGAGTGATGCTTTATAACTTAGTTTTGTCTTATTCATCGAATTAATTATATGCATTCTCATGTGATTTTATGTAAATGTGAATATATACTAACCAATATGATTAGTCCTTGTTTTTGAAGGTTAATAATGCATTTGAGGAACTAATTCATGATTTGGTGAAGTGGAGGAATGGAATCAAGAGCAAAACGTGAAAGTCAACAAGAAAACATGTAATAACTGGCACCCTACGCGATCGGGGCCGTGGCACGCTGCCAACGCGGCAACACTTGGCCAAAAATTGCATTTTTTGGCACATTCCAGTGAGGGTACGCGTTACCTCCGTGTCACGGAGGTCAAGTAGGGCGTTCAGCTCCGTGACACGTTGTTGTTCCACCACAGGCCAAATTTTGCATTTTTTCAGCATAGTATAAATTGAATCCTTAGCTCCTAAAATCAGATTGTCACGATTTTATTCTGAAAAATCACCTAGGAGTGAAGGGAGAAGTGGGAGAACTCACCTAGGGTTCATCAATTTCATCTTCTCATCTACCAATTCTTGTAAGTATGTTACTTTAACAATGTTTTCTTGTAATTTTACGAACTTGAATGGCTAGAACCCTTCCTCTAGGGTTGAAGCCATGAGTTATGAGTGTGTTTTTATGAATTTGCTTTGGAATTAAGTTATTGATTGTTGTTTTGTCTTGCATTCTTAATTATGGTTGTTTTTATGATTGATCACCATGAAAACACACATGTTAAACTTAGGCAAATGCTTGAGAAAGCAAACCTAGGGAAGAACACAAGAATGTAGGAAGCTAATTCTTATCTTTTGATAAGATTTTGTGGTTAGGATAGAAATATACCTAATACCTTGCTTGGTTGATAAAATGGGAAGAGAGAAAGACACCGGCTTAGATTTGTCACTCCACCACTCGCAGAAGTAGTTGTGAAGCTAAGATTGGTTAAATGGTTGGAGGTACGAAAGTACCCTAATCAATGGCAAAACTGTTATACCCCGTAGAATTTCCGGCACCTAGATGACCTATTCGCACGTTGGTTAAGCATATTAGAAGGCCATACGTGCTAGAGAAAGGCCGGGAAAAAGATCGGACGAGAAACCCGTCGAACCATCGCGGGAGGAGCCGAGGCAGAGCCCCTCCGCGATGGCAGCGTGTCACGGAGGTGAGGCCTCCGCGATGGCTCCGTGACACGTTGCCCAGGTTCAGGCCCAAGTATATAAAGCCCCACTTCGGTTTTAATTAGTAAAAACATGTTATAATTTCCAGAGAGCAGAGCAAACCGGCAGAGGGAGAAAAGGAATGAAGGAAATTAAATAATTTTCGTTTGATTACGCTGCTAAACGCTGCCCAAATTCAAATTAACCCCAGATACTAAGATATTTAGCAGCAGAGAGAATTCCTACGGATTTAGTTTCGTAAAATACGGTCGACGAATCGGCGAGCCGCCGAACTAAGGTAAGTAGAATTGCTCTAAATTAATGTCTATGTGTTCCTAGCTGAGAAGTGAATATTTCTCCCTTCTGGACCGCTGAAAACTAACGAGTTTTCGACTGTTTTCGAAAGGTTAAAGTTGGGATAAATATATATATCTAAAGTGACAATTTCTCCCGAATATTAATGTATTTAGTTCTAATTGACGTGTATATGAATGTAGTTGGGAGAAACAGCAGAAGTACCGACGGAAATCACATCGGTCAGTCGGGTACTCAGAAACCAGGTATGTAAAGTTATTCTTTCGGCAAGCCAGGAAGTACAGCTTAGAAAGTAAATAGAATAAAGGCTATTAACCGATACCCAGCGTACAGGAACGATTTTAGTATAATTTCCAGCAAGCATGCTAGTATATTAACTACGTATCATGCGATCATCAGAATAGTAAATAATCAGGCAATACGTATTATATCTGTTGAGATTGTATCCAGTAGTAGGTGGTACATTTTATGTTATTGAGCTATATCCAGATATAATCAGATAGACAGACAAAGGCCAGGTAGCAGTTAGTCCAGCAATCAGGAATAGTGTAAAACAGAATATAGTTTCAGTTATTTAATACAAACTGGCCTTGAGATATAAGAAGAGAATATGGTTAGTATTTTGCATTGAGCATGCTTGCTGTGTATGTGTTTTGTATGTTGAGACTTGTTGTGGCATGTGGGCACCCTTTAGCATCCCCACCGCCCCTGGGTTATAGCTGTGTCGATACCAGATTCAGATACCGCCACCAGCTGGGCGATGCCGTCCGACTAAAGAACGATGATGGCCGGCCACCATGATAATACGGTCCAGACCACCCTGCTTGCAGGGGTAGTTCAGTTTACTCTGCGCAAAGCTAGCACACCCTGTTTACAGGGGCAGACCACTCTGTGTGCACACCTGTGCCCAGAGGCAGGAGTCTTCGGACTCAGACACAGTTTATTGTCAGAGGCCAAGGCCTAAGCTACGTACCCAAGGGGGCCGGTAGGAGGAGCTCACAGTTATCAGATGAGTGGAGTGACTTGTTTTCGGTTGGTTTAGACCCGGGTAGGGGTAAATAGATTGCTTGCTTGGTTGGCACCTTCCGGCTGATGGGGGTCGGTCAGGTATTGTGTGTATTATTATGTATATTGATATGTGCTAGTAGATACTGATAGACAGAAGGACGACACGTCTTCAGGTACGCTCAGTTAGTTACAGAATGTATAAACTCTCCCCAGTTATCCTCAGCTAGATAGACTCAACTACTTCTTGCTTAAATGTCATGTGATTGTGCTATTCGTTTCATTTGCATATTTCAGTTTGCTTTACATGATCAGTACCTGTGGTACTGACGCCCAGCGGGGCGCTGTATTGCTTGCCTACAGGTACTCACGGACGAGGAGCCGATCCCTCGTGATTCCAGCCAGCCAGTGAGTCATCAGCTCCTGTCATCCAGAGTCTGATTCCCAGAGGTGTAGCTCCTTTTCTTTTGTTGTGCAGTATGGGTAGGTCGGGGCCCTGTCCCGATCATTTCTATTAGTTTCTTACAGTATTCGTAGAGGCTTGCAGTCTGTATATATTCCTTGTGGTTAGTTGAGCCGGTCGTGTGGGGCCATGCAGTCTGCTGTAGTTGTTTTGTATTCTAGTTTATGTTGGCCGTGTGGGGCCTTAGTTTAACAGTAGTGGTGACCTTGCCGGTCACGTAGTGTTACAGCAGTCTTGTGTTGAGTTACAGATAACTAGACAGCATGGTGGCCTTGTCGGCCCGCATAGGTTCCTTGTTACAAGTCTGTTTCTGGTTAGCTGTTGTTACAGGTACAGATGGCTACAGGCCAGTTGGCCGGAGGCTGTAGTTACAGCCGTTATATAGCCGATTTGTTTCTTGAAATAGAGCCAAGGCCAGCCAAAGCACCAGATGTGCTCAGGCTGGACCAGTTAGCAGTCCAGAGTTTAGCAGGCACCAAGTGCCGTCATACCCCCCAAGGTGGGGTGTGACAATAACCCCATAAACCACATCCACGTAGTTAATTGCCCACGAACTAGAATTAGCATCCTCGCTCACAATGATGCTGTGAGGCTAGTTTTTCATGTTTAGAGGCTCGAAAGACCACGAACATGCAATTCTAATTATGTGAGACGACAATCGATAGGTTCATATTGAAACCATTGCAAATCATAGTATCGCATGATTATCTGGTTTTAACTCTATGTTGCTCCTAGAGTGAATTTAGAATATTTCATTGACCATATTTAGACTTAATTAAACCTTCTCGAAAACCTCTAGAATCAACACTTGCGAAAGTTAATATCATACTTGAACTTGATAGGTAGCTGAATTGGTCCAGTCCATGCGGGTTCGACATCCAGCTCTTAAAAAGGGCCACTATATTACTTGTACGACCCGTACACTTGCGGGGCACAACAAGTTTTTGGCGCCGTTGCCGAGGACTCGGCGAAGTTTTGATAATTTATCTATTTTTGTGTGATTTTTAAATTTCCTTAAGTGTTGAGAAACTTGGTCTTAGTCTGACTTATTGCAGGTGACAGGTTGTCTTGCCGAGCTGGCTGAGAATAGAGAGCTTGTGGAACCGTTGCTTGAACCTGAACGTCAACTCCATTTGCAAAGGAGAGTAGCTCTTGAGAAAAAGCCAAAAAGACTTCAAGAAAAGGTACAACAACAACCACCCGCAGGACAAGCACAATTGTCACCGGAAGCAATGGCAGCCAGACCAGTTCGCGAAGTGGCAATCCCACAAGCGACTAATGGGAACTCTAGTATCCATAAACCGGAGCCTGGAGGGAACTTTGAATTGAAGCAGAACATGGTGCAGCACTGGGATATGTCCGACTTAACCTCTTCCCATGAGGACCCACAGCAGCACTTACAGAACTTTCTTGAGATTAGTGACACGTTTGTCCCCACCGGCGTGTCCACAGATTATGTCCGACTTAACCTCTTCCCATTTTCATTGTTGGGAGAGGCAAAAAAGTGGTTGAAGGATGAGTCACCGAACTCCATAACTTCGTGGAATGACTTGTCTAAGAAGTTCCTTATCAGATTCTTTCCTTCAGGCAAGACTGCAAAGTTGAGAAGTGAAATACTGAGTTTCAAGCAGAGGCCTGATGAGAATTTATATTTGGCTTGGGAAAGATTCAAGTCATTATTGAGAGACTGTCCCCATCGCCAGCAATCGAATGAAGTGCTGGCTCATACCTTTGTAGAAAGTCTAGACCCACACACGAAAATATTACTAGACTCTACATCGGGTGGGCAATCCTTGGAGAAGACCTATGATGAGTTGTATACTTTGTTGAACAGAATTGCTCAAGGAAATCCAGAGTGGTACAGCGAGT
The DNA here is from genome assembly GCA_035772735.1 of Datura wrightii. NCBI lineage: Eukaryota > Viridiplantae > Streptophyta > Magnoliopsida > Solanales > Solanaceae > Datura > Datura wrightii. The sequence goes on along the minus strand of JASDFA010000027.1, from coordinate 25,327,276 downwards.
CATCGAGAGGGGCAGGAAAGAGATCAGGGCTGATAGAGGTAGATGGTATGAATGCCTTGGCAGCACAGTTAGCTTCATTCCAGCATCAGATGATGACTCAGTTCAATAAACTGAGTATGAACCAACAACAGGGCCAGGTTAATGCAATTCAGCAAGCTCTGAGTTGGTGTGAAATTTGTGGTAATAATGGGCACAATGCAGAATCTTATGGAGCCAATCCGGAATCAGTCAATTTTGTTGGTAATGTGCATAGGAATCAGAATTTTGGGAACAACTCCAACAGAAATTGCAGGGCCACCCGAATTTTTCTTGGGGTGGAAACCAAAAGCAAAATCATATGCAACCTCAACAACAGCAGTATCAGCAAAATAGGCAGAATGATGGGCAATTGAGTAGAAGCATTGAGGAAACACTGCAGAAAATTATGGAGACTCAAAATCAGTTAGCAGAAAATCAGGCGAGAATGGCAACAGACTTAACGAATCAGCAAGTAGCCACCCGCAATCTTGAAAAACAAGTGGGTCAGATAGCAGCTGCTCAGAACATGAGGTCGCAGGAGGGATTACCAAGCGATGCAGATCCTAACCCCCGGCAAATCAATGCCATCAGTCTTAGAAGCGGAAAGTAATTAGCTGATGCAGTGCCTAAAGAGTTGAGAAAGGAGGTGCAGCCGGAGTTGGTTAGACCAGGACCATCCACCGACACTGAAGCGAATCAGAGTGTTGGGCAACAAAATGCACAACCTGCATTGCAGCCAGCACAAAGACCACCACCACCATTCCCTCAGAAAGTCAGAAAGAGCAAGGAGGAGGAATGCTTCAAAAAGTTCTTTGAAAGTTTCAAAGAACTTCACATAAATTTGCCTCTTATTGATGTTTTGCAGGGAATGCACAAGTATGCTAAATACTTAAAGGATATGCTGGTGAACAAAGTTAGGTTGGTGGACGTCCAGACTATAGCACTGACTGAGGAGTGCAGTCATAGGGTATTGAGCAAGATTCCAAAGAAGCTCAAAGACCCAGGGAGTTTCACCCTCCCCATACAAATTGGTAAAGCTGAGGTGCTACGGGCTTTGTGTGATCTAGGGGCAGCAGTTAACCTAATGCCCCTATCCTTATTCAACACCCTGGAGTTAGGAAAATCGAGGCCGACGAGGTTGATGCTGCAGCTGGCTGACAAGTCACGAGTGACACCTAATGGAATAATAGAGGACCTTCTCATCAAAGTAGGTAAGTTTATTATACCTACTGATTTTATTGTTCTAGATTTAAGGTCGATGACCAGGTACCCTTAATCTTGGGACGGTCATTCTTGGCCACCGGAGGAGCGGTGATTGATTTGAGAGCAAGGACCTTGAAAATGAGGGTCGAGGATGAAGAAGAACTCTTTCGAGTATACCAAGAAATGAACCCATCCACACACTCCAGAAACCTTTGTCATGTTAGTGTGTTGTTAGAGGATGAGTGTGGGGTGAAGGATGCCACAGGTGCATGGCCAAAGGAAATGACAAGTGTTCAGCCCGAGTCTGATAAAAGGCTTCAAATTGTGAAGAAGTTGGAGGAAGAGAGGAACAGAGTGGAGGTTGTTTCCTCTAAAAATCAAAAGAGAAGGAGATGGTTCTCGAACAGGAACCCAGGTATGAGGATGTCCTGAAAAGGACAGTCCACATCGTTCCGTGACGAAAAATTAGGCGCTGCTTGGGAGGCAACCCAAGGGTACCACAGGTACCATTTTAATTTCTTGCATTTGTGTTGATTTTATTTATTTTTCATCTTGTGTTGTTTTTGGTGGAAAGTTAAGCACAGATGGAGGGGAAGTCTGAGTACCCGTGGAGGAGGAAGCTAAAAAGCATGGACGATAAAAAGTGCGGGGTCGACACACACTTGTGCAAAATTGAAGAAAAGCATGCAATTAGCTAGGCCTAAAGGCCTCACGGAGTATTTCTCACCCTTTTTAAATTTTAATTTGATGCTATGAGGACATAGCAGGATTCAAGTGTGGGGTGATGGAAATTTCAAGGGAAATTTCAAAATTTTTTGTGCTTAACAATTTTTGGTGAATGTAATGCTTGTGAGAAATATTGGAAAAAAAAATTTTTGTGAGTCAAGCATGACTTCATCACCCGTCGGTTTTTCTTTTTGGTTCTTTTCCGATGGGGGGTCTTTGAACCGAAGAATAAAATTTTCTTTTCTTTGTCTGTATATAAGGTTTTTAGTCATAGCTAGGGGCTGTTCCCGACGATGGATGGATGACGACCGTCTTGAGGAAAAATTAGTCGATAGGTTGTGGGTTTGTGAACCCGTAGCTAATCGATGCTTGAGGTTCTTGTTATGGGCTATAAATGATTGTAAGATGCAAGTATGTTCAGTGTTGAAGCATGCAAGTGTATAACTTTGTGTGAGACACTTAGGTTCTTGAATTTGACTCAATATGATTGAAGTTTAATTCTGAATTCTTGTGATTAGTTGAGTAAGATTCTGCTGAATGTGTCTTGATTTGAGCATGTGCCATGAGTCTAAGGTTTTTGAGTATTCTGTGCTATTGTGGAATGTCTAGAACTTGCCTTGTGTGTATATAAAATGAAATGAAGGATGGGAATTGTAGGAAATGATTTAGGCATTTCTTTGAAGGAACCTAAATGTTATCCCTCATTTTACCTACCTTGAATAATTAATCCTAGTTAGCCCCATTGAGCCTTGAGCCTATTCTTTGATAGCTGCAACATAAGCTTAATCCTTTTTCTTTCATTAGCCTTGAATTTGATCCAAAACTCCTAAGCGCTTAAGTGAATAATCCGAAAGAGTAAAGGAGTGAGAAAAAAATGAAAAAGAAGGAAAAATGGAAGTTGTGAAAGTTGAGAAAGGTCAAGGGTGCTCTTGTTTGAATATGGTTGAGTATTAGTAGGGAGTAATAAAATAAATTAATGAAAAGTTACTTATAGAACTCCTTACTAATAAGCAAAAAGTGCCTAAAGAAAGGGGGAACAAAAGAGGAAAAAGAAAGCTGAAAGGAGAAAAAGGTGAAGTAAGGGAAGGGAAGTTAGTGATGAGGGCGAGATGTATTAAAAGCACTTAGGGCAGATAGTCACTATTACTGGCCATAATAGTACCTACCCGTCCCTTTGCTACATTACAACCTAAGAAGTCCTACTTGATCTTACATTCATACATCCTCAAATTAGTGGAATAAAACACTAAGGGCAAGCTTATGGGTCATTACATGATGCATGTGAATTCTTTGTTAGAGTGAGCGTAATTCTATTCATGTATCCACACATGTTGTGATTTAAAAAGTTTTTGCGTGTGAAAATGGGTAACTCTCATTCTGTGAGGGCACATGTTGAATGAAGGATATAATTCATGTGGGATTTCTTAATCAGTTGATTTGCATGAGTTTGCTAAGATTGAGAGTCTCTTCTTGAGGTTAAGAAGTCTTAGTGGAGTTGTATTTCATTTCAATAATTAAATCGTGCATGCTCTATTGTTAACTTGCTATCTTAAATAATCAGTACAGCCGTAGCCTGAATTCTCTTGCTAAATTAGCTATGGGTGAGTCTCCATAGGCATGAGATGTAAAAGGTTTGTTCGAGGACGAACAAGGCTTTAAGTGTGGGGTAGGTGATCGTGGGCAAAATAGCATGCTCGAGTGATGCTTTATAACTTAGTTTTGTCTTGTTTATCGAATTAATTATATGCATTCTCATGTGATTTTATGTAAATGTGAATATATACTAACCAACATGATTAGTCCTTGTTTTTGAAGGTTAATAATGCATTTGAGGAACTAATTCATGATTTGGTGAAGTGGAGGAATGGAATCAAGAGCAAAACGTGAAAGTCAACAAGAAAACATGTAATAACTGGCACCCTGCGCGATCGAGGCCGTGGCACGCTGCCAACGCGGCAACACTTGGCCAAAAATTGCATTTTTTGGCACATTCCAGTGAGGGTACGCGTTACCTCCGTGTCACGGAGGTCAAATAGGGCGTTTAGCTCCGTGACACGTTGTTGTTCCACCACAGGCCAAATTTTGCATTTTTTCAGCATAGTATAAATTGAACCCTTAGCTCCTAAAATCAGATTGTCACAATTCTATTCTGAAAAACCACCTAGGAGTGAAGGTAGAAGTGGGAGAACTCACCTAGGGTTCATCAATTTCATCTTCTCATCTACCAATTCTTGTAAGTATGTTACTTTAACAATGTTTTCTTGTAATTTTACGAACTTGAATAGCTAGAACCCTCCCTCTAGGGTTGAAGCCATGAGTTATGAGTGTATTTTTATGAAATTTGCTTTGGAATTAAGTTATTGATTGTTTTTTTGTCTTGCATTCTTAATTATGGTTGTTTTTATGATTGATCACCATGAAAACACACATGTTAAACTTAGGCAAATGCTTGAGAAAGCAAACCTAGGGAAGAACATAAGAATGTAGGAAGCAAGTTCTTATCTTTTGATAAGATTTTGTGGTTAGGATAGAAATATACCTAATACCTTGCTTGGTTGATAAAATGGGAAGAGAGAAAGACACCGGTTTAGATTTGTCACTCCACCACTGGCAGAAGTAGTTGTGAAGCTAAGTTTGGTTAAATGGTTGGAGGTACGAAAGTACCCTAATCAATGGCATAACCCCATAAACCACATCCACGTAGTTAATTGCCCACGAACTAGAATTAGCATCCTCGCTCACAATGATGCTGTGAGGCTAGTTTGTCGTGTTTAGAGGCTCGAAAGACCATGAACATGCAATTCTAATTATGTGAGACGAAAATCAATAGGTTCGTACTGAAACCATTGCAAATCATAGTATCTCATGATTATCTGGTTTTAACTCTATGTTGCTCCTAGAGTGAATTTAGAATATTTCGTTGACCATATTTAGACTTGATTAAACCTTCTCAAGAACCTCTAGAATCAACACTTGCGAAAGTTAATATCACACTTGAACTTGATAGTTAGCTGAATTGGTCCAGTCCCTGTGGGTTCGACATCCGGCTCTTAAAAAGGGCCACTATATTACTTGTACGACCCATACACTTGCGGGGCACAACACCTCTCAAAAGCATTTTACCGGCCATGCACTGAGCTAGAGAGCGCCTCCAACTCCTTTGTAACCCACGGCTTAAATTTCTCTATTAGTACCTTAACTTGTAGAGCCGTGTGTGATTGCTGTTTTTCAAATCGCCTAGTCATTGTTCGGTGCTGTGGTAGGGGTTAAAACCGACACGCAAGTGCACGTGGTCAAATAAGTAATAAAGTGGCTAAGTAAGCCAAGTATCAAACCAAGGAGACTCTGGATAAGTAAAATTGCTTAGGTATACTATATTCTATCTTACTTCTAAATATGTTGACAACAACGTAACCAAAAGTTAAATAAGTTTTTGTTTATAAATTATATACTAAAACTATTAACAAATATTTACTGTGAATTGAAACTATGGATTTGAGCATGCCAAGGTTAAGAACAAGTAACGAACTTGATTGTCATCATAATTCGGTTATTCTTCTCTTCTAGTTGCTAGCCAAGAACATTAGCCAAGAGATTAAAACTCTCGTATTTAATCTCACTTAAGAATCATAAACCATCCGTCTACATTTCTGTGATCAAATGCAATCTATGACCTAGCAATACAATTCCGGTTCCTAAATTGACTAATACGGATTTCAAGTATATTTCTATCAGGAAAGCACATCAAAACCCAATTTTCCCAAATCAAGTTAAGAACAATACCCTATTAATTCACAACTTTCCAATTTTGTGCTCTCTCGAGTGAAATCGGACTTTTTAGATGTACATTAATGTCGGCCACACACTAATGAAGTAGAAACAAGAATTAATAGAACAACATAGAAGAAGAAGATGAAAAACCATACAATTCAATAATCAAAATTCATCACCATTGTTCACAATCTCAGCAAGGAAGAGAATTAGCCACCCATTTGTGGATTAATCATCCTAAAACAAGTGTTAATCATACAAACAATTAATTGAAAGAAGAAAGAAAGAGAGAAAATCCCTTATCTTTTTCGTCCCTCAACTGCCTCTAACCCACGTCCTTGCTCCACCAAGTCTGAATTAATTAAAAATAAGCCTAAGTGTTCTATTTATACTATTGGGAATTTTTCCCGGAATAACAAGCAACGTGTCACGGAGGCCAACGCGGAGCACTGCCTCCGTGACACGGCGTGGACGCGGACCCTCACTGGAAATCCAGGGTCCGGGAATATAGCCTCAACGTGGCACGGCAGGCAACACGGAGGCTTGCCTCCGTGCCACGGAGCTGTCGCGAGGCTTCACTGGAAATTGCCAAATTAATTCATCCTCCATGCAGTGTGCCTCCGCGAAGGTAGCATGGCACGGCTCCATCGCGGAGCCCCTTTACATTGTGCATTCCAATGTCTTTTCCGTGCTCGCATCTAAGTCCAACTCCGATATTGTTCCAACATGCATTTTTGCTCCTCTAAATCATATTTTACCTACAAAACAATGCTAATCATGTTGGTTAGTATAAATTCACATTTTATTATCAATTACATGAAAATGTATACACATTGCACAATAAACAAGGCGAAAATGATAAGTTTGAGTATCACTTGGGCATATAAATCTGCCCAAGATCACTTACCCCACACTTAAATCCTTGTTCGTCCTCGAACAACACATACACAACTCATGCAAATTACATCCCAACCTTTGCCACTATGGTGCGACAATTTATGCTACGGTCATACCGATTATTCAATATTGTAAATCATCAAGAAAACATGCATGGTCTTAACAATGCAATGACCTTTAATACATCAAGACTTCCTAGACTTTAAGAATCGACCCTCGATATCGGCTAACTCATGCAAATCAACTAATCAAGATATCCGACACGAAAATCAATCTTTCATCAAGCATGTGCCCTCACAACCCAAGAGAATCTTCCCCTTTATGTTCATGCAACACAAACATTCACGTAGGGGCATGTCAAAATTAATTTCACTCTCTCTCCCAAAAGAATTCACATGCATCATGTCATGACCCATAGGCTTGCCCTTAGTGTATTACTCCACTAATATAAAGAAATGCAATGTAAGATCACGTAGGACTTTAATGGGTTGTAATGGAAGCTATGGAACTAGTATGTATTGGATTAGCCAATAATAGTCACTAGCATCCTTAAGCGCCTTTTCAACACATTCCCATCAACTCATAACCATTGTTTCTCTCTTTTCTTTTTTCATCATCCCATTCATGCTGGTTTACTTTCGTATGGCCCATTTCATCAAACACACTTGACACAACAACAAAGGGTTTTCATGCACCTTCATTATCATTTCATTATAACAAGTGCCTCTTCAACCTTTTCTTTTCTTTCCTCACTCTGCTTTTCTTTTTCTTTCCACTATTCTCACTCTTTGACACTTTGGGAAAATTTTTCTGTTCTTCTTAAGCGCTTAAGAGTTTTGTATAGACTTTACGGCTCATGAAAAGAAGGAATAAATCTTAGTTTATACAATTTTGGACAAAAGAAAGAAATAATCGGCTAAAGGCTCAACGGGCTGACTAGGGTATACAATCACATAAAAAGGTAGAGTATGACAAGAAAAAATAGAAACTCTCGGTTAAAACAAAGAAATGCCTACATCCTTTCCAACACTACACCTCCTTCATTTCGTTTTGTACACACACCAGGCAAGTTCTAGACACTCCACAATAGCATGGAATAACAATACCTCACTTCACACTTTACGCACATGCTCGATTCAAGATGCATTCACAGACTCTTTAATTAGCCAATTACATGAATTCAAAAATTAAGCCTCAATCACACCGAATCGAATTCTACAGCTTAGGTAACTCAACATATTTACAAAATTGCATGCTTTCATATGAATCACTTTTACATTTTGAATATCAGTTACATCACGCAACCAAAATTTCACAACCATATAGTAACTACAGGTTCAGTGATGCAATCCACCAAAGAAAGAAAAAAACTGCAAACTATTTAAAATCACTACTCCTCCCGACTACATTTCCCTTAAGACGGTCGTCATCCATCCATCATAGGGAACGGTCACTAACTATGACATCGGTTCAATGGGACTATTCTCGGTAAAAGAATCGAAAACAAACTCCAAGAAACCCAAAAATAAAAATTGAAAAATTTTTGCAAAACATCGATCATTTCGATGGAAAAATATTTACAAAATATTTTACTATGTAAAAAATATTTTCGCAAAAATTTTAAAAATATCGATCATTTCGATAGAAAAAAAATATTTACAAAATATTTACACTGGCAACCACAACCTTTCACAACACACATCAATTACCACAAAAACATGTACAGATACAAATACAAATTAGTTTGCACTCACAACCACAGGGAAACATAAACATACATACAAAACAAAGGAAGAACATACAGCAAATCAGCCCAGCCCCAGCACCTAGCTACTCCCCACCCCACACTTAAATCGAACACTGTCCCCAGTGTTCACAAAAATTAAAGATCACAAAAATTTTGGGTGGTGGAACTCCCTGATCAGTCGAAATATTCGACTTCTTCATCCGGTGCTGCTGCCTCATCGCCCATGTCCGAGTCACCTCCATCGTCGTCATCGGACTCCACATCGGAGTCCTCCCGATGTGTCTCCTCGTCCGTGGGGACATCATCGTCAGTGGGCTCAACGAAGGCTGGCCCCACTCGGCACAAAGCTCTGGCGTTTTTGCCAAATGGGTAATCCAGCTCCAGCTACCATAACGCGTCCTCTGTGGCTGGTCTCCCACCAATCCGGAGTTGAAGCATTTGCATACCAAACATTCGTGCCATGTACTGATCGTCACGAGCATGTCGCTCGCCCAGTGTCAGCACTGGCCCGTGTATGGTGTCGGGGGCCTTGGTTTTGGTCACATCAAGGGCCCTCTGCTCCAACTGCGGGATGTAGTCCAAAGCCTCTTCCTCAACATCGAGGCCCCGTAGAAAGGTGGTGATGAGTCCGCCGAACCCATACCTGTGGCCCTGGTGTAGTCGGGCTCTCTTCATGGCGGATATGATAACCGCCCCAACATTAATCTCTAGCCCTTTCATTAGGGCATACACCAGGCACACTCGGTCCCGGGTCACATCAGTCATGTGCACCCCCGGGATCAGGCACGAACGAACTATTTTCAGCCAAATTCTTGCCTCCCTGTTCATTTGAGAATACGGCAGTCTGATGGTAACCCCTCTCCTTATGTCTACTCCATCGTGTTGTGGATCGAGCCCCGCACAAAGTGCGTCTGATATCGGCGTATGGTGGGGTGATGTTCAGCTGGCGGAGAACGTGGGCGTCTGTGTCCCGCGCTCCAACGATGGCATTTAATTTCTGGGGTTCCAGAGTGACAATCTGCCCTTTGATTTTTATTGTGTGGCTTCTGATGGCCGGGTTCCAATTTGCATAGAACTCCCGGACTAAATGTAGGTTGCACTCCTTGGGCTCCTGAAATATGAAGCTGAGCCCAGCTGCCTCGATTCTCTGCACTATACGGGGGAACTCCTGTGCTAGTGGTTCCCGTGCAATATGCTCCTCAGGGAAGTACTTATTCTCCTTATGTTTAGCGTACCACTTCTTCCCTTCATCGGTCACCCACCTCGTTCCGTATTGGCGGCGTTGGCCGCGCGGAACAGCTGGTACAGCTGGGACTGCAGTGCCCAGTCTCAGTCGTTTTCTCCCGGTGCCTGAAGTAGAAGCACCTTTACCCTTATCCTGCCTACTCGCCATTGTACCTGTCAACATAAATAAACAAGCACAATGTCAAGCTAAATGCATATTAGCTTCGGCTAAGGTCGGGTTAAACTAAGTTTACCCCACACTTAGTCCTTAGCTACGTTTACGATATTACAGCAAGGATCACTTTATTTACAACCTAAACACAAACAACTATACAATTTATGCTTAATGCGTTCACAAAAAAAAATTTCGACAGTATACTTTTAGCGTACTACTCAGACTTCATACAACTAATCCCAATCCTACCATCGCTAGCAATTCAACCATCGCACTTAGCAACGAAGACAACAAACAAAAACAATGACAAAAATTCTATATACATACGAATCCAAATAACCAAACCAATTTGAACAATTTTTACATTTTCCCAAAACCCGAGAATTCATCGTTTATTACCTCCAAACAATATTTACAACGACTATCTCAATTCACAAACACACCCCGGCATATAATTCACCAATTTATCAAGTTACCCAATTCGATTTCAACAACCCCAGCCCTAGAATTCAATTTTACAATCAAATTCGAATCATTCACGCAATCGAAAATTTCAAACGCTAATTACAACATTCTGAACATTTATCAATTAAAGAATAATTCCATTTCATGCTAAATTGCTAATTAGGGTGATTTATCTCACCTCCCAAGCTCAAATTCGACTAAAATCGCCAAAAACTTGAGAGAAACGAGGAAAACATACCTTTACGTTGAATAACCGAAGAAACTTGACAAATTGTTTGCTTAGTAGTGTGGCACGTTGGTTGGAAGAGGGAACTTAAGTGTTTGGTCGCGGAGAAGAGAGGAAATGGGGAAAAAGGGCAAAAATTCGGGGTTTAAAATGAAGGAAATACGCGGGTCACCCGGCAACCCGGTGTGACCCGTCACAAAATATAGGGCAACGTGTCACGGAGGGTAGCGCGGAGCCCCTCCTCCGTGACACGGAGCTAACTCGATGGTCCTCTGGAATTTTTTAAAAAAATCCAGATTTAACCTCAACGTGTCACGGAGGGTAACGCGGAGCCCCTCCTCTGTGACATGGAGCCATCGCCCCAGTACTCTGTCTCTTCATTTTATTCATTTTTTTTCATACCTTGCCTTTTCCTTCCCGATTCCATGCACATTTTTCTCCGGTTGACCTGAAAATCACCTTACTAAACAAAATTGGTTAGATTAATAGATTTCCCTAACTAAAATGAAAAATACTAACTAAAACGAAAAATTTGTACTAACTCAAGAAAAAGAAAAATTAAAATAAAAACTATTTACACATTACTAAACAAAAGAAAAAAATATTTTTCACGGGTTGCCTCCCGTGCAGCGCCTGATTTACCGTCGCGGCACGACGTACCAAGTTTCACCACTTTTTCCTCCACCTTGAGGATATGAATCTCACCCCTAATTTTTTTTCTAATTTCCTCTTATGCTCCAGGGGTGGTGGTGAAAAATTGTAAGGACCAAGCAGTAGATGTTGCCTTTTGAACCTATTGGCCCTTAAGTAAGCGAAGTCATTTTGTCTCTCAGAGTTAGCAAATTTCAAAATATATGGGGCTTGGTCCTCCTCTAGACATTTCTCTATAAGCTTGGAAGACTCTATTTCTATGTTGTCAACCAAATTTAATGTCGAAAAATGCGTAGAGTGTGGTCCAATACACCTCAACTCTGAAACTGCATTGTGCTTGACCTCCTTACTTGTATACTCCTTCTCAGCATCGACATCTATCTCTTCATTAATGTCAAATGGGGGGTACTCTATCTCTTCTTCCATGAATGGATTTTCTATAAGTGTGAGCCCGTCAAGGGGACACTCAAGAGATTCTAATTGGTGGGCTTCATCCAAAAATTCACCCTTTTCGTCCTCTTGTATTTCCTCTTGAATATCGGCTAAAGTTGTTACCTGCAATTTATCACAAGCTTCAGCTTCAGCGATCATCTCCGTGAATTTGATGCTCATCCTTTCTAGAGCCTCTGCATTCTCTTCTTGCTGAATTTTCAATACTGTCATCGCCTCCTTCATTGCTTCTGATTGCTCCAAGAGTTGTCTCAGCAAGTCTTCTATTCGATCTTGACGTCCCAAGTCCTCATTTTCAGCATGCCTATACTCAGAAAAAACAACAGAAGGATCATAGTAGGGGCTTGGGGGAGGGGAATATGCATTCGGACAGCCATCCCAATGGCCATCTTGACCACCACATATATTGCACGTGTTACAGTGTTGCCACAAGTGGTGTCCTCCGCAATTCAGACAAGATTCGCTAAAATATGAGTATCCACCATTGAAACCATTTATATTCCACGATGTCATGTTAATAAGGGTATTCGAAAAAGAAAAAGTAAAATGCAAAAGAATTAAAACAACCACTAAGACTAAGTTGTCAGCACTTAAGAAAATAAAATAAAAATACAGTAAATTTACACTTAATACAATTTCACCAATTGCCTAGTCTCCCCGGCAACGGCGCCAAAAACTTGTTCGGGTGTTTTGGTATATGGGTTAAAAACCGACACGCAAGTGCACGTGGTCAAACAAGTAATAAAGTGGCTAAGTAAGCCAAGTATCGAACCAAGGAGACTCTGGATAAGTAAAATTGCTTAGGTATACTATATTCTATCTTACTTCTAAATATGTTGACAACAACGTAACCAAAAGTTAAATAAGTTTTTGTTTATAAATTATATACTAAAACTAATAACAAATATTTACTGTGAATTGAAACTATGGATATGAGCATGCCAAGGTTAAGAACAAGTAACGCACTTGATTATCATCATAATTCGGTTATTCTTCTCTTCTAGTTGCTAGCCAAGAACATTAGCCAAGAGATTAAAACTCTCGTATTTAATCTCACTTAAGAATCATAAACCGTCCGTCTACATTTCTGTGATCAAATGCAGTCTATGACCTAGCAATACAATTCCGGTTCCTAAATTGACTAATACGGCTTTCAAGTATATTTCTATCAGGAAAGCACATCAAAACCCAATTTTCCCAAATCAAGTTAAGAACAATACCCTATTAATTCACAACTTTCTAATTTTGTGCTCTCTCGAGTGAAATCGGACTTTTTAGATGTACATTAATGTCGGCCACACACTAATGCAGTAGAAACAAGAATTAATAGAACAACATAGAAGAAGAAGATGAAAAACCATACAATTCAATAATCAAAATTCATCACCATTGTTCACAACCTCAGCAAGGAAGAGAATTAGCCACTCATTTGTGGATTAATCATCCTAAAACAAGTGTTAATCATACAAACAATTGATTGAAAGAAGAAAGAAAGAGAGAAAATCCCTTAGCTTTTTCGTCCCTCAACTGCCTCTAACCCACGTCCTTGCTCCACCAAGTCTGAATTAATTAAAAATAAGCCTAAGTGTTCTATTTATACTATTGGGAATTTTTCCCGGAATAACAAGCTACGTGTCACGGAGGCCAACGCGGAGCACTGCCTCCGTGACACGGCGTAAACGCGAACCCTCACTGGAAATCCAGGGTCCGGGAATATAGCCTCAACGTGGCACGGCAGGCAACGCGGAGGCTTGCCTCTGTGCCACGGAGCTGTCGCGAGGCTTCACTGGAAATTGCCAAATTAATTCATCCTCCATGCAGTGTGCCTCCGCGATGGTAGCGTGGCACGGCTCCATCGCGGAGCCCCTTTACATTGTGCATTCCAATGTCTTTTCTGTGCTCGCATCCAAGTCCAACTCCGATATTGTTCCAACATGCATTTTTGCTCCTCTAAATCATATTTTACCTACAAAACAATGCTAATCATGTTGGTTAGTATAAATTCACATTTTATTACCAATTACATGAAAATGTATACACATTGCACAATAAACAAGGCGAAAATGATAAGTTTGAGTATCACTTGGGCATATAAATCTGCCCAAGATAAGTCATGTCAGTAAGGAATTCTTGGGAAATAGTGACTAGACTAGTTGAAGGAGCATGTGAGGGTGAAATAGGTGGTCGAGGTTCTTCTACTGAGGATGAGGACTCTGGAACCTCAGCAGGTGCGGGAATGTTGGTTGCATCTGTAGCCTCAGGCTGGCTACCAATCTCTCTGGCCTCTGTGGGCTTTGCCGCAATCTCAGTAAACAATGCATCCTCAGTTTGCATACCGCTGCTCAATGCCTCTGCCAATAAAGTCGCTCAAGCGGATGCAGCAGACTGATTCTTCACTCTTAATACTAGGTTTGTTTCATCTCTTATTAACCCGATATCGGTGATCTTATGGACCACCACTCGCTGATCAACCGATGGATATTCTGGCACCTTTGACTCCTGATAGAGTCTATCAATGAGGCATGGAAAGGGAATGGTAGTGCTATCATTTATCGCCCGCTCTCAAATCTCTTCAGCAATATACCGCGAGAAGTTTATGGCGTTCGCCTCTATGGTGTTAGATACCAGTGCAGCTCTGTCAGGTGAAAGAACATTATCGTTGTTGGTCAGTACCAGCCTGTGCCGAAATAATGACCACCAAAATTTAGCTTGGAAGTTCAATGTGGCCCTTTTTTTCTGGGACTCGATGCCATGCAACCACTCAACCAGCGGACCGCTTGTCGCAATGACTTGTGACAGCCAAGTGTACTACCTGATTCATTCTACACTATTCAGCTTCTTAGTTTTGACTTTTTTGAGCTCAGACAGTCTGTGATCGAACTCGACTGTATTCATCAGGGCATGATAGTTTGGACCATAGAGCAGTCTAGAGATAGTCCTCTCAAAGATATCTACAGGCGTCTCTCAAACCAACACCTATGTGAATGCGGGTCTCTTCTTCCAATCTTGGCCTCCCAATGCCATATGTTGTAACGTGGCTGCGTAGGCTGCATAAAACTCTCTGACCAGGCAAGGACTGTAGCTCCCTGATGGCTCAGTTAGCCTCCCGAACCTGTATCTATCAAACAAATCCTGCAGCTCAGGGAGGTCCTTGATCCCTGTGGTGACCAGTCTAGGCTCCTCATAGATGCTCTTCTTTGGATGGCATTTTTCATTCGAAGCAATGTCCCTATTGTAAATGGCCCGTATACGGCGAACACACCATCACCTCACCTGCCGCGGTTGATCATTAGATGTATTTGAAGTCTCGGTCAACTCATCATTTGTGCTCCCCTATTGAGCACATGACTCATCAGCAACATCTGTGTTTGCCTCAGCTGTGGTGCCCTCGGGAACAATCAGGACTGTGCCCCCGCATTCTCTTATACTCGGCTTAGTGGGTTTCTTGCAAGTGGAGTAGGAGCATCAACCAGGATTGTCATATTTGTAGGTCGTTACGTCCTACCCCTGGTGGATCTCCTCACAAGTTGCTCTTCTGAAACTTCGTATTCCTCCTCCGAGCTACTCAACTCTTCGGAGGAGGAGGGCGCATCCCTAAGTCTGTAATATGATGGTTGACTCCTCTCTAGCACCTGTTTCTTGGCTGAACCCTTCTTTGGTGTACCCTTCGGATCCATTTGTACCTGTGAAATGAAGGTTATTATGCAAAATGAGATGAAACAAAATCAACCTTTAATTGTGTCCCTGCAGACAGGATGAGGGACTCAATGAGTCATTGCCACTGTCCATGACTCGTGAGGTCACTCGTTGTCTGCAAGTCATTATTTTCTTTGTTTGACCAATGGACTTAACGACTGGTCACAACGAGTCGTTACTTGTGGCAATGACTCATTAGACCAGTCGTGAGGTACACTGGTTTGCATCTTCCATTTCCCCACTTAGGACGAGCTACACAATGAGTCATTGGGAGATACCACGACTCGTTATGTGGCTTGTGCTCAAGAGTTTAATTACGGGGTGTACAGTGGTGGTGACGGGTCATGTAACAACTCTTTGGGCTTGCCCATGAGCCGTTATATGAGTCATCATCACTGGTCTTATGCAAAATTACATTACCTAATGTTCATCTCAACTTAAATTGCAATCTCACAAGCATAGATCCCATTTTTCATCAAATAACAATGATTCATTTCAACTAGAACTCTAATGGAAAATTGGTTTATCGGGTATTTCATCTCAAATCAAACAATCCCATATTCATCATCAATTACTCGTTTCGATCCAACCAACACAAGGATAAAATTCTTTATAGCATTGTATTTACTTGTTGAGCATGATTTTAAGTTTCAAACAACCTAGTGTTTTCATCTGATATCAGACATAGATCATCAAGGCATAGAAATGTTACATGGCCAAGTCAATTAAAACACTTGAAAAAGGAAGAAATTTGTACTCACGGTGATCAAAATAAGCGGACAGTTTCTAGTAGTAGATGATTAGAATGCACTGTTGCAAATTGATCTAGTCACCTGGGCAGATTCAACTACAATCGTGTGAGTGTGTGTGCGCTTTGCGAGTGAGAGGTGATATTAAGAGGATGAAAAAATGGGGAATTTTGAAGTTAGATTTTGAGCTTAAGTTCAGGTGAAATTTTGGAGAGAAAAAATCAGGTGGTTTTTATGCTTAAAAAATGAGTTACCCTAATTTGTGTGTGGGTCGGGTCAGGTGGAAATTAATTAAAAACATACCATGACCCACATAACGGGTCGTTAAGTAGAGCAATGACTTGTTTGGTTGTTCGTTCAATTGACTAGTCTTAGAGTCTTACCTGGGACCTACCGACTCGTTCAACGACTCGTGGTGCTACCCAACGAGTCGTGGCATGAGTCGTAGGCCCTGAACTACAGTAGCTTCATGACGGGTCTCTTGACGAATCGTTGGGTCTCCCAATGATTTGTTAAATCATTCGTTGTCACCATTTTTATCTTAATTCCGTCTTTGATCCAGTAGACTTAACGAAAGACCCTACGCTTTGTTGTCACTAGCAACGACTCGTTTGGTCAACCGTTGTCTACACTATTTTCTATGAAAGTGATGATGATCCACTCAATGAGTCATTTGGTCGGATGACGACTCGTTCTACGCTTTTAGGCACTAGCAACTCAAGTTCAGATTTTTGGTTTCAGCTTCAAATTTCCCATCTTAATCACCTGCACACATCAACACACGTGAACACTATATTTTTCTTACAATTACGACTTTGGTTGCCTCCCAAGAAGCGCCTGATTTAACGTCGTGGCATGACGTGGTATTTTGAATAGACTTCACCAAAACAACCTCATGGGTTGCCTCCCATGCAGTGCCTGATTTAACATTGCGGCATGACGCAAGTCCCCGGGTTACTCAGATTACACCCAGAGCCCAGACATCCGCCAGCTTTATTTCTTTGCTTTTCCCCAGATATGCTTTCACCCATTGATCATTGACTTTAAATCGCTTTCCTTCATGGTTTTCTGGTTCAATTTCCCCATGGGAGGATACTTGAACCACTCGAAAAGGCCCCAACCATTTGGACTTCAACTTTCTAGTAAACAAGCTAAGCCTAGAATTGAATAGTAACACCATATCACCCGAGCTGAACTCTCTCTTCTCAATCTTCCGGTCATGCTGAATTTTCATCCTTTGTTTATAAATTTCAGAACTCTCATAGGCTATCAAACAAAATTCATCTAGCTCATTCAACTGATCAAGCCTCAAGTTCGCAGCTTCTCTCCAGTCCAAATTCAGCTTCTTGAGCGCCCACACAGCTTTGTGCTCAAGTTCAACCGGAAGATGACATGTTTTCCCATATACAAGCTGATACATGGAAGTGCCTATAGGAGTCTTGAATGTGGTCCCAAAACACCATAAATCATCATCTAGCTTCCTAGCTCAATCTGTCCGGTTAGCATTCACAGTCTTCGCCAAGATGATCTTTATCTCCCAGTTGGAGACTTCAACTTGCCCACTAGACTGCGGATGATAGGGTGTTGCCACCCTGTGTTTTACCCTATATTTTTCCAATAAAGTATGAAACAATCGATTACAGAAGTACGAACCCCCATCACTAATGATTGCTTTGGGAGTCCCAAATCTAGCAAATATATTCCATTTCAAGAATGTTGTTACACTCTTCCCATCATTATTTGGAAGCGCAACTGCATCCACCCATTTCGAAACATAGTCCACAGTAACAAGTATGTACTTCATCCCGTTTGAGCTCACAAATGGGCCCATGAAATCAATTCCCCACACATCGAACAGCTCAATGACGAGGATGGGAGTAAGGGGAAGCTCATGCCTCCTTGATATGCCTCTTTTCCTTTGGCATGCATCACATGCCTTTGCTAAATCATGCGCGTCCTGGTGAATGGTTGGCCAACAGTACCCACACTGCAAAATCTTGTGGGCTATGCGAATCCCGCTATAGTGATGCCCAGCAAAGGATGAGTAGAACGCCTCCAATATGCTCAACATCTCCACCTCGGGCACACATCTATGAATTACCCAATCAGCACATATGCGGAATAAGTAAGTCTCATCCTAGAAAAACTTCTGCACATCAGACATGAACTTCTTCCGCTGGTGGAAAGATAAGTGCTTCGGTACAACATCGCTCACCAAATAACTAGCAAAGTCTGCAAACCATGGGATGAGATCCTGTGAGGCCGCTAACACCTGTTCTTCAGGGAATGCATCATCTATGTAACGCTCATCTCAAAGTGTTGCATCAGGTTCCAATCTTGATAAGTGATTCGCCACCTGGTTTTAGGTCCCTTTCCTGTCTTTTACCTCAAACTCGAACTCTTGTAGCAGCAGAACCCATCGAATCAACCATGGCTTGGCATCCTTCTTTGCCATTAGATACCTCAAAGTTGCATGGTATGTATGGACTATCACCTTAGTTCCAAGCAAGTATGCGTGAAACTTATCAAATGCAAAAAATACAGCCAACAACTCGTGTTCTGTCAGGGCGTAATTTTTTTGAGCTGCGTTAAGAGCTTTGCTAGCATAATAAATAGGAGGGAAAATCTTTTCATGCCTCTGACCCAACACAGCTCCTAGGGCCACTCTGCTAGCATCACACATACCCTCGAACAGTAAGGACCAGTCAAGTGCCACTGTAACCGGGACAGTGGTTAATCTCTCTTTTATGCATTCAAAAACCTTCATACATGCCTCATCAAAAACAAACTTCACCTTTTTCTCAAGTAGTTTACACAAAGGATGTGCAATCTTTGAGAAGTCCTTGATGAACCTCCTATAAAGCCCTGCATGGCCCAAAAAGCTTCGAACACCTTTCACAGAAATTAGAGGTGGTAGACTAGAAATTACTTCGATCTTGGCCCTGATCCACCTCAATAACCTTACAAGAAATCTTATGGCCTAGTACTATACCTTCATTGACCATGAAATGGCACTTTTCCCTGTTAAGCCCCAAGTTGGTTTCTTCACATTGTTGCAGCACCTTGCTCAAATGAGACAAACAATCTTTGAATGAATCACCCACCACTAAGAAGTCATCCATAAAGGCTTCAACTATGTCCTCCACCAGGTCAGAAAATATCAACATCATTCAACACTGAAAAGTGGCGGGCGCATTACATAACCCAAACAACATCCTCTTGAAAGCAAATGTACCATATGTACAAGTGTTAGTTTTCTCTTGGTCTTCGGGGGCTATAGATATTTGATTGTACCTCAAATAATCATCAAGAAAGTAGTACCATCCTCTGCCTGCAAGTAGATCTAGCATCTGATCCATGACTGGTATAGAAAAGTGATCTTTCTGAGTCCAACAGTTCAACGTCCTATAGTCCATGTGTACTCTCCAATCAGTGACTGGTCTGAATGGAATAAGCTCATTGGTAGCATTTGGGAACATCCGTGATTCCTCCCTTCTTCAGTACAAACTGAACTAGGCTCACCCATTTGCTGTAAACAATAGGCTAAACCACACCCGCATCCAACCACTTGATGATTTCCTTCTTGGACACCTCTTGCATAGGTGGACTCAACCTACGCTGATGCTCAATGCTCAGAATACAATCTGGCTCTAGCTGGATCTTATGAGTGAAAATACTGGCTAGGATACCAATAATGTCTGCAATGATCCACCCGATGCCTTTTTAATATCTCTTCAAAATGGAGACCAAAGCCTCCACTTTCCATTCCTCTAGGTCAGCTGCAACAATGACCGGTAAAGTGTTATCGGTTCCTAGAAATACATATCACAAGTGAGACGGGAGTTCTTTGAGCTCCAATACCAGAGGCTCCTCAATAGATGGCTTGGCCGGTGGGTCACCCGATTTTTCAGGTCAAGATCAATCTTCTTTGGAGCATAAGTGTATGACCCCATACCAGCAAGTACATTAACTATCTCCTCACCCCTATAGATCTCCTCAGCACCAACATTCATCAAAACTGTTGCTAAATCTTCAAGAATCAATAACTCCTCCATAGGCATAATTGAAAACTCAGGTTCCACAACATCAATTACTAAGACCACCCTCATGTCATTTGGCTGCTTCATGGATCGGCATACATTGAATGTCACCTCCTCATTGTTCAATTGGAATTTCATTTGTCCGGTTTTCATACCTACAAGAGCAAGTTCGATGGAGAAGAATGGTATCCCCAAAACAATTGGGACCTCAAAATCAACTTCACAGTCCAAGATGACAAAATCGTCCAAAAATATAAAGGACTCCACCTTCACTAGAACATCATAGAGAATTCCCACCAGATTTTTCACTGTGTGATCTGCCATCAAAAGTCGCATCGTAGTCGGTTTGGGGGCTCCCAACCCCAACTATCTGAATGCTGCTAACGGCATCAAGTTAATACTAGCACCCAGATCACATAGCACCTTAAAACAATTAAAGGCTCCAATAGTGCACGGTGTGGTGAATGCTCCAGGGTCTTCCTTTTTCTGAACAAGAGAACGGGATGCTATTGCACTATAGTGGTGCAAATTATCTGCAGGTTTAGAGCTTACAGTCCTCTTTCTAGTGACAATGTCCTTCATGAATTTAGCATAGTCGGATATCTGCTCAAGTGCCTAGACTAATGGGATGTTCACAAATAATTTTTTCAACATGGAAATGAACTTGTGATACTTCCCATCTTCGACCTTTTTCTTCAACTGTTGTGGAAAATGGGGAGGAGGTCTAAGAATAGGTGTGATCTTTTGTGGTGCCTCCTTCTCCTTCTCTTTGCCAAATCCATGCTCCTTTGCATTACTAGGAGTGATCTTTTCCACAGAATCATCAACCAAGGTCTGATCCTTGGAATCTTCCATCTTATCATCATTAATCACTAAGGGCTCTGCTATCTCATCAACCACAACTGGCCTCGGAGGATCACTTGTCGCCTTCCCACTCCTAGTAGTGACCACCATGCAATGACTGTCATTTTTCAGATTTTGAACTATATTACAGGGAAGTGTACCTTTCTGCCTCTGGTTCATCGCAACAGACATCTGACTCAGCTGCTACTCAATCTGCTTAATAGCCACAGCATATGATTCCACCTTTTGGTTTATACCAGAAATATCAGCGTGGAGCTCCTTGAAATGGCCATCTGTCGCCTCCATCTGCTTAAGTACCTTAAACAACATGTCTTCCACCCTTGGACCACTAGATTTTGGCTCATAGTTCCTTGGAGGAACATATAGACCGCTTCTATCATTCTTGTACTCCTCTCACTTTTTCCAGTCTCCATTGTCTCTGTATTGGCCTCGGTTGTAATTGTTATCCCTGTAGTAGTTCCTACCTTGGTTCCCCTGACCTTGATGCCAAGAGTCTTGGTTAGACCCCTGGGTGTTAGTTTGGAAACCCTCCCCTTGATCATTCAGATAGTTTCCTTCCTCTTCAGATTCTAATTCACCTCCATCATTTCTCGGGGCCTTGCCCTAAAAACCCATAGCATTCACCTTTTTGGCTCCAGCTCTCATCAAATGCTTAGCAAGCAGCCCCATTGTGGTCTTTATTTCATCAATATCCTGATCTCGCTCTTCATCCTTCCTTCTTTGTTCTGTAGTCATACCTATCGCATAAGAACCAGTCGGAGTCACTGACTCTCTTGTGTACCATGCACAGTTAGTTATAGTAATTCTGTCAAATAGCTCAGTAGCTTCAGCATAAGTGTGACTCATTAATGTTCCTCCAGACACGGTATCAGCCACCACCTTGGTATTAGCATTTAGAGGCCTATAGAAAATTCCAGCAATGTATCATCAAGGATCCTATGGTTGGGCACCCTTTTGAGATTCTTGTTGAACCTCAACCATGTCTTGTGAAGTGCCTCAAAACTTAACTGCCTAAAGTTGTATATCTCATCTTTCAGCTACAAAGCTCTGGAAGGTGGGAAAAATCTTTCAAGAAAATCTCTTTTCAACTCCCTTCATGTAGTGCTAGAATCTTTAGGCAGTTCTTCCAACCTGAGCGTTGCCTCACTCTCCAATGAAAACGGAAATAAACTCAGGCATATCGTATCCTGACTCACTCCCGGTTGTTTAAATATTTTGTAGATATCCATGAAATTAGTCAAGTAAGTATGTGCATCATCAGTTGCATGACCTGCAAATATCCCCTTCATGTTGAGCAGTAGGATTATAGCATTGGTAATATCAAAATTTACCCCAGCAGGAAAAGGGGGAGGGACAATAGCTCCAGTGGCACTGGCTTCATCAATATCAGCATCATCATCCTCATCAATATATCGGTGCCTCTGCTTATCTGGCCTTTGTTCCTTTTATCTCGCTCTGCTTTGGAAGCTAGGCGTTGCTCTTCAACAACCCTTGCTAACTCTCGATCTTTTGCCTGAGCTTTTTCCTCAGTCAACATTCTGGCTATAGCCTATTCCACTGTCTCTTACTCTTGTACGTTGTCCATTCTCCTCAGATTTTGTAGTGTTTGTTCAAGTTCGTGATCAATTTGAATCAGGGACTTTCTTGGCTACTAGTACTGGGCATGCATGAACCTAAGACCTGCTAAGAACAAAAACATCAAAAGAAAAATAAAAAAGAAATAAGGACCAACAGTAAAGAAAATACAATTAACAAAAGCCTTATCCGTATTCCCCGGCAACGGTGCAAAAATTTGATGTCGCCCAAATTTCACCTCGTAAATAAGATATAAAGCGGTCGATGTCAAATAGAACACAACAAAGGTTGGGGTTGATCCCACGAGGAATATGGAAAGAACTTGTGTTAATGCGTTTGGCTAATACTATTGGCTTACTTATTTCCTAGGGGGGCAAGATTTGAAAACAAAATAATAAACAAGAGTAAGGACTAGTAAATCAATTTCAGTTGTATTCGATCAATAAAGTGACTAGGATTGTGTTTTCCATGACTTCATAACCACAAGGCTTTTACACTAGTGATCTATTCCGGTGTACAATATTGATAAGTTAAGTTCACCTAAATGGTTGGTCCCCTATCTAGATGATTATCACCACGCAACTTGGTCAGTATACGTGTGTATGCTTAATTAACTCTTACCCTTAATATCGGATTAGCTATTCTCGGACAAGTTCAAGATATTAGATGAGGGTTGATAAACTCAAATCTTCGTTGTTAATCCCTTTTCCCATTCACTACCCCCTTGATCTGGTAAGTAAGAATAAGGCGAGTTCCAACGTTTGCAACCGTTAAGGAATAATTAAAACAAAGGGAAAAATAATACATGCATAAAACCCCATTTTAGAATCACTAAGTGTTTTACCTAGGTGTGTTAATTCATCATGGTTCCCACAAACCTAGTTATGGGTTTAGCACTCATATTTGAATTATCACAATCACAAAATCAAGAATAAATCATAATTGTAACTTAAAAAAATTCGTAGAAGAAAACCACGTGAATTGAATAAAACACCAAAATCGATGAACAAAACTTCAATGTTGTTTGATTCTCAAAATCAAGAACAAAATTACACGCTTTGTTTCGTGAACCAAGAATGATCGTTAACAACACTAAATTTACGTCAAAAGTGGCAAAATAAATTTTGTTCGAAAAATAAACCTAAATATTGTATTTATAATTCCAAACAAATCTTATCCTAAATAAAATGGGACTCCAAGTTGGTAGGGGTAACAGGCCAAGTAACGACTCGTTGGGTCTCCCAACGACTCATGGCCAGTGAATTAGACTCGTTCTCAGTAATTTATCTAGTCTTGGTGACGGGTCACCTAACGACTCGTTAGGCCTAGGAATGAGTCGTTAGGTATCTCGTGGCCCTGGCACACCAAATCCTCCAGTGCACTTGACGGAAGCCCATAATACCTGATGACGAGTTGTCACTTCACCTGACGACTCATTATGTCACTCATTGTCTTCACTAGGAATTCTTCAGAATTTTTCCTCCCAGTCTCCACGACTGTCATAACGACTCATTACCAATGTAACGAGTTGTGCCTTCAACTCGTGAGGTCCACTGGATCTTCTTTATAAAATTCTTGCTCTTCTCCACGACTCCAGGCACGAGTCGTACATTGGGATGATGACTCGTGACCTGGGTAGCAGCCTACACTTTTATCAATTTTTTCCTTACTTTGCCCATTTCCCAGTCCGGACCTGTTTTCCTGCAACATTTAACATAAATGCATCATATCTACATAAACATACTCGTAATTTTCATAGTTTCTTGGTTTTAAGCATCGAAAGTGTTATAAAATCATGGACTCGTTATGTCACTCGTTATCTTCACTGGGCATTCTTCAGAATTTTTCCTCCCAGTCTCTACAACTATCATAATGACTCGTTACCAGGTGTAACGAGTCGTGCCTTCAACTCGTGAGGTCCACTAGATCTTCTTTATAAAATTCCTACTTTTTTCCACAACTCCAGGAACGAGTCATGCATTGGGACAAAGACTCTTGACCTGGGTCGCAGCCTGCACTTTTGTCTATTTTTTCCTTACTTTGCCCATTTCCCATTCCAGACCTGTTTTCCTACAACAATTAACACAAACGCATCATATATACATAAACATACCTAGAATGTGCAAAATTTCTTGATTTTAAGCATCTAAAGTGCCGTAAAATCATGGCACATCAGTTCTTCCTAGGAAATTCGACTCCAAATGTGTGGAAATTCAACAAAGGAATTGCTTTTTCCTTATGCCCCAAAACCATTTTGTAATTCCTTATCAGTTCTATCCCTGATGACCAGAAATAGGCTTAATTTTAATTGACATTTTGAATATTTCTTGTGGGTTGTAATTCTAATGAATTCTTGCTATATTTTCACTACTTATTAAGCATGTTGTTACTAGTTCAATGAAATACACTAAACTGGGTCTTGCATAATTATCTAGATATAAATGTTGCTTGATTCTATTAGTTCTTGAATTTCCATGTTATTACCATCATGTGAGTTCACTGTCAGTTTGCATGCTAGTTCAGTCTCAGTCATAAATTAGCCTTTTCAATATCTTTCAGTAAGTCGGCCAATCAATTTGACGATAGTCAGTTCTTGAGGAGTTCAGTAACACTCCCTAGTTACAATTGTCAGGTCGTTCTCCAGATGGTTACGACGCTTCAAAATAAGCAGCTCTAGCCAGTCTTAGAACACTAGCCTTCAGTTATCAGGTCCAAGAGGCTATTAGGTTTCTTCTAGATAAGTATTCTTGACTTAGTCTAGGGCATCAGTTTCAAGCTATCAATTTAGTAGTCAAGTTAGGACTATCCAATGGGAGTGGGACTTAGCACTGAGCTAACAAGGTGCCAGCACACCCAGATTCCCAGAACTATGTTGCCAACGTAGGTCAATAGACCAAACGGGCCTCAGAATTGTGATTACCTAGCTTATCCACTATACACTGGCAAGGTATAGTGGGCTCTCACCGATGGGGTATATACATCAGACTCCACGTCTAGCTCGCATGGTTATATGTCGTTTATAGACTCTTCCACTTGTTAGTACAGTTCAATTCAGCTCAATCCCAGTTTAACTCAGTTCAGTCACTCAGTTTCAGGACATGGTTATGACCGTCAGTCAGGGTCTATATTGACCGTATCACAATTATAGTTCAGTTTCTATCAGTATTCAGTACCAGTTGCTCAATTCATGTTATCTCAGTTCAGTTGCTTTTTTCCATGTTTTATGTAAACCTTACTTACTCAGTACATTCAAAGTACTGATGCATATTTCTATGTTGTATCGTATTATGATACAGGTGCAGGTTCTCGCAGCAGTGTCAGTAGTTCTCTGTGGACAATTTAAGTAGATTTATAGTGGAAATTCCTCATTGTTCGAGGATGAGGTTTTCGTTTCTTTCAGTTCCTATTCAGACTTTAGAGTTAGCTGGGGCTTGTCCCAGTAACTCGCCAGTTAGTAGTTGGCATTCAGACATAATAGTGATCAGCTTGTTTGGTATCATTTAAGTTCTTAGTATTTCTTTTTCAAACCTTCCGTATTTCAGCAATCAGTTATTTCAGTTATATTTTTAGCTTACGCTATGTTTACTTAGTTTACCAATGTGTTGTTATACCATGTGTTAGCTTGGAGTCACTTATGGCACCAAGTACGATGTCTCCTCCAGAGTACAGACTCGGGTCGTGAAAAACTTGGTATCAGAGCACTAGGTATCCTAGGATGTCTAAAAGTCACATCAAGTAGAGTCCTTTTCATGGGTGTGAAGCATGCCACACTTATGAGTTAGAGGCTACAAGGTGTTTTTAGGAAATTTTCCTTTTGTTCATACTCTTTATCATGCATGAAGTTTAATCTTAAAAAGGTCATCCTAACTCGTTCTCCATTCATTTCAGTGAAAATATCCCTCCAAAATGAGAAAATGGAAGGAGGGATGGCAATGCCAACCGACCTACCACACCAGCTCCAGCAGCCCCTCAAGATGATCAAGTGTCCTCTACAGAATTTTGAGCAGCGATTCAGCTATTGGCTAAGACTGGGACTAATCAGGTGAACCAGCAGGTGATTCCAGCGAATGCAGATGAGTCTGCAGTAGCTGCCAGGGTTCGATATTTCTCCTGAATGAACCCTCCATCTTTTCATGAATCTAAGGTGAGAGAGGACCCACAAGAGTTTGTGGATGAGGTGCGGAAGATCACCCGGATTATGGGTGTTAGTTCCGTCAAGAGTTTTGATCTAGCTACCTACCAGTTGAAAGGCGTGGCTCAGATTTGGTACAACCAATGGGAGGAAGGGAGGCCAACTGAAGCAAGATCAATAGAGTGGGATGAGTTCTCTATGGAGTTTCTCGACAGATTCTTTCCTCGGGAATTGAGGGAGACCAGGTCACTGAATTCATGAAATAAAGGTAGGGTAACAGAACAGTGGAAAAGTATGCATTAGAGTTTACTCAGTTATTGAGGTATGCTCTGTAGATGGTCGCCGAATCGAGGGCTCGTATACTTAAGTTTGTGAATTGGGTTTCAGACTTGGTTCTTAAGGAATGTAGAACTGCCATGCTGATCAAAGACATTGACCTTTTTAGCCTCATCATTAATGCCAGCAGATAGAGGCCGAAAAGCTGAAGGATTTGGAGAGGGAAAACAATCAGGACAGAACTAGACAGTTTGAGTATGGATGACAGAGATCAGGTGGGGGTAGTCATCCACAACAGCAGCAACAACAGAGACCTCCAGCACCCACATCAGCCAGCGCCCCTTCTTTCTGATCCCACAGAGACCGAAAGGGTGGGGCATCAGGCTCCTAGTCTAAGAGTCATGCCTCCAGTAACTGCTCTCCAACTTGTCCTAAATGTGGCAAGAACCATCCGGGTGAATGCCACATGGGCAAAGAGGTTGCTTCGGATGTGGGTAATTGAGTCACAAGCTAAAGGAGTGTCCATCATCAGGACCATGGAAAACTCAATCTACTACTTCAGTAGCCCCAGTAGGTCATCTAGCTCATCAGGTTAATACTTCAGGTGCGGATGGTGGTCAACGCCAAATCCGTTTTTATGCCTTGTCTTCTAATCAGGATCAAGAGAGCTCACCTGACGTGGTCATGGGTATGTTACATCTTTTTCATCTAGATGTATATACCCTGCTAGATCCAGGAGCCACACTATCATTTGGGACTCCTTACATAGCTCTTCAGTTCGACATCAGCCCAGAAGTCCTCTAAGAACCGTTCTCAGTCTCTACCCCAGTTGATGAGTCAGCTAGAGCCAGTCAGATATATAGAAAATATCCAGTATCAGTGTTGAATAAAGTTATTCTAGTTGATCTTGTAGAGCTAGACATGGTCAATTTTGACCTTATTCTTGGCATGGATTTGTTATATTCCGATTATTTTTCAGTCAACTACAGAACTAGAGTCGTCAAGTTTCAGTTCTCTAATGAGACAGTCTTAGAATGGGTGGGTAGTTGTTCGGAGTTGTTATATGGGTGTATAACTACACGCAAGTGCACGTGGTCGAACAAGTAGTAAAGTGGCTCAAGTAAGCCAAGTATCGATCCCACAGGAACTGGGATGAGGTAACAAATTACTTAAGTGTTACTATATTGATTCTAAAAATGAAGACAATAGTGCAAAGAAGAGTTTGATATATTTTGATTTCTAATTTTATCCTAAGTCTACAAAGATTATATAATTTGAGTCTGAACTATGAATGTAAGCATGCTGAGGTTAAACGAACATGTAAGGAAATAAATTATCGATGTAATTTGGTTAACTTTTCCTCCGATTGCTAGTCAAGAACTATTGCCAATGGATTAAAACTCTCGTATTTAACCCAACTTAAGAATCATAAACCATCCACCTACATTTCTGTGATTAAATGAAATTCATGTTCTAGCCATACAAAACCGGTTCCTTAATTGACTAATACGACCTTCAGGTATATTTCTATCCTGAAGGTAAATCAATTCTCAATTTTCCCAAACCAAGAAAAGATCATATCCTATTGATTCACAACTTTCCAATTTCTTGCTCTCTCGAGTGAAACTGGACTTTTTAGATGTACATTAATATAGGCCACACATTAATGCAGTAAGAACAAGAATCAATAGAACAACCATGGAAGAAAAGATGAAAAACCAACTTAATCAACAATCACATTTCATTACAATTGTTCTTAACATCAGCAAGAAGAGGATTTAGCCACTCATTGGTGGATTAAACATCGTTAAATGAGTGTTAAACATACAAGCAATTGAAATAAAGAAGAAGGAGATAGAGAAAAACCCTGAGATTTTCGTCCCCTCAACTGCCTGTAACCCACTTTCTTGCTCCACCCAGTCAGAATATTGAAAAATGAACCTAAGTGTTCTATTTATACTAGTGGGAATTTTTCCTGGAATAACTAGCAACGTGTCACAGAGTGCATCGCGGAGCACTGCCTCCATGACACGCCACAGACGTGGAGGCTCACTGGAAATAGACTGTCCAGGTAATAAAGCCCAACGTGGCACGGCGTGCAACGTGGGGCTAGGCCAACGTGCCATGGCCCCAATGCGCACCCGCACTGGAATTTGGCCAAAAATTCCCTATCCAGGCAGAAGGCCTCTGCGATGGCAGCGTGACACGGCTCCATCGCGGAGCCCCTTTAATTTGTACCGTCCAATGCTTTGTACTTTGCTAATCATCCGAGTCTATCCCCGATCTCTCCCAACACGCATTTTAGCTTCCCAAAATTACATTTCACCTGCGAAATAACGCTAATCATGTTGGTTAGTATAAATTCACATTTTATTATAAATCATATGAGAATGTATAAACATTGATAGATAAACAAGGCTAAAATGACACATTTGAGTATCACTTGGGCATATAAATTTTTCCAAGATCACTTACCCCACACTTAAATCCTTGTTCGTCCCCGAACAACAATCTTACACCTCATGCAGTTTACACCCCATCCTGGCTACTTTGGTTCGACAATTCAGGCTACGGTCATCCTGATTATTCAATACAACAAATCATCAAGAAAACACACATGGTCTTATCAATGCAATGACCTTCAACACATCAAGACCTCCTAGACTTAAGAATCGACTCTCGATATTGGCAAACTCATGCAAATCAGCTGATCAAGATATCCGACACGAAAATTAATCTCTCATCAAGCATGTTCCCTCACAATGCAAGAGAATTTTCCCTTTTTAATCACATGAACTCTAACAGTTACCTGCAGGGGCATATAAACACACTTTCACTCTCTCTCCCAAAAGAATTCACATGCATCATGTCATGAACCATAGGCTTGCCCTTAGTGTATTACTCCACTAATATAAGGAAATGTGATGTAGGATCACGTAGGACTTTAACGGGTTGTAATGTAATCTACGGAACTAGTAAATATTGGGCTAGCCAATAATAGCCACTAACATCCTTAAGCGCCTTTTCAATACATCCCATCAAACTCATGGGCATTGTTTCTTCCTTCATCCTCCCATTCTTGAAGTATGTCTTTAGTTTGGCCCATATCTTTAAGCACACTTGACTCGATAACAAAGATTATTCAGACACCTTCATTATATTTTATTTATAACAAGTGCACCTTCAACCTTTTCTTTCCTTTCATCACTCTGCTTTTCTTTTCTTTTCACCATTCTCACTCTTTGACACTTTGGGAGAATTATTTTCTCTTCTTAAGCGCTTAAGAGTTTTGGATCAAATTTACGGCTAATGAAAAGGAGGGCTAAAGCTCAGTTTACACATTTTGACACAAGAAAAAAAATAAGAAGCTAAAGGCTCAACGGGCTAACTAGGGTGTACATTCAAGGTGGGTACAATAATGAAAAAGAGAAACTTTCAGTTAACACAAAGAAATGCCTACATCCTTTCTTACAATACACGTCCTTCATTTCATTTCGTGCACACACCAGACAAGTTCTAGACACTTCACAATGGCATGGAATAAACAAAACCTCACTTCACACTTATTGCACATGCTCAATTCAAGACGTATTCACAAACTCTTCAATCAGCTAATTACAAGAATTCAAACATTAAGCTTCAATCACACTGAATCGACTCTATGGCCTAGGTATCTCAACATATTTACAAAGTTGCATGCTTTCATACGAATCACCTTTGCATTTCAAATATCATGTACGACACGCAACCAGAATTCCGCAACCATAAAGTAACTACAGGTTTTGGGATGCAACCCACAAAAGAAAACAACTGAAAAATAAATGAAAAATCTACTCCTAACGACTACATTTCCCTTAAGAGGGTCGTCATTCATCCATCATAGGGAATGGTCACTAACTAGGACTTCGGTTCAATGGGACCATTCTCGGTAAAAGAACCGAAAACAAACGCCGAGAAACCCAAAGATTGACAAAAAAAAGAAATTTTAAAAATATCGATCATTTCGATGAAACAAAAATATGTACAAAATCAGCTAGCAACATTCAGCAACACACAACAGTTTCACATTTAATTACAATACAGAACAAAAACTTCACAATCACAAATCATAGGGTCACAAAATTTTTCCACAGGCACAACAACAGAACAGAACATACACAACAACACAACCAGCACCTAACTACTCCCACCCCACACTTATCTCGAACACTGTCCCCAGTGTTCATAAAAATTAACATAGCATAAAAATTTGGGTGGTGGAACTCCCTGATCAATCGAAATACTCCACTTCTTCATCAGGTGTTGTTGCCTCGTCTCCCATGTCTGAATCACCCCCGTCGTCATCATCGGACACCACATCGGAGTCCTCACGACGTGTCTCCTCATCTGTGGGGACATCATCATCCGTGGGCTCTACAAAAGTTGGCCCCACTCGGTATAGAGCCCTGGCATTTTCGCCAAAAGGGTAGTCTAGCTCGAGCTGCCATAGCTCCTCCTCTGTTGCCGGCCTCCCGCCTATCCGTAGCTGGAGCATCTGTATCCCGTACATGCGATCCATGTACTGATCATCTCGAGCATGTCGCTCGGCAAGTGTAAGAACAGGCCCGTGGGTGGTGTCGGGTGCCTTAGTTTTGGTGACATCTAAGGCCCGCCGCTCCATCTGCGTGATATATTCAAGGGCCTCTTCCTCAATGTCTAGGCCCCTTAGGAATGTGGTGAGTAATCCACCAAATCCATATCTGTGCCCCTGATGCAACCGGGCTCTCTTCATGGCGTAAATAGTCACCGCCCCCACATTGATCTCCAGCCCTTTCATCAGGGCGTACACCAAGCATACACGATCCCGGGTTACATCCTTCATATGCACCCTCGGGATTAGGCAGGAACACACGATCATAAGCCATATCCTGGCTTCCCTGTTCATCTGTGAGTAGGGCAAAGTCTGATGGTAGCCCCTCTCCTTATGTCTGCTCCACCTAGCCGTTGATCGGGTTCCACACAAAGTGCGTCTGATGTCCGCATATGGTGGAGTGATGTTCAGCTGTCGAAGCACGTGGGCGTCTGTGTCCCGCGCCCCTAAGATAGCATTGAGGTGGTGGGGCTCAAAAGTGACTATTTGCCCCCTTATTTTGATGGTGTGACTTCTGATAATCGGGTTCCAGTTGGCGTAGAATTCCCGAATCAAGTGCAAATTACAGTCCTTGGGCTCTTCAAAAATGAAATTCAGCCCAGCTGCCTCGATCCTCTGGACAATCCTGGGGAACTCCTGTGCCAACAGTTCCCTTGCTATGTGTTCCTCGGGGAAGTACTTGCTCTCCTTGTGCTTTGCGTACCACTTCTTCCCCTCCTCTGTCACCCACCTGGTTCCATATTGACGGCGTTGGCCGCGTGGAACCGCTGGTGCTGCTGGGACCGCTGTGCCCAGTCTGATTCTTTTTCTTCCGGCGCCAGATGTTGATGCGCCTTTTCCCTTATCCTGCCTGCTTGCCATTTTTCCTGTCAACCCAAATAGACAAGATCAATGTTAAGCCAATTAAAATTTGCTTCGACTAAGGTTGGGTTAAGCTAGGCTACCCCACACTTAGTCCTTTGCCAAAATTACAACATTAAGGCAAGATCATGCTTATTTACACAAACAACCAACAAAACATAACAAACATGCTTAGTGCATTTGGAGAATTCGACGGTATATATTCTATGTACTACTCAGACTTCATACAGCTAGCCACAATCATTACCATCGATAACATTTTATCCCATAGCACTTAGCAAGGAAAAACAAGAGAAAAATTTAACTACATGATCCTCTACAATTCACCCAATTCTTGCAAATTCCAATATTTCCTTCACCCGAGAATCCGTCGGTCTTTTAGCATAGTAACAGTTAGCACATCGACTCATCTCACTCAACATGTACAACCCAGCATGAATTTCACTTGTTCAACTAAATTTTTCCATTTCAAACTCAAAGGCAAGCCCTAGCTATGATTTTGGCAAAAATTCGATCAAACTATGTCATTAACGAGTTCAAGCAATCACAATGATACTCCGAACATCAATCAATCAATAATTCAATTGAATTTAAGCTTAATTTCTACTTAGGGCAAGTTTAGCTCATATCACATGTTCAATCTCGAAGAAAATCGACAAGAAATGAGATAGAATTGAAGAACATACCTTGAATTCGAAGAACTGATGAAAACTCGATGAAATTCTTGGCCTAAGTCCGTGTCACGTTGAGGGGGGAGGGGTTTTGGGGAGGTTGGTCGCGGAGTGTATGAGAAATAAGGAAAATTGAGGGGGAATCGGGGTTTAAAAGTGGGAAATTCACGCGGGTCACTCGGCGACCCAGTATGACCCGTCGCAATATACACTACAACATGTCATGGAGGGTAACGCGGAGCATACCCTCCGTGACACGGAGCTGTAGCGAGGGTGTTCTGGAATTTTTTAAAATTCCAGATTTACACCTCAACGTGTCACGGAGGGTAACGCAGAGGCCCTCCTCCGTGACACGGAGCCATCGCCCTAGCTCACTGTTTTGCCACTTTTTATTATTTTTCATACCTCGAATTTTCCTTTGTGATCTCTTGCACATTTATCCTCCGTTCAACCTAAAATTCATCTTACGGCAAGAAATTGGCTAAAATTATAGGTTTCACTCAAAATAAAAAAACAAAAATAAAAACTAAAAATTTTATTGTTAATCAAGAAAAAAAAAGAAAAAAGAAATCTATTCACAATTTACAAAGAAAAATTTCACGGGTTGCCTCCCGTGCAGCGCCTGGTTTACCGTCGCGGCTCGACGTCATTCTGCTCAGTCATCTTCTAGGGTGACGGACGTTTTCTCTCGACCACCGTCCTCACCCCAGTAGTGCTTACATCTCTGCCATTGACTAAGAACGTGGCACTCCGATCTTCTTGCCACAACTCTACTGCCCCATGCGGGGTCATTCTCACCACTTCAAATGGCCCCGACCATTTGGACCTCAGCTTTCTCGGAAACAACTTCAATCTTGAATTGAAGAGCAATACCTTCTGCCCTGGTTCAAAAATGCGGTGCACCACATGCTTGTCATGCCACCTTTTTGTTCTTTCCTTGTAGTACTAAGCACTCTCATAAGCATGCCAGCGGAACTCTTCAAGTTCACTGAGTTGCATTAATCTCTTCTTGCCCGCTAGCTCCAAGTCCATATTCAATTTCCTCACGGCCCAGAAGGCTCGGTGCTCTAGCTCCACCGGCAGATGACACGCTTTTCCATAGACCAATTGGTATGGTGAGGTTCCGATCGGTGTCTTGTAAGTAGTTCTGTACGCTCACAACGCATCATCAAGTTTGCTGACCAATCATTCTGTTGTGTATTTACCGTTTTCTGGAGAATCTGCTTCACTTCTCTATTTGACACCTCTACTTGCCCACTAGTTTGGGGGTGGTATGCTATTGCTACCTTGTGGCGCACCCCATACTTGGCTAGTAGTTTCTCGAAACTTGCATTGACAAAATGAGCCCATCCATCACTGATAATGGCTCGGGGTGTCCCGAACCTGGTAAGAATATGTTTTTTCACAAATTTTGTTACCACCTTGTTTTCATTCCTGGGGCAAGCTATTTCTTCCACCCATTTTGATACATAGTCTACAGCCACCAAGATGTAACGATTACCAAATGACGGTGGGAACGGGCCCATGAAATCAATGCCCCATACATCAAAGGTCTCTACTTCCAGTATATTCTGCAGCGGCATCTCTTGTCTTCTACCAATTGTTCCTGTACGCTGACATTTGTCACACATTTTGACGTATTCCATAGAGTCTCTGAACAGTGTAGGCCAAAAGAACCCTGACTGTAGAACCTTGTGTGTTGTTCGCTCGCCTCCATGGTGACCCCCATACAACGAAGAGTGACAGCTCCTCAACACCTCTGCAATCTGACTCTCTGGTATGCATCTTCTCATCACCTGATCCGGTCCCTATTTAAATAAGTATGGTTCATCCCAAACAAAATGCCGGCAATCATGCCTCAATTTCCTTCTCTGTTGGTCTGTTGCCTCAGGTGGGTAGACTCCATTCACTAGCAAATTGACTATATCTGCGTACCAAGGAACTTCAGCTTCCCCTACTGCCAAGAGCTGCTCATCCGGGAACTCCTCATTGATGGTATCACTTTCCATCACATGCGACCGGCTCTCCAATCGCGATAAGTGATCTGCCACCTGATTCTCGCTCCCCTTTCTGTCCTTGATCTCAAGATCGAACTCTTGCAACAACAGGATCCATCTAATTAGTCTGGGCTTAGCATCCTTCTTGTTAAATAGGTACCAAATCGCTGCATGATCGGTGTACACCACTACTTTTGAACCCACCAAATAGGACCTGAATTTGTCAAATGCAAACACCAATGCTAGCATTTCCTTCTCTGTGACTGTGTAATTGTTTTGGGCCATATTCAGCGTTTTGCTTGCATAATGAATAGAATGAATGATTCTATTTTTCCTTTTCCCCAATGCAACTCCCATAGCCATGTCACTCGCATCACACATCAACTCAAATGGTTGTCCCCAATCCGGAGAAGTAAGGATAGGTGCTTCTATCAATTTCTGCTTCAACTCCTCGAATGCTTTAACACACTCATCATTCAACTCAAACTTTACCTCTTTTTCTAACAACCTGCATAATGGTCTAGAAATTTTGGAAAAGTTTCTGATGAACCGTCTGTAGAACCCTGCATGCCCAAGGAAACTGCGAACACCTTTCACCGACATAGGTGGTGGCAACTTCTCAATAACCTCGATCTTAGCACGATCGACTTCCAACCCCTTTTTAGACACTTTGTGGCCAAGGACAATACCCTCCTTGACTAAGAAGTGGCATTTCTCCCAGTTTAGTACAAGGTTAGATTCCTCACAGCGAGCCAGCACCCTATCAAGATTCTGCAAACAAGTAGCAAACGAATTACCGAAAACAGAAAAATCATCCATAAATACCTCAACAAAATCCTCCACCATGTCGTGGAAAATAGCCATCATGCATCTCTGGAATGTGGCGGGTGCATTGCATAACCCAAATGGCATCCGCCTAAAAGCATATATGTCCCATAAGGACAGGTAAAAGTAGTCTTCTCTTGGTCCTCAGGAGCTATGGCTATTTGGTTATAACCAGAGTACCCATCAAGGAAACAATAATATTCTTGTCCAGCCAACCTATCTAGTATTTGATCAATGAGCGGAATGGGATAATGATCTTTCCTTGTGGCTTCATTCAGCTTTCTATAGTCCATGCAAATCCGCCAGCCTGTGACGGTTCGTGTAGGAATCAACTCATTTTCTCATTGGTGACCACGGTCATCCCTCCTTTCTTTGGAACGCATTGAACGGGGCTGACCCATTCACTGTCTGAAATCGGGTAGACCACACCTGCATCAAGCCACTTGATTATTTCTTTCCTCACCACATCCTTCATTGCTGGATTTAGCCTTTGTTGCGGCTGAATGGTTGGTTTTTCTCCTATCTCCATGAAAATCCTGTGTGTGCAAAAAGCTGGATTGATACCCTGAATATCTGATATTTGCCAACCCATTGCTTTATTCCTTTTTCTGAGGACACCCAATGCTTCTTTCTCCTGTGCCTCTGTCAATTCTATGGAGATGATGACTGGTAACGTCTCATTTTCCCCCAAAACGACATATTTTAAATGGGGAGGCAATTCTTTCAATTCCAGCTTTGGTGCCTCCTCAATGGATGGTTTCGGCAACGGTTCTAGGGACCTCATCAATGATTGAAATTCCTGTCTCCTCGGATGCCTTTGTGACTCATTCAACATTTGGACCACCTCATAAGCGTCTCTATCTCCAAAATGATCAGAGTGCATCAACACTCTTTCCAGTGGGTCTTGAGATTCAACAATCTGATGAATTTCTTCGTGTTCAGCCACACTGATTGTTGAAAGCTCCTCATGTATTGTCTGCAGCTTCATGGCTTTAAACACATCAAGTACCTCAATATTATCATGTGCTCGCATGGTTAGCTGCCCTGCAGCTACATCAATTAGCGCTTTCCCGGTCGCCAAGAAAGGACGTCCCAGAATAAATGGGACTTCCGCGTCTGGCTCAAAATCCAGCACGACGAAATCTACCGGGAAGATAAGGGAGCCCACTTGCACCAGCACATCCTCCACAATGCCATCAGGTCTAGCTAAGGATCGATCCGCTAGATACAAGATCACTGTTGTTGGTCTAGGACTCCCTAAACCCAACTTCTTGAATACCGATGACGGCATCAAATTAATGCTCGCTCCTAAATCACATAATCCGCGAGCTCGGATACTCTGCCCAATTGTAATTTGTATAGTAAAGCTCCCAGGATCTTTGAGCTTTGTGGGCACTCGCTTTTGTATCCAGGAAGTGCACTCCTCCGTGAGAGATACCGTAGCATACTCAGTCAACCGACTTTTGTTTCCCACGATGTCCTTAATGTACTTTGCATATTTCGGCTCTCCCTGCAAAACATCAACAAGAGGTAAGTTAATATGTACCTGCTTCAGCACCTCCATGA
Source organism: Datura wrightii (assembly GCA_035772735.1). NCBI lineage: Eukaryota > Viridiplantae > Streptophyta > Magnoliopsida > Solanales > Solanaceae > Datura > Datura wrightii. The sequence continues at coordinate 25,289,841 of JASDFA010000027.1, read as the reverse complement.
ATTTCTTGAAACACGCCTCCTCCTTGTGTTTCTTTAATCTTTGAGGGAACGGGGGGGTGGTCTTTCTGATTCAGCTTCCTTTTTCTTCCCCCTCTCATCACTTTGCTCCCTCTCAACTTCTGTTGCTCCCGATTGTTGAGGTGGTCTTTCTGGTTCCACCTCTTTCAGCTGCAAACCACTCTTTGTGGTCACCGCATTCACCTGCTTGGGATTGGGATCTGTGTCGCTCGGAAGTCCTCCTCTAGGCCTGGTATTTTGGGCTCCAGCAAATTGCCCAAATTTATATTCAAGTGCCTTAGTAGCTAACTGGTTGTTCTTCACCTCAGCTGCCAATTTCACATAGTCAGCCTGCAATTGAGCTTGGTTAGCTATCATCGTCTTGAACATCTCCTCAATGATGGGTGATGGTGGTGGAGGAGGTGCATTGTTGTTTCTATATTGTGCCTGATAGTTCTGATGCCCTCCTTGATTCCTCTGCGCCCCCTGACTCGAACTTTTCCCTTGATGGTTGTTGCTACCCCAAGAGAAATTCGGGTGATTCCTCCAGTTGGAATTGTAGTTGTTGCCATACTGTTGGTGGTTATTCCTCTGTACATTTCCCACAAAGTTCACCGAGTCAGGATTTGCTCCACAACACTCAGCTGAGTTCTCACTGCTCCCGCACACTTCACACCAAATCTGCTGCACTGCATTCACTGGGGCTTGAGGCTGGTTCATTGTCATGTTACTGAAGTGGGTGTTGAGTTGATTCTGTAAAGCAGCTACCTGTGCAGCAATAGCTATAAAACCATCCACTTCTAGAACTTCTGCTGCTTTCCTTGTTCCTCCTCTTGACGAATCAGCATTCCACTCCGGATTGCCTTGCGAAATACGGTTTAACAAGGTATACAGCTCCTCATAAGTTTTGTCCAATGCTTGTTCCCCAGCTGCTGAGTCTAGCAAGATTTTTGTGTGGGGTTCCAAACCCTCTATAAAAGTGTGCGTCAGCACATCATTGGATTGATAATGATGTGGACAATCCCGCAACATGGACTTGAATCTCTCCCAAGATTGATATAGATTCTCTCCCTCTCTCTGTTTGAAACTTAGAATTTGACTTCTAAGTCTTGCTGTTTTACCGGAGGGAAAAAATTGTATCAAGAATTTCCTTGCAAGATCATCCCAAGTAGTAATAGAATTAGGTGGCTCAGCTTTCAACCACCTCTTAGCTTCTCCCAATAGTGAAAATGGGAACAATGTAAGCCTGACATAATCTAATGACACTCCAGCGGGGATGTAAGTGTCACTTATCTCCAAAAAATTTTAGAGATGCTATTGTGGATCCTCATGAGGGAGACCTGTGAACTGCCCGCTGGTGTGCAGCAATTACACCATGTTTTGCTTGAGCTCGAACCTCCCTCCTGGCTCAGGTTTGCGGATGCTATATGTGACATTGTTAGCATGTGGATTGCCACCTCGCGAACCGGCCTAGCTGCTACTTCCTCGGGCACTAACATTGCCCGTACTACTGGTGGATTCTGTTGTTGCTCCATAATTGTTTGTCTGAGCAACTACAGCTTTCTCTCTAGAGCATCTCTCCGCTGACGATGAAATAGTCTTTCAGGCTCTAAATATGAGTCCACCAGCTCTTTGTCTCTTGCCAGTGTTCAGCAGTATTTCTGCAAAATACAGGCTAAGACCAAGTTGTCAACACTAAGAAAAAAAATAGTAAATTAACACTTAAGAAAAATTCACCAATTGCCGGTCCCCGGCAACGGCGCCAAAAACTTGTTCGGAGTTGTTATATGGGTGTATAACTACACGCAAGTGCACGTGGTCGAACAAGTAGTAAAGTGGCTCAAGTAAGCCAAGTATCGATCCCACAGGGACTGGGATGAGGTAACAAATTACTTAAGTGTTACTATATTGATTCTAAAAATGAAGACAACAGTGCAAAGAAGAGTTTGATATATTTTGATTTCTAATTTTATCCTAAGCCTACAAAGATTATATAATTTGAGTCTGAACTATGAATGTAAGCATGCTGAGGTTAAACGAACATGTAAGGAAATAAATTATCGATGTAATTTGGTTAACTTTTCCTCCGGTTGCTAGTCAAGAACTATTGCCAATGGATTAAAACTCTCGTATTTAACCCAACTTAAGAATCATAAACCGTCCACCTACATTTTTGTGATTAAACGAAATTCATGTTCTAGCCATACAAAACCGGTTCCTTAATTGACTAATACGACCTTCAGGTATATTTCTATCCTGAAGGTAAATCAATTCTCAATTTTCCCAAACCAAGAAAAGATCATATCCTATTGATTCACAACTTTCCAATTTCTTGCTCTCTCGAGTGAAACCGGTCTTTTTAGATGTACATTAAAATAGGCCACACATTAATGCAGTAAGAACAGGAATCAATAGAACAACCATGGAAGAAAAGATGAAAAACCAACTTAATCAACAATCACATTTCATTACAATTGTTCTTAACCTCAGCAAGAAGAGGATTTAGCCACTCATTTGTGGATTAAACATCGTTAAATGAGTGTTAAACATACACGCAATTGAAATAAAGAAGAAGGAGATAGAGAAAAACCCTGAGATTTTCGTCCCCTCAACTGCCTGTAACCCACGCTCTTGCTCCACCCAGTCAGAATATTGAAAAATGAACCTAAGTGTTCTATTTATACTAGTGGGAATTTTTCCCGAAATAATTAGCAACGTGTCACAGAGTGCATCGCGGAGCACAGCATCCGTGACACGCCACAGACGCGGAGACTCACTGGAAATAGACTGTCCAGGTAGTAAAGCCCAACGTGGCACGGTGTGCAACGCGGGGCTAGGCCAACTTTCCACGGCCCCAACGCGCACCCGCACTGGAATTTGGCCAAAAATTCCCAATCCATGCAGAAGGCCTCCGCGATGGCAGCGTGACACGGCTCCATCACGGAGCCCCTTTAATTTGTACCGTCCAATGCTTTGTCCTTTGCTAATCATCCGAGTCCATCCCCGATCTCTCCCAACACGCATTTTAGCTTCCCAAAATTATATTTCACCTGCAAATAATGCTAATCATGTTGGTTAGTATAAATTCATATTTTATTATAAATCACATGAGAATGTATAAACATTGAATGATAAACAAGGCTAAAATGACACATTTGAGTATCACTTGGGCATATAAATTTGCCCAAGATCAGTAGTGTTGCAGCACCTAAGGGTTGGTTTATTTCATATTTTAAGGAAAGGAAAATGATATCGAAAGGGTGCCTCAGTCACCTAGTTCGGGTCAAAGATTCTAGCTTCGAGACCCCAACTATTCAGTCAGTTCCTGTTGTCAGCGAATTGCCTGACGTGTTTCCCGAAGATCTTCCCAAATTCCCTCCAGAGCGAGAAATAGACTTCAGCATAGACCTTCTTCTATACACCCAGACTTTCTTTATTCCTCCTTACAGAGTGGTTCCAGCTAAGCTTAAGGAGTTGAAAGAATAGTTCAAAGACCTTCTAGATAAGGGCTTCATCAAGCCCAGCATCTCGTCATGGGGCGCTCCAGTGTTGTTCGTGCGAAAGAAAGACAGTACCCTTAGAATGTGTATCGACTACGGTCAACTGAACAAAGTTACAATCAAGAACAGGTATCCCCTACCCAGGATTGATTATTTGTTTGATCAGCCTTAGGGAGCCAGTTGTTTTTTCAAGGTAGATCTCAGTTCGGGATATCATCAACTTAGGGTCAGGGAATGTGACATACCGAAAATAGCCTTCAAAACTCGGTATGGTCACTATGAATTTGTGTCTATGTATTTTGGACTAGCTAATGCCCCTACAACTTTTATGGACTTGATGAACAGGGTATTCAAGCCATATTTGGACATTTTCGTTATTGTGTTCATAGATGACATCTTGGTATACTCCAAAAATGAGGAGGATCATGCCAATCACCTGAGGTTAGTGTTGCAGACTCTAAGAGACCATTAGTTGTTTGCTAAATTCAGTAAGTGTGAGTTCTGGCTGAAGTCAGTAGCTTTCCTTGGTCATCCGGTCTCAGGTGAGAGTATTCAGGTAGATACCCAAAAGATAGTAGCGGTGAAAGACTGACCAAGACCCACTTCCACAATAGATATCAGGAGTTTCCTGGGTTTAGTTGGTTGTTATCAACGGTTTGTAGAGGGGTTTTCTTATATTGTGTCTCCTCTAACAAAACTGCCTCAGAAAAAGATAAAGTTTCAGTGGTCAGACGCATGTGAGAAGAGTTTCTAGGAGTTGAAGTCTCGATTCACTACAACTCCGATTTTGACCTTATCAGAAGGGACAGATGGGTTCGTAATCTATTGTGACGCTTCCCAAGTTGGCCTCAGTTGTATTCTAATGCAGCGAGGTAAAGTGATAGCTTATGCCTCCAGAAAGCTCAAGGTCCATGAGAAGAACTACCCAACTCATGATCTTGAACTGGTAGTGGTGGTGTTTGCGTTGAATATTTGGAGACATTACCTCTAGGGGTTCACATGGATGTTAATACTGACCACAAAAGCCTTCAATACGTGTTCAGTTAGAAGGAGTTGAACCTTCGTCAGAGGAGGTGGTTGGAACTGTTAAATAATTATGACATGAGCATGCTATATCACCTAGGCAAGGCCAATATGGTGGTTGACTCCCTAAGCAGGATGTCTATGGGGCGTGTTGCACATGTCGAACAGGGAAGAAAGGAGCTGGCAAAGGATATTCACAGGTTAGCTCATTTGGGAGTGCAGCTGGTGGATTTAGCTAAGGGCGAAGTAGTAATGCAGAGTGGGTTTAGAAACTTTGTTAGTTGTTAAGGTTAAGTCAAAGAAGGATGACGATCCCATATTGCTCAAGCTGAAAAAAGCAGTTCTAAGAAAGGAAGTGGAGTTTTTCTCCGAAGGGGGAGATGGTGTGCTTCGTTACCAGAACAGACTTTGTGTTCCAGACGTAGATGACTTGAGACAGCGAATACTGGAAGAATCCCACAGCTCCAAGTATTCTATTCACCCAGGTGACACTAAGATGTACCGTGACCTACGGGAAATCTACTGGTGGAATGGCATGGAGAGTGACATTGCTGAATTTATGGCCAAGTGTCCAATCTGCCAGCAGGTTAAAGTTTAACATCAGAGACCTCAGGGTATAATTCAGGATATCAGCATACCCACGTGGAAGTGGGAAGAGGAGAATATGTACTTCATTACAAGTCTAACTTGTACTCGTTAGCAACATGATTCTATTTGGGTGATAGTAGATCAGATGACTAAGTCGACACATTTCCTCCTAGTTAAAACTACAGACTCAGCTGAAGATTATGCTAGACTATACATTCGGGAGTTGGTCAGACTGTATGGAGTTCCCTTGTCCATCATTTCAGATATAGGTACCCAATTCACCTCACATTTCTGGAAGTCATTTCAGAAAGGACTTGGTACTCAGGTCAAGCTCACCACAGCTTTTCACCCTCAGACAGATAGACAAGCTAAGAGAACTATTAAGATCTTAGAAGACATGTTGAGGACTTGCGTGATCGACTTCAAGGGCAGTTGGGATGATCACCTAAGGATAGTTAGGATGATCACCTACCTCTCATTGAGTTTGCATACAACAACAGCTACCACTCTAGTATTCAGATGGCTCCGTTTGAGGCATTATACGATAAGAGGTGTAGATCTCCTATAGGGTGGTTTGAGGTTGGCTAAGCCACGTTGATAGGGCCAAATTCAATTCATGAGGCTATGCAAAAAGTGCAGCTTATCAAAAAAAAGGTTGAAAATAGCTTAGAGTTCACCAGAAATCATATGCAGATATAAGAAGAAAATAAATATAATTTGTTATAGATAATTGGGTTTATCTAAAGATTTCACCTATGAAAGGGTGATGAGGTTTATAAAGAAAGGAAAACTTAGTCCGAGGTACATAGGACCCTTCAATATTCTGAGGCGAATTGGCAATGTGGCTGATGAGTTAGAATTACCTTCAAAGTTAGCATCTGTGCACCCAGTCTTCCATGTGTCACTATTGAAGAAGTGAATTGGTGATCCAACCTCAGTTGTGCCACTAGGCAGTGTGGATTTGAAAGAAGGTCTCTTTTATGAAGAAGTCCCAGTTCAGATCCTAGACCGTCAGGTTCGTAAGCTTTGAAACAAAGAGGTCGCTTCAGTAAAGGTTTTGTGGAGGAACTAGCTAGTTGAGAGAGCCATATGGGAAGAAGAAACGGACATGATGGCTAAGTATCCCCATTTATTCCCTTCCAGTTTAGTTTCAACATCAGGTATTGATTTTCTTCTCAGTACTCTATTCAATTCTGTAATCATTAGCTTTATTCATGTTTTCAATGTGCACACTAGTTGTGTCAACTCGGTTAGTGTGCCTATTTCAGTTTGGAGTCCATCACTCCTTCAAAAATCAACTTATAGTTTTTAGTTTGGAAATTGTAGCTCTTTTCCCAGTCTTTCATCTTACTTAGTTAGCCTTCATTCGAGGACGAATGTTCCCAAGGGAGAGATATTGTAACACCCCATAACTTCCTAAGACTAGCTTAGAAATTTAATGGTTAACTCTGCAGAAATTTGGCAAAATTTCCTCAGTATGAGTTACAGTACAACCCGTATAATCGAGGTATGAGTTGTACCATGACTCATAACTGGGGGGATGGTGAAGGACAGAAATCTAGGTTGGAGGAACCACAGCTTGATGTAACGGATAGTACCACAGAGTTACAGATCGTATATAGCAGTCATGGAAAATTTTAGAGGAATTAGTTGGAGCAGAATCCCTAACCACAACTCGTGGTACGGACCATAGGACCATGGTACGACTCGTAGGTTGAGTCATACCACCTGGCGGGTAGAAATTTCATTAAGTGTTCCAGGGGAAATTTCGTAAAACCCCATCGACTTAACTTCTAAACTACGTCGTATAGGGTGTTTTCAGGAGGGATTTTAGAGGAGTAGTTGATCCTCTCCTTCATCCTTTCCAAAAACCAGAAAGTAGAAGTACGAACAAACACAGTTAGTTCTCTCAGAGCAAAGCTAGGGCTTCAAGTTTTTTTTTCAGATTCTCCAAGTTCTTTCAAGGAAATTCGACTCCAGGTATGTGCGAATTCAACAAGGGAATTGCTCTTCCCTTGTGACCCAAAACCCTTCTGTAATTTCTTATCAGTTCTAGCCCTGAAGACCAAAAATAGGGTTAATTTTCAGTGAGATTCTGAATATTTCTTGTGGGTTGTAGTTCTTATGAATTCTTGCTATGTTCTCACTACTTATTAAGCATGTTGTTATTCCCTTAATGAAATATTATTTTAGCCCTAGTTCAATGAATACAGTAAACTGGTTCTTGCATAATTGTCTAGATACAAATGTTGTGTGATTCTATTAGTTCTTGAATTTTCATGTACCATCATGTGAGTTCACAGTTAGTTTGCATGTTAGTTCAGTCTCACTTAGAAATTAGCCTTTATAGTATCTTTCAGTAAGTCAGCTGATCAGTTTGACGATCAGTTAGAAATTTTCATGTACCATCATGTGAATAGTCGTGCTACCGAACTAAGGTAAGTGGAATTGCTCCAAATTAGTGTCAATATACTCCTAGCCTTAAAGTGAATATTTCACCCTTCTGGACTTTCGAGAAATAGCGAGTTTTTGACCGTCTTTCGATAAGCCAAAGTTTAGACTATAAATATATCGAAAGTGACGTTCTCTTTTAGAATATTGGTGTATTTGGTTCTAATTGACATGTATATGAATGTAGTTGGGAGAAACAGCAGAAGTACCGACGGAAATCACATCGGTCAGTCGGGTACTCAGAAACCAGGTATGTTAAGCTATTCTTTCGGCAAGCCAGGAAGTACAGTCTAGAAAATAAATAGAATAAAGGCTATTGACAGATACCCAGTGTACAGGAATGATTTTAGTACAATTTCCAGCAAGCATGCTAGTATATCATTACGTATCATGCGATAATCAGAGTAACGGATAGTCAGATGATTTTAGATAGTAAGATGGTATCAGCTAGTAGCTCAGTATGTTTTTACGTAATACCCAGAATGGAAGTTGTAAAAGCAGTATAATGAATTAGCAAGATTACAGATAGTATGTATTACATTTGTTGAGACTGTATCCGGTAATAGATGGCACACCTTATGTTATTGAGCTATATCCAGTTATAGATGGCATGTCCTATGTTATTGAGTTATATCCAAATGTAATCAGATCAGTAATCAGATATAGAAATAGCTCCAGATACAAATGTAGCTCCAGAAACAGATATGGCTCTAGAAACTGATATAGCTTCAGATCACGGGTAACAATAATCAGATAAACAGATAAAGGCCAGGTAGTAGTTAGCCCAGCAATCAGAAACAGTGCAAAACAGAATGTAGTATCAGTTGTTTAATACGGACTGGCCTTGAAATAAAAGAAGAGAATATGATTAGTATTTTTCATTTGAGCATGCTTGTTGTGTATGTGTTTTGCATGTTGAGACTTGTTATGGCATGTGGGTACCCTTCAGCATCCCCGCCGCCCCTGGGTTATAGCTGTGTCGATACCAGATTCAAATACCGCCACCAGCTGGGCGATGCCGTCCACCTAGAGGACGATGATGGCCGACCACCATTATAATACGGTCCAGATTACCCTGCTTGCAGGGGCAGTTCAGTTTACTCTGTGCAGAGCCAGATTACCCTATTTACAGGGGCAGATTACTCTGTGTGCGCTTGTGGCCAGGGGCAGTTTCAGATACAGATTTTTATAAATTACCCTGTTGCGTGTTTACACCCAGGGGCAGTTTCAGTCACAGATACAGCAGCAGATTACCCCGTTGCGCACTTGCACCCAGAGGCAGGAGTCTTCGGACTCAGACACAGTTCATTGTCAGAGGCCAAGGCCTGAGCTACGTACCCAAGGGGGCCGGTAGGAGGAGCTCACAGTTATCAGATGAGTGGAGTGACTTATTTTTGGTTGGTTTAGACCCGGGTAGGGGTAAATAGATTGTTCTGTTGGTTGGCACCTTCCGACTTATGGGGGTCGGTCAGTTATTGTGTGTATTTATATGTATATCTATATGTGCTATTAGATACTGATAGATAGTAGGACGACACGTCATCAGGTACGTCCAGTTTAGTTACAGAATAGGTAAACTCTCCCCAGTTATCCTCAGCCAGATAGACTCAGCTACTTCCTGCTTATGTGTCATGTTATTGTTGTTACCCATTTCAGTTGTATATTTCAGTTTGCTTTACATGCTCAGTACCTGTGGTACTGACGCCCGCGGGGGCGCTGCATTGCTTGCCTGCAGGTACACATAGACGAGGAGTCGATCCCTCGTGATCCAGTCAGCAAAGTTGTTAGCTCCTATCCTCCGGAGCTAGACAGTCGGAAGTTGCTCCTATTTCCTTTTTTATTACAGTTTGGGTAGGTCGGGGTCCTGTCTCGATCATTCTATTATTTCTCCCTGGAGGCTTGCAGTCTGATGTTTCCCTGTAGTAGTGGAGCCGGTCGTGTGGGGCCGTGCATGTATATATGTGTTTGGTTGATTATGTTGGCCGTGTGGGGCCATAGTTTGATTGTAGTGGTGACCTTGTCGGTCACGTAGTTATTCAGTATTCTATTGTTAAGTTACCGATAACTAGACAGCATGGTGGTCTTGTCGACCCGCATAGGTTTTCCTTTTGTAAGTATGTTTCTGGTTAGCTGAAGTTTTATACAGGTGGCTATAGGCCCAGTCAGCCGGAGGCTGTATTTACAGCCACTATATAGCCGGTTCGTTTCTTGAAAAAGAGCCAGAGTCAGCCAAAGCACCAGATGTGCTCAGGCTGGACCGTTTAGCAGCCCAGAGTCTAGCAGGCACCAGGTGCCCGTCATACCCCCCAAGGTGGGGTGTGACAAACTTGGTATCAGAGCAGTTCGTATCCCAAGGAGTCTGCAAACCGTGCTAAGTAGAGTCTTGTCTATGGATGTGTTGTGCACCACATATTATAGGCAGGAGGTTGCGAGGCATAATAGGATGGTTACGCTTCTTTCATACTCAGTCGTGCCATAGCACAGTATAGTATAGGGTTGGTTCTTTTGAAACTTACCACCCTCTTTGTCTACAGACACTATGGCAGATCAGTGGCACCCTACTACAGGCAGGAGATTAGATACAGCGGCAGGCGAAGGCACCAGCAGGATGCCTCACTTACAGCCAGATTCATCCCGGTATGAGGGCGATACGGAGGTGTCATCTCGACCCTCCCAGCAGTCTCCGCCTCATCAGACACCATTTGAGGCAGCACCGCCTCCCACAGCTCCTGCACCCACTTCATCTGATCAGGAGCTACGTTGTGCGGTGGTTATGTTAACCCAGATGCTAGCTACTCAGCGTCAGCCGGTACCACCTGCAGCAGCAGAATCTCTAGGTGGGCCAGGTAGTTCCAAGGTTAGAGAATTCTTAGCATTGGGACCCCCTCAGTTTACAGGGTCAGATTCAGCGGAGGACCCTCAGGACTTTCTGGACCAGATACAAAGAATATTTAGAGTCATGCACGTAACCCCCGCAGAATTAGTGGAATTAGCAGTGTTCTGGTTGAGGGATATTGTTGTTTTGTGGTACGAAAGTTGGGAGAGATCTCGGGGAAGGGATGCAGCCCCTCCTACTTGGTCCAGCTTCTCAGAGGCCTTCCTGGACCACTACTTACCCCGGGAGGTCAGACAGGCTCGGATGGACCAGTTCTTACACTTAGAGCAGGGGGCCAGGAGCGTCCGTGAGTATTCGTTACAGTTCGACTCCTTAGCCCACTATGCTCCAGCATTTGTGGACACCATGTCGTCCAGAGTCCATCGCTTTATTATGGGCCTGAATTCAGATTACATAGAGACGTGCATGATGGCTACTTTAAGAGAGGACATGGACAGAGCCAGGGTACAGGCCTTCGCACAGACAATTGAGGGCCTGAGACAACGGCAGCGGGGCGACAGGCAGGCGACTTCAGAGCAGCGCCGTAGAAACAGACCCGCTGAGATTCAGGGGGAAATCCCTAGGGGGCCGAGACCACGATTTTCAGATAGGCCACCCAGATCTTTACCTCCGGTACAGCAGTAGAGAGGAAGATTTGTTCGCCAGAGTCATTCAGAGTCTGGTAGCAGTTTACCGACAGTAGCATCACCTCAGCAGCGGAGGGCAGAACAGAGTAGATTTGCACCTACCCCTTGTCCTATATGCCACCAACCCCATTCTGGAGCCTGCAGGCAAGGCTTCTCGGGGTGCTATCACTGTGGACAGGAAGGGCATTTAATGAGTGTTACACCCCGTAAATTCCCGAAATATAGATGGCCTAATCGTGTGTTGGTTAAGAGTATTTGAAAACCATACATGCTAGAAAAAGGTCCGGGGAAAGATCGGACCAGCGCCAAGTCGGCGCGTCGCAAGGCAAAATGCGACTTATAAATTGCATTCCAGGAATGCAACTTATAAATCACATTCCAAGAATGCGACTTATAAATCGCATCCTCTGAATGCGATTTACAGTGTCTATTATCCCCTCCACTTCGGTTTTAAAGTTGCAATTCTTATAATTTCCAGCTAAAACAGAGAGGAAAAGGAACGAAGGTTTCTTGATAATTTCCGTCTGATTACGTCGTCAAACGCGGTCTAAACTCAAATTAACCTCAGGTACCGAGGTATTTAGCAACAGGGAGCATTCCTACGGATTTTGTTTCACGAAATACGGCCGACGAATCGTCGTGCTACCAGGCTAAGGTAAGTGGAATTGCTCCAAACTAGTGTCTATGTGCTCCTAACTGTGAAGTGAATACTTCTCCCTTCTGGACTTCTGAAAAATAGCAAGTTTTCGACCGTCTTTCGATAAGCCTAAGTTTAGGCTATAATTTTATCGAAAGTGATGTTGTTCTTCAGAATAAGGTTATATTTAGTACTAATTGACGTATATATGAATGCAGTTGGGAGAAATAGCTGGAGTACTGACTGAGCCTCGTCCGACAGTCGAGTAACTCGAGGTTAAGGTATGTAAAGCTAGTTCCTTCGGAAAGTTAGTAGCTTTATCCTTGTATAGTACAATAAACTCCGTAGTAGAATTCCCAGAAGTTGAATGTTAAGTATTGTGCAAGTTCAGTAAACCTAGTTTGCGTTGTGATATCATATTCAGTATGAAAGTTAGAAAAGCATGTGCCTAAGGGCAAGTTAGTAGTTCAGATTCAGTACAGCCTATTATGTGGATAGCAAGCATGTTGTAGAATAAAAAGGAACAGATTTGCGTAATAACAGTCAGTAAAGAAAGATCTGATAGACAGACAGTTATTGCTACAGATTAGCCATTCAGACAGATAGTATCATGGCTACAGATTAGCCGTACAGTTAAACAGAGGTTGCAAAATCAGTATAATTAGTAAGAATCAGTTCAGAATAGAAACAGATCAGAATAAGAAGTTAGATTCCAGATAGTCTTTTCAGTTATACATGCTTGCTATTTTTATGTGCTATTTGGTTGTTGAGACTTGTTGTGGCATGTGGGTGTCCCTTTTAGCATCCCCACCACCCCTGGGTTATAGCTGTGTCGATACCAGATTCAGATACCGCCACCAGCTAGGCGATGCCGTCCGTCTAGAGGACGATGATGGCTGACCACCATGATAATACGGTCCAGACCACCCTGCTTGCAGGGGTAGTTCAGTTTACTCTGCGCAGAGCCAGTCCACCCTGTTTATAGGGGCAGAACACTTTGTGTGCGCTTGTGGCCGGGGGCAGTTTCAGATACAGATTTTTATAAAATCACCCTGTTGTGTGCTTGCACCCAGGGGCAGTTTTTATTACACACCCCGCGTGCACCTGCGCCCAGAGGTAGGAGTCTTCGGACTCAGACACAATTTATTGTCAGAGGCCAAGGCCTGAGCTACATACCCAAGGGGACCAGTAGGAGGAGCTCACAGTTATCAGATGAGTGGAGTGACTTATTTTTGGTTGGTTTAGACCCGGGTAGGGGTAAATAGATTGTGTGTTGGTTGGCACCTTCCAGCTTATGGGGGTCGGTCAGGTATTGTGTGTATTATTATGTATACCTCTATGTGCTATTAAATACTGATAGATAGTGGGACGACACGGCATCAGGTACGCTCAATTTAGTTATGGAATAAATAAACTCTCCCCAGTTATTCTCAGCTAGATAGACTCAGCTACTTTCTGCTTATATGTCATGTTACTGTTGTTATCCATTTCAGTTGTGTATTTCAGTTGCTTTACATGCTCAGTACCTGCGGTACTGACGCCCAGTGGGGTGCTGCATTACTTGCCTGCAGGTACTCATAGACGAGGAGGCGATCCCTCGTGAATCCAGTCAGCTATTGAGTATTCAGCTCCTGTCATCCGGAGCCTGAATTCCAGAGGTGTATTTCGTTTTATTTTGTTGTACAGTACGGGTAGATCGGAGCCCTGTCCCGATCATTTCTATTATTATTCCTAGAGGCTTGCAGTCTGTATATATTTCCCTGTGGTCAGTCGAGCCGGTCGTGTGAGGCCGTGCAGCTTGTTATAGTTATTTGTTATTTCTGTTCCTGTTGGCCGTGTGTGGCCATAACCAGTCAGTAGTGGTGACCTTGCCGGTCACGTAATTATTTAGCGTGCCATTGTTAAGTTACAGAGAACTAGACAGCATGGTGGCCTTGCCGGCCCGCATAGGTTCCCTTGACAGTAGTATGTTTCTGGTTAGCTTTTTTTCAGGTACAGGTGGCTATAGGCCTGTTGGCCGGAGGCTGTGTTTACAGCCGTTATATAGCCCTTTGTTTCCAGGAATTTGAGTTAGAACCAGCCAGGCACCAGATGTGCTTTGGCTCACCAGATAGCAGTCTAGGTCCTACTAGGGCACCAGGTGCCAGTCATACCCCCCAGGGCGGGGCGTGACAATGAGATTGTCCGGCCAGAGGACAGGGTGGCTGGGATAGTCTGGATAGAACATCAGCGGGGCCACGAGCTTCAGCAGCCTCAGCAGGGCGCAGACCCTCAGGTTCAGCAAATAGGGACAGAGGTAGATCAGGAGCCTCTGGCTCAGGTGCAGGCCCCAGCCGTACCTATGCATTACCAGGGAGGCAGGATTCAGAGGCATCTCCCGACGTGGTCACAGGTATATTAATTATCTGCTCATACCCTGTTTATGTATTGATTGGTCCAGGGTCTACCTTGTCATATATTACACCATTTGTGGCCCGGAAGTTGGGTATCGAACCAGAATTGCTTCAGCAGCCCTTTTCAGTGCTTACACTGATCGGTGACTCGATTACAGCTAAAAGAGTTTACCGAGGGTGTATGGTAGAGGTTACTGATCGCCAGACCACAATAGATTTAATAGAACTTGAGATGGTCGACTTCGATGCCATTATGGGTTTGGACTGGTTAGTGCCATGATATGCCAACTTAGAATGCTGGACCAAGACGGTCCGATTTCACTTTCCGAGGGAAGCAGTGCGAGAATGGAAAGGGAGCACAGCTACGCCAAAAGGTAGGTTTATTTCCTACCTTCAGGCGAGAAAATTAATAGCAAAGGGATGTATTTACCACCTAGTTAGAGTCCAGGACGTTCGGGTGGAACCTCCGACTCTTCAGTCTGTTCCAGTGGTCAATGAATTCCCTGACGTATTTCCAGACGAGTTGCCTAGTATCCCTCCCGAAAGGGAGATAGATTTTGCAATTGAATTGTTGCCAGGGACTCAACCTATATCCATTCCCCCGTATCGCTTGGCACCAGCTGAGCTTAGAGAGTTGAAAGAGCAGTTAAAAGATTTACTCGACAAAGGATTTATCAGGCCTAGTACTTCCTCGTGGGGTGCGCCAGTTCTGTTTGTAAGAAAGAAAGATGGCTCACTCCGTATGTGTATAGACTACCGGCAGCTGAATAAGGTAACGGTTAAAAAAAATACCCGCTCCCTAGAATAGATGATTTGTTTGACCAGTTGTAGGGGGCCATATGTTTCTCTAAGATAGATCTGAGGTCCGGATACCACCAGGTCCGAGTTCATGATAGGGACATTCCAAAGACTGCTTTCAGCACCAGATATGGTCACTTTGAATTTCTAGTCATGTCTTTTGGGCTGACGAATGCTCCCGCAGTGTTTATGGACCTGATGAACAGAATATTCAGACCGTATTTGGATCTGTTTGTGATAGTATTTATCGATGATATTCTGGTATATTCTCGTTCAGAGACAGATCACCAGAACCATTTGCGAACAGTACTCCAGATCGTTAGGGGCCGTCAACTGTACGCCAAGTTTCCAAAGTGTGAGTTCTGGCTGAACTCAGTTGCCTTTTTGGGGCATATCGTGTCGGATGCTGGTATACAGGTGGACACATAGAAAATAGAGGCGGTCAAGACATGGTCCAGACCTACCACTCCGACCGAGGTTCATAGTTTCCTGGGTTTAGCAGGGTATTACCGGAGAATTGTTGAAGGATTCTCCACTATAGCAGCACCTCTGACAAAGCTGACACAGAAAGCAGCAAAATTTCAGTGGACGGAAGCATGTGAGCAGAGTTTTCAAGAATTGAAAGACAGATTGACCTCCGCCCCAGTACTAGCATTGCCAGAGGGAACAGATGGGTATGCAGTGTATTGCGATGCTTCAGGCATTGGACTGGGTTGTGTGTTGATGCAGCATGGTAAGGTGATTGCTTATGCTTCCAGACAGCTGAGGAAGCACGAAAAGAACTATCGACCCATGACCTGGAACTGGCCGCAGTGATCCACGCTCTGAAAATCTGGAGGCATTATCTGTATGGCGTTCATGTAGACATTTTTATAGATCATAAAAGCCTGCAGTACATTTTCACACAGAGGGAGTTAAATCTGCGGCAGCGTCGTTGGTTAGAATTGCTGAAAGATTATGACGTAAATATTCTCTATCACTCGGGGAGAGCTAATGTAGTAGCAGATGCCCTCAGCCGTAAGTCAATGGGGAGTTTAGCGTATTTGCGACCCGAGAAGCGGGATTTAGCCAAGGAAATTCATCAGCTAGCTGGTTTTAGCCATTCGAGTAGTAGAAACAGAAAATAACAGAGCGGTGATTCAGAACTCTACTGTGTCATCATTAGTTACGGAGGTAAAAGAATGGCAGTACGATGACCCTGATTTTCTTCTCAGTACTCTATTCAATTCTGTAATCATTAGCTTTATTCATGTTTTCAATGTGCACACTAGTTGTGTCAACTCTGTTAGTGTGCCTATTTCAGTTTGGAGTCCATCACTCCTTCAAAAATCAACTTATAGTTTTTAGTTTGGAAATTGTAGCTCTTTTCCCAGTCTTTCATCTTACTTAGTTAGCCTTCATTCGAGGACGAATGTTCCCAAGGGAGAGATATTGTAACACCCCATAACTTCCTAAGACTAGCTTAGAAATTTAATGGTTAACTCTGCAGAAATTTGGCAAAATTTCCTCAGTATGAGTTACAGTACAACCCGTATAATCGAGGTATGAGTTGTACCATGACTCATAACTGGGGGGATGGTGAAGGACAGAAATCTAGGTTGGAGGAACCACAGCTTGATGTAACGGATAGTACCACAGAGTTACAGATCGTATATAGCAGTCATGGAAAATTTTAGAGGAATTAGTTGGAGCAGAATCCCTAACCACAACTCGTGGTACGGACCATAGGACCATGGTACGACTCGTAGGTTGAGTCATACCACCTGGCGGGTAGAAATTTCATTAAGTGTTCCAGGGGAAATTTCGTAAAACCCCATCGACTTAACTTCTAAACTACGTCGTATAGGGTGTTTTCAGGAGGGATTTTAGAGGAGTAGTTGATCCTCTCCTTCATCCTTTCCAAAAACCAGAAAGTAGAAGTACGAACAAACACAGTTAGTTCTCTCAGAGCAAAGCTAGGGCTTCAAGTTTTTTTTTCAGATTCTCCAAGTTCTTTCAAGGAAATTCGACTCCAGGTATGTGCGAATTCAACAAGGGAATTGCTCTTCCCTTGTGACCCAAAACCCTTCTGTAATTTCTTATCAGTTCTAGCCCTGAAGACCAAAAATAGGGTTAATTTTCAGTGAGATTCTGAATATTTCTTGTGGGTTGTAGTTCTTATGAATTCTTGCTATGTTCTCACTACTTATTAAGCATGTTGTTATTCCCTTAATGAAATATTATTTTAGCCCTAGTTCAATGAATACAGTAAACTGGTTCTTGCATAATTGTCTAGATACAAATGTTGTGTGATTCTATTAGTTCTTGAATTTTCATGTACCATCATGTGAGTTCACAGTCAGTTTGCATGTTAGTTCAGTCTCACTTAGAAATTAGCCTTTATAGTATCTTTCAGTAAGTCAGCTGATCAGTTTGACGATCAGTTAGAAATTTTCATGTACCATCATGTGAATAGTCGTGCTACCGAACTAAGGTAAGTGGAATTGCTCCAAATTAGTGTCAATATACTCCTAGCCTTAAAGTGAATATTTCACCCTTCTGGACTTTCGAGAAATAGCGAGTTTTTGACCGTCTTTCGATAAGCCAAAGTTTAGACTATAAATATATCGAAAGTGACGTTCTCTTTTAGAATATTGGTGTATTTGGTTCTAATTGACATGTATATGAATGTAGTTGGGAGAAACAGCAGAAGTACCGACGGAAATCACATCGGTCAGTCGGGTACTCAGAAACCAGGTATGTTAAGCTATTCTTTCGGCAAGCCAGGAAGTACAGTCTAGAAAATAAATAGAATAAAGGCTATTGACAGATACCCAGTGTACAGGAACGATTTTAGTACAATTTCCAGCAAGCATGCTAGTATATCATTACGTATCATGCGATAATCAGAGTAACGGATAGTCAGATGATTTTAGATAGTAAGATGGTATCAGCTAGTAGCTCAGTATGTTTTTACGTAATACCCAGAATGGAAGTTGTAAAAGCAGTATAATGAATTAGCAAGATTACAGATAGTATGTATTACATTTGTTGAGACTGTATCCGGTAATAGATGGCACACCTTATGTTATTGAGCTATATCCAGTTATAGATGGCATGTCCTATGTTATTGAGTTATATCCAAATGTAATCAGATCAGTAATCAGATATAGAAATAGCTCCAGATACAGATGTAGCTCCAGAAACAGATATGGCTCTAGAAACTGATATAGCTTCAGATCACGGGTAACAATAATCAGATAAACAGATAAAGGCCAGGTAGTAGTTAGCCCAGCAATCAGAAACAGTGCAAAACAGAATGTAGTATCAGTTGTTTAATACGGACTGGCCTTGAAATAAAAGAAGAGAATATGATTAGTATTTTTCATTTGAGCATGCTTGTTGTGTATGTGTTTTGCATGTTGAGACTTGTTATGGCATGTGGGTACCCTTCAGCATCCCCGCCGCCCCTGGGTTATAGCTGTGTCGATACCAGATTCAAATACCGCCACCAGCTGGGCGATGCCGTCCACCTAGAGGACGATGATGGCCGACCACCATTATAATACGGTCCAGATTACCCTGCTTGCAGGGGCAGTTCAGTTTACTCTGTGCAGAGCCAGATTACCCTATTTACAGGGGCAGATTACTCTGTGTGCGCTTGTGGCCAGGGGCAGTTTCAGATACAGATTTTTATAAATTACCCTGTTGCGTGTTTACACCCAGGGGCAGTTTCAGTCACAGATACAGCAGCAGATTACCCCATTGCGCACTTGCACCCAGAGGCAGGAGTCTTCGGACTCAGACACAGTTCATTGTCAGAGGCCAAGGCCTGAGCTACGTACCCAAGGGGGCCGGTAGGAGGAGCTCACAGTTATCAGATGAGTGGAGTGACTTATTTTTGGTTGGTTTACACCCGGGTAGGGGTAAATAGATTGTTCTGTTGGTTGGCACCTTCCGACTTATGGGGGTCGGTCAGGTATTGTGTGTATTTATATGTATATCTATATGTGCTATTAGATACTGATAGATAGTAGGACGACACATCATCAGGTACGTCCAGTTTAGTTACAGAATAGGTAAACTCTCCCCAGTTATCCTCAGCCAGATAGACTCAGCTACTTCCTGCTTATGTGTCATGTTATTGTTGTTACCCATTTCAGTTGTATATTTCAGTTTGCTTTACATGCTCAGTACCTGTGGTACTGACGCCCGCGGGGGCGCTGCATTGCTTGCCTGCAGGTACACATAGACGAGGAGTCGATCCCTCGTGATCCAGTCAGCAAAGTTGTTAGCTCCTATCCTCCGGAGCTAGACAGTCGGAAGTTGCTCCTATTTCCTTTTTTATTACAGTTTGGGTAGGTCGGGGTCCTGTCTCGATCATTCTATTATTTCTTCCTGGAGGCTTGCAGTCTGATGTTTCCCTGTAGTAGTGGAGCCGGTCGTGTGGGGCCGTGCATGTATATATGTGTTTGGTTGATTATGTTGGCCGTGTGGGGCCATAGTTTGATTGTAGTGGTGACCTTGTCGGTCACGTAGTTATTCAGTATTCTATTGTTAAGTTACCGATAACTAGACAGCATGGTGGTCTTGTCGACCCGCATAGGTTTTCCTTTTGTAAGTATGTTTCTGGTTAGCTGAAGGTTTATACAGGTGGCTATAGGCCCAGTCAGCCGGAGGCTGTATTTACAGCCACTATATAGCCGGTTCGTTTCTTGAAATAGAGCCAGAGTCAGCCAAAGCACCAGATGTGCTCAGGCTGGACCGTTTAGCAGCCCAGAGTCTAGCAGGCACCAGGTGCCCGTCATACCCCCCAAGGTGGGGTGTGACAAACTTGGTATCAGAGCAGTTCGTATCCCAAGGAGTCTGCAAACCGTGCTAAGTAGAGTCTTGTCTATGGATGTGTTGTGCACCACATATTATAGGCAGGAGGCTGCGAGGCATAATAGGATGGTTACGCTTCTTTCATACTCAGTCGTGCCATAGCACAGTATAGTATAGGGTTGGTTCTTTTGAAACTTACCACCCTCTTTGTCTACAGACACTATGGCAGATCAGTGGCACCCTACTACAGGCAGGAGATTAGATACAGCGGCAGGCGAAGGCACCAGCAGGATGCCTCACTTACAGCCAGATTCATCCCGGTATGAGGGCGATACGGAGGTGTCATCTCGACCCTCCCAGCAGTCTCCGCCTCGTCAGACACCATTTGAGGCAGCACCGCCTCCCACAGCTCCTGCACCCACTTCATCTGATCAGGAGCTACGTTGTGCGGTGGTTATGTTAACCCAGATGCTAGCTACTCAGCGTCAGCCGGTACCACCTGCAGCAGCAGAATCTCTAGGTGGGCCAGGTAGTTCCAGGGTTAGAGAATTCTTAGCATTGGGAACCCCTCAGTTTATAGGGTCAGATTCAGCGGAGGACCCTCAGGACTTTCTGGACCAGATACAAAGAATATTTAGAGTCATGCACGTAACCCCCGCAGAATTAGTGGAATTAGCAGTGTTCTGGTTGAGGGATATTGCTGTTTTGTGGTACGAAAGTTGGGAGAGATCTCGGGGAAGGGATGCAGCCCCTCCTACTTGGTCCAGCTTCTCAGAGGCCTTCCTGGACCACTACTTACCCCGGGAGGTCAGACAGGCTCGGATGGACCAGTTCTTACACTTAGAGCAGGGGGCCAGGAGCGTCCGTGAGTATTCGTTACAGTTCGACTCCTTAGCCCACTATGCTCCAGCATTTGTGGACACCATGTCGTCCAGAGTCCATCGCTTTATTATGGGCCTGAATTCAGATTACATAGAGACGTGCATGATGGCTACTTTAAGAGAGGACATGGACGGAGCCAGGGTACAGGCCTTCGCACAGACAATTGAGGGCCTGAGACAACGGCAGCGGGGCGACAGGCAGGCGACTTCAGAGCAGCGCCGTAGAAACAGACCCGCTGAGATTCAGGGGGAAATCCCTAGGGGGCCGAGACCACGATTTTCAGATAGGCCACCCAGATCTTTACCTCCGGTACAGCAGTAGAGAGGAAGATTTGTTCGCCAGAGTCATTCAGAGTCTGGTAGCAGTTTACCGACAGTAGCATCACCTCAGCAGCGGAGGGCAGAACAGAGTAGATTTGCACCTACCCCTTATCCTATATGCCACCAACCCCATTCTGGAGCCTGCAGGCAAGGCTTCTCGGGGTGCTATCACTGTGGACAGGAAGGGCATTTAATGAGTGTTACACCCCGTAAATTCCCGAAATATAGATGGCCTAATCGTGTGTTGGTTAAGAGTATTTGAAAACCATACATGCTAGAAAAAGGTCCGGGGAAAGATCGGACCAGCGCCAAGTCGGCGCGTCGCAAGGCAAAATGCGACTTATAAATTGCATTCCAGGAATGCAACTTATAAATCACATTCCAAGAATGCGACTTATAAATCGCATCCTCTGAATGCGATTTACAGTGTCTATTATCCCCTCCACTTCGGTTTTAAAGTTGCAATTCTTATAATTTCCAGCTAAAACAGAGAGGAAAAGGAACGAAGGTTTCTTGATAATTTCCGTCTGATTACGTCGTCAAACGCGGTCTAAACTCAAATTAACCTCAGGTACCGAGGTATTTAGCAACAGGGAGCATTCCTACGGATTTTGTTTCACGAAATACGGCCGACGAATCGTCGTGCTACCAGGCTAAGGTAAGTGGAATTGCTCCAAACTAGTGTCTATGTGCTCCTAACTGTGAAGTGAATACTTCTCCCTTCTGGACTTCTGAAAAATAGCAAGTTTTCGACCGTCTTTCGATAAGCCTAAGTTTAGGCTATAATTTTATCGAAAGTGATGTTGTTCTTCAGAATAAGGTTATATTTAGTACTAATTGACGTATATATGAATGCAGTTGGGAGAAATAGCTGGAGTACTGACTGAGCCTCGTCCGACAGTCGAGTAACACGAGGTTAAGGTATGTAAAGCTAGTTCCTTCGAAAAGTTAGTAGCTTTAGCCTTGTATAGTACAATAAACTCCGTAGTAGAATTCCCAAAAGTTGAATGTTAAGTATTGTGCAAGTTCAGTAAACCTAGTTTGCGTTGTGATATCATATTCAGTATGAAAGTTAGAAAAGCATGTGCCCAAGGGCAAGTTATTAGTTCAAATTCAGTACAGCCTATTATGTGGATAGCAAGCATGTTGTAGAATAAAAAGGAACAGATTTGCGTAATAACAGTCAGTAAAGAAAGATCTGATAGACAGACAGTTATTGCTACAGATTAGCCATTCAGACAGATAGTATCATGGCTACAGATTAGCCGTACAGTTAAACAGAGGTTGCAGAATCAGTATAATTAGTAAGAATCAGTTCAGAATAGAAACAGATCAGAATAAGAAGTTAGATTCCAGATAGTCTTTTCAGTTATACATGCTTGCTATTTTTATGTGCTATTTGGTTGTTGAGACTTGTTGTGGCATGTGGGTGTCCCTTTTAGCATCCCCACCGCCCCTGGGTTATAGCTGTGTCGATACCAGATTCAGATACCGCCACCAGCTAGGCGATGCCGTCCGTCTAGAGGACGATGATGGCTGACCACCATGATAATACGGTCCAGACCACCCTGCTTGCAGGGGTAGTTCAGTTTACTCTGCGCAGAGCCAGTCCACCCTGTTTACAGGGGCAGAACACTTTGTGTGCGCTTGTGGCCGGGGGCAGTTTCAGATACAGATTTTTATAAAATCACCCTGTTGTGTGCTTGCACCCAGGGGCAGTTTTTATTACACACCCCGCGTGCACCTGCGCCCAGAGGTAGGAGTCTTCGGACTCAGACACAATTTATTGTCAGAGGCCAAGGCCTGAGCTACATACCCAAGGGGACCAGTAGGAGGAGCTCACAGTTATCAGATGAGTGGAGTGACTTATTTTTGGTTGGTTTAGACCCGGGTAGGGGTAAATAGATTGTGTGTTGGTTGGCACCTTCCGGCTTATGGGGGTCGGTCAGGTATTGTGTGTATTATTATGTATACCTCTATGTGCTATTAAATACTGATAGATAGTGGGACGACACGGCATCAGGTACGCTCAATTTAGTTATGGAATAAATAAACTCTCCCCAGTTATTCTCAGCTAGATAGACTCAGCTACTTTCTGCTTATATGTCATGTTACTGTTGTTATCCATTTCAGTTGTGTATTTCAGTTGCTTTACATGCTCAGTACCTGCGGTACTGACGCCCAGTGGGGTGCTGCATTACTTGCCTGCAGGTACTCATAGACGAGGAGGCGATCCCTCGTGAATCCAGTCAGCTATTGAGTATTCAGCTCCTGTCATCCGGAGCCTGAATTCCAGAGGTGTATTTCGTTTTATTTTGTTGTACAGTACGGGTAGATCGGAGCCCTGTCCCGATCATTTCTATTATTATTCCTAGAGGCTTGCAGTCTGTATATATTTTCCTGTGGTCAGTCGAGCCGGTCGTGTGAGGCCGTGCAGCTTGTTATAGTTATTTGTTATTTCTGTTCCTGTTGGCCGTGTGTGGCCATAACCAGTCAGTAGTGGTGACCTTGCCGGTCACGTAATTATTTAGCGTGCCATTGTTAAGTTACAGAGAACTAGACAGCATGGTGGCCTTGCCGGCCCGCATAGGTTCCCTTGACAGTAGTATGTTTCTGGTTAGCTTTTTTTCAGGTACAGGTGGCTATAGGCCTGTTGGCCGGAGGCTGTGTTTACAGCCGTTATATAGCCCTTTGTTTCCAGGAATTTGAGTTAGAACCAGCCAGGCACCAGATGTGCTTTGGCTCACCAGATAGCAGTCTAGGTCCTACTAGGGCACCAGGTGCCAGTCATACCCCCCAGGGCGGGGCGTGACAATGAGATTGTTCGGCCAGAGGACAGGGTGGCTGGGATAGTCTGGATAGAACATCAGCGGGGCCACGAGCTTCAGCAGCCTCAGCAGGGCGCAGACCCTCAGGTTCAGCAAATAGGGACAGAGGTAGATCAGGAGCCTCTGGCTCAGGTGCAGGCCCCAGCCGTACCTATGCATTACCAGGGAGGCAGGATTCAGAGGCATCTCCCGACGTGGTCACAGGTATATTAATTATCTGCTCATACCCTGTTTATGTATTGATTGGTCCAGGGTCTACCTTGTCATATATTACACCATTTGTGGCCCGGAAGTTGGGTATCGAACCAGAATTGCTTCAGCAGCCCTTTTCAGTGCTTACACTGATCGGTGACTCGATTACAGCTAAAAGAGTTTACCGAGGGTGTACGGTAGAGGTTACTGATCGCCAGACCACAGTAGATTTAATAGAACTTGAGATGGTCGACTTCGATGCCATTATGGGTTTGGACTGGTTAGTGCCATGATATGCCAACTTAGAATGCTGGACCAAGACGGTCCGATTTCACTTTCCGAGGGAAGCAGTGCGAGAATGGAAAGGGAGCACAGCTACGCCAAAAGGTAGGTTTATTTCCTACCTTCAGGCGAGAAAATTAATAGCAAAGGGATGTATTTACCACCTAGTTAGAGTCCAGGACGTTCGGGTGGAACCTCCGACTCTTCAGTCTGTTCCAGTGGTCAATGAATTCCCTGACGTATTTCCAGACGAGTTGCCTAGTATCCCTCCCGAAAGGGAGATAGATTTTGCAATTGAATTGTTGCCAGGGACTCAACCTATATCCATTCCCCCGTATCGCTTGGCACCAGCTGAGCTTAGAGAGTTGAAAGAGCAGTTAAAAGATTTACTCGACAAAGGATTTATCAGGCCTAGTACTTCCTCGTGGGGTGCGCCAGTTCTGTTTGTAAGAAAGAAAGATGGCTCACTCCGTATGTGTATAGACTACCGGCAGCTGAATAAGGTAACGGTTAAAAAAAATACCCGCTCCCTAGAATAGATGATTTGTTTGACCAGTTGTAGGGGGCCAGATGTTTCTCTAAGATAGATCTGAGGTCCGGATACCACCAGGTCCGAGTTCATGATAGGGACATTCCAAAGACTGCTTTCAGCACCAGATATGGTCACTTTGAATTTCTAGTCATGTCTTTTGGGCTGACGAATGCTCCCGCAGTGTTTATGGACCTGATGAACAGAATATTCAGACCGTATTTGGATCTGTTTGTGATAGTATTTATCGATGATATTCTGGTATATTCTCGTTCAGAGACAGATCACCAGAACCATTTGCGAACAGTACTCCAGATCGTTAGGGGCCGTCAACTGTACGCCAAGTTTCCAAAGTGTGAGTTCTGGCTGAACTCAGTTGCCTTTTTGGGGCATATCGTGTCGGATGCTGGTATACAGGTGGACACATAGAAAATAGAGGCGGTCAAGACATGGTCCAGACCTACCACTCCGACCGAGGTTCATAGTTTCCTGGGTTTAGCAGGGTATTACCGGAGAATTGTTGAAGGATTCTCCACTATAGCAGCACCTCTGACAAAGCTGACACAGAAAGCAGCAAAATTTCAGTGGACGGAAGCATGTGAGCAGAGTTTTCAAGAATTGAAAGACAGATTGACCTCCGCCCCAGTACTAGCATTGCCAGAGGGAACAGATGGGTATGCAGTGTATTGCGATGCTTCAGGCATTGGACTGGGTTGTGTGTTGATGCAGCATGGTAAGGTGATTGCTTATGCTTCCAGACAGCTGAGGAAGCACGAAAAGAACTATCGACCCATGACCTGGAACTGGCCGCAGTGATCCACGCTCTGAAAATCTGGAGGCATTATCTGTATGGCGTTCATGTAGACATTTTTATAGATCATAAAAGCCTGCAGTACATTTTCACACAGAGGGAGTTAAATCTGCGGCAGCGTCGTTGGTTAGAATTGCTGAAAGATTATGACGTAAATATTCTCTATCACTCGGGGAGAGCTAATGTAGTAGCAGATGCCCTCAGCCGTAAGTCAATGGGGAGTTTAGCGTATTTGCGACCCGAGAAGCGGGATTTAGCCAAGGAAATTCATCAGCTAGCTGGTTTTAGCCATTCGAGTAGTAGAAACAGAAAATAACAGAGCGGTGATTCAGAACTCTACTGTGTCATCATTAGTTACGGAGGTAAAAGAACGGCAGTACGATGACCCTGACTTAGTCCAGCTCAGAGATAGAGTTCAGAAAGGTAAGGAGCCAGATTTCCAAGTGACTAAGGATGAAGTGCTACGTTGTAAGGGCCGCCTATGTATCCCGAATGTTTCAGGGCTTCGCCAGCAGATCATGCATGAGGTACATTACGCTCGCTATTCCCTCCATCCAGGAGCAACGAAAATGTACCACGACATTAGAGACATCTACTGGTGGCCAGGTATGAAAGCTGAAATAGCTGAAATTGTATCTAGATGTCCTAACTGCCAGCAGGTGAAAGCAGAACACCAGAAACCAGGCGGTCTGACGCAGGATATAGCGTGCCTTTGTGGAAATGGGAAGCGATAAATATGGATTTTGTAACAGGGTTACCCCGTACCAGACGTAGAAACGATTCTATTTGGGTAATCGTTGACAGATTAACACAATTAGCTCATTTCCTGCCAGTGAAAGCTACCTTCTCGGCCGAGGACTATGCCGAATTATATATCAAAGAAATAGTTAGATTACATGGAGTGACGGTGTCTATTATTTCAGACCGAGGAGCACAGTTTACAGCTAGATTTTGGCAGTCATTCCAGAGGGGTCTGGGAACGCAGATTAATTTGAGCACAGCATTCCACCCTCAAACAGATGGGCAGGCTGAGCACACTATTCAGACGCTCGAGGATATGCTACGAGCGTGTGTGCTAGATTTTGGGGGTAGCTGGGATGAGCATCTGCCATTGATTGAATTTGCCTATAATAACAGTTATCATTCAGCTATCTAGATGGCGCCCTTTGAAGCATTATACGGGCAAAAATGTAGATCACCCATTGGCTGGTTTGAAGTGGGAGAATCAGCGTTGATTGGGCCAGACATCATTCAACAGTCAGAGAAGAAGGTAAAGCTTATCAGAGAATGCCTACTGACTGCTCAGAGCTGCCAGAAGTCTTATGCAGATATGCGGCGCAGAAATCTAGAATTTGCAGTGGATGACTGGGTATATTTGAAAGTGTCTCCGATGAAAGGGGTGATGAGATTTGGCAAGAAAGGCAAGCTTAGCCCGAGGTTCATTGAGCCATATCAGATTCGGCAAGGAATAGGCCAAGTTGCGTATGAATTGAACTTGCCTCCAGAGTTAGCGTCTGTTCACCCAGTATTCCATGTATCTATGTTGAGGAAGTTCATAGGAGACCCTTCCACAGTTGTTCCAGTTCAGGATGTCTAGGTCATAGAAGAGTTAGCATATGAAGAGGTTCCAGTAGCTATACTAGACAGATAGATCCGTAGACTAAGAACGAAAGATGTTGCTTCAGTCAAAGTATTGTGGCGTAACAGGAACCGAGAGGAGATGACTTGGGAGGCGTAGGAAGATATGAAGACCAGATACCCTCATTTATTTCAAGCCTAGTCAGGCGACAGGTATGTTAGTAACATTATCTTGTGCAGTGCCTTATAGTATATATAAATGAGAAGGTCTATTTTAATCCGACATTTAAATACTATAGTATTATGTGGAGTACCTGTATGGAACCTTTCTGCATTTTAGGTTTTGGGGATAGTCCATATTACAGGGGAAACTCTGCCGAAATTTTTCTAGAAACAAGTTGAGTAAGTTGAGAAGTCCTCTAGATAGAAGTTTACATTCGAGGACGAATGTTCTTAAGGGGGGGAGAATGTTATACCCCGTAAAATCCCCAACACATAGATGGCCTATTCGCGTGTTGGTTAAGAGTATTTGAAAGCCATACATGCTAGAAAAAGGCCCGGGAAAAGACCGGACGAGAAACCTGTCGAACCATCACGGAAGGAGCCGGGGCAGAGCCCCTCCGCGATGGCAACGTGTCACGGAGCTGGAGCCTCCGCGTTGGCTCCGTGACACGTTGGCCCTGTCCAGGCCCAACTATATAAGCCCTCCACTTCGGTTTAAATGTTATATTTCATATAATTTCCAGAGAAGTCGAGGGAAAAACAGAGAGGACGAAGATTCCATTGCAATTTCCTTCCGATTACGCCGTCAAACGCGGTCCAAACTCAAATTAACTCCAGATTCCGAGGTATTAAGCAGTGAGGAGCATTCCTACGGATTTAGTTTCGCGAAATTCAGCCGGTGAATCGTCGTGCTACCGAACTAAGGTAAGTGGAATTGCTCCAAATTAGTGTCAATATACTCCTAGCCTTAAAGTGAATATTTCTCCCTTCTGGACTTTCGAGAAATAGCGAGTTTTTGACCGTCTTTCGATAAGCCAAAGTTTAGACTATAACTATATCGAAAGTGACGTTCTCTTTTAGAATATTGGTGTATTTGGTTCTAATTGACATGTATATGAATGTAGTTGGGAGAAACAGCAGAAGTACCGACGGAAATTACATCGGTCAGTCGGGTACTCAGAAATCAGGTATGTTATGCTATTCTTTCGACAAGCCAGGAAGTACAGTCTAGAAAATAAATAGAATAAAGGCTATTGACAGATACCCAGTGTACAGGAACGATTTTAGTACAATTTCCAGCAAGCATGCTAGTATATCATTACGTATCATGCGATAATCAGAGTAACGGATAGTCAGATGATTTTAGATAGTAATGTGGTATCAGCTAGTAGCTCAGTATGTTTTTACGTAATACCCAGAATGGAAGTTGTAAAAGCAGTATAATGAATTAGCAAGATTACAGATAGTATGTATTACATTTGTTGAGACTGTATCCGGTAATAGATGGCACATCTTATGTTATTGAGCTATATCCAGTTATAGATGGCATGTCCTATGTTATTGAGTTATATCCAGATGTAATCAGATCAGTAATCAGATATAGAAATAGCTCCAGATACAGATGTAGCTCTAGAAACAGATATGGCTCTAGAAACTGATATAGCTTCAGATCACGGGTAACAATAATCAGATAAACAAATAAAGGCCAGGTAGTAGTTAGCCCAGTAATCAGAAATAGTGCAAAACATAATGTAGTATCAGTTGTTTAATATGGACTGGCCTTGAAATAAAAAAAGAGAATATGATTAGTATTTTTCATTTGAGCATGCTTGTTGTGTATGTGTTTTGCATGTTGAGACTTGTTATGGCATGTGGGTACCCTTCAGCATCCCCGCCGCCCTGGGTTATAGCTGTGTCGATACCAGATTCAAATACCGCCACCAGCTGGGCGATGCCGTCCACCTAGAGGACGATGATGGCCGACCACCATTATAATACGGTCCAGATTACCCTGCTTGCAGGGGAAGTTCAGTTTACTCTGTGCAGAGCCAGATTACCCTATTTACAGGGGCAGATTACTCTGTGTGCGCTTGTGGCCAGGGGCAGTTTCAGATACAGATTTTTATAAAATTACCCTGTTGCGTGTTTACACCCAGGGGCAGTTTCAGTCACAGATACAGCAGCAGATTACCCCGTTGCGCACTTGCACCCAGAGGCAGGAGTCTTCGGACTCAGACACAGTTCATTGTCAGAGGCCAAGGCCTGAGCTACGTACCCAAGGGGGCCGGTAGGAGGAGCTTACAGTTATCAGATGAGTGGAGTGACTTATTTTTGGTTGGTTTAGACCCGGGTAGGGGTAAATAGATTGTTCTGTTGGTTGGCACCTTCCGACTTATGGGGGTCGGTCAGGTATTGTGTGTATTTATATGTATATCTATATGTGCTATTAGATACTGATAGATAGTAGGACGACACGTCATCAGGTACGTCCAGTTTAGTTACAGAATAGGTAAACTCTCCCCAGTTATCCTCAGCCAGATAGACTCAGCTACTTCCTGCTTATATGTCATGTTATTGTTGTTACCCATTTCAGTTGTATATTTCAGTTTGCTTTACATGCTCAGTACCTGTGGTACTGACGCCCGCGGGGGCGCTGCATTACTTGCCTGCAGGTACACATAGACGAGGAGTCGATCCCTCGTGATCCAGTCAGCAAAGTTGTTAGCTCCTATCCTCCGGAGCTAGACAGTCGGAGGTTGCTCCTATTTCCTTTTTTATTATAGTTTGGGTAGGTCGGGGCCCTGTCTCGATCATTCTATTATTTCTCCCTAGAGGCTTGCAATCTGATGTTTCCCTGTGGTAGTGGAGCAGGTCGTGTGGGGCCGTGCATGTATATATGTGTTTGGTTGATTATGTTGGCCGTGTGGGGCCATAGTTTGATTGTAGTGGTGACCTTGTCGGTCACGTAGTTATTCAGTA
This sequence comes from Datura wrightii, assembly GCA_035772735.1. Lineage (NCBI taxonomy): Eukaryota > Viridiplantae > Streptophyta > Magnoliopsida > Solanales > Solanaceae > Datura > Datura wrightii. The sequence goes on along the minus strand of JASDFA010000027.1, from coordinate 25,259,725 downwards.
TTCTATTGTTAAGTTACCTATAACTAGACAGCATGGTGGTCTTGTCGACCCGCATAGGTTTTCCTTTTGTAAGTATGTTTCTGGTTAGCTGAAGTTTTATACAGGTGGCTATAGGCCCAGTCGGTCGGAGGCTGTATTTACAGCCGCTATATAGCCGGTTCGTTTCTTGAAATAGAGCCAGAGTCAGCCAAAGCACCAGATGTGCTCAGGCTGGACCGTTTAGCAGCCCAGAGTCTAGCAGGCACCAGGTGCCCGTCATACCCCCCAAGGTGGGGTGTGACAACAGTATTGATGCATATTTCTATATTGTATCGTATTATGATACAGGTACAGGTTCTCAGTCGCAGCAGCGTCAGTAGTTCTCCTCGGAAGATTTCAGTAGCTTTATAGTGGTGAGTCCTCATTGTTTGAGGAAAAGATTTTCATTTCTTTCAGTTCTTGTTCAGACTTTAGATTTAGCTACAGGCTTGTCCCAGCAACTCGCCAGTTAGTAGTTGGATTTCAGGCATAATAGTGTTCAGCTTGTTTGGTATCATTTAAGTTCTCAATATTTCTTTTTCAGACCTTCCTTATTTCAGCAATCAGTTATTTCAGTTATGTTTTCAGCTTTCACTATGTTTACTTAGTTTACCAGTGTGATGTTAGACCATGGGTTAGCTTGGGGTCACTTTTGACACCAAGTACCGTGACGCATCCAGGGTGCAGACTTAGGTCGTGACATACCAGTTGCTGGGAGTGAGAGAGAGGTGAGTACTGAGTAATGCTAAACTGCTAATAGCGGCTACTGAAGTTTGAACAATGAAGAATGAATAGAGAATGAGATATATCTAAAACCCTAAGTCAATTAGTCAAAGCGGGGTTATAATTGTAATTAATAATATGATATTGAGTTATCGGGTTATCCTGTAAAAAGACTGGCCAACCCAAGCCTCGAACCAATAAGTCAATAATTATATAATTGCAACCAGTATCGAACCATTAAATCAATAACCCGAACCGTTAACCCAATAATTGAATTATTGATTCGAGTTGTTGGTTTGACCTGAAATTTGCATACCTCTACTATGAATGAGAGTTTCCTTTCACTCTCATGCCCGAAGTTCTCCTCAAGTTCATGAATTCAAGTATATAATTTTATAGAGTTTTAACTCAATTTTATGAAATTCTCCATGATATGTCTATGGGTCAGTTCCCCTCATGTTTCAAAGCATGTTTTAAGATTTACGGACATATTTATACACAATTTGATTATAAAATTATAATTTCAAGTTATTAGAAATTATGCCCTATTATGCAAGTTTTACGAAAGTCAAGTTTATGATTATGATTTCAAGTATCATGAGATATCTAGCATGAATGAATGTTTATAAATTACCTATATATAAATCTATGATTTTGACTTATGAAGTCTATTTCAATTATGCATGATTTTAAGATTTGGGTAAGCCCACACAAGTTAAGTATGTTTTCATGATTTAGCTCAGATCAATAAGATTAGCTTACCATATGGTTTGGAGTCAATAGTCCTAATTCAGCTTATGGTATGTTTGGAGTCAGGACTCCCAAATGTTCAGATTTTAGACTATACATGTTATTATGATTTCAGCTTCGTTGAAAAATGATGGGAGCACTATGCATATTTTTGGGAGTAGCGTCTAGCACCGAGTAGGCCAGAGGTTCAGGTAAATCCCGGGTCTCAAAACTACACGTCAACCTAGGTATACATATACAGTGGGACCTCTCTTGAGAGTTTTTCCCTGCCCCCTAAGGGGCCTCAGCTTGATATCGATATCATGGTACCTTCCTTAGCCCTGGCAAGATTTTGGACGGCTCTGCTCACTTGAGTATGATAGTTGGGGTATCACGTAAGCTCTATCGTGATCATGTCAGTTATGAAGAGTCTCCCATTATTTCTCATGATTTTAATTATCCATGTTCATGACTTATGATATTATATTTTATAGCATGTTTAACCCAATAATTAGTTTATGAGCTTTTACATACGATTTCAGTTATGACAAGTCATATGATTTCTATTTCTAACCTTGGGTCACTATATTCAGTTATGATATTCAACTTATGACTATGGATGTTTCCAATTTAGTTTTCAGCATGCAGTCCTTACGCTCATGCTCTAATGATTTATATTGATATGCATGATTTCAGTTAGCGTTTACTCGGGATGTTTTACTTACCTTACATACTCAATACATTCAAAAGTACTGACTGCATACTCTATGATTTATCGTTTCATGATACAGGTCCGATCAATCAAACTCAGTTCGCCGTTAATCCAGCTCCTCTGCAGTCCAGCTCAGTTCCCATTGTTGGTGAGTCCTCATCTTCCGAGGACATTTAGTTTAGTTGTTGATTATGCTATTCAGTCTTAGACTTTAGCGAGCTAGTTAGAGGTGTTGTCTCATCAGCTCATCAGACAGTTTAGAGGCTTATCAGACATTATGTAGACTTTCAGCTTTATCGAGTGTTGACCCCGTCTATGATCGTTATACATTATGTTATTCAGACTTCCACTTATTCATGTTTAAATTATCAGTTTCCGTTTTGATATATGCTCTCTAGTTGCTATGTTCATGTCATGGGTCGACATGGTGTCGTTCATTGTTCTAGGTCCCTTTTCTCGATCCGGGTCCCAGCTCGGGTCGTGATAGAAACATATTTCTTGATGATGATTCCATCTATCGCATAATTTTTATAAACGCTATCCGAAGTCCACTCACCTGGATGACGAAGCAGTATCATTATGTTAGACATCCTTTCAAAATTGTAATGATGATATACCCAAAGAAAACAAAATTCCAAATCTGTGAATTTCATAATGAGAAATTACGCAGATATGAAATTTTGTTTAAACTTTTAGATATCATGAAAAGAAGACCGAGAACAAAAATAAGTTATTTACTCTCATTGAATATGTCGCTTTCGTTAAAAAGATAATATACAACGTCAATTAAGAAGGGTTTACAATGCTAGAAATTTAGATACAGTCATACTGATTTCGATAAATTATATCATAAACTCATAAAATACGTTATTTTCTATAATTTTGATAAAACACACTATTTTGTATAACTATTTTACAAAGTGATGCTATTTATGAAAATTTTCCTTTTACTGAGCACTCTAACCCATCATTACTACTAGTCCTTTGTTTAAGATACTGATTTTGAATTTAAAATTTAATGATTATGAGTTTAAAATTTTAATTTATTAATTTTTAAATTGATAAATCATAAAAGAATAAATTTAAACTAAAGTTATTGAATTAGTTCAACTCAAAAAATCTACTCTAGCTCGGACCATGGTGTGAGGTGGAGGATTTAAATCCACAAATATTAAAACATCTTTTATCTTCAATATTTTATTTCTGTAAGAAAAAAAAACACCTATAGCTCTTCTTACATTATTTTTGAAAGTCGATAATGAAGTTTCGAGGTACAATAAGCTTATGTATTTTCATGTGTCGTTTATGTTTTAAATAATTTTGAAATTTGAATATAATTACGTATAAAAAGTAACAGAGAATACTATTGATCAGTTTTTAAAATTATTTTTTTCTTCTAATTTTACTAAAAATTAAACATCTTTTTTAACTTTGAACGAAGATATTCTCCTTTTTTATCTCAGTTGAAAATTTAAAAATCTATTTTACCTTCTACATTAATAAACTTTCTAACTTTTTACTTGTTTAATATTATAATATTTTTTTTCTTTTTCAATATATGTTATAGACTTATTTATAGTACCAAAAAAACTTATTTATAAGGTAACGAAGTAAAAATAGTTTGAGGACTATTTGTGTATTATGTTAGAAAAATAAAGACTACTTTAATTCAAAGAGCAAACAGAAGTGACTATTTTTTATCTCACTTTAAAGTGGCTTTTCAATAATTGTTGTTCTCCTATTTTAATTTATCTGTTTTACTTTTTTTTACTTTATTTTAAAACAAACATTTTTTTTGGGACTCTTTAGTTTCAACTTTTTACATGACATTTTTAAAAACATAATATTAAAGGACATTTTATTATATTCTATGTACATTTAGTTCAAGAGCACAAAATTCAAAAATTTTCTTTACTTTTTAAAATTTAGTATCAGATTAAAATCAAATAAATAAATTAAAATAAAATAAAAATACTTTATAAGATAAATATATAAATTTGAGTGATTTTATTGGGACAAAAAATACAAGTCCACTTGATAATTTGATTAAGTTAAATGACTATACAAGGAATAAACTCCAAATTTTAAGCTTTTTTCCCCTCAATTCCTCGGACCAAACAAATTGTAACGGAGGGATCTAACCCAGAGGAAGCAACACACACACCCAAAAGATCAATAAGAATTGTGGTAGGACAGATTCATTCATTCTTAATTAAATATCTCGAATTTGAGTATTGAATATGAAGAAAAAAAAATTGTTAGAAGCGGTTCATCCTAAAAGCGTTTCATCCTAAAAGAAAAACATACACGCTGAAAGGCTGACATGCTGTACGGACTCCATAATAGTAACAATGAAAATAAAAGCAGGAATCATAGTGACACATCGACTCAATTTTGACATAAAGATAGGAAATGCCCTTTTTTTCAGCTTTCAAATCACGGCACAAGCGCAGCAGTTCGAAATGACGGGAAAACAAGCACTAACTTGCACTCTTTTCCTGGCTAGTGCTTTGCTTGCCATATTCCACTACAATGAGACATGACGTACCACATGCCCTTTCACATGAAAAACAACGTATCCTATTGTACTCTTTTTATTTATCCACATATTTACCATTTATTATTAGTGGATTTTTTTTTAAATCATTCGTACACTATCTTAAACTTGAGTCCAACAGGTTGATCCTATCTTTTAAAAAAAATACATGAAAAAAGAAGACACAATTTCAGCCATCTAAGTGTATCCTAGACCCGTTTGGTAAAAAATAGTGTGTTAAAGGGCTTTCGTTATAAGTTGGAGGAGCAAAGTATGTGTTAAGCCTAAAAGAATTAAAAGGGCACAAGAGGAACTTGACGCTCAATTCTCCACTAGAGCAAAAGAGTAAACCATCAGCGACCATGTGGCATTTATTAAACATCAACGGGACAAGCCCCTGATTCCACTTATGATTTTGACATACCAATTACCTACAATAGCTAGCTCTCTATGGCCAAGACAAAGCTTCTTATACAAAATTAATAGAGCATTGATTCTATAGGAGGTAGTTTAACATTCCTCTACAAACAGCTACTTATTCCTTTTCCTGTGACCAATCCATCCTGCTCCTACTTTTTCTCACCCTTTCCTAGCAGGGCGTGTTTTGGGGGAGGGGAAATAGGGGTTTGAGGAGCAGACGTTTAGCAACTATAAATTGCATTGGCGACAAAAAAAAAATCAGCACAACAGATAATTTGCAAAAATCCTAACTTTTTTATAAATTAAAAAAAAAAACGGAGTCATACTTTATGAGGATATTCTTACAATTAGGAAACCGTAAGTCACAGTGCATCATTCTACATGAACCTGGCTTCGCATTTGCCATTCCATATACCTAATAGACCTCGAAATTTTGAACTAGAATTGGCCCCATCTGCACTTCAAAGCGAAATATGTACAGGAACAATTGAAGCCTGTCAAAAATAGAGTATGAGAAATTTCCCGAGGCTTGTGATGATCTTTGCTAGTATTTCTTTCTCTAAAGATCTCATGCATTTGCCGATTGAGATGGCAACCTAGGATGGTTATGTTCTCCTTCATAAGTGACAATAAGCATCGAAGGTTCTTCCAAGCATCTCTCAACATGTTTCCTAGCAGGACAGCCTCTCATGCTGCTACACTTATAGTATCCCCTGCACAAGCCAAGGAAAGCTTTAGCTTACTTTTGGCTTGTCAAAAGTAAACCTGCAGAAAAGGTAAGACTACACAAACCAGCAAGTTCACATTCTCTAGTTTAGAACAATTTTTTCAACAAATCAAACATTACAACATCCCTTTTCAGTTGGCAAAGACGTTAAGGAAGCCGATTAAGTTAATCCTAATAAATCCTCCAAGCAGTTAAATATCCAGGGAGTTGCCATCTCCACCAGTCAAGTAAAATAAAACATGACACAAATTCAAGCAAAACAAAGGGGGAAACATGAGCATGTTGGCGTGTGAAAGATATATATGATAAGGGAATCTATGTGACAGAAAGCACCAGCATAGACATCATAAACAACAAGACGGGTAATACAGTAAGAAGCAATCACGGCAAAACCTGTAGTAATTCAAATGAATAACAATTAAGTTCAAACTTGCAGACAGTAATGTTGATTCGACTGCATCTTACAGGAAAAAAGCCAGAATAATACCTGGGGTGCGGAGAACCTTTGATCGGTTTCTGTCCATACTTTCTCCAAGAATACTCATCCGGGGGGATATCAGCTAGCTTGTTACTTATAGCAGGAACCTTGATTGACCTCTTTACCCTGTGCTTCCTGTTAAAAAATAATCCAGCAAGTTTTCAAGTACATGTAAAATATAAAAGTATCAAAGAGGAACTATATGATGCCTAAAATTACAAACCTCTTCTTCGAACAGTGACATCTCCCACTGCTTCCACATTTCACACTTCCCTCCTCTCCCCTTCCAGAGCATCTTTTCTTGTGTTGAAATGAGCTCTGATCTGCAGAGCGAGAAGCCCCGATAAAATGAAAGGCATTGCCATCCAAGTTAGCAACACTTCCGTCAATACTCAATGAGGAGATAAACGACCTAGTGGATGAAATGGTTGGAGTACATGTAGAGCTATCAAAATTTAGACTAATCCCACTATTGCTACGCCGGTACATCATATCTGCCTGCTGCTTCAATTGTTGCTGCTGAAATTGATACCGCCTCTGTTGTTGCTGCTGCTGTTGCTGGACAAAGTGATAGCTTGACAAAGGTGTTTGTTGGGCTAGCTGAAGAGGGTTTTTACTATGCGAGCTTAATTCCAGTGAAGGGTTTCCTAAAGAAAGAGTGCTTTTCCCATTAGAACCAATTTCTAGGACTGGATTTTCAGGATAGGTGATGGGCAGTAACTGTAGGGCTTTAGGCTGATCATCAGTTTTGCAACTTGGGTTCTCTAACAGGAGGTTCTGAGGGAAAGGGGTCAGAATTTTCTTGGCCTTTCTTACTCTTGCATGACCCAAATTGGAATTTAGGAGAGTAACCACTTTCTTGAACTTCTGAACAGCCTCTCCAGTCTCTCTCACTAAATTTCCAAACTGTTTCTGATCATGGGGTTGAGATAACATACTAATAACTCTATGACAACTCTCAACTGCCACCCTGTTAGTTTCCTCAATCTCCTCCATCTCAACAAGTAAAAGAAAGTACAAGAAACAGAAAGGAGGAACTAATTCCTAAAATCAAATGCTGCAACACAAGAAAAAACTAGATATCCCTGAAATAATTCATATATAGGATTTCAACTCTCAGAGGGGGGAAAAAGGAAACAGGGATTATACAAGCAACAAGAACCCATTCGAGTGATGAAAAAACAAAAGGGGGCCCTGAGAAATTCAGCTCAAGAAAGGTAAAATCTTGACAGAATAGCAGGTGTGAAATCAGATAGAACTAGAAATCAACCAGAAAAACAAGACATACCCAGTAGGTAATCAATCAGCAGCAAGCAGGCAGCAGAGCTATAGCATTTGAGCAAGAAATAAAACAAAGGAACAGACCTTTAGTTGGACTTATGGAGTTGTGGTGTCAAACCCTAGATTCTCCAATCTCCATAGGGCTGTGGTGACGGACAGAGAGAGAGCTTGGGAGGTGTGAAAGAGAAGACTATGCTTAGCAAGAGAATTTACATGACCAAAAGAAAAATACAAAAGCTGTAATCTTTATTTTTCCATCCACTTTTATATTTTATTGCTACACCATATGAAAAAGGGATTAGAGAGAGAAAGAGAGAATCAGTAGTGAAGTAGCAGTAGTAGTATTAACAAAGGAGTAATCAACATTTCTTCAACCCTTGACAGAGAAAGAGAGAGAGAAGGACTTTGATTCACTACTACTTATGAAAAGTTATAATTATTAAAAAAAGAAATTAGAAGTGAGAGAAACGAAATAAAAGGGGGAAGGAGTATTATTTTTGCTTCGTTTGGTCTTTGTAATGAAGCATGAAAAGAAAAAGTAAACAAGATGAGTCGTCTTTGGTTTACTTTGAAGCGAAACTGCCGTCTCAGTCACAGATTTCAAAGGATTGGGTCCCAATATTGGACCTTGTTATTCTCACATCTTTTTCTTCTTTTCAAGTTGTTTTCTATGTCCGCACTACTTTTTACTACTTCCAACGTGGCTCGCATCTTGTCCTTTTCCCTACAAACAGCATCTTATTGACTTATTGCATCCATCTTAGTTTTAATAAAACAAAATATAGGCCAGAAGTTCTCGTGTTCCACTCCCTCTTCAAATTTTTATCCTTCCTCTTTCCTTTCTTAATTCATATTGTCTTATCTGAATTAGTTGAATGAACATGTTTTCAATATTAAATAGTTAAACAAATAAAATAATATTCTATATTTATGGAAACCACTATATTTATCTCATAAAAATTGAGATACATTTTTTTTGTTTCTTTTTCAGATACTAAATTATATTAAATTTATTATTATTGATATCATAATATTTTATACTTAAACTTTTATATTTGGAGTATGATACTTGTTCGTTTTAATTTATGTGACATTTTTCAACAACAACAACAATCCAGGGTAATCCCATCAAATGGAGTCTGGGGAGGGTAGAATGTACGCAGATCTTATCACTATATCAGAGGTAGAGAGGCTGTTTCCGGTAGACCCTCGGCTTTAAGCGAAACAAACCCGACAATGTAATAATAGCACATGAGATAACATATAATATCAACAACAACTAATGCTCGCACCAAAATACACAATAATAATACACTAACGATAAACAATAAACAGGAAGCATCAGGTAGGAACAAACAATGAAAGACAGAAACTATAAGAGCAAAATTAGGCCTACCTCTGAGAACGAGAAAGTCGTGTAACAACAGCTCCCTACTATCCTGCTACCCTAATCTGTGTACCCCATACCTTCCTATCGAAGGTCAAGTCCTCGGTAAGCTACAACTAAGCCATATCTTTTCTAATCACCTCACCCCATTGCTTTTTCGGTCTACCCCTACCTCTCCTAAAATCATCCATCGACAATCACTCGCACCTCCGCACTGAGGCACTCGTACACCTCCTCTTCACATGCCCGAACCATCTCAGTCTTTCCTCACGCATCTTGTACTCCACCCCAGACACTCCCACCTTGGCCCGGATATCGGCATTTCTAATCTTATTACTCCTAGTGTGCCCGCATATCCATCTTAACATCCTCCTTTCTGCAACCTTTATCTTTTGTACATGTTATTTACAGGCCAACACTCCACCCCGTACAACATAGTCGTTCTAACCACCACTCTGTAAAACTTACCTTTAAGTTTCGTCAGCACCTTCTTATCACACAAAACTCCAGAAGCGAGCCTCTATTTCCTCCATCCTACACCTATACAATGAGCAACATCCTCGTCGATCTCTCCACTCCCTTGAGTAATAGACCCAAGGTACTTGAAACTTTCTCTCTTTTGGATGACTTGAGTACCCAGCATCACTACCTCATCCTCTTTGGGCAATCCGTCACTAAACCTACACTCTAAATACTTTGTCTTGGTCCTGCTCAACCTAAAACCTTTAGACTCTAGGGCTTGTCATCAAACCTCCAACTTAGCGTTTATGCCTTAACGAGTCTCGTCAATCAAAACTATGTCATCCACAAATAACATATACCAAGGAACCTCCCCTTGGACCCTCGTGCCAATTTATCTATTACCAAGGCAAATAAAAATGGGCTAAGTGTTGATCCCTGGTGCAACCCCATCCCAACTGGAAAATATTTCGAGTGTCCTCCCACCGTCCTCACTCGAGTCTTGGCTCCATCATACATATCCTTGATCGCCCTAATATACGCCACCGGTACCCCTCTAGCCTTCAAGTATCTCCACAAGACCTCCCTCGGGACCTTGTTATAGGCCTTCTCTAGGTCGATGAAAACCATGTGAAGATCCTTCTTCCTCTCCCTATATTGCTTCACCAATCTCCTAACGAGATGAATGGCTTCTGTAGTTGAGCGCCCTGGCATGAATCCAAACTGATTCTCTGAAATTATCACGCCTTTCCTAACCCTGCTCTCCACCGCTCTTTCTCAAACCTTCATAGTGTGGCTTAGCAACTTGATACCCCTATAGTTGTTGCAATTCTGAATGTCACCTTTATTTTTGTACAATGGAACCATCGTACTCCATCTCCATTCATCGGGCATCTTCGCCGTCTTGGAGATGAAATTAAATAACTTGGTCAACCATGTTATACCTACCATGTCTTGGGAGAGTGACGGGGAGGCAAACAGTATGTGGGATAAGATTGCTAGTTGCATTAGGAAAGTGGCTAGAGAGGTGTTGGGGGTCTCTAAGGGATGGATAGGTGGCGTCGAGGGGACTGGTGGTGGACTGGAGAAGTCCAAAAGAAGGTGGAGGCAAAGAAGGTGGCGTACGTAAAATTTGTGGAGAATAAGGATGAGGAGGAGAGGAGGATGAATAGGGAGGAGTATAAGGCGACACGCAAGGAGGCGAAGCTAGCGGTTATGGCACCGAAAGAGGCATCTTTTGAGCTCTTGTATGACGAATTAGACGGAAAAAGAGGGGATAGGAAGCTTTACAAGCTAGCCAAGGCAAGAGAGATGAGGGCGCGGGATCTGAACCAAGTAAAGTGTATCAAGGATGAGGATGACAAGGTGTTGGTGGAAGAGCAACTTATTAGGCGTAGATGGCAGACATACTTCCATAATCTTTTAAACAAAGGAGGGGACAGAGACATTGTGCTGGGGGAGCTAGAGCACTTAGAGGAGCAACGCGATTGTGGGTATTGTAGACGGGTAAGAGTGGAGGAAGTTAAGGGGGCCATGCGTAGAGGTAGAGAGATCGGACCTGATGAGATCCTAGTGGAATTTTAGAAGAGCGTGGACTTCGACTTCACCTTCGAATCGGAGTAATCTTCTAGATGTGGCGTTGAAATTCATATTACGAACGATTTCCTGTAATAACTCCTCGTCGACCCTCACTTCTCGCCTGATTTTGGACTTGGAATCTCGAGGTTTGGTCTTTGACAACCCCTTAAACCTTGTCAGCAAATTTTTTTTACGCACTAGACTACGAGTCATTTCAATTGAGCATTTGATAAGTTAATCATAAAATATGTCATCTTATTTAAATATTCACATCAATATTAGTAGTGTTAGTTTGGATGCAGCCTAATCACTCAATGAATCAGGTTCTTTGAGTAATTATGCAAGAAAGTAATTGCGAAAAATAAATCAACACAAAAAATTTTTTTAATGAAAACTCCTTGTTCAGGGGAGTTAAAAAGTATGACCTATCTTGTGTAGGGTTTTTACCAAACTCTTCTACTAAACTCGACCCCAACACCAAATAGGTTTACAACCACCCTTATAACACCTACACAGATTGTTCTTAATAGTTCTTCCTCTACCATCTTAATCTTTAATGACCCTACTCTAGTCAATAAAATTTCTTATAATAAACAAGACAACACCAACTACAATCTAAAGAAGAAAAATCAAGATCTTGTCTGGAACCACACTAAAAAAATTAGCTATTACAAACTAAAGAATTGTATAGATAAAACTTGATAGGAACAGGTTCTTTGTTGTAGCGGTAGCTTCTTCTCTGAGACTCTTCATATAGAACTTGGAATACTCTAAAGATTCTATCTTTGGATATGGTCAAACTCCAAAGGTTGGTTGATATGTTATTTATACTGGAGTTGGTCGTCGTCTTCCAGTTCTCCGATCCAAGTTAGATTTGGTTCAAGACTTGCCAAGAATTCAATCTTAATTTGACTTGGTCTTCTTCTTGTTGACACGCATGGGCTTCTTTGTCTCCTCATTGGAAACTAATTTCATGTCCAAGTTTATGGTAACTTCTCTTCTATAGCTTTCTAGATCCTTATTGAATTGAATCCTCCCGTATTATAATTCTCTAAGGAATCCCGATGCACAGGTGAACAACTCAATCTTCTATATTTGACAGTCTCCTTCTCTGCTTAGAGGAACAAGTTCTCTGATGAGTTCCTCTAGTAGTGTTGCTTGTATATTCACTTCTTCTCGGAGATCTGTGAGGACCTGTTTCTTGATACTTCTATTTTCATTTTTAGCATATGGAATATCGCTTGTACACAGTTTGTCAATCATCAAAACCTCTTAAAAACTTCACATATCTTGAATGTAGATAAAAAAATCATTGTGCCTTAATAAAGTGGAACAAGTGTGAGATTTTATGGTTTATTGAGACTTATTCGTATAATTTAAGGATGTAACATATTTTAAGTGATAAATTTATCACATAATGGATGCTTGAGAATATGCGTAGAAGATTTTTTAAATTTTGAGTCGGATGTGTCTAATAAAAACACTTTATCATGTATTTAAATGTTCAATCATAATAATTATAATTTAAATATTTAAATAAAATTTAATTAAATGATTATCGGTATATTTCCTAAAAGGAAAGATGACTCTACTACAAATTTTCGGTTATTGAATAATATTTTAGCAACCAACTCTACACTTTGAGCTAAAATAATACTGTAATAGTAAATATAGATGTCCACGCATGAGCAATTGCATGAATCAGGGTACAATTTACTATTTAGCAGTGGATCCTTAAACTAGTTATGAGAAACTATGTGATGATGAAAATAACACGGTTTAATAAAGTATTATGCTGTTATAAACTGCACAGACTTTGATTGCTATCAATTATTTATGCATGGTTGGAATAACAAGTGTATAATATAAAATGGTCCAAAAGATGAAAAGAATAGGAACACAACAGGGATAAACACCAAATTTCCTGTCCAAATTGTCATTTATCTTGTCTTATTTATCATGTGAAGGTTGGAACCTTCAACGTCTCCTCCATCATCCCCCTACCTTTTTTCCAATAGAAAATTAAACAATGATGTTAAAATGTCAATACATGTACTCCCTTCTCCAACCTCCACCAACCCCAACTTCTTGATTATTCGCTCGATTCAATTCATTTTAAATGAGTTAAGTATCCAATTATTTAATAGTGGATTAAGTATGAATCAATTCATATTATTTATCATAAAATATGGATAATCCATGGGATCTCTAAAATGTACATTTATAAGGGTGTGCTTGGTATAAAGAAAAAGTTTTTTGATTTTCTTTTAAATTTTCTCATGTTTTGTTAGTTTAAATGTTTTGCGTTTTTTTCCTTGCAAATTGACTTATTTTTCTCTAATTTAAGGAAAATGACCTCCCTACTTAGTGTTAGAAAAATATATTTCAAATCTTTCCTTAAACGTCACCACTCCAAAATGGGCATCGATCCAGGACCCAAATCCCGACCCTCCCGGGACATGGGACCCGATTCCCGACACTTGATATCGACCCTAACCCCGACACACGATCCAAGACCCTACTCCCTACTCCTGACATCGACTCTGACCTCGATACACTATAACGATTCCTAACCCCCGACCCGGACCTCGACACCCTTTCTTCGACCCCGACCTCTGGCTCCCGATTGCGATCTAACCCTGAACCTAATACTCAAAGTGAGACCCGACCCTCGATCCCCAACCCCAAACTTGAGACCTAATCCTCGACCCCGAACTTGAGACCTGATCCAGACCCCGACCCTGACCTCAACACTCGACCCAACCCCAAACCCCCAACCCCCGTCATGACCTAGACTCTGGCTCCCAACCTTGACTCTTGACCCCGACTCAGACCCCAATATGACCCAACCCTGAATCTCGATATAGACCTTGACCCCGACCTCAATACGCGACCTTGATACTTGATGAGGACTCCCAACCCTCGACCTCAACCCCGACACCCTTTTCACGACCCCTACCCTAGCTCCTGACCCTAAATCTGACCCCTACCCCGACTCTTAACCCTCAACCATGACCCCGATCTTGACACTCGACCCTGGCCCCGAGACCTGAAACCGAACTTGAGACCCGACACTCGACCTCAACTCCTAACCCAAGACCAGGCTCCCAACCCTCAACCCTTGATCCCCAACCCCCAACTCCGACCCTAATATCCCTTCCTCGACCCCCAACCCTTGACCTTGTCAAGCTCCGAGCCTACACCCTGGGTGTGGCTGGCACTCAAATCACCAAGTGATCCAAGAGAACCCTTGATTTGGCTTAATACTAGTTGAGAATACAATAAAGTAATACGGAAGCAATAACTATGTTAGTTCATTTTAATAAAGTAAGATTTAATAATTGTAACTAAACACAATGTTAAAAGTAACATTTAAGACTTAAATTTTAGTTAATCTATGAAGCCTCTATCTTTGAAAGATAGGTGCAGGGACAAAGCTCCCACGGCTATCTCAAGCTCTAATAAAAATAAAACTAAAACTGAAATAAGGTTGAGACTCTCTGAAAGTAGGAGGCCTCACTAAAGCTAAAAAGGATGAGATACTAGTGAATCGTCTGCTCTCGCTCTTGTCTACCTGAATCTGCATCATAATAAGATGCAACACCAAATGACGTTAGAAAGATTGAATGTACGGTATATAAAATGGTTGAATGAAACAACAGGTAGCAAGAATATCTGAACTGAAAGAAAATAAACTGACTGAATCTGATACTTAGAATAATGCATTAAAATATAAGTCTGAAAGATGAAAGTTATGCAATAAAACTTATGCATCAAAAGAAGCTCTGTAAATACATGTATATAAACGTATATCTTTTAGTTGGAAGTTTCTCATAACTGATATACATCATGAATGAGGACATGATGTCCAATTTCTTACGCAAATTAGGAGAGCCATCCAAAGCCTTGCTAGGGCAGAGGACGAACTAAACTATGGATCCATACAAAGCCCTTACCAGGGTTGTCTGAAGAGTCGCCTGAATCAATGCAAGATCCTAATCTACGTTTGTTGCATAGTTTTGGGGCTTACGTGGTATCTAAACTCTTCACCCATCTTGGTGTTAAATAATCCTTCAAAAATTATGCTCATATAAATATGTCTATTTGAGGCAGCTGAAAACATCTTTTGTAAAGTAATTTAGGCTATAGTTATAATAGATATCTTAAAAACTTCATTGTGCCTTGGCTAAAAAATCTGTATAAAATAACTTGTGAGCTTCTATGCTCAAAACCTTGAGTTTTAAAAGACAAGACTTTACTTTAACTTTTGAAAATCGTGCTATAAACTGAACTTTCTGTCTAAAAATCTCTTTATGAAAATTCTCTAAAATTTGTTCAACTTTAGTCATGAAAACAATGCATTTACCTCAAAAATACCAAGATTTTAAAATAATAACTTTCATGTAATTGGGTTCACGGGATACGAGGATATGAACTATAATCAACAATCACTAATCAAGAGAGTAAGGATCAACTGTCAAGAGATCCAAATATACAATACAATATGACGAAGAAATCAACAATGGATAATTCAACTCATAGGGGGAAAAGACCAAATTACGAAATTAGGCAAAAACTCTATATTTAACTTTTATGAACTCTTTACTAGATTTAGGGAATGAGGAAGAATAGAATTCGTCACTTAGGTCAGCCTTACATACCTGAAACGAAGAACTCTTGACTCTAACTTGAAAATCCCTAGATTAAAGATGAAGAACCCTAACCTTCTTGAGAGCTTATAATTCTTGAATTTATGTTATTAGGAGAGGGAATGAGAGTTTATACTAATAAAACCCTTAACTATCCCACTAAGAAATCCCAAAATATTATCATTTAGGTGATGAAAATATAGAAAGTTACTGAATTACCCTTAGAAAGTCGTCCGAAGAAATTGCCATGCAGTAATGATAAGCCGTTACCATGAGTCGTTAGGTCTGACCATGAATCGTGGTGACCTCTCATGGTCACTGGAGCCCTTTGATCAATCTCTGATCTCTTCACAATGGATAGACAAGACGAGTTGTTTCCTGTCCCAACGAGTCATGACATCCACTCGTTACTACTGAAGCCAAATTGGACACTTTCTGATCCTTAAACCACGACCAGACAGGATATGTGGTTACTTGGTACAATGAGTTGTGATGTCCTCTCGTGGTCCCTAGGCAGGAAATGTCAAGTTTCAAAACTTGGTTGTCTTGCTCAAAACAGGACACTTGACAATTCATTAGGTCCACCGACGACTCGTCACTTGAATCATTCTATGAGGACTAAAATCTTTCCTAATTATTTTTCTAGTTCAAGTCTAGGGTCTGATCTTAGAGACTTTTGGGGTGTTACAGACCTCGACCCCCAATCCCTACTTTTGACCCCCCGACCCCCGATCACGACTTTCAGTCTCAAATTTTGACATCGGCTCGAGATCCAACACCACACCCAATCTTAGATCCGATTCTTAACACCGATTCGAAATTCGAGACCTAAATCCCTATCCTAACCCGAGATCCGACTTAGGATCACTTATTTTTCAGAAAAATATTTTTTATGAAAACATGAAAATATTTTTCTTCATACCAAATACATCTTAAAAATAAAAAAAGAAAAAAACCGAATAATTATTCGGTATGGAGGTATATGGAGGACTGAAAAGTCTCACTAAAGGACTGAAGCATACCTCAATGATACCATGATAGTATATAGATATATTGTGATGGTATCATGGAGGACTAAGGAGTGTCTCATTGAATAACTGAAGCAGACCTCAATGATACCATGACAGTATGTAGAAATATTGTAATGGTATCACGAAGGAATGATGAGTCTCACTAAAGGAATGAAGCAAATCTCAATGATACCATACCAGTATAGAAATATATTGTGATAGTATCATAGAGGACTGAGGATTGTTTCACTGAAGGACTGCAGAAAACTTCAATGATACCACGATCGTATATAGATATACTGTGATGGTAGCACTGAAGAGGAAGAAGTTTCTAACTAAAGAATAGAAGCAGGCATCAATGATACCATGGCAATATGTAGATATATTCTGATGGTATCATTGAGGAATGAATCAGACCTAAATGATACCATGATATTATATAGATATATTATAATGGTATCATTAAGGACCGAGGAGTGTCCCACTGAAGGATTGAAATAGACCTAAATGATACCATGACAATATATAGATATATTGTGATGGTATCATCGAGGATTGAAAAAGCCCTTAATGATATCATGACCTTATATAGACATACTATAATGGTATCATAGAGGATTGAGGAACGTCTTACTAAAGGACTGAAACAGACCTCAAATTAAAAAGAAAAATAAATAAAAGAGTAAAAAAATTAATGAAAAAAGATTATGGAGAAAAACATTTTAAAAAAATTAGAAAAAACAAAAAATAAATAAAATAAAAAAGGAGAAGAAAATATAAAAGTTTAAAAGAGGAGCAAAAATTGCGTATAAAATTAAATTATGGTCAAAAAATAAAGAATAATATGATTTGAGAAAAAAATAAATGAACAAAAAACGAAGAAATAATAAAGAATAAATAAAAAAGAAAGAAAAGGAGTAGAAAAAAATTTAAAAATAATGAACAAGGAGAAATTCTTTTTTAAAAAATTAAGAAAAGAAAGGAACCAAAATTGAGTATGAAATCTGATTATGGTGAAAAAAATATAATTTTAAAAAAATAGATGAACAAAAATTTATAAAATGTATTTTTTATTAATTTTGATTTTAATAAATATGCTAGTGATTTTTGTATTCTTTTTGTAAATTGTTTCTTGTTGTTAAATTATTTTTTTTATATTTTTATTAGTCTAAAGATAGTTTGCTTCTATATTTATTTTTCTATTTTAAAAGTAAAACAAAAGGACAAAAAGAAAAGACTAAAAAATAGTAATAAAAACTTAAACTAAGTTAAAAAGAAATTAAAAAAAAATTAAAGAAAGAGAGAGAAAAAGAACAAAATAACCATAGAGACAACTAACCGATGAAAAAGGAGGAACCTGCAGTGCTGACATCAACATGACTTTAACCCCCCAAAAAATGAAATAGGAGATTTTGTGTAATTATTTTGGTTGCATCAAAGTAAAGGACATTTTCATGTAAATACTTTGCTTTTTATGGACAACTATGTTATATTTCTTAAATACATAGCACATATTTGCTAATTATATAATTCACCCTTCTTTTATACTAATTCTTTTTGTCATGTAGGCAAGGTAACTGCGTTCTTGAATGTTTCACTCTTCTTGATTTATCTTCTAGTATTTATTATAATCGTAAGTAAATAATTGTGCGATAAACTCTTTAATAATAGAGAGAGACAAATAACAAAGTTTGGAAGAATCAGTTAATCGTGGAAAAGTGGTAAATATTGCAGCATCTTTAACCAGAAGTTTTAGATTCAAACCTTGAGTATAGAATTACCTTTGTTAAGGAGTCCTTTAACCCAAATGTGAAATTTCTCAGCACGAATTCAAATTTAGTCGGGCCCCAATGCAGGTACTAATCACCTTGAAAAAGAAGAAAATACGGGATATGACAAATATTTAGACTGTATTTACGATATATAATTACAGACCTATAGTTTCAAAAAATTACGATATGTAGCTATATTTTGAATTTTGTAGAAAATACATAATACACATGTGTGTTAATACAATTCTGTTGTGCATTTTCAGCTGATATAACTGATACCCACCTGATACAATTGGTACCTGTCGCCTGAATACAACTCTTTCATTGATATGATTACTCGACTGATACAACTCTTCTACTTGATACAACATCTATAGTTATGTTTTGTAATTATGCTCGATTTATGAAATATGATATATATATATATATATATATAAAGATGGGGGTAAATTGAGTTTAGACTTCTTTATTAATATACAAGCTTTTATGCGGACTGTCCCTATTTCAGGGTGATCTTTAATTTTTGTTCTTACTGTTCATGAGAATTTGTGGGCTAAAATATCATTAATTATGACCTAATATCACAGGACAAAAAAATTTAGAGAATATTTGTCTTAGGCATAAGTTCTATAGTATCTTATAGACAAGACATTTGGAGAACTTTGTCTTGAGATATAACTTGTGCCGCTCAACTTATGCCTTGTGGGCATAACTTTTGTCACTGAATATATGTATTCGAGAGCTTATATCACAGGGCACAAGTTCATACTACTGAACTTTTATCTCAAAGCATAAGTTCATGTTGCTGAACTTATGCCCTAAGGCTCAAGTTATGCCTAAGAAAAAAGTTTAATGTATCAACTCTTAAGTCATAATATTCTAAAACTGAACTTATGTCCCAAAGAACAAGTTATGTCTTACCAGACATAATTAGTTCAGTTTTAGAATTTCATGCATTAAGAAGTTTATACTACCGAACTTGTGCCCCATGGCACAAGTTATGCCTAAGGCAAAAAAATTCGCAAGACACAGGTTGTGCCCTATAAGACATAAGTTTGGTGTATGAGCTTTTAAGGTATAATATTATAAAATTGAACTTATTTCTTATACGGAATAATCTGTGCCTGATAATATTTTTTGAAAAAACTACACAAAATGCCCCATAAAATAAACTAATTTATCTGATTTGCCCCATTTCTTACTAATTTCATCAAATACCCATTTTTTTCTAAATTATTTATCTGAAATGCCTCCCTTTCTTAAGCACGTTGGAGCATGCTTTTTTTCTCTCTCTTTTTTGTCCGTTTATTTATTAATTTTGTCATTTCATTAGTTACTTTTATCATTTCATTTATTACTTTTATCTTTTTCTCATTTATTATTTTTATCCTTTTGTTCTCTTTCTTCTTCTTCTTCTTCTCATTTATTATTTTTATCATTTTGTCTCCTTTTACCCTTTATTGTAGATGTCAATTTTCTAAATTTATTATTATTTATTTCCTATATTTATTTTGGTCTTAATTTTTTTTTTGTGTCTGTGGGGGGGGGGGGGAGGGGAGGGGGGAGGGGGGGGGGCGGTAGTTAATCTTCTTTTTATTTATTTTTATTTCTTTCTCTATTTTTATTTTTTTAAAAGATAAAAATATTAATTAATTATTTTTAGAAAAATAAAATATAAAAAAATTAAATAATTAGATTATGATTTTTTTTATTTTTTCCGTCTTTATTTACTTTTTAGTAGCAATTAATGCACCCTCATAGTGGTAGCAATTAATGAACATTGACAAAATTATTTTGTTCCTTTCTTTCCAACAACTAATCTGATTCTACTTTTGTTCTTTTTTCATAACGTTTCATATTCTCCTTTTGTTTTTTTCTATTGCTTTATTTTTCTTCTGTTGGCTCATTTTTTGTTTTTATTTTTCTCTTTTTAGCTTTTTTCTTTATTTTGCTTTATCTTATTTTTTTTATTCATTTTTATAATATCCTGTCACTATATAATATATACCATGTGGGTATCATAAAAGACTGAAAGTATCTCATTGAAATAAATTTCAGTGATGTCATTACAGTATATAAATATACTGTGATGATATCATGGAAGACTGAAGAATGCCTCACTAAAGAAATAAAACAAACCTCAATGATACCATGGCAATATATAGATATTCTGTGATGGTATCATGGAGGACTAAGGAGGGTCTCATTGAATAACTGAAGCACACCTCAATGATACCATGACAGTAATAGATATACTGTGATGATATCATGAAGGAATGAGGAGTCTCACCAAAGGAATGAAGCAAACCTCAATGATACCATACTAGTATATAAATATACTATGATGGTATCATAGAGGATTGAAGAGTGTTTCACTAAATGACTGAATCAAACCTCAATGATACCATGACAGTATATAAATATATTATGATAGTATAATTGAAGATTAAGAAGTTTCTCACTGAAAGACCGAAGCAGACCTTAATGATATCATGTTAGTATGTAGATATACTATAATGGTATCATGAAGGACCGAGGAGTCTCACTGAAGGACAAAAGAAAACCTCAATGATAGCATGACTGTATATAAATATGTTGTGATGGTATCATTGAGAACTGAATCAGACCTGAATGATATCACAATATTATATAAGTATATTGTAATGGTATCATTGAGGACCGAGGAGTGTTATTGAAAATTGAAATAGACCTAAATGATGTCATGACAATATATAAATATATTATGATGATATCATTGAGGACTGAAGCAAACCTCAATGATACCATCACAGTATATAGACATTCAATGATAGTATCATAGAGGAGTGAAGTAGACCTCAATGATATCACGATAGTATATAGATATATTTTGATGGTATCATAGAAGACTGAGGAATGTCTTACTGAAGGACTAAAATAGAGCTCAATCAAAATCACCAAAAAATAAGAAGAATCAATAAAAAAAAAAGCAAAAAAAAAAAAGAATGAAAAAAGATTATGGAGAAAAAAAAATAAATAAAAAGATTAAATGAAATTAGAAAAAAATAAATAAAAAAGAAAAAAAATAGAAAAATTTAAATGATTAGCAAAAATTGAGTATGAAATTAGATTATGATGAAGAAAATAAAAAATAATATAATCTGAGAAAAAAATAAATGGTTGAAAAAAAGGAGAAATGATAAATGATAAAGAATAAAGAAAAAATGAGGAAACAAGAAAATGAGTAGAAAAATTAAAAAAAATAAACAAGGAGAAAAAATTTTAAAAAATAAAGAAAAGAAAAGAGCCAAAGTTGAGCATGAAATCACATTATAGTAAAATAAACAAAGAATAGTGATTTAAAAAAAAATAGATGAACAAAACTTTACAAAATTTATGTTTTTATTAATTTTAGTTTAATAAATAAGCTAGTGATTTTAGTATTTTCTTTATAAATTATTTCTTATAGTAGTCAAATTAATTAATTTAATTTATATTTTTATTAGTTTAAAGATAGTTAGTTACTGTAATTATTTTTTAAAAAGTAAAATAAAAAGACCAAGAAAAAGTCAAAAAATAGTAACAAAAACTTAAACTAATTAAAAAGAAATAAAAAAAAATTAAAGAAAGAGAGAAAAAAAATAAAGTAATGATAGTGATAGCTAAGAGACAAAACAAAAAAACTGCAATGCTATTATCAACATGACATCAGCCCAAAAAAGAAATAAATGAAATAAGGTGTTTTGTATAATTATTTTTGGGGGCATCCAAGTAAAGGGACATTCTCATAAAATACTTTACTTTTTATGGGCAACTATATTATTTTCCTTTAATTTTTATTAAATAATATTTATGGTCAATCATAATAATTCATGTGACTTTTTTAATGAAAAAAATATTAAGTTTAGGGTGTTAATTTGAGGGGTTAGTTTGAGATATTCTTGAGACAAAAAAGTAAATTATAGATATTTTTAGATTAATAGATAGATGAAGAATATATGTAAGCCATTTTTCAAATGTTAAAGTTATTTTTAGCCTTTTTTATATAGGAAAAATAAAAAATTATATATTTTTTATTATATATTTAGATTTGAATTTTGAAACAAAGAAATTAATAAAAATATTTTCTCCTTTAATAAATCTTAAGCATCATAAGTAAATTTTAAATATAAAAAAAAACGAAAAGAAAAGATCTTTACTCTTGTAATTTTGAAGTGAAAGGCCAATATCAATCCTTAATTTTAAATTTTGAGATTTGAAGCAAAATTGAAGTTAGCACAAATTTGGAGCAAGCTAACTCTAACCCACTAATTCAAATTTCACTTCAAAAAAAGAATTTTTTTTTCTTTTATTCTCCCTCTCTTTAATATTATATTATTATTTTTATTTTATTTATAATAAAACTAACTTACATTTTAGATAAAATTATTATGTACGAAAATTAATTTATAAAAATTATATATTAATTTAAATTTAAAATTTATATAATAAATATATTACATAAAAAATAATTACAAATATTAAAGACTTAATTAGTGGTGTTACAAATTATAATATGTTAAATTAAAAGTGTTATATATTATTAATAATAACATAATATTCAAATAAAAATTTGAAATTAATGAATAGTATTACTCCAAATTTGAAGCCAAAATGAAATTGGGCTGAAGTACATTACTCCATTTTTTACTTCAAATCCATTTTTTACTTCAAATTTAAAGTAAAAAATGGAGTAAGATCGGAGATGTCCTAATAAAATCACTTAAACCTATTTGGGTTTTCTCCCTTATCCGTCAATTCATAAACATTTAATTTTGTATAAGCATCCATATTTGGTTAAAAAGAGTTTTTGTAAGTCTTGTGTTTGAAAATAAATTTCCCTTGAAAAAATAGAAAATTTATAAGAGTCAACCAAATCATCATTTAGGCTCTTTTTTAAAAATTACCTGATAATTAGATTTGAGTGTAATTGGATATAATTATACAGTTTGACTTATTTGTTTAACCAGGTAATTATATGATCAACAAGAAATTAAGTGTAATTGGTAGCGAGTAATTATACTCTTCAATTCTTAGGGGGAAAGGTGAGAATTGCCTGTAATTACATGGTGTAATTAGAAGGTTACTTTTAAATTTCTTTATTTTTGTTTTCATTTTAATTTATTTTCTTTATTTCTATTATTTTAATTTATATTTTATTTTATTATTTTTATTTTTATTTTTAAACTATATTTTTTTAGATTATTTATCTTTTATTTCCTTTCTTCTCATTTCCCAATCTTTATTTTTTGTGATCCATGTAATTGCTTGTATTTTTTATTTTTATTTTTTTTTCTTCATTTAACATAAATGCATTATTTATCCTAGTTTTTGAATTAATGTAGATTTTTTTGGTTGAATGACGTTATAGACTTGTTTTCCTTTTCTTTTGAATGATATCATTATATTGAAATTTATTTTAAGTTATGTTGGAATTTGACATAAGAGTATTATGTTAACTTTTTTCTTAATTTTGCATTTATATTATATTTAGGGTTCTAATTTATTTATTTTAGTAGTATTGACTTGTTCTTTCACATTGCATACCATTTATTTTTTAGTTAGAATTAATAAATAACTTTGTCAAATATTTGAATAATTTTATGACATTATATTTATAATATTATTATTTTTTTCAAACATGCATTCCATGATGTTCTCAAAATATATGACTTTTAGTTTTTATAACTAATCAAATTAAAATATTATAAATTTAAAAATATATATCAATTATCTTTTTTCCTTATTTAGTAAAAATATATATTTATTAATTAATATGTTTTCAGAGATAGTATGCATCTTAAATACCTAATCTAATATCATTTATAAATACACATATTCATCAAATATTAATTTTTATTTTAAAATTTTAATCTAATTGTGTAATTGCACTTGTACAACCAAACAGTACGCTTATAATTACGTTTTAATTACATCATGACAAACAAACATGTCATCATAATTACTATATTATGTAATTACTAGATTGTACTGCCTTAATAATTACACCGATTCCAATTATACAAAGGCTTTCTAAACACTCTTTTAATTTCCACCTAAACAACCAAAATTCTCAATATCGCATCAACATTACAAATATTGAAATTCATTATTGGTAAGTATTGATGAGAGTAAATTTTACATGTGGTTATTTAGCTTTATGTTTGTTATATAAAAACTATTTTTTAATTTATCGTTACATAAAAATTTATTTAAAACTTTAAAATTTATTATATAAAAATTATTTTTCCATTTTATATTATATAAAAATCATTTAACTTTAAAGTTTATTATATAAAAATTATTTTTTAAAAAAAATTTATTGCATAAAATCATTCAAGTTTATCCAAATTAACTAAAACATATAAATTTCATCTGAATTTTTATATTTTATACTAAAAATATGATATGACACTTTCAATATAACCAGTTAGCTTAATAAAATATATTAAATATAATGAATTAATTTCATTGACCTTCCTAAAGGATTTATAAAATTATGTTAACCTCCTTATTATGATTTCTTTGTAACAAATTTGAAGTCATTGACCTCGTAAATTTTGTATTTGTCATTCAATTTTTTAATTTTCTAAGATAATTCTTATGCTAATTAAAAAATGTGTTTATGAAATTCACTAAATAAATGAATATATTTAGTAAGGACAAAATAATTAAACTATATTTTTTACATTAATGATAATGAGTTAAAATTATTACAAAAAAATTAAAATAAAGATAGTAAATGTAATATCATAAATCACAACGAAAATAAGTATTATGAAGCGGAACATTGATGGAGGTTTATGAAATTATTTCTAATGCAATAAACTTATTTTGGAGTGTCATGTCATATTTTTAGTGCATTTAAAAATGACAGACCTAAACAAACTTCTGCAGTGATTGCAACAAATCACTAGGAGAAGAAGTTTAATAAACGGATGCAATTGATTAGTAAGACATATGAGGAAGCCTACAACTGATTGATGGTGGTGCTGCTAAAAAAATGGACAGTATACAAGGATGGTGGTAGGAGATGAGGATGCTTACAACAAATAACCCTGAGTCATTTAATAGCTTGTTGAAATTTGCACAAAGGTTACCCATTACTGCAATGGTACGAATTACATTCAGACAGGTCGTGGAGAGATTTGTGAGCAGATCAGAGCATATGAAAAAACTATTGGCAGAAAGGGCAACATGAATGATAAACCCAACCAAACTATTTGAGCATTCCAGAAAAAAGTTAAAAGGTCACACTATCAAGCAGTATAATCCGACAAACTACATATTTGAAGTCAAGACAAATGTGCACTAAAATCGTGGAGGTAACGTTCATAAAATTAATGAGAGGGAAAGAACATGTCAATGTGGTAAGTGGTAATCATACCACATGTCATGTTCTCATGCCATCAAGTGTTTTTAATATGTTGGGACAGCTGCATGAGACTATGTGGCACTGAAATTAGAAGTTTGTCCTAGGTTAATGATTCATATAATGCACAAAATTAGTGTGCTATAGGAGTCCATAAAGTTTAACGACTGTTAACGTCTTATCAGTTTATGCAGGTCATATAGGACACTAAATTAGTGTGTTATAGATAGAAACTAGAAATTTTATTTTTATACCTTATTTTGATTAACTTTATCTTTTTTCACGTCATTTAAATTTGGACTCTAATCTCTAATCCTGGTAACCAAACAACCCCTCAATAAAAATTGGATATAAGATTGTGAAAGCAGGGTAACATATAGCTATGCAAATTAATGGTTAAATCAATAACCAGAACTGATAACTGAGTTATTGAATTAATGATTTGGGTTATTGGTTTGGTTATCGGTTTGACCACTTTTTTTAACGGGTGAAACGATAACCCAATAATAATTTATTAAATTATAATTTTAGCCTTCAATATATAAAGTATCCCATCAAAAAGATGAATCGGGTGTCGACGAAAAATAAAGGGGATATTATTCAAATCTAAATTAAAGTTGATTACTTTAGCTAAGCTAGTTCTATATGCTCTTTTTCTTTTTACCCTTTTTTAAGCTAAACATACTTATGACTTATAAAAAAATTTATTTGAGATTTTAATAGTTAACTCGATAACCGAAGTGATAACTATCAATAGCTGATTAATTGATATCTTAATAGTTTTTTAACAATTTAACATATCTATAAATCAATAACTAATAAATAAAATGAATAACTTTTAAAATTAAACCCGATCGCTATACACTTCTAGAATCATCTAAATAGTAGGATCCATTGCCCACGAGCCCCACATCACTTTTATGAAAGATGTTTGAAAGTAAATTGAAATGAGGTTGACACATCCACAGCTAAATTGTAGTAACATTGGACTTTTTCAGCCTCCCTATTCTCTTCCCTCTCAACTTTGCTTTGAAGGATTTTCTCACGCCTCTCGTCGCTTAGGACCGCAGAGAGCATCCTAGAAACTAGCCGTTTGAAGGGAAAAAGAAAAAAGACATTCTATTTTTAAAAATGTTTGGGTACATTCTTTTTTGTTACAAGAGACAAAATATACCATGATATTGAAGGAAATTTTATTTTAATTGAATATCTTAATTTTTTAAAATATAT
Source organism: Datura wrightii (assembly GCA_035772735.1). NCBI lineage: Eukaryota > Viridiplantae > Streptophyta > Magnoliopsida > Solanales > Solanaceae > Datura > Datura wrightii. The sequence goes on along the minus strand of JASDFA010000027.1, from coordinate 25,232,626 downwards.
TTTGATTAAATATTTAAATTTTAAATTTTTTATGCGTGTTTTAATTCGTCTATTAGATAGTTAAATTAATCATATAAAATGTGTGATTTTTTTTAATATATGTATTGACCTCAATAAGCCATAAGAATCCAAGACATTGCCTATTTGAGGTTGATTTGTATAATCAAATGGCATGATATGTTTTATATGGTTAACTTAACTATACAACAGACAAATGATAACATACACAATTTTTTTTTCAAAATTTAAATAAAAAATGCCTAATTGAAACACTTTATTAGAAATTTGAATGTTCAATTAAAACAGAGTTTGATTCGAGTTTGGTTCGAGTGTGTAAATGAAATATCATGAAAAATTTAAAGAGCTAGCAATGTGTTAAGCCTTTTTTTTAATTATACTTGTTAGATAAATTTATTTATTATTTAATAATAATCACTTGACTTTGCATATCTATTACATGTAATAATTACTTTTTTGAGAGGGTTGGCGGGACATAATTAGAAACCTCAGCTCATGCATCAATTTATGAAAATAATCTAATCTCCTCTTCCTGCTATTCAAAATGTGGACAACCTTAAGAAACGAAGAATTTATTTATATAGGATGTTTATATCTCATTACTAAATGAAAGATATATATTTCATACACAAATTTAATATTTAATTATAATTAATTAATATATATATTTATTTTATTTTTTAGTTAACTAAATTAAATTAATTAGTTAAATATTAATATCTGACGGCGAATAAATATTTATCGACAAAAGGCTTAAGACTTATATTTGTGTTGCACCCAAAAATTTGTTCGACCATTCAAAATTGAAAAGTTGCCTCAATTTAGGACTTAGGAGTAACACTTTCCTCCAACGCAAAAATGTTGGTAGCGCTCCCACCCAATAAAATAGCTAAATTTATAGACTTGACGGTTGCATTTCCTTCAATGGAAGATGTTGCTCAAGTTATTAGTATCAGAATGCATTCTACCGATCTAAATCCTAAATTATTATTCCTAATCACATTGAAACAATTTTAGTTTTGTTTTCTCTTTTGTTCATTCTAAGAGATCTGTATATTGAAATTAAGAAATATTTACAATGAGCACTGATGGGTTATTTTGGAAAAAAAAAAAGGTTAAAAAATATGTGTTATAACAGGTCATACAAAATAAAACATTCCAAAAATTTATAGAGATTGACGTTTAGGTAATTGAGGTAGTTCGTGCTTCAATTCAGATTAAGGACCAATTAGGAGAAATATTTCGAGGAGGAGTTCAACAGGTAAGAGAACATGCCATTTATTTGGTAAGTAAAAGATTTTATTATCAGGGAGAGCAATTACAAATGAACTCCACCCTCTAAAATTGGACAGCCCCAGTCTTAGCAGCTATGAAACACCAGCAGACACCATTCTTCTAGCTTACATACTCCTAACTCAATCTGTACCCTATGTTACCGAGGATAAAAGTCGAGAGAGAGCATCATGTTTGCCAGTTTAGGAAAAACATTTATTCCACATAGTACTCCTTGAATAATCAGCTTCACTACTTGAACTTCTGACTTGGTTGTATTCTGAAACACCTTGAGGTTTCTAGCTTGCCAAATGTAGTAGCCAGTGGCAGCCATTGTTAATCTGTATACCTCTACTTTGGGGCTCTTGTTTGCAGCATTCACAGTAGCCCATTTCAGTTCTTCTTTCCACCTCCGCACCTGTCTATTATAGCCTTGTCATTGCAGTATCTTGCACCAAAAAATAGAAGAAAAACGACATATAAAGAATATGTATTGGACAGTTTCATCATCTTCCTCATACACTGGCACCTTTGATCATTGATCATGTCCCATTTGTGTAGTCTATCTCTAGTATAGAGCTTCCTTTGAATGGTGAGATAGAACACCAATATCTATCTTGGACAATCAGCATAGTTACAGATCATTTTCCTCCACCAAACCTTGTTGAAGTTACCTTTAAGTAGATTATACATATGTCTAATAAAGAATATTTGTTGTTGCATCACTGTTTCAGTATCTAAACCTGCCGTCCCTAAATACTTTCCAACCTTGATAATCTTGTTAATCATCCAAGATGACTATTTTGCTTCTACTTCCATTATTTGTCTACCATTTATATAGTATATATGAGTCCATTTAATCCATTGTGTATCCATCTTGAGATATAAATTCTAGTAATGCTTCAGAATAGCAGCCTTGTTCTAGACCATGATATGAGTAATATTATGTTCCCCCACATACATAGGTAACCAGAGTGTTTCCCATGCTATCAAAGCCTTTCTAGATATATCTTTGTCACGATCTGAACGTACACCCGGATCATAGACACGGGACAAGGAGCTCCGAGAGACCCCAAATCAACCCATGGCATAAGCATATATCTAATTTGTTCATATAATCGGAAGACTTAACATAAGAAAACGGAAACATGACATAATAATAGAGAAAGGACAATACATGATCCATACATAACGGCTGATTACAACTTATAATCTGAAAAGCCTCTAATCATGAAAGATGGGTTGATGGGACAATACCCCAACTAACCCTACAATACTGAAACTAAAAGAGAACAATAGAGTCTGAACATATGGCCCTCGGAACATGAGGACTCACCAAATAAGCTAATAATGAACTCTGAGGAGTTACTGAGGAGGGCGAGCCTGAGAGCCAGGTCCTGTATCATGAAACGATACAACATAGAAAGTATGCAGTTAGTACGTGGAATGTACCGAGTATGCAAGGTAAGTAAAACGGACATTTAAAACATATAAAACTCATAAATGATGATAAGAGTAGGACATCATGCTCATATCGTAAATATCATAACATAACATAAGGCTCAAGATTTTCAAAACATTCATAATATAAACGTAATCATACTCATAGGAGAAAAGCTTTACTTAACATGACTTGAGCCAAAATACATAATCATAACATGCATAAATCATGAGGAACAGTGGGAGATTATCTTAACCGACATACCCCATATGAGCACACATGAAGTCCGACCTGTAAACCTAGTCGGGAGGCCGTTCGTACCTTGCCAAGGGTAGAACCATGAAGGGCGTGATATCACCATGAAAAGGGCCAATTGGGCTGGGTACAGTCATGAAGGAGGTCCCAACGTACCTACGATGGCACATAGTTTATGAGATTCGGGGCTTAGCCTGAGCCCCGAACCTACTCGGTGTTTGATACTACTCCCAATACATATATAGTGCTCATAGTATAATGTGCATGAACTCATGGGCTAGTTAAATCATGATAATCATAAACATACTTGTACATACGTGAACTAGCCATGAAACAAGGCCCGTGAGTCGGCCAAAACATAATTCATGAATCATAAGGTTCATACATACTTGTAGATCATGCATATAGCTTGAAATTCATAAAATCATGATGGCTAATAGATTAAATCCATAATTTAAATCATAATTCATGTTGGGCTTGTAAATATTTTTAAGGGAAAAGTAGATCATAAATCGATTTATCATGGGTCAAGCATAATTAGGCTTAGTTCCATAGAAATCAAAATCGATAATATTATAAATAATTTAAATCATAAAAGCTGATCAAAACCCATAGAATATGATAAGATTTTAAAATCACAAATCTTATTAACAAATCATTAGATTTTTTTATAAAATTCTACTTCAAAACCCAATAGATTTTTGATAAAATTTTCATGAAATCGTAGAGAACGGGCATGGGTGTGGAAGGAAACACCTATTGATAGCCTTACATACCTGAAAACAACTGATTCTTATTCCCCCCCCCCCCCCCCTTGAATGCCCAAGAAGGAATTGGAAGAATTTGAAGAGAAGAGCCTTGAATCACATGCACTGAAAATCTTGGCAACCACACGACGACTGATGACTACGGGTCATCACTTCTCATTACAAGTCGTTGGACGACCCGTGGTATCCCCAACTGTTGAGCCCAGTCTCTTCCTACGATTGCTAACAACGGCTCGTTGTTTTGAGCAACGAGTCATTGTGTCGTCCGTCATCTCCACTGCCACCCAGACTTCCCACACCACGACTGCATACAACGACCCCTGGTTTGATACCACGAGTTGTTACATGGCCCGTTCTATGCTACTTTTTCCAATTTCAGTAGTTTTCAACTTTTAACTTCTGGATCTATTCTTAAGCACTTTCCGGGTATTACAATCTTGTCCCCCAATCCAAAAGAACTTCTGCAAGTTGCCACTATTCTCTATAGAATATTTTTTGGTAGAATAAAAATCTGAGACCAAAAAGATTGAATATCTAGCAGTACACTTTTAAGTAATTGCAGTCAACCAACATAAGAAAGGAACTTTGTTGTCCAAGTGGTAATTCTGCCTAGCATCTTATTCATAAGAGGCTGGCATTGTAAGGCTGATAGTCTTTGAGAGCATAGGGCACACCTAGGTATTTGAAAGGTAAAGTACCTATTGAGAATCCTAGGATTTGAAGTATTTGTTGCTGGAGTTCATCTGGAACACCTCCAAAATATATAAAGCTCTTACTCAAATTTGAAATAAGACTAGAGGCTTCATAGAACCTCTTGAAGCATTCAAAAAGTAAGGAAACAAATTCGATAACTCCTTTACAAAATAACAATAGGTCATTAGCAAATCCAATTTGAATAATGCACAACTTGGTACATCTAGGATGGTATTTGAAGCCAATCTTAATTCATAAGGACTTCATCAATCTATTTAAGTATTCCGTAGCAATAACAAATAGAAAAAAACGACATGAGATCCCCTTGTCGAACACCTTTCTTAGCGTTGAATGGACGCATAGGAGTACCATTTATATTGATAGAGTAGGAAATAGTCCTTACACAGACCATTATCCATGTGATGAATTTCTGGAGAAAATTCAAATCAACAAGGAATTGTTCTAGGAAATGCCATTCCACTGTCATAGGCCTTTTGCATGTCAAATTTGAGCATGCATCTTGGTGAGATACTTTTCCTTTTGTAGCCTTTCACCAACTCATGTGCAAATAGTATATTGTCTGTCATGATTCTACCAGGAACAAAAGCTACCTGATTTTTATCAATCACCCAATCTATAACACCTCTCAACCTTTCAGTGACCATTTTGGAAACGATCTTGTAATAGTTTTACTATTCTTTGAGAGTAACACTATGCATCTAGCTATAAACTGTACTTTAGTGATTTTACTGCCCAAAGTGAAGAAACCTTCCACTATCAAAGAGTATCGACCCATATCATGCTAGGAGTGTCACTAATTGGTATAGGATTCAAGATTAAGTACGACTGACTATCTAAAAAGGATACCCTCTTAATTTCATTTTTCAAGGAAGAAATATTGATAATTATTCCAAGAAGACTTGATAAGCGCTTGTCTCTCTTGCTTTCTTTACTGCATAAATAAGAGCATAAGCGAAGTCAAGCTATTTATACGTAAAGAATAAACATTGAAAATTGTAAAACCCGTCGATCCAATAATAATTTTTTCTAGTAGCACAAGATTAAAAGAAACTAATAATTCAAACATTATGTATATAAACACCATCCTTCATCAAGCAACAATATTCCTTAGGCCAGGAAGGAGCATTGGTACATGATTTAAGCAAATCAAAAGGTGATCATTTAATAAAGAATTTTAACTTGGGGACAAGAAATGATGATAATATATTAATGGAGCATTACACAAATAAACAAATACTAAACAAGGTACTAAATGCGTGTCATATGTGCAAGCATTTTGGTTTGGCAACGGATATGATATGTTTACTTTGAAAATTGCAACTCCTACTCCTATCACCAAAATGGTTAGGTTCAAAAGCAATTCCTCAAGTCATACTCATGGGGTTTACAATTATAAGATTCGATGTTGAAAAAATTGTAGCTCCTTCTTTCTTCCAATTTTTTCCCGTCTATTAACTAAAGGGTCGTCTGATTGGTTGCTCATTACAATTAGTTTGATTATTTATATATCAATCTTATAATATGTTGGTTGATTTTTAATTTGGAGCAAAGTTATTCATGTATTAATTATACACGTCGTTTGATTGTTAGGTATAATTTTTTTTATAACTATTAGGTGTTTGATTGTGTTTTAACAATTCTACATAACTAATACCAACATAACTTTATGAGAAAATTTATGTATAATTTTATGCGAAATATTAGAAGGTGGAGTGAATTATGCAGACATTAGTTATACATGGATTAAAATAGAAAATGATAAATTTACCCCTATTAATTTATTTTGATGGTGTTTAAATTTTATTTCTTCTTAGTAACTTTATTTAATCCAGATATATGCAATGAGTTAAGACACATAAATTTAACTAAAGATGGTTAAGGTTGTAATTATAAACAATTTTATTTAAAAATTATACAATGTATATTAATTTTTAATAGAACAAAATCAGACATTCAATACAAAGTAATTCACATATTGTAATCCCGGTATAACTAATCTATGCATAACTAATACCTGCATAATTAATTCATACATGTATAACTAATACTTGCATAACTAACACCTGCATAACTAATACTTACATAATTCTAATCAACAACCAAACGACCCTTAAGTATTATTTTAAATTTCATATCTGATTTCCACTTTGAGCCCTCGAGTAATTCAAATTTCTCGTTTCGTAAGACCCTTTGAAAAAAATACTTTCTGTTAGAATTTTTTTATTTTAAAAATTTGAACTTAAAATATCTAATTAAATGCGAAAAAATTATATTCGTTGGAGCATAATATTTGGTTTTGTTTGGTAACTACCTGCTATTGCTTCCTATTTACATTGCACCTAAATCTGATGCATATATCGTGCACTTTTTTTTGTATCCGTTGAGGAAAAGAGAAGAGAATAGCATCAGAAAATAAAAGAGTATTTTTTTTTCATTTGTCAGAAATAACCTTTTCTTTTATCTTATAAGAATTATCCTTCTGGTGAATTATTCAAGAGCTAGTGAAAAAGTTGAGCTCATAAACGTTTGTATGGAATTGACAGCCCATCGTTTGGTTATAAAAAAAATGCGAGAAAATAAAATTTTTTGACTTCTTACAAAATAAATAGAAGGAAATGACTCTTTTCAAAATTTTTGTGTATAAAAATAAAATTTTTTGCATATAAATTTTTGTAATCTCCTCTCATTTTTTCTATCTCTATTAATTAAAAAAGGGATATTTTAAAAATATACGGTCCAACATAAAATATTATATCATGTGACTTAATATATAATATTATACAATATTATATCTAAAAAAGACATTATACATAATTTATCAATCGTAAAAATCTATAATAGTTGATGAAATTTATTTATACATTTATATGAGCTAAATTAGGTAAGATCACATTGCGTAAATTCAATAGACATATAGATCATAATTTTTTCTTAGGAAAAATGTCAAAAAAAAAAAAAAATCAAACCCCAATGCACAAAAAAAAACTAAAACATTTTTCCAATCTAAACTTGATTTATTTTATAATGATTAATTGAGGTTTTATATTTCCTTGATTATTATAAACTCTAGCCGATACTAAGATTGACACGTCACAGGTCACTATTCCTGCGACATTCTGATTCGGTACTAAGATTTGCTATTTTTAAGAACACGTTAAGATGTACATTTTCACGAAAGAGGAAATTGTTGTTGCAATCTTTTTGGTGCCCTATGAATAAACTCTCTCTAAAGAACAATAAACACCTTTACAATTTTTTTTTTTTGAAAAAAGAAAGAATCCAACTTTGGGGGAATATGTGTCAATTTGCTTCCATTATTCATCATGGCCACACTTTTTCAAAGCAGCAGTATTATTATATTTGCAGTAATTGTAACTGCTTTATTCAACTAGTCGTTGTTAAATAATTGGAGAGGAGGAAAAATAGAATTTCAAGGACTACTATATAACTTTAAAAGGCACAATTGATTGTTGTATATACACACTACTTTTTCTTTAGTTGGCTAAAAAGCATTTAAAAATAAAAAAAGGTTTGGCAAAGCAAAGTATTGCCTAGGGATCCTGTTCATAAAACAGTATAGTCATAATGTACTGGCATTGGATCCCAAAAAAGAACAAATCTCTCACCTAGAAGATTGGGCTTATTATAGATTTTTGTTCAAAGGGGATAAGGTAAAAGCGAAATTTAAATGTTCTTTTCGTTTATAGAGAAATCTCAATTGTAATTTAGTTTTTGACAAGTTAAATAGCGTCGGATATGTGATTTTATCTCGTTATTTAAAATTAACGGTTTGAATATGTGATTTCATTTCATAATTTGAAATCATGAGATGAAATTTTAAATTCTCAAAAAAGCTTGATTTGGGATTCCAAATCATGAGATGAAGTTTTTCAAATATAAAATTTGACCCACAAATTTATATTTTATAAAAAATTCATCATTTATATTTACCAACTATTTATTTTAGATGCAAATAAAATTTGTTATTGATATTATTACTCTTACCAACCTTTGCTAATCATTTATATAAGATATAAGTTTGTCAACTATGTGGGAGGAGTAGTACGCTACAATTCACGTTCAATTTTATTTTTTATTAAACTAAAGTTCGATAAATAAATATTGTACTTTTTTTAGAATGACTTTCTTACACACTATATTATATTTTATGATGAACTTTTACTTAATTGGTAAGATTGTATAAGAATGAAATAAAATTTTGATAGTTTTTGCAACTATGAGGTTTTATTTTCCTGAAAAAAAATAAAACTTAAAAATTTCAAATTACACGTCCAAACAAAACTTCAACTTCATTTCATATGATTTTAGATCATGATTTCAACTCATGATTTTAACTCGCATGCCCAAATGAACCATAAATATGGGTGGAAGTAGTAGAAACTTGTAAATTACTTTTTCATAGCACCAATTTTTAAGAGAGAGTATCCAAAGAGACGGATTCTATAATTTTAACTTAGTCAATTATCTTTTATTTGAACTAAGCTTTTGAGTATACTTTGAATTCTGAATTTGCTTTCAAGTATAATCATGAAATAATAAGCTAAATTTGAAATTTCCAGACCAAAAAATTAACCACTGCTAATTTACTATTGATTTGGATGTTGTTGCAACGTGCATGCTATAACCCACTTTTGAGCACTAGATGTTGAACTGAGTTATAGTAATCAATATCCGCAATTGTTGAACTGCATTGGATATATTGCAACAATTATCCACAACTTATGGAGTTTTATCTTTTGTCCTTTTCTTTATTCATTGAAGTAATGCAATTGCTCATTGAAGTATTAGGAGTAGTAACCGCTAGAAATAGAGATTACTCTTATAGTAAATTAATAAAAAAATTGTATTATAAAATATAAATTTTTCACTTATTTTTATCGAATCAGTTCAGTGGAAAAACATATGGTAGAAAATAGTTTCCCACTGAAATAGTGAGAAATTTCATGATTTTTTCATATGAAAACACTATTATTTTTTCTTTTCTTACCGATACCAAAGAGCCACTTAACATTTTTCAGTGGAAAATTTCAATAAGAAAATAGTAATTTTTTAGTAGTGAGTTCTTTCGATAAGGTTATGGCTAGAATATAGGAAATGAGTTCAATAGAATCTAATAATTTTTATTTTAATTCTGTATTTATTTTAAGAAATGATTTAATACATATGTACAAATTATTAAATTACAAAAATCTTAAACTCATAAAAATTCAAATTTTAAATTTGCCAATGTGACATGTAAATTTTATAGAGTCTTGGCTGCATTGTGTTTGCTTTGGATGTCCTAATTATTCCCCCATTCATTTTTATTTGTTATATTTCACTTCACTAGGGTAAATTTGACTAATTTTTGAAATTAAATTGAATTAGATGAATTTAATATTTTAAATTTAGATGTTCAAAAATTATACCAAAAATATTATAAATTGAAATTCTTCTCATATTAATATCATGAAAAAATACTTTTAATATTAATTAAAAACCATACAAAATTGACTTTCGAGAAATAAAACGTAATTGATAAAAATAAATAAAAAGGATAGTTCTCAAGGTTCCTGTTGCTGCACTTTTTTGCTTTAATACTGATTGGAGAAACAATTTACATTACGATGTTGGCTGGCAGTATATTTTGACACCATCGGCATGGGAACGTGCGTAAGTTTAGGTATATTAATCATGATATTATGATTCTCTTTTCTGAATTCTTGCACGTTCGCTACGAAGAGGTAAAGGCAAAGGTTTTTAATCATCTTTCTAAAGTTTTGTCGAGCCACATGCATTAATATTCTTTCCCTCACCAAACAAAAGAAAAAGGTACTAAATAAAAAGAAAGTTAAATTTACACATTGTTTGGATTGTGGTTATTCATAATTTTATAATGTATGATATTGTATTGTATTATATTATGTATTGTAAATACAATGTTTAGATAGACTGTATCATGTGCTACTACTTAATAATATTTTTATTATTTGGTTTGATTGTATCATACTGTATCGTCACTAGTAAGTTTACTAATAAAATAATTTAAGAAAATTTTCTTTTTGCTAATTTATCAAAAATTATGGCTTGTATATATATTAAGTTGTTAAATTCATGCAAATTCTAACAAAATTAAAAAAAAAAAGTCAAAATAAATGTACTCGGATTTATAAGAAGTTTAAAAAATCAAACCTAGAAAAAGAGAACTGGATGCTGAAGACTGTATAGGGTAGGATATTTGGGTGGAGTTGAATAATATAGGGTAAAGGGCAAAATATGATTATGTAATATTTAGCAAGGGTGTAATTGGTAAGAGAAATTAGGTAACAATGGGATTATACCAAATCGGTGATTTCTTAAAGCGAAGCTTTTTATGATTATCTAACCATAAAATCGAATTACACCATATCATATATTTTAACTAACCTCCATCCAATCAAAGTGTTAAGTAATTGAAACTTGAGGTGATGAAATAAACATGGCTAAGTACTTCTGGTCCCTTTTCCTCCAATGCGTTTGATCCTTAGAAATGTTAGTTGGGAACATAGGACATGGTACTCTTAATAATGATACGTTACTATACTATGACTAACCTCCATCTAATCAAAGTGTTAAGAAATTGAAACTTGAGGTGATGAAATAAACATGGCCAAGTACTTCTGGTCCCTTTTCCTCCCATGCGTTTGATCCTTAAAAATGTTACCTGGGAACATAGGTTGTGAAAATTCCACTTCCCTTTTTTTGCCATTGGTTGCTTTAATTAGGAATATCAACCTTATTTTTCGTAATGATCTTGTTATCTTTTATGGTTTCACTAGGTGCATCCAACTCGTATTTAACCCAACTTAAGAATCACGAACCTTCCACCTACATCTCTGTGATAAAAAGAAATTCATGTTCTAGCCATACAAAACAGATTCCTTAATTGACTAATACGACTTTCAGGTATATTTCTATCCTGAAGGTAAATCAGTTCTCAATTTTCCCAAACTAAGAAAAGATCATATCCTATCAATTCACAACTTTCTAATTTCTTGCTCTCTCGAGTGAAACCGGACTTTTTAGATGTACATTAACGTTGGCCACACATTAATGCAGTAAGAACAAGAATCAATAGAACAACCATGGAAGAAAAGATGAAAAACCAATTTATCAATAATCACATTTCAATACAATTGTTCTTAACCTCAGCAAGAAGGGGATTTAGCCACTCATTTGTGGATTAAACATCGTTAAATGAGTGTTAATCATACAAGCAATTGAAATAAAGAAGAAGGAGATAGAGAAAAAACCCTGAGATTTTCGTCCCCTCAACTGCCTGTAACCCACGTTCTTGCTCCACCAAGTCAGAATTATTAAAAATGAACCTAAGTGTTCTATTTATACTAGTGGGAATTTTTCCCGGAATAACAAGCAACGTGTCAAGGAGTGCATCGCGGAGCACTGCCTCCGTGACACGCCACCAACGCGGACCCTTACTGGAATCCGGACGTCCAGGTATTAAGGCCCAACGTGGCACGGCGTGCAACGCGGGGCTAGGCCAACGTGCTGATCTTGGGCAGATTTATATTCCCAAGTGATACTCAAAAGTACCATTTTCGCCTTGTTTATCTAGCAATGTGTATACATTTTCATGTAATTGGTAATAAAATGTGAATTTATACTAACCAACATGATTAGCATTGTTTTGCAGGAAACATGTGATTTCGGGAAGCTAAAATGCATGTTGGATGATATCGGATTTGGACTTGGATGCGAGCAAGCGAAAAGGCATTGGACAACATGAATTAAAGGGGCTCCGCGATGGAGCCGTGTCACGCTGCCATCGCGGAGGCATTCTGCCTGGAGGGTGAAAATTCACCCAATTTCCAGTGAAGGGCCGCGTTTGCTCCGTGGCACGGAGCCAGTGCTCCGCGATGCACGCCGTGCCACGTTGAGCTTGAATTCCCGGACCCCCAGTTCCAGTGAGGGTCCGCGTTCATGGCGTGTCACGGAGGCAGTGCTCCGCGATGCACTCCGTGACACGTTGCTCATTATTTCGGGAAAAATTCCCAGCAGTATAAATAGAACACTTAAGTTCATTTTTTATAATTCAGACTTGGTGGAGCAAGGACGTGGGTTACAGGCAGTTGAGGGACGAAAAGTTCAGGATTTTTTCTCTCGTTCTTTCTTCTTTAACTCAATTGCTTGTATAATTAACACTCGTTTTATGATGATTAATCCACAAATGAGTGGCTAATTCCTTTCCTTGATGAGGTTATGAACAATTGTGATGAAATTTGATTATTAATTATCTGGTTTTCCATCTTTTCTTCCATGTTGTTCTATTAATTCTTGTTTCTACTGCATTGGTGTGTGGCTTACACTAATGTACATCTAAAAAGTCCGATTTCACTCGAGAGAGCACGAAATTGAAAAGTTGTGAATTAATAGGATATTATTCTTTACTTGATTTGGGAAAATTGGGTTTTGATTAGCTTTCAGGATAGAAATATACCTGAAAGTCGTATTAGTCAATTTAGGAACCGGTATTGTATGGCTAGAACATGAATTGCATTTGATCACAGAAATGTAGACGGATGGTTCATGATTCTTAAGTGAGATTAAATACGAGAGTTTTAATCTCTTGGCAAATGTTCTTGGCTAGCAACTGGAAGAAAAGATTAACCAATTTATGATGATAATCAATTTCATTACATGTTCGTTTAACCTCAGCATGCTCTTATCCATAGTTCAGATTCAAAGTAGATAATTGTTCTTAGTTTTAGTATAAAATTTATCAAACAAACTATCAACTTTTTGGTTACGTTGTTGTCAATATATTTAGAGGTAAAATATAGTATACTTGAGCAAATTGCACTTAACCCAAGTCTCTGTGGGATCGATACTTGGCTTACTAAAGCCACTTACTACTTGTTCGACCACGTGCACTTGCGTGTTGTTTTATATACCCATATAACAAACCGAACACGTGCCACGGCCCCAATGCGCACCTTCACTGGAATTTGGCAAAAATTCCGTATCCAGGCAGAACGCATCCGCGATGGTAGCGTGACACGGCTCCATCGCAGAGCCTCTTTAATTCGTGCTCTCCTTGTGCTTTTTCCCTTGCTCGCTTCCGAGTCCAATTCTGATTTCTCCCAACATGCATCTTAGTTTCGTACAATTATATTTTTCCTGCAAAATCATGCTAATCATGTTGGTTAGTATAAATTCACATTTTATTACAATTCACATGATAATGTATAAACATCGATAGATAAACAAGGCAAAATGACATACTTGAGTATCACTTGGGCATATAAATTTGCCCAAGATTACTTACCCCACACTTAAATCCTTGTTCGTCCCCGAACAACAATCTTACACCTCATGCAATTGACACCCCATCCTGGCTACTTTGGCTCGACAATTCAAGCTACGGTTATACCGATTATTTAATATAGCAAATCATCAAGAAAACATGCATAGTCTTATCAATACAATGACCTTCAACACATTAAGACCTCCTAGACTTAAGAATCGACTCTCGATATTGGCAAACTCATGCAAATCAGCTGATCAAGATATCCGACACGAAATTTAATCTCTCGTCAAGCATGTGCCCTCACAACACAAGAGAATTTTCCCCCTTTTTAATTACATGAACTCAAAGACATTACATGCAGGGGCATATAAACACAATTTCTCTCTCTCTCCAAAAGAATTCACATGCATCATGTCATGAATCATAGGCTTGCCTTTAGTGTATTACTCCACTAATATAAGGACGTGTGATGTAAGATCATGTAGGACTTAACGGGTTGTAATGTAAGCTACAGAACTAGTAAATACCGGGCTAACCAATAATAACAACTAGCATCCTTAAGCGCTTTTTCAATACATCCCATCAACCTTATGGGCATTGTTTCTTCCTTTATCCTCCCATTCTTGAAGTCTGTCTTTATTTTTGACCCCATATCTTTAAGCACACTTGACTCAATAACAAAGATTATTTATACATCTTCATTATATTTAATTTATAACGAGTGCACCTTCAACCTTTTCTTTCCTTTCATCACTCTGCTTTTTCTTTTCTTTTCACCATTCTCACTCCTTGACACTGTGGGAAAATTATTTTCTTTTCTTGAGCGCTTAAGAGTTTTGGATCAAATTCACGGATAATGAAAAGAAGGGGTTAAGCTCGGTTTAAACCTTTTTGACAAAAGAAAAATAATAGGCTAAAGGCTCAATGGGCTAACTAGGATGTACATTCAAGGTGAGTACGATAATGAAAAAAAAAAGAAACTTTCGGTTAAAGCAAAGAAATGCCTACATCCTTTCCTACAATACACATCCTTCATTTCGTTTCGTACACACACCAGGCAAGTTCTAGACACTTCACAATAGCATGGAAGAAATGAAACCTCACTATACACTTATTTCACATGCTCAACTCAAGACATATTCACAGACTCTTCAATCAGCTAATTACAAGAATTCAAACATTAAGCCTCAATCACACTGAGTCGAGCTCTATGGCCTAGGTATCTCAACATATTTACACAGTTGCATGCTTTCATGCGAATCACCTTTGCATTTCAAATATCATGTACAACACGCAACCAGAATTTCGCAACCATAAAGTAACAACAGGTTTTGGGATACAACAAACAAAAGAAAGAACTAAAAAAAATTGAACAAAAGAAATCTACTCCTAACGACTACATTTCCCTTAAGATGGTCGTCATCCATCCATCATAGGGAACAGTCACTAACTACGACTTCGGTTCAACGGGACTATTCTCGGTAAAAGAACCAAAAACAAATGTCGAGAAACCCAAAAATTAAAAAATTCATGAATTTTTTTTAAAAATATCGATCATTTTGATAAAACAAAAATATGTACAAAACCAGCTGCAACATTCAACAGCACACAACAGCTTCACCTTAATTACAATATAGAAATACACACAAAAATCACAGGGTCACAAGTTTTTCCAAGCACAACAACAAAACAGAGACATTAATGACAACAACAACCAACACCTAACTACTCCCACCCCACACTTAAATCGTACACTCTCCCCAGTGTTTAGCATAGTACGAAAGTAGGTGGTGAAACTCCCTGATCAATCAAAGTATTCCACTTCTTCGTCAGGTGCCGCAACCTCGTATCCTATGTCTGAATCGCCCCCGTCGTCATCATCTAACTCCACATCAGAGTCATCACGACGTGTCTCCTCATCTGTGGGGACATCATCATCAGTGGGCTCCATAAAAGCTGGCCCCACTCGGCATAGAACCCTGGCATTTTCGCCAAAAGTGTAGTCTAGCTCGAGCTGCCACAGCTCCTCTTCTGTTGCCGGCCTCCCGCCTATGCGTAGCTGGAGCATCTGCATCTCGAACATGCGAGCCATGTACTGATCATCCCGAGCATGTCGCTCGACTAATGTGAGAACTGGCCCGTGAGTGGTGTCGGGTGCCTTAGCTTTGGTGACATCTAAGGCCCGCCTCTCCATCTACGGGATGTAGTCAAGGGCCTCCTCCTCAATATCTAGGCCCCTCAGGAACGTGGTCAGTAAGCCGCCAAACCCGTACCTGTGCCCTTGATGCAAACGGGCTCTCTTCATGGCGGAGATCATCACCGCCCCAACGTTGATCTCCAGCCCCTTCATCAGGGCGTATACCAAGCACACACGATCCTGGGTGACATCTGTCATATGCACCCCCGGGATCAGGCAGGAACAAACAATTTTAAGCCATATCCTGGCTTCCCTGTTCATCTGTGAGTAGGGCAATGTCTGATGGTAGCCCCTCTCCTTATGCCTGCTCCATCGTGCTGTAGACCAGGCTCCACACAAAGTGCGTCTGATATCCGCGTATGGTGGAGTGATATTCAACTGCCGAAGCACATGGGCGTTTGTGTCTCGCGCCCCCAAGATGGCATTAAGGTGATGGGGCTCAAAAGTGACTATCTGCCCCCTTATCTTGATGGTGTGACTTATGAGTGTCGGGTTCCAGTTGGCGTAGAATTCCTGAATCAGGTGCAGGTTGCACTCCTTGGGCTCTTTAAAGATGAAGTTCAGCCCGGCTTCCTCAATCCTGTGGACAATCCTGGGGAACTCCTGTGCCAATGGTTCCCTAGCAATGTGTTCTTCGGGGAAGTATTTTCTTTCCTTATGCTTTGCGTACTATTTCTTCCCCTCCTCTGTCACCCATCTGGTTCCATATTAACGGCGTTGGCCGCGTGGAACCGCTGGTGCTGCTGGGACTGCTGTTCCCAGTCTAATTTTTTTCCTTCCGGCGCCTGATGTTGATGCGCCCTTCCCTTTTTCTTGCCTGCTTGCCATCGTTCCTGTCAAACCAAAAAGACAGTCCCAATGTTATTCCAATTAGAATTAGCTTCGACTAAGGTTGGGTTAAGCTAGGCCACCCCACACTTAGTCTTTAGCCACAATCACAACATTACGGCAAGATCATACTTATTTCCAATTAAAAAAAACAAAACACAACAAATATGCCTCGTGCATTCAGAGAATTTGACGGTATAAATTCTTTTGTACTACTCAGACTTCGTACAGCTAACCACAACATTACCATCGATCACATTTTATCACATAGCACGCAGCAAACATTTCTATCAACAAAACCGATACAATTCCCCCAATTTCTATGCAATTTCAACAATTTCATTAACCCGACAATCCATCGCGCCTTAATCATCTTAACATTAAGAACAACCTCATGTTCCTCACCCAACATGCACAAACCAAGAAGAATTTCACATTTCAACTCGATTTTAACATCTTCATATTTGAATTCTAACCCTAGCTACCATTTCGCAAGAATTTCAATCAAACATGTATTTATCGAGTTCATACCATTACATCGATACTATGAACATCAATCAACAATAATTTACATGAATTCATGCTCAATTTACACTTAGGGCAAGTTTTCCACACTTCCTATGCTAAAAATCGGAAAAATAAGGTAAGAAATGAGATGAAGTTAACAAACATACCTTAAATTCGATGATATCGAAGAAGATTTGATAAAATTGAGCTCCTAGTCCGTGTCACGTTGGGGAAGGGGGGTTTTGGGTTGTTTGTCGCAGAGGAGAGTGAAAAAAATGGGAAAAATGAGGGAAAAACGGGGTTAAAAAGAAGGTTTTTCGCGGGGGTCACCCGGCGACCCGGTGTGACCCGTCGTGAAATACACTTTAACGTGTCACGGAGGGTAACGCGGAGCATGCCCTCCGTGACACGGAGCCATCGCACAGGTGTTCTGGAATTTGTTAACATTCCAGAATTACCTTCAACGTGTCACGGAGGGTAACGCGGAGGCCCTCCTCCGTGACACGGAGCCATCGCGTGGGCTCTCTGTTTTGCCACTTTTTATTATTTTTCATACCTCGATTTTTCCTTTGTGATCCTTTGCATATTTATCCTCCGTTCAACCTGAAATTCATCTCACCACAAGAAATTGTTTAGAATTTATAGGTTTCACATAAAATACACATTTTGTTGTTAATTTTTTATTTTTCTCATTTTCTTTCTTTTCTTTTTTTTTCTATGAAATCTAATAAAATATTACAAAAATCTTCACGGGTTGCCTCCCGTGCAGCGCCTGGTTTACCGTCGCGGCTCGACGTCATTAAGCTCAATCATCCTCTAGGGTGACGAACGTTTTCTCTCGACCACCGTCCTCACCCCAGTAATGCTTATATCTTTGCCCATTGACCAAGAACGTGGCACTCCGATCTTCTTGCCACAACTCTACTTCCTCGTGCAGGGTCATTCTCACCACCTCAAATGGCCCTGACCATTTGGACCGCAGCTTTCCTGGAAACAGCTTCAATCTTGAATTGAAGAGCAATACTTTCTGCCCCGGCTCAAAAATACGATGCACCACATGCTTGTCATGCCACCTCTTCGTTTTTTCTTTGTAGTACTTGGCACTCTCATAAGCATGCCAACAGAACTCTTCAAGTTCACTGAGTTGCATTAGTCTCTTCTTGCCCGCAAATTCTATGTCCATATTCAATTTCCTCATGGCCCACAACGCATCATCCAGTTTGCTTGACCAATCATTACGTTGTGCATTCACTGTTTTCTGGAGAATCTGCTTCACTTCTCTATTCGACACCTCCACTTGCCCACTGGTTTGGGGGTGATATGCTGTTGCCACCTTGTGGCGCACCCCATACTTGGCTAGCAGCTTCTTGAAACTTTCATTGACAAAATGAGCCCCTCCATCACTGATAATGGCTCGGGGTGTCCCCAAACCTGGTGAGAATGTGTTTTTTCACAAATTTTGTTACTACCTTGTTGTCATTCCTGGGGCAAGCTATTGCTTCAACCCACTTTGATACATAATCGACGACCACCAAGATGTAACGATTACCAAATGATGGTGGGAACGGGCCCATGAAATCTATGCCCCATACATCAAAGGTCTCCACTTCCAGTACATTCTGCAGCGGCATCTCTTGCCTCCTCCCAATTGTACCTGTACGCTGACATCTATCGCACATTTTAACGTATGCCATAGAGTCTCTGAACAGTGTAGGCCAAAAGAAACCTGACTATAGAACCTTGTGTGCTGTCCGCTCGCCTCCATGGTGCCCCCCATACAACGAACAGTGACAACTCCTCAACACCTCTGCAATCTGGCTCTCCGGGATGCATCTTCTCATCACCTGATCCGGTCCCTGTTTAAATAAGTATGGCTCATCCCAAATAAAATACCGACAATCATGCCTCAACTTTCTTCTCTGCTGAACTGTCGCCTCAGGTGGATAGACTCCACTCACTAGCAAGTTGACTATGTCTGCGTACCAGGGAACTTCAGCTTCCCCTATTGCCAAGAGCTGCTCATCCGGGAACTCCTCATTGATGTTATCACCTTCCTTCACATGCGACCGGCTCTCCAATCGCGATAAGTGATCTGCCACCTGATTTTCGCTCCCCTTTCTGTCCTTAATTTCAAGGTCGAACTCTTGCAACAACAGGATTCATCTGATCAGCCTGGGCTTAGCATCCTTCTTGTTAAACAGATACCGAATCGCTGCATGATCGGTGTACATCACCACTCTTGAACCGACCAAATAGGACCTGAATTTATCAAATGCAAACACCAATGCTAGCATCTCCTTCTCTGTGACTGTATAATTACTTTGGGTAGTATTTAGTGTTTTGCTTGCATAATGAATAGAATGAAAGATTCTATTCTTCCTCTGCCCCAATACAACTCCCACAACCACATCGCTTGCATCACACATCAATTCAAATGGTTGTCCCCAATCCGGAGAAATAAGGATAGGTGCTTCTATCAATTTCTGCTTCAATTCCTCGAATGCTTTAACACACTCATCATCCAACTCAAACTTCACCTCTTTTTCTAACAATCTGCATAGTGGTCCAGAAATTTTTGAGAAGTTTCTGATGAACCGTCTGTAGAACCCTGCATGCCCAAGAAAACTGCGAACACCTTTCACCGACACAAGTGGTGGTAACTTCTCAATAACCTCGATCTTAGCACGATCGACCTCCAACCCCTTGCGAGACACTTTGTGGCCAAGGACGATACCTTCCTTGACTAAGAAATGGCATTTCTCCCAATTGAGTATAAGGTTGGATTCTTCGCAGCGAGCCAGCACCCTGTCAAGATTCTGCAAACAAGTAGCAAATGAATTACCGAAAACAGAAAAATCATCCATAAATACCTCAACAAAATCCTCCACCATGTCGTGGAAAATAGCTATCATACATCTCTGGAATATAGCGGGTGCATTACATAACCCAAATGGCATCCTTCTAAAAGCATATGTCCCATAAGGACAAGTAAAAATAGTCTTCTCTTGGTCCTCCGGAGCTATGGCTATTTGGTTATAGCCAGAGTACCCATCAAGGAAACAATAATATTCCTGTCCAGCCAACCTATCTAATATCTGATCAATGAATGGGATAGGATAATGATCTTTCCTTGTGGCTTTATTAAGCTTTCTATAGTCCATGAATCCGCCAGCCTGTGACGGTTCATATAGGAATCAACTCATTTTTCTCATTGGTGACCACGGTCATCCCTCCTTTCTTTGGAACGCACTGAACGGGGCTGACCCATTCACTATCTGAAATCGGGTAGACCACACCTGCATTAAGCCACTTAATTATTTCTTTCCTAACCACATCCTTCATTGCTGGATTTAGCCTTCGTTGAGGCTAAACAGTTGGTTTTGCTCCTGTCTCCATGAAAATCCTGTGTGTGCAAAAAGCTGGATTGATACCCTGAATATCTGACATTTGCCAACCCATTGCTTTCTTCCTTTTTCTGAGGACACCCATGCTTCCTTCTCCTATGCCTCCGTCAATTTTGCAGAGATGATAACTGGCAACGTCTCATCTTCCCCCAGAAAGACATATTTTAAATGGGGAGGCAATTCTTTCAATTCCAACTTTGGTGCTTCCTCAATGGATGGTTTCGACAATGGCTCCAGAGACCTCATCAAAGACTGAAATTCCTGTTTCCTCGGATGCATTTGTGACTCATTCAGCATTTATACCACCTCATAAGCGTCTCTATCTCCAAAATGATCGGAGTTCATCAACACTCTTTTCAGTGGGTCTTGAGATTAACAATCTGACGAATTTCTTCTTGATCAAACACACTGATTGCTGAAATCTCCTCATGTATGGCCGGCAGCTTCATGGCCTTAAATACATCAAATACCTCAACTTTGTAATGTGCCCGCATGGTTAGCTGCCCTGCAGCTACATCAATCAGCGCTTTCCCGGTCGCCAAGAAAGGACGTCCCAAAATAAATGGGACTTCCGCGTCTGGCTCGAAGTCCAGCACTACGAAATCTACTGGGAAGATAAGGGAGCCCACTTGCACCAGCACGTCCTCCACAATGCCATCAGGTCTGGATAAGGAGCGATCCGCTAGTTGCAATATCACTGTTGTTAGTCTAGGACTCCCTAGCCCCAACTTCTTGAATACCGATGTCAGCATCAAGTTAATGCTAGCTCCCAAATCACATAATCCACGAGCTTGGATACTCTGCCCAATTGTAATTTGTATTGTAAAGCTCCCAGGGTCCTTGAGCTTTGTGGGCAACCTATTTTGTATCCGGGAAGTGCACTCCTCCGTAAGAGCCACCGTAGCATACTCAGTCAACCTGCTTTTGTTCGCCACGATGTCCTTAATATACTTTGCGTACTTCGGCACTCCCTGCAAAACATCAACAAAAGGTAAGTTAATATGTACCTGTTTCAGCACCTCCATGAACTTTTTGAAACACGCCTCCTCCTTGTGTTTCTTTAATCGTTGAGGGAATGGGGGTGGTGGTCTTTTTGGTTCAGCCTCCTTTTTCTTCCCCCTCTCATCACTTTGCTCCCTCTCAGTTTCTGCTGCTCCCGACTGTTGAGGTGGTCTTTCTGGTTCCACCTCTTGAAGCTGCAAACCACTCCTTGTGGTCACTGCATTCACTTGCTTGGGGTTGGGATCCGTGTCACTTGGAAGTCCTCCTCTAGGCCTGGTGTTTTGGGCTCCAGAAAATTGCCCAAACTGGTACTCCAGCGCCTTTGTAGCTAACTGATTGTTCTTTACCTCGGCTGCCAATTTCACATAATCAGCCTGCAATTGAGCTTGGTTAGGTACTCCAGCGCCTTTGTAGCTAACTGATTGTTCTTTACCTCGGCTGCCAATTTCACATAATCAGCCTGCAATTGAGCTTGGTTAGCTATCATTGTTTGAACATCTCCTCAATGCTGGGTGATGGTGGTGGAGGAGGTGCATTGTTGCTTCTATATTGTGCCTGATAGTTCTGCTGCCCTCCTTGAGTTCTCTGTGCCCCCTGATTCGAACCTTGCCCTTGATGGTTATTGCTACCCTAAGAGAAATTTAGGTGATTCCTCCAGTTGGAATTGTAGCTGTTGCCATACTGTAGGTGGTTGTTTCTCTGTACATTACCAATAAAGTTCACCGAATCAGGATTTGCTCCACAACACTCAGCTGAGTGTTCACTATTCCCGCATACTTCACACCAAATCTGCTGCACTACATTCACTGGGGCTTGAGACTGGTTCATGCTCATGTTACTGAAGTGGGTGTTGAGTTGATTCTGTAACGCAGCTATCTGTGCAGCAATAGCTGTAAAACCATCCACTTCTAATACTCCTGCTGCTATCCTTGTTCCTCCTCTTGACGAGTTCGCATTCCACTCCTGATTTCCCTGCGAAATACGATTCAACAAGGTATAAAACTCCTCATAAGTTTTCTCCAATGCTTGTCCCCCAGCTGCTGAGTCTAGCAAGATTTTTGTGTGGGTTTTCAAACCCTCTATGAAAGTATGCACCAGCACATCATTGGATTGGTGATGATGAGGACAATCCCGCAACATAGATTTGAATCTCTCCTAGGCTTGATACAGATTCTCTCCCTCTCTCTGTTTAAAACTTAGAATTTGACTTCTAAGTCTTGCTGTTTTACCGGATGGTAAAAGCTGTATCAAGAATTTCCTTGCAAGATCATCCCACGTGGTGATGAAATTAGGTGGCTCAGCTTTCAACCACCTCTTGGCTTCTCCCAAAAGTGAAAATGGGAACAATGTAAGCCTGACATAATCTGATGACACTCCAGCGGGATGTAAGTGTCACTTATCTCCAAGAAATTTTGAAGATGTTGCTGTGGATCCTCATGAGGGAGACCTGTGAACTGCCCGCTGGTGTGCAACAATTGCACCATGTTTTGTTTAAGCTCGAACCTCCCTCCTGGCTCAGGTTTGCGGATGCTAGATGTAACATTGTTAGCATATGGGATTGCCACGTCGCAAACTGGCCTAGCTGCCATATCCTCGGGCACTAACATTGCCCTTAGAATTGGTGGATTCTGTTGTTGCTCCAGGATTGTTTGTTTGAGCAACTGCAGCTTTTTCTCTAGAGCTTCTCTCCTTTGACGATGAAATTGTCTTTCCGGCTCTAAATATGAGTCCACCAGCCCCTTGTCTCTTGCCAGTGTTCAACAAAAATTAGTATCTGCAAAATACACGCTAAGACCAAGTTGTCAACACTAAGAAGAAATAGTAAACTAACACTTAAGAAAAATTTAGCAATTGCCAGTCCCCGGCAACGGCGCCATAAACTTGTTCGGCTTATTGGGTATAACTTCACGCAAGTGCACGTGGTCGAACAAGTAGTAAAGTGGCTCAAGTAAGCCAAGTATCGATCCCACAGAGACTGGACTAAAGTAACAATCTACTCAAGTGTCAATAAACTTTAATTCTAAATTGCAGACAACATTGTGAAGAAAATGTTGATATTTTGTTTCCTAATTTTATACTAAGTCTAAAACGAATATATAATTTGAGTCTGAACTTTAAGTATGAGCATGCTGAGGTTAAATGAACGTGTAGAGAAATAAATTATCGATACAATTTGGTTAATCTTTCTTCCGGTTGCTAGTCAAGAATTATTGCCTATGAATTAAAACTCTCGTATTTAACCCAACTTAAGAATCATGAACCTTCCACCTACATCTCTGTGATAAAAATAAATTCATGTTCTAGCCATACAAAACCGATTCCTTAATTGACTAATACGACTTTCAGGTATATTTCTATCCTGAAGGTAAATCAATTCTCAATTTTCCCAAACTAAGAAAAGATCATATCCTATCAATTCACAACTTTCCAATTTCTTGCTCTCTCGAGTGAAACCGGACTTTTTAGATGTACATTAACGTTGGCCACACATTAATGCAGTAAGAACAAGAGTCAATAGAACAACCATGGAAGAAAAGATGAAAAACCAATTTATAAATAATCACATTTCAATACAATTGTTCTTAACCTCAGCAAGAAGGGGATTTAGCCACTCATTTGTGGCTTAAACATCATTAAATGAGTGTTAATCATACAAGCAATTGAAATAAAGAAGAAGGAGATAGAGAAAAAACCCTGAGATTTTCGTCCCCTCAACTGCCTGTAACCCACGTTCTTGCTCCACCAAGTCAGAATTATTAAAAATGAACCTAAGTGTTCTATTTATACTAGTGGGAATTTTTCCCGGAATAACAAGCAACATGTCACGGAGTGCATCGCGGAGCACTGCCTCCGTGACACGCCACCAACGCGGACCCTTACTGGATTTCGGACGTCCAGGTATTAAGGCCCAACGTGGCACGGCGTGCAACGCGAGGCTAGGCCAACGTGCCACGGCCCCAACGTGCACCTTCACTGGAATTTGGCAAAAATTCCGTATCCAGGCAGAACGCATCCGCGATGGCAGCGTGACACGGCTCCATCACGGAGCCCCTTTAATTCGTGCTCTCCTTGTGCTTTTTCCCTTGCTCGCTTCCGAGTCCAATTTCGATTTCTCCCAACATGCATCTTAGCTTCGTACAATTATATTTTTCCTGCAAAATCACACTAATCATGTTGGTTAGTATAAATTCACATTTTATTACAATTCACATGATAATGTATAAACATCGATAGATAAACAAGGCAAAATGACACATTTGAGTATCACTTGGGCATATAAATTTGCCCAAGATCAGCAGCTGTGCTTGGAGAGTGTTCTAGTCCGAGGGTGAGTAGTTGATGTTTCCGATCGGACTATTGCACGAATATTATATGGACCTCAGTTCAGAAATACAAGGTTAACACCCGAGTATGATTATAGGGTGCAGGCAATGAAGCAGATTAGGACTCTGAGAAGGGGTGAGCGACAAAGGCAGCTGCAATGGATGGCAGAAGTGATTGCTGAGAACAAGGACAAGGCTGAGTGGGTGGCAGGTGGCAAGCAGGTGACAAAGAATTCATTGAATTTCATTGAAAAGGCCTGCTGGACGTTGGTGAGGCATCGACTAGCGCCCACAGTCAATGATAACACGCTGAGTGTTGATAGAGCAACATTGATGGCATGCCTCATGTCCCGATACCCTCTTAACATCCCGAGGATCATAGCCACCGAGATACGAGATAGGGAAGTGGAAGTAAGTACTAATATTCCATTCCCAAGCCTTGTATACAGTTTGTGCAGGGAGGCGAGAGTATAGCAGGGTGATGAGACATTGATCGGAGGCCAAGGAATTGCTGATATAGGACTTATCCGGGATGAGATGAACATGCTAAGAAGATCCAGAATGCCCACAGCCATCCCAACAGCTCAGCCAGCAGGGGACGTACAGGTGAATGTCCCCAGTACAAAGGAGCAGAGCGAGACACCGGCTATAGATGCCGGTCATTCAGAGTCAGCTCCCAGCACCACAGCTACACCACTGCCCAGTGTGCAGACGCAGACTCCAGCAGGATACATCCTGGTATTGCAAGATTCCCTCCAGAAGCTAGCAAAGAGCTTGACCATGGCCGAGCACAAAATTTAGCTATGATGGAGAATGTAAAGCCATGGGTCAAATCCAAGATAGATGCAGCAGCTCAGGCCCTTCATGCCCGCCTGGATAGTTTTGAGAGCAGATTTAACTTAAGGATGGTGGAGCAGTTAGACAGCGGCAGTCTCCGTGCGGAGTTGGGGGCTCTTCAGAGTCAAGTGGTTGAATTGTCTTTACAGCAACCAACTGTTATAGCAGTCCCCACTCTTTCAGACTTGGATGTAGAGCTTGATGAGGATATTGAGTTGGCAGCATACTGGGGACCAACTGTAGCCGGTGATAAAGGCAAAAAGAGAGATGTTGATGATGCTGGTGAGGAGAGTGTGAAAAGAAGAGAAATAAGGAGAAAAGAGAGCGCAAGCGGGCTAGAGAGGAGAGCATGCTAGCTCATGAGGAGCATATGACTGAGCTACAGAAGAGAGCTAGAGGAGCGGGAAGTTCCACCACAGCTCAGCCCGAGCTTGCTAGTGGCCATGACCCTTCGAGTGAGCCACATTCAGCCCCAGTTTCCTTAGAGGTCGTTCAAACAACTACAATCACTGAGGGGGGTACCACTACCCCCATAATTCCACCATTGAGTGCGCCGGCCACCTCTAGCGCCATGATTAACGCGGAGGTACCACCTTCGCGAGATGACAAAGGTGAAGTTTGAGTAGCCACAGGTATGTCCCTTTTCCTTTCAAGCTTATATTTTGTGCTTCAGGGACGAAGCTCATTCTTTAAAAAGGGGGGTGTACTTGTATTTTTGGGATATTTGTGGTTCGCGTAAGGGCTTTTCTTGTCGTATTTCTTTTTCCTCAGACATACAATCTAGTAAAACCGGCATGTGTTAGCATTTTTTTTGTTTTTAGTTGTGATTTTTGTTTGATTAGAAAGTAACTTAGGAATACTCAGTCATTGAATATGCACTACTTTTGTTGTTTTTGAAATATTGCCCCTGTTTAAAAAAAATTTCTATGTATTTGTGACAATAGTGCATGATTTCTATGGATTGTTTTATGCCATTTAGTTATTAATAGTGCTAGTCTTGTTAAGTAATGTATGAACCAGACAGGTAAAGTGAAAATAGTTCATGTACCATGTGTGAGTGAGGTCTTAGTATTTGTTGCGGTATGTTGTTGAAGATCTAGAACTTGCCTGGTTGGTCTCTACATAGGTTGAGGATGGTTGGTTAGGAGATAATCATAGGCCATTGTTGTGTTAGCCCACTTTTTGCCTATACTGCCTACCGAAGTTTCATGAATCCCTTGATCCCAAGTTTGAGCCTTAATTGACCATATTTCTTTGATTTGCCTGCTAACCATACCCATTTGGTTATTATGAACCTGTTTGGCCTTGGTCCTTCCTTGGATAGGGTGAACCTCAACATAAGAAAATGCTTAAGTTGAGGGTGGTTAAAGTAGGGGTACATAAATGGTGGGAGCGGGAGGAAAGAAAAGAAAAAGAAAAAGAAGAAAACTGGTGAAAAATAAGGTGTGGTGAGGTGAAAAAGTAAAAAGCTGAAAATTTGAGAATATTGAAAAAATAAGAGAAATTCAAAATAGCTTGAAAGTGTTGAAAAATGTGAAAAAAAATCACCTCACCCATGCAAATGTTCATAAAATGGGAAAAATGGAAGAAAAGGATACAAAAAGAATGAAGGGTGAAATAGGAGAACAGTGTAGCCAACGAATGTAGTGCCAGGGAAGGGATAGTCACTAATAAAATCTTTTATTTTTATCATGTCCATCCCTACGCCTACATTACAAGCCCATATAAAGTCCTATAGTGATCTTAATTTGACCATCTAACAAACTGAAGTAGAGAAAATAAGGGCAATCCTATGGTATCTAATGCATAATACTTGCAGTTCTTTGAGAGAGTGAGTACTTCATTTGCCTAGTCCCATGTTTCAGTTGATACTTCATACTAGAGAGGAGACTTCATTTTTTGTGAGAGTACATGGATTATGTTTGCTTTTACCATTGATTTGTATGAAACACATAGGTGATGACTTGATTTCTTGTTGATAGCTAGATGAAATGTCTTGATCCATGAATATGATGTTTTGGGGTTTCCTGCAATACATTAGCTGATGATGTTTCAAGGGGAAGGGTCAATAGATTTTGGAGTGCACAAATTTGTTTGAGTTTTGGCTGTATTATCTTGAGTTTATTTTCTAGTTGATCGTTGTATTTAGTTTTTCTTTTTCTTTTCCTGAGGACATGCAAAAGTCTTAAGTTGAGGGTGTTGATGTGCTGTGAATTTACAACACTATTGACGCTTAAAACTAAGAAAATAGCATGGGCTTAGGTATATTTATGTTTATATGAGGCACTTTTCCTTTGATTTCAGGATAAATGGGTGTTGGAACAATAAATTGCAAAAGTAAGATAAACGTGTGCAAAAAGGTGCAAAAAGTGCAGACCACAGTATGATCCGTAGGATGGACCTATGAGTCATACTGAGGGCTTTGATGAGAAGCTGAAAGATAACCTGGAAGACTGAATTTATGAGACTTGTCACTGGTCGTACCATGGTGGTACGAGTCGTGGTAAACCAGTCCTGACAAAATCCAGAAGAATTACACTGAAGGCTGATTCTCAGTACGAGAGAACCCACGACCCGTGAGATAAAGGTACAAGTCGTACCATATCGATCATAGTGAAGTTCAGAAAAAGGTTCAAAAGTTCAGGATCAAGCCATGGGTGTCAATGTACGAGTCATATCAAGTTGGTACGAAACGTACCTTGGCCCAATACTTAGCCAAAATTCAGCCAACATTCCAAGCCACGAGTTGATGTCACCATCCGTGAGAAGCCCCTACGAGTCGTAGGTGGACCCGTGATGGGGTCGGCACCAGATATGAAAAGTAGTCCTGTTAGTTTAGGAAAATGATTCTTGTATCTCTATAAATACTTTTTATGTTTATTTTTTATAGAGAGAGGACGAATAGACTTAATTCTAGGAGGAAAACATTGTAGTAAGCGAATTTGATATCATTGAGAGATAGAATTGAGTTGGTTCAACCTTGTCATCAACCTTTTCTTGAATTCATCTTTTCCTTGCTACTTGTTATTCAAGATTTCGTGGTTTAATTGAAGGAATTGTTTTTCTCAATCATCTTTGTAAGTATTATTATATGTTTTCAAAAATGAACACAAATCACAACCTTGCAACTATGAGAGGCTAAAACCTCCATATCTAGGGTTGTGGGGACCCATGGTGGATTAACTAGCTAGGGTTGCATAAAGTGATTCTAAAACCAATACCAATTACTTAAATTGTATTCTTTTCATCTTTAATGATTTTTAGCGGTGTACAACGTTAGGAAGTGCCTGAATTCTTTACTTGCTTTGGTCGAAGAGGTAGAGATTAGGAAAAGAGAATTATAATGGAGCCTTGATCTTGATGATTATTGTATTAACTTGAGTTGTGGTTGCCGGATAGTTATATCTGGAACTTAGTAATAATGGTTAGTTAGCAAAACTCATGAGACTTGGTCGAGTAATTGAGGATAGTCATTCAATAGGGATTGGTCGATCATTTGAATGAACCTAAGTTATCAATTCTGTAAGTAAGTATTGGTAAAGATCACAAATGTATACCCAAAGCTGCTATGAACCCATGGAGAACATAAACCCTAATTATCCTTTAATTATTGATTCACAACTATAATCTTGACTGTTGCTTATTTTTATTATTTCTTTTTATTAGAATTCCCACTTTGTGAAGTAATTACCATACAAGTTCATCTACTGGCTGTAATCTAGATCTTCCATATTCCCTGTGGGTTCGACCCCAACCCATAGTTTGGGTTCCTTATAGACAACGTCCGCTTCATACTTTAGTTTGAAGTGTGGTTTGAACGTTATCATTCACAAACAAAACCTATTGACTAATTTTCCCTCAAGACGGTCTTCATCCATCCATCGCTGGAAAAGGTCCCTAACTATGGCTAAAAACAGCTATGTCCAGGCAAAGAAAAATTTTATTCATCAGTTCAAAGTTCCCACCCTCCATCAGAAAAGAACCAAAAAGAAAAAACAACGGGTAGGTGAATTATGCTCAACTCAAACTTTTTCATCTAACAATACCATACAAAGCGCTAATTTCACCAGAATTCATTAAGCACAGAATATTGAAATTTCCTCACCCCACACTTGATTCATGCTATGTTCCCAAAGCATAAAATACAAATACTACAAGGGTGAGAAATACTCCCTGAGGCCCTAGGCCTAGCTAACAACATGTTTTTCTTTATTTTTGCATAGTTGGGTCATCGACCCCACACTCATGCTCTTTCCATACTCCTTAGCTTCCTCTTCTAAGGGTACTCAGACTTCCCCTCAATTTGTGCTTAAATAACAACAAAAACAAAAAGTGAAAATAAACAAAATCAAAACAAAAGGAAAATAAAATTGTACCTGTGGTACCCTTGGGTTGCCTCCCACAACATCTTATTTTATGTCACGGCACGACGTGGACTATCCTTCTTAAGACATCCTCAAACCAGTGTTCCCTTTCGAGAACCATCTTCTTCTATTTTTATTTTTCAAGGGAACAACCTCCACTCTATCCCTCTCTTCGTCCAACTTCTTCTTTAACTTAAGCCCTCCATTAGATTCAGGCTGAAATATGATCATGTCCTGTGACAGTGGACCTATGCAATCTACCACCCCACACTTAGCATCTGAAAACACATTAATCTTGCAAAGATCTATGTAGTGTGTGGGTGGGTTGATCTCTTGGTAAACTCTGAAGAGCTCTTCTTCATCAGCAACCCTCATTTTAACGGTACCTGCTCTCACATTTATGATGGCTCCTCCAGTTGGCAAGAATGGCCATCCTAAGATAAGAGATACCTTGTTATCAACTTTATAGTCAAGTATGATGAAATCTGAGGGTATAATGAACTTATCCACTTTGATGAGAAGGTCCTCAATAATTCCCTCTAGTGCCACTGTGGACTTGTCTGCCAGCTGCAGGATTACTCGTGTTGGCCTCGGCTGACCCAACCCCAAAGTGTTAAACAATGATAGGGGCATTAGATTTACTGCTGCCCCTATGTCACAAAGGGCTTTTATCACTTAAACTTTACCAATTTGTATGGGGAGGGTAAAACTCCTGAGGTCCTTGAGCTTTTTCAGCATCTTGCTCATCACCTTGTAGCTGCGCTCCTCTATCAGTGCCACCGTCTGGACATCCACAACCTAAATTTGTTGGCCACCATATTTTTTAAGTACTTAGCGTACTTTGGCATTCCCTGCAAAACATCAAGCAAAGGCAAATTGATGTGAAGTTCTTTGAAAATATCGAAGAAATATTAAAGCATTCTTCCTTGCTCTTCTTGAGCCTTTGCGGGAATGGTGGCGGTGGTCTTTGTGCTAGCCGCAATGATGATTGTGCAGTGTGTTGCACAACACTCTAATTATATCCCTTGTTGGTAGATTGACCCTGTTTGACCATCTCTGGCTGCACCTCATTTATCTTTTCCTTTGGTGGTGTATCAGCCAATTGCTTGTCATTCCTCAGACTGATGGCATTGACCTATTAGGGTTTTGTATCTGTGTCGATGGGTAACCCTCTCTGAGGTCTTGTATGCTGAGCAGTTGCTAATTAACCCATCTACTTCTCTAGATTGCGGGTGGCCAACTACTGATTTTTCAGATCTAAAGCCATCCGTGCCTGACTCTCTTCCAATTGGGTCTGAGTAGCCATAATATTTTGCAACATCTCCTCAATGTTGTTGCCGCTCGACTGGCCATCGTTCTGCCTATTCTGCTGCTGATACTGCTGCTGCTGAGGTTGCTAGTAGATCTGACTCTGATTGCCACCCCAAGAAAAATTTGGGTGACTTTGCCAACTTTTATTGTAGGTGTTCCAAAAATTCTTATTATTTCTCTGAATATTCCCCACAAAATTGACAGATTTCGGATTTGCCCCGCAAGATTCTGCATTGTGCCCATTGTTAGCATAGATTTCACACCAACTAAGAGCCTTCTGAATTGCATTCACTTGTCCCTGTAGTTGGTTCGTACTCAGTTTATTGAACTAAGTCATCATCTGATGCTGAAATGATGCTAGCTGTGTCGCCAGGGCATTAACACTGTCCACATTTATCAACCCTGCTGCTCTCTTACCTGTCCATCTTGATGCTTCGTTGTGCCACTCTAGATTTCCTTGAGCAATCCTGTTCAAAAAAGTGTACAACTCATCATAAGTCTTATCCAGTACTTGCCCACCTGATGCAGAGTCTTACAGAATCTTTACAAAGGTGTGAGCTAATACCTCATTGGACTACTGGTGATGGGGGCATCCTCTCAACAATGACAGGAATCTCTCCCAAGCCAAATATAGGTTCTCCTTCGTCCTCTGCTTAAACCTTAATATGTCACTTCTGAGCTTGGCAGTCTTTCCTGAAGGGAAGAATCTGATGAGGAACTTCCTTGCTAGGTTGTTCCAAGAAGTAATGGAATTCGGTAGCTCAGCCTTCCACCACCTCTTTTCCTCTCCCAACAATGAAAATGGGAAGAGTATGAGTCGGACATAGTCAGTTGACACTCCGGTGGGGACAAAAGTGTCACTAATCTCTAGGAAATTTTGTAAGTGCTTCTGTGGGTCCTCATGACTCATTCCAGTGAACTGGCCACTAGAATGTAATAGCTACACCATGTTCTGCTTAAGGTCAAAGTTCTCTCCGGGCTCCGGTTTGCAGATTCTGGAGGTCACATTCGTCATTGTTGGGATTGCCACTTCGTGAACTGGTCGGGCTGCCATCTGATTAGGTAACAACTCTGCTTGCCCCATTGGTGGATGTTGTTGTAACTGCTCTTGTAACCTTTTCAACTTTCGCTCTAGAGCTTCCCTCCTGAGCAAATGTAGTTGGCGTTCAGGTTCCAACAAAGGTTCCACCAGCTCTCTATTCCTTGCTAGCTCTGCAAGGGCAACCTGATACCTGCAATATAGCAGACTAAGACCATGTTTTTCAAAACTTAAGGAAATTAAAAATCACACAAAAACTAACAATTTACTAAATTTCTCTAGTCCCTGGTAACAACGCCAAAAACTTGTTTGCGCCCCAGCGCACACGCAAGCGTACATGGTCATACAAGTAATACAGTGACCCTTTTTTAGAGCCAGATGTCGAACCTATGAGGACTAAACTAACTCAGTGAATTATCAAGTTCAAGTGTTAAATGAAACTTCTCTAGCGTTGTTTGGAGAATTTTTGAAAAATTATAATTAAATTTATGGGTGATCACAAAATAATTGAGAAACAATACAAGAAGCAACTAGAGTTAAGGACTAATAATCATGTAACGCTACAAATTCACAATGGTTAGAATATGAAAATTTAAGTTGTTGTATCAAATGGTTAAAATGTTATGTTCATGGTCTTTCGAGCCTCTAAACACAACAAACTAGTCAAACACCTACATCGTTGAGCGGGGATGTGACGTCCTAATTCGTGAGCAATTTAACTATGCGGATGTGGTTTACGAAGTTTGTGACCTTGATTATGGAATTTTGTACCTCTACTCATTTAACCTAACTTAGATTCAAAACTACTTCTACGAGCGGTGATGTGACAATTCTAAGTCAGTGTCTAGATCATCCCATTTGATCAACCAAACAAGGCAAATTAGGTATAATTGCTATCCTAACCGCTAATCCTATCGTAAAGATAAGAACTTGCTCCTTACATTCTTGGGTTCTACCCTAGGGTTACTCTTTCGAGCTTTTACCTAAGCTTAACGAGTTTGTTTTCATGGTGATAAAGCATAAAAACAATAATAATAAAGAATTTAAGACAAAACAACAACTAAAAACTCAAACCAACGAAGAATTAATGCATTTTACAATCATATCTTTTGGCCTCAACCCTAGAGGAAAGGTTTTAGTCACTCATGTTCGTACAAATACTTATAAACATGATTAAAGTAAAGTACTTACAAGAACGATTAAAAGAGAATGAAAAATAATGAATCCTAGGTAGAGTTCTTTCTTTCTCCCTTCGCTCCTCTCCGTTGTTCTCAAAAATATTTTTTGATAAATGAAACAAAAAGCTAAGATTTTTAATTTATAGTTAGTGAAAATATTCAAATTCCGTCTGGGGGTGAACTTGCTCCGTGAAACGTTCCCCATCGCGTAGCTCAAGCAGTGTGCCATGGAGATGTCATGGATGCACACTGGACAATTTTTGTTGGCAGTCATGGGCGCTGAGCAGACGGCATAGCAAGGAGGCCATTGTGCCTCTCGTATACCATGACACGGCCTGTAATGCGCAGCAATGCCTGGCGTGGCACGGGGCCAACGCGCAGGCGCCTTGGATTGCAGCTTCTCGCACGCATGGCATGTGCGTGGCACGGTGCTGGGCGCGGCACACGCACGATGTGGCACGCTGGTGGTGCGACCAGCCTTGCCTTGGTATGTCCACTTGCCTTCTTTTGCAATTCAACGCGAATTCCATTCCTTCGCTTCCACCATCATTATTTAGTCCCTCATATGCATTTTACATCTACAAAACAAGGACTAATCATGTTGGTTAGTTTAGGTTTATAAATATACATAATCACATGAGAATATAATTAATTAAATTGACAAACTTGACTAAATTAAATTATAAAATAGCACTTGGGCACGCAATTATACCAAAGATCACTCCTCATGATTTCAGTTATGCATGTACATCAGTCATGATATTATGTTTTCAGTAGGTTCGACCAATGTTCAGTTTTACTTATGATTATCAATTTTCAGATTTAGGTCATTCGATTCAGTTATGATGTTTAGTAATGCTAAGATAATGATTTCAGAAAATAGCATGCAAGCCCTACTTTCAAAATATTATCTTGATTATGTTTTATATTATGCATGATTTAATGATTTTACTTACTTAAGAGGTTTTACTTACCTTACGTACTCGATACATTCCATGTACTGACCGCAAACTCAATGTTGTATTGTTTTATGATATAGGACCTGATACCCAGGTTCAGTCCTGCCACTAGCTAGATTTTGGGAGTTAGATTTCCTCAGCCTCAATTGGTGAGTCCTCATTCTGCGAGGACCCTTCTTATCAATTGTATGTTGTATTTTCAGTTTTCAGGCTATAGAGAGTTAGTTGTGGGTTTATTCTCATTAACTCATCAGTTTAGAGGCTTTTCGGAGATGGTGTGTATTCAACGTTGGATTCATGTATGTACTCAGATGTTATCTTTTGTTGAGACTTTCGCTATATTATTTCTGATGATCATCTGCTTAATTTTGATTGAGTTAGATGTATATTCTTACCATGGGTCAACTTGGAGACTCTCGGGGTTTCTTGTCCCATGTATGGATCCGGGCCTATATTCAGGTCGTGACACCAATGTCATAAATTCATAAATTGTGAAGAACATTCATACTTGTAAAAATACATATACTTGATATTCATAAATCCATGAAGAGTACTTGAGAGAATCATATCAATAATCATAAATCATAATTTAGGGCTTAGGATGTTATACCCCGTAGGATTCTTGGCACCTAGATGACCTATTCACACGTTGGTTAAGCATATTTGAAAGCCCTACGTGCTAGAGAAAGACCCGGGAAAAGATCGGACGAGAAA
Organism: Datura wrightii; assembly: GCA_035772735.1. Lineage (NCBI taxonomy): Eukaryota > Viridiplantae > Streptophyta > Magnoliopsida > Solanales > Solanaceae > Datura > Datura wrightii. Next base: position 25,197,189 of record JASDFA010000027.1, on the reverse strand, counting down.
CCTGCCAAACCATCGCGGAAGGAGCCGAGGCAGAGCCCCTCCGCGATGGCAACGTGTCACGGAGGTGGAGCCTCCGCGTTGGCTCCGTGACATGTTGGCCTTGCCCAGGCCCAAGTATATAAAGCCCCACTTCGGTTTTAAATTCATTAAAACTTATAATTTCCAGTGACACAGCGAGGAAACAACAGAGAAGAGAAAATGACGAAGGGGGTAATATAATTTTCATCCGATTACGCTGCTAAACGTTGTCCAAACTCAAATTAACCTTAGATACTGAGGTATTTAGCAGCAGAGAGCATTCCTACGGATTTAGTTTCGTGAAATACGGCCGACGAATCGTCGAGCTACCGAGCTAAGGTAAGTAGAATTGCTCCAAATTAGTGTCTATGTGTTCCTAGCTGTGAAGTGAACATTTCTCCCTTCTGGACTTCTGAAAAATAGTGGGTTTTCGACCGTCTTTCGATAAGCCTAAGTTTAGGCTATAAATTACATCGAAGTGACGTTGTTCATTTAAAATAAAGTTATATTTGGTATTAATTGATATATTTATGAATGCAGTTGGGAGAAAATAGTTGAAGTACCGGCCAAGCCTCGTCCGACAGACGGATAGTTCGAGAATAAGGTATGTAAAACTAGTTTCCTCGGCAAGTTAGTAATCTTGGTATAGTAAAGTATTATAAAGGCCAGTAGAATGTTCAGAAATCATGTGTTGTGTTATTACGAATGTTGGTACGATATTAGAAGCATCAGGTTATAATTAACACGAAACTTGTTAGCACGATATAGACTCTAATATAAGTGTTAGGAACTGCACAACATGCTCAGTATATGATGTAGTACAAAATGTCAGGATATTATTGTATTCAGTTGAAATCCAGTAAAGCAATGTAATATCTGTAGGACATCTCAGAAGTAGAATGATAGGTTAACATGAAGTTTAGAAAGCATAATAGAAATAGCAAATCATGTTACTATAGAAACTCAGCATACAGCATGGTTTTCAGCAGAAAGACTATATCTTGTCCAGCATTAGATTCAGTACGGTATGGCAGAAGATTATATATTATATATGCATACTATTGTCAGTCTCAGCATGTGTTAAGTATGTACATATTACTATTACTAGCTCAGCATATAGTATGTACAAATACTTTACTACTATTAGCTTCAGTATATGGGATATGCAGATAGTATTACCAGTTGAGACCGTTGTATTGTTTTGGGGTTGGATTACCTAGCATCCATGACCGCCCCAGGGTTAATAGCTGTATCGACTCGTCGGACAGAGGACGAGGATACGTCGCTCTACGGAGTGGCATGCCGTCCCACAGGGGACGAAGATGGGATGCCAGTTTTCCCCATATTGTGCCTTGATCGGCCCTTACACACCCCTGTCGAGCGGATACGCCCGGGTGTTGATTCAGGAGTCCTTCGGACTTAGATGCAGTTATAGTCAAGGGCTCAGCGAGCCCAAGTGCATACCCAGGGGACCGGCAGGATGCTTATAGCGATTATAGGAGATGGGATGACCGGGGTAGGGGTATAGATTCTGTGCTGGTTGTACCTCCCGACTTATGGGGGCCGGGTAAGGTTTGTGTGTGCTATATTATGTTATGTTATGTTATTCCATGTTACATTAGACATGAGTAGTTCGGCAGTAGAACGATACGTCTCCAGGTATGACTCCTACTCCTTCCAGTATAATTAAGAGAAGGTATGATTTACATTATCAGACAGTTAATCTATTCCTTCCTACTTCAGTTTCATCAGTTGTATTGTTGTTTTCAGCTATTTCCTTCAGTTATTGCTTTACATACTCAGTACCAGTGGTACTGACGCCCGGTGGGGCGCTGCATTACTTGCCTGCAGGTACTCATAGACGAGGAGGCAATCCCTCGTGATTCCTGTCAGCGATCGAGCATTCAGCTCCTGTCATCCGGAGACTGAATTCCAGAGGTGTATTTCGTTTTATTTTGTTGTACAGTATGGGTAGGTCGGGGCCCTGTCCCGATCATTTCTATTGTTATTCCTAGAGGCTTGTAGTCTGTATATATTTCCCTGTGGTCAAATGAGCCGGTCGTGTGAGGCCGTGTAGTTGTTTAGCTGTTAGTACTTCTGTTTCCTTTATGTTGGCTGTGTGGGGCCATAGCTTGACAGTAGTGGTGACCTTGCCGGTCACGTAGCTATCCAATATTTCATTGTTGAGTTACAGATAACTAGACAGCATGGTGGCCTTGTCGGCCCGCGTAGGTTTCCCTATAATGATATGTTTCTGGTTAGCTGTCAGTACAGGTACAGGTGGCTATAGGCCTAGTCGGCCGGAGGCTGTATTTACAGCCGTCATATAGCCCGTTGTTTCCCTGAATCTGAGTTAGAGCCAGCCAGGCATCAGACGTGCTCAGGCTCAGCAGTCTAGCAGTTCAGGTCCTAGTAGGGCACCAGGTGCCAGTCATACCCCCCAAGGCGGGGTGACATAGGAAGATCAAGATCTTAATGAAATCATAACTTAACTTTTCATGAAACTTACATAATTGGGCATAACTTGAAACTATGAATTAATAATCAAATTAGATATAAAATGTCACACCCCATAAATTTTCGACATGTAGATGTCCTATTCGCATGTTGGTTAAGAGTTTTTGAATGCCATACATGCTAGGAAAAGGCCCGGGGAAAAACCGGATAAGTGACACGTCGAACCATCGCAAGAGAAGGCTGGCAGACCCCCTCCGCGATGAACAGAGTGTCACGGAGGCTCACCTCCGCGATACACAACGTGTCACGGAGGCCAGGCTCCGCGATACACAGAGAAGGAGGAACGAACAATCCTATCCATTTCTCATCCGATTACGCCGCCAAACGCGGTTCAAACTCAAATTAACTCCAGATACCGAGGTATTAAGCAGCAAGGAGCATTCCTACGGGTTTAGTTTCGTGAAATTTGGCCGGCGAATCGTCGTGCTACCGAGCTAAGGTAAGTGGAATTACTCCAAATTAGTGTCAATATATTTCTAGCCATAAAGTGAGTATTTCTCCCTTCTGGACTTCCGAGAAACAACGAGTTTTTGACCGTTTTTTGATAAGTCAAAGTTTTGGCTATACATATATTAAAAGTGTTATCTTCTTCCAGAATACTAGTGTATTTAGTCCTAATTGATATATATATGGATGCAGTTGGGAGAAATAGCAAAAATACTGACCGAGCTACGCCAGTTAGTCGGGAAATCAGCGAGCCCAAGTGCATACCCAGGGGATCGGTAGGATGCTTATAGTTATTATAGGAGATGGGACGACCGGGGTAAGGGTATAGATTGCGTGTTGATTGTACCTCCCGGCTTATGGGGGCCGGGTAAGGTTTGTGTGTGTGCTATGCTATGTCATGCTAGGTTATGTTATACCACGTTACGCTAGGTACGAGTAGATTGACAGTAAAGCGTTACATTTCCAGGTATGACTCCTACTCCTTCCAGCATAGTTGAGAACAGTCTTAGATTCATGTTTTTAGTCAGTTTCAGTCTATTTCTCTCTATTTTAGTTCCATCAGTTGTATTGTTGTTTTCAAATATTTTTCAGTTGTTGCTTACACACTCAGTATTAGTGGTACTGACGCCCGTTTGGGGCGCTGCATTACTTGCTTGCAGGTACTCATAGACGAGGAGCCGATACCTCGTGATTCCAGCCAGCTCACAGAGTTATCAACTCCAGTCATCCGGAGCTAGATAGCTAGAGGTTTATCTCTTTTCTTTTGATTGTACAGTATGTGTAGGCCGAGGCCCTGTCCCGACTATATTTTCAGTATTCTTAGAGGCTTGTAGATTATGTATCCCCTATGGTTTGTTATACCGGTCGTGTGAGGCCGTGTGTATGTTTTAGCTTGTTATGATGGCCGTGTGGGGCCTTACTCAGTTGGTAGTGGTGACCTTGTCGGTCACGTAGGGGGGTAGCACCTATTTTTCTTGATTTAGAAATAACTAGACAGCATGGTGGCCTTGTCGGCCCGCATAGGTTCCCCTATATGAATGTGATTCTGGTTAGCTGATATTATAGTACAGGTGGCTATAGGCCTAGTCGGCCGGAGGCTGTGTTTACAGCCGTTATATAGCCTGTCATTTTCTTGAATCCAGAGTTAGAGCCAGCTAGGCACCAGAAGTGCTTAGGCTCAGCAGTTTAGCGGTTCAGGTCCCAGTAAGGGCACCAGGTGCCCGTCACACCCCCCAAGGCGGGGCGTGACAAACTTGGTATCAGAGCAGGTTGTATGCCAGGGAGTCTGCAAGCCGTGCTAAGTAGAGTCTTGCCTATGGATGTGTTGTGCACCACATACTATGGGTAGGAGGCTGCAAGGCATGATAGGATGGTTGCCTTTTATTCTTATTCAGTCGTGCTGTAGAGCGGTACAGTATAGGGTTGAGTCTCTAGAGCTTACTGTATTCTTTGGTTACAGATAATGTCAGACCAGCGACATCCTATCTTAGGCCGGAGCTTGGATATTGCAGCAGGGGAAGGCACCAGCAGGATGCCTCACCCTCGTTTAGAAATAGCCCGATCAGAGGGTAATACAGAGGCATCGTCCCAACCGTCTCAGCAGTCTCCACCACATCATGAGCCACTTGGGGCGACACCACCTCCAGCAGTCCCTATACCGATACCTTCCGACCAGGAGGTTAGGAGTGCGGTAGTCATGTTAGCATAGATGATGGCTGCTCAGTGTCAGCCGATGCCGTCTACAGTTGTGGAGTCGTCAGGAGGGCCTGGTAGTTCGAGTGTCCGAGAGTCCTTGGCTATGAATCCCCCACAGTTTACAGGTATGGACCGGACAGAGGACCCTCAGGATTTTCTAGATCAGATGCAGAGAATTTTCAGGGTTATGCATGCCACACCTATAGAATCGGTTAAGTTGGCAGCATTCCAGTTACGGGACATCGCCATGTTGTGGTATGAAAGCTAGGAAAGGTCCTGAGGGAGAGATGTTTCCCCTCCGACCTGGTCAGCTTCTCAGGAGCTTTTCTAGATCACTATTTTCCACGGGAGATTTGACAGGCCCGGGTGGACCAGTTTTTACATTTAGAGCAGGGGGCCATGAGTGTTCGGGAATACGCCTTGCGGTTTGATTCTTTTGCTCGGTATGCACCGGCCTTTGTTGATACCATGGCATCCAGAGTACACCGCTTCATCATGGGGTTGAATCCAGAATATGTTGAGACTTGAATTACAGCTACACTGCTAGAGGACATGGATATTGCCCGAGTTCAGGCATTTGCCCAGTATATTGAAGGCATCAGGTAGCGGCATCGGGAAATCAGGAGGACCAATCAGGAATAGCGCCGCAGGGATAGGCCAGTTGAGTTACAGAGGGAGGCTCGACAAGGGCCTAGGCCACGATTGTTAGATAGGCTGCCCAGACCCCCGAATCCACCACAGCCGCAAAGGGGCAGATTTAGCCGCAGGGGGCAGTCAGAGACCGGCAGAGGCTCGCAGATTGCAGATTCACCATTATAGAGGAGGGCGGAGCAGAGTAGGTATACCCTACCACTTTGCCCTATATGCAGCAGACGCCATTCTGGAGCATGCAGGTATGGCTCCACCGGATGTTATATTTGTGGCCAAGAGGGCCATCTGATGAGAGATTGCCTAACCAGAGGTCAGGAGGATCGGGATAGATAGGACAGGGCATCTGCAGGGTCACGAGCTTCACCATCCTCGGCAGGGCACAGGCCCTCAGTTTCAGCAGGCAGGGGTCGGGGCAGATCAGGGGCCTCCAGTGTAGGTGCGGGTCCAAGCCGCACGTATGCTTTACCAGGGAGGCAGGATTCAGAAGCGTCACCTGATGTTGTGATAGGTATGATGACTATCTGCTCACACCCTGCTTATGTATTGATTGACCCAGGATCTACTTTGTCCTACATTACTCCATTTGTGGCTCGAAAGTTTAGTGTTGCACCAGAATTGCTTCAGCAACCCTTTTCAGTATCCACCCCCATCGGTGACTCCATTATAGACAAAAGGGTCTATCGCGGGTGTACAGTAGAGGTTGTTGATCGTCAGACCACAGTAGACCTGGTAGAATTAGAAATGGTCGATTTCGACGCCATTATGGGTATGGATTGGTTGGCTCCGTGCTATGCAAATGTAGAATGCTGGACCAAGACAATCCGATTCCACTTTCCAGGGGAGGCAGTACGAGAGTGGAAGGGCTGTACAATTACGCCAAAAGGTAGGTTTATTTCCTATCTTCAGGCGAGGAAGTTGATAGCTAAGGGGTGCATTTACCATCTTGTCAGAGTTCAGGATGTTCGGGTAGATCCTCCGACTCTCCAGTCAGTCCCAGTGGTGAATGAATTTCCTGACGTATTTCCAGATGAGCTACCTGGTATTCCTCCAGAAAGAGAAATAGACTTTGCAATTGATTTGCTACCAGACACTCAGCCCATATCAATTCCTCCGTACCGTATGGCTCCTAACGAACTTAGAGAATTAAAAGAGCAGCTGAAGGACCTGTTAGATAAGGGCTTTATTAGGACGAGTACTTCACCGTGGGGTGCGCCATTCCTATTTGTGAGAAAGAAGGATGGTACGCTCCGCATGTGTATAGACTACCGACAGTTGAATAAGGTTACAGCCAAGAATAAGTATCCGCTTCCCAGAATAGATGACTTGTTTGATCAGTTACAAGGGGCCAGATATTTCTCCAAGATTGACTTACGGTCCGAATATCATCAGGTTCGAGTTCGTGAAAAGGACATTCCGAAGACAGCGTTCAGGACCAGATACGACCATTTTGAATTCCTAGGTATGTCTTTTGGACTGACGAATGCTCCCGCAGTATTCATGGACCTGATGAACAACATCTTCAGACCGTACCTGGACCTGTTCGTGATAGTGTTCATTGATGACATTCTGGTATATTCTCGCTCAGAGGCAGACCACCAAAATCATTTACGGACAGTGCTTCATATTCTCAAGGACCGTCGGTTGTATGCCAAGTTCTCCAAATGTGAATTCTGGCTGAACTCAGTAGCTTTCTTGGGGAATATTGTGTCAGATGCTGGTATACAGGTAGACACGCAGAAAATAGAGGCAATAAAAACGTGGCCCAGACCTACCACTCCGACTGAAGTCCGCAGTTTCCTGGGATTAGCAGGATACTATAGAAGATTTGTTGAGGGGTTCTCCACCATAGCGACACCTCTGACTAAGATGACGCAGAAAGCAGTAAAGTTCCAGTGGACAGAGGCATGTGAGCAGAGTTTCCAAGAATTGAATGACAGGTTGACCTCCACCCCAGTATTAGCATTGCCAGAAGGTACAGAGGGTTATGCAGTTTATTGTGATGCTTCAGGTATTGGGTTGGTATGTGTTTTGATGCAGCATGGTAAAGTGATTGCATATGCTTCCAGACAGCTGAGGAAACACGAAAAGAATTATCCTACCACGACCTGGAGTTAGCCGCAGTGGTCCACGCCATAAAGATATGGAGACATTACTTGTATGGCGTCCATGTGGACATTTTCATAGATCATAAGAGCCTACAGTACATCTTCACTCAGAGGGAGTTGAATTTGCGACAACGTCATTGGTTGGAGTTATTGAAAGATTATGACGTGGACATTCTGTATCATCCGGGAAAGGCCAACATAGTAGCAGATGCTCTCAGCCGCAAATCTATGGGGTGTTTGGCGTACTTGCAGCTCGAGCAGCGGGAGTTGGTCAGAGAAATACACCAATTAGCCAGTTTAGCCATTCGTGTAGCAGAAACAAAGGACAACAGAGCGGTAATTCAGAACACCGTAGTGTCGTCATTAGTTATGGAGGTAAAGGAATGGCAGTATGAAGATCCTAACCTGGTTTAGCTTAAGGACAGAATTCAGCAAGGGAATGCGCCAGATTTTCAGGTAACGGAGGACGAAATGCTGAGATGTAAGGGTCGTCTTTGTGTTCCAGATGTTTCAGGGCTCCGCCAGCAGATTATGAGTGAGGTACATTACAACCGCTATTCTCTCCACCCAGGCGCGACGAAAATGTACCACGATATCAAAGATATCTACTGGTGGCCAGGTATGAAAAGGGAAATAGCCGAATTTGTAGCCCAATGTCCTAACTGTCAGCAAGTAAAAGCGGAACACCAGAAACCAGGTGGGTTGACTCAGGACATAGTTGTGCCTCTTTAGAAGTGGGAAGTAGTAAACATGGACTTTGTCGCAGGATTACCCCGTACCAGGCATAGACATATTTCAATTTGGGTAATTGTTGACAGACTGACGAAATCAGCCCATTTCCTGCCAGTAAAAGCCACTTTCTCTGCCGAAGATTACGCCGAATTGTATATCAGAGAAATAGATAGATTACACAGTGTTCCAGTATCTATTATCTCTGACAGAGGAGCACAATTTACAGCTAGATTTTGGCAGTCATTTCAGAGAGGTTTGGGAACGTAGATTAATTTGAGCACAGCATCCACCCGCAGACGGATGGACAGGCGGAACGCACTATTCAGACACTCGAGGATATGCTACGGGTGTGTGTGCTAGACTTTAGAGGTAGCTGGGACGAGCATTTGCCACTGATTGAGTTTGCTTATAACAATAGTTACCACTCAGCTATCCAGATGGCGCCCTTTGAGGAATTGTATGGGCGAAAATGTAGATCGCCAGTTGGCTAATTTGAAGTACGAGAGTCAGTGCTGATTCGGCCAGATATTATTCATCAGTCAGATGAGAAGGTAAAGCTTATCAGAGAATGCCTACTGATTGCGCAGAGCCGCCAAAAATCGTATGCTGATGTGCGGCGCAGAGACTTGGAATTTGATGTGAATGATTGGGTATTTCTGAAAGTAACTCCGATGAAAGGGGTGATGAGATTCGGTAAGAGAGGTAAGGTAAGTCCGAGATTCATTGGGCCTTATCAGATTCGTCGAAGAATAGGCCAAGTGGCATATGAGTTGAACTTGCCTCCAGAATTAGAATCCGTTCATCCAGTTTTCCACGTATCTATGCTAAGAAAGTACATAGGAGACCCATCCAGAGTAGTCCCAGTCCAGGATGTCCAGGTTACGGAGGAGTTGGCCTATGAAGAGGTTCTAAGAGCTATCTTAGACAGACAGATTCATAGATTGAGAACTAAAGATATTGCATCTGTCAAGGTACTGTGGCGTAACAGGAACCGAGAGGAGATGACTTGGGAGGCAGAGGAAGATATGAAAATCAGATATCCTCACTTGTTTCAAGCCTAGTCAGTCAAGAGGTATGTTAGTATTGTTATTTTATATAGTGCCTTATAGTATATGTATAAATGAGATAGTCGACTCTAGTCTTTTATGAGATGAATACTATAGTATTGTGTGGAGTACCTGTATTGGACTTTTATGCATTTCAGGTTTTTGAGATAATCCATATTACAGGGGAAACTCTACCAAAACTTTTCTAGAAATAAGTTGAGTAAGTTGAGAATTCCTAAATAGAAGTTTACATTCGAGGATGAATGTTCTTAAGGGGGGGAGAATGTTACACCTCATAAATTCTCGACATGTAGATGGCCAAATTCGCATGTCGGTTAAGAGTTTTTGAATGCCATACATGCTAGGAAAAGGCCCGGGGAAAGACCGGATAAGTGACACGTCGAACCATCACAAGAGAAGGCTGGCAGACCCCCTCCGTGATGGCCAGAGTGTCACAGAGGCTCACCTCCACGATACACAGCGTGTCACGGAGGCTAGGCTCCGCGATACACAGTGTGTCACAGAGGTGAGGTGCAGCCCCAGGTATAAAAACCTCCAAACTTTGGTTTTTGCTTTAATTAACTTATAATTTCTAGTAAGAACAGAGAGTAAACCAGAGAGAAGGAGGAACGAACAATCCTATCCATTTCTCATCCGATTACGCCGCCAAACGCGGTTCAAACTGTTATACCCCGTAGAATTTCCGGCACCTAAATGACCTATACGCACGTTGGTTAAGCATATTTGGAGGCCATACGTGCTGGAGAAAGGCCCGGGAAAAGATCGGACGAGAAACCTGTCGAACCATCGCGGAAGGAGCCGAGGCAGAGCCCCTCTGCGATGGCAGCGTGTCACGGAGGTGAGGCCTCCGCGTTGGCTCCGTGACACGTTGGCCTTGTCCAGGCCCAAGTATATAAAGCCCCACTTTGGTTTTAAATGATTAAAACACTAATAAACTTCTAGAAAACAGAGAGCAAACGCAGGAGAAGGAAAAGGAACGAACAAATAATATAATTTTCATCCGATTACGCTGCTAAACGTTGTCCAAACTCAAATTAACCTCAGATACCGAGGTATTTAGCAGCAGAGAGCATTCCTACGGATTTAGTTTCGTGAAATACGGCCGACGAATCGTCGAGCCACCGAGCTAAGATAAGTGGAATTGCTCTAAATTAGTGTCTATGTGTTCCTAGCTGCGAAGTGAATATTTCTCCCTTCTGGACCGCTGAAAAATAGCGAGTTTTCGATCGTCTTTCGATAAGCCTAAGTTTAGGCTATAAACTATATCGAAAGCGACGTTGCTCTTTACAATAACTCTGTATTTAGTATTAATTGGCACATTTATGAATGCAGTTGGGAGGAAATAGTTGAAATACTGGCCGAGCCTCGTCCGACAGACGGATAGTTCGAGGATAAGGTATGTAAAGCTAGTTTCCTCGGCAAGTTAGTAATCTTGGGACAGTACAGTAATTTAAAGGCCAGTAGAATTTTCAGAAATCAGGTGTTATGCTTATTATGAATGTTGGTACGATATCAGAAGCATCAAGTTATAGCTTGCGTGAAACTTACTAGTACGATATAGATTCTAATAAAAGTGTTAAAACTGCACAGCATGCTCAGTATGTGATGCGACACAGAATGTTAGGATATCATTGTATTTAGTTGAAACCCAGTAAAGCGATGTAATACCTGTAAGACATCTCAGAAATAGAATGATAAGTTAAAATGAAGTTGGAAAGCATGTTAGGAATAGTAAATCATGTTACTATAGAAACTCAGTATACAACATAGTTTTCAGCAGAAATACTATATCATGTTCAGCATTAGACTCAGTACAGTATGGCAGAAGATTATATTTATGTACATATGCTATGTTCAGTCTCAGCATGTATTAAATATGTACATATCACTATCGCTAGTTCAGCAGGCAGTATGTACAAACACTTTATTATCGTTAGCTTCAGTATGTGGGACATGCAGATAATATTACTAGTTGAGACCGTTGTATTGTTTGGGGTTGGACTACCTAGCATCCATGACCGCCCCAGGGTTAATAGCTGTATCGACTCGTCCGCCAGAGGACGAGGATACGTCGCTCTACGGAGTGGCATGCCGTCCCACAGGGGATGAAGATGGGATGCCAGTTTTCCCCATATTATGCCTTGGTCGGCTTTTACACACCCCTGTCGAGCGGATACGCCCGGTTGTTGATTCAGGAGTCCCCTGGACTCAGATGCAGTTATAGTCAGGGGCTCTGCGAGCCCAAGTGCATACCCAGGGGACCGGCAGGATGCTTACAGGGTTTATAGGAGATGGGATGACCGGGGTAGGGTTATAGATTCTGTGCTGGTTGTACCTCCCGGCTTATGGGGGCCGGATAAGGTTTGTGTGTGCTATGTTATGTTATGATATGTTATGCCGTGTTACAGTAGATACGAGTAGATCAGCAGTAGAATGATACGTCTCCAGGTATGACTCCTACTCCTCCTAGTATAATTGAGAGAAGGTATGTGTCACACCCCACCTTGGGGGGTATGACGGTCACCTGGTGCCTGCTAGACTCTGAACTGCTAACTGGTCCAGCCTGAGCACATCTGGTGCTTTGGCTGGCTCTGGCTCTATTTCAAGAAACAAATCGGCTATATAACGGCTGTAACTACAGCCTCCGGCCAACTGGCCTGTAGCCATCTGTACCTGTAACAACAGCTAACCAGAAACATACTTGTAACAAGGAACCTATGCGGGCCGACAAGGCCACCATGCCGTCTAGTTATCTGTAACTCAACACAAGACTGCTGTAAAACTACGTGACCGGCAAGGTCACCACTACTGTCAAACTAAGGCCCCACACGGCCAACATAAACTGAAATACTAAAAAGCTACAGTAGACCGCACGGCCCCACACGACCGGCTCAAGTAACCACAGGGAATATATACAGACTGCAAGCCTCTACGAATACTGTAAGAAATTAATAGAAATGATCGGGACAGGGCCCCGACCTACCCATACTGCACAACAAAAGAAAAGGAGCTACACCTCTGGGAATCAGACTCCGGATGACAGGAGCTGATGACTCACTGGCTGGCTGGAATCACGAGGGATCGGCTCCTCGTCCGTGAGTACCTGTAGGCAAGCAATACAGCGCCCCGCTGGGCGTTAGTACCACAGGTACTGAGCATGTAAAGCAAACTGAAATATGCAACTGAAACGAATAGCACAATAACATGACATTTAAGCAAGAAGTAGCTGAGTCTATCTAGCTGAGGATAACTGGGGAGAGTTTATACATTCTGTAACTAACTGAGCGTACCTGAAGACGTGTCATCCTTCTGTCTATCAGTATCTACTAGCACATATCAATATACATAATAATACACACAATACCTGACCGACCCCCATAAGCCGGAAGGTGCCAACCAAGCAAGCAATCCATTTACCCCTACCCGGGTCTAAACCAACCAAAAACAAGTCACTCCACTCATCTGATAACTGTGAGCTCCTCCTATCGGCCCCCTTGGGTACGTAGCTCAGGCCTTGGCCCGTGACAATAAACTGTGTCTGAGTCCGAAGACTCCTGCCTCTGGGCACAGGTGTGCACACAGAGTGGTCTGCCCCTGTAAACAGGGTGTGCTAGCTCTGCGCAGAGTAAACTGAACTACCCCTGCAAGCAGGGTGGTCTGGACCGTATTATCATGGTGGTCGGCCATCATCGTCGTTTAGTCGGACGACATCGCCCAGCTGGTGGCGGTATCTGAATCTGGTATCGACACAGCTATAACCCAGGGGCGGTGGGGACGCTAAAGGGTGCCCACATGCCACAACAAGTCTCAACATACAAACACATACACAGCAAGCATGCTCAAATGAAAAATACTAATCATATTCTCTTCTTTTATTTCGAGGCTAGTCTGTATTAAATAACTGATGCTATATGCTTTCTTACACTGTTTCTGGCTGCTGGACTTACTGCTACCTGGCCTTTATCTGTCTATTTAATTATATCTGAATATAACTCAATAGTACATGCCATCTATAACTGGATATAGCTCAATGATATAAAATGTATGATCTACTATTGGATACAATCTCAACAGATGAAATACGTATTGCCTGAATACCTATTATTCTAATTATCACATGATACGTGATTAATGTACTAGCATGCTTGCTGGAAGTTATACTAGAATCGTTCCTGTACGCTGGGTATCGGTTAATATCCTTTATTCTATTTACTTTCTAAGCTGTACTTCCTGGCTTGCCGAAAGAATAACTTTACATACCTGGTTTCTGAGTACCCGACTGACCGATGTGATTTCCGTCGGTACTTCTGCTGTTTCTCCCAACTACATTCATATACACGTCAATTAGAACTAATTACATTAATATTTGGGAGAAATTATCACTTTTGATATATATATTTATCCCAACTTTAACCTTTCGGAAAACGGTCGAAAACTCGTTATTTCTCGATAGTCCAGAAGGGATAAATGCTCACTGCAACGCTAGGAACACATTGGTACTAATTTAAAGTAATTCTATTTACTTTACCTCGGTAGCACGACGTTTCATCGGCCAAATTTCACGAAACCAACTCCGTAGGATTGCTCTCTGCAGCTTTATACACCTATACCTAAGCCGGAACGGAGTTTAGACCGCGTTTCGTCGCGTAATTAGAAGGAAATTATATATATATATCGTGGGTTTTCTTAGTAATTGTTTTCCCCTGTTTCTTACTGGAAATATGCTAAATGGGGATGAAGAAGTCGACTTTATTTAACAATTTCAAATTTTTTTTTTTGCTTTCTAAATCCCTTAACCAACATGACATTAGACTATTTATTTATTTAAAATTTACGGGGTGTAACATCCTCCCCCCCTTAAGAACATTCGTCCTCGAATGACATTATGTCTAGAGGACTTTCTCAACTTACTCAACTTGTTTCTAGAAAAAAAATTTTGGCAGAGTTTCCCTTGTATTATGGACTATCTCATAATTCCTGAAAAGCAGAAAAGCCCAATACAGGTACTCTACACGATATAATAACATTCATGTATAAAACTATCTATAATCAATCACCTGCTTTCATATATGAAGTATAAGCATTAATAAGGAAAAACAGTTCTAACATACCTCCCGTTTGCCTATACTTGGAATAAGTGGGGATATCTGGCTTTCATGTCCTCCTCGGCTTCCCAGGTCATTTCTTCTCGGTTCCTGTTACGCCACAATACTTTGACAGATGCAATATCTTTAGTTCTCAATCTACGGATCTGTCTGTCTAAGATAGCTACTGGAACCTCCTCATATGCTAACTCTTCAGTGACCTGGACATCCTGAACTGGAACAACTGTGGAAGGGTCTCCTACAAATTTCCTCAACATAGATACATGGAATACTGGGTGAACAGATGCTAACTCCGGAGGCAAGTTCAATTCGTATGCAACTCGGCCTATTCTCCGCCGAATCTGATATGGCCCAATGAATCTCGGGCTAAGCTTGCCTTTCTTGCCAAATCTCATCACCCCTTTCATCGGGGACACCTTCAGGTATACCCAGTCATTTACCGCAAATTCTAAATTTCTACGCCGCATATCTGCATACGACTTCTGGCGGCTCTGAGCAGTCAGTAGGCATTCTCTGATAAGCTTTACCTTCTCCTCTGACTGTTGAATGATGTCTGGCCCAATCAACGTTGATTCCCCCACTTCAAACTAACCAATCGGCGATCTGCATTTTCGCCCGTATAATGCCTCGAAAGGCGCCATCTGGATGGCTGAATGATAGCTATTATTGTAGGAAAATTCAATCAACGAAAGATGCTCATCCCAGCTACCCCCAAAATCTAGCAGACACGCTCGTAGCATGTCTTCGAGCGTTTGGATAGTCTGCTCAGCCTGCCCATCTGTCTGGGGGTGGAATGCTGTGCTCAAATTGATCTGCGTTCCCAAACCCCTCTGGAACGACTGCCAAAATCTAGCTGTGAATTGTGCTCCCCTGTCTGAAATAATAGATACCGGCACTCCATGTAGTCTAACTATTTCTCTAATGTATAACTCAGCATAATCCTCAGCTGAGAAGGTAGCCTTCACTGGCAGGAAATGAGCTGATTTTGTCAGCCTGTCAACTATTACCCAAATAGAATCATTTCTGCGTCTGGTACGGGGTAATCCTGTTACAAAATCCATATTTATCGCTTCCCATTTCCACATAGGCACAGCTATATCCTGCGTCAGACCGCCCGGTTTCTGGTGCTCCGCTTTCACCTGCTGGCAGTTAGGACATCTAGATACAAATTCAGCTATTTCAGATTTCATACCTGGCCACCAGTAGATGTCTCTGATATCGTGGTACATTTTCGTTGCTCCTAGGTGGAGGGTATAACGAGCGTAATGTACCTCATGCATGATCTGCTGGCGAAGCCCTGAAACATTCGGGACACATAAACGGCCCCCACAACGTAGTACTTCATTTTCAGTCACTTGGAAATCTGACTCTTTACCCTCCTGAATTCTATCTCTGAGCTGGACTAAGTCAGGGTCCTCGTACTGCCGTTCTTTTACCTCTGTAACTAGTGATGACTCGGCAGAATTCTGAATCACCGCTCTGTTATTTTCTGTCTCCACTACTCGAACGGCTAACCCAGCTAGTTGATGAATTTCCTTGGCTAATTCCCGCTTCTCGGGCCGCAAATACGCCAAACTCCCCATTGACTTACGGCTCAGGGCATCTGCTACTACATTAGCTTTTCCTGGGTGATAGAGAATATTTACATCATAGTCTTTCAACAATTCTAACCAGCGACGTTGCCGCAGATTTAACTCCCTCTGTGTGAAAATGTATTGCAAACTTTTATGATCTGTGAAAATGTCTACATGGACGCCATACAGATAATGCCTCCAAATTTTCAGAGCGTGGATCACTGCGGCCAGTTCCAGGTCATGGGTCGGATAGTTCTTTTCGTGTTTCCTCAGCTGTCTGGAAGCATAAGCAATCACCTTACCATGCTGCATCAACACACAACCCAGTCCCAAACCTGAAGCGTCGCAATACACCGCATACCCATCTGTTCCCTCTGGCAATGCTAGTACTGGGGCAGAGGTCAATCGGTCTTTCAACTCTTGAAAACTCTGCTCACATGCCTCCGTCCACTGAAATTTTGCTGCTTTCTGTGTCAGCTTTGTCAGAGGTGCTGCTATAGTGGAGAATCCTTCAACAAATCTCCGATAATATCCTGCTAAACCCAAGAAACTGCGGACCTCGGTCGGAGTGGTAGGTCTGGGCCATGTCTTGACCGCCTCTATTTTCTGTGTGTCTACCTGTATACCAGCATCCGACACGATGTGCCCCAAAAAGGCAACTGAGTTCAGCCAGAACTCACACTTAGAAAACTTGGCGTACAGCTGACGTTCTCTAAGGATCTGGAGTACTGTTCGTAAATGGTTCTGGTGATCTGTCTCTGAACGAGAATATACCAGAATATCATCGATAAATACTATCACGAACAGATCCAAGTACGGTCTGAATATGCTGTTCATCAGGTCCATAAACACTGCGGGAGCAATCGTCAGTCCAAAAGACATAACTAGAAATTCAAAGTGACCATACCTGGTCCTGAAAGCAGTCTTTGGAATATCCCTCTCCCGAACCCGGACCTGGTGGTATCCGGACCTCAGATCTATCTTAGAGAAACATTTGGCCCCCTGCAACTGGTCAAACAAATCATCTATTCTCGGGAGCGGGTATTTGTTTTTAACCGTTACCTTATTCAGCTGCCGGTAGTCCACACACATACGGAGTGAGCCATCTTTCTTTCTTACAAACAGAACTGGCGCACCCCACGGGGAAGTACTAGGCCTGATAAAACCTTTGTCGAGCAAATCTTTTAACTGTTCTTTCAACTCTCTAAGCTTAGCTGGTGCCATGCGATACGGGGGAATGGATATAGGTTGAGTCCCTGGCAACAAGTCAATCGCAAAATCTATCTCCCTTTCGGGAGGGATACCAGGCAACTCATCCGGAAATACGTCAGGGAATTCATTGACCACTGGAACAGACTGAAGAGTCGGAGGTTCCACCTGAACGTCCTGGACTCTAACTAGGTGGCAAATACATCCCTTTGCTATTAATTTTCTTGCCTTAAGGTAGGAAATAAACCTACCTTTCGGCGTAGGTGTACTCCCTTTCCACTCTCGCATTGCTTCCCCCGGAAAGTGAAATCGGACCGTCTTGGTCCAGCATTCTAAGTTGGCATAGCATGGCACTAACCAGTCCATACCCATAATGGCATCGAAGTCGACCATTTCAAGTTCTATTAAGTCTACTGTGGTCTGGCGATCAGCAACCTCTACCGTACACCCTCGATAAACTCTTTTAGCTGTAATCGAGTCACCGACCGGTGTAAGCACTGAAAAGGGCTGCTGAAGCAATTATGGTTCGATACCCAACTTCCGAGCCACAAATGGTGTAATATATGACAAGGTAGACACTGGATCAATCAATACATAAACAGGATATGAGCAAATAATCAGTATACCTGTGACCACGTCGGGAGATGCCTCTGAATCCTGCCTCCTCGGTAATGCATAGGTACGGCTGGGGCCTGCACCTGGGCCCGAGGCTCCTGGTCTACCTCGACCCCTATTCCCTGAACTTGAGGGTCTGCGCCCTGTTGAGGCTGCTGGAACTCGTGGCCCTGCTGACGCTCTATCCAGATCATCCTGACTACCCTGTCCCCTGGCTGGACAATCTCTCATTAAATGCCCTTCCTGTCCGCAGTAATAACACCCTGGGAAGCCCTGCCTGCAGGCTCCAGAATGTAGTCGGTGACATATAGGACAAGGGGTGGATGTAAATCTACTCTGTTCTACCCTCCGCTGCTGAGGTGAGGCTACTGTCCGTGGACTGCTATCGGACTCCGACTGACTCCGACGAATGAACCTGCCCCTCTGCTGCTGTACCGATGGTAGAGATCTGGGTGGCCTATCTGAAAACCGTGGTCTCGGCCCCCTAGGAATTTCCCTCTGAATCTCAGCGGGTCTGCTCCTACGGCGCTGCTCTGAAGTCGCCTGTCTGTCACCCCGCTGTCGCTGCCTCAGGCCCTCAATTGTCTGTGCGAAGGCCTGCACCCTGGCTATGTCCATGTCCTCTCTCAAAGTAGCTGTCATGCACGTCTCTATGTATTCTGGATTCAGGCCCATAATAAAGCGGTGGACTCTGGATGACATGGTGTCCACGAATGCTGGAGCATAGCGGGCTAAGGAGTCGAATTGCAAGGAATATTCATGGACGCTCCTAGCCCCCTGCTCTAAATGTAAGAACTGGTCCACCCGAGCCTGTCTGACCTCCCGGGGTAAGTAGTGGTCCAGGAAGGCCTCTGAAAAGCTGGACCAAGTAGGAGGGGCTGCATCTCTTCCCCGAGACCTCTCCCAACTTTCGTACCACAAAACAGTAATATCCCTTAATCTGAACACTGCTAGCTCAACTGATTCTGCTGGGGTTACGTGCATGACTCTAAAGATCCTCTGCATCTGGTCCAGAAAATCCTGAGGGTCTTCCGCTGAATCCGACCCTGTAAACTGATGGGGTCCCAACGCCAAGAATTCTCTGACCCTGGAACTACCTGGCCCACCTAGGGATTCTGCTGCTGTAGGTGGTGCTGGCTGACGCTGAGCAGCTAGCATCTGAGTCAACATAACCACCGCACTACGTAACTCCTGATCAGATGAAGTGGGTGTAGGAGCTGTGGAAGGCGGTGCTGCCTCAAATGGTGTCTGGCGAGGCGGAGACTGCGGGGAGGGCCGAGATGACGCCTCCGTATTGCTCTCAGACCGGGCAGAATCTGGCTATAACTGAGGCATCCTACTGGTGCCTTCGCCCGCTGCTGTATCCAATCTCCTACCTGTAGCTGGGTGCCACTGGTCTGCCATAATATCTGTAAGCAAAGAGGGTGGTGAGTTTCAAAAGTCAACTCTATACTGTACCGCTCTATAGCACGACTGAATAAGAAAGAAGAGTGACAATCCTAACATGCCTCGCAGCTTCCTGCCTATAGTATGTGGTGCACAACACATCCATAGACAAGACTCTACTTAGCACGGCTTGCAGACTCCCTGGGACACGAACTGCTCTGATACCAAGTTTGTCACACCCCACCTTGGGGGGTATGACGGGCACCTGGTGCCTGCTAGACTCTGAACTGCTAACTGGTCCAGCCTGAGCACATCTGGTGCTTTGGCTGGCTCTGGCTCTATTTCAAGAAACAAATCGGCTATATAACGGCTGTAACTACAGCCTCCGGCCAACTGGCCTGTAGCCATCTGTACCTGTAACAACAGCTAACCAGAAACAGACTTGTAACAAGGAACCTATGCGGGCCGACAAGGCCACCATGCTGTCTAGTTATCTGTAACTCAATACAAGACTGCTGTAAAACTACGTGACCGGCAAGGTCACCACTACTGTCAAACTAAGGCCCCACACGGCCAACATAAACTGAAATACTAAACAGCTACAGCAGACCGCACGGCCCCACACGACCGGCTCAAGTAACCACAGGGAATATATACAGACTGCAAGCCTCTACGAATACTGTAAGAAATTAATAGAAATGATCGGGATAGGGCCCCGACCTACCCATACTGCACAACAAAAGAAAAGGAGCTACACCTCTGGGAATCAGACTCCGGATGACAGGAGCTGATGACTCACTGGCTAGCTGGAATCACGAGGGATCGGCTCCTCGTCCGTGAGTACCTGTAGGCAAGCAATACAGCCCCCCGCTGGGCATCAGTACCACAGGTACTGAGCATGTAAAGCAAACTGAAATATGCAACTGAAACGAATAGCACAATAACATGACATTTAAGCAAGAAGTAGCTGAGTCTATCTAGCTGAGGATAACTGGGGAGAGTTTATACATTCTGTAACTAACTGAGCGTACCTGAAGACGTGTCGTCCTTCTGTCTATCAGTATCTACTAGCACATATCAATATACATAATAATACACACAATACCTGACCGACCCCCATAAGCCGGAAGGTGCCAACCAAGCAAGCAATCTATTTACCCCTACCCGGGTCTAAACCAACCAAAAACAAGTCACTCCACTCATCTGATAAATGTGAGCTCCTCCTACCGGCCCCCTTGGGTACGTAGCTCAGGCCTTGGCCTCTGACAATAAACTGTGTGAGTCCGAAGACTCCTGCCTCTGGGCACAGGTGTGCACACAGAGTGGTCTGCCCCTGTAAACAGGGTGTGCTAGCTCTGCGCAGAGTAAACTGAACTACCCCTGCAAGCAGGGTGGTCTGGACCGTATTATCATGGTGGTCGGCCATCATCGTCCTTTAGTCGGACGGCATCGCGCAGCTGGTGGCGGTATCTGAATCTGGTATCGATACAGCTATAACCCAGGGGTGGTGGGGACGCTAAAGGGTGCCCACATGCCACAACAAGTCTCAACATACAAACACATACACAGCAAGCATGCTCAAATGAAAAATACTAATCATATTCTCTTCTTTTATTTCGAGGCTAGTCTGTATTAAATAACTGATGCTATATGCTTTCTTACACTGTTTCTGGCTGCTGGACTTACTGCTACCTGGCCTTTATCTGTCTATTTAATTATATCTGAATATAACTCAATAGTACATGCCATCTATAACTGGATATAGCTCAATGATATAAAATGTATGATCTACTATTGGATACAATCTCAACAGATGAAATACGTATTGCCTGAATACCTATTATTCTAATTATCACATGATACGTGATTAATGTACTAGCATGCTTGCTGGAAGTTATACTAGAATCGTTCCTGTACGCTGGGTATCGGTTAATATCCTTTATTCTATTTACTTTCTAAGCTGTACTTCCTGGCTTGCCGAAAGAATAACTTTACATACCTGGTTTCTGAGTACCCGACTGACCGATGTGATTTCCGTCGGTACTTCTGCTGTTTCTCCCAACTACATTCATATACACGTCAATTAGAACTAATTACATTAATATTTGGGAGAAATTATCACTTTTGATATATATATTTATCCCAACTTTAACCTTTCGGAAAACGGTCGAAAACTCGTTATTTCTCGATAGTCCAGAAGGGATAAATGCTCACTGCAACGCTAGGAACACATTGGTACTAATTTAAAGTAATTCTATTTACTTTACCTCGGTAGCACGACGTTTCGTCGGCCAAATTTCACGAAACCAACTCCGTAGGATTGCTCTCTGCAGCTTTATACACCTATACCTAAGCCGGAACGGAGTTTAGACCGCGTTTCGTCGCGTAATTAGAAGGAAATTATATATATATATCGTGGGTTTTCTTAGTAATTGTTTTCCCCTGTTTCTTACTGGAAATATGCTAAATGGGGATGAAGAAGTCGACTTTATTTAACAATTTCAATTTTTTTTTTTTTTGCTTTCTAAATCCCTTAACCAACATGACATTAGGCTATTTATTTATTTAAAATTTACGGGGTGTAACAGTATGACTTACATTATCATACAGTTAATCTATTCCTTCCTACTTCAGTTTCATCAGTTACATTGTTGTTTACAGATTTTGCTTTCAGTAATTGCTTTACATACTCAGTACCAGCGGTAGTGACGCCCGGTGGGGCACTGCATTACTTGCCTGCAGGTTCTCATAGACGAGCAGGCGATACCACGTGATTCCTGTCAGCGATCGAGTATTCAGCTCCTGTCATCCGGAGACTGAATCCCAGAGGTGTACTTCATTTTCTTTTGTTGTATAGTACGGGTAGGTCGGGGCCCTGTCCCGATCATTTCTATTGCTATTCCTAGAGGCTTGCAGTCTGTATATGTTCCTTGTGGTCAGATGAGCCGGTCGTGTGAGGCCGTGTAGTTGTTAGCTGTTAGTACTTCTGTTTCTTTCATGTTGGCCGTGTGGGGCCATAGCTTGACAGTAGTGGTGACCTTGCCGGTCACGTAGCTTTCTAATATTCTATGATTAAGTTGCGGATAACTAGACAGCATGGTGGCCTTGTCGGCCCGCATAGGTTTCCCTATATCGACATATTTCTGGTCAGCTGTTAGTACAGGTACAGGAGGCTATAGGACAATGGGCCGGGGGCTGTGTTTACAGCCGTTATATAGCCCTTTGTTTTCCAGAAATGTGAATTAGAGCCAGCCAGGCACCAGATGTGCCCAGGCTTAGCAGTCCAGCAGTTCAGGTCCCAGTAGGGCACCAAGTGCCAGTCATACCCCCCAGGGCGGGGTGTGACAAACTTGGTATCAGAGCAGGTCGTGTCCCAGGGAGTCTACAAGCCGTGCTAAGTAGAGTCTTGTCTATGGATGTGTTGTGCACCACATATTATAGGCAGGAGGCTGCGAGGCATGATAGGATGGTTACCCTTCCTGCTCAGTCAGTCATGCTTTAGAGCGGTACAGTATAAGGTGGAGTCTCTAACAACTTACCATATTCTTTGATTACAGATACAAAGGGAGATCAACATTACCCTATTACAGGCAGAAGATCAGATATAGCAACAGAAGAAGGCATCAGCCAGTTACATGATAACTACGGTAGCAGGAGGAGGTACCCGAGACCTCCCAGCATGATACCTTTATCGGTACTATCCCCAGTATACGTTGATAACGTCAGAATAGGAAGTCAGGAGTGTAATGTGCATATGAGTTGATTTATTTATTAGCTATATGAGATCTGATTAAGATTACAGACAAGGTCAGACCACCAGGTAAGTATAAGAAAGAGAGGGAAATGCAGGAATCCCAAACACATCTTTTCGGATATGGTACAGTTAAATGTTTTTATTTGTTGCAATAAGAAAAGGGTTATTCCTACCTCTTGATTTTGATGCCCGCATAGTAAAGGGGCATAAGACTTGAGATGGGGTTGCCAAATCAAGCAGTAATTAAAGATGGGCTGATTGATCCTAGTAAGTATTAGAAAGTATAAAGAGCCCCTATGATTACGTAAGCTGTGCAGACCCTTATGACAACAAGCCAGTAAAGAAAGTAAGACTGTTAGCTTACCCGAAGTAGGGGTAAAAGACTTGTTAGTAATAAATGCTTAGTAATAGTCAAATTTGAGTCAGAAAAAGGCTAAGTCCGCCATATACGCTAATAGACAGTAAGATATACCTGTAAGGTTATAGATATGATTAAGTTGTGATATCGAAAGGGTGAGAGGTCATGTGAATCAGATAGGTCTGATTGCAAGTCAGGGGAACTATGAATTGATACTTGACCAGTAATCTTATTAATAATGAAAAGTAGGTACCTTGAACCCCAGAGTTCAGCTTAAGCAGGATGAGGGGAAGAAGCAGGAGTGTCAGATGTTGTGGGGAAATTAGGATTACCCCCGGATTGATAGAATATCATATTAAGGATTAAGCCTCGGGCTGACAGTAAGATTGCAGTTTAGAATACCGCAGTATGCCTGTTCATGGAGAAGTTAAGAAATTACTGATACAGCAATTCTAATCTAGTGTGTCCTAGAGATAAGGCCCAGCAGATAGTCATGGGCTCTTAATATAAGCCAAGTAAGGCCACAAGATTCGAACGTTGACCCCACATCGCAGGAGTGGCGGAATTTCAAATAGCAGACAATAACTAAGGTGTTTATATTTGTTACTTTCAGAATGGGGTGACAATACAATGAAATGATAAGTCAGGGCAAGAGATAGTATTAGGCCGTCGAAGCGGTGTATCATGTACGGTATGAGACTCAGCAGAGCATGTCAGAGATTATGTATTACCGCAGAATTCAGTACATATACGTAGCTAGCGATATATATATATATATATATATATATATATATATATATATATATATATATATATATATATATATATATATACAGATAATAGGTATGCTGTAAGTAGCTGCCTAAGGGGTATAATCACAGATACTGATTAGTAATAGGAAGCATGTACAAATTGCATTGCAGGATCCCCTTGCCAAAAAAAAAGGGAGAAGAAAGAAAGAAAAGGAGAGAAGAAAGGAGAAAGGGAAAGAAGAAGAGAAAGGGCAGATTATGTGTGAATTACGTATGAAGTCATAGAAACTGTCTCAGTTCTCAGTTAATAAGTTAATGGACTTATGTGTTGTTACCAGATCTAGGCTCTGGGAGCTTACTAGAGTTAATGGCCTGAATCAGATGGCTAGATGATAAGAGCACAGTTAGATGGTCTAATGACTAGCTGGCGCTTATATTAGCAGGGAAGCATCTTTAAAAATCAATAGCATTATCGTATATGCCGGAACCAGAATTTTTCCAGTATGTTAAGTGGTCGTACATCATTTTTCCAGCCTTGTAGGTGAGAGTCAACCTTAGTCAACCTAGCAGTTATTACAAGGAATACTCCGCAAGTCAGACAAGCCCGTGGGCACCCCAAGAAAGGGGTCCACATCAGTAGTCAGCGACAGACTAGTACTTCAGCTGGTTCTCGTAAGATATTTAGATACAGAACCCTAGCAGAAGGCTAGTATTTACAGAATAGCTCATAAGACCGAGAATTCCCCAGAATAGCAGTATAAATCCAAGTGGATACATACAAGGCGTAAGAAACTGATAGTACCCTGCTAGCACAGTGTTTATTAAGACCAGGGGATCAGTAGACTCCCCGTGAAGATCCAGAGATTGATCGCCTGGGAGTAAGGTTGATTAAGCCCAGCCTTACAGTGATTTAAGCAAAATAACAGAGCAACTAGATGCCCACAAGTCTGCGGTTATGCACGAACTATAAGTACTCAAGTAGAACGGTTAGAGCATTGTTAGACTACTGCCACATTCGGGTCATTCAACCCGACTATTCAGTTATTTAAGGTTATGCAGCCAGATCATTAGAGGTCATGGTCAATATCAGGACCCCCTGATCAGATACGGGCACATGGTGTGCAGATAGTCGTTCAAGGTTACCTTAGCAACAAGTAGCCTTAGCATACGGCCAGAAGGCCAGATAAGCTCTAGCTATACCGGTAGATTACTTGTCAGATTCTCCGGCATAATAAACCAGTATGACCGTTAGTTATATGCCAATTCTTTGTAAATGTGAATTTTGGTTGAGTTTAGTAGCCTTTTTGGTCACATTGTGTCGGAGGCTGGTGTACAGATAGATATACAGAAAATCGAACTAGTGAAGACATAGCCTAGACCTACCACTCCGATCGAAATACGCAATCCCTGCGGTTAGCCGGGTACTGCAGAGGGTTTGTGGAAGGATTTTCCACCTTAGCAGCACCTCTGACTAAATTGACACAGAAGGCAGCAAAGTTCCAGTATACTGAGGTGTGTGAGCAGAACTTCCAAGAGTTAAAAGCCAGGTTAACATCAGCTCCAGTGTTAGTATCGCCAGGAGGTACAGAGGGTTGATGCAGCATGGTAAAGTAATAGCTTATGCTTTCAGGCAGTTGAAGAAACGTGAAAAGAATTATCTTACCCATGACCTGGAGTTAGCTGCAGTAGTTTATGCCTTGAAGAGTGAAAATTTTGTATCACCCAGGAAGGGCTAATATGGTAGCAGATGCCCTTAGCCGTAAATCTATGGGGAGTTGGCATACTTGCAGCCTGGACAGCGAGAATAGACCAGAGAATTACACTAGTTAGCCGGTTAAGCCGTTCACATAACAGAAATAAAGGATAACAGAGCGATAATACAGAATGTCGCAGTGTTGTCGTTAGTGGTGGAAGTAAAGGAACGACAGTATGGAGACCCTAGCAAGGTTCAACTTGAACACAAGGTTCAGTAGGGAGAGGTGACATATTTTCAGATAACCGGGGATGAAGTGTTGCAATATAAAGGCTGCATTTGTGTTCTAGATATTTTGGGGCATCGCCAGCAGCTTATGAGCGAGGCGCATTACGCCCGCTATTCTCTCCACCCAGGCGCGACGAAAATGTGCCATGATATCAAGGAAAACTACTGGTGGCCAGGTATGAAAAGAGAAATCGCTGAATTTGTTGCCCAGTGTCCTAACTGCCAACAGGTGAAAGCAAAACATCAGAAACCAGGCGGATTAACCTAGGACATAGCTGTGCCTCTCTGGAAATGAGAAGCAGTGAATATGGATTTTATGACAGGACTACCCCGTACCAGACGCGGAAATGATTATATTTGGATAATAGTTGACAGGCTGACAAAATCAGCTCATTTCCTGCCAGTGAAAGCTACCTTCTCGGCTGAGGACTATGCCGAATTATATATTAGAGAAATAGTTAGATTGCATGAAGTGCCGGTATCTATCATTTCTGATAGGGGAGCACAGTTTACAGCTAGATTCTGGCAGTCATTCCAGAGGGGTCTGGAAACGCAGACTAATTTAAACACAACATTCTATCCTCAGACAGATGAGCAGGCTGAGCGCACAATTCAGACGCTCAAAGACATGTTGCGAGCGTGTGTGCTAGATTTCAGTAGTAGCCAAAGTGAGCATTTACCGTTAATTGAATTTGCCTATAATAACAACTATCATTCAGCCATCCAGATGGCGCCTTTTGAGGCATTATACGAGCAAAAATGAAGATCGCCGAATGGTTGATTTGAAATCGGAGAGTCAGTGTTGGTTGGCCCAGACATTGTTCAGCAGTCAAAGAAAAAGGTAAAGCTTATCCGAAGAATGCCTACTGACTGCACAGAGCCGCCAGAAATCATATGCAGATGTGCGGCGTAGAAAATTGGAGTTTGATGTGTTTGACTGGGTATTTCTGAAGTATCCCCAATAAAAGAGATAATGAGGTCCGGCAAGAAAGATAAGCTCAGCCCGAGGTTTGTTGGGCCTTATCGGATTCGTCGAAGGACAGGCCGAATAGCATATGAGTTGAATTTGCCTCCAGAATTAGAATCCATTCATCCGGTCTTTCATGTATCTATGCTGAGGAAATGCATAGGAGACCCGTCCAGAGCAGTCCCAGTCCAGAATATCCAGGTTACGAAAAAGCTGGTCTATGAAGAGGTTCCAATAACTATCTTAAAGAGGCAGATTCGCAGATTGAGGACTAAAGATAGTACGTCTATCAAGGTATTGAGACGTAACAGGAACCGAGAGGAGATGACTTTGGAAGCGGAGGAAGATATGAGGACCAGATATCCTCACCTATTCCAGGCCTAGTCAGGCGGCAGGTATGTCCGTATTATTGCTTATGCAGTACCTTATAGTTGTATGTGTGTGAATGAGAAAGATTAATACTTAGTTATCCAGTGGATCTTAAAATATTGCGTGCAGTACCTGTATTGGACTTTTCTACATTTCAGGTTTTTGCTATAGTCCATATTACAGGGGAAACTCTGCCGAAATTTCTCCAGAAAGTAAGTTAAGTAGTCCTCTAGATAACAGTGTACATTCGAGGACGAATGTTCTTAAGGGGGGGAGTATGTTATACCCCGTAGAATTTCCGGCACCTAAATGACCTATACGCATGTTGGTTAAGCATATTTGGAGGCCATACGTGCTGGAGAAAGGCCCGGGAAAAGATCAGACGAGAAACCTGTCGAACCATCACGGAAGGAGCCAAGGCAGAGCCCCTCCGCGATGGCAGCGTGTCACGGAGGTGAGGCCTCCGCGTTGGCTCCGTGACACGTTGGCCATGTCCAGGCCCAAGTATATAAAGCCCCACTTCGGTTTTAAATGATTAAAACACTTATAAACTTCCAGAAAATAGAGAGCAAACGCAGGAGAAGGAAAAGGAACGAAGAAATAATATAATTTTCATCCGATTACGCTGCTAAACGTTGTCCAAACTCAAATTAACCTCAGATACCGAGGTATTTAGCAACAGAGAGCATTCCTACGGATTTAGTTTCGTGAAATACGGCCGACGAATCGTCGAGCCACCGAGCTAAGGTAAGTGGAATTGCTCTAAATTAGTGTCTATGTGTTCCTAGCTGCGAAGTGAATATTTCTCCCTTCTGGACCGCTGAAAAATAGCGAGTTTTCGACCGTCTTTCGATAAGCCTAAGTTTAGGCTATAAACTATATCGAAAGCGACGTTGCTCTTTACAATAATGCTGTATTTAGTATTAATTGGCACATTTATGAATGCAGTTGGGAGGAAATAGTTGAAATACTGGCCGAGCCTCGTCCGACAGACGGATAGTTCGAGGATAAGGTATGTAAAGCTAGTTTCCTCGGCAAGTTAGTAATCTTGGGACAGTACAGTAATTTAAAGGCCAGTAGAATTTTCAGAAATCAGGTGTTATGCTTATTATGAATGTTGGTACGATATCAGAAGCATCAAGTTATAGCTTGCGTGAAACTTACTAGTATGATATAGATTCTAATACAAGTGTTAAAACTGCACAACATGCTCAGTATGTGATGCGACACAGAATGTTAGGATATCATTGTATTTAGTTGAAACCCAGTAAAGCGATGTAATACCTGTAAGACATCTCAGAAATAGAATGATAAGTTAAAATGAAGTTGGAAAGCATGTTAGGAATAGTAAATCATGTTACTATAGAAACTCAGTATACAACATAGTTTTCAGTAGAAATACTATATCATGTTCAACATTAGACTCAGTACAGTATGGCAGAAGATTTTATTTATGTACATATGCTATGTTCAGTCTCAGCATGTATTAAATATGTACATATCACTATCGCTAGTTCAGCAGGCAGTATGTACAAACACTTTATTATCGTTAGCTTCAGTATGTGGGACATGCAGATAATATTACTAGTTGAGACTGTTGTATTGTTTGGGGTTGGACTACCTAGCATCCATGACCGCCCCAGGGTTAATAGCTGTATCGACTCGTCCGCCAGAGGACGAGGATACGTCGCTCTAAGGAGTGGCATGCCGTCCCACAGGGGACGAAGATGGGATGCCAGTTTTCCCCATATTATGCCTTGGTCGGCTTTTACACACCCCTGTCGAGCGGATACGCCCGGGTGTTGATTCAGGAGTCCCCCGGACTCAGATGCAGTTATAGTCAGGGGCTCAGCGAGCCCAAGTGCATACCCAGGGGACCGGCAGGATGCTTACAGGGTTTATAGGAGATGGGATGACCGGGGTAGGGGTATAGATTCTGTGCTGGTTGTACCTCCCGGCTTATGGGGGCCGGGTAAGGTTTGTGTGTGCTATGTTATGTTATGATATGTTATGCCGTGTTACAGTAGATACGAGTAGATCAGCAGTAGAACGATACGTCTCCAGGTATGACTCCTACTCCTCCCAGTATAATTGAGAGAAGGTATGACTTACATTATCAGACAGTTAATCTATTCCTTGCTACTTCAGTTTCATCAGTTACATTGTTGTTTTCAGATTTTGCTTTCAGTTATTGCTTTACATACTCAGTACCAGCGGTACTGACGCCCGGTGGGGCGCTGCATTACTTGCTTGCAGGTACTCATAGACGAGCAGGCGATACCACGTGATTCCTGTCAGCGATCGAGTATTCAGCTCCTGTCATCCGGAGACTGAATCCCAGAGGTGTACTTCATTTTCTTTTGTTGTATAGTACGGGTAGGTCGGGGCCCTGTCCCGATCATTTCTATTGCTATTCCTAGAGGCTTGCAGTCTGTATATGTTCCCTGTGGTCAGATGAGCCGGTCGTGTGAGGCCGTGCAGTTGTTAGCTGTTAGTACTTCTGTTTCTTTCATGTTGGCCGTGTGGGGCCATAGCTTGACAGTAGTGGTGACCTTGCCGGTCACGTAGCTTTCTAATATTCTATGATTAAGTTGCGGATAACTAGACAGCATGGTGGCCTTGTCGGCCCGCATAGGTTTCCCTATATCGACATGTTTCTGGTCAGCTGTTAGTACAGGTACAGGAGGCTATAGGCCAATGGGCCGGGGGCTGTGTTTACAGCCGTTATATAGCCCTTTGTTTTCCAGAAATGTGAATTAGAGCCAGGCAGGCACCAGATGTGCCCAGGCTTAGCAGTCCAGCAGTTCAGGTCCCAGTAGGGCACCAAGTGCCAGTCATACCCCCCAGGGCGGGGTGTGACACAAACTCAAATTAACTCCAGATACCGAGGTATTAAGCAGCAAGGAGCATTCCTACGGGTTTAGTTTCGTGAAATTTGACCGGCGAATCATCGTGCTACCGAGCTAAGGTAAGTGGAATTGCTCCAAATTAGTGTCAATATACTTCTATCCATAAAGTGAGTATTTCTCCCTTCTGGACTTTCGAGAAACAACGAGTTTTTGACCGTTTTTCGATAAGTCAAAGTTTTGGCTATACATATATTAAAAGTGTTATCTTCTTCCAGAATACTAGTGTATTTAGTCCTAATTGATATATATATGGATGCAGTTGGGAGAAATAGCAAAAATACTGACCGAGCTACGCCAGTTAGTCGGGAAATCAGAAACGAAGGTATGTAATGCTAGTTTCATCGGCAAGTTAATAGTTTCGGTATAGTAAAATAGTTCAAGTGCCAGTAGAATGTTTCAGAAACTGCATATTATGTTGAGTATGCACTTTAGTATGATATTAGTAACATCATGTCATGTGTAGCGTGAAACTTACTAGCACGATGCAAATTCTGGTAGAAAGTGACCAAAACAGTACAAAATGCCCAGTATGTGATTTAGTAAAGTATGTTAGGATATTACTGTGTTCAGTTGAAACTTAGTAAAGCAATATAAGTTCCTGTAAGGTATTACAGAAATAGAATGGTAGCCTAGCCTAAAATGAAGTTTAGAAAGCATGTTAGAAGTAGTAAATCATGTTACTATGAAACTCAGTTATACAGCCTGATTCCCAGCAGAAAAACTATATCTTGTTCAGCATTAGACTCAGCGCAGTATGACAGAAGATTGTATATATATACCATTATCAGTTTTTGCATGTATTAAGTACATACATATCACTTTAGTTTTAGCATATAGTATATACATACACATTATTGTCACTAGTTTCAGCATGTGGTATATGCAGTTAGTATTACTAGTTGAGACCACTGTATTGTTTTGGGGTTGGATTACCTAGCATTCATAACTGCCCAGGGTTAATAGCTATATTGACTCATCCGCCAGAGGGTGAGGATGCGTCACTCTATGGAGTGGCATGCCGTCCCCCAGGGGACAAAGATGGGATGACGGTTTCCCCATATTTTGCCTTGGTCAGCTTTTATACACCCCCGTCGAGTGGGTATGCCCGGGGTGTTGATTCAGGAGTCCTTCGGACTCAGGTACAGCTATAGTTAGGGGCTCAGCGAGCCCAAGTGCATACCCAGGGGATCGGCAGGATGCTTATAGTTATTATAGGAGATGGGACGACCGGGGTAAGGGTATAGATTGCGTGTTGATTGTACCTCCCGGCTTATGGGGGCTGGGTAAGGTTTGTGTATGTGCTATGCTATGTAATGCTATGTTATGTTATACCACATTACGCTAGGTACGAGTAGATCGACAGTAAAGCGTTACATTTCCAAGTATGACTCCTACTCCTTCCAGCATAGTTGAGAACAGTCTTAGATTCATGTTTTTAGTCAGTTTCAGTCTATTTCTCTCTATTTCAGTTCCATCAGTTGTATTGTTGTTTTCAAATATTTTTCAGTTGTTGTTTACATACTCAGTACCAGCGGTACTGACACCCGTTTGGGGCGCTGCATTACTTGCCTGCAGGTACTCATAGACGAGGAGCCGATACCTCGTGATTCCAGCCAGCTCACAAAGTCATCAGCTCCTGTCATCCGGAGCTAGATAGCTAGAGGTTTATCTCTTTTCTTTTTATTGTTTAGTATGGTTTGGCCGGGGCCCTGTCTTGACCATATTATCAGTATTCTTAGAGGCTTGCAGGTTGTGTATCTCCTGTGGTTTGTTATACTGGTCGTGTGAGGCCGTGTGTATGATTTAGCTTGTTATGATGGCCGTGTGGAGCCTTACTCAGTTGGTAGTGGTGACCTTGTCGGTCACGTAGCGGGTTAACACCTGTTTTCTTGATTTAGAAATAACTAGATAGCATGGTGGCCTTGTTGGCCCGGATAGGTTCCCCTATATGAATGTGATTCTGGTTAGCTGATATTATAGTACAGGTGGCTATAGTCCTAGTCGGCTGGAGGCTGTATTTACAACCGTTATATAGCCCGTCGTTTTCTTGAATCCAGAGTTAGAGCCAGCTAGGCACCAGAAGTGCTTAGGCTCAGCAGTTTAGCGATTCAGGTCCCAGTAAGGGCACCAGGTGCCGTCACACCCCCCAAGGCGGGGCGTGACATAAAATCTGCCCGTAGATCTTAAAATATGATTTGATATATAAAGGTAATTGACCCATAGATAGATCATAGAGAATTTCACAAAATTTGGAATAAACCCCATAAGATCTTGAACATGAATCTAGAATTTAAATTTATGGAATTGAGAGGAATCTTATGAGAGTGAAAGGAACTCTCATTCATAGCTCTGCATACCTAGGTAAATCTGATTTACACACCACTTTGAATGCCCAAAGGGAATTGGAGAAAATTGAAGAATTTCTCAAGCTTGATCTCTAAGGAAGAACTCTAAACTTGCATGCATGGAATGGTAAGGCTTAGGATTGATTTAATGTTAAACCCCGTAAAACGTTATCGATTAGTAGGCGTACGCGAGAATTTGTAGAAAAAACAAAGCTTGACGTGTGTGGAAAAATCCTCAAAATTTGGGTTGAGCAAGGCCAAGCCGCAAAGGCCAGCACGACGCGCCAGCACACTGGCGCCCTGGGCAGCGCAACGCGCCAACCCTATTAGTGCTTTGAGGGGTAGAGCGGCACACGGTTGGCGCTTTGGCTGGTGTGAGGCGTCCTTGTGCCACCGTCCATGTACCTATATATAGTCCCTTAATTCAATTTCCTTCCATTTTGAAAAGGGACCCACGACCAGATTAGACAGAGTACGGAGAGTTCATCGAGTTTTCATCCGGTTACGCTACCAAACGCCATCCAATATCAAATTAACTTCAGGTAATGAGTTCTAGGCCTACGAAGAGCATTACTATGAAGTTATTTCTCAAAAATTCACTAGGCAAACCGGAGTTTCAAATTGATTCCTAAACGGCCACAAGCCTTAGGTGAGTATTTCTCCTTTTTGAACTCTCGAGAAATTACGCATTTTCGTCGTGTTATTCAGGGTTAAATTGCAATTGATATTATTATCGAAAGTTATAGTTTTGCCACATCTTAGTATTTAAATTAGCCTTGTTTTCTTAGTATAAGGGCTGCAATTAGATTGAACCACCAATCGCCAGTTAAACGAAAGTCAACACTTGAGGTATGTAAGGCTATCCTTTTTGGAAAGTTATGTTCATCATAAAGTTAGTACGACTTGTGTTTCTACAGTATTTCAGAGTAACCCTATTGTGGTCACCTGTTATGAATAGAATTGAGATGATGCCAATGATATAGTAACCCACGTCAGAATTAACCCTAGCTAGACTAGTTTTCCTTATGATACTTGGGTTGTTAGTTGTTATCAGCTAAGGGCCATACTGATTCATATCAGATTGAGGCCGTGAGGGCCATACTGAGTCCTATCAGATTGGGGCCGTGAGGGCTATAGTGAATCCTATCAGATTGAGGCCGTGAGGGCCATAGTTAGTTCTATTAGATTGAGGACGTAAGGGCCATAGTGAGTTCTATTAGATTAGGACCGTGAGGGACATAGTGAGTTATATTAGATTGGTGTTGTGAGGGCCATCTTGAGTTACCCTAGATAGAGGCCATGAGGGTCGTATCCAGCTATAGAAATTACATTATGGCCCATAGTCGAGCCAAGGCTTGGGGTCCAGTTACACAGCCCAGACAGCTCAGACACAGATACAACTACAGGAGCCTATCAGGCTCAGATACAGTTTCAGAGAATGAGTAGTCTTGAGTTACAGTATGTTTACGAACCTTCAGTAGCCAGATAGCAGAGTGTATATCATTTGTACTTGTCGGGGCTTATGGGGGCCCAGGTAGGTTATTCACTGTTGTTTGTACCTTCCAGGCTTATGAGGGCTCGGTTAGTTTCTTTTTTGTGTATGTATACTTGTTATTTAGATGTTTCAAATGGTGAGATCATTCAGGTTAAACTCTTACCCTTCTTCATGATTACTTCAGTTTTATCAACTTTTATTCAGTTATCATTTTATTGCCTTACATATTCAGTACATATTGTACTGACGCCCATCCTTGGGGCACTGCATTACTTGCCTGCAGGTGGGGATAGACGCAGTTCAAGACCCTCTTAGTCATCAACTGAAGTTAACAGTTTGTTCAGCTCCTTTCCTCCGTAGTTGGTAGTTAGAAGAGGTTTGTTTTTTTTGTTGTACAACTTATGGGTAGGTCGAGGCCTTGTCTCGATCATTATTCCACTCTTAGAGGATTGCAGGCTACAGATTTCCAGCCGTTAGCTTTTGTTGTTGGTTGTGTGGGGCCTATGTATGTTTTATTTCATGTGATGGCCGCGTGGGGCCTTATTTAGCTGTTAGTTAGCAACCTTGTTGGCTCTAGCATAGTTTAGCTACCTGATTTCATTTTAGTTATAACTAGACAACATAGTGGTCTTGTCGGCCCGCATAGGATCCTTGTTATTGTGTTGTTAGTGGTTAGTTGTCTTCTTTTAAAAGTGGCCTTGTCGACCAGAGGTTGTATTTACAGTCGAGATATAGCTCATGATTTTCTTGAATTAAGTTACAAGCATGCACCAGTAGTGCATCAGGCCAGTCAGGTGAGTCCAGATCCTAGTGTGGCACTAGATGCCAGTCATACCTCACTAGGTGGGGCGTGGAAAACTTTGTAACAGAGTAGGTCATATCCCAGGGAGTTTGCAAGCAGTGTCAAGTAGAGTCTTGTCTATGGATGTGTTGTGCACCACATTCTATAGACAGGGGGCTACGACTTCTTCTCCTCCAGTCGTACTATAGAGATGTGTTGTATAAGGTAACTCCCTAAGCTTATGTTATTCTATTTATTTATTGAGAGAAATTTCTGACGCACAACGGACCATGACTAGTCAAGATTTAGATATGGCAGCAAGAGAGGGCACTAGTAGGGGGGGGGGGGCAGTCAGAGTCAGCCTGATCTGAGGGCGATAGGAAGATGTCACCTCGATCTCCCCAACACTCACCACCACACTCAGAGCCCACTAGAGCAGCAGATATACCAGCACCATCCCCAGCCATTGCTGTACCATCAGATTAGGAGCTCAAGGGTGCATTCTATATGTTGGTTCCGATGATGGCTACCCAGCGACAGCCTCAGCCAGTAATGCCAGCTACTGTTGAGCCCACTGAGGGACCCGGTAGTTCTAGAGTTCGTGAGTTCCTAGCTTTGAGTCCCCCACAGTTTGCAGGGACAAATCATAGAGAGGACGACCAGAATTTCATAGATCAATTTGTAGGGAATATTTAGGGTTATGCATGCCTCGTCTACAGAATCAGTTGAGTTAGCAGTATTTTGATTGCAAGATCTGACAGTCCTATGGTATGAGAGTTGGGAGAGATCCCGATGCAGAGATGCACCTCCACCTACGTGGCCTAGCTTCTCGGAGGCTTTTTTATAGACCACTATTTTCCGCTAGAGGTTCGATAGGCCAGAGTAAAGTAGTTTTTACATCTGGAGCAGGGAAAAATGAATGTCAGAGAGTATGCATTGAGATTTGATTCCTTAGCCAGATATGCGCCCTCGTTTGTCGACACTATGCCAGCTAGGGTGCACTGATTTATTATGGGACTTGCGCCAGAATATGTGGAGTCTTGCATTACAGCCACATTGCAAGAGGATATGGATCTCCCGGATTCAGGCATTTACTCAGAATATAGAGGAGCTTAGACAACGTTAGTACGCCATCGAAAAGGTAGGTCAGGAACAGCGTCGCAGGGCTAGACTCGCAGGTTCTCAGGCAGACTTTCAGGGTGGGCCTAGGCCTCGTTTATCAGGTAGGCCACATATGCCCCCATTTCAGTAGTAGTAGGATAGCGGATCGGATCGTCGGAGATAGTCAGGTCCCGGTGAGAGTTCACGAGCGCTAGGCTCATGGTATCAGAGGGGGCCAGATCAGAAAGAATTAGCAGTACCCCGATGCAGTACTCGCCATAGGAATCATCTGGGAAGGTGCAGGTATGGTTCCACCGCCTGTTATTCCCACGGATAGGAGGGACACATGATGAGAGATTGCCCGACTAAACGCCAGGGCGGTTAGGACCAACATAATAGATCCTCAGCAGGTTCGTATGCCCCAGCACCTTCTGTAGGGCGCAGGCCCTCAGCTCCAGCCGGTAGAGGCCGAGATAGATTAGGGGCATCTAGTTCAGGTAGCGGTCAAGACCACAAATATGCACTACCAGGATGAGAGGAGTCAGAGTCATCGCCAGATGTTGTGATAGGTATATTAGATGTTTGCTCTCATTCAGTTTATGCTTTAATAGACCCGGGATCCACTTAGCCCGAAAGTTTGATATAGTGCTAGAATTGCTTCAGCGACCCTTTTCAGTGTCTACACCTGTTGGTGACTCTATTGTTGCAAAAGAATTTTACCGAGGTTGTACAGTAGAGATTGTTGGTCGCCAGACCTTAGCAGATCTAGTAGAACTAGAGATGATTGATTTTGATATAATTATAGGTATGGATTGGCTGGCACCATGATACGCCACTGTAGAGTGTTGGACCAGAATTGTCCTATTTCATTTCCCAGGAGAGGTAGTGTGAGAGTGGAGAGTAACACTGCTACGCCAAAAGGTAAGTTTATATCCTACCTCTAGGCGAAAAGGTTGATAGAAAAGGGTTGTCTCTACCATATTGTTAGGATTCAAAATATGCAAGCAGAATCCCCGACTGTCCAGTCCATTCCAGTGGTTAGTGAATTCCCAGATGTGTTCCCAGAAGAGCTTCCTAGTCTTCCCCCGATACTTAGCCTATATACATCCCTCGTACCGAATGGCTCCTGTTGAATTGAGAGAATTGAAAGAACAGCTGAAATATCTGCTGGATAAGGGCTCTATCAGGCCGAGTACGTCGTCATGGGGTGCACCGGTTCTATTTGTGAGAAAGAAAGGTGGCTCCCTCCGCATGTGTTTAGATTATCGACAGTTGAATAAAGTTACTATTAAGAATAAATACCCACTTTCCCGAATAGATGACTTGTTTGACTAGCTGCAGGGAGCGAAGTACTTTTCTAAAATTAACTTGAGGTCCGGGTACCACCAGGTTCGGGTTTGGAAGAAAGATATCCCGAAGATAGCTTTCAGGACCAGGTAGGTCATTTTTGAATTCCTAGTCATGTCCTTTGGGTTGACAAATGCCCCAGCAGTGTTCATGGATCTGATGAATAGTATCTTCAGGCCATATTTAGATCTGTTTGTGATAGTATTCATTGACGATATTCTGGTATACTCTTGCTCAAAAGCGGAACACAGAGATCATTTGCGCATAGTACTTCAGATTCTCAGAGACCGCCAGCTATATGCAAAGTTTTCTAAATGTGAGTTCTGGTTAAATTCTATGGCTTTCTTTAGCCACATTGTATCAGAAGTTGGTATTCAGGTTGATTCGCAGAAAATAGAGGCAGTAAAGACATGGACTAGACCTACAACTCCAATGGAGGTTAGCAGTTTCCTGGGATTAGCTGGGTATTACAGAAGGTTTGTGGAAGGATTTTCTACCCTATTAGCGTCGTTGACTAAATTAACTCAGAAAGCAGCCAAATTTTAGTGGACCAAAGCCTGTGATCAGAGTTTCCAGGAATTGAAAAAAAGATTAACATCAGCACCAGTGTTAGCTTTGCTAGAAGGTTCAGAGGGTTATGATGTGTATTGCGACGCTTCAGCCATTGGGTTAGGATGTGTTTTGATGCAATACGGAAAAGTAATTGTGTATGCTTCAAGGAAATTGAGAAAACATGAAAAGAACTATCCTACCCATGACCTGGAATTAGCTGCAGTAATTCATTCCTTAAAAATATGGAGGCATTACTTATATGGTGTACATGTAGATATTTTCACAGATCATAAAAGCCTCCAGTACATTTTCAAGCAGAAAGAGTTGAATCTACGATAGTGTCATTGTCTAGAATTGTTGAATGATTATGATGTGAACATCTTGTATCATCCAAGGAAGGTCAATATTGTAGCAGATGCCCTCAGTCGTTGATCCATGGGCAGTCTAGAACATCTGAGAGCAGAACAGCGGGAAATGGCCCAAGAATTGCACCGGCTAGCCAGTCTAGCAGTGCGGATAGTGGATTCAGAGGATAATGGGGCTATAATTCAGAATATAGCAGTATCGTCCCTGGTGGTTGATGCGCCCCGCAAGTGTACGGGTCGTACAAGTAATATAGTGGCCCTTTTTAAGAGCCGAATGTCGAACCCACATGGACTGGACCAATTCAGCTAACTATCAAGTTCAAGTGTGATATTAACTTTCGCAAGTGTTGATTCTAGAGGTTTTCGAGAAGGTTTAATTAAGTCTAAATATGGTCAACAAAATATTCTGAATTCACTCTAGGAGCAACATAGAGTTAAGACCAGATAATCATGCGATACTACGATTTGCAATGGTTTAAGTATGAACCTATCGATTATCGTCTCACATAATTAGAATTGCATGTTCATGGTCTTTTGAGCCTCTAAACATGACAAACTAGCCTCACTGCATCATTGTGAGCGAGTATGCTAATTCTAGTTCATGGGCAATTAACTACGTGGATGTGGTTTATGGGGTTATGCAATTGATTAGGGTACTTTCGTACCTCCAACCATTTAACCAAACTTAGCTTCACAACTACTTCTGCGAGTAGTGGAGTGAAAAATCTAAGCCGGTGTCTTTCTCTCTTCCCATTTTATCAACCAAGCAAGGTATTAGGTATATTTCTATTCTAACCACAAAATCTTATCAAAAGAAAAGAACTTGCTTCCTACATTCTTATGTTCTTCCCTAGGTTTGCTTTCTCAAGCATTTGCCTAAGTTTAACATGTGTGTTTTCATGGTGATCAATCATAAAAACAGCCATAATTAAGAATGCAAGACAAAACAACAATAAATAACTTAATTCCAAAGCAAATTCGTAAAAACACACTCATAACTCATCGCTTTAACCCTAGAGGAAGGGTTCTAGCCATTCAAGTTCGTACAATTACAAGAAAACATTGTTAAAGTAACATACTTACAAGAATTGGTAGATGAGAAGATGAAATTGATGAACCCTAGGTGAGTTCTCCCACTTCTCCCTTCACTCCTAGGTGGTTTTTCAGAATAAAATTGTGACAAAATGATTTTAGGAGCTAAGGGTTCAATTTATACTATGCTGAAAAAATGCAAAATTTGGCCTGTGGTGGAACAGCAACGTCTCACGGAGCTGAACGCCCTACTTGACCTCCATGAAATGGAGGTAATGCGTACCCTCACTGGAATGTGCCAAAAAATGCAATTTTTGGCCAAGTGTTGCCGCGTTGGCAGCGTGCCACGGCCCCTATCGCACAGGGTGCCAGTTATTGCATGTTTTCTTGTTGACTTTCACGTTTTGCCCTTGATTCCATTCCTCCACTTCACCAAATCATGAATTAGTTCCTCAAATGCATTATTAATCTTCAAAAACAAGGACTAATCATGTTGGTTAGTATATATTCACATTTACATAAAATCACATGAGAATGCATATAATTAATTCGATAAACAAGACAAAACTAAGTTATAAAGCATCACTCGTGCATGCTATTTTGCCCACGATCAGTGTTAGAGCTAAAAGGGCAGCAGTACGAGGATTCTCATTTAGCACAACTCAGATATAAGGTCCAGCAAGGTGAATTATCAATTTTCGAGATAACCGGAGATGGGTTTTTGCAATATAGAGGCCGCCTCTGTGTTCCAGATGTAGCAGGGCTCTCCCAATAGATTATGGCAGAGGTACAGTACTCCCATTACTCTCTTCATCCAGGTTTGATGAAGATGTACCATGACATAAAAGAGATACACTGGTGGCCTGGAATGAAGAAAGATGTAGCTGCATTTGTAGCACAATGTCCTAATTGTCAGCAGGTAAAGGCTGAACATCAGAAACCTGGCAGCCTAACTAAGGAGATGGCTATACCTACGTGGAAATGGGAGCCAATTAACATGGACTTCATGATAGGATTACCCCATTCGAGATGCAAATTTGATTCTATTTGGGTTATTGTTGATAGGTTGATAAAATTAGCTCACTTTCTGCCAGTTCGAACCACATTCTCAGCTGAAGATTATGCCGAGCTATATATTAGAGTGATAGTCCGGTTGCATGGTATCTGAGCATCTATCATCTCAGACAGGGGGCATAGTTTACAACTAGATTTTGGCAGTCATTTCAAAAAGATTTGGGGACACAGGTTAATCTGAGTACAACATTCCATCCTCAGATAGAAGGCCAGGCAGATCGCACCATTCAGACGTTCGAGGATATGTTATGGGCGTGTGTGCTAGATTTTGAAGGAAGTTGTGATGAACATTTACCCTTCATTGAATTTTCATACAATAACAACTATCATTATGAAATACAGATGGCACCTTATGAGGCATTATATGGGCAGAAATGTAGGTCCCCCATCGAATGGTTTGAGGTAGGAGAGGCAGAGTTAGTCGGACCAGATATGATTCACCAATCAGAAGAGAAAGTGAAACTTATCAGAGAGCGTTTACTGATAGCCCAAAGTATCTAGAAGTCCTACTCCGGTGTGCAGCATAGAGACTTGGAATTCAATGTAGATGATTGGGTATTCCTTAAAGTGTCGCCGATGAAGGGCGTGATGAGGTTTGGCAAGAAAGACAAGCTTAGCCCGAGGTTCATTGGTTCGTATCGGATCATCCGAAGGATAGGCCTAGTGGCATATGAATTAGAGTTACCTTCATAGTTAGAGTTTGTTTACCCAGTATTTCATGTGTCTACATTGCGAAAGTGTATAGGGGACCCATCCTGAGTTGTGCCAGTTGAGGACGCCCAAGTTACTGAGTTAGCCTACAAAGAAATTCCGGTTGCAATATTAGATAAACAGATTCATAGACTTAGAACTAAAGATGTAGCCTCCATTAAAGTGTTGTGGAGGAAAAGAAACAAAGAAGAAATGACCTGGGAAGCTGAGGACGACATAAGTTCTAGATATCCTCACTTGTTCTAGGATTGATTCAGATTATGCAGTTAAAGTGATGTTATTTAGTTGTTATTTAACTGCTTATGTTATCAGTACTGTTTAGCTGGCTACTTCTTTGTGGTGAAATAGCTGTTTGTAGCATCCTGTGAGGCTCCTATGTTGGACATTTCTACATTTCAGGATTCCGAATAGTCCATA
This sequence comes from Datura wrightii, assembly GCA_035772735.1. Classification (NCBI taxonomy): domain Eukaryota; kingdom Viridiplantae; phylum Streptophyta; class Magnoliopsida; order Solanales; family Solanaceae; genus Datura; species Datura wrightii. The sequence goes on along the minus strand of JASDFA010000027.1, from coordinate 25,155,758 downwards.
TTATAGAGGATACTCTGCCAAAATATTTCTAAGTATTAACTAAAAGAGTTAGATCCTGTAAGCCTAAAGATGACATTCGAGGACGAATGTTCCTAAGGGAGGGAGGATGTTACACCCCGTAAAACATTATCCATTAGTAGGCATACAAGAGGATTTGTGGCAAAAAGAAAGCTTGATGCATGTGGGAAAATCCTCAGAAGTTGGGTCGAGTGAGGCCAGGCCGCAAGGGCCAGCGCAACGCACCAGCATACTAGCACTTTGGGTAGCGCGGCACACCAGCCCTATTGGTGCTTTGAGGGGCACGACGCAACACAGGGCTGGCACTTTGGCCGGCGCGAGGCGCCCCTATGCCACCACCCATGTACCTATTATATTCCCTTAGTTCAATTTCCTTACATTTTGAAAAGAGACCCACGATCAGATTATAGAGAATACGAAGAGTTCATCGAGTTTTCATCCGATTACGCTACCAAACGCAGTCTAATATCAAATTAACTTTGGGTAACGAATTCTAGGCCTATGTGGAGCATTACTACGGAGTTATTTCTTAAAATTTCTCTCGGCAAACTGGAGCTCCACCTGGTAAAAGTTGTCAGAATTATTTCAAATTGATTCCTAAACGGCCACAAGCCTTAGGTGATTATTTCTCCCTTCTGAACTCTCAAGAAATTGCACGTTTTCACTGAGTTATTCAAGGTTGAATTACAATTGAAAATTATTATCGAAAGTTATAGTTTTTCCGCATCTTAGTACTGAAATTAGCCTTGTTTTCTCAGTCTAAGGGCTGCAATTGGATAGAACCACCGGTCGCTAGTTGAGACTCGCCAGTTAAACAAAAGTCGGCACTTGAGGTAAGTAAGGCTATCCTTTTCGGCAAGTTATGTTCGTATTTCAAAGTAACCCTACTGTGGTCAGCTGTTATGAATAGAATTGAGATGACGCCAATGATATAGTAACCCTCGTTAGAATTAACCCTAGCTAGACTGGTTTTCCTTATGACGCTCGGGTTGTTAGAGTTATCACCTAAGTGACATACCAAGTCCTATCAGATTGAGGCCGTTAGGTCCATACTGAGTCCTATTAGATTGGGGCTGTGAGGGCCACTATGAACTCTATCAGATTGAGGCCGTAAGGGCCATAGTGAGTTCTATTAGATTGAGGTTGTGAGGGCCGTACTGAGTTCTATTAGATTGGGGTCATGAGGGCCATCCTGAGTTACCCTAGATAGAGGCTGTGAGGGCCGTATCCAGCTACAGTAATTACATTATAACCCATAGTCGAGCCAAGGCTTGGGGTCCAGTCACATAGCCCAGACAGCTCAGACACCGATACAGCTATGGAGCCTATCTGGCTCAAATATAGTTTTATAGAATGAGTAGTCCTGAGTTACAGTATGTTTACGAACCTTCAATAGCCAGATAGCCGAATGTATATTGTTTGTACTTGCCGAGGCTTATGGGGGCCGAAGTAGGTTATTCTGTGTTTTTTGTCCTTCCAGGCTTATGGGGACCCGGTTAGGTTCTTGTTTATGTATGTATACTTGTTAGTTAGATGTTTTAGATGGTGATATCATTCAAGTTAAACTCTTACCCTTCTTCATGATTACTTTAGTTTTATAAGCTTTTATTCATTTATCATTTTACTGCTTTACATATTCGGTACATATTGTACTTATGCCCATCCTTGGGGCACTTCATTACTTGCCTGTAGGTGCGGATAGACGCTGTTCGGGACCCTCTTAGTCATAAGCTGAAGTTTACAATTTGTTCAGCTCCCTTCCTCCGGAGTTGGTAGTTAGAAGAGGTTTGTTCTTTTGTTGTACAACTTATGGGTAGGTCGGGGCCCTGTCTCGATCATTATTCCACTCTTAGAGGCTTGCATGCTATATATTTACAACAATCATCTTTTGTTGTTGGCTGTGTGGGGCCTATATATGTTTTATTTCATGTGATGGCTACATGGGGCCTTGTTTAGTTGTCAGTTAGTAGCCTTGTTAGCTATAGAGTAGTTTAGTTTCCTGATTTCATTTCAGTTATAACTAGACAACATGGTGATCTTGTCGGCCCACATAGGATCCTTATTATTGTGTTATTGGTGGTTAGCTGTCTTCTTTTACAAGTGGTCTTGTCAGCCAGAGGCTATATTTACAGCCGAGATATAGCTCGTCATTTTCTTGAATTAAGTTACAGGCAAGCACCAGTAGTGCATCAGGCCAGTCAGGTGAATCTAGATCCCATTGTGGCACTAGGTTCCAGTCATGCCGCACTAGGTGGGGTGTGACATTTTACACTCTTAAAACCCTTCTAAGTGAGCTTAAAATGACGTAGTTTAGCACCAAAGAGCTTAGGAATTACATAAATACTCTTAATAAAAAATCTGGAAATTTAACACGACCAATGACCACGACCAATACCACGAGTCATCCTTTGATACCACGACTCCTGGAATCCATCTGTTACTTGCTTTCCAACATTTCTTCTATTCTCTGGTCCTATGACAGTGACTCAGTAGAATGGGTCATTACTCGACACAATGACTCATTGTGTCCTCTCATCGTCACCACTGACTCCACATGTAAAATTTATGAAACTCCCACCATGAGTCAACCAACGGATCGTACCTCCCAACCGTGGGTTGTTGGAACCATCAGTTGCCTCTAGGCTAATTTTCACTGCACGTCCTAACGAGCACTTACCATGACCCGTTGTTTCTTACAACGATTCATACCACGACTTGTACCATCCCACTCTGGAACCTCAAGGATGAACAATGACTTCAACCCATGACCTGTTACATCATCCAACGGGTCATCCTTGGACCCGTTACCACTGAGCCTCCTACTGCAGAATTTGACCATAGGCAGTTCCCACAGACCGTTACACCTTCTAACAACTCATACCATGAGTCGTTCTGAGTCAAATCTCAGATTTTCTATTGCTTCTCACTTCAAATTCCCGAGTCTAATCTTAGTCACTTCTGGGGTGTTATAGATCAGCTAACATTCCTTGTGTGATTCGACCCCGACACCCATCAAGTTATTTATTTTGATACAATGACCATTTACGCTCTTTCGTAAATAAGGGTGTGGTTTGGATGTTATCTTCGAACCATGAAAAAGGTGTGATATCACTCATGGGTGGCCCATACGGGCATGGGAGACACTCTCGTGGAAGACCCCATCATGGCTACATTGGGACATAGTTTTGAGACCTAGGTACGCTGGAAGCCCGGTCTACTCGGTGTTAAATATTACTTTCAAAATATTTATAGTTCTCATATCATAATCATGAAACATACTTGAAGTACATGGGCTAGTTGAGATCATGAGATTCATAAACATTCTTGAGATACCTGAACTAGCTAGAAAATAAGCCCGTGAGTCGGCCATGATCATAAAATTAATATTCATAAAAGCTATGCATACTTGAGGAAATAATCATACTCTAAAATTAAGGGTTCTTGTGAAAATCATGCATTATAATCATAAAAAATAATTTAACTCGTCATACTTGAAATCATGGATTCATAAGCTTAAAATTTATAAATTATGCATAACAGGGCATAAACTTGGAATTGTGAATTCGTGAGTAAATTGAGATTGAAACTTGCCCTAATAGCCATAAAACATCAATTGAAACATGAGAGAATTAAACCCATAAAGATAGCATGGAGAATTTCATGAAAATTAGGTAAAACCCTGGAATATCAACACAACATGATTGGAGTCTTAAAATCATAGATTTGGAATGAAATTGGCATGAGGGTGGAAGAATTCCTCCATTCATGACCTACATACCTGGGCTTGATGAATTTGTAACTTTACTTGAAGACCCAAAAGGATTCAGAAGAAGGTGATGAAGAACCCTAGGTAGCCTTAAGAAATTTGGAGTGTTAGGAGTAGAATGAGCTTAAGATGAGTAAGACCCTCTAAAACCCTTCTTTTTTATGCTCAAAATGAATTAGTTTAGGAGTTAGGAACTTAGGAAATTATGAAAACACCCTTAATGATCCGATAGGAATTTAACATTACCAGACCGAATGACTCACCAAACAAATTGTTAGGTCACTCAACGAGTCGTTGGATGGCATCTGTTACCACTGAAAAATTTCCAACTTTTTGAGCTAAACTTGATGCCTCGACTTAAAGATTCGTCATCACACTTAACAGATTGCTTCACCACTCATTATGACTCTCTGAATCTCAAGGTTTTACCCATGTCTCACACTGAACGAGTCACCAAATGACTCGTTAGGTGACAAGATGACTCTTCCCTCACTCATCATGACTTTTGGAAAACACCCTCTTATCCAAATCTGCACCACTTAACGGGTCACTCAACAACCCATCAGGTCACTTGACGAGTCACTAGATGACTCACCCTATGATCTAGTGTAAATTTTCCTATTTACTCTGCTTTAGTCCTTGGGTCTGATCGTAGGGGATTTTAGGGTGTTACATTATCTCTCCCTTGAGAACGTTCATCCTCGAATGTAGATTAAGCATACTAAAAGACTAGGGAAAGAACTTCAATCCTAAAACTGAACAACCATAGCTGAAAACTGACGGAGTGACCGACTCCGGACTGATTTACATAACTGAACTAAATTCATGAAACCTACATGCACGTCATAACATGAAAGGAGCTGAGAGACATGAACTTGACATGAAGTTGAATAGACTACTAAGGAGGAAATTGGTACCTCATAATAGAACTAAGACTGATGGGAAAAGATGCAGATATCTAGCCATCATATCTTCTTTGGATTCCCATGTAGCTCCCTTAACAAGTTGATTTCTCCACAAAACTTTCACTTAAGCTACTTTCTTATTCCTTAAATTTCGAACCTGATGATCAAGGATCTCAACCGAAACCTCCTTATAAGTAAGGCTATCCATCACCCCAATGCTTTCTATCGGAACAACTAAAGCTGGATCGCCAATGCACTTTCTCAAGAAAGATACATGGAACACCAGATGCACCAAAGCTAACTCACCAGTAGCTCCAATATGCCACCTTGCCAAGATGGCTCAGAATCCTATAGGGACAAATATATCGGGGACTAAGTTTCCCTTTCTTACCGAACCTCATAATTTCCTTCATAGGAGACACCTTTAGAAATACCCAATCATCGACTTCAAACTTAAGCTCTCTCCTCCTAACATCTGCATAAGATTTCTGATGACTTTGAGTTGTTTTTAGCCTCTCTCTAATAAGATGAACTTTATCCATAGCCTCATGAACTAAATATGGCCTTATCAACATAGCCTCACCTACCTTGCACCATCCAATAGGTGACCTACATCTCCGCCCATAAAAACCTCAAATGGAGCCATCTTAATGCTGGAGTGATAGTTGTTATTGTAGGCAAACTCAATGAGTGGCATGTGATCATCCCAACTACCCTTGAAATAAATCACACAAGCTCTCAACATGTCCTCAAGAGTATAAATTATTCGCTCGACCTGACCATCTGTCTGCGGGTGAAAAGTTATGCTAAGCTTCACCTGAGTACCAAGTCCCTTCTAAACGACGTCCAAAATTGAGAGATGAATTGAGTACACCTATCTGAGATGATGGAAAAAGAAAATCCATGCAACCAAACCAACTCCCTAATGTACAATCTCGCATAATCCTCAGCTAAATCGATAGTTTTGACCTGTAGGAAATAGGCTAATTTGGTCAACCTGTCCACAATCACCCATATAGAGTGATACTATCAGCGTATACGAGGCAGTCCTGTAATGAAATCCATATTAATTTCGTCTCACTTCCAAGTAGAAATGCATATATCCTGAAGCATACCTCCAGGACTTTGATGCTCAACCTTCACCTGTTGGCAATTGGGACACTTAGTGAAAAATACTGCCATGTCCTTCTTCATGCCATTCCACCAATAGACTTCCCATAGATTATGTTACATATTTGTGGCACCTAGATTGATAGAGTACCAAGAGCCATGAGCCTCCCTTAACATATGCTCTCTCAAGTCATCTACAGCCGGCACACACAATCAACCCTGATATCATATTACACAATCTCCCCTTTGGAGAAAACCTCCACTTTCTGATTCCAAACCGCTTCCTTCAACTTCACTAGGATAGGATCCTCATCTTGTCTAGCTTTGACTTCCATTACCAATGAAGATTCTGACCTATTCTGAATGATAATACCACCATCCGTCGAATCTATAATGCGAACCCCTAAACAAGAAAGCCTATGGACATCCTTCACCAACTCCTTTCTCCCATTCTTGATATACGACACACTCTCCATGGACAACCTACTAAGAGAAACCTCCACTACGTTGGCCTTGCCCGGATGATAATAAACACTCATTTCATAGTCCTTAAGAAGCTCTAGCCACCTCCTTTCCCGCAAATTCAAGTCCTTCTGAGTAAAAATGTACTGAATGCTCTTGTAGTCTGTGAACACATCCATATAGACCTCATACAAATAGTGCCTCCAAATCTTCAAGGCAAACACCATAGCTGCCAATTCTACGTCACCCGTCAGATAATTTTTCTCATGAGTCTTAAGCTATCTAGAGGCATACGCAATGACCTTACCATACTGCATCAACAAACAACCGAGACCAACCCTAGAAGCATTACAATATACAACGAAACCATCTATGCCCTCCAGCAGGGTCAGTACTGGAGCCGAAATGAGTCGAGTCTTTAACACCTAAAAAATTTTCTCACAAGCGTCCGACCACTAAAATTTAGCCTTCTGCTGGATCAACTTAGTCAATATTGTGTCAATGGATGAAAATCCCTCTACAAACCTCTTGTAGTAGCCAGCTAAACCCAAAAAGCTCCTAATATCTGTAGGACTAACAAGTTTAGGCTAATTTTCACAACTTCTATCTTTTGAGAACCTTCACACCCTCACTATACACCACATGACCTAAGAATGCTACTATGTTTAGCCAAAACTCACACATGCTGAATTTAGCAAACAACCGGTGATCCTTGAGAGTTTACAAAACAATCCACAAATGAGCGCCATGATCCTCCTCGCTCGAGAGTATATGAGGATATCTTCTATGAATACTATCATGAACATATCCAAATACTGCTTGAACACCCTGTTATTCAAGTCCATAAAAGTGATAGGAGCATTCCTTAGTCTAAAATACATAACTATGAACTCATAGTGACTATATCGAGTCCTAAAGGTCGTCTTCGGAATGTGTCTCTCCCTTACTCTGAGCTGGTTATAGCAGGATCTGAGGTCTATCTTTGAAAAGCATTAAGCACCCTAAAGCTTGTCAAATTGATCATCAATCCTAGGGAGGGGATACTTATTCTTGATTGCCACATTGTTCAACTGCCAATAAGCAATGCACATCCAAAGGAAACCATCTTTCTTCCGAACAAAGAGAATTGGGGAACCCCATGAGGACTTACTAGTCCTGACGAAACTCTTATCTAAGAGATCTTTCAACTGCTCTTTCAACTCCTTTAGCTCGGCTGGAGCCATTCTGTAAGCAGGAATGGATATGGGTTGTGTATCACAGAGAAGATCGATACCAAAGTCAATCTACCACTCGGGAGGGACTCCTAGTAGATCATTTGGAAATACCTCCAGATACTCACATACAACAGAAACTGACTGAAGAGTCGGGGTTTCGAATGTAGAATCTTTGACCCGAACTAGATGATATATATAACCCTTAGAGATCATCTTCCTGGCCTTGAGGTAGGAAACAAAGTGACCTATAGGACACAACTAAACTACCCTTCCACTCTAGGACTGGTTCACCCAAAAATTAGAACTCTATTGTATGGGTTCTACAATCGACTGAAGCATAACAAACAGTAACCAATCCATACCGAATATAACATCGAAATTAGTCATATCTAACTCCATTAAGTCAGCTGACGTGACTTTCTGAAGAATCATGATTGGGAAATTTCTGTATACTCGTCAAGCTAAAATTGATTCACTAACAGGAGTAGAGACTGAGAAGGGTTCTGACAGAATTTTGGGACTAACTCTGAAACTAACAGCAACATAAGGAGTCACAAAGGATAAGGTAGCCCCTAGATCTAACAGTGCATACACATTAAGATGGAATACTCATAATTTACCAATGACCACATCGGGAGAGACCTTCTACTCCTGTCGATATGATAGTGCGTAGAACCTGTTCTGGCGCTGGCTACCACCTGTACAAGAAGATGCATGCTATTAAAATGGGTGGGCTGTGGGGAACTGCTGAATTGGTGGTTGGTGTGTGGACCCCACCATTGCCCCATTTGGCTGAAGGGAAATCCCTAAGTCTGTGTTAGGGTCTTCCATACCCGAAATAAGCATCTAAGCCAACTAAGCATCACCTAGATGGTTCTTACCACACTTCGCACAGGCTAGCAAAGTGCGCTGCCCTGCCATGTTCCACTTTCCACTAGAGCCTGATGCTCTACCCCTATGGTCATATCAAGGTTTGAACGGTATATTAGCTGATGATGGTGTTGGAGCCGATGACCTCTGGAGGGACTGAGGGCGATGTCCACCACTAGGTCTCTGCTTGAACTGGTCATAGCTCCTTGTCCTGGCCCTTTTGTTCTCTCTCTCCTTCTTCTTCATTTGCTCCACCTCTATCTGATGGGAATATATGATCAGTTGAGAGATGTCTATACCATTAATCAACATGGTGGTCCTGCACTTCTTGACCAATGAATCTCCCACCTTATTCATAAACCTTCTCCCACGAGCCCTCGGGTCATCCACCATCTCTAATGCATACTTGGAAAACCGGGTAAACTCTAAGGCATATCCTAGACAGTCATGTTGTTCTGCTTCAGATTGATGAACTCGATTGCCTTTGCCTCCCTGAAAAGAAAGAATCTATCTAAGAAAGCGGTAACAAACTCATCCTAACCAACGGGAACCGCACCAACTCCCCCCTGCTCATTCCACTACCGGAACCATATATAAGCAACCCCCTTCAGCTGATAGGAGGCTAAGTCGTCACTCTCCTCTCCAGTCATCTCCGTAATCTGAGTGATCTTCTGAACCTCCTCTATGAACTCATGTGGGTTCTCATCCACCTTGGACCCAAAAAACTCAGGTGGGTTGATCCTTAGGAAGTCTCGCACCGTAACCGCTGTCGCATACCCATTCTAGTTCACATGAGCCACAACCTGCTAATTAACCTGGGCGGTCATGGCCTATGCTAGCATCTGAAATGCTGCCCTGAACTCGGCATGAGTGACCTGCTCTGATAAAGGCTGAACTGGGCTGGTGAGGCTGGCTGATGCCCATCTCCATTGCCATTTCCATGGCCATTGTCGTTGCCATTTCTTTTTCCATTGACTTAGTGTGGAGGCATATATCTGCGAACGCGTATAACAAGTTAGATGAATAGAGAGATATACTTCATTGCACGATACAACTCATAAAATAAGGGAACTTTCCTAAAATATCTCATATCCTCTTCCCCATAAGTGTGGCGCACTTCAAACCTATGGAAAATACTCTACTTAACATAGCTTTCAGATACCCTAGGACACACTAAACCTTCACTTTGATACAAAGTTTTTCATGACTCAAGCTGAGACCTCAGATTGAGACACGATATCTAAAACCACGAATGGCTCCAAGCTAACGCATGGAACATACATCGCTTGACTTAAGAACATACTCAAAAGGGAAATAAAATATAAGAATGGATATGCGGAATTTCGTATAACATAAAGCATGAGTAAGAATGACAGTATCACATTGCTGAGTAATTTAATACATAACTGTCTTAAAAGCCTCTAGTCATAAGATGAGATGATGGGACAACACCCCCACCTAGCTCGCTAAGTCTAAAACTAAAATAATACTTTACAATATAAACCGATAGACGTCATCGAATGATGAGGACTCACCAAGACTGGGAACTGAGCTAGTCTGAGTGGGGATGAGCTAATGACAAGACTGAGATGGATCGCCCGAACCTATATCATGAAATGATATTGTTACACCCCGTAAATTCTCGACATATAGATGGCCTATTCGCATGTTGGTTAAGAGCTTTTGAATGCCATACATGCTAGGAAAAGGCCCGGGGAAAGACCGGATAAGAGATTCGTCGAACCATCACGGAAGGAGCCGGGGCAGAGCCCCTCTGCGATGGCAACGTGCCACAGAGGGAGGGCCTCCGCGTTGGCTCCGTGTCATGGAGGCCCTATCCAGGCCCAAGTATATAAACCTCCAACTTCGGTTTTAAAGTTATATTTCATAAATTTTCCAGAAAAGTCGAGAGAAAACAGAGGGGGCGAAGGTTCTTTGATAATTTTCGTCTGATTACGTTGTCAAACGCGGTCCAAACTCAAATTAACTCCAGGTACCGAGGTATTAAGCAGTAAGGAGCATTCCTACGGATTTAGTTTAGTGAAATTCAGCCGGCGAATCGTCGTGCTACCGAACTAAGGTAAGTGGAGTTGCTCCAAATTAGTGTCAATATACTCCTATCCCTAAAGTGAGTATTTCTCCCTTCTGGACTCTCGAGAAATAGCGAGTTTTTGACCGTTTTTTGATAAGCCAAAGTTTGGGCTATATATATATTGAAAGTGATATTTTCTTCCAGAATATTAGCGTATTTAGTTCTAATTGATATATATATGAATGCAGTTGGGAGAAATAGCAGAAATACTGGCCGAACCACGCCAGTTAGTCAGAAACTTCGAAGCGAAGGTATGTAAAGCTAATTCCTTCGGCAAGTTAGTAATCCAGTACGGTAGATAGCGTGATGTATAGAAGAAAGAACTCAGAAGTCGAGAATTGAGTCCAGTTTGAATTTAGAAAGCATGTTTTATGATATTATGATATATATTCAGAGTAAAAGTTAGTAAAGCAATATCAGACAGTCAAATGATATCTCAGTTACAGTATAATCAGACAGTCAGATGATATCTCAGTTACAGTATAATCAAACAGTCAGATAATATCTCAGATACAGCACAGTCAGTATGAGAATCAGTATAACACAGAAAAGAGTTCAGAATGAGAAATCAGAGTACATATAGTATTTTCAGTTTAAACATGCTTGCTATATGTGATTATTGTTTGTTGAGACCTGTTTGTGTTATGAGGGCACCCTTTGAGCGCCCTCGCCGCCCCTGGGTTGGTAACTGTGTCGACCCACCGTGAGGGTGGGGATACGCCACTCCAAGGAGTGGTATGTCGTCCGCAGTAGGACGAAGATGGGATGGAGCATTCCCCATATCAGGTTGATCAGCATAGCAGTATAGCTTACCCTGTTGTGCGCTTGCGCCCAGGGGGCAGATTACAGATACAGATACAGATACAGATTACAGTTTACAGTACAGGAGTCCTCCGGGCTCAGACACAATTATTTATATCAGAGGCCATAGCCCGAGCTGGAGACTCAGGGGGCCGGTAGGGGTGCTCGTAGTTAGTAGACGAGTGGAGTGATTTATTTTTGGATGGTTTTGTCCCGGGTAGGGGTATATAGATTGTGTGTTGGTTGGCACCTTCCGGCTTATGGGGCTGGTATAGGTTCTTGTGTGTTATATATATAAGTATATACATGATATCTATTAGTTGATAGACAGCAGGTCGCCATGACGACATATATAATTCTACCTTACCTTCAGTACAAATAATCCTAATCTAGATCCTGCTAGTTTAGACAGGTTTAGATACTTCCTGCTATTCAGAATTTACTTGCATTGTTGTTTATATTAAGTTATGTTTAGTTTTCTTTGCATACTCGGTACCAGTGGTACTGACGCCCATTTGGGGCGCTGCATTACTTGCCTGCAGGTACTCATAGACGAGGAGCCGATCCCTCGTGATCCTAGCCAGCACAGAGTCATCAGCTCCTATCTTCCGGAGCTTGATATTCAGAGGTTTACATCATTTTCTTTTGTTGTATAGTACAGGTAGGTTGGGGCCCTGTCCGACCATCTTATCAGTATTCCTAAAGGCTTGTAGTCTGTATATATTTCCCTGTGGTTAGTTGTGCCGGTCGTGTGGGGCCGTGCATATGTTTAGTTGTTTATGTTGGCCGTGTGAGGCCTTATCCAGTCAGTAGTGGTGACCTTGCCGGTCACGTAGTTGTTCAACATTTGTTATATTGATTTAGAGTTAACTAAACAGCATGGTGACCTTGTCGGCCCGCATAGGTTTCCCTATATGAGTATGATTCTGGTTAGCTGATATTACAGTACAGGTGGCTATAGGTCCAGTCGGTTGGAGGCTGTATTTACAGCCGTTATATAGCCCATTGATTCCGTGGATCTGAGTTAGAGCTAGCCAGGCACCAGAAATGCTTAGGCTTAGTAGTCTAGCAGTTCAGGTCCTAATAGGGAACCAGGTGCCAGTCATACCCCCCAAGGCGGGGCGTGACAGATATAACATAGAGTATGCAATCAGTACTTGAAATGTACTGAGTATTTAAGACAAGTAAAATATGCTAGTAAACAAATAGTTTGAAATTATAAATGTAAATTAAGATAGAACATGAGAGTACAGACATCATGCTAAACACAATACTCTTGAAGTGTTCGTGTTCATGAGACTTTCGTCATGAGCTGAAGATAATGACCCAAGGTTTAGAAATAGAGGTTATTAGTCTTTCATGCTTGAAATAATAAGTGAAAACTCATAAACTTATCAACAGGTAAAATACACTATAAAACATAATTATAAATCATGAATATAAGTAACTGAAACATGAGGAACAACGGTAGATTTTTATAACCGACATACCCCACATAAGCATACATGGAGCCCGACCTATAAGACCCCAATGAGGATGGTGTTCATGCCTTTCCAAGGGAAGAATCATGAAAAAGTCGTCATATCACTCATGGATGGTCCATATGATCATAGAAGACACTCACGTTGAGGACCCCATCATGGCTATGTTGGCACGTAGTTCTAAAACCTGAGTATGCTGGAACCCCAGTCTACTCGATGTTAAATACTACTTTCAAAATATATATAGTGCTCATATCATAATCATGAAACATACTTGAAGTACATGGTCTAGTTGAGATCATGAGATTCGTAAATATGCTTGAGATATGTGAACTAGCCATAAAATAGGCTCATAAACTTGATATTCATAAAAGCCATGCACACTTGAGGAAATCATCATACTATAAAATTTATAAATTTATGAAGGGTTCTTGTGGAAATCATGCATTATGATCATAAAACATAATTTAATTCATCATACTTGAAATCATGGGCTCATAAGCTTAAATTTCATAAATCATGCATAATAGGGCATAAACTTCATAAAATTGAAATCATGAATTCATGAGTAAATTGAGAGTTAATCTTGCCCTAATAGCCACAAAATATCAATTGAAACATGAGAAGATTAAACCCATAGACATAGCATGTAGAATTTCATGAAAACTGGGTAAAACCCTAGAATATCAACCTAACATGATTGGATTCTTAAATCAAAGATTTGGAATGAAATTGAACACGAGGGTGAAAAAATTTCCCCCATTCATGACCTACATACCTGGGCTTTATGAATTTTGTAACTTGACTTGAAGAACCAAGAGGATTTGGGACGAAGGTGATGAAGAATTCTAGGTTGCCTTCAGAGGATTTGATCTTCAATTTGGAGTGTTAGGAGTAGAATGAGGTCTTAGGATAAGTAAAACCCTCTAAAAGTCATGTTTTATGCTCAAAAATGGCTTAATTTAGGAGTTAGGAACTTAAAAAATTAAGAAAATACCCTTAATAATCTAACATGAATTTAATACTGCCAGACCCAATGACTCACCAAACGAATCGCTAGGACCCTCAATAAGTTGTTGGATGCCATCAATTTCCACTGGAAAATTTTCAACTCTCTGAGCTAAACTTGACGCCTCCACTGAATGATTCATCATGGAACTTAACGGATCACTTCACCACTATTAAGACTCTCTGAATATCAAGGTTTCACCCATGTATAACACTGAATGAGTCACCTAACGACTCGTCAAGTGATAGGACAACTCATTGCCTCACTTGTCATGACTTCTGGAAAATACCCTCTTATCCAACTCTGCACCACTTAATGGGTCACTCAACAACCCGTCAGGTCACTTGACGAGTCACTGGATGACTCGTCCTGTGATCTGATGCAGATTTCCTATTTTCTCCACTCGGGTCTAATCTTATTAGCTTTTGGGGTGTTACAATTAGTTTTTTATTACTTTTTTAGCTTTGGGTACTCCAGGAATAGTTTTTGGCCATGGTTCTTTCCCAAGAGGCTTACTTTCTATTGAATTTTATATAATAATGTAGTTAAAGTGTTGTAATGTATGGGCCCAATAATAAATTGTTAGGCGACATTCTTAAGGGTACCAGCTTACTTATCAAGTCGTCTTTGGTTGAGAAAAATATTTTGACTTAGGTGGTGGTGGCAATTGTGTTTCTAACATGCTTGTATTGATTTTTGAAAATAATGCCTCCTCTCAAAAAAAAAATTCATAGTTATTCGATATTGACTTGTGTACCTCATCTTTTGACATATAATTGTGGCAATGTGTTCCTAGTTGAGAGTATGGTGTTTAGTCATTTTGATATCCATGTGCCATTGTGTGGAAAGGAATTTTGCTTTTTTACTTGACTTGGTCACACTCTAGAACTTGTCTTGATACTTGTGTCAAACTTAGGATTAACCATGGGTTGTAGAGATGAACTTAGGCCTTCTTTATGTTTCAAAGCCGCATTTGCCTAAATAGACCTATCGAAAGATGCATGTATCCCTAGTCTTTCCTTTTGAGCATTTGACCTTTTTTCTTGATCAACCGCAATGAATTTCAAAACTAATTCTCAAGTTGACTCTCTTTTGAGCCTATATTCCTTGACACTATGAAATTTGGGGAAAATTAATAAAAAGGTGTAAGTTGGTGGTGATAAGATGGAAAATAAACAAATAAGGCAAAGATGATTGTTTGATCATATATCAAGGTGTAATTGAGCAATGAGCTAAAAAGAAGGAAACGAAAAAAATAAAAGAGAAAAAGAGAAAAATAAAGATTGAGCTCTTGAAAATACCTTGGGGTGTGAAAAGTTTCCAAGAAGAGAGAAGGAAACAAAAGAAGGGATTAACAAAGGTAGTAGAAAAGTGATGTAGTGTTCAAGGATGGTAAATGAGTCACTAAAAATTAATTTTTTTAACCCTACTAGCCCTTTGACCATCATTACAAGCTTAAAAAAGTCTTTGTGTGATCTCAACATGGATAGCCAAAATAAAAGAAATTAGAGTAAATAAGCAAGCATATGGTAGTTGTAACCTATCTTGTGAATTTCTTTGTCAGAGTTAAGTGGTTTTCTCTCCTCTCTTGCTCTTGTGTATCCTTGATTTTTGTATTATCATTATTTCAGATAAGACACTTTTATTGGTCTGATTATGAGGGCATGTGGATGTAAATGACTGGCATGTTTTACTGCTCAAATTTAGGTGTATGCATTTTGATATGATGTCATTAATGGAGATTGCATGCTTAGTTCTGACAGTTGTAAGAAAACTGATTTTATTGGATGGAGGGGTTGATTGGACTGAAATGTGTGTATCTGTAGCTATTTGTTAAAACCAGCCTAGTCATTGCATTTTGTGAGGCTGGGATATTAGTTTAGGTGTTAGGTTGGTTTTATCTTCTTAGTTGCTTGAGGACAAGCAAATATTTTATGGTGGGGGTGTTGATGTTTCAGGAATTTGTGACATATCTCTGCTTCATTTCATAGAGTTTTGCATGTCTTTAGGTGCTAATTTAAGTTAGAACTGACCTCATTATGCTATGTTTCAAGAACCCAAGTGAAATGAAGAAAAGAGGAGTCAAATCAAAAAATCTGCCAAAAAGTCGAAGCAGAAGATGGACCACCTCTCAGAAGGATGATCTGCATGTCCAAGTGTCCGTCAAGTCTGAAACTGATCTAGAAACCACTTTCAAGTGGTCAGCTGCTGACGGAGTGAAGGATGGACCGTCTTTCCATAAGACGGTCTGTCAACTGAAAGACGGATCATTTGACAGAAATTTGCCACAGTCAAAGGATGAAGCACCGTCTTTTCAAAAGATAGTATGCCAATCAATGGATGGACAACAACTAAGTAAGAACAGATTTTGATCTATGGAGCAAAGGATGGTTAGTCCTTTCAAGGGATGATCTATTCCTGCACACCTGGGACCCTCCGATTTTAAATTATTTAGGGTTTTTGAGGTTTAATATGAATAGATTTTTTCTTTGTTTTTCAGAAACACTTGAATAGACAACGATAGAATTTTTTACATTCAACAATAGTTAGAGTAGCTCTTAGATCTAGATTGTAACTTTGAAGATTTCAATTCATCAATTCAAATTTTATTCTCCAATTTACAATTTCATTGATAAAGATGTTCAATTACTTACTTTCTTCTCTACTTCTTGCAATAGGTAACTAAACACGGATTTAGGGTTGTGAACCAAATGGGTTATGAACCATAATGATCACAATTGGATAAAATTAATTGTGGACTTAAGAACAACTGATTGATTTTTGTTTTATAAATTGTGTTGATGATGAAAGTCATTCAATCCTGCCCAATTACCTTTTTGATGCTAGAAAGAGTCAATTTAGGTAGGGTTAGCATCAATCAATAATAACTCAAGACTGTAACCCTTGTTTATGGATTCACCTAGACATAGGATGAATTTCAATTGGCAATAAGCGAATGGGTAGAAGGAAGTTCTCTTCAATTTAATATAATTGAAGTAGATTAACAAATTGAAGTAGATTAACACCGTTGGTGCTATTGAAACATACCCATTGGTTGCCTAAGTAATTTTTTGTATGTTCATCTATAGCTCACTCTCAATTTGCCCATATTGGGTGACAAAATTGGGGTCGCATTCCTAGTACTTCTCATTAATTGATTTCACCCTGAAGTAATTTACACTTCTTAGCTATAGATAAATTTCTCCTAAATCTTTTTTTGAATAGTCTCTGAATTCTCAAATCTAAGTTGATGAGTGTTAGATAATTTGGGTCTAACGTAGTTTCTGTGGATTCGACCCTGACTCTCACTTGGGTACTATATTTGCATCGACCATTTACACTTTAAGAAATTAGAGTGGATTTGAGCGGTGATCACAAAACACCAAACATTAATAACATAGTTGTCCATAGAATTTCTCAAATGGATTATCACCCAAAACGTATCCAATCAGTTTGAGCTCCAGTTTTACTCTTGTTCCCTTATATCTTTGTCAACTACGCTGACTACCATTTTATATTACACAGAATAGAAGGATTGTAGAAAAGAGGTTTTCCCATCTAAGAATTTCAATTATGGATGAATATCTTGACCTCTGGTGGGGATACATCTTTAGTAGTTTTCATAATTGGAGTTGTGTGTGATAAAGTCCCAATTAGAGAATTAGAGTCTTCGAGGCGTGTGGAAGCCCACTTGTTCTTTTATTTTTTGAGCTTTAGCAATTGGTGGTAAGTCCAGTGAGTTAATTTTCATCATTTTTGACCACCTCGACTCCCTATTAAATAACCTAAACTAGGTAGGGAGGAAACTTTCAAATGTCAATGGTTGAAAACGATGTTGAATTCCACTAGCAAGAGTCACTAAAGCAATCATAGCTTGGGTCTGTCGTTCAGCCATCTATTTAGGTTTTAGTGTAGTAGCATGTATACGAGTCAAAAATTGGTGTAGGCCCTTTAATGGCATCAAGTGACTATGCATGAATAGAGAATTGGGCGATTTAGAAACTGTTGAGACAAATAAGAGAACAACACGTAAAACAACAAATAAAAATTGATCTTTATTATTATAAATAAAATTATTGAATAATTTGAATAAATTCCTAAATTTGAAACTCCTTGTTTTCTATTAAACAGACATTTCTACTAATCAAAATAAGTATATTTATAAAGCCAATTAAATGCAGACCATCTGCTTTCAAAGATTAAAAAAACTCAAGGAGCTATTGGCTTAAGTACTAGGTAACAATATATGGTGTGCAATATAGATTGCCGGTTAGCTATGGAACTGCACCTGATGTGAATATGCGATTCTATTTCTCGAAAAGTCTTCTCAGCATCAAGTTTGCCTCTCTAAAATATGATAGAGTTCCTCTCATGTCAGATGCAGTAGATCAGCATGGAAAAAGAACAACATGTAATGGATGCATTCTAAGATTTTCTTTTTGTCAGTCTATATATCCAATCCAATTCCTTCTGCTAGGTTCCAACACTTCTACTATGACCATACCACTAGTGCACTCTAAACCATAGATTTCAGGTAGGGAGACATGTAAAAAACAAGTGGTCAAAAGTCTCCTCATCCCTATCACAGAAGGCATAGTCCAAGGGCACTTGGACCCCAACTTTTGGAGGTTTTGAGGTTAAATTTAAACCTTAGATATATTTGAGGTTTCAAAATAATACTCTTTCAAGGTGCTTATGGTATTAAGGCGGCAATGAATATAAGCTTTTTTAAATCTAAACACAACCACCCTATTGTATCATTCTTAGTCTTTGTTGGGGGGTACCTTAAAGTGAGTTCAAATTCAATAGAGTGTCTCTGTTGTGTATAATCTTCCTTCACCACTCAGGTTGCAATCTTAGGTATGGTTATGATTTCCATCTCTCTTTGTATTATGTATAAATAGTGTATCTACTTAATCCGTAGAGAATCGGTTTTTCATAAAGATGGCATATAGTTATTTCATAACAAAAGTTTCGTTCGACATACAAAGTTTAGCACACCTAAACCACCAACTGCTCTAGGTTGGCATACTTTATCCCCATGACACTAATGCCTTTTTGGACATTACATGAGATCTAGTCCATATAAAAGTCTTATAGATAGATTCAGTTAGTCTAATAACTCTCTTAAGGAGGAGAAATATTTATTCCCAATAAATCTACATACTAAAGAGTACAAACTTAATAAGTTGGAGCCTGCCAGAGTAGGATAATATTCTAGCTGACCAGCAACTCACTCTTAATGTAATCTTCTCTACTAGGGGAAGATATTGGATAATAGATTGTTTCTTTGTGGACAACGACCTCCTAGATTTACACAACCCAATTTACCAGACCGTGTAGCCACCTCTCGACACTAATCCAACAGGAGAACTCCTTACCATCTCTACTTTTTAAAACACAATTTAATCAAGAGAAACACATCTATAAATAAAAGTTATCAACTAAGTCTTCGAAAATCATTTTACATTTACAATGTTTAACAAAACTTCCTAAGGACCTAGTTTAGACTTGTATAAGAGCTTTTAGTCAAAGTTAAGATAAATAAAGATATAGCTTCGCTTGAGGAAGAGAAGTGCAGAAGCTAATGCTGAATACTGCCACTTCAATAATGGAACTCCAACAACTTGTAACAACCTACATCCCACAAATGGTATAGCAAGAGTAGTATCAGTACACGACACGTACTAATAAGCATCATCGATCGACTAAGATTAGTTCACGCAAAATTATAAAATCAACAACATCAATAAATAAATCCATGCGATCAACTTTATGCCACTTAGTCATATCCTACTATATTACCTTAAGAGTTCATAAAAGATTAAAAATATTTTTACCGTTTCTAAGGACTATAGCTATAAGCTCTATACATTCATTTTCACTTCAGATAATTACACAAATTTCACCCACAATTACTACCTGCCTAGCATCATCGTAGTTGCACATACCCATTACCGGTTACCTAACACTTTAACCATAATGAGACATATCATTCTTGACACCTATCATTTCCAACAGAGATATTATGTCACGATCCGAGTCTGCACCCTGGACGCGACACGGTGCCTAGAACCACGAATAGCTTCAGGCTAACCCATGGCATAGCATATCTCTGAAATGACTGAACTACTGTAAGATAATCTTAAGCAGAACCTGCTTTATACAAGAAAATATTTTTATAAGTAAAAGAACATCTGATAAGATATTGAAGCTTCAGAAACATCAAGAGCTATAGCTGAAACTAATTCACTTTGTCTGAAAGCCTTCTAAGAAATATGGTGACTTTCTAGGACAAGCCCCCAACTAACTCTAAAATCTTAAAACTGAAACCATACTACTAAAATAGAAAAAATTCTCTGGAATTTGGGAGTTAAGGACTCACCACTAGATATATTGCCGGACAGAATTTGATGGAGACTAACCACGCTGCTAAGCCTGAGTGTCTGAGCCTATATCATAAAACGATATAACATAGGTAGTATGTATCAGTACTTTAAATATATTGAGTATATGAAGTTATACGGTTTTAAACATAATCATGCTGATAAGAAAGTATAAGTGAAACCACTGAAACAATGTAGAATGACCCTGTTTGAAAACATAAATGCTGTAAATAGACTGACATTTGAAAATAATGTAAAGCTAGTAAAAATTGATTAAGGGTCATAAACATATCCTGAAATTTGGTTCTGGACCATACTGAACTGTGGGAGTACCTTTTAACTCACATATAACCACGTGAGCTAGAAGTTGAGTTTGATGTGTACGCCCCATTGATCGGACCCTGCCTGGGTATAAAGACATGGATGTGTGGTCACTAAACTGATATCCATTCGGGCTAAGGACCTACGGTTGTACATAATTTTGGAAACCTAGGCGCACTAGAACCCCAATCCACTTGGTGCTAAGTACTACCCCCAACAAAGTTTCTAAATAAATCTAACTGAATTGATTAACTCGAAAATTAGAGTGCT
Organism: Datura wrightii; assembly: GCA_035772735.1. Classification (NCBI taxonomy): domain Eukaryota; kingdom Viridiplantae; phylum Streptophyta; class Magnoliopsida; order Solanales; family Solanaceae; genus Datura; species Datura wrightii. Next base: position 25,135,053 of record JASDFA010000027.1, on the reverse strand, counting down.
AAGGTTAACCCAAAACTACTTATCTGAAAGTGTTCTAAGATCCTAAAGAACCTGACAAATGAATTTACTGAAAAGTATTGATAAACTGACCTTTCTGGAAAATACTAAGTATAGTCAAAATCTGAAAATGATAACTTTAGTTAAAATATACATAAAGAAAATTATGCTCAGATAATAACTAATATAAATATAGCAATTTAGACTAGTCTTTAACTCTGCAAGGTTCAACCTAAGAATCATGATAAAACTAGGGTTAGAAATGAATACATATAATTGAATTCAATACATGAGTTTCATATAATATTAGTCACGGAAAACTAGAGGATTTATTAAAATGCAAGGAAAATCATAATTTGTCTGGAAATCCTAATTCATGATTTTTATAGGGCTAAAATGATGAGAGTTTCTGAAAATACTTGGGTCACAAGGGTGAAAGAAATATCCTTGCTAAATCTCCACATACCTGAAGAAGAAATCCCTTAGAAAAAGCTTGAGGTTTCTAAGAAGAAGCAGGAGCCCTAGTTTTTGTCTAGAAGAGCTTGTTTGAGTTCTTACAGTGACTTCTTGAATTTTAGGAGAGAATGAGAGGAAAATAATGACGAACCCCCTATTAGTCCCACTCTAAAATATCCCCCTACGACGTAGTTTAGAAGTTAGGAACTTAGGATTTTACAAAAATTTCCTTGGATAACCGTTTCAAAAATCTGCCCATCCACTAGTACAACCCAACCTACAAGTTGTACTAAGATCATACTATTTGTACTGACACTCGTGGCTAGGGACCCTGCCCTGATCCATTCTCTGAAATTCATCCCACTGGAGCCTACCATGATCCGTACAATCATACCAGGGGTCATACCATGGTTCGTGGCTTCCCAAAATTTCCTGAACACTTCTCTAAAACTCATCTCACAACTGGTTAGTATAATCCGTACCATGGTGGTACGAATCATGACATGCAGTCGTGGTTTCCTTACTGCCTCCTGTAAAACTCCCTAAACCCATATCATGAATCATGGTATGACTCGTACTACCCTAGTATGACTCATATGAATCAGCAGCAGTTTACTGGATAATTTATGTTATCCCTCTGAAACCTCATCTCACAAGTCTTAGTACGACCCGTACCACCTCATTATGAGTCATACTATGACTCGTACTAAGGCTTTTTCCCATTTTTCTGCATGGTAAAATTTTAAATCTAAGGTCTAGCCTTAGAAATTTTTGGATTGTTACACATCACCCTCAATCAAGACCGACCCAGCGACAAAAGGTGTAAATAACATGTAAACATCAAACCCTCCAAGGATTAATAGTAAATAGCAATCAAATAATTAATTCATACTTATACCAATCATATCAATCAATACTGGACATGTAAATCCCCGAACAAACATAAAAGTCATCAACAGACAAGGCAAGCATAATGCAATCACCAAACAATCATGGAAATATGTCCATATTGAATCACAATTGTATAGCCTCTGTATCTCATAAGTCTCACTCTATAGTAAATCTGATCACATATATATACAAACATGCTAGTGAATCTTTAATCTTTCCTATCTAATCGTGACCTGCAGGAGACCCTAGATGTCTATGTATCATACTAGTGCAGTACCCGCTCCCACAGAATTGCTGGTCCGCAGGCTCACATCGGACACGAGCCACTCATATCCTTATCGGTATAGTACCCGACCAATAACACAATGGCTTGTCCATAGGCTCACATTGGATATGAGCCACTCGTATCAGAATAATGTTGTATTACTCAATTATCATCAACATATCTCAGTATATTCTTCGTTCAGCCACCACACAAGATAATAAGGACAAGTATACATTAATTATCACAAGTGCAATCCTTAATCACAATATATATATATATATATATATATATATATATATATATATATATATATATATATATTCAATAGATTTCTACAATTTAACAACTTATTCACACAAGCATGGTCATATAAAGATCCAACAATTCGACACCATTACACAATAGGTGTTCTCATTATAGAAGTACCAATTCCAGTTAAGGGTGAACCCACTCACACATAAATATTTATCCCTTTCATAATTATCATCCCACTACTAGTTTTACAAGGAAATACAACAATTACTCTAGAGAAGACACGGCTCATTGGTTTATAAATCTTTGCTATGTATCAAACACTAGTTACGTTGTCGCGTTCTTTCCTTCAAGTGCCTTTTTAGACAATTATATCCTTACAACTAGTCACTCTTTTATCCTCCCGGCTAAGACCAAAAGAGTGCAAATACTATGAAGTGTATACAACATCAAGAACACATGCAAAATAGGATTTACCAATCCCACCACCTCTTCTAAACCTTATATTCAAGTTTTATAGCCAAATTACAACATAACGAATCCACCCTTCTCAAATTAATGTGATTTGAATTATGATCATGTCTTGACGATGACACGCAATCTAGTACTCATGCATATTTTTCTACATTATTTTAGGTGACACCCAATCGAATACCATGCACGAAGACCTATTCATGTCTTCTCCCGCTAATTTCATAAGCATATATATTTTACTAATCAAAGTCTAAACTCAAAGTAAACCATAATCTTCTCGATGTCAAGCTGCTGCAGTAGCACCGGTGGGACACATTCCTTGCCCTCAATCCAGAATCCTTGATGGATTATTAGTGAGGGAAATGGTGGAACCACGTTCTTAGAGTGTATCACCTCTCCGTTCTCGAGTGAAATATCTTGAAATTTATGCTAGAGAATTTTTAGGAGGAAATACTCTTTTAGAATAGGAGTTGCTCCATAAAATAAACTTAATTAAAAAATTCTAGCTCGTGTATCTTGCTGTAGCAGTCACCCATTCACTGTAACGAGCCCACTATAGTGACAGACTAGTCACTACCACGAGACTTGCCTGACCGTGCTTATGTTATTTTAATTTTATTTTATCAATATTTGCTTACCACTTACACCTGTTATTTTGAAATTAAAAACCATTCAAATAAAAATTTTATTCTTACATTTGTATCATAGAGAATTCGATAACAATGGGACGGGTCATTACATAGATATTTGAATGGAAGAATCCTTGTGCATATTTCAATAGTTATATTATACCCTTCTTTGCATCTTGGTGAACTCCAGCAATATAGATGGAACTTTTATCTACATTTACTTGTAAACCAAATGCATTTGAGAATTTTTGAAATGTCTTATGTACTAATGTAATGGATTAATGTCAGCCCCATAAAACATAAATATCATCAAGAAAATAGATATGTACCACTCCAAGTCTTTTACATATTTGGTGGAATTATAATTCTTTTTTTTTGTGATAACTGATTCATCTCTTCTTGTAGGTGCTCCAAAACTATAACAAAAAGGTAAGGGGATATATAGGGTCCACCAGTCTTATTCCCATGCTAGCTAGGAAGGGCTTTGAAACTCTCTATTATTCAATAATGTAACGATGGTTCAGTCGTTATGGGGCAGTTAGGGTCATAGTACCATTGTTAGAGTCCCACAGTGGAAGTGAGATAATAAAACTCAAGGATGGGGAGGTTTAAAATAGAAATATGTGTACAATCTTAATAATTGATATTGTGTTCTATCTCTTTAGGGGTGACTTAGTGAATTAGACCTCTGTAAGAATTTTTTAGACTACGAGTAAATTTTTAGCACTGTTTTACAACTAGAGCACACATTCAATTTGTGTTGTGATGTCTTGATGTAACACTTGCATTTTGAAATGGAAAAGTGCTTGGTCTTATCGAGCTACTGATTAACGGGGTACTGCTGCACCGTTGGAATTTTCACTGTAGTGAGACCGTCGTAGCGGTCATAGTGCCACCATAGTGGTGGTTGGTGAGATGCCAAGTCTCGCTATAACGGGATCTTGGTCGCCATAGCGGGTTCTTTACAGCAAAGGTAGTGACTGTTGTAGTAAACAACGCAAGGCAGAATGCGTGAATAAGTCAATTATTTCAAAGTTTTCATCTCGTCATTCTAAGGCACAAACTTTGGGAGCTAGGAGCGATTTTTCCAAGGCTAGGGCATATCATCCCTTCAAGGTAAGATTTCTCCATCAACCCTTTCGTCTATCAACCCCCAAACTCCCTAGAATCATTGAGAGGTCATCAATGGTAGAATGATTATTATAACCCTTGAACTATAAAAGTTAGTGCAAATTGAATGGGTATTGATGGTTATCTGATTCCTAGGCTTCTAAGTTGTAAATTCACTTCTTAAGATGAGATTGAATATTTTAGTTCATTATTGTGAATATTTGAGACCTAGAATTCAATAAAGATGAGACCTTTAGCATAAAAACTACTTTAAAGGGGGTCAAAGGAGTAGAAACTCCATGAACTAAGATGATATGATCATTGTGGAGTAAGACTATGAAAAAATAATTTATAGGTAATGAATTGAACCTTGCTAATGAGTAGAATTAGATGGATTTGAATCTCCGAGCCTATTAATTAAATAGTATATATTTAATTACTTTTATGTGTTTGTTCTAAACTTTGAGCATTACGAGACATTGAGGAAAGAAAAGGCTCACGTGGAGTAGCTTGCTTATTCGAATTCTTTGGTTAAGGTAAGTTACAGTGTATTTGGAGTTAGACTTTACTTAGTTCCTCATATGTATTATGAATTGATAAGCATGCTTGATTTGTCTTCTGACATAGTTTGTGATTGAGATTTGAGACTTGACAATGACATGTGAATAAGTTATGAAACTGTTTAAGTCTATAAATATAGTTCATGATTTTGATGTGCACTTGTCATAATCAATGTGTACTGTGATTGTTGTCTTGTGTGATAATTGAATGGGGAGCATACTAGGATGTGTTTTCAATGATTGAATATTACATTAGCTTTTTATATGAGTTTCTCGTGTCCGGGGTGAGCTTCCGAACGAGTGATTGTGTGATGATCAAATTAATGGTGAGTGGCTCGAGCCCGAGATGAGATTCCAAATGAGAAAATATGATATAAATGGCTCGAGTCCGAGGTGAGTATCTGGATGAGTAGTTGTGTGTGAGTAGTGTAAAATATTGGACTTTGGAATAGCTTGATGAAGGAAAATAACTGAAATTACAGGTCTGGTGCAGGGAATGACGGCATTACTGACGGACCATCATGCCACTAACGACGCAAGTGACGGTCGTCAGGAAGGCGATGGACTGTCACTAGTGATGTTTAGGTTTGACAGCATTGCTAATGGCCCATCATGAACCTGACAGTGCTAGTGATGCCGTCAGAGTAATGATGGACTGTCTGTTAAGCCGTCGGAGGAAAATTTTTTGGACTCTGGGGTGACGGCAGACCTAAGGAATCGTTGGAGTCATGACGGCCCATCACTTGTACCGTCAGAAGGAGATCATGGGCGACTTCACTGGTTTAGGGTGAAAGCACAAATTACAGATCATTACTAGTCTGACGGACCGTCATGGGTACTGTCGGTGTGCCTAATTATGGAAATTCTGCTCGATTCTCACGGGCAATTTTGTAATCTCTCATGCTTTTAACTCCTATACTATGTCACCTTAATCCCTGTAATAGGTGTATTAAGGGAGTTTAACCCATTCTAATTTATTCAACTTCCATGCATGCAAGTTTAGAGGTTTCCATTGAAGATCAAGCCTAGAATCCTCCAATTATCCTCCAAATCTCTTCGACTTTCAAAGTCAAGTTGATAATCAGTTTACCAAGCATGTATTTAGGGTTATGAATGATAGTTTCCTTTCACTCTCATGCCCATATTCCTCCTCAAGTTCGTGAATTCAACTCTTAAATCAAGTTTATGATCCTATGGGATTTTAACCCAAATTTATGAAGTTCTCTATGATATATCTATGAGTCAATTCTCTTCATATTTCAAAGCATGTTTTAAGATTCATGGGCAGATTTCATGTACTAATTGATTATAAATTCATGATTTTAAGTTTTAGAAGATTATGCCCAATTATGCAAGTTCATGAAAAAGTTAGTTTATGATGGATGATTTCAAGTATAATGAAGCATGTATGTATGTATATAAATTACCCATATATGAATCTATAATTTTTACTAATGAAGTCTATTTCAAGTATGTATGATCTTTAGATTTTGGGTAATCCCACTCAGATTTAACATGTTTTCATGATTCAATTCAGTTTTATAAATCATCTTACCATATGGTTTTGGAGTTTATACTCCCCTATTCATCTTATGATATTTTTAGAGTCAGGACTCCCCATATTCAGATTTCAAACTATGCATGTAATTACATTAACTTTGTTGAAAAATGATGGTTTTAGCTTCGTTGAAAAATGGAGAGCACCTTACATATTTTTGGAAGCACTGTCTAGCACCGAGTAGGCTAGAGGTTCATCAAAACCTTGGGTCTCAGAACTACGTGTCAATGTAGGATTTTATACTATACTTTGGGACCTCCCTTGTGAGCATCCCCTGCCCTGAATGGGCCTTTAGCTTGATATTGATATCATGGTAGCGCCCTTAGCCCTGACAAGGCTTTGGGCGGTTTTTCCCACTTAAGTGTAATAGTTGGGATCACGTAAGCTCTATTGTGATTATGTCGGTTATATGAAGAGTATCCCATTGTTCCTCATGATCTCAGTTATACATTTTTATTAATTATGATATTATATTTTTAGCAGGTTTGACCTAATGATTAGGTTATCAGTTTTTACTTATATATTTCAGTTTCAGCTTTGGGTCATTCGATTCAGTTATGAGATCTAGTTTATCTCTATTCATGTTTTCAGATATTAGCATGTAGTCCTTACTCTCAGAATCTTATGATGTTATGATTTATGATGTACATGTTTTCAGTTTATACTTACTCAGCCTGTTTTATTTACCTTGCATACTCAGTACATTCCAAGTACTGACCGCATACTCTATGCTATATCGTTTCATGATATAGGTCCCAGCGATCAGATTCAGACGCATCATTAGTTCAGCTCTTGTTCCAGCTCAGACCCTTCTTGGGTGAGTTCTTATCCTCCAAGGACATCTATCTTTCAGTATTGTCATGTTAGTTTGGTTTAGACTTAGTTTAATGATCCGCCCAGCCGTTATAGCATACCAATTCCATAAAAACGGGTGAATTTAAATTCTTAGAAATTTGAGATATATCTCTGAGAAATGAAGGGCGCACAGAGAGTATATTCAAATGGGCTTAGCTACAATCTGGTGGATCTAAGCAGGTGTCTGCTGCAGTGGGCGATTTCTGCCATAGAGAATCCGCTGCAGTGGATGGCGCGGACTAGAAATCTGCAATCCCATTCTGAATAGGATTTTGAAAACCTAGTCCTTAAGGAGGACTTATTAAAGACACCTAAAAATAGGAAAAAGATTTTTGGGGGGGAAACAAGAGGATCCAAGAGGTGGAGATTCGACCTCCACATCTAGGGGTTCTCGAGAAAAAATAGAGAAAATGATGTAGCCCCACAATCGAGAACAATCGAGACGATAACTAGGCGCCCAAGTAGGTTATGGTTTACTCGCTTGTTCACTAGCCTTTGATTATCTAAACATACACGTGCATATGATTTATATGCTTTTAGTGAGTAGGATTGTACCTTTAACAATGTTATTGTCTATTGATCAAAATAAGTGAAAATCTAAGAACAAGCGGATTAGAAGAGGGGTGATGAAAGCCATAAATGAGGTAAATCTCTAGGGGAGATATTTAAACTAATAAATGGGTTCACGTTCTAGGGTAATCATTGAATTAAACATTGTTAAGTAGATTAACTTTCGAAAGTTATTGTCAGAATATTCCGGGGTATGAATTATGGAATTTCTTTTTTTGTATCGAAACCATGGGCGAGTAATCACGTAGACTCAATGTAGGAGATGCAATTAACGGACTGATTAATAAGTTATAACTATGTTGATCACGAATTGAAGCGAGTGATGTAGGATAGTAATCCTTTACATGATAACTTGAATGTGTTGTGGTCGGTATTATATTTTCTGGATTGATGATTATTGTCAGCATTAATGGTGACACTGTGGCAAGTTAATTGTTGATGTAATCTAGTTATGAAGTTGCTTTCATTATAGTGGGTATAAAGAAACAAAACGCAGGAGAAACTGGAATAAAGACTGGTCGCAGTACTGCCAGCAGTACCGAGACCGTTGTAGTGGTAGTAATGTCGCTGCAGCGGAGCCCAAACCAGTGAGTGGGACAAGTTGGAAGTCTTATAACGTGCTAAAATAACTGTTATTACTATTTTTTTGACATGAGGTTGATTTAAATTCATGTGATTGTACTTGGTGCGGTGAATGTGTAATTCTAATCGTTTGATGATTTATTACGTGTTGTGTTACATAATGCGACCCGAGATTGATGGGAGAATTGGCATCAAATGATTGGGTGACTGAGATGATGGATAATAAGAAAGGAAAGTCATTTATATCATGGTAAATGAGAGGCATATGGCCTAGGGTAAGGAACTCAGATGAATATGTTAATATGTTCAGATTTTGAGTAAGGTTTGGATATATGAGTGGCTCGTGCCAGAGGTGAGCATCCGGGTGAGCAGTATGACTGAGTACACAGATAGGTATGGCTAGAGGACCATGAGGTTGGGTGTACGAGTGAGCATACAGACAGGTATGACGAATGTTTCATACGGCTAGATATATAGTACATGGATTTCTAGAGTTCCCTATAGGTCATGACTGGAAGGACAAGCATAAGACCCTCTAACATGCGTGTATAGTGATATAAGAAAGGTGTGTGCCCAACATATCTCTAATAATATGATTGTGAGACAGAGATTATGTGGGTATGGTTTGATATACATATGGCTGCAGATACAGAAAGGTACTAGATATACAAGTGTGATACAGGATTTATCGACATAAATCGGGTTTGAGGTGAGAAACAAGGGTGGAATACAATATAATGGCTACCCGATCCAGGTACAATATCTTATGCCATTTTCTTGGTATGAAGCCAGGTATGTGCATGTACTTTATTGTTGGGGAAATTGACTCCCTCGTATTGTTTTGGTGACTTTTGTGTGTACTTGAGTTAATAATTCGTAATTGCATTTGAATGTCTTGTGTTAACTGATTTTTGTGGGCTATGGATGATAGCATGATGGTTTTGAACGAAAGATAGTGTAGCCTCATGAGATAGCAAGTTGACCTTATTATTTGATATACTTTGCTAAGAAGGGTTGGAAGATCCAATAGATAATTAAATAGGTTAATAAATAGTAGAAACAGACATGGTTAATTCTAGTGAAATGGTCAGAGAGATAGTGGTGCTACAGAGTTTTATAACAGGAATAAACAGAATCCGATTAGGGGAATTCGGGTACTGAATATGGGTTCTATCGCGTCAATGGGCATATAGCCGTGGTAGCGGGACCGCTGTGGCATCTGGGTATTTGTTGCAGCGAAAGCGAAGGGAGATAGATTGAAGGACTTCAATAATGAATAGGTTCATGAAAGTGCTGCATAAACTTTGTGGAGATTTAAGAATGTGAATGTGCCAGTTATACCTAGCGTGATGTTTAGGAGTGAGATAATCATTACATTTATTGACATTTATTGTTTATTAATTATTATGATGTTATGTTAACTAACCCTAGTCGCCGAGGATACCTACCAGTACGTGTGGTTTGCTGATACTACCTTGTTACACCGTTTTGGTGTAGGTTGTGGCAGGTTGAAGTTTCTTGGTGGGCGTGGAGTGCTCAGCGCCAGCTTTAGTGTTCTTCTTTCCAGACGAAGCTGGGTCATTTTGATTTGTCAAGTATTTCAAATAGAGCTCTTGTACCTGTCTAGACTAGATCCGGAGAGAGTCACGGTTAGGGAATCTTATGATTTTATTTTGGTTGAGATTTTTATCAATTACTGAGAAGTAATGGAAATGTTTGAGACTAATTTCTTGTATATTAATAGTAATGTTTGTAAGGTGTCACGCCCCACCTTAGGAGGCATGACTGGCACCTAGTGCCACACTGGAATCTGACTTACTTGGCTAGGCTTATGCATGTCTGGTGCATGCCTGCAACCCAATTCAAGAAAATAACGAGCTATATCTCTGCTGTAAATAAAGCCTTTTGCCAACAAGGCCATATAGCCACCTGTAAACAAAAATAACTAACCAACAACAAACAATAAAAGGAAATCCTATGCAGGCCAACAAGACCACCATGCTGTCTAGTTATAACTGAAATGAAAATCAGGCAACTATAGCTATACTATAGCCGACAAGGCCACTATCTAAGAGCTAAACAAGGCCCCACACAGCCATCACACGAAATAAAACATATATAGGCCCCACACAGCCAAAAACAAACTAACCATAGGGAATTTTTAAATCTACAAACCTCGAGGAGTGGAATAATGGTCGAGACAAGGACCCGACCTACCCATACTGTACAATCAAAAGAGAAAACCTTCTAACTAATCAGCTCCGGAGTAACGGAGCTAACTATACTTCTGACTCAGGTTGAAAGATAAGGAGGTCCTAATCCACATCTATCTGCACCTACAGGCAAGTAATGTAGTGCCCCAAGAATGGGCGTCAGTATAATATGTACCGAATATGTAAGGTAGTAACGGAAAATAACTGAATAAACTTGAAATGAAACTTAAAGTAACTGAGTAGAAGGGATAGGGATATAACTTGAGTAACTTAACTTCCTGTTGTCAAACCTATCAATAAATAGTGCAAACAAGAACCATACCTAGCCCCATAAGCCAGAAGGTACAAACAACACAGAATAACCTACTCGGGACTCCCATAAGCCCTGGCGAGCACACTTCAATCTATACCCCTAACAAGGTCAAATGAGTCAACTAGTAACTAAGCCAACCTACCGGTCCCCTGGCTCTGCAACTGAGCCCACTCGACCCCTGAACTGTAGCTTCTTCTGAGTCCAGTGGACTCCTGATAACTGCACCCCGGGCACCAGGCTCGATGGGGTGTGATGCTGATACAACATAGAACTGGTAGTCCAGCTATGGAATGGACTGTATAAGGCCCTTGGGCCTCATCATCATCCCTTGGGACGGCATATCTCTCCTTGGAGTGACGTCACATAGCCCCTGACGGGTAATGACATAGCTAATAACCCTGGGGTTGGTCATGGAAGGCAATACAGGGCAAAGTCAGTCCCAAACTAAACATAAAGTACTGGTCTCAGCTAACAGCAACAGCTATTCACAACAATAATACTTTGTCTCCTTTACTTGGATTCAAACTGTACTACAATGTTATAGAAAATAACTTTCCGAAGGAATTCTCCTTAACATACCTTAGCTACTTATTCCCAATTATCTGACAAGTTTCAGTTTGTATTCAACAGCTCTTTCCAAATATAACTGTAATACTTCGAGAAAGAGACTAATTTCAATACCAAATTCGGCTTAAAATGATAACTTTTAATATTAATAGCAACTATAATTCAATATTGTAAAATACGGCCAAAAACCTATAATTTCCCGAGAGTTCAGAAGGGAGAAATGCTTACCTAATGTTTGTGATCATTTAGGAATTAGTTTGGAGCAATTCTGACAACTTTTTCTTGGCGGGGTTCTGGTTTACCGGGCGAATTTCAAGAAAATAACTCCGTAGTAATGCTCCCTGTAGGGTTAGAACTCGATTCCTAAAGTGAATTTGAGTTTGGATAGCATTTGACAGCGTAATCAGATGAAAAATGATAGATTTCTTCGAGTTTCACTCTCTCTGGCCGAATGGGAAATGTTGATAATGATTTGAAATTGGAAGGAGGGTCTTTATATATATTGAGGGTGGTGGCCTGGAGGGGCACCTCGCGCTAGCCATCGCGTCAACCCCAGTGTCGCGCTGCGCCTCTCAAGGAGCCAGCAGGCCTGGCGCGCTGCGCTGGCCAGTGTGCTACTGGCCAGCGCATCGCGCTTGCCTTACGCGTGCTGGTTCCATCCGACCCCACTTTCGAGGCTTTTCTACACGCGTCACACTCTATTTATTTGTCACAGGTCCACGTGTATCCTTACTAATCATTAACTTGTACAGGGTGTAACATAAGGGTTCTCCTATCAAGTAAAGTCGATGTAGGTGCCCGCACGGCCTGTCCTTTTGGGCCGTGACAACTTGGTATCAGAGCGTCTAGGTTACCGGTCCCATAAGTACAAGAGCAATATCAAGTAGACTCATGCGGATTGTTGTATAGGCATCCATATCTAATCTTAGGGAAGCTATAAGACATCTAGGAAGTTTTCACTTTTCTTCTTTCCTATCTTGCTGTCCTAGCATGTCGATTCCCTAGTTGAGTCCAATTGGTATCTGGAGGATTTCAATTGGTATCTTGACCGACATAATGGGTATTTGATTGTGCGAAGTTTTGGTGATGAGAGGTTTACAAGTAGGTGATATATGTGTTTTGTTAAGAGAGTTTCTCTACAGTGAGAGATGATTCACCGTAGCGGACTCGCTATAGCAAGTAAGGGACCACCATGGTGGGTCCGCGGTAGCGGAAAAAGGAACCAATTGCAGCGGACGGCTACTAGGAAGAACCCCAGAAATTGCAAGATTTCCTATTTTCTAGAGCAAAAACAAGATGTATTAAGCAATAAAATTTGGCAAACAATGCGAGTATAAGTAAATCAAAGATGATAGAATATAAGGGGGCCAACATGGCCAAATTCAGCGAATGCCAAACGGGCACTCGAAGGAACAAGTACCAACATCTAAAAGGAGAAACAAAAAAAAAGGAAATAATATGTCTTACAAGCCCCAATCGGGGGCTATCCAACAAACAGAATAAAGCTAAAACAGGGGGGAGATATTGTAACCCTCTAGATGGAGGCCTCATCACTACCACTGCCTGCGTCTTCATTTGCTCTCTCCTCGAACCCTCTTCGGAAGAAGAACTCGGGGAGATCTTTCTAGGTCACTTGTGGAAGCCTTTCTCTGGAGGCTAAGGTCTTCAGGATCTTCTTTATCCCTTTCCACATCTGGATAATCAGCTTGTATCGAGAGCACCGTCTCCTCCTCTACCACTCCAAGACCTCCCGAAGCTTAACATGGGTCTAGGCTAGAGAAACAATCACCCCCTGCATCTCTCCTAAATCGGTGGCGGCTACACTAAAGGGTCGGCTGGTGGAGGTTCGGCTGGCAGAAGGACTGCTAGGGGAAGGAGGTCTGAGCAACCCTCCGAGAAGTTCCCGCATGGCCGCCATCTCAGCCTCTATCCTCTCGAACGACCCTGAGAGCCTAGTAGTGTCATCCCCACCATCACCCTCAGCTGAGGCAGACTTCCTCTTCTTTCTTCCCCTCCCTGGAGCTCCCTTCACCCTCAAAGGATTGAAGGGCCTGTCACAATCCACAATGACATCCCGGGACTCCTAGAGCACTCAAGCCCGCTTGCATAGCCAGGTGATAAGGGAAGGAAACGGCAGGCCAATGATATTCTTCGTGTGAAAATGCCTCCACTCCTCAAATATTTGGGCCCCTACATTGAGCTCCACCCCACTCAGGACAACGACCACCACCAACGCCCGATGATAAGTCACGTCCGTGACATTGGAAGACGGACGGATCCTCTAGGACACTAGATTGAGCCACCTCCTGGCCTCCACCATAAAGTTGGTACTCTGGATACATATCCTGGTGATGCTGCAGTTAGTAGTAGCCCTCCATTCCTCCATCACCAAAGTGTCCACTAGCTACTGCCCGGTCCCGGGTACATCATGATCCTTCAGCTCAGAGTCAGGTGGGTTTGGCAAAACCAAAGCATCATTGATAGTAGTAGTGGTCAATATGATCTACCTGCCCCAGGCATAGGCCACCGGCTCGTCCCAGCTCTAAGATATAGTGGGGATATGGGTATAAAACTCCATCACCCAAGCCTCATTATCTATACTCGGGGCCTCCACCAATAGGCCCCATCCAATCTCATGGAAGAGGGCATAGAACTCAGGAGCCTTCTCCTCCACATCTTGCATCAAAAAACCCTCTCATGCAGCAAGTCTTTTATGGCCTGTTCATTGTGTCTAAACTGACATTGATCATTGACGAACCAGATGTACTTACTTGTGCGGAGGCTACTGCTGGAGTGAGCCGTAAGGATAAACCTGCATTGATGAAAATGTGTTAGAACAAAGAGAAAATGACTAACGGAATGGGAATAAGGAAAGAAAAAGAAAAATCAAAAGCTCACAGGGGAGCCACTGCCTAGGCGAACCACTGCAGTGGACCCGTGTTCACTGTGGCAATTCGCCATAACGGAAAGAGGCCCGCTATGACGGTACCGCTACAGAGAAAATTATTCCGCTGCAGCGGACATCGCCTTCCCCAAACCTTCAAACCTCATCAATGGAGGTTGAAATTTTAACCTCCGTATTTCTCCAAATTAACTACAAATCGGGAAAAGAAAGGACTTGATTGAGTTCTAACAACTGTTACCTGCCCTAATAGGCCATGAATTCAAGCCCGAAAGGCTCAAAAAAGTTGGAACCACCACCCCACACAAGCCACCTCATTTTCGACCCCACGGCCCCATAAAACTGACCAGAATCATGCAAAAAATAGTAGGGAACACTTGAGAATGTAAATACAACTAGCATGCTATGAAAATCTAGCCATGAGTTCAAAATGAGGAAACTTGCATATATCACCCAATAACTACCTAAAAAACAAGAGCAACAGGCCATACACAACATCCATTCTCTAGAAATGAAGTAAGGGAGCCATGGAGGAGAGAATTACCTGGAAAATGAGGAGAATCACTGACAAAAGGTTGAGAGGAAGCATGCAAGTGAATGAGAAAAGTAGAGAATGAAACTTAAAAACTCTTTTTTCTACCTTTAACTGACCCCATCACTCGCTAAAGTTTATCATATTATCGCTGTGGAGGAACCGCTGTAGCCAAAAAACCCACCCGCAACAATGGACGGTCAAAGAAGTGACTGTTGGGATTCTGTGGCCGAACCCCGCCTTTTCGAAAATAATCGGTACAAGTCGTTCGATGAATCAGTAATACCTAGGAAAATCGAGTAGAGAGGAAAATATCTGTAACACCGAAGGAAGGGTAATGACGTAAATTGATGTTCGTCTAGGTTAAAACATAGATGAATTATTATGACCCCATCAGAATTATCGACTAGACATGGGAAAATTAGGGATAAGTGTAGTAAAGGTGTTTCATAAATAATTAGTTCGGAGTCCGAGACACAAAAGTCAACAAGTCCTGATGTGGCTAAAAGTGAGAGGAATTTATGACCGTTGTTAAATATCAAACTGGGGTGAATTTAAAAAACCCCGCCTCGATATCGTAGTGTTGTTCGGGGATGAATGGATTTTTAATTGGTATCAGATGTAACAGTCCACCCGGTCATTATAGCATTCCGACCCCATAAAAATGGGTGAACTTAAATTCTTAGCAATTCATGATAAATCCCTGAGAAACAAAGGGTGCACAGAGAGTAGATTCGAATGGGCTTAGCCACAATTGAATGGACCCAAGCGGGTGTCCTCCACGGCGGGGCGATTTCCTCCACATCAAATCCATTGCAGTAGGAAAAGTGTCCGCTGCAGCGGATGGCACAGACTAGAAATCCACAATCTCGTTTTGATTAAGATTTTGAAAACCTAGTCTTTAAGGAGGACTTATTAAAGATGCCTAAAAATAGGAAACAGATTTTTTTGGTGAAAATAAGAGGATCCAAGAGGTCGAGATTCAACCTCTATAGGCGCTCTAATGAGAAAATCAAGAAAATAATATAGCCCCACAGTCGAGAACAATCGGGATGATAGCTTGGCGCCCAGGTACGCTATGGTTTATTCGCTTATGCGTTAGACTTTGGTTAGATAAACATATACGTGCATATGATTTATATGCTTTCGATGAGTAGGATTGTACCTTTAACCATGTTATTGTCTATTAATTGGAATTAGTAAAATTTTAAGAACAAGTGGATTAGAATAGGGGTGATGAAAGCCCATAAATGAGGTAAATCTCTAGGGGAGATATTTCAACTAATAAATGGGTTCACGTTCTAGGGTAATCATTGAATAAAACATCGTTTCAGATTAACATTCAGAAGTTGTTGTCAGAATATTCCCGGATATGAATTATGGAATTCCTTTTCTTGTATTGAAACCATGGGCGAGTAATCACGTAGACTCAATGTAGGAGATGCAATTAATAAGCTGATTACTAAGTTATAACTATGTTAGAGCAAGAATTGAAGCGAGTGATGCAGGATAGTAATCCCTTACATGATAACTTGAATGTGTTGTGGTCGGTATTGTATTTTCTAGATTAATGATTGTTTTCTGCATTAATGGTGACAATATGGCAAGGTAATTGTTGATGTAAGATGGTTATGATGTTTCTTTTATTATGGTGGGTATAAAAAAACAAAATGCGGGAGAAACTAAAATAAAGACTGGCCGCAGTACTGCCAGCAGCTACCGCTGCAGCGGAGCCCAAACTAGTGAGTTGTCCAAGTCATAAGTCTTATAACATGTTAAAATAACTGTTATTACTATTATTCGAAAATGAGGTTGATTTAAATTCATGTGATTGTACTTGTTGCGGTGAATGTGTAATTCTTGTCGTGTGATGATTTATTACGTGTTGTGTTACATTATGTGTCCCGAAATTGAGGGGCGAATTGGCATCAAATGAATAGGTGACTGATATGCTGGATAATAAGAAAGGAAAGTAATTGATATGATGGTAAATTAGAGACCTATGGCCAAGGGTAAGGAACTCATATGAATAGGTTAATATGTTCATGTATCGAGTAAGGATTGGATATATGAGTGGCTCGTACTCGAGGTGAGCATCCTGGCAAGAGGTATGAGTGAGTACACTAATCTTGGGCAGATTTATATGCCCAAGTGATACTCAAACGTATCATTTTTACCTTGTTTGTTGTGCAATGTGTATATAATATCATGTAATTAGTAATAAAATGCGAATTTATACTAACCAACATGATTAGCATTTGTTTTGCAGGTAAATGTGATTTTTAGGAGCTAAAATGCATGTTGGAATTATGTCGGAGTTGGACTTGGATGCGAGCGTGGAAAAGACCTTGGAATGCACATTTTATAGGGGCTCCGCGATGGAGCCGTGCCACGCTACCATCGCGGTAGCACACTGCCTGAACATGAATTAAAATGGCAAATTCCAGTGTGCCTTCGCGTCAGCTCCGTGGCACGGAGAGAGGCCTCCGCGTTGGCCTCCGTGCCACTTTGAGGTTAATTTACCGGACCCTGGAAATTCCAGTGAAGGTCCGCATCCACGCCGTGTCACGGAGGCAGTGCTCCGCGTTGTTCTCCGTGACACGTTGCTTGTTATTCCGGGAAAAATTTCCCACTAGTATAAATAGCACACTTAGGTTTATTTTAATTAGTTTTTAGTTTTTAGACTGAGTTCAGAAGTGGAGAGCAGGAACGTGGGTTAGTAGCAGTTGAAGAACGAAAAATCTAAGGGATTTCTTCTCTTCCTTTCTTTTTTTTATCAATTGTACGTATGATTTACACTCATTTTAGGATGATCAATCCAAGAATGAGTGGCTAATTCTCTTCCTTGCTGAGGTTTTGAACATGTGTAATGAATTTTGATTGTAAATGATATGGTTTTCTTCTTCTTCTTTAATGTTGTTCTATTAATTCTTGTTCTTACTGCATTAGTGCTTGGCCAACATTAATGTACATCTAAAAAGTCCAATTTCACTCGAAAGAGCAAGAAATTGGAAAGTTGTGAATTAATAGGGTATTGTTCTTAACTTGATTTGGGAAAATTGGGTTTTGATGTGCTTTCCTGATAGAAATATACTTGAAAGCCGTATTAGTCAATTTAGGAACCGAAATTGTAGTGCTAGGTCATAAATTGCATTTGATCACAGAAATGTAGATGGATGGTTTATGATTCTAAAGTGAAATTTAATACGAGAGTTTTAATTTCTAGGCAAATGTTCTTGGCTAGCAACATGAAGAAGAGATTAACCAAATTATCATGATTATCAAGTTCATTACTTGTTCTTAACCTTGGCATGTTCATATCCATTGTCTAAACTCACAAGTAAATAGTTTGTAGTAATTGTAGTATATATAGTTTAGAAACAAAAACTCAAGTAACTCTTGGTTACATTGTTGTTAGCATAATTAGAAGTGAAATAGGAATATAGTAAACTAGGCACTTTTACGTATCTTGAGCCTCCTTGGATTGATACTTGGCTACTTAGCCACTTTATTACTTGTTTGACCACGTGCACTTGCGTGTCGGTTTATAATATATAATACCAACCTGAGCAGCAGACCGAACAAGTTTTTGGCGCCGTTGCCGGGGATGCTAGGCGATTTGTAAAATTGTGTTTAGTGTAAATTTACTGTATTTGTATTTTTATTTTCTTAAGTGTTAACAACTTGGTCTTAGCCTGTATTTTGCAGATTTTGTTTCTGTGAACACTGGCAAGGGACAAAGAGCTGGTGGAATCTTACTTAGAGCCTGAACGTGAATTTCATAGTCAACGTAGAGAAGCTCTTCGAAAGAAGCTGCAGTTGCTTAAACAGTCTATGATGGAGCAACAAAATCCACCAGTTGCGCGAGCAGTGTTAGTGCCCGATGAAGCAGCAGCAAGACCGGTTCGCGAGGTGGCAATCCCACACGCCAATAATGTCCATTCTAGCATCCGCAAACCAGAGCCTGGAGGGAGGTTTGAATTAAAGCAGAATATGGTGCAACTTTTGCACACAAGCGGGCAATTTACCGGACTCCCTCATGAAGATCCACAACAACATCTCCAGAACGTTTTGGAGATAAGTGACACTTATATACCCGCTGGAGTGTCACCTGATTATGTTCGGCTCACCTTATTTCCATTTTCCTTATTTGGTGAAGCCAAGAGGTGGTTAAAAGCTGAACCACCCAATTCTATATCAACCTGGGATGATCTTGCGCGGAAGTTTTTGATCAGATTTTTCCCTTCTGGTAAAACAGCTAGACTTAGAAGTCAAATTCTAAGTTTTAAACAGAGGGAAGGGGAAAATCTATATCAAGCCTGGGAAAGATTTAAATCCATGTTGCGGGACTGTCCTCATCATCATAAGTCCAATGAGGTGTTGGTACACACATTCATTGAGGGTTTGGAACCCCACACTAAAATTCTGTTAGATTCAGCAGCTGGAGGGCAAGCGCTGGAAAAGACCTATGAGGAGCTGTACACTTTGCTCAACCGAATTTCACAAGGAAATCCAGAATGGAATGCAGATTCTTCAAGGGGTGGAGCAAGGAAAGCAGCGGGAGTGCTTGAAGTGGATGGATTCACAGCTATCGCTACACAGATAGCTGCTTTGCAAAATCAGTTAAACACTCACTTCAGCAATATCAATTTGAACCAGCCTTCAGCGTCAGTCAATGCAGTTCAACAGATGTGGTGTGAAGTGTGTGGTAGTAGTGAGCATTCAGCTGAATGCTGTGGTGCAAATCCTGATTCTGTTAACTTTGTGGGCAATGCACAGAGAAATCAACAGCAGTTTGGTAGTGGCTACAACTCAAATTGGAGGAACCATCCGAATTTTTCGTGGGGTAGCAACAATCAACAAGGCCAAAGTTCAGGGCAGGGTATGCACAGGAACCAAGGAGGGCAAGAAAATTATCAAGCTCAATTCAGAAATCACAATGCCCCTCCTCCACCACCATCACCGACTATTGAGGAGATGTTCAAAACCATGATCGCTAATCAGGCACAATTGCAGGCTGACTATGTTAAATTGGCAGCCGAAGTGAAGAACAATCAATTGGCGACCAAGGCTCTTGAATATCAGTTTGGGCAGTTTGCTAGTGCCCAAAATACTAGACCCAGAGGAGGACTACCTAGCGACACAGATCCTAATCCGAAGCAGGTAAATGCAGTGACCACGAGGAGTGGTTTACAGTTGAAGGAGGTGGAACCGGAAAGACCGCCTCATCAGGAGCAGCAGATGTTGAGGGAGAGCAAATCTCAGATAAGGGGAAGACTAAAGAAGCTGAACCAGAAAGGCCTCCACCCCCGTTCCCTCAACGACTTAAGAAACACAAGGAGGAGGTGTGTTTCCAGAAATTCATGGAGGTACTTAAGCAGGTACATGTTAACTTACCTCTTGTTGATGTCTTGCAGGGAGTGCCAAAATATGCGAAATATATTAAAGACATCGTGGCTAACAAAAGTCGTTTGACTGAGTATGCCACGGTAGCTTTAACGGAGGAATGCACTTCCCGTATTCAGAATAGGTTGCCCACAAAACTGAAAGACCCTGGAAGTTTCACTATCCAGCTTACTATTGGGAAAAGTATCCGAGCTCGTGGATTATGTGACTTGGGGGCAAGCATAATTCTGATGCCATCTTCGGTATTCAGAAAGTTAGGTCTAGGGAGTCCTAGACCTACAACAGTAATCTTGCAGCTAGCAGACAGGTCTTTAGCTAAGCCGGATGGCATTTTTGAGGATGTGTTAGTGCGAGTAGGCTCCCTCATTTTTCCAGTCGATTTCATTGTTCTGGAGTTTGAACCAGATGCTGAAGTCCCATTTATTTTGGGACGACCCTTTTTGGCAACCGGAAAAGCATTAATTGATGTAGCTGCGGGTAAACTTACAATGCAAGCACATGACAAGGTAGAGGTATTTGATGTGTTAAAAGCCATGAAGCTGCCGGCTATACATGAGGAGCTTTCGGAAATCAGTGTGGTTGAACATGGAGAAAGTAGGTAGGTTGTTGAATCTCAAGACCCATTGGAGAGAGCGTTGACGCATTCTGATCATTTTGGGGATAGAGAAGCTTGTGGAATGGTTCAATTGTTGGATGGAGCACCTAATCATCCGAGAAGACAGGAATTTCAGTCATTGATGAGATCACTAGAGCCGTTGCCGAAACCGTCTGTTGAGGAGGCACCGAAATTGGAGCTGAAAGAATTGCCTCCCCATTTAAAATATATCTTTTTGGGGGAGGGAGAGACGTTACCAGTTATTATCTCTGCAGACTTGACAGAGGAACAGGAAAAGGCAGCTTTGGGGGTCTTAAGGAAGAGGAAGAAAGCAATGGGTTGGCAAATGTCCGACATTCAGGGTATAAATCCAGCTTTCTGCACGCACAGGATATTCATGGAGACAGGAGCCAAGACAACTGTTCAACCGCAGAGGAGACTTAATCCAGCAATGAAAGATGTGGTAAGGAAGGAAATAATCAAGTGGCTTGATGCAGGTGTAGTCTACCCAATTTCAGACAGTGAGTGGGTCAGTCCCGTTCAATGTGTTCCTAAGAAAGGGGGGATGACTGTAATCACTAATGAGAAAAATGAGTTAATCCCTACACGAACCGTCACAGGCTGGCGAATTTGTATGGACTACAGAAAACTAAATGAAGCCACGAGGAAAGACCATTACCCCATTCCTTTTATTGACCAAATACTTGACAGATTGGCAGGGCAGGAGTATTATTGCTTCCTTGATGGGTACTCTGGCTATAACCAAATAGCCATCGCTCCTGAGGATCAAGAGAAGACTACTTTCACCTGCCCTTATGGACATATGCTTTCAGGCGGATGCCGTTTGGGTTATGCAACGCACCCGCCACATTCCAGAGATGTATGATGGCTATTTTCCATGACATGGTTGAGGATTTTGTTGAGGTATTTATGGATGATTTTTCTGTTTTCGGTAATTCGTTTGCTACTTGTTTGCAGAATCTTGACAGGGTGCTGGCTCGATGTGAAGAATCCAACCTTGTGTTAAACTGGGAGAAATGCCACTTCTTAGTGAAGGAGGGGATTGTCCTGGGCCACAAAGTGTCTAAAAAGGGGTTGGAAGTCGATCGTGCTAAAATTGAGGTTATTGAGAAATTGCCACCACCAGTATCAGTGAAAGGTGTACGCAGTTTTCTGGGACATGCAGGATTCTACAAACGATTCATTAAAAACTTTTCCAACATTTCTAGACCGCTATGCAGGCTGCTAGAAAAGGAGGTCAAGTTTGAGTTGAACGATGAGTGTGTTGTAGCATTTGAAAAGTTGAAGCAGAAATTGATAGAAGCACCCATACTTACCTCTCCTGATTGGGAACAACCATTTGAGCTGATGTGTGATGCCAGTGATGTGGCTGTGGGAGCTGTATTGGGACAAAGGAAGAATAGAGTTTTTCATTCTATTTATTATGCAAGCAAGACACTGAATACGTCTTAGAGCAATTACACAGTCACAGAAAAGGAAATGCTAGCTCTGGTGTTTGCCTTTGACAAGTTTCGGTCTTATTTGGTAGGTTCGAAAGTGGTGGTGTACACTGATCATGCAGCTATTCGATACCTATTCAACAAGAAAGATGCTAAGCCCAGATTGATCAGATGGATCTTATTGCTACAGGAGTTTGACCTTGAGATTAGAGACAGAAAGGGGAGTGAAAATCAGGTAGCAGATCACCTATCACGACTGGAAAGTCGGTCGCATGTGATGGAAAGTGATGATATTAATGAGGACTTCCCAGATGAGCAACTCTTGGCAGTGGGAGAAGCTGAAGTTCCCTGGTATGCTGACATAGTCAACTTGCTAGTGAGCGGAGTTTACCCACCTGAAGCAACAGACCAGCAAAGAAGAAAATTGAGGCATGACAGCCGATATTATGTATGGGACGAGCCATATTTGTTCAAGCAGGGACCAGACCAGGTGATGAGAAGATGCATTCTGTTCGCGGCTTGTACTGCTCGGGTTGGTATTAAATATTATCAACCGACACGCAAGTGCACGTGGTCAAACAAGTAATAAAGTGGCTAAGTAGCCAAGTATCGATCCAAGGAGGCTGCTCTAGATATGTAAAACTGCCTAGTTTACTATATTTCTATTCTATCCCTAACTATGTTAACAACAATCCAACCAAAAAGTGAGTGAGTTTTTGTTTCTAAACTATTTATATACTACAATTAATAACAACTATTTACTTTAGAATTTAGATAATGGATACGCACATGCCAAGGTTAAGAACGAGTAATGAACTTGATAATCATGATAATTTAGTCATCCTCTTCTTCATGTTGCTAGCCAAGAACGTTGCCTAGAAATTAAAACTTTCGTATTTAATTTCACTTTAGAATCATAAACCATTCGTCTACATTTCTGTGATCAAATGCAATTTATGACCTAGCACTACAATTCCGGTTCCTAAATTGACTAATACGGCTTTCAAGTATATTTCTATCAAGAAAGCACATCAAAACCCAATTTTCCCAAATCAAGTTAAGAACAATACCCTATTAATTCACAACTTTTCAATTTCGTGCTCTCTCGAGTGAAATTGGACTTTTTAGATATACATTAATGGTGGCCAATCAATAATGTAGTAAGCACAAGAATTAATAGAACAACATGCAAGAAGAAGAAGAAACCATATCAATTATCACCAAAATTCATTACACAAGTTCAAAACCTCAGCAAAGAAGGGAATTAGCTACTCATTCTTGGATTAATCATCCTAAAATGAGTGTAAATCATGCATACAATTGAAGGAAAGAAGAAAGGAAGAGAAGAAAACTCTTAGCTTTTCTATTCTTCAACTGCCACAAACCCACGTTCCTGCTCTCCACTTCTGAACTTAGTCTAAAAACTAAAAACTGATTAAAAATAAACCTAAGTGTGCTATTTATACTAGTGGGAAATTTTTCCCGGAATAACAAGCAACGTGTAACGGAGGCCAACGCGGAGCACTGCCTCCGTGACACGGCGTGGACGCGGACCCTCTCTGGAAATTGCAGGGTCCGGATAATTGGCCTCAACGTGGCACGGAGGCCATCGCGGAGTCCTGTCTCCGTGCCACGGAGATGTCGCGAGGCCTCACTGGAATCTGCCAATTAATTTCCTCTCCAGGCAGTGTGCTACCGCGATGGCAGCGTGGCACGGCTCCATCGCGGAGCCAGTGTAAAATGTGCCATCCAAGGTCTTTTCCACGCTCGCATCCCAGTCCCACTCCGACATAATTCCAACACGCATTTTAGCTCTTAAAAATCACATTATCCTGCAAAACAAATGCTAATCATGTTGGTTAGTATAAATTCGCATTTTATTAACAAATACATGATATTATATACACATTGCACAACAAACAAGGTAAAAATGATACGTTTGAGTATCACTTGGGCATATAAATCTGCCCAAGATCACTTACCCCACACTTAAATCCTTGTTCGTCCTCGAACAACACATACACAAATCATGCACATCACATCTCAACCTTTGTCACTATGGTGCAACCATTTTACGCTACGGTCATACCGATTATTCAATTCTTGCAAATCATCAAGAAAACATGCTTGGTCGTAAAAGACAATGACCTTAATACATCGAGGCTTCCTAAACTTTTAAGAATTGATTCTTGATATCGGCAAACTCATGCAAATCAACTAATCAAGAAATCTGACACGAACATCAATCTTTCATCAAGCATGTACCCTCACAACTCGAGAGAAACTTCCCCTTTTTTGTTCGTGCAGCACACAAACATGCAAGTAGGGGCATATAAAAATTACTTTCACTCTCTCTCCCAAAAGAATTCACATGCATCATGTCATGACCCATAGGCTTGCCCTTAGTGTATTACTCCACTAATATAAAGAAATGCAATGTAGGATCAAATAGGACTTTTAATGGGTTGTAACTGGGCTATGGATCTAGTATATATATATTGGATTAGCCAATAATAGTCGCTAGCATCCTTAAGCGCCTTTTCAACTCATTCCCATCGACTCATGGACATTGTTCCTCTCTTTTCTCTTTTTCTCCCATTCATGCTGGTTTACTTTCATACAGCCCATTTCATCAGGCACACTTGACACAAAACAGAGGGTTTTCATGTACCCTCACTATCATTTAATTACAACTAGTGCCTCTTCAACATCATCTTTTCTTTCCTCACCTTGCTTTTCTTTTCTTTTCACTCTTTTCACTCTTTAACACTTTGGGAAACATTTTCTGTTCTTTGTAAGCGCTTAAGAGCTTCTTATAGACTTTAAGGCTAATGAAAAGAAGGAATAAAGCTTAGTTCATATAAATCTGGACAAAAGAAAGAAATCGGCTAAAGGCTCAACGGGCTGACTAGGGTATACAACATATAAAAAGGTAGAATTTGACAAGAAAAAAATGGAAACTAAAGGTTAAAACAAAGAAATGCCTACATCCTTTCCGACACTGCACCTCCTTCATTTCGTTTTGTATACACACCAGGCAAGTTCTAGACAATTCACAATGACATGGAATAGCAAAACCTTGCTCACACTTCATGCACATGCTCGAATCAAGATTCATTCACAGACTCTTTAATTAGTCAATTACATGAATTCAAGATTAAGCCTCAATCATAATGAACCAAATTCTATAGCCTAGGTAACTCAACATATTTACAAAATTGCATGCTTTCAACCGAATCATTTTCACATTTTGAACATCAATTACAACACGCAACGAAATTTTAGCAACCATAAGCAACTACAGTTTATTGATGCAATCCACCAAAGAAACTAAAAATAAAACATCTACTCCTATCGACTACATTTCCCTTAAGACGGTCGTCATCCATCCATCATAGGGAACGGTCACTAACTATGACCTCGGTTCAATGGGACTATTCTTGGTAAAAGAACCGAAAACAAACTCCGAGAAACCCAAAAATAAAACTTCAAAATTTTTGCAACACATCGATCATTTCGATAGAAAATATTTACAAAATATTTTAATAAGTGCAAAATCTTTTCGCAAAAATTTTGAAAAATATCGATCATATCGATAAAGAAAAAAAAATATTTACAAAATTTACAAAATATTTACAAAGGCAACCATAACTTTCAAAAACACACATTATTAGCCACAAATGAATATATACACATAAATCACAAATCAGTTCACAACAACAGGGAAAGCACAAACATACATAAACGTCAAGGAAAAATTATACAGCAAATTTAGAGCCTATGTCCCAGCACCACACTGTCCCCAGTGTTCACAACAATACAAAGCACAAAATTTTGGGTGGTGAAACTCCCTGCTCAGTCGAAATATTCGACTTCCTCATCCGGTGCTGCGGCCTCGTCGCCCATATCTGAATCAGCTCCATCGCCGTCATCGAACTCCACATCAGAGTCCTCACGACGTGTCTCCTCATCAGTAGGGACGTCGTCATCAGTCGGCTCCACAAAGGCTGGCCCCACCTTGCATAAAGCTCTGGCGTTCTCGCCAAAGGGGTAGTCCAGCTCCAGCTGCCATAATTCATCCTCGGTGGCTGGTCTCCCACCTATCCGTAGCTGCAGCATCTGTATGCCGAACATACGGGCCATATACTGGTCGTCACGAACATGTCGCTCACCCAGAGTCAGCACCGGTCCGTGTGTAGTGTCGGGGGCCTTGGTCTTTGTCACATCAAGGGCCCTCCACTCCAACTGCGGAATGTAATCCAAGGCTTCTTCCTCAACGTCGAGGCCTCGGAGGAAGGTGGTGATGAGTCCGCCAAACCCGTATCTGTGGCCCTGGTGTAGTCTGGCTCTCTTCATGGCGGATATTATGACCGCCCCCACATTAATCTCAAGCCCTTTCATAAGGGCATACACCAGGCAGACACGGTCCCGGGTCACGTCTGTCATATGCACTCCCGGGATCAGACACGAACATACAATTTTTAGCCAGATTCTGGCCTCCCTGTTCATCTGCGAATAAGGCAGAGTCTGGTGGTAACCCCTCTCTTTGTGTCTACTCCATCGGGCTGTGGATCGAGCCCTACACAACGTACGTCTGATGTCGGCGTACGGTGGGGTGATGTTTAACTGGCGGAGGACGTGGGCGTCTGTGTCCCGCGCTCCCACGATGGCATTAAACTGCTGGGGTTCCAGAGTGACATTCTACCCTCTGATTTTAATAGTATGGCTCCTGATGGCCGGGTTCCAGTTGGCGTAGAATTCCCGGACCAAGTGAAGGTTGCACTCCTTGGGCTCCTGAAAGATAAAGCTGAGCCCAGCTGCCTCAATCCTCTGTACGATGCGAGGGAACTCCTGTGCAAGTGGTTCCCTTGCAATATATTCTTCCGGGAAGTACTTGTTCTCCTTATGCTTTGCGTACCACTTCTTTCCTTCCTCGGAAACCCATCGTGTTCCGTATCGGCGGTGTTGACCGCGTGGAACAGCAGGTGCAGCTGGGACAGCAGTGCCCAGTCTCATTCTCTTTCTGCCGGTGCCTGAGGTTGAAGCACCCATGCCTTTATCTTGTCGGCTGGCCATTGTACCTGTCAATTTACACAAACAAGCACAACGTTAAGCTAAAAACTTGTTAGCTTCGGCCAAGGTCGGGTTAAACAAAATTTACCCCACACTTAGTCTTTAACAATATTCACAACATTTTAGCAAGGATATCTCTATTTACACCTCAAACACAATCAACTATAACATATTGCTTAGTGCGTTCACAAAAATTTGACAGCATAACGGCTAGCGAACTACTCAGACTTCATACCGCTAACCCAATCCTACTATCGACAGCTATTCCCCCATAGCACTTAGCAACAATAACAACAACAAAATAGAAACAACAATACAAACATTTTATATACAACTAATCTAATCAATTCAACCAATTCACATATTACGCAATTTCCCACAAAAATTCGAGAATTAGTCGTCTTTCAACAATTATACAATATTTACCACGACTTATCTCAAATAATAAACACACCCCGGCATCAATTTCGTCAAACTATCAAGTTACCCAAGTTAAAATTCAACAGCCCCAAGCCCTAGAATGCAATTCGATAATCAAAATTGAACTATTCAATCAATCGATAAGTTCAAACGTCAACTACAACAATCCGAACATAATCAATCACAAAATAATTCACGTCATGTGTAATTTCTACCTAGGGTGATATATCTCACCTCACATGCTCAAAATCGACAAAAATTGCCAAAAATTTGAGATAGATGATGAAAACATACCTTGGAATTGAAGAATCGACGAAAATTTGACGTTTTCCTTGCCTATTAACGTTGCACGGAGCTTGGGGGTAGGGGAATGGGTGTTTGGTCGCGGAGGGTAGAGGGAATGGGGAAAAATGGGCGAAAATCGGGGGTTTATTTAAAGGAAACACGCGGGTCACCCGGAAACCCGGTGTGACCCGGCACTGGGATAAGGGCAACGTGTCACGGAGGGTAACGCGGAGACCCTCCTCCGTGACACGGAGCCAACGCGTTGGCTTACTGGAATTTTTTAAAAAATTCCAGATTTGCCTTCAACGTGTCACGGAGGGTAACGCGGAGCATTGCCTCCGTGACACGGCGCCAACGCGCCAGTGCTCTGTTTCACCATCAAATTTTATTTTTCATACCTCGCCTCGTTTCCTCGATTCCAAGTATTTTTCCTCCGGTATACCTGAAAATCACCTCACTAAACAAAAATTGGTTAAATGAATAGATTCCCTACTAAAAAATAAAAATTTACTAAATTACTAAATAAAAAAAAAATTACTAAATAAAATGCAAATCTAAGCCTAATCAAGAAAAAGAAAAGAAAATAAAATAAAAGAAAAACTTTACACTAAAGAAAGAAAAAGAAAAAAAAAATATTTTTCACGGGTTGCCTCCCGTGCAGCGCCTGGTTTAACGTCGCGGCTCGACAGCCTTTATGCTCAAGTGTCTACTAGGGAGATGGACGATTTGACCCGATCATGGTCATCTCCCCAGTAGTTCTCAACCTTGTCTGGTGGCCTACCTAGTAACTCTCGGGGATCACTCAATCCATTCACATTCCCATGATCAATCACGTTGATCACCGAGAGTTCCTTATAGAAAGTCGGGAGCTTAGGTGCCTTGTACACGTCGAACACCTCAACCTTGTCGTGTGCTCGCATTGTGAGTTGACCCGCAGCTACATCGATCAATGCCTTTCCGGTTGCCAAAAAGGGTCGTCCCAAAATAAATGGGACTTCCGCATCTGGTTCAAAATCCAGAACAATGAAATCTACCGGAAAAATGAGCGAGCCTACCTGCACTAGCACATCCTCGAAAATGCCATCCGGCTTAGCTAAAGACCTGTCTGCTAGCTGCAAGATCACTGTTGTAGGTCTAGGGCTCCCTAGTCCTAACTTTCTGAATACCGAAGATGGCATCAGATTTATACTTGCCCCCAAGTCGCATAACCCACGAGCTCGGATACTTTGCCCAATCGTCAGCTGGATAGTAAAACTTCCAGGATCCTTCAGTTTAGTGGGCAACCTGTTCTGAATACGGGATGTGCATTCCTCTGTTAAAGCCACCGTGGCATACTCAGTCAAGCGACTTTTGTTGGCCACGATGTCTTTGATATACTTCGCATATTTTGGCACACCCTGCAAGACATCAACAAGAGGTAAGTTAACATGTACCTGTTTAAGTACCTCCATGAATTTCTGGAAACACGCCTCCTCCTTGTGTTTCTTAAGTCGTTGAGGGAACGGGGGTGGAGGCCTTGCTGGTTCAGCTTCTTTGGTCTTCCCCGTATCTGAGGTTTGTTCTCCCTCAACATCTGCTGCTCCTGACTTTTGAGGCGGTCTTTCCGGTTCCACCTCCTTTAATTGTAAACCGCTCCTCGTGGTCACTGCATTCACCTGCTTAGGATTGGAATCCGTGTCGCTAGGTAGTCCTCCCCTTGGTCTAGTATTTTGGGCACTAGCAAATTGCCCAAACTGATATTCAAGAGCCTTGGTTGCCAATTGATTGTTCTTTACTTCGGCTGCCAATTTGACATAGTCAGCCTGCAATTGTGCCTGGTTGGCAATCATGGTCTTGAACATTTCCTCAATAGTCGGTGATGGTGGTGGAGGAGGGGCATTGTGATTTCTGAATTGAGCTTGATAATTTTGTTGCCCTCCTTGGTTTCTGTGCATTCCCTGCCCTGAACTATGGCCTTGTTGATTGTTGCTACCCCACGAAAAATTTGGATGATTCCTCCAATTCGAGTTGTAGCCACCGCCAAACTGCTGTTGATTCCTCTGTGCATTGCCCACAAAGTTGACAGAATCAGGATTTGCACCACAGCATTCAGCTGAATGCTCACTACTACCACACACTTCACACCACATCTGTTGGACTGCATTGACTGAGGCTGACGGCTGGTTCAAATTCATATTGCTGAAGTGAGTGTTTAACTGATTTTGCAAAGCAGCTATCTGTGCAGCGATAGCTGTGAATCCATCCACTTCAAGCACTCCCGCTGCTTTCCTTGCTCCACCTCTTGAAGAATCTGCATTCCATTCCGGATTGCCTTGTGAAATTCGGTTGAGCAAAGTGTACAGCTCCTCATAAGTCTTCTCCAGCGCTTGCCCTCCAGCTGCTGAGTCTAACAAAATTTTAGTGTGGGGTTCCAAACCCTCAATAAAAGTGTGGACCAACACCTCATTTGACTGATGATGATGAGGACAATCCCGCAACATGGACTTGAATCTTTCCCAGGCTTGATAAAGATTTTCTCCTTCCCTCTGTTTAAAACTTAGAATCTGACTTCTAAGTTTAGCTGTTTTACCTGAAGGGAAAAATCTGATCAAAAACTTCCTTGCAAGATCATCCCACGTTGATATAGAGTTGGGTGGTTCAGCTTTTAACCACCTCTTAGCTTCACCCAGTAAGGAAAATGGAAATAAGGTGAGCCGAACATAATCAGGTGACACTCCAGCGGGTATGTAAGTGTCACTTATCTCCAAAAAGTTCTGGAGATGTTGTTGCGGATCTTCGTGAGGGAGACCGGTAAACTGCCCGCTAGTGTGCAAAAGTTGCACCATATTTTGCTTTAACTCAAATCTCCCTCCAGGCTCTGGTTTGCGGATGCTGGAATGTACATTATTAGCGTGTGGGATTGCCACCTCGTGAACCGGCCTGGCTGCTACTTCCTCGGGCACTAACACAGCCCGCACAACTGGTGGATTTGGTTGCTCCATCATAGACTGTTTAAGCAACTGCAGCTTCTTCCGAAGAGCTTCTCTACGTTGACTGTGCAATTCACGTTCTGGCTCTAAGTAAGATTCCACCAGCTCCTTGTCCCTTGCCAGTGTTCACAGAAATAAAAATCTGCAAAATACAGGCTAAGACCAAGTTGTTAACACTTAAGAAAATAAAAATACAAATACAGCAAATTTACACTAAACACAATTTTACAAATCGCCTAGCCTCCCCGGCAACGGCGCCAAGAACTTGTTCGCGGCTTGTACTGCTCGGGTTGGTAGTAAATATTATCAACCGACACACAAGTGCACGTGGTCAAACAAGTAATAAAGTGGCTAAGTAGCCAAGTATCGATCCAAGGAGGCTGCTCTAGATATGTAAAACTGCCTAGTTTACTATATTTCTATTCTATCCCTAACTATGTTAACAACAATCCAACCAAGAAGTGAGTGAGTTTTTGTTTCTAAACTATTTATATACTACAATTAATAACAACTATTTACTTTAGAATTTAGACAATGGATACGCACATGCCAAGGTTAAGAACGAGTAATGAACTTGATAATCATGATAATTTAGTCATCCTCTTCTTCATGTTGCTAGCCAAGAACATTGCCTAGAAATTAAAACTTTCGTATTTAATTTCACTTTAGAATCATAAACCATCCGTCTACATTTCTGTGATCAAATGCAATTTATGACCTAGCACTACAATTCCGGTTCCTAAATTGACTAATATGGCTTTCAAGTATATTTCTATCAAGAAAGCACATCAAAACCCAATTTTCCCAAATCAAGTTAAGAACAATACCCTATTAATTCACAACTTTCCAATTTCGTGCTCTCTCGAGTGAAATTGGACTTTTTAGATATACATTAATGGTGGCCAATCAATAATGTAGTAAGCACAAGAATTAATAGAACAACATGCAAGAAGAAGAAGAAACCATATCAATTATCACCAAAATTCATTACACAAGTTCAAAACCTCAGCAAAGAAGGGAATTAGCCACTCATTCTTGGATTAATCATCCTAAAATGAGTGTAAATCATGCATACAATTGAAGGAAAGAAGAAAGGAAGAGAAGAAACTCTTAGCTTTTCTATTCTTCAACTGCCACAAACCCACGTTCCTGCTCTCCACTTCTGAACTTAGTCTAAAAACTAAAAACTGCTTAAAAATAAACCTAAGTGTGCTATTTATACTAGTGGGAAATTTTTCCCGGAATAACAAGCAACGTGTCACGGAGGCCAACGCGGAGCACTGCCTCCGTGACACGGCGTGGACGCGGACCCTCTCTGGAAATTGCAGGGTCCGGATAATTGGCCTCAACGTGGCACGGAGGCCATCGCGGAGTCCTGTCTCCGTGCCACGGCGCTGTCGCGAGGCCTCACTGGAATCTGCCAATTAATTTCCTCTCCAGGCAGTGTGCTACCGCGATGGCAGCGTGGCACGGCTCCATCGCGGAGCCAGTGTAAAATGTGCCATCCGAGGTCTTTTCCACGCTCGCATCCAAGTCCCACTCCGACATAGTTCCAACACGCATTTTAGCTCTTAAAAATCACATTATCCTGCAAAACAAATGCTAATCATGTTGGTTAGTATAAATTCACATTTTATTAACAAATACATGATATTATATATACATTGCACAACAAACAAGGTAAAAATGATCCTTTTGAGTATCACTTGGGCATATAAATCTGCCCAAGATCACATTCCAGAGAGTCAGATAGCAGAGGTGTTAAGGGGCTGCCATTCTTCGTTGTATGGAGGGCATCACGGAGGTGAGAGAACAGCACACAAGGTTCTTCAGTCAGGTTTCTTTTGGCCGACCCTGTTCAGAGATTCTATGGAGTATGTCAAAATGTGTGATAGATGTCAGCGGACAGGAACAATTGGCAGAAGACAAGAGATGCCTTTGCAGAACATACTGGAAGTTGAGCCCTTTGATGTATGGGGCATTGATTTCATGGGTCCATTCCCACCGTCATTTGGAAATCGTTACATCTTGGTGGCTGTAGATTATGTATCAAAATGGGTGGAAGCAATAGCTTGCCCCAGGAATGATAACAAGGTAGTAACGAAGTTTGTGAAGAAACACATTCTCACAAGGTTTGGGACACCCCGAGCAATTATCAGTGACGGAGGGGCTCATTTTGTCAATGCAAGCTTCAAGAAATTACTGGCTAAGTATGGGGTGCGCCATAAAGTGGCCACAGCATACCACCCACAAACTAGTGGGCAAGTAGAGGTGTCAAATAGGGAGGTAAAACAGATTCTTCAGAAAAAGGGTGAACACACAACGGAATGATTGGTCTGGTAAACTTGATGATGCGTTGTGGGCTTACCGAACTGCTTATAAGACACCGATTGGAACGTCACCATACCGATTGGTCTATGGCAAAGCATGTCATCTCCCGGTTGAACTTGAGCATCGAGCTTTCTGGGCTGTCAGAAAGCTAAATATGGACTTAGAGCGAGCGGGTAAAAAGAGACTGATGCAGCTCAGTGAACTTGATGAATTTCGCTGGCATGCCTATGAGAGTGCGAAGTACTACAAGGAAAGAACCAAAAGATGGCATGACAAGCATGTGGTGCATCGCATTTTCGAACCAGGACAGAGAGTTTTGCTTTTTAATTCAAGATTGAAATTGTTTCCTGGTAAGCTGAGGTCTAAATGGTCTGGACCGTTTGAAGTGGTGAGAATGACCCCTCACGGGGCGGTAGAATTGTGGCAAGAAGATAGGAGTGCTACGTTCTTGGTAAATGGGCAGAGATGCAAGCACTACTGGGGGGATGACCATGATCGGGACAAATCATCTATCTCCCTAGTAGACAAGTGAGCTTAAAGGACGTCGAGCCGCGACGGTAAACCAGGCGCTGCACGGGAGGCAACCCGTGAGAAAAATATTTTTTTTTTCTTTTTGCACAGTGTAGTTAATTTTTATCTTTATTTTTGTTTTTATTGTCTATTTCCAAGTTTTAGTTTTCTTTTTCTTTTCTTGATTAGGTTTAGATTTTCATTTTAGTTAATATTTTTTATTTTTAGTTAGGGAAATCTATTAATATAACCAATTTTTGTTTAGTGAGGTGATTTTCAGGTATAACGGAGGAAATATACATGGAATCGAGAAAATGAGGCAAGGTATGAAAAATCAAATTTATCGAAGAAACAGTGCACTGGCGCGTTGGCGCCATGTCACGGAGGTAAGGCACCGCGTTACCCTCCGTGACACGTTGAAGGCAAAATCCGGATTTTTCAAAAATCCAGTAAGCCAACGCGTTGGCTCCGTGTCACGGAGGAGGGGCTCCGCGTTACCCTCCGTGACACGTTGCCCCTTATTCAGTGCCGGGTCACACCGGGTTGCCGGGTGACCCGCGTATTTTCTATAAATTAACCCCCGATTTTTGCCCATTTTTCCCCATTCCCTCTTCCCTCCGCGACCAAACACCCGTTTCCCCCTCCCCAAGCACCGTGCCACGTTCCTAGGCAAGGAAAAACATCAATTTTCTTCGGTTCATCAATTCTAAGGTATGTTTTCATCGTCTATCTCAATTTTTGGCGATTTTTGTCAATTTTGGGCATGTGAGGTGAGATATATCACCCTAGGTAGAAATTAAACATGATGTTGAATTATTTTGTGATTGATTATGTTTGGATTGTTGTAGTTAGCTTTTGAACTTGTCGATTATGTGAATAATTCAAAAATTGATTGTAGAATTATATTCTAGGGCTTGGATTGTTGAATTTGCCTTGGGCACTTGATAATTTGATGAAATCGATGCCGGGTTGTGTTTATTATTTGAGAGAAGTCGTGGTAAATATTGTGTAAATATTAAAAGACGACTAATTCTCAAACTTTTGTGGGAAAATGCATAAAATGTGTGAATTGGTTAGATTGTTTAGATTAGATTGTATATAGAATGTTTTTATTGTTGTTTTTATTTCATTGTTGTTTTTGTTGCGAAGTGCGATGGTTGAATTGTTAGCGATAGTAGGATTGGGATTAGCTGTATGAAGTCTGAGTAGTACGCTAACCGTTATGCTGTCGAAATTTTGTTGTGAACGCACTAAGCATGAAGTATATAGTGTTGTCTGTGGTGTAAATAGAGTTATTCTTTGCCGTAATTTTGTAGACGTAGCTAAGGCCTAAGTGTGGGGTAAATGTTTTGTAACCCGACCTTAGCCGAAGTTAACAAGTTTTTAGCTTAACGTTGTGCTTGTTTGTGTAAATTGACAGGTACAATGGCTAGCAGACAAGATAAAGGCAAGGGTGCTTCTACCTCAGGCACAGGTAGGAAACGGATGAGACTGGGCACCGCAGTCCCAGCTGCACCCGCTGTTCCGCGCGGCCAACGCCGCCAATACGGAACAAGATGGGTCACCGATGAAGGGAAGAAATGGTACGCGAAACACAAAGAAAACAAGTACTTCCCCGAGGAACATATTGCTCGGGAACCACTTGCACAGGAGTTCCCTCGCATTGTACAGAGAATTGAAGCAGCTGGGCTCAGCTTTATTTTTCAGGAGCCCAAGGAGTGCAACCTTCACTTGGTCCGGGAATTTTATGCAAACTGGAACCCGACCATCAGAAGCCACACCATAAAAATCAGAGGGCAGATTATCACTCTGGAACCCCAGCAGCTGAATGCCATAGTTGGAGCGCGGGACACAGACGCCCACGTTCTCCGCCAGCTAAACATCACCCCACCGTACGCCGACATCAGACGTACGTTGTGTGGGGCCCGATCCACAGCCCGATAGAGTAGACACAAGGAGAGGGGTTACCACCAGACTCTGACTTATTCGCAGATGAACAGGGAGGCCAGAATCTGGCTGAAGATTGTATGTTCGTGCTTGATCCCGGGAGTCCATATGACAGATGTGACCCGGGACCGTGTCTGCTTGGTGTATGCCCTTATGAAAGGGCTCGAGATTAATGTGGGGGCGGTCATAATATCCGCCATGAAGAGAGCCAGACTGCACCAGGGCCACAGATACGGGTTTGGCGGACTCATCACCACCTTCCTCCGACGCCTCGACATTGAGGAAGAAGCCTTGGACTATATTCCGCAGCTGGAGCGGAGGGCCCTCGACGTGACAAAGACTAAGGCCCCCGACACTACACACGGACCTGTATTGACTTTGGGCGAGCGACATGCTTGTGACGATCAGTACATGGCCCGTATGTTCGGCATGCAGATGCTGCAGCTACGGATTGGTGGGAGACCAGCCACCGAGGAAGAATTATGGCAGCTGGAGCTGGACTACCCCTTTGGCGAGAACGCCAGAGCCTTATGTCGGGTAGGGCCAGCCTTCGTGGAGCCGACAGATGACGATGTCCCTACTGATGAGGAGACACATCGTGAGGACTCCGATGTGGAGTTCGATGATGATGATGGAGCTAATTCAGATATGGGCGACGAGGCCGCAGCACCGGATGAGGACGTCGAATATTTCGACTGAGCAGGGAGTTTCACCACCCAAAATTTTGTGTTTTGTAATTTTTGTGAACACTGGGGACAGTGTTCGATTTAAGTGTGGGGTGGGGAGTAGTTAGGTGCTGGGACATAGGCTCTAAATTGCTGTATATTTTTCCTTGATGTTTATGAATGTTTGCGCTTTCCCTGTTGTGAACTGATTTGTGATGTATGTGTATATATTTGTTTTGTGGCTGATGATGTGTGTTTTTGAAAGTTATGGTTGCTAGTGTAAATATTTTGTAAATTTTGTAAATTTTTTTTTTCTATCGACATGATCGATATTTTTCAAAATTTTTGCGAAAATATTTTGCACTTGTAAATACTTTCTTTCTATCGAAATGATCGATGTGTTGCAAAAATTTTTTGATTTTTTTTATTTTTTTGAGTTTCTCGGAGTTTGTTTTCGGTTCTTTTACCGAGAATAGTTCCATTGAACCGATGTCATAGTTAGTGACCGTTCCCTATGATGGATGGATGACGACCGTCTTAAGGGAAATGTAGTCGGTAGGAGTACGATTTTTATTTGTTTTTAGTTTTCTTTGGTGGATTGCATCAATGAACTGTAGTTGCTTATGGTTGCTAAAATTTCGTTGCGTGTTGTAATTGATGTTCAAAATGTGAAAGTGATTCGTTTAAAAGCATGCAATTTTGTAAATACGTTGAGTACCTAGGCTATAGAATTTGGTTCAGTATGATTGAGGCTTAATCTTGAATTCATGTAATTGACTAATTAAAGAGTCTGTGAATGCATCTTGATTCGAGCATGTGCATGAAGTGTGAAGTGAGGTTTTGCTATTCCATGTCATTGTGAATTGTCTAGAACTTGCCTGGTGTGTATACAAAACGAAATGAAGGAGGTGTAGTGTTGGAAAGGATGTAGGCATTTCTTTGTTTTAACCGATAGTTTCCATTTTTTTTTCTTGTCAAATTCTACCTTTTTATATGTTGTATACCCTAGTCAGCCCGTTGAGCCTTTAGCCGATTTCTTTCTTTTGTCCAAAATTGTATGAACTAAGCTTTATTCCTTCTTTTCATTAGCCTTAAAGTCTATAAGAAGCTCTTAAGCACTTGCAAAGAAAAGAAAATGTTTCCCAAAGTGTTAAAGAGTGAAAAGAGTGAAAAGAAAAAGAAAAGCAAAGTGAAGAAAGAAAAGATGATGTTGAAGAGGCACTTGTTGTAATTAATTGATAGTGAGGGTACATGAAAACCCTTTGTTTTGTGTCAAGTGTGGTTGATGAAATGGGCTGTATGAAAGTAAACCAGCATGAATGGGAGAAAAAGAGAAAAGAGAGGAACAATGTCCATGAGTCGATGGGAATGAGTTGAAAAGGCGCTTAAGGATGCTAGAGACTATTATTGGCTAATCCAATATATATATACTAGATCCATAGCCCCGTTACAACCCATTAAAGTCCTACGTGATCCTATATTGCATTTCTTTATATTAGTGGAGTAATACACTAAGGGCAAGCTTATGGGTCATGACATGAGGCATGTGAATTCTTTTGGGAGAGAGAGTGAAATTAATTTTTATATGCCCCTACTTGCATGTTTGTGTGCTGCATGAACATAAAGGGGAAGTTTCTCTCGAGTTGTGAGGGCACATGCTTGATGAAAGATTGATTTTCGTGTCAGATTTCTTGATTAGCTGATTTGCATGAGTTTGCCGATATCAAGAATCAATTCTTAAAGTCTAGGAAGCCTTGATGTATTAAAGGTCATTGTATTGTACGACCAAGCATGTTTTCTTGATGATTTGCAAAAATTGAATAATCGGTATGACCGTAGCGTAAATTGTTGCACCATAGTGACAAAGGTTGGGATGTAATTTGCATGATTTGTGTATGTGTTGTTCGAGGACGAACAAGGATTTAAGTGTGGGGTAAGTGATCTTGGGCAGATTTATATGCCCAAGTGATACTCAAACGTATCATTTTTACCTTGTTTGTTGTGCAATGTGTATATAATATCATGTAATTAGTAATAAAATGCGAATTTATACTAACCAACATGATTAGCATTTGTTTTGCAGGTAAATGTGATTTTTAGGAGCTAAAATGCATGTTGGAATTATGTCAGAGTTGGACTTGGATGCGAGCGTGGAAAAGACCTTGGAATGCACATTTTATAGGGGCTCCGCGATGGATCCGTGCCACGCTACCATCACGGTAGCACACTGCCTGAACATGAACTAAAATGGCAAATTCCAGTGTGCCTTCGCGTCAGCTCCGTGGCACGGAGAGAGGCCTCCGCGTTGGCCTCCGTGCCACGTTGAGGTTAATTTACCGGACCCTGGAAATTCCAGTGAAGGTCCGCGTCCACGCCGTGTCATGGAGGCAGTGCTCCGCGTTGGCCTCCGTGACACGTTGCTTGTTATTCCGGGAAAAATTTCCCACTAGTATAAATAGCACACTTAGGTTTATTTTAATTAGTTTTTAGTTTTTAGACTGAGTTCAGAAGTGGAGAGCAGGAACGTGGGTTAGTAGCAGTTGAAGAACGAAAAAGCTAAGGGATTTCTTCTCTTCCTTTCTTCTTTCTATCAATTGTACGTATGATTTACACTCATTTTAGGATGATCAATCCAAGAATGAGTGGCTAATTCTCTTCCTTGCTGAGGTTTTGAACATGTGTAATGAATTTTGATTGTAAATGATATGGTTTTCTTCTTCTTCTTTAATGTTGTTCTATTAATTCTTGTTCTTACTACATTAGTGCTTGGCCAACATTAATGTACATCTAAAAAGTCCAATTTCACTCGAAAGAGCAAGAAATTGGAAAGTTGTGAATTAATAGGGTATTGTTCTTAACTTGATTTGGGAAAATTGGGTTTTGATGTGCTTTCCTGATAGAAATATACTTGAAAGCCGTATTAGTCAATTTAGGAACCGGAATTGTAGTGCTAGATCATAAATTGCATTTGATCACAGAAATGTAGACGGATGGTTTATGATTCTAAAGTGAAATTAAATACGAGAGTTTTAGTTTCTAGGCAAATGTTCTTGGCTAGCAACATGAAGAAGAGATTAACCAAATTATCATGATTATCAAGTTCATTACTTGTTCTTAACCTTGGCATGTTCATATCCATTGTCTAAACTCACAAGTAAATAGTTTGTAGTAATTGTAGTATATATAGTTTAGAAACAAAAACTCAAGTAACTCTTGGTTACATTGTTGTTAGCATAATTAGAAGTGAAATAGGAATATAGTAAACTAGGCACTTTTACGTATCTTGAGCCTCCTTGGATCGATACTTGGCTACTTAGCCACTTTATTACTTGTTTGACCACGTGCACTTGCGTGTCGGTTTATAATATATAATACCAACCTGAGCAGCAGACCGAACATACACTGATAGGTATGACTAATGGATCATGTGGCTAGGTCTACGAGTGAGTATACAGACAGGTGTGACAAATGTTTCATACAGCTAGGTGTACAGTACATGGATTTCTAGAGTCCCCTGCAAGTCATGACTAGAAGTAAAAGCATAAGACCCTCTGGCATGTGTTTGTAGTGATATGATGGAGGTGTGTGCCTAACATATCACCGATAGTGTGATTGTGAGATAGGGATTATGCAGATATGGTTTGATATACATACGGTTGCGGATACATAAAGGTACTAGATATACATGTGTGATATAGGATATACCGACATGAATCGCGTTTGAGGTGAGAAATAGGGGTGGAATACCGTATAATGGCTACCCAGTCCAGGTATGATATCTTATGACATTTTCATGGTATGAAGCCAGGTATGTGCATATACTTTATTGTTGGGAAAATTGACTTCCTCATATTGATTTGATGACTTTTATGTGTACTTGAGTTAATTAATTCGTAATTGCATTTGAATGTCTTGTCTTAATTGATTTTGTGGGATATGGATGATAGCATGACGGTTTTGAACGAAAGATAGTGCAGTACCATGAGATAGCAAGTAGACTGTCACGACCGGAGTCTATACCCTGGACGAGACACAGTACTTAGAGTCACAAGTAACCCAAGTCAACCCATGGTCTGTCATAACACTGGAAATCTGAGTAATATCATAGAAGAAGCTTTAAATATAATAAAACTACATATGAGAAGAACTAAATCATAAAGCTTTAATAGAACTGAAAACAAAACTAAAAATCTGGATCTATGTATGTGTCTGAAAGCCATCTATTTGATGAGTTGCTGGGACAAGCCCCCAGCTAACTCTAAATCTAACTGAAAGAAAAAAACTAAAGGAAAATAAACATCATCCTCGAAAGATGAGGATTCACCACTGGCGCAGCTGATAACTACTGGAAAAGATCTGTTAATGATGCTGAGACTGAGAACCTGCAGCTGTATCATAAAATGATACAACATAGAAGGTATGCGTTAGTACTTTGAATGTATTGAGTAAGTAGGAGAAAACATAAAACGGAGAATAAATAACTGAACTGTAATGACATGCAATGGCCTACTGAAATGCTGAAACTAAATAAACTGAAATATACTGAGATGGTCAAAATGACCCTGTCTGATGGTCAAAGACATGCCCTAAATCTGATACTGATTTGAACTAACTGTACTGAACTGAGAAACCTAAGAATGTTCTGAATTGAGCTAATCTAAGACTGAACTGACTAGTGGGAGAGTCTATAACTGACATATAACCACGTGAGCTAGATGAAGTCCGATGTATACACCCCATCAGTAGGACCCAATATACCTTGACAGTGTATAAAGGCATGAATTGGGTGATCACAAGCCTGGGGCCACTAGGCCAATAAAAATAACCTATGGTTTGGAAACATAGTTCTAGGAACCTGGGTGCGCTGGAACCCCGATCTACTTGGTGCTATGTCCTACTCCCGCTGGATAGTCCTAAACTAACTACTAGGTTGATAGCTCGAAACTGGGGTCCAATACTAAGTTAGGAATACCTATCCGGAAGTACACTAAGAGTCATATCAGATCAAATTCTGTAACTGGTGTTCTAAGACTAGTCAGAGCTGCTTATCTGGAAGCATCATAACCGTCTAAAGATCAAATTGTAATCTGAAGCTGGGAATCTAAGGGTGGTCAAAGATTCTTATCTAGAAGTGTGACCACCTAAAGAACCACTAAAATCTGATATCCGAGTCTAATACTAATAACTGAGAGGCACCACTAACACCTCAAGAATTTACTATAGTCAAACTGATCAACTGACATTTTTGGACAACAATGAGTATAATAATCTGACTGAGACTGGACTAATATGTATCTGACTGTAATTTCCATATACACTAACAATATGGGGATCTCAAAACTGATAGAATCGAGCTATCGGTAAACTAGTCCCACACGCAAGATTCTAAATTTTACTGAACGGAGAACTAGGGCTAAATCATTCCACTAGATACAATTTTTACAAATTTCTAGAAATAGAGAATAATAAAGCAGTTAAAATCATGAGAAATATTCCACTTGAAATCTTAAAGAAATTTGTTTGAAAACTTTTTATATTTCGAATCCACAAGACTGTAACTGATAAAGAAAATAGAGAAGATTTTGGGGACAAAAGGGAAGAACTATTCCCTTGTTGAATTCCCACATACCTGGATAAGAAATCTTTGTAGAAGAAAGCTTAAAATTCTGCAATTGACAAAGAGCCCTAGATCTTGCTTGAGAGGAATGACCTAGGTTTTCTACGAACGTTTACTGAGAGTCTACGTAGGGAATGAGGGGGAAAACTATTTTGAAATTATACTTAAAACAACATAGTTTAGGGACTAAATAGGTGGAAAATTACAAAAAATGTCCATGGAATAAAATTAGGAAAACTGACCGGCAGGGAACCAGCGGATCACTCAACGAGTCATTGGTTGAGACCATGACTCATTGGGACCATTCATTGGTCCTACTATTTAGGTCCTTGGTTTACTGGATCTGGCAACGGGGGACACTATGACTCGTTGGATGAACCAACGAGTCGTTGGTTCCTCCCGTGGTCACTGAGCGAGAAAGTCTGAAAGGTCTGACAACGGGTGACACAGTGACTCGTTGGTGGACCCAACAGGTCGTTCTGTTCAGTTCGTTACTTGCACTGGAAAATTTCAAAAAATCTCAAACTTAACGCGATGGGTGGTGACAACGACTCATTGTGGGACACAATGGGTCATTTTTTTCACTCGTCATCACTGGAAGAGGTTTCTGCGGTTCTCACCCAACAACTCGCACAACGAGTCATTGTTTCTGATGATGACTCATTGGTTGAGTCATGGGGTCCTGGAAAAGGAGTTCTGAGCTGGGGAACCAACAAGTGACAGGACGACTTGTTGTTTCTCACAACGGGTTGTTCCTTCTCCCATGGGTTCTCAGCTAACCAAGCAGGCTGACCACGACTGACACAACGAGTCATTGGAGCTAACCACGACTCGTTGTCTCAGTCGTTCTATGGCATTTTTTCTAGTTTCTTCTGGATTTTTCTTGCAAGGTCTGAGTCTGGTCTAGGAAAGTTTCATGGTGTTCAATATCTTCCCCTGGGATCATTCATCCTCGAATAAAGACTGAAACTGTTGGAAAACTAGGAAAAGAGTTGTAATTCCTAGACTGAGACTTTTCTGAAGGAGTAACTGACTTCAAACTGACTTAACCATGCTAAAAGAGCTGATGAAACTAGAATGCACATTGAAAATCTAAATAGAGCTGATGAGTATAGAATTGAACAGAGTACTGAGGAGGGATTTAGTACCTGATGTTGGAACTAAGCTGGAAGGGAATAAGTGAGGGTATCTGGCCATCATGTCTTCTTCTGCTTCCCATGTGTCTCCCTCGACTAGCTGGTTCCTCCATAAAACTTTCATCGAAGTGA
This sequence comes from Datura wrightii, assembly GCA_035772735.1. Taxonomy (NCBI): domain Eukaryota; kingdom Viridiplantae; phylum Streptophyta; class Magnoliopsida; order Solanales; family Solanaceae; genus Datura; species Datura wrightii. The sequence continues at coordinate 25,091,781 of JASDFA010000027.1, read as the reverse complement.
CTTCCTTTTTTCTCAGCTTACGAACCTGATGGTCAAGGATCTAAACTGGGACCTCTTCATAAGAGAGACTATCTCTTATTCCCACGCTGTCTAGTGGCACAACTGATGTTGCATCACTGATGCACTTCTTCAATAGTCACACATGGAAGACTGGTTGCACCGTTGCTAACTCTGGAGGTAGTTCTAACTCATATCCCACACTGCCAATTCGCTTCAGAATTCTGTAGGGTTCCACATATCTCAGACTGAGTTTTCCTTTCTTCCCAAACCTCATCACCCCTTTCATGGGTGAAATATTTAGATAAACCCAATCATCCACTACAAACTCTAATTCTCTTCTCCTTACATCAGCATATGATTTCTGACGGCTTTGCGCTGTTTTCAACCTCTCCCTGATAAGTTGCACCATCTGCATAGCATGAACTGAGTTTGGCCCTATTAGGGTAGCTTCACCAACCTCAAACCACCCTATAGGATATCTACACCTTCTACCATATAATTCCTCAAATGGGGCCATTTGGATACTGGAGTGGTAGCTGTTGTTGTACATAAACTCGATGAGAGGTAGGTGATCATCCCAACTGCCCTTGAAATTGATTACACACGCTCTCAGCATATCTTCCAAGGTCTGCACAGTCGCTCAGCTTGTCCATCTGTTTGCAGGTGAAAAGTTGTGCTGAGCTTGACCTGGGTACCAAGTCTCTTCTGAAATGACTTCCAAAAATGCGAGGAGAACTGGGTACCTCTATCTGAAATAATGGACAAGGGCACCCCATATAGTCTGACCAACTCCCGAATATAAAGCCTAGCATAATCCTCGTCTGAGTCTATAATTTTAACTAGGAGGAAATATGTTGACTTGGTCATTCGGTCTACTATCACCCAGATTGAGTTATGCTGCCAACGAGTACAAGGTAGACCTGTAATAAAATTCATATTCACTTCTTCTCACTTTCATGTGGGTATAATGATATCCTGAGTCATACCTCCCTGTCTTTGATGTTCCATCTTGACCTGCTGGCAGTTCGGGCACTTAGCTACAAATTCTGTAATGTCTCTTTTCATGTCGTTCCACCAATAAATATCCCATAAATCACGGTACATCTTAGTAGCTCCTGGGTGGATAGAATATCTCGAACTATGTGCTTCAACCAGTATATGCTGTCTCAGGTCACCCACATCCAACACACAGAGTCTACCTTGGTAATAGAGTACACCATCTCCCCCTTAGAAGAAAGGCTCCACTTCTTTTCTGAGAACCTCCTCCTTCATCTTAAGCAATATGGGATCTTCATCCTGTCTTGACTTAACTTCAACTACTAACGAGGAATCTGATTCACTCTGCACCACTACTCCGCCCTCAGCTGTATCAACCAACAGCACTCCCAACCGAGCTAACCTGTGAATATCCTTCGCCAGTTCCTTTTTTCCCTCTTCAACATGAGCAACGCTCCCCATAACCTGCTTAGGGCATCAACCACCACATTGGCTTCGCCCCGGTGGTACATCACACTTATGTCATAGTATTTCAGTAGCTCCAACCATATTCTTTGATGAAGATTTAGATCTTTCTGAATGAACACACACTAAAGGCTCTTATGATCGATGAAAACATCCATGTGAGCCCCGTAAAGGTAGTGCCTCCATATTTTCAATGCGAACACCATTGCTTCCAACTCCAGGTCATGGGTCGGATAGTTCCTTTCATCAACCTTGTGTTGTCTGGAGGCGTAAGCTATCACCTTACCCGCTACATCAAAATGCAACCGAGTCCAACTCTGGAAGTGTCACAATACACCACAAACCCATCTGTTTCTTCTGGCAAGGTTAAAACTAGAGAGGTAGTGAGTCCAGTTTTTAACTCCTAGAAACTCTTCTCACGCGCATCTAACCACTGAAATTTTACCTATTTCTGAGTCAACCTAGTTAGAGGGGAGGCAATGTAGGAAAAACCTTCCACAAAGCGTCAGTAGTAACCGGCTAGACCCAAGAAGCTTCTGATTTTGGTTGGGGAAGTAGGTCTTGGCCAATCTTTCACTGCGGCTATCTTTTGAGGATCTACCTGAATACCCTCACCTGAGACCACGTGACCAAGGAAGGTCACAGACTTCAAGTAGAATTCACATTTACTGAACTTAGCGAACAACTAGCGGTCTCTGAGTGTCTGTATCACTATCCTTAAATGGTTAGCATGTTCTTCTTCACTTCTAGAGTATACCAGAGTGTCGTCAATAAATACAATAATGAACATGTCTAGATATGGCTTGAAAACCCTGTTCATCAGGTCCATGAAAGCTGCGGAGGCATTAGTCTGTCCGAACATAACCACGAATTCATAGTGACTATACCGAGTTCTAAAAGTTGTTCTCGGTATGTCACATTCTCTGACCCTTAACTAATGGTACCCCGACCTAAGATCTACCTTGGAGAAACAACTGGCACCCTGAAGCTGATCGAACAAGTCGTCAATCCTGGGTAGGGGGTACTTGTTCTTGAATGTGACCTTGTTCAATGATCTTAGGCATAATTACGTGCCCAAGTGTTATTTTATAACTTAATTTAGTCAAGTTTTTCAATTTAATTAATTACATTCACATGTAATTTTGAATATTTTTGTGTATGCATTAACCGACATGATTAGTCTTTGTTTTGTAGGTTTAAAACACTTAGGAAGGATTAAATATGATGGTTAATGCAAAAGAAAGAAGTTTGAAAAGCATTACAAGGAAGATGGCAAGAAGTTGCAAAGGAGAGGGGTTGCCTAGGCCACTAGCGTGCCACGCTAGGCCATTGGCTCGCCTAGCACCGTGTCACGCAGGCAGGAATGCGCACGAGAGCTGCCAGGCAGTGCGCCTACGCATTGGCGTCGTTCCACACCAGGCCTTGCTGGGAGCTGGAGGCCGTGTCACGCCATGTCCCGCGCGCGATAAGCAATGTGCCACGTTGGGTGATGCGCACAAGCTTCGCACAGGGACTGCCGATGCCATCCGTCCAGTGGGCATGCGCGACCAGGCCGCGTCATGCCTCAAACTGCCGCGATGGGCAGCGCGGCACGGAGCTGGTCCATGGCCGGCCAAAAATTATATTTTTCCACTTAGTATAAATAGGATTCTTAACTCCTAAAATCATTTTATCACGAAATATTTGGAGAACTACGGAAAGGAGCGAAGGGAGAAATGAAGAACTCCACCTAGGGTTCACTAATTTTCATTCTCTTTTAACTATTCTTGTAAGTACTTTACTTTAACCATGTTTTTAAGTATTTTTATGAACATGAGTGGTTAAAACCCTTCTTCTAGGGTTGAGGCCACATGATATGATTGTAAATGCATGAATTCTTCATTGGTTTGAGTTTTTAGTTGTTGTTTTGCCTTACATTCTTTATAATTATTGCTTTTATGCTTGATCACCATGAAAACAAACTCGTTAAGCTTAGGTAATAGCTAAAAAGAGTAACCCTAGGCTAGAACGCAAGAATTGAGGGAGCAAGTTCTTATCTTTACGATAGAATTAACGGTTAGGATAGAAATTATACCTAATTTGCCTTGCTTGGTTACTAAAACGGGATGAGCTAGACACCGACTTAGAATTGTCACATCACCGCTCATAGAAGTAGTTGTGAATCTAAGTCAGGTTAAATGATTAGAGGTACGAAAGTCCATAATCAAGGGCACAAACTCCATAAACCACATCCACATAGTTAAATTGCTCACGAATTAGGACGTCACATCCCCGCTCAATGATGAAGTTGTGAGACTAGTTTGTCGTGTTTAGAGGCTCGAAAGACCATGAACATCACATTTTAACTATTTGAGACAACAACTGAAGTTTCCATACTCGAACCATTGTGACTTGTAGCATTGCATGATTATTAGGCTTTAACTCTAGTTGCTTCTTGTATTGTTTCTCGATTGTTTTGTGATCACCCCTATATTTAATTAGAATTTTTCAAAATTTCTACAATCAACACTTATGAAGGTTAATTTAACACTTGAACTTTATAACTCACTAAATTAGTCCAGTCCCTGTGGGTTCGACATCCAGCTCTGAAAAAGGACCACTGTATTACTTGTACGACCGTGTATGCTTGCGTGTGGCTAGGGCGCACCAAGTTTTTGGCGTCGTTTCTAGGGACTGTCGAAATTTAGTAAATTTTTAGTTTTTGTATGATTTTTAATTTCCTTAAGTGTTGAAAAATTTGGTCTTAGTCTGCTATATTGCAGGTAACAGGTTGCCTTTGCAGAACTGGGAAGGAAAAGAGAGCTGGTGGAACCTGTGTTGGAGCTTAAATGCCAACTACATTTGCTCAGGAGGGAAGCTCTAGAGCGAAAGTTGAAAAGGTTACAATAGAAGTTACAACAACACCCACCAGTTGAGCAAGCAGAGTTGTTACCTAATCAGATGGCAGCCCGACCAGTTCACGAAGTGGCAATCCCACTAGCAACGAATGTGACCTCCAGTATCTGCAAACCAGAGACCAGAGGGAACTTTGAGCTTAAACAAAACATGGTGCAGCTATTACATTCTAGTAGCAAGTTCACTGGGATGACTCATGAGGACCCACAACAGCACTTACAGAATCTCCTAGAGATCGCTTTACCAGTTCACGAAGTGGCAATCCCACTAGCGACGAATGTGACCTCTAGTATCCGCAAACCAGAGACCAGAGGGCACTTTGAGCTTAAACAAAACATGGTGTAGCTGTTACATTCTAGTAGCAAGTTCACTGGGATGACTCATGAGGACCTATAGCAGCACTTACAGAATTTCCTAGAGATCAGTAAAACTTTTATCCCCACCAGAGTGTCAACTGACTATGTCCGACTCACACTCTTCCCATTTTCATTGTTGGGAGAGGAAAAGAGGTGGTTGAAGGTTGAGTCACTGAATTCCATTACTTCTTGGAATGACCTAGCAAAGAAGTTCCTCATCAAATTCTTCCCTTTAGGCAAGACTGCCAAGCTCATAAGTGAGATATTAAGTTTCAAACAAAGGCCGGAGGAGAACTTGTATTTGGCTTGGTAGAGATTCAAGTTATTGTTGAGAGACTGCCCTCATCACTAGCAGTCCAATAAGGTGTTAGCTCACACATTTTGGAGAGTCTAGACCCATATATGAAGATTCTGTTAGACTCTTCATCGAGTGCGTAAACATTTGAGAAGACTTATGATGAGTTGTACACTCTGTTGAACAGGATTTCTCAAGAAAATCTAGAGTGGCACAGCGAATCATTGAGAGGGGCAGGTAAGAGAGCAGCAGGGCTGATAGAAGTGGACAGTGTCAATGCTTTAGCAACACAGCTAGCATCATTTCAGCATCAGATGATGACCCAGTTCAACAAAGTGAGTATGAACCAACCGCAGGGACAGGTGAAAACAATTCAGCAGGCTCCTAGTTGGTCTGAAATTTGTGGTAACAATGGGCACAATGTAGAATCTTGCGGGGCAAATCCGAAATCTGTCAATTTTATGGGGAATGTTCAGAGAAATAATTAGAATTTTGGGAACACCAACAATAAGAGTTGGCAGAGTCACCCAAATTTTTCTTGGGGTGGCAATAAGATTCAGAGCTACCAGCAACCTCAGCAGCAGCAGAACAGGTAAAACGGTGGCCAGTCGAGCAGCAGCAACATTGAGGAGATGTTGCAAAAGATTATGGCTACTCAAACCCAATTGGTAGAGAATCAAGCACGGATGGCTTCAGATTTGAAAAATCAGCAGTTGGCTACCTGTAATCTAGAGAAGCAGATGGGTTAATTAGCAGCTGCTCAGCACACCAGACCTCAGGGAGGGTTACCCAGCGACATAGGTACAAACCCTAGGTAGGTCAATGCCATCAGTCTGAGGAGTGCCAAGCAATTGGATAATGCACCACCGAAGGAAAAGAGAAATGAGGTGCAGCCAAAGCTGGTCTGACAAGGCCATCCACCGATAAGGGAGATAATCAGAATGATGTGCAACAAAATGCACAATCATCATTGCAGCCAGCACAGAGACCACCACCACCATTCCCGCAAAGACTCAAGAAGAGCAAGGAGGAAGAATTCTTTAAAAAGTTCTTTAATATTTTCAAAGAACTTCATATCAATTTTCCTTTACTTGATGTTTTGTAGGGAATGCTGAAGTACGCCAAGTACTTAAAAGATGTGGTGGCCAACAAAGTTAGGTTGGTGGATGTCTAAATGGTGGCAGTAACTGAGTAGTGCATCTATAAGGTATGAGCAAGATGCCAAAAACGCTCAAGGACCCAGGGAGTTTTACCCTCCCCATACAAATTGGTAAAGCTGATGTAATAAGAGCTCTTTGTGACTTAGGGGAAGTAGTAAATCTAATGCCCCTATCTTTGTTTAACACCTTGGGTTTGGGTCAGCCGAGGCCAACACAAGTAATGTTATAGCTAGCAGACAAGTCCACAGTGGCATCAGAGGGAATAATTGAGGATCTTCTCATCAAAACGGATAAGTTCATTATACCCGCTAATTTCATCATACTTGACTTTAAAGTTGATGAAAAGGTACCCATGATCTTGGGACGGCCATTCGGGCAACTGGAGGAGCCATCATAAATGTGAGAGTAGGTACCCTTAAAATGAGGGTCGATGATGAAGAAGAGCTCTTCAAATTTTACCAAGAGATCAACCCATCCACACACTAAAGAGATCTTTGCAAGATCAATGTGTTGTCAGATGCTAAGTGTGGGGTGGTAAATTGCATGGGTCCACTGCCACAGGAGATGATCACATTTCAGCCTGAATCTGATGGAGGGCTTAAGTTAAAGAAGAAGTTGGAAAAAGAGAGGGACAGAGTGGAGGTTGTCCCCTTAAAAAATAAAAAGAGAATAAGCTGGTTTGGGGATATCCTAAGAAGGATAGTCCACGTCGTGCCGCGACATAAAATCAGGCACTTTTTGGAAGGAAACCTGATGCGCCCGATTCGCGCGTCCGCAAGTGTACGGGTCATGCAAGTAATATAGTGGCTCTTTTTAAGAACCGGAATGTCGAACCCACAGGGATTGGACCCATTCCTCTAACTATCCATTTCAAGTGTGATCTTAACATTCACAAGTGTTGGTTATAGACGTTTTTGAGGGAGATTTAATTAAGTCTAGCTTTGGTCAACGAAATATCCTGAATTTACTCTAGGAGCAACACAGAGTTAAAACCAGATAATCATGCGATACTACGATTTGCAATGGGTTAAGCAGGAAACTATCGATTGTTGTTTCACATAATTAGAATTGCATGTTCATGGTCTTTCGAGCCTCTAAACACAGCAAACTAGCCTCACTGCATCATTGTGAGTGAGGATGCTAATTTCTAGTTCGCGGGCAATTAATTATGTTGTGGTTTAAAGGAAAATGATTAGGGACTTTCGTGCGTCTAACCATTTAACTCAACTTACCCTCACAACTACTTCTTTGAGTGGTGATGTGATAATCCTAAGTTGGCCTCTTAATAACCCCCGTTTTGTCAACCAAGCAAGGTGTTAGGTATATTTCTATCCTAACACGAAATTATATCGTGAGATACAAACATGCTCCTTACATTCTCATGTCCTGACCTAGGTAATTCTTTCTCAAGCAATTGCCCCAGATAACGTATATGTTTTCATGGTGATCAATCATAAAAACAACCAACAATCCAGAATGCAAGACGAAAACAACAATCAATAACTTAATTCCAAAATAATTTCATAAAATCACAATCATAATTCATGGCTTCAACCCTAGAGGAAGGGTTCTTGCCATTCATGTTCGTAAAACTACAACTAACTACTACTAAACTAACATACTTACATGAATTTGGTAGATGAGAAGGAAATTTTCCAAACCCTAGATGAGTTCTCCCACTTCTCCCTTCACTCCTAGGTAGTTTTCCAGAATAAAATCGTGACAAAGTGGTTTTAGGAGCTAAGGGTCCTATTTATAATAAATGAGAAACATGCACAATTTAGCCTGTCGTGGAATGGCTTCGTGTCACAGAGTGTATTGCGGAGCACTGCCTCCGTGACACGGAGGTAAAGCGAAAGCTCTCTGGAAATTGCCTTCGGAAGCCAAAACTGCCGAGTGTCACCGTGTTGGCAGTGTGTCACGCTGCTTGGGCAGCGCGTTGGCCTTGCTCTGACGCACAGCTGGCACGGCGTGGCACGTTGCTGGCGCACTGGTGCTGCCTGCCTGCCGCATCTGCTCCCGATTCCATTCCGCTACTTCACCAACTTATAAATTAGTTCCTCAAAATCATTAAAACCTACAAAACAAGGACTAATCATGTTGGTTAGCACATATATTCACATTTATATAAAATCACATGAAAATGTATACAATTACTTAGCTAAACAAGACTAAATTAAGTTCTCAAGCGTCACTCGGGCATGCTATTTTGCCCGAGATCACAACCCCACACTTAAAGTCTTGTTCGTCATCGAACAACCTTTTACATCTCATGCATATGGAGACTCACCCATAACTCATTTAGCAGGATTATTCAAGTTACGGCTATAATGATTACGTAAGATAACAAGCTAAAAATAGAGCATGCATGATTTGATCATCCAAATGAAGTACAACTATGTTAAGACTTCTTAACCTCAAGAATCGACTCTCAATCTTAGAAAACTCATGCAAATCAACTTCTTAAGAAATCCCGCATGAATTATATCCTTCATTCAGCATGTGCCCTCACAGAAAGAGAGTTTCCCAATTTCACACGCAAAAACAATTTTTAAATCACAACATGTGTGGGTACATGAATAGAATTATGCTCACTCTCACAAAGGATTCACATGCATTATGTAATGACCCATAAGCTTGCCCTTAGTGTTTTATTCCACTAATTTAAGGATGTGTGAATGTAAGATCAAGTAGGACTTTTTAGGTTGTAATGTAACTCAGGTGCAGGTAAGTACTATTATGGCCAGTAATAGTGACTATCTTTCCTAAGCGCTTTTAATACATCACGCCTTCATTACGAACCTCCCTTCCCTCACTTCACCTTTTTCTCCTTTCATCTTTCTTTTTCCTCTTTTGTTCCCCCATTTCTTTGGGCACTTTTAGCTTATTAGTAAGGAGTTCTATAAGTAACTTTTCATTTATTTATTTTCTTACTCCCTACTAATACTCACCCGTATTCAAACAAGTGCACCCTCGACCTTTCTCAACTTTTACAATTGCTACTTTCCCTTCTTTTTCATTCTTCTCACTCCTTTACTCTTTTGTATTTTTCCTTTAAGCGCTTGGGAGTTTTGGTTCAAATTCAAGGATAATGAAAGAAAAAGGATTAAGCTTATGTTACAGCTGTCAAAGAATAGGCTCAAGGCTCAAAGGGGTTAACTAGGATTAATTTTTCAAGGTAGGTAAAATGAGGGATAAAAATTTGGTTCATTCAAAGAAATGCCTAAATCATCTCCTACAATTCACATCCTTCATTTCGTTTTATAAACACACCAGGCAAGTTCTAGACAATCCACAATAGCACAGAATACTCAAAAACCTTACACTCATGGCACATGCTCAAATCAAGACACATTCAGCAGACTCTTACTCAGCTAATCACAAGAATTCAGAATTAAGCTTCAATCGTATTGAGTCAAATTCAAGAGTCTAAGTGTCTCAAACAAAGTTATACACTTGCATGCTTCACACTGAACATACTTGCATCTTACAATCATGTATAGCACATAACAAGAACATCAAGCACCAATTAGTTATGGTTTCAAAAACCCAACACCTATCGACTAATTTTCCTCAAGATGGTCGTCATCCATCCATCGTCGGAAACAGTCCCTAACTATGACTAAAAACATTATATACAGACAAAGAAAATTATTTTTATTCTTCGGTTCAAAGACCCCCCGTCGGAAAAGAACCAAAAAGAAAAACCAACGGGTGATGAATTCATGCTTGACTCCCAAAAATTTTCAAATTTCTCCCAAATTTCACACAAGCATTACATTCACCATAAACTTGTTAAGCACAAAAATTTTGAAATTTTTCTCACCCCACACTTAAATCATGCTATGTCCTCATAGCATCAAATTAGCATTTAAAGGATGAGAAATACTCCCTGGGCCTCTATGCTAGCTAAAAGCATGCTTTCCTTTCAAGTTTTCAGAGGTGGGTGTTTGACCCCACACTTCTTCTATTCCATGCTCTTTAGTTTCCACCTTCTTGGTACTCAGACTTCCCTCCATCTGTGCTTAATTTTCCACCAAAAATACAAACAAAATGAAAATAACAAAATCAACACAAAATCAAAATTACAAATTGTACCTGAGGTACCCTTGGGTTGCCTCCCAAGCAGCGCCTTATTTTACGTCGCGGCACGACGTGGACTGTCCTTTTCAGGACATCCTCATACATGGGTTCTCTTTCGAGAACCATCTCCTTTTCTTTTGTTGTTTAGAGGAAATAGCCTCCACTCTGTTCCTCTCTTTCTCCAACTTCTTCTCAATTTGAAGCCCTCTATCAGACTTGGGCTGAACACTTGTCACTGCCTTTAGCCCTGCACCTGTGGAGTCCTCCACCCCACACTCATCCTCTTCCAACACACTAACCTGACAAAGGTTCCTGTAGTGTGCAGATGGGTTCATTTCTTGGTAAACGCGGAAGATTTCTTCTTCATCCTCAACCCTCATTTTCAGGGTCCCTGCTTTCAAGTCAATCACCGCTCCTCCGGTGGCCAAGAATGGCCATCCCAAGATCAGAGGTACCTGGTCATCAACCTAAAAATCTAAGACAATAAAATCAGCAGGTATAATGAACTTACCTACTTTGATGAGAAGGTCCTCTATTATTCCATCAGGTGTCACTCACGACTTGTCAGCCAGCTGCAGCATCAACCTTGTCGGCCTCGATTTTCCCAATCCTAGGGTGTTGAATAAGGATAGGGGAATTAGATTAACTGTTGCCCCTAAATCACACAAAGCTCGTAGCACCTCAGCTTTACCAATTTGTATGGGGAGGGTAAAACTCCCTGGGTCTTTGAGCTTCTTCGGCATTTTGCTCAATACCCTGTGACTGCACTCCTCTGTCAGTGCTACAGTCTGGACATCCACTAATCTAACTTTGTTCGCCATCATGTCCTTCAAGTATTTAGCATACTTGGGCATTCCCTGCAAAACATCAATAAGAGGCAAATTTATGTGAAGTTTTTTGAAACTTTCAAAGAACTTTTTAAAGCACTCCTCCTCCTTGCTCTTTCTGACTTTCTAAGGGAATGGTGGTGGTGGTCTTTGCCCAGCACTCTGATTCACTCCCGTGTCGGTGGATGGTCCTGGTCTAACCAACTCCGGCTGCACCTCCTTTCTCAACTCTTTAGGCACTGCATCAGCTAATTGCTTTCCACTTCTAAGACTGATGGCATTGATTTGTCGGGGGTTAGGATCTGCATCGCTTGGTAACCCCCCCTGCGACCTCATGTTCTGAGCAGCTGCTAACTGACCCACTTGTTTTTCAAGATTGCGGGTGGCTACTTGCTGATTCATTAAGTCTGTTGCCATCCTCGCCTAATTTTTCGCTAACTGATTTTGGGTCTCCATAATTTTCTGCAGTGTTTCCTCAATGTTGCTACTCAATTGCCCATCATTCTGCCTATTCTGTTGATACTGCTGTTGTTGAGGTTGCATATAATTCTTCTTTTGGTTTCCACCCCAAGAAATATTCGGGTGGCCCTGCCAATTTCTGTTGGAGTTGTTCCCAAAATTCTGATTCCTATGCACATTACCAATAAAATTGACTGATTCCGGATTGACTCCATAAGATTCTGCATTGTGCCCATTATTACCACAAATTTCACACCAACTCGGAGCTTGCTGAACTGCATTAACCTAGCCCTGATGTTGGTTCATACTCAGTTTATTGAACTGAGTCATCATTTGATGTTGGAACGAAGCTAACTGTGCTGCCAAGGCATTCAAACCATCTACTTCTATCAACCCCGATCTCTTTCCTGCCCCCCCCCCCCCCCCGATGACTCATTGTGCCACTCTAGATTTCCTTGTGCAATTCGGTTCAACAAAGTGTACAACTCATCATATGTCTTCTCCAAGGCTTGCCCACCCGATGCAAAGTCTAGTAATATTTTTGTGTGTGGGTCTAGACTTTCTACAAAGGTATGAGCCAGCACTTCATTTGATTGCTGGTGATGGGGGCAGTCTCTCAACAATGACTTGAATCTTTCCCATGCCATATATAAGTTCTCATCAGGCCTCTGCTTGAAACTGAGTATTTCACTTCTCAACTTTGCAGTTTTGCCTGAAGGGAAGAATCTGATAAGGAACTTTTTAGCCAAGTCATTTCATGAAGTTATGGAGTTTGGTGGCTCAGCCTTCAGCCACTTTTTCGCCTCTCCCAATAGTGAAAATGGGAAGAGGGTCAGTCAGACATAATCTGTGGACACGCCGGTGGGGACAAACGTGTCACTAATCTCTAAAAAGCTCTGTAAGTGCTGCTGCGGGTCCTCATGTGCCATCCCAGTGAATTGACCACTAGAATGTAACAGCTGCACCATGTTCTGTTTAAGCTCACAGTGCCCTCCAGGCTCCGATTTACGGATGCTAGAGGTTACATTCGTCGCTAGTGGGATTGCCACTTCGCGAACTGGTCTTGCTGCTATTGCTTCTGATGACAATTGTGCTTGTCCCGCGGGTGGTTGTTGTTGTACCTTTTCTTGAAGTCTCTTCAGCTTTTGCTCTAGGGCTACTCTTCTTCGCAAATGGATTTGACGTTCAGGTTCCAGCAACGGTTCCACAAGCTCTCTACTTCTAGCCAGCTCGGCAGGACAACCTGTCACCTGCAAATAAACAGACTAAGACCAAGTTTCTCAACACTTAAGGAAATTTCAAAAATCACACAAAAACAGATAAATTATCAAAACTTCACCGAATCCCCGGCAACGTCGCCAAAAACTTGATGCGCCCGATTCGCGCATCCGTAAGTGTACGGGTCGTGCAAGTAGTATAGTGGCTCTTTTTAAGAACCGAAATGTCGAACCCACAGGGATTGGACCCATTCCTCTAACTATCCATTTCAAGTGTGATCTTAACTTTTGCAAGTGTTGGTTATAGAAGTTTTCGAGGGATATTTAAAGTCTAGTTTTGGTCAACGAAATATCCTGAATTTACTCTAGGAGCAACATAGAGTTAAAACCAGATAATCATGCGATACTACGATTTGCAATGGGTTAAGCAGGAAACTATCGATTGTTGTTTCACATAATTAGAATTGCATGTTCATGGTCTTTCGAGCCTCTAAACACGGCAAACTAGCCCCACTGCATCATCGTGAGTGAGGATTAATTTCTAGTTCACGGGCAATTAATTATATTGTGGTTTACAGGAAAACGATTAGGGACTTTCGTGCGTCTAACCATTTAACTCAACTTACCCTTACAACTACTTCTTCGAGTGGTGATGTGATAATCCTAAGTTGGCCTCTTAATAACCCCTGTTTTGTCAACCAAGCAAGGTGTTAGGTATATTTCTATCCTAACACGAAATTATATCATGAGATACAAACATGCTCCTTACATTCTCATGTCCTGACCTGGGTAATTCTTTCTCAAGCAATTGCCCAAGCTAACGTATATGTTTTCATGGTTATCAATCATTAAAAAAACCAACAATCGAGAATGCAAGACGAAAACAACAATCAATAACTTAATTCCAAAACAATTTCATAAAATCACAATCATAATTCATGGCTTCAACCCTAGAGGAAGGGTTCTGGCCATTCATGCTCGTAAAACTACAACTAACTACTACTAAACTAACATACTTACATGAATTTGGTAGATGAGAAGGGAATTTGTCAAACCCTAGATGAGTTTTCCCACTTCTCCCTTCACTCCTAGGTAGTTTTCCAGAATAAAATGATGACAAAGTGGTTTTAGGAGCTAAGGGTCCTATTTATAATAAATGAGAAACGTGCACAATTTAGCCTGTCGTGGAATGGCTCTGTGTCACGGAGTGTATCGCGGAGCACTGCCTCCGTGACACGGAGGTAACGCGAAAGCTCTCTGGAAATTGCCTCCAGAAGCGAAAACTGTCGAGTGTCGCCGCGTTGGCAGCGTGTCACGCTACTTGGGCAGCGCGTTGGCCTTGCTCTGTCGCACAGCTGGCACGGCGTGGCACGTTGCTGGCGCACTGGTGCTGCCTGCCTGCCGCATCTGCTCCCGACTCCATTCCGCTACTTCACCAACTTATAAATTAGTTCCTCAAAATCATTGAAACCTACAAAACAAGGACTAATCATGTTGGTTAGCACATATATTCACATTTATATAAAATCACATGAAAATGTATATAATTACTTAGCTAAACAAGACTAAATTAAGTTCTCAAGCGTCACTCGGGCATGCTATTTTTCCCGAGATCACAACCCAAGGGTACCACAGGTACAATTTTATTTTCTTTTGTTTTGATTTTGGTTATTTTCGCTTTGTGTTATTGTTGTGGTGATTTAAGCACAAATTGAGGGGAAGTATGAGTACCCTTAGAAAAGGAATCTAAGGAGCATGGAAGAAGATGAGTGTGGAATCAATGACCCACCTGTGCGTGTTTTTTAGCTAGGCCTAGAGGCCTCAGGGAGTAATTCTCACCCTTGTATTACTTTTAATTGATGCTTTGGGGACATAGCATGATTCAAGTGTGGGGTGAGAGGAATATCAAAATTTTGTGCTTAATGAATTCGGGTGAAATTGGTGCTTGGTATGACATTGTTTGATCAAAAACTTTAAGTTGAGAATAATTCACCCACCCTTTGGTTTTTCTTTTCGGTTCTTTTCTGAAGGGGGGCACTTTGAACCAATGTATAAAAACTTTTTTCTGTGTCCGGACATATGTCATGACCCAAACATACACCCAGATCGTAGACACGGGACAAGAAGCCCCGAGAGACCCCAAGTCGACCCATGACATGAACATACATATAATTCAATAACATGAGAGGAAGACTTAACATAAAGAACGTAATCATAGCATAGCATAAGGGAAAATCAGTACTAGACACATACAATACGGCGGAATACAACTTGTAGTCTGATAAGCCTCTAAACATGAAAGGCGGATTGATGGGACAACTCCCCAACTAATCAAATATCCAGAAACTGAAAGAAATAACATAGAATGTGAACATGCAGCCCTTGAAAGATGAGGACTCACCAAGTACGCTAAGAGCAAGGCTGAACTAGCTATGGGTGAGGATGAGCCTGAGAGCTGGGACCTGTATCATGAAACGATACAACATAGAAAGTATGCGGTCAGTACATGGAATGTAATGAGTATGCAAGGTAAGTAAAACGGATATTTAAAACATATATGAAATTCATAAATGATTATAAGAGTAGGACGTCATGCTCGTATCGTAGATCATAATATCATGTCATATGGCTCAAGGTAATCAAAACATTCGTAGCATAACTTAATCATAATTATAATAGAAAAGGTTTACTTAACATGACTTGAGCCAACATACATAATCATAACATGCATAAATCATGAGGAACAGTGGGAGATTCTCTTAACCGACATACCCCATATGAGCACACATGAAGCCCGACTTGTAACCCTAGTCGGGAGGGTGTTTCGTACCTTGCCAAGGGTAGGAACCATGAAGGGCATGATCACACATGAAAAGGGCCATTTGGGCCGGGGAAAAACATGAAAGGGTCCAAACATACCTACGGTGGCACGTAGTTTATGAAATCTGGAGCTTAATCATGAGCCCCCAACCTACTCGGTGTTCGATACTACTCCCAAAACATATATAGTGCTCATAATAATAAATACATGAGTTCATGGGCTAGTTAAATCATAATAATCGTAAATATACTTGAACATACGTGAACTAGCCATGACTTAAGGCCCGTGGGTCGGCCAAAAATATAATTCATGATTGATAAAATTCATACACACTTTTGGATCATGCATGTGGCTTAAAATTCATAAGTTCGTAGTAGATAACATAACAAATTCATAAATTAATTCATAATTCATTCTGGGCTTATCAAAACACTAATGGATCAATGGATAATAAATCGATTCATCATGGGGTGTGCATAAACAAGCTTAACTGTTTAGAAATTTAAAATCAACAATATTATAATCAATTTAAATTCCAAAGGATGATCAAAATCGGTAGATTATGATAAGATTTCCAAATCACAAGACCCATAATTAAATCATTTAATTTTATACAAATCAATTACAAAACCCCATGAGTTTTTGATAATTTATAAGTAAAATCATAGAGTAGGAGCATGGGTGTGGAAGGAACCACCCATTGATGACCTTACATACCTGGAAACACTTGATTCTTAATCTCCCTTGAAAGCCCAAGGTGGAATTTAGAGAAATTGGGGAAGAACACCTTGAGTCATCCTCTAGACTCCTCTCTATACTCTTGCATGCATGAATGAGGCCTATCATGAGCTAATTCCCCCTAAAAGAACCCATTTATAGCTTAAAATGACGTAGCTTAGGCCTTAGTAACTTAGGAATTACGAAAACACCCTTATTAAAACGCAGGAAAAACACTGCCAGGGCCCCTAACGAGGGACCTCACAAGCCGTTGCCAGCGGGCACGACTCGTGGCCTGAATCCATCATGCTCACTGCCCAAACTCCTCAGGGGACCCCACGAATCGTGGTGGCTGACCACAACTCGTGGTCACCACCCGTGATCCCCACTGCCCAAAACCTTAATCAACCATGCAATCCAAGCCACGGGTGACCTCACGAGTTGTGAGGTCTGACCACGACTTGTGGTCACCATCCGTGGTCTTCACTGCCCTTTCCCACTTTGCCAACTAGTCCACCTAGGCCACGGAAGACCTAATAAGTCGTGTGACCTGACCACGACTCGTGGTCATTCCTGTGGTCTTACCCCAAAACTTAGTCGTGCCCTGCTTGACCACGAGTCACTTCACAACTCGTGGTCACTCCTCACGACCCACCTCATCGGTCGTTCTATGACCTAGTATGAATTTCCAATTTTTCTCTGTTTTGACTCTCGGGTCTAATCCTTGGGTTCCCGGGGTATAACAATATCTCCCCCCTTGGGAACATTCATCCTTGAATGTTAGAAACATGCAAAAAACTCAGAAACAAGCAATCATCATATGCAATTACTGATCATTTAAGCTAAAAACTGACAGATTGACTACCTCCGAAAAGAGCTACATAACTGAACTGAATTCAGACATCACATACATTTACCATATCATAAAACAAACTTTTACGCATGAACGGAACATGAAAACTTATTAGAGGTTTAGGGCAAAAACTAATACCTCAAGCGGAAAATGAGCCGGTAGAGAACAGATGTGGGTATCTAGCCATCATATCTGCTTCGGCTACCCACGTAGCTCCTTCAACATGCTGATTTGTCCATAATACTTTAACTGAAGCAACTTCTTTGATCCTTAGCTTATGGACTTGACGATCTAAGATTTCCACCGGAATTTCTTTATAGTTGTGGCTATCCTTTACACCAACGCTATCCACTGGGACTACTAAAGCTAGATCATCCAAGCACTTTTTCAAAAAAGTGACACATGAAACACAGGATGAACTGAAAATAGCCTCGAGGGCAAGTCCAACTCATACACCACCTTACCAACTCTCCTCACAAGTCGATAGGGGCCAACATAGCGGGGACTGAGTTTCCCCTTTTTCCCAAATCGCATGACTCCCTTCATGGGAGATAGCTTTAGAAATGCCCAGTCGTCCACATCAAACTCCAAGTCTCTTCTCCTTACATTGGCATATGATTTCTAACGACTCTAAGTGGTTTTCAACCGGTCCCTTATCAACTAAACCTTCACCATCGCCTCATGAACCGAATCTGGCCCTATCATAGCTACCTCACCAACCTCAAACCATCCAATGGGAGATCTACACCTCTGCCCATAGAGGGCCTCAAAAGGTGCCATTTGGATGCTAGAGTGATAGCTTTTATTATAAGCAAATCAATTAAGGGCAAATGATCATCCAAACTACCTTTAAAATCTATAACACATGCCCTCAACATATCCTCAAGAATCTGGGTTGTTTGCTCGGTTGGCCATCCATTTGTGGATGGAAAGCCTTACTGAGCTTAATTTGAGTCCCAAGTACCTTCTAAAAAGACCACCAGAACTGCGATGTAAACTGAGTACCTCGGTCTGAAATAATAGACAAGGGCACTCCATGAAGTCGAACCAACTTCCAAATATACAACTTGGCATAATCATCCATTGAATCCATGGTCTTGACTGATAGAAAGTGGGCAGCCTTAGTTAACCTGTCTACCACCACCCAAATGGAATAATAGTTCCGTCGAGAAGGAGGTAGGCCTGTAATGAAATCCATATTAATCTCTTCGCACTTCCAAGGGGGGATGCTAATATCCTGAAGTACGCCTCCTGGTCTTTGATGCTCGACCTTCACTTGCTAACAGTTTGGACATTTGGCTACAAACTTTGCAATATCCTTCTCCATACCATCCCACCAATAGGTTTCTTAGAAGTCCCAATACATCTTTGTGGATCCCGGATGGATAGAATATCTGGTACCATGTGCCTCATGTAATATCCGAACTCTCAAATTATCGACGTTTGGAACACATAGTTGACCTTGGTATCATAGCAAACCATCTCCCCCTTGGGACAAAAACCTCCACCTTTTGACTCCGCACTGCTTCCTTTAGCTTCCTCAAAGCCGGATCTTCATCTTTCTTAGATTTGACATCAACCACCAAGGACGATTCTAACCTATTCTGCACAACGACACTGCCATCGGTCGAGTCGACCAATCTAACTCCCAATCTTGCGAGTCGGTGAACATCCTTCACCAACTCCTTCTTTCCCTCCTCCACATGGAACACGCTATCCATAGAGAGCTTATTAAGTGCATTCGCCACCACATTAGCTTTGCCCGGGTGGTAAAGACCACTCATATCGTAGTCCTTTAATAACTCCAATCACCTCTTTTTCCGAAGATTGAGATCCTTCTGCATGAACACATATTGCAAGCTCTTGTGATCCGTGAATACATCCACGTGGACCCCATACAAGTAATGCCGCCATATCTTCAATACAAACACCACCGCGGCCAACTCTAGATCATGGGTTGGGTAATTCTTTTTGTGAACTTTTAGCTGCCTAGAGGCATATGCTATTAATTTCCCATGCTGCATCAACACATATCCTAGTCCGACTATTGAAGAATCACAATATACCACAAAGCCATTCGTACCCTCGGGTAAAGTCAATACTGGTGCTAAAGTGAGTCGGGTCTTCAATTCCTGGAAGCTTTCCTCACAAGCCTCCGGCCATTGGAACTTTACCTTCTTCTGAGTCAAATTGGTCAAAGGTGTCGCAATAGATGAGAAACCCTCAACAAATCTCCGGTAGTAATCTGCTAGGCCCAAGAAACTCCAAATTTATGAAGGATTCACCGGTTAGGGCCAATTCTTCACCGCTTCGATTTTCTGGGAATATACCTAAATTCCCTCACTTGAAACCACATGGCCTATAAATGCCACCGAGTCCAACCAAAACTCACATTTACTGAACTTTGCATATAACTGATGATCCTTGAGGACTTGAAGCACTATACGCAAGTGAGTAGCATGCTCCTCCTTGCTCCGGGAGTATATATGGATATCATCGATAGACACAATTGCGAACATGTCCAGATTCTACTTGAACACCCTATTCATCAGGTCCATAAAAGTTGTAGGAGCATTGGTTAGTCCAAATGACATAATTACAAACTCATAATGGCCATACCGAGTTTTGAAGGCTGTCTTCGAGATATCACACTCCCAAACTCTGAGTTGATGGTATCCGGACCTGAGATCTATCTTCGAAAAACACTTGGCACCCTGGAGCTGGTCAAATAAATCATCGATCCTAGGCAAAGGGTACCTATTCTGGACAGTGACCTTATTCAGCTGTCGATAGTCAATGCACATTCAAAGGGACCCATCCTTCTTTCAAACAAAGAGAACCGGTGCACCCCATTGATACTTGCTCGGCCTAATGAAACCCTTATCCAACAAGTCCTTCAACTGTTCTTTTAGCTCCTTTAGCTCTGTTGGAGCCATCCTATAAGAAGGAATAGATATAGGCTGCGTGTTGGGAAGAAGGTCTATACCAAAATCAATTTCCCTCTCTGGAGGAACACCTGGCAGATCATCGGGAAAAACCTCTGGATACTCGCACACCACTGGAACTGAATAGTCGGGCTCTCAGACTCTACATCCTTAACCCTAACTATGTGGTACATGCAACCTTTAGAGATCATTTTTCTATCCTTAAGGTATGAAATAAACCGACCAGTTGGTACATCAAAATTACCCTTCCATTCTAAAATTGACTCACTCAGAAACCGAAATTCTACTGCACGGGTCCTACAATTAATCGAAGCATAGCACGCAAGCAACCAATCCATACCCAAGATGATATCAAAGTCCGACATGGCCAACTCTACTAGGTCCCTGGAGGTAACCTTATGCAACACTTTAATGGGGAAACCTCTGTACACCCACCTACCTACAACTAATTCACCGACTAGAGTAGATACGGAGAACGATTCTGACAAAATTTTAGGACTAACTCCAAAACTACTAGCAATGTAAGACGTCACAAAAGACAATGTAGCTCCTAGACCTAACAAAGCATAAGCATTAATATGGAAGACTTGCAACATACCCGTGACTATATCTGGCGAAGCCTCCTGCTCTTGGCGAGGCACTAGGGCATAAAATCTATTTTGGCGCTGACCACCTGCTAAACTAGTGGAAGCACCCTACTGTGGGGGTCGTGCTGCTAGAGTGGTAGAATTGGCTACAAGGAAATCTCGGACCTTGTGTCCAGGTTTGCCACACCCCAAACAAGCATCTGCATTGACCAGGCACCTCCCGGGATGATTTTTATCACATCTCGCACAAGCTGGGAAAGTGCGCTCCACCTGTATGCTACCATGATCCCTCAAGCCTGTATCCCTACTCTTCTGGTCTCCCCTGAACCTAGATGGCATGCTAGCCGATGATGAAGTTGGAGCAATGGACCTGTGTTGAGTCTACTGACATGGTCCACCTCCTAACCTACCCTGATAAACCCTATAGCTGTCGGTCCTAGCCCTCTTGGCCTCTCTCTACCGACTCCATCTGCTTCACCTGTATGCTACCATGATCCCTCAAGCCTGTATCCCTGCTCTTCTATTCTTCCCTGAACCTAGATGGCGTGCTAGCCGATGATGGAGTTGGAGCAATGGACCTGTGTTGAGTCTGTTGACATGGTCCACCTCCTAACCTGCCTTGAGAAACCCTGTAGCTGTCGGTCCTGGCCCTCTTGGCCTCTCTCTGCCGACTCCATCTGCTTCACATGCAATACAATATGAGGAAAATCGATGTCCCGATGAATCATGACGATCCGGTAATCTTTGTCCAAGTAATCTGCTACTCCATGCACAAAGCGGCCCACCCGAGCCCACTAATCTGCCACCAAATCCGGAGCATATTTAGATTACCGGGTGAACTCCAATGCATACTCTTAGATATACATTCTACCTTGATTCAGATTAACAAACTCGGCCACCTTGAGCTCCCTCATCTCCCGAGGGAAGAACCGATCCATGAAAGCAGTGTGAAACTCATCCCAACCTATCGGGCCTGTACCCGCTACCCTGGCATCTCTCCATTGCTTAAACCATATGTGGGCTACCCCCTTTAGCTGATAGGAGGTCAATTCAACGCATTCCCCATTGTTCACCCCCATGACCTAGATGATTTTAAGAATCTCTTCTATAAAATCGTGTGGATCCTTGTCCACCTTTGACCTCGTGAACTCTAGAGGGCTCATCCTCAAAAAGTCCCTCACCCTAGCTGCCGCTTAATTCCCATTCTGAGGGAGATGCGCCACTGTCTTATTCTGGACCTGGGCAGTCATGGCCTGTGCCAGCATCTGAATCGCCACCCTAAACTCAGCATAGGCGGTTGGCTCTGGTACGTTCTCCTCATGAACGGGTGGAGCTGGCTGAGCTCACCATCCTGGGCACCCTCATGATCATTACCATTTCCATTTCTCCTAGCATTTACTCAACATGGAGGCATGATTCTGCAAACGCGAATAGCACGAATTAGAGGAGTAAAGGATGGTCATCGCACGACATAGATCATGAAAGAAGGGAACGTTTCCTAAATGTATAGTAGCCTCTTCTTCATAAGTTTGGTGCGCTTCACACCCATGAAAAAGACTCTACTTAACGTGGATTTCAGACTCCCTAGGACCCATAAACCTATGGCTCTGATACCAAGTTTGTCACCACCCAAACGTACACCAAGATCGTAGACACGGGACAAGGAGCCCCGAGAGACCCCAAGTCGACCCATGGCATAAGAATACATCTAATTCAATCATATGAGCAAAAACTCAACATAAAGAATGTAATCATAGCATAGGATAAGGGAAAATCAGTACTAGACTTATACAATACAGCGGAATACAACTTGTAGTCTGATAAGCCTCTAAACATGCGGATTGATGGGACAACTCTCCAACTAATCCAATATCAAGAAACGGGAAGAAATAACATAGAGTGTGACCATGCAGCACTCGGAACATGAGGACTCACCAAGTACACTGAGAGAAAGGCTGAACTAGCTACAAGTGAGGATGAGCCTGAGAATTGGGACATGTATCATGAAACGATACAACACAGAAAGTACGCGGTCAGTACGTGGAATGTAATGAGTATGCAAGGTAAGTAAAACGGACATTTAAAACATATATGAAATTCATAAATGATTATAAGAGTAGGACATCATGCTCGTATCGTAAATCATAATATCATGTCATATGGCTCAAGGTTTTCAAAACATTCGTAGCATAACTTAATCATAATCATAATAGAAAAGGTTTACTTAACATGACTTGAGCCAACATACATAATCAAAACATGCATAAATCATGAGGAACAGTGGGAGATTCTCTTAACCGACATACCCCATATGAGCACACACGAAGCCCGATTTGTAACCCTAGTCGGGAGGGTGTCCATACCTTGCCAAGGGTAGGAACCATGAAGGGCATGATCACACATGAAAAGGGCCATTTGGTTCGGGGACAAACATGAAAGTGTCCCAACATACCTATGGTGGAATGTAGTTCATGAGATCCGGGGCTTAATCGTGATCCTCAAACCTTCTTGGTGTTCGATACTACTTCCAAAACAATATAGTGCTCATAATAATATTACATGAGTTCACGGTCTAGTTATGTCATGATAATCTTAAACGTGCTTGAACATGCGTGAACTAGCCATGACTTAAGGCCCGTGGGTTGGCCAAAAACATAATTCATGATTGATTAAATTCATACATACTTGTGGATCATGCATGTAGCTTGAAATTCATAAGTTTGTAGTAGATACCATAATAAATTCATAAATAAATTCATAATTCATGCTGAGCTTATCAAAACACCAATGGATCGATGGATAATAAATCGATTCATCATGGGGCGTGCATAAACAAGCTTAATTGTTTAGAAATTCAAAATCAACAGTATTATAATCAATTTAAATTCCAAAAGATGATCAAAATCAGTAGATTATGATAAGATTTCAAAATCACAAGACCCATAATTAAATTATTTAATTTTATACAAATCAATTACAAAACCCCATGAGTTTTTGATAATTTATAAGTAAAATCATAGAGTAGGAGCATGGGTATGGAAGGACCCACCCATTGATGACCTTGTATATCTGGAAACACTTGATTCTTAATCTCCCTTGAAATCCTAAGGTGGAATTTAAAGAAATTGGGGAAGAACACCTTGAATTACCTTCTAGACTCCTCTCTATACTCTTGCATGCATGAATAAGGCCTAACATGAGCTACTCCCCTTAAAAGACCCCATTTAAAGCTTAAAATGACGTAGCTTAGGCCTTAGGAACATAGGAATTACGAAAACACCTTATTAAAACACAGAAAAAACATTGTCAAGGCCCTTAACGAGGGACCTCACGAGTCATTGCCAGGGGCACTACTCGTGGCCTAAATCTGTCATGCTCACTGCCCAAACTCCTTAGGGGACCCCACGAATCGTGGTGGCTGACCACGACTCATGGTCACCACCCATGATCCCCCATGCCTAAAACCTTAATCAACCATGCAATCCAAGTCACAGGTGACCTCACGAGTCGTGGGGTCTGACCATGACTCGTGGTCACCATCTGTGGTATTTACTGCCCTTTTCCACTTTGCCAACTGGTCTACCTAGGCCACGGGAGACCTGACGAGTCGTGTGGCCTTACCACGACTCGTGGTCATGCCCGTGGTCTTACCCCAAAACTTAGTCATGCCCTTCTTGACGACGAGTCACTTCACGACTCGTGGTCACTCCTCACGACCCACCTCACGGGTTGTTTCGTGACCTGGTGCGAATTTCCAGTTTTCTCCATTTTGACTCACGAGTCTGATCCTTGAGTTCCTGGGGTATAACAACATAGCTGTTTTTAGTCATAGTTAGGGACTTTTTGCTGACGATGGATGGATGACGACCTTCTTGAGGGAAAATTAGTCAATAGGTTTTTGTTTTTTCTTCTTTAAACCCTTAGCTGATTGATGGGTTGATGTTCTTGTTGGGAGCTATACATGATTGTGAGATGCAAGTGTTGTTAATTTTGAAGCATGCTTAACAGTTGTATAACTCTGTTTGAGACACCTAGCCTCTTGAATGTGACTCGATGTACTTAAAGCTGAATTCTGCATTTTTGTGATTAGTTAAGAGTCTGTTGAATTTATCTTGAATTGAGCATGTGTTGTGAGTTTAAGGATTTTGAATAGTCCATGCTATTGTGTAGTGTCTAGAACTTTCCTGGTATGTATACAAAATGAAATGAAGGATTTAGATTGTAGGAGATGATTTAGGCATTTCTTTGAATGAGCCTAATTTTTATCCTTTGCTTGACCTACCTCGAATGTCTGATCCTAATTATCCCCATTGAGTCTTTAGTCTATTCTTTGCTAGCCACAAAATGAGCTTAATCCTTTTTTTTCAATAGCCTTGAATTTTGATCCAAAACTCCTAAGCACTTAAGTGAAAATGCAAGGGAGTTAAGGAGTGAGAATTTGGAATAAGAAGGAAAATAGTAGTTGTGGTAGTTGAAGAGAAGACTAGAGGTACACTTGTTTAAAAAATTGAATCAGAGTTAGTAAGGAGTAAAAGAAGAAAAGAGCGAAAAAATTGCTTAAGTCCTCCTTACTAATAGCTTAAGTGTGCCTAATGAAATGGGAAAATAAAGAGGAAAAATGAGAGTTGAAAAGAATAAAGGTGAAGTGAGAGGATAGAGTGTCGTAATGAAGTGTGATGTATTAAAAGCGCTTCGGGAAGATAGTCACTATTACTGGCCAGAATAGTACCTACCCGTCCCTTAGCTTACATTACAACCCACTAAGTCCGACTTGATCTTACTTTCAAACATTCCTAAATTAGTAAAGTAAAATAATAAAGGCAAGCTTATGGGTCAATACATGTTGCATGTGAACTCTTCTTTCGAGTGAGCGTATTTCTTATTCATATACCCATACATGTTATAATTTGAAAAAATATGAGCAAAAATGGGTAACTCTCTTGTGTGAGGGCATATGTTTGATGAAGGATAAAATTCATATCGGATTTATTTTGGTTATTTCATGATTTTTTTGAGGTTGAGAGTTGATTTTTGAGCCTAGGAAGTCTTAACATTATTATACGTGATTTTAGTGGTTATATCTTGCATGCTTTATTTTTAACTTGCTATCTAAAACAATTGTTGTATCTATAGCTTGAATTGTCTTGCTTCAATTAGCTATGTATGAGTTCTTCATGGGCATGAGATGGAACGGAGTTGTTCGAGGACGAACAAGGCTTTAAGTGTGGGGTAGTGATCTTGGGCATAATTACGTGCCCAAGTGCTCTTTTATAACTTAATTTAGTTAAGTTTGTCAATTTAATTAATTACATTCCCATGTGATTTTGAATATTTTTGTGTATGCACTAACTGACATGATTAGTCTTTGTTTTGTAGGTTTAAAATGCTTAGGAGGGACTAAATATGATGGTTAATGCACAAGAGAGAAGCTGGAAAAGCATTACAAAGAAGATGGCATGAAGTCGCAAAGGAGAGGGGCTGCCTAGGCCATTAGCGTGCCACGCTAGGCCATTGGCGCGCCAGCACCGTGTCACGCAGGCAGTAGTGCACGCAAGAGTTTCCAGGTAGTGCGCCTGCACGTTGGTGTCATGCCATGCCAGGCCTTGCTGCGCGCTAGAGGCCATGTCACGCCATGTGTCACACGCGAGAAGCAGCATGCCACATCAGGCGACGCGCACAAGCTTCGCACAGGGACTGCCGATGCCATCCGTCCAGTGGGCATGCACGAACAGGCCGTGTCATGCCATCAAACTGTCGCGATGGGCAGCCTGGCACGGAGCTGGTCCATGGCCGGCCAAAAATTATATTTTTCCACTTAGTATAAATAGGATACTTAGCTCCTAAAATCATTTTATCACGAAATATTTGGAAAACTACGGAAAGGAGCGAAGGGAGAAAGGAAGAACTCTACCTAGGGTTCACTAATTTTCATTCTCTTTTAAATATTCTTGTAAGTACTTTACTTTAACCATGTTTTTAAGTACTTATACAAACATGAGTGGCTAAAACCCTTCCTCTAGGGTTGAGGCCACATGATATGATTGTAAATGCATGAATTCTTCATTGGTTTGATTTTTTAGTTGTTGTTTTGTCTTACATTCCTTATTATTATTGTTTTTATGCTCGATCACCATGAAAACAAACTCGTTAAGCTTAGGTAACAGCTCAAAAGATTAACCCTAGGCTAGAACACAAGAATGTAGGGAGCAAGTTCTTATCTTTCTTTACTATAGGATTAGCGTTAGATAGAAATTATACCTAATTTGCCTGCTTGGTTACTAAAGCGGGATGAGCTAGACACTGATTTAGAATTGTCAAATACCGCTCATAGAAGTATTGTGAAGCTAAGTCAAGTTAAATGATTAGAGGTATGAAAGTCCATAATCAAGGGCACAAGCTCCGTAAACCACATCCACGTAGTTAAATTTCTCATTAATTAGGACGTCACATCCCCGCTCAATGATGTAGGTGCGAGACTAGTTTTTCATGTTTAGAGGCTCGAAAGACCATGAACATCACATTTTAACTATTTAAAACAACAACTAAAGTTTTCATACTCGAACCACTTTGACTTGTACCATTGCATGATTATTAGGCCTTAACTCTAGTTGCTTCTTGTATTGTTTCTCGATTATTTTGTGATCACCCCTAGATTTAATTAGAATTTTCTGAAATTTATACAATCAACACTTGTGAAGGTTAATTTAATACTTGAACTTAATAATTCGCTGAATTAGTCCAGTCCCTATGGGTTTGACATCTGGCTCTAAAAAAGGGTCATTGTATTACTTGTATGACAACGTGCGCTGGAGTGCAACATTCAACTGACTGTAGTCGATACACATTCTGAGGGTACCGTCTTTCTTTCGCACGTATAATCTAGAGCACCCCATGGAGAGATGTTGGGCCTGATGAAGCCTTTATCAAGGAGGTCTTTTAGCTGCTCCTTCAACTCCTTAAGCTCAGCTGGAGCCATTTTGTAAGGAGGGATGGAGATGGGATGAGTGTATGGGAGAAGGTCTATGGTGAAGTCTATTTCCCCCTTAGGAGGAACTCCGAGAAGATCTTCCGGAAACACGTTATGAAACTCACTGACAACTGGAACTGACTGAAAAGTTGGGGTCTCAGAGTTAGAACCATTGACCTGAATAAGATGATAAATACACCCTCTAGAAGTAAGCTTTCTGACCTTAAGGTAGGAAATAAACTGACCGTTAGGCACTGAACTACTATCCATCCACTTTAAAACTGGCTTATTAGGGAACTGAAATTTGACGACCCTAGTTCTGCAGTTGACTGAGGCATAACTGGACTGTAACCAATTCATACCAAGAATGAGGTCAAAGTCAACCATGTATAACTATACAAGATCAGCTGGAATGACCTTATTCAAGATTGAGACTGGGCAGTTTCTATATACCCGGCTGGCTCTAACTGACTCACCAACTGGGGTGGAGATTGAGAATGGTTCTGAGAGGACTTCTAGAGTGATATCAAACTGGACAGCTACATAGGGAGTCCCGAACAATAATGTGGCTCCTGGATCTAGTAGGGCATACACATGTAGATAGAAAAGGCGTAACATACCCGTGACCAAGTCAGGTGAGCTCTCCCGATCCTGACGAGAGGATAAAGCATAGAAATGGTTTTGGCACTGGCCATCATCCATACCTATAGTGTTGGCCTGCTGAGCTTGTTGGCCTGCTGGAGCTACTGAAGTGGTGGATTGTGATCTCCCCTATCCTGTTGATGGGCATTCTTAGAGCTGATGACCAAGTTGTCCACACCCAAAGCAACCCTTTCGGTCCTGAAGACATTCCTCTGGATGGTTCTTGCCACACTTAAAGCAAGATGGGTCGCGGTTGCTGGCGCTGTGACTCTAGGACTGTGAGCCAGATGCTCCACCCCTCCAATCCTTGCAGGACCAGAAAATAGGGGCGCTGGCTGAAGTAGGTGTTGGATCCCTCTACTACTGTTACTGTTGCTGCTATGGGCGGCTACTACCACCAGACCACTGGTGGCCATAATCTGATTGGCTAGTCCTTACCCACTTGCTCTCTTGCTCCAAGTATTTTAGTTTTTTTGCCTCAATCTGCTAGGCATGAATGATGAGGCTGGAGAGATCAATATCTTTAATAAGCATTGACGTCCTGCACTCTTTGAGGACCAAGTTCGATACTCCATTGACGAACTTCAGCATGCGAGCCCTTGGCTCGGCTACCATCTTTGAAGCATATTTAGACAATCTTGTGAACTCCAACGCATACTCTTCTACCATTTGATTTCCCTATTTCAGATTCATAAATTCAGCCACCTTAGCCTCCTTGAGCTCCCGAGGGAAGAATCTATCTAGAAAGGCTGTAGTGAACTCCTCCCACTCCACCGGTTCTGCTCCCGCTGGTCTTCCTTTCTTCCATTGGTCATACCAGATCTAGGCTACCCCTTTCACCTAGTAGGTAGTTAGGTTGGCACTCTTAGAGGAGCTAACACCCATAATTCTAGTGATCTTTCTAATCTCATCCATGAACTCTTGTGGGTCCTCTTCCAACTTAGATCCGTGGAAAACTAGAGGATTCATTAGGGTGAATTCCTGAACTCAGGCAGCTGCTGTGGACCCATTAGTATTGACCGAAACCACCTGCTGGCTCACCTGGTTCGTGACTGTCTGTGCGAGCAGCTGGATAGCCGCTCTGAACTCTGCGAAGGACACTGGGTCATCTTGAGGGGCTGGTGGGGCAGGTCGGTGAGCATTGCTGGCCCTTCTTCCATTACCACATCTTGGACGCATGATTTCACTGAAAAGAAACAAAGAATGAGTTAGGAGAATTTTTCTAGAATTGAACTTCAACACACGATAAAGAGTATGAAAAAAAGGGAGTTTTCCTAATAACGTCTCGTAGCCTCCTCGTTATAAGTGTGGTGCGCTTCACACTCATGAAAAGGACTCTACTCGATATGGCTTTCAAACATCCTAGGATACTTTAAACCTAGTGCTCTGATACCAAGTTTGTCATGACTCGAGTCTATACCCTGGACGAGACACGGTACTTGGAGTCACAAGTAACCTCAAGTCAACCTATTATCTATCATAACACTGGCGATCTGAGTAATATCATAGTGGAAGCTTTAAAAATAATAAAACCACTTATGAAGAAGAACTAAATAATAAAGCTTTAATACAACTAAAAACAAAATTAAAAATCTGGATCTATGTCTGTGTCTGAAAGCCATCTATCTGATGAGTTGCTGGGACAAGCCCCAGCAAACTCTAAGTCTAACTGAAAGAAAAAAAATAACTGAAGGAAAATAAACATCATCCTCAAAAGATGAGGACTCACCACATTGCAGCTGATAACTCCTGGAGAAGATCTGCTAATGATGCTGAGACTGAGAACCTGCAACTGTATCATAAAATGATACAACATAGAAGGTATCAATACTTTGAATGTACTGAGTAAGTAGGAGAAAACATAACATGGAGAATAAATAATTGAACTGTAATGACATGCAATGACCAACTGAAATACTGAAACTGAATACTGAGATGGTCAAAATGACCCTATCTGATGGTCAAAGACATGCCCTACATCTGAGATACTGATCTGAACTAACTGTACTAAACTGAGTAAACTAAGACCGTTCTGAACTGAGCTAATCTGAGATTGAACTGACTAGTGGGAGAGTCTATAATCGATATATAACCATGTTAGTTAGATGTGGAGTACGATGTATGCACCCCATCGGTAGGACGCAATATATCCTCCTAGGGCATAAAGGCATGAAGTGAGTGATCATAATTCTGGGGCCATAAAGCCAATAAAAATAACCTATGGTGGCAACGTAGTTCTGGGAACTTGGGTGCGCTGGAACCCCGATCCGCTCGATGCTAAGTCCTACTCCCACTGGATAGTTCTAGGCTGACTACTAGGTTGATAGCTCAAAACTGGGGTCCAAGACTAAGTCAGGAATACCTATCTAGAAGTACCCTGAGAGTCTTGTCAGACCGGATTTTGAAACTGGTGTTCTAATACTGGTCAGAGCTGCTTATTTGGAAGCGTCGTAACCGTCTAAAGAAAAAACTATAATCTAAAGCTGGGGCTCTAAGGCTGGTCAGAGCTGCTTATATAGAAATATCATGACCACCTAAAAAACCACTAAAATCTGATATCTGAGTCTAATACTGATAACTGGGAGGCATCACTGACACCTCAAGAATTTACTGTAGTCAAATTGATCAGCTCACATTTCTGGACAACACTGAGTCTAATAATATGACTGAGACTGGACTAATATGTATTTGACTAAAATTTCAATATACACTAATAATATGGGGATCTCAAAACTGATAGAATCGAGCTACCGGAAAACTAGTTCAACACGCAAGATTTTAAATTTTATTGAACTGAGAACTAGGGCTAAATCATTCCACTAGATACAATTTTTAAAAATTTATAGAAATAGGGAATAATAAAGCAATTAAAATCATGAGAAATATTCTACTTGAAATTTTAAAGAAATCTATCTGAAAACTTTCTATATTTCGAATCCACAGAGTTGTAACTGATAAAGAAAATAGAGGAGATTTTGGGGACACAAGGGAAGAACTATTTCCTTGTTGAATTCCCACATACCTGGATAAAAAATCCCTGGAGAAGAAAGCTTAAACTTCTGCAACTAACAAGGAGCCCTAGATCTTTCTGGAGAGGAATGACCTGGGGTTTTTATGATCGTTTCCTGAGAGTCTACATGGCGAATGAGGGGGAAAACCGTTTAATTCCTCTGAATTCTCTAAAATTATACTTAAAACAGCATATTTTAGGAACTAAATAGGTGGGAAATTACAAAAATATCCCTAGAATAAAATCTAAAAACTAACTGACAGGGAACCAACGGGTCACTCAATGAGTCATTGGTTGAGACCAAAACTCATTGGGACCAGTCGTTGGTCCTACTGTCTAGGTCCTTGGTTCACTGGATCTGGCAATGGGAGACAACACGACTTGTTGGATGAACCAACGGATCGTTGGTTCCTCCCGTGGTCACTGAATGAGAAAGTCTGAAAGGTTTGACAATGAGTGACACAATGACTCATTGGTGGACCCAATGGGTCATTGTGTCCAGTCGTTACTTACACTGGAAAATTTCTAAAAATCTCAAACTTGACGCAATGGGTGGTGACAATGACTCGTTGTGGAGCACAATGGGTCGTTGTTTCCACTCGACATAACTAGGAGAGGTTTCTGGGGTTCTCACTCAATGACTCCCACAATGAGTCATTGTTTTTTATGACTACTCATTGATTGAGTCGTGGGGTCCTAGAAAAGGAGTTTTGAGCTAGGGAACTAACGAGTGACAAGACGACTCGTTGTTTCTCACAACGGATCATTCCTTGTCCCGTAGGTTCTCGGCTAACCACGACTGACATAACGAGTCGTTGGAGATGACCACAACTCGTTGTCTCAGTCATTCTGAGGCATTTTTTCTAGTTTCTTCTGTATTTTTCTTGCAAGGTCTGAGTCTGGTCTAAAAAAATTTTGGGGTGTTACATAGACCTTATTATTTGATGTACTTTGCTAAGGAGGGTTGGAAAATCCTATAGATAATTAAATAGGTTAATAAATAGTAGAAATGGACTTGTTTAATTATAGTGAAATGGTCAGAGAGATAGTGGTGCTACGGAGTTTTATAGAAGGAATAAACAAAATCAGATTAGGGGAATTCGGGCACTGACTATGGGGTCTATCACTGCAATAGGCATATAGACACGATAGCAGGACCACTGTGGCGATTTGAGTGTTCATTGTAGCAGAAGCGAAGGGAGACAGATTGAATGACTTTAACAATGAATAGGTTGGTAAAAGTGTTGCGTAAACTTTGAGGAGATTTAAGAATGTGAATGTGGCAGTTATACCTAGCGTGATGTTTAGGACTGAGATAATCATTACATTTATTGACATTGATTTTTTATTGATTATTATGTTGTTACATTAACTAACCCTAGTTGGCCAATGTTATACTCCAAAAGCCCAAAGATCAGACCCGGGAGTTGAAACAGAGAAAATAGGATTTTCTACAGCGGGGTTCAAACCAGTCATCAAATCACCTGTCGTTTGCCTACTGAGTCATTAAGTGACTCATCATCTTGCTAATGAGTCGGCAAATCACCCGTCATTTGTAAAGATCATAATATCCCCTAATGAGTCAGCAAACAACTCATCATTTTCCTAACGAGTTGTTAAGTGACTCGTCGTCTCACTAACGAGTCGGCAAATCACCATCATTTGTAAAGATAGGAATATCCCCTAACGAGACAGTAAATGACTCATCATTTGTCTAACGAGTCGTTAAGTGACTCGTGGTTTGAGCAGCAATGGGAAATTCCAGTGTACTTCATGGATTAAGCAAACGATCCATCGTTTTCCTAACGAGTTGGCAAATGACTCGTGATTTGCCAAACGACTCGTCATTTCTAGCAGTATGAGATTTTTTATCGAACTATTAAGGGTATTTTCATAATTTCTAGGCTCCTAAGTCCTAAACTACGTCATTTTAAGCTCAGTTAGTAGGCTTTTAAGAGTGGTGAAGTTGAAGGAAGTCATTCAGGAGCAGAAGGTAGAGGTCGTCTCCAAAGGGGGAGATGGTGTGCTTCAATATCAGGGTAGTTAGTGTGTCACGGGTGTTGATGATTCGAGAGCTAGTTCGATTCCATGGGGTGCACTTGTCCATCATACAGATAGAGGTACTCAGTTTACTTTCCAGTTTTGGAGGTCATTTTAAAAGGGACTTGGTACTCAAGTCAAGCTCAGTACAGCATTTCATCCGCAAATCGATGGTCAGGCGGAGCGGATGATTCAAACTCTCTAGGACATGTTGAAAGCATGTGTGATTGACTTCAAGGGTAGTTGGGATGATCATTTTCCTCTCATTGAGTTCGTGTACAATAACAGTTGTCATTCCAGCATTCAGATGGCTCCATTTGAGGCTCTCTATGGGTGGACGTGTAGATCGCCTATTGGTTGGTTTGAAGTTGGTGAAGTTGCGACGGTAGGACCAGATTCAGTCCATGAGACTATGGAGAAAGTTCAGTTCATACAGGATTGGTTGAAAACAACTCAGAGTCGCCAAGAATCCTAGGCGGATATGAGAATAAGCGAACTTGAGTTTGAAGTTGACGATTGGATGATTCTAAAGATGTCTCCCATGAAGGGAGTGGGGAGGTTCGGAAAGAGAGGGAAACTCAGTCCCCATTATGTTGGCCCACACCGAATTGTGCAACGGGTTGGAAAAGTAGCATATGAGTTGGATTTGCCCTCAGAATTAGCTTCAGTCCATCCAGTTTTCCATGTATCGCTCCTAAAGAAGTGTTTGGGTGATCCAGCTCTAGTTATTCCTATGGACAGTATCAGTGTGAAAAACAAGCCTTAGTTATGAAGATGTTCTGGTGGAAAATATTGGACCGTCAAGTTTGAAGGCTAATAAACAAGGAAGTAGATTCAGTCAAGGTTTTACGGAGGAATCAGTATATTGAGGGATCTGCGTGGGAAGCTGAAGCAGATCTAATGGCTAAATACCCACATTTATTCCCTACCGACTCAGTTCCAGCTTAAGGTATCAGTTTTTGCCCTAAAACTCTATTTCATTTCATGTTCAGCTCATGTACCTCAGTTTCTTTCATGTAAATGGATATATGTATGGTTCGGGAATTCAATTCAGTCATGTAGTTTGAACCGTAGTTAGTCATTCCGTCAGTTTTCAACTTATATGATCAGTATTTGAATATAATGATTGCATTTCTCTACTTTTCTGTATAATCAATATTCAAGGACGAATGTTCCCAAGGGGGATATATTGTTACACCCCAAAAGTCCAAAGATCAGACCCGGGAGTTGAAAAACGAAGAAAACAGGATTTTCTGCACCAGGGCTCAGAATAAGTCATCAAATCACCCATCGTTTGCCTAACGAGTCGTTAAGTGACTCATCGTCTTGCTAACGAATCGAAAAATCACCCATCATTTGTAAAGATCAGAATATCCCGTAACGAGTCAGCAAACGACTCTTCATTTTCCTAACGTGTCGTTAAGTGACTCATCGTCTTGCAAACGAGTTGGCAAATCACCCGTCATTTGTAAACATAGGAATATCCCCTAATGAAACAACAAACAACTCGTCATTTACCTAACGAGTCGTTAAGTGACCCATGGTTTAAGTAGCAATGGGAAATTCCAGTGTACTTCACGGATTAAGCAAATGACTCATCGTTTTCCTAACGAGTTGGGAAATGACCCGTGATTTTCCTAACGACTCATCATTTCTAGCAGTATGAGACATTCTATCGAACCATTAAGGGCATTTTCATAATTTTTAGGCTCCTAAGTCCTAAACTACGTCATTTTAAGCTCAGTTAGTAGGGTTCTAATAGTGTTAAGCCTATTTTAGGCCTTACCATTCCATGCATGCAAATTAAAGCTCTTCCTTGGAGGTCAAGCTTGGAGAATTTCTCCAATTCTCTTTGGGATATCAAGGAAGTGTGAGAATCAGATCCCTTCAGGTATGTAGGGATATGAATGGGTGAATTTGTTCACACTCATGCCCAATCTCTCTCTAATTCATGAAATTCTATTGATAATTCTATGGGGGGTTTATCCCAATTCTTATGAAATCCTTATGATCTACTTATGGGCTAATTCCTCTTATGTATAAATTTATATTTTACTAATCATGGGCAGATTTTATAATTATTTAGATTTAAATTTTCCAAAATTATGCCCAATCATGTATGTTTCAAGATAAATCAAGTTATGATTCTACTTCGATTTTAATGTTCATTAACTCATTATGATTTATGACTTATGATATGATTTCTCTCAAACGCTCATTATGAATTTATGAATATCAAGTATATACATATTTTGCAAGTATGCATGAAACTCATAATTTATGATTTATGATTTATGATTATGGTCGACTCACGAGCCTTACTTTCATGGATAGTTCAGGTATTTCAAGATGCGTATGATTATTATGATTTTAACTAACCTATGAATTCTCATATATATTATCCTATGAGCACTATATATGTTTTTGGAGTAGTATTTAATATCGAGTAGACCAGGGGTCCAAGCATACCCCGAGTCTCAGAACTACGGGCCAACGTAGCCACGATGGGACCTCCATGTTACTTTCCCTTTCCCAAATGGGCCCTCTGTTGTGATATCACACCTCTTTCATGGTTCTACCCTAGCAAGGTATGAGCGCCCTCCCGACTAGTAGTTTACAGGTTGGGCTCCATGTGTGCTCATATGGGGTATGTCGATTATAAGAATCTCCCATTGTTCCTCATGATTTATGTATGATTATGATTATATACTTTGGCTCGAGTCATGTTTAACAAAGCTTTTCTCTCAGGAGTATGATCATAAATGATTTACGAATGTTTTGAAAACCTTGAGCCTTATGTTACAATATGATATTTATGTTATGATCATGTTGTCCTACTCTTATGAACTTTTATGTATTTAAAATATCCATTTTTCTTACTTTGCATACTCGGTGCATTCCACATACTAACCGCATACTCTATGTTGTATCGTCTCATGATACAGGTCTGAGGGATCTTTCTCAGCAGCATCCTTAGTCACTGCTTTCCCATTCAGACCTGTCAGCTAGCATCGGTGAGTCCTCATCTTCCAAGGACATTCAGTATTCATGGTTGTTATGTCTTTCTTCAGTTTCAGACTTGTGGGGTTAGTTGGGGGTGTTGTCCCATCAACCCATCGGATATGTTAGAGGCTTTCAGATTGTATATAGTAATCAGCTTGTCATGTATGATGTGAAATTTGGTTATGATGTTATGTTATGTTTAGACTTACGCTATAATTATTATGTCAATTTTTTCACTTTTATTGATTGAATTAGATGTATGTTCATGTCATGGGTCGACTTGGAGTCTTTCGGGGCTTCTTATCCCGTGTCTCGATTTGGGCCTTGTTCAGATCGTGACAGCCAATGATGCCTACTAATACATGTGGTGTATTGATACTATCTTGATACACCTTTTTGGTGTAGGTTGTGGCAGGTTGAAGTTTCTTTCTTGGTGTGGAGTACTCAGCACCAGCTTCAGTGTTCTTTCCAGACAATGCTGAATCATTTTGTTTTGTCAAGTATTTCAAGTAGAGCTCTTGTACCTATCTAGACTATATCTAGGGAGAGTCATGGTTGGGAAATCTTGTAATTTTATTTTGGTCGAGATTTTTATCAATTAATGAGAAGTAATAGAAATGTTTGAGACTTATTTCTTGTATACTAATAGTAATGTTTGCAAGAGTTCTCCTATCGAGTAAAGTCGACGTAGGTATCCACATGGTCGTCCATTTGGGTCGTGACACTTAGAGACATCTGGGGACTTATCCCAGCATCTCATCAGTTAGTAGAGGCTTTGCAGACATAGACTTGTACATTCAGCTTTGGATTTAGTGTTATGATATTATCGTTGGATAGACGTTTTGTTATTCAGACTTTCGCAATTTTAGAATTTAGTTATCAGCTTTGCTCATGTTGATTTTAGTTATCATGTTCATGCCATAGGTTGACTTGGAGCCATTTATGGTTCTAGGTTCCGTGTCTAGATTCGAGCCTATATTTGGATCATGACAAGCAGGTACCATGCCAGTATGATACATGAATTTCTATATTCCCCTACTGGTCATGACTGGATGACAAACATAAAATCCACCGGCATGCATATATAGATAAGTAATAGATGTGTGATCAAGTTTGATACAGAGGGAGACTGATGAGATATAGAGGTCATATAGTTGTACTTCAGTATGGACATTGTTATACTGATTTATGGTGAACTGCTCTTTGTTTACAAGCTTTGTGATACTTGGTTGTCTGATTTTCAGGACTATATATTTCATGTTCACGGCATTGATAGGCCTGAAATTGATGCATCTGCTTGGTATTATTGATTACCTGATTTTATGAGTTGGGTGATTGTGTGTCTTTATATTTTTGTCTCTTGCTTACATTAATTTATGTTATATACTTGTTACTAATTGGAGTTGGCCTATGATGCCTACCAATATAAAATATTTGTACTAATTATACTCCTGCAGGTTTCTTTGAGTGTATATTGTGGTCCAGGACCTTTATCGCAACCTTACATTTAGAGCGGCCAGTGACTAATCTGAAGGTGAGTTGTTCTTTCCAGGCCGCCACAGATTTTCTGTTATACGGATGTCTATTCCTTCTAGATACTAACTATGTTTCTTTTATTTTATTATTCTTAGACATTGTTAGTTAGAGTCCTTGTATGATAACTTTTGGATTTTGAATTGTAACAGATAGATTTTCGCAGTTGTTTGATACCTAATTTAGAGCTTTCATTATTTGTGTTTTGAGTACTAAATTTTGAACGATTCTTGAATGGTTGTGCTAGTTGGCAAGATGTGGTTCGCCCACTGGGGGGTTAGTGTGGGTGTCAATCACTACGATTTGGGTTTTGACAAATAAAAATTAAAATTCTTAGTAATGAGCTAAAATTCCCTATACAATTACTTATAAATGCTCTATCATGCTAGAAAAACATCATTTATCTCTATATATGTTGAAAGTTAATATTTTACTTTTGTATTATATGTACTGTATTATTTAATTTATGATCCTTATTCTTGATATGATATTATTGTAGGTTGTGCTATGAAGATTTAAGGATCGGGTGAATCCAATTTGATACATAGATATGGGGCTATTGAGAATTCAAATATGATGTTGTGATGTGAAGATTGTTGAGTCTATAGGATAGATCATATTGTATGCGTGTAGATATGCATCCATCAATCATGAGCCATTGATTTGATATCTGATGTGTTGTGAGTTTACAGCACTTTCGCCACTTAAAACTAAGAAAATAACATGGATTTATGTATGTTTATATGGATATGAGGCACTTTTACTTTGATTTAGGAAAAATAAGTGTTGGAGCAAAAATGTGCAAAACAGGCTTTAAAATGCAGAAAAACAGTCAATTACAAGTCTCAGTATAAGTCGTACCTTGATTGTACGAGTCGTACTGAGAATCGTGGTAAAAGTTAGAAAGCTGGATTAAGAGGAAGGCAAAATACGACTCTCAGTACAAGCCGTACCAAAATGGTACGAGCTGTAACTAGAGTCATGGAATTGTCAGAGAAATTTGCACAAAGGCAGACTCTTGGTACGGGTGGAACCCACGGATCATAGCACTCGCGTACAACCCGTACCATGAGCCATGGTGAGATTCAAGGAATTCTTCAAGACTTGGAAGAACTTCAGACACACAAGTAGTATGAGTCGTAGGATGTAGGTGCAAGGCGTACCACAACACTCGTGGAAAACTTCAGAAGATGTCAGAGTTCTCAAGGCCAAGCAACGGATGATTGTACGACTCATAGGACTGCGGTTCGAGTCGTACCAGCCTACCAACACTTAGACAAATTTGCAGCAGCCAAGGAAGTACGAGAAGCAGGTATGACCCATACAATCCTGCTACAGGTCGTAGGTTCGGTCGTGATAGAGTCGGCGCCAGATTTGAAAAATTTTCTGTTAGCTTAGAAAAAGGTTTCTAATATCTATATAAATATCTTTTTATGTTTTATTTTAGGAGAGAACATAGAAACAAAGTAGTAGAGGCGTGTGAAGAATAATTTTTGTGAATTTTTATCAAGTTTTGGAGAGCAATTCTTAGGATCAAACTCTTGATCTCATCCATTGTTCTTGAGATTGCTCTTTGATATTTAAAGCAGGTTTTTTTTCAATTATTGTTGTAAGTATTTAATTATGTGTTTGTCTATGAATGCTAATTGTAATCTTACAATCATGAGAGGATAAAACCTCCACAACTAGGGATAATGGGAACCATGGTATATTAATGAAATAGGGTTATATAAAAGTGATCCAAAACCAATGCTAAATGCTTTTATTATATTATCTTTATCTCTAAACATTTCTTAACAATGTACAATGTTAGGACTTGCCCGAATTCTTTACTTTTTTGAGCCTAGAGAGATAGAGATTAGAAAAAGAGAATTACAATAAAGCCTTGGTCTTTATTATCATTGTATTAGCTTGAGTTGTGGTCGCAGGATTGTTAAATTTGGAATATATTAATAATGGTTAGTTGGAAATTGCTCATGAGACCTGACCTGGTGATTGA
Source organism: Datura wrightii (assembly GCA_035772735.1). Lineage (NCBI taxonomy): Eukaryota > Viridiplantae > Streptophyta > Magnoliopsida > Solanales > Solanaceae > Datura > Datura wrightii. Next base: position 25,051,911 of record JASDFA010000027.1, on the reverse strand, counting down.
GTATAGTCATCCAATAGGAACGAACTAGTCATTTAGATGAACCCTAGTTATTAGTTCTACAAGTAAGCATTGGAATTGATAACGTGTGTATACCCGAAGTAATTTATGAACCCATGGGAAACATTTACCCTAGTTATTTGCAAATCTTGATATCAATCACAATTATAATCTTGCTTTAATATTATTTTTCTTTAAAACCCCCCAATTTGGAAATAATTCACCAACAAGTTCAAGTACCGATATAAGTCTAGATCTTATCCTATTCCATCCTATTCCCTGTGGATTCGACCCCAACCTCTTTGTTGGGTTCTTTATTGACAATGTTCACTTCATACTTTATCAGGAAGTGTGAGTTTGAGCACTATCAATACCTTCTTTGCGACATGGACGTTGATTTCACATGAGTTGGTTGGTTGTGTTGCGAGTTGGCTATATTGAGCTAGTATTGATGTAAGTTGGTTTTGTGTTGACAGGGATATGATGAGCTGAATTTATTATGGTTGATTTTATAGAGTTGTTCTTGTGAGAAACCGAGGTGATATTATGGAATGTCAAAGAATGATAACGATTATGTCTTTACTGTTTTTTGATTTCGAAATATTTTTTTGTGGTTGATTATTTGAGTTGAGCATTACATGTGCTAGTAGTCTAAGAACGTTGTTTGTTTTATTAGTGCATATCTCTTTCTCTTGATATTCTATATAATTTGAAGGTATTAGATGCTTTTAAGTAATTCTTTCCAGTACCTTATTGAGATGGTCTGCGATACTTGATGAGCACGTATTGATGTACTCATATTATACTTATGTATATGTGCAAGTAGGAATCCTAGCAGCAATGGTGTTCGTAAGTGAGGTTCAGTTCGAGCTTTGAGATTTAATGGTAAGCCTTTTACTTCATCCTGCAGTGACTAGAGTATCGTATTTATTGTTCGTTATTCTCATAGTACATTTCAGGATTATTTTATTTCCGAAATACCTTATATTTTTATTCTTAGTTATTCATGACTAGCATTATTCATTCTTGAAATTAAATATGGTATCGTTTTCTCCATGTTATTTATTGAATGTCATGGTTCGCCTGGCTAGTGATAGTTGGGTGTCATTATGGCTTAGAGGAAATTGGATCCTGACAGTTTGCCTCTATAGTGATAACTTATTAATTTTTGGCTCTATAATATGAATGTTATTGGAGAAATTAAAATCCTGCTTGGAATTCATTTTTTACGAAGGATCTCAGTAAAAATAATTTTATTTTTGAAATTAAAATTACTAAAACATGTGATAATTCTTCTCTTTTTGATAAGTCACATTATATTGAGAAAATCTTTTTAAAATATAATTTTATTGACCGTAAGTATTTTGTAATTCCTGTTGATACAAGAGTTCATGTATTTTCTATTTATAAGTAAAAAATAATGTGCAAAATTAAAAAAAGTATGCTTGCTTAATTTGAAATTTGAGATATGTGATTGATTATACTCAACTTAATATTATGTAAATAGTGTTAAATTTACAAATAAATCATGTAGCAAATATTGACATTTTGAAAACCAAATTTTTTATCAAACCTAATATTTTAGTTTTTTTTTTTACATTTTTAGGTTTAAATTAAATATTTTTTATATATTAAAAAATATTTCTTTTAATTTTTTTAATATTATTTTTTGTAATCTCATTTAAAAGAGTTGAAAATCAAAAATAAATAAATAAATAAAAGTCACATTTTAGAACAAGTTTTGTTTTATATATATATATTTATTTATTATTAGTATAAAGTTATTTAGTTAATTTATTTATTCGTACTTAAATTAAAAATAAAATAAAAAGAAGTTGAATGAAAAAAGAAAAGGCCTGAAACAGACGTCGACGGAAAAAAAAAAGAGAACAATGGCTGAAAGTAACAATAAAAAAATAAAAAAAAAAAAAAAAAAAAAACTAAAACACTAATTTAGCTAACTAACCTAATTTAACTTAAAAACCTCTCCAACAAATTCTACTCCCTCACGTCTCTCACCCCACATTCCTCCTCCCTTATTTTACTCACCAGCACTCCCCTATCCGCTACTTTTTAGGCACACACCCAAACACAAGAAAAAATATAAAAATAGACATACACCATAGAAAAGAGGAGAAGACCGAAAAAAGAGAACACAACTAAGAAACGAAAGTGAAGAGAGTCAAGGTTTGATTGCTTTTTACTTGGACTGTTGCTGCGGTACTCGGTTATTAAAAAAAATTCATTCTTATTTATCTATTTCTTTTATTTATAAGAATTTATTTGTATTTACATCTTCATCTTCAATTGAATTATGTTATTAATGAGTAGGCTATTAAATCATGTTCTTGTGTTTATTCATTTATATTTTGAATTAGAATATTCAGATGTTGATTTAAATAACAAGATATTTAATTTAGTTAGATAAATATGAAATAATTTTGCATCTTGAAAAATTAATAGTGGTCCTTTCTCATGAATTTCAAGATTGTAGAATTCTAGGAACATAATAACTTTAATTGTCAGTAAAATTAATATAAAACTAGCAAGATTTAAATTTTATTTGACTAATTATTTCATTGATTTTTTTTATGCCAAAATAAATCTGACTAAAAGTCCAAATAAACTAAAACTAAATAAATAAACGAGTAAATAAATTTTAAAAAAAAAAACAGAAAAGAAAGAAAAGAGGAGACTGAAAACAAAAAAAAAAAAAAGAAAAGAAGAGAAACAAATGAAAGAAAAAAAAGGAAACAGCAAGCATAAAAAATAAAATATAAGTTAAAAAAAAAAAGCAACGTACCAAAAATAGAAAAAAAAAAAAGAAGAAGAGATAAAAAGTGAAAAAAAAAAGAGAAAAACAGAAAAGATTTCTTTTTAGAACGGAGAAAGAAAAGAAAAGAAAAAATTGTTGTGTTGCAAATTAATTTTTGTAAAAAGTTAAGAAATTAACGAGTTTGCATAATATTTTTTCTGTAACAAAGATTGATATTAAAGTTTTTTCAATATTAAAATTCATCTCTTACTTTTGTTATTTTAATGGTGATATGATAAAACACTTTTTTTAAGTTTTCTTTGCTAGTCCCAGTTTCATTATAATGTGATTTTATTATTATTATTATTATTATTATTATTATTATTATTATTATTATTATTATTATTATTATTATTATTATTATTATTATTATTATTAGTGTTGTTGTTGTTGTTGTTGTTGTTATTTATTTTGGATAACGTTAGGCAAATTTTAGGTCTGTTTATATTTGTAAAACTAAGTTTGTGGTTATATATTTTGACCTAAATATTTTGTTAAAATAACAATATTTAGTTCATAATTTAGGTGTCATACGCAGTCAGGGTCGCAATTATGCGTCTTGATCAATGTATGTCAAATGAGAGGTCACAACCTTGCGTCTCAATTAAGAATAATAAAAGTTTAACAATATTAAAGTAAATTCATAACATAATTGACATATACATTATTCAATAATTATTTTCAGCCAAGTATAAGTTAATAAAGCGATCGTGCTAGAACCGGGGGGCTCGAGGGATGCCTAACACCTTCCCCTCGATCAACAGAATTTGTTACCCAAATTTCTAGTTCGCAGACCAAACACTTTAGACTCAAAACTTCCTTTTGATTAGGGATTTAACAAAGGTGACTTGGAACACCAAAACTCAATTCCAAGTGGCGACTCTGTAAATAAATGATCCCTTTTTAAAATGTCACTTTAATTGGAGAAACTATTTTCAAAACCTTCCACTAAGTGTGGTCGAGAAAAATAAAAGAGTGTGACAGATGGCGACTCCGCTGGGGATAACCAGAATTCGAGCTTTATTAAATTGGCTCATACTTGGCTATTATCATTATTATTATTGTTTTTTTAATTACTGTTATTATTAATGTCATTGAATATTTTGTATATGTTGGCCTAATATGCTACATGTTTGCTTATTTACCGATTTGATATTGTTGAATTGTGATATAACTATTTTCTCACGCGCACCCTCCGAGTCTTCAATAATACACTTTGCAAACAATCACGGGAATTGTGACGACGCACCCCAATTCTATTGAGATAAATCCAGTAGGCCTCTGCTTTCTGGTGAAGGATTTGCACTCACACATGATTAGGATGGGGAGGACCCACAACAAAGCCGGAAAGCGCTGCTACAGGTACGTTGCCTCTCCCCAACTCGAGTTGTCCGCTCATTTTATAGCCAATATAGATACCTTTTCCGACCAGAATCAACCCTAGTATAACTTGAAACACAGACGTGTTGTTCCTAATAGGCTCCGCTTTATTTGCATCATCTGCATTTGACTTAGTGGGGCTCGACACGGGGGTCCAGCCCGTCAGGGACAGGTATCCTATTTTTATGGACCAACATATGCATCATATGTGCTATTTGTAATATAATTTGGAATGGCTTATTGTGGACCAGCTGTCAGGGTAATTAATGAATTAAAGGAGATTTATTCCTTATTTATTTTATATACTCCTTTTCGATAAACAACTAGAAAAGGGTTCCAAACTTTTGCCTTCCACAAAAATGTTCCTTAACAAGATTAAATTTAAAATTAAAAAAAAAATTAATAATAATAATAATAAATTATACAGAAAATATATGCAAAAGAGAAGAAGAAAGTTTTGTGGCTTTTCAAAAAGAAAAAAAAGTTTTATTTCTTATTTACAAAATAAATTATTTAGTGTTTCAAAAAAAAAGGTGGTAGTCCTTTTGTACTCGTGTCTTTTCATTTTATTTATTACTAAGATAGCTTAAATTTTGCTACGAAAATAAATAAAATATATTTTTATTCCCTTTATCAAATTTGTCTCTCTATTTTGTCATTTTGCCGAGACAACCTAATTTTTTTAAATGAAAATTAATGAGAGTCGTTTTGCAAGAATGATCACTTTATCCTCAACCGAACCTTGTTATTATCGTTATTATTGTTTTTTTTTTTCGCTTTCTTCTCTTGGCTTATTCTTAAATATGCATGAATCTTTTCCCCCATAAGTCTAACTTGGACAAGCTTTATTTATCCTTAAAATCTTCAAGAAGGATTGAAAATTTTGCATCAGCCAAACCAAATTAAATAAGGTTTTAATTTTGAATTTCTCAAATCAAAAAAAAATGAGGTCGATGAGATGTGATAAGAGACCAAGAGTTGAAGCGGTCGAAGAGGTTAATGAACCCCCCCAAGTTCATGATTGTTGACAAAACTCCTCTGTTACTCCTGGCTTGGTGGAACGACATGGATCATTGTAAGCAAGCCGAGATACACAAACATCTTGCATTCCTCACAGATATCATGAGTTTTGATCCAGACAGAGATTTAATAGAGGCTTTAGTTCCATTTTGGGACTCTACAAACAATGTCTTTGGTTTTAGTAACTTCGAGTTGACACCCACCTTGGAAGGATTAGGTGGTTTTACGGGGCTAGGCTATAATCTCCATAAGAAAACACTTCTAGCTCCAAGGAATGTTAGTGAAAATAAATTCTTAGAGCAAATACACATCAAACATCCTCGTATGGCATGTTTGGTTAATGGATGGATTCCATTGGAGTTCCTATATTTGAGATATGGAAGGAAAGAAGGATTTCTGGAATATGAAAAACCACTCAAAAATGGACAACATCTCCCAACTTAGGAAATGCATAGGGTAGAAACGTTCGTGGTAGAATTCTTGGGAACCATGGTTTTTCCAAGACGAGACAAAAAGATCAATATTCGTTTATCCGGGATCGTCATAGCCATGATGAAGAGAAAGAATTTTACTATCTTGCCGATGATTTTAGCTGACATTTACCGAGCCTTGGCCAAATGTGGAGAAGACGAATATTATTTTGAAGGTTGTAGAATTTTGTTGTAAATGTGGTTCCTAGAGCACTTGTATCGCCACCATTATGTGGTACAATTCAAATCTGATTGAAGTAGGTATATTTTAAGTCATCCGGACAGAATGCAATAGTTGAAAGACAAATTGCCCAACGGTGTAAAGGATTGGAGAAAGTATCTTCTCAAATTGACCGCATCTGAAATTACATGGAACTATCATTGCTTTCCTTCAAGAGAGATGATCTTTATGTCTTCTTATTACCCTTTTTTTTTTCTAATGGGCCTTCGGGGTTTTCAGTCGTATACGCCTCTTTGAGTACTACGCCAGTTAGGCCGAAGGAAACTTCTACCCGTGGCTGAAGACACACGAGGTGACCTCCAAAGATCCACATCGAGAATCAGAAGCTCAGATAATTTGGGGTGGTAATCAGGTTTTAGGTTTGAACACTATGGTAGAGGGTCGGGATCATGGAGAAGTGGATCCCTTATACCTCTATTGGTTCTTTAATCAATCCCCCCTCAAGGTCAGACCTGAAGGATCTGTACGAGAGGCAGTATACCAGAAAGTAGAGATTGAGATGAAAATCAAGAAAGTTCAACTCGAAGTTGAATGAAATTATCAGTCCACTCTATATGTTCTGAATGAAGATCTAAAAAGTGTCAGGGAAACTTTAACCCAAATGGAAGTAGAGTTGGAAGCCAAAGTTAAGTTAGCCCAAAAAAGGGCTGAGAGGAACCATTGCTCTACTATTTAGACATTATATGAGGATTTAAGCATCATCATAGGAGTTATGGATCAGCAACAAATAGAATTCGATGAGAAGAGAGACCATTTTAATAGAGAGAAAGCTCGATTTGAGAACGAGAGAGCCTAGTTTTGAGCGTTATAGGATCAACAACAAGAAGAGTTTGATAAAGAAAGAGCTCAGTTCGCTGCAGAGAGGAACCAATTGATGATTGATCCAGCAAGAGTTCAGAATCTGCTTGAGTTAGCGTTGAACCGTGAGACAAGTACAAGGGAGATAGTCATTACCCACCAATAATAAATTCAAGACTTAGAACGTGACTATAAAGATATGATAAAACATGTCCACGGCTTAGCTGTTGATATTGCCCGAAGTTGTGTGTACTATCAAGGAACGGGTTATGAGCAATTTGCTATAGAGGTACCTACCCTCGCATGTTTTTGTTCCACAAAGCTGGAGAATATATACCGCATGTTAGGAAGTCAACCTAGGCAAGAAGCTCCATGAGCAAGCTGGTAGTTGGTTTACATGAAAGATCAGATATTTTTTGGGATTGAAGTTTAGGAATTAGTTTAGCAGTTGCATTCTTACTTTGATTCTTTTCAAGTTTTTTTTATTTTTGCCTATTCCAATTGAGTTAGTCTTTTTGAGTTTATGGAGTTTCTCTATTTAGATATTTTCTTTGTGTCTTTGTATCAAAAAATTTTAATCAGTAAAAAGATTTTTGATGAATTTTCTTATGAACTATGCAATGATCCGATTCATGTTTAACATGATACGTAGGCAACCCTTAATGGGCTCGATCGAAATACTTTCAAAACCACCGAAGGAGAAATTTTTTTTAATGATAATTAAAAAAGAGCATTGTAATATATTCAAAACAAAGCCAGGATGACACATCAAAAGCCTTTTAAGCTCATTTTAGAAATGGGAATAACATTAGGTTCATGGCATACAACGTGTGATTAATATCTACGAAATATTAAATCCTAACATGTTTTGTTTTGTTATTAATGATCGTTTAAAAAGGTGATTGATTTGTGGTTAAACTGGCGCCTCACCCATACAATACAATATCAAAAGGAAAAAGGACAATGACTCACAAAGATGGAACAGAGTCAGATAATGAAAAAGTTTTGAATCAATTGGTTCAACAAGAATCAACATCAGCAGAGGAAATAAGGATATTGAGACAGCAAATGATTGAAATGTACCAATCTTGGATGAATGGACAAGCTCCCCCGTCTTCGATTCCTGAATGTCGGCCGTGACCATGTCTGTCCCCCTTGAAATTACGATAAGTGACCCACTTTACACCCCTAGGTTTGATCCATATGATAACACATCCAATACCGTTGGACCTTCCACGGTACGCCCTCTGAATGCACCCCTCATAAGTAACCCACTTTTTATGCCTGCTATGTCGACTAATACACTCCCTCAACTAGCGGTGGTACAGAAATCCAATAATGAGACTTCGGCTAAGGTGCATCATGATCAATATAATCCTCCTGAAGTGACTTTAAGAGTCACAGGATCTTACCAACTCACTCATCATTATAATTCCCCAATCGAGATTGAGAAAGCTACCAAGAACAAGGAACAAGAAGACATGGCCAAGAAAATGAGAAGTCTGGAGCAAAACATAAGGAATATGTAGGGACTAGGAGGGCACAAGAGTGTCGCTTTCAAGGATTTGTGCATGTTCCCCGATGTTCACTTGCCTCGAGAGTTCAAAACCCCAAAGTTTGACAAGTATGACGGACATGGTGACCTTGTGGCTCATTTAAAAAGGTTATGTAATCAATTGAGAGGAACAGGGGGAAAGAGGAATTACTTATGGCTTATTTTGGAGAGAGCCTAATGGGGGTAGCCTCTGAATGGTTTATTGATCAAGATATTTCTCATTGGAATGTGTGGGATGACATGACTCAGAATTTTGTCCAATAATTTCAATAATATTGACATTATTTCTGATCTCAATTCCCTCTCTAACATGAAAAAGAAACCAACTGAAAGTTTCCAAGAATATTCCATAAATGGAGAGATCAGGCAGCCAGAGTTAAACAACAATGAAATATCATGAATTGATTGACATTTTTCTCCAATTCCAAGTACTTGATTATTTCCATTACTTACTCGCTGCAGTGGGTAAGCCTTTCGCCGAGGCAATTAAAATTGGAGAAATGGTGGAGAATGGCATAAAGTCAGGAAAAATTGTGAGTTAGGCAACCCTCAATGCCACTACATAAGCAATTCAGAATGGTTTGGGTGGTTTTGCAAATTGCAAAAAGAAAGATGAAGGATCCATGATGGCATCAGGGTCACGGGTTATCCACAGGAGGATAGAACACCCTTATGTACAAGTACAACAGGGATAGTCTAGTTCTCCTAAACTTTATTACCCTTATCAGGATCCCCATTACTCAGTTTCTCTATCCCAGTATACGATCTTTAACACACAGGCATATGTTCGACCTCCTCAACGCCCATAGTGTCGGGCACCAGCTCCACAAGGCTTTCGTCCCTAACAATAGAATTTTCAAGAACCGTATAATACACGTCCAAGGACAGATTATGTGAGAGAGCAGGACAGAGGAAAAACTTTAACCCAATTGGGGAATCATACACAAGTTTGTTGCAAAAATTGATGCAGTTGGGTTTGGTTCAACCTGTCACACCATATTATGTCAATCCGAACGCAAAAGGTTTTGATCCTACTGTCAAGTGTGAGTATCATTCCAACACCCAAGGTCATAGTACAGAGAATTATTGGACTTTGAAAAGAATCATTGAGAAGTTAATTGATAATAAGACAATTGTGATACATATTGAGGAGACAGCAAACGTCACCAATAACCCACTTCCTGCTCACAACAATGTGCATGTTGTTGGTATGATATCTGATGATAGGGAATATAAACAAATGGTTTCAATGATAACGGCACTTATCTCCTAAGAAGAAGGAATAAGTATGGACATAAAACCCATACAAAAGGCACCATTGATTATAAAAGGAGCAAGTTTAGGTTCAAGTCCTAAAAACTCAACAAAACCAATATTGTATTTCCCTATGAAGGAAAAGGAGGTACCGATGACTGGACCAAAACTATATGTTCCTAGTGGTTTTCCAAGGTTTGGTCGAAATCAGAATAACTTGGGAAAGGTGACAGAGCTAGTTGTGATAAAACACACAACACAAATTCCCGTAACAAATACAAAAACAGTCCCATGGAACTACAACAAGACCACTGTTACTTACAAGGAAAAAAAGATTATTGAAGATACGAATGAAACAGGAGGTTTCACTCGTTCTAGAAGATGTTACGCTCCAGAAAAATTAAGAAGACCTAAACAAGTTAAAGAAAGTCAATGGCCAGTGAAAAAGCCTGTCACTGAGGAAGAGGTGGAGGATTTTCTAGAAAAGATGAAAGTTCAAGATTATTCCATTGTTGATCAGTTGAGGAAATCCCCTGCTCAGATTTCTTTGCTATCTTTGCTCATGCATTCCAAAGAGCATCATCAAGCGTTGATTAAAGTTTTGAATGAAGCACATATCTCAGAAAACACCACACTGAGTCATTTGGAAAAGATGGTCAATAGAATATTTTGAGGTAAATAGAATCACTTTCATTAATGATGAGTTTCCCTTGGAAGGATTTGTGCATAATAAGGCTTTGTATCCAACTGTGAAATGTGAGGAAAATTACGTGAAGAGAGTCATGATTGATAGAGGTTCGGGTGTGGACATATGCCCCCTCTCTACACTGCAAAGTTTGAAAATCAACACAAACAAAATTCGGGCTAATAATGTGTGCGTTTGAGCTTTTGATGGTGCAAAACGCGACACAACTGGTGAGATTGACCTTACTTTGATAATTGGACCTGCTGAGTTTGGGATCATTTTTCAAGTAATAGACATGGACACTTCCTACAACCTACTTTTAGGAAATTCGTGGATTCATATAGCTAGGATCGTGCCATCTACTTTGCCTCAAATGGTCAAATTTGAATATGACAAATAAGAAATCATTGTTCATGGTCAAGATGACCTTTCGATATATTGAAACCCCTCTATTCCATGCATTGAAGCCAAGGAAGGTTGCGAATCCATTATTTATCAAGCATTTGAGATGGTGGTGGTCGATCAATTCTTGGAAGGGAGGCCTATTCCAGAGCCTCATCTCTCTTCTACTGAAATCATGGTGTCCACACAAATGCTACAAAATGGTTATGAAACAGGAAAAGGTTTAGGAGTATCATTGTAAGGAATTGTGGACCCAGTATCTCTATTGGGTAGTCAAGATACTTTTGGATTGGGTTTCCGACCAACCGAAGCTGATAGGAAATGGGCAAAAGAGAGAAAAAAGAAAATTTGGAAGTTGCAAAGCCAATCCCCTACATTGCTCAATCTTTTACTAAACCTCGATGTGAGAAATCCAGATCTAGCTATCCAAGATGATGTGGAGAAAATATGTCAAGGTCTCAGCGAAATGTTTTATGGGGTAAACATGATTCAAATTGGTGAAGGACCTAGTCACGCAGACGTGCAGCTTATTGGCCTAGAGGTCAAGCTCACCAACTGGGAAGCCACTCCTTTCCCTATAAGTAGGGATATTGGGTAGTTTATTTTGTTGCCTTTTCTATATTTGGATTATTCTCAGGGTTGTAATCCAGATATTATTTTTTGCTTTGCTTTGATGTTAACCTTTTATCCTTTCCAATTCAATGAACTGAATTTCTAGTTCCATATTAAATTCTATACTTTTTTACTCTCCTCTAATTTTATTATTCTATTTCTATTTCAGTTATGTTAATACCGACTTTAATAACATGACATGTATGCGGAATTCACATCCAGATCCTAAAATGTTGTCTAATCTCAAAACAATGAGTCAAGAAGTTGATGAATATAATAAAGACGAATCATTTGAAGAGATAAAAAAGGGATTGGATCAATTTGAGGATAAGCCTAAGTCGAACTTAAATGAAACCAAGGCAATCAATTTAGGAACCCCGGAAGAAACAAGAGAAACGAAGATAAGCATTCATGCTGAACAAAAGATTATAGATGACATAATTCAGGCTCAGTTTGAGTATAAAGATGTTTTCGCTTGGTCCTATGATGATGTGTCGGTATTGAGTGTTGATTTGGTAGTTCACAAACTCCCCACATATCCCAATTTTCCACCAGTCCAGCAAAAGCAAAGAAAGTTTAAGAAAGACGTGAATGAGAAAATTAAAGAAGAAAATATGAAGCAATTAAGTGCAAATGTGATCAGGATCGTCCGATATACCACGTGATTGGTCAATGTTGTGCCAGTGACAAACAAAGATGGGAAAATCAGAGTTTATGTTGACTATAGGGATTTCAATAAATCAAGCCCAAAGGATAATTTTCCCTTGCCCAATATCCATATCCTGGTTGATAATTGTGCCACACACGAGATTCAATCTTTTGTGGATTGTTATGTCGGGTATCATCAAATTTCGATGGATGAAAAATATGCAAAAAAGACTGTTTTCACCACCCCATGGGATACGTACTGTTATAGAGTCGTGCCATTTGGTCTTAAGAATGCAGGAGCAACTTATATGAGAGCTATGACTAATATATTTCAAGACATGATACATAAAGAATTCAGGTATATGTTGATGATGTGATCATTAAGTCCAAAATGCAAACTGACCATGTGGCTGATTTAAGAAAGTTCTTTGAAAGATTACAAAAGTATAATCTCAAGCTTAATCCGGCCAAATGTGCATTCGGAGTTCCATCTAGGAAGCTTTTGGGCTTTATAGTTAGCCGGAGAGGCATTGAATTAGACCCCTCCAAGATAAAGGTCATTCGAGAATTGCCACCCCCGAAGAATAAAACTGAAGTTATGAGCTTTCATGGGAGGTTAAACTACATCAGCAGGTTCATCACTCAACTCACAACTATATGTGAGCCTATTTTCAATCTATTAAAAAAGGACGCGGCCATGAAGTGGACAAGAGAGTGTCAAGAAGCATTCGATAAGATTAAGAAATATCTATCAAAGCCTCCGGTGTTGGTCCCCCCAGAACCTAGTAGGCCTTTGTTTTTGTATCTATCAGTGATAGACAACTCCTTTGGTTGTGTTTTGAGACAACATGATGCCACAGGAAGAAAGGAACAAGCGATCTATTATTTGAGCAAGAAGTTCACAAGCTATGAGGTAAAGTACACTCTTTTAGAAAAGACATGTTGTTCCCTAACTTGGGTCGCTCAAAAATTGAAGCATTATCTTTCATCCTACACGACTTACCTCATATCTCGAATGGATCCTTTGAAGTATATCTTTCAGAAACCTATGCCAACTGGCAGGCTAGCAAAATGGCAGATTTTACTTACGGAGTTCGACATTGTGTATGTCACCCGTACTGCGATGAAGGAACAAGCATTGGCTGATCATTTGGCAGAAAACCCAGTGGATGATGAATATGAGCCATTGAAAATATATTTTCTTAACAAAGAAATAAATTCAGTTGAGGAAGAAGTGCGAGATAATAGTAATGTTTGGAAGTTATATTTTGATGGGGCTGTCAACGTTAAAGATGTAGAGATTGGGGAAGTCCCTATTTCACCAAGTGGGCATCATTACCCTACCACAGCACGACTTCGTTTCTTTTGTACTAATAATACAGCAGATTATGAAGTTTGCATCATGGGTTTAAACATGGCGATAAATCTAAATGTACACGAGTTAGTAGTTTTTGGAGATTCTGACTTGCTCATTCGTCAGGCTCAAGGTGCACGGGAAACTCGAGAAATTAAGCTCATTCCGTACAAACAATGTTTGGAGGACCTCAGAAAAAGGTTCAAGTCCATTGGGTTCAGATATATTCCCAGATTTCATAATGAGTTGGCTGACGCTTTGGCCACTTTAGCATCAATGCGTCCGTACCAAGGTAATACTTATATCGACCCATTGGAGATTCATATTAGAGATCAACATGATTATTGCAATGCAATCGAAGTAGAGCCAAATGGTGAGACATGGTATCATGACATTAAATGATCCTTGAAAATAAAAGAATATCCGATACATGCCAATGGAGATCAAAAAAAAACTATTAGGCGACTCGCCAATGGTTTCTTTTTGAGTGGGGATATCTTATATAAGAGAACCCCTGATCTAAACCTATTGAGATGTATGAATATTCAAGAAGCTGAAATGATCATGAAAGAAGTGCATTCGGGGGTATGTGGCCCACACATGAATGGATATGTTTTGGCAAAGAAGATTCTGTGAGAAGGATACTATTGGCTTATCATGGAGCGAGATTATTTTCGTTTTGTTTGCAAGTGTCATCAATTCCAGATTCACAGTGACTTGATTCACTCGCCCCCTATAGAGTTGCACCCTATGTCTTCTCCTTGGCCTTTAGTTGCTTGGGATATAGATGTATTGGGCCAATTAAACCAAAAGCTTCTAATGGACACCGATTCATTTTGGTTGCCATTGATTACTTCACCAAATGGGTAGAAGCTGTTACTCTCAAATCAGTTACCAAAAAAGCAATGACAAACTTTGTACATACCAATATCATATGTTGTTTTGGTATTTCAAGGACCATTATTACAGACAATGCAGCCAATCTTAATAATCATCCGATGAAGGAGGTATGTAAACAATTTAAAATTATACATCGTCATTCTACCCCATATCGGCCCAAAGCTAATGGAGTTGTTGAAGCGGCGAACAAAAATATCAAGAATATTCTTTGAAAGATGGTCCAAGTGTCTAGACAATGACATGATAAACTACCCTTTGCTCTTTTGGGATATTGTACCACTACTCGTACTTCGATTGGCGCAACTCCCTACCTATTGGTTTATGGGACTGAAGCAGTCATACTTGCAGAAGTTGAGATTCCTCCCTTCAGATTATTGTATAAGCAGAGATTGATGACACTAAATGGGTCAAGGCCAGGCTAGAACAAGTATCACTAATAGATGAAAAATAGTTAGCAACAGTTTGCTTTGGTAAATTATACTAGCAAAGGATGGCTCAAGCTTACAATAAAAAAGTGAGTCCAAGGCATTTTGAAGTTGATCAACTTGTTTTGAAATGCATCTTTCCATCCCAGGAGGAGGCAAAGGGAAAGTTTGCCCCAAATTGGCAAGGCCCTAATGTTATTAAACAAGTATTGTCAAAATAAGCATTACAATTGGCAGATATATAAGGAAAGGTGGTAGACATCCATTAATGCAGACTCAGTCAAAAGATACTATGTCTGACACATTTTCCCTTGGAACTGTTTTTACTTAGCATTCTCAGGTTGGGATGATGAAAGGCTATCATTTTCTCTACCCAAACACTACTTATCCCTTGCTATCCCTTTTGAGTTTTACTCAATTTTCTTTGTTTTTCCCTCTTTGGAACAATTAAGCAAGTAGATAAAAAAAATCATGTGTTCACTATTGAACTACGTTCCACCTGATTCCCAAAAGGATATGTAGGCAGCCCTATGTTGGGGTTCGGTCCAACCACTCAAATAAATAAAAATCATATTTTCCCAACAACTGGGGCATAATTTTATTTTTATTTATTTATTTATTAGGATTTCAATAAATAGTTCCAAAGTTGTAATTCATTCTAAATTCCTTTTTGCCTATATCCGTAAAGACCTTCTGATCAACCTTTGAGAATGTTAAGTTTAACATGCCGCTCATATCTTACTATATGCCACATACAACTTCTTACTTGGGGCCACAAAGAGAAAAAATATATGAATAAAAAAATGAGAGGGTCTTATTGGTGAAAACCCTCATGGGCACCACAAGGTGATTGCAAGCTGAGAGAAATAAAATGAGAGCCTTATTGATGAAAACCCTCACGGGCACCATAAGGCGATTGTAAGTAAAAAATAAGAGAGTCTGATTGGTGAAAACCCTCTCGGGCACCACAAGGCGATGGTAAGCTGAAAAAAAAAAGAGAGTCTCATTGGTGAAAACCCTCACGGGCATCATAAGGCGATGGCATGTTAAGAAAACTAAATTGAGGGAGCTAGTGGGTGAAAACCCACAAATAACACTTTAATCAAACAACAGGTTTCTATCTCTGGAAGATGCACGATAAGGTAGAGAATTCAGGTTCAGATTGTAGGGGACAATATACTATGAGATTAGACAACTTAGAAGGATCAAACGTCCACTCCAAAATACATGTCATGATTCCTTGGAGTCGGTGCATACCTCTATATAAGCTCCTCCCCCCCCCCCCGCATTTTTGTTTTTCCTTTTCCTTTTTCTTTTCTTGACAGTGACATCTTTTGTGTTACACCCCATAAATTTTAAATAAATAAATAGCCTAAAGTCTTGTTGGTTAAGGGATTTAGAAAAAAAAAAAAAAAAAAAAAAAAAAAAAAAAAACTTGCAAAGTCGGCTTTTCCATTTAAAAGCAGCAATTTCCAGCAAAAACAGGGCATCTTCATTTGAGAAGAAAACCCACGACAAATATAGATAATTTCTTTCCAATTACGCGTCGAAACGCGGTCTAAACTCCGTTCCGGCTTAGGTACAGGTGTATAAAGCTGCAGAGAGCAATCCTACGGAGTTGGTTTCGTGAAATTTGGCCGTCAAAACGTCGTGCTACCGAGGTAAAGTAAATAGAATTTCTTTAAATTAGTACCAATGTGTTCCTAGCGTTGCAGTGAGCATTTATCCCTTCTGGACTATCGAGAAATAACGAGTTTTTGATCGTTTTTCGAAAGGTTGAAGTTGGGATAAATATATATATCAAAAGTGATAATTTCTCCCGAATATTAATGTATTTAATTATAATTGACGTGTAAATGAATGTAGTTGGGAGAAACAGCAGAAGTACCGACGGAAATCACATCGGTCAGTCGGGTACTCAGAAACCAGGTATGTAAAGTTATTCTTTCGGCAAGCCAGGAGGTATAGCTTAGAAAGTAAATAGAATAAAGGCTATTAACCGATACCAGCGTACAGGAACGATTTTAGTACAATGTCCAGCAAGCATGCTAGTATATTAATTACGTATCATGCGATAATCAGAATAATAGATATTCAGGCAATACGTATTATATCTGTTGAGATTGTATCCAGTAGTAGATGGTACATTCTATGTTATTGAGTTATATCCAGATATAATCAGATAGACAGATAAAGGCCAGGTAGTAGTTAGTCCACCAATCAGAAATAGTGTAAAACAGAATATAGTATCAGTTATTTAATACAAACTGGCCTTGAGATACAAGAAGAGAATATGATTAGTATTTTTCATTTGAGCATGCTTGCTGTGTATGTGTTTTGTATGTTGAGACTTGTTGTGGCATGTGGGCACCCTTTAGCATTCCCACCGCCCCTGGGTTATAGCTGTGTCGATACCAGATTCAGATACCGCCACCAGCTGGGCGATGCCGTCTGACCAAAGGACGATGATGGCCGACCACCATGATAATACGGTCCAGACCACCCTGCTTGCAGGGGTAGTTCAGTTTACTCTGCGCAGAGCTAGCACACCCTGTTTACAGGGACAGACCACTCGGTGTGCACACCTGTGCCCAGAGGCAGGAGTCTTCGGACTCAGACACAGTTTATTGTCAGAGGCCAAGGCCTGAGCTACGTACCCAAGGGGGCCGGTAGGAGGAGCTCACAGTTATCAGATGAGTGGAGTGACTTGTTTTTGGTTGGTTTAGACCCGGGTAGGGGTAAATAGATTGCTTGCTTGGTTGGCACCTTCCGGCTTATGGGGGTCGGTCAGGTATTGTGTGTATTATTATGTATATTGATATGTGCTAGTAGATACTGATAGACAGAAGGACGACACGTCTTCAGGTACGCTAAGTTAGTTACAGAATGTATAAACTCTCCCCAGTTATCCTCAGCTAGATAGACTCAGCTACTTCTTGCTTAAATGTCATGTTATTGTGCTATTCGTTTTAGTTGCATATTTCAGTTTGCTTTACATGCTCAGTACCTGTGGTACTGACGCCCAGCGGGGCGCTGTATTGCTTGCCTACAGGTAGTCACGGACGAGGAGCCGATCCCTCGTGATTCCAGCCAGCCAGCGAATCATCAGCTCCTGTCATCCGGAGTCTGATTCCCAGAGGTGTAGCTCCTTTTCTTTTTTTGTCCAGTATGGGTAGGTCGGGGCCCTGTCCCGATCATTTCTATTAAGTTCTTACAGTATTTGTAGAGGCTTGCAGTCTGTATATATTCCCTGTGGTTAGTTGAGCCGGTCGTGTGAGGCCGTGCGGTCTGCTGTAGCTGTTTAGTATTTCAGTTTATGTTGGTCGTGTGGGGCCTTAATTTGATAGTAGTGGTGACCTTGCCGGTCACGTAGTTTTACAGCAGTCTTGTGTTGAGTTACAGATAACTAGACAGCATGGTGGCCTTGTCGGCCCGCATAGGTTCCTTGTTATAAGCCTGTTTCTGGTTAGCTGTTGTTGCAGGTACAGATGGCTACAGGCCAGTTGGCCGGAGGCTGTATTTACAGCCGTTATATAGCCAATTTGTTTCTTGAAATAGGGTCAAAGCCAGCCAAAGCATCAGATGTGCTCAGGCTGGACCATTTAGTAGTCTAGAGTCTAGCAGGCACCAGGTGCCCGTCATACCCCCCAAGGTGGGGTGTGACATTTTGTTTAAATTAAATCCATTTACCTTCATTTTTGTCATCTCCTAGTCGTTGTCTATAATAAATTTTTATAGTCCCTTTTGGTATAATCTTGCATCAAACTCAACGACAAAGAAAAGATTGCAAAATTGACTACGGTTTTTCAGTGGTACATAGCAATGACTATTGGGCATGCACGACATTGACAACAATATAAAGTCATTTACGGTTAATCCTGCTAAGTGCAAGGCCCAAAAGAAAAAGAGTTATTCCAAGATATAAAACAATCACCAAAGAAAGATGTGACGTCAAAACGAGATCTACTACACCGTTGATAGAAAATAACATTAGATCAAAATAGTCAAAATAAGTATTGAAAGATGAAGGTTCAAGACCTCCAAACAAGTTATTTAATCATCAACAAATGCGGTTTTATAGAAGTTGGGAGAACGCAAAGGCAGTTTTCACAGGGATATCAGGGCCACAAATCGACCACCAATTTTTATACTCACAAATCTTTTTTTGTTCAACAAGGGGCAGAACAGTTGTGAATAACGACTTCTGAGGACTAAAACGAGTTTTATAAAGCGAAATTCTCAAATCTCTGCTTTTTTGTTTGCTATATATATTATCATTGTAGTGTTTGTTACACTATGTAAGAAAAAAATAAAATAAATAAAATAAAATAATAATAATAAAAAGAAAAACACCCCTTTTCTTGTTATGATTTCACAGGATACGACAGCCCCTGGTTGCATTTTAGGGATAAAAATTCCTATTTTCTTTCCTTGGCTTTACAAGGTACGACATCCTCTGGTTACATTTTAGGGAACAAAAATCCCTTTTCTTTTCATGGCTTCACAGAGTACGATAGCCCCTGGTTGCATCTTAGGAAATAAAAACTCATATATTTCATTTCATGGCTTCACAGGGTGCGACATCTCCCGATTGCATTTCAGCGTACAAAATCTCTATTTTCTTTTCATGGCTTCACAGGGTACGACATCCCCTAGTTGCATTTTAGGAAACAAAAACCCCTATATTTCTTTTCATGGCTTCACAGGGTACGACATCTCCTGGTTGCATTTTAGAGAACAAAAATCCTAATTTTCTTTTCATGGCTTTTCAGGGTACGACATCCCTAGTTGAATTTTAGGAAATAAAAATCTCATAGTTGTGTTATTTGTCATATCTAGTTTAAATTGTTGTCTTTTTCTTATGTTCGATTAGAGGATAGTTTATATTTTTACTAATAACTCACAAAATTCTTCTAGTACAAACTGGGGAAGAAAAATTTTGTTTATTTTATTTGTCTTTGATGGCTTACAGGTTTATTTGAAAAACTCAAACTGGATGCTCAAGAAATCTCAATCTCAAAGACAGCTAGAGTCGGCTTTGATACAATGCATGCAGTGGCCTAGTATCTCAAGATTCATTTTTCCAGCTTAAGTCTAACCAAGAAACAAACATCTAAGGATATCCAATTAATTTCTATTTGAAAGAGCGTCGGAGACTCAATTCAAGTGACAAGTTCAAGTCTCAAATCCTAATTTCAAGATCAAATGTTGAGATCAAGCTACCCACGGAGGAAGGTGTAATGATAACTCGAGATCCAAAATGAAGACCTGAAGAATAGAGCCAAGACTAGTAGAGTAGACATGATCTTACATTTTTCATTTTGATGTAATAATAGCAGCAACATACCGAAATCACAATGGGACCTTACTCGAATCTCCAACTCTGTCCATCCACTTGAACTACACACAACCTAATTCCTTGGTATCCCGGAATATGTAGGCTGTCAAAAGTGAGGATTTGGTCACACCTCTTTTCTTTTAATTCTTCTCCTACTTTAAATAAATTGTTAGGTGAGAAATCAGTCACACTGTTCACTTCTTTGCCTGAAAACTCTTTGTGTTTCCAAGCAAAGAGGGGCATGCTGTGAGCACCAAATTTTTGACCAAACCTAAAATTTTAGATTTAGTTTTTTAAAATTTTTAGGTTTAAATTAAATATTTTTTATATATTAAAAAAATATTATTTTTAATTTTTAAATATTATTTTTAGTAAGCTCATTTAAAAGAGTTGAAAATTAAAAATAAATAAATAAATAAAAGTCACATTTTAGAACAAGTTTTATTTTCTATGTGTGTGTATTTTTGTTATTAGTATAAAGTTATTTAGTTAAATTATTTATTTGTAATTAAATTAAAAATAATAATAAAAAAGAAGCTGAATGAAAAAAAAAAAAAGTTGAAACAAACGTCAGATAAAAAAGAAAAGAACAACAGCTGAAAGCAGAAAAAAAAAACTAAAAGACTAATTTAGCTGACTAACCTAATTTAACTCAAAAACCTCTCCAACAAATCCCACACCCTCACGTCTCTCACCCGACACTCCTCCTCTCTTATTTTACTCACCAGCACTCTCCTATCCGCTAGTTTTTAGGCACACACCCAAACACAAAAAAAAATATAAAAATAGACATACACGGTAGAAAAGAGGAGGGGACCGAAAAAAAGAACACAACTAAAAAATACAGAGAAATAAAAGAAAAGAGAGTCAAGATTTGGTTGCTTTTTACTTTGACTGTTGCTGCGGTATTCGATTAGTAAAAAATTCATTCTTATTTACCTATTTCTTTTATTTATAAGAATTTATTTGTATTTATATCTTCAGTTTCAATTGAATTATGTTATTAATGAGTAGGCTATTAAATCATGTTCTTGTGTTTATTCATTTATATTTTGAATTAGCATATTCAGATGTTGATTTAAATAACAAAATATTTGATTTAGTTAGATAAATATGAAATAATTTTGCATTTAGAAAAATTAATAGTGGTTCAAGATTGTCGAATTCTAGGAAACATAATAATTTTAATTGCTAGTAAAATAATTATAAAACTAGCAAAATTTAAATTTTATTTGATTAATAATTTTGTTGATATTTGTTTATGCCAAAAATCTAAATAAATAAATTTAAAAAAAAAACAGAAAAGAAAGAAAAGAGGAGACTGAAAACCAAAAAAAACAAAAGAAAAGAAACGAAGAGAAACAAATGAAAAAAAGGAAACAGCAAGCATAAAAAATAAAATATAAGTTTAAACAAAAGAGCAACGTAACAAAAATAGAAAAGAAAAGAAGAAAGAGAAAAAGTGAAAAAAGAAAAACAGAAAAGACTTTTTTTAGAAAGGAGAAAGAAAAGAAAAAAAAGTGTTGTGTGTTGTGAATTAATTTTCGCAAAAAGTTAAGAAATTTAACAAGTTTGTATTATTTTCTCCATAACAAAGGTTGATATTAAAGTTTTTTCTATAATTCATCTTACTTTTGTTGTTTTAACAATGATATGATAAAATGCATTTTTTAAGTTTTCTTTGTTGGTCCCAGTTTCATTATAATGTGATTTTTATTATTATTGTTGTTGTTGTTGTTGTTATTGTTGTTGTTGTTATTTATTTTCGATAATGTTAGGCAAATTTTAGGTCTGCTTATATTTGTAAAACTAAGTTTGTGGTTATAAGTTTTGACCTAAATATTTTGTTAAAATAACAATCTTTAGTTCATAATTTAGGTGCATTGGAAGTCAGGGTCGCAATTATGCGTCTTGATCAGTGTATGTCAAATGAGAGGTCGCAATCTTACGTTTCGATTAACAATAATAAAAGTTTAACAATATTAAAGTGAATTCATAACATAATTGGCATATACAATATTCAATAATTATTTTTACCCGAGTATAAGTCAATAAAGCGACCGTGCTAGAACCACGGGGCTCAAGGGATACCTAACACCTTCCCCTCGGTCAACAGAATTTCTTATCCAAATTTCTAGTTCGCAGACCAAACATTTTAGAGTAAACCTTCCTTTTGATAAGGATTTAACAAAGGTGACTTGGAACACCAAAATTCAATTCTAAGTGGCGACTCTGTAAATTAATGATCCCTTTTTAAAATGAAAAACTCTTTTCA
This sequence comes from Datura wrightii, assembly GCA_035772735.1. Taxonomy (NCBI): domain Eukaryota; kingdom Viridiplantae; phylum Streptophyta; class Magnoliopsida; order Solanales; family Solanaceae; genus Datura; species Datura wrightii. The sequence goes on along the minus strand of JASDFA010000027.1, from coordinate 25,029,742 downwards.
AAACCTTCCTTGAAGCGATCGAGAAAAAAGGGGTGTGACAGACATTCCATAATGATAGTTATGAGATATTTAATTAGTACAAAAACTAAGGTCAATCACAGAGTCCATTGCTCCTTGAGAAATATTTCAATCTAAATTGATACCTAACAACCTAACAATAATAGACAATTAGAGTGCGGACTCGCATCCTATAAAAGCCGATTAGCAGCTTCAAATATTTCTGGGAAAATTCTAGATTCATCATTTGGGAGCTTCTTCAATATGGTCACCAAATTCAACATCGGAATGCAATTATAAGCATCTTGAACGTATCATGTTTTGCATTCTACAATTTTGGACATTAGATTTTACCGACCTACTACTTTTACCAATAATAGAGTTTTGAAATCTATCAAAACTACTATCAATTTCTCCTTAACTAGTCCACAATTCAATATTTCTTTTAAATCCCGTTTGATAGAGATAAATCTTAACAATCTCTGGTGTAATGTAATTTTTGCATTGACATAACCCGCAAGGACACTTACTCAAGCCATTAAAAGGTTATAGTGTCATTGTGTAGTTCACAAAACCAGCAATACCTTCTACAAATTCATCCCTCATTTTTACTTGATCAATATTATTTCTATTATATATCCAACTATGATAATTCATCTACATAAAAAAATACAAAATTTTATTTTGTTAAACAATACATTAAGTAATAAATCGATATGTATTAATATTATTGAATTTCAAGTTTAACACTTAATCAATTTAGGTTTCACCTAAGACTTATCTTTTTTAATTCTAAGTTCAAAGTCCAATGCTAAGTTCAAAGTTCAAAGATAAGTTCAAGGTTCAATCCTAAGTTCAAAGTTCAATCCTTGGCTCAAAGTTTAAATCTAAGTTCAAAGTTCAATCCTAAGTTCAAAATTTAATGATAAGTTCAAACTTCAATGCTAAGTTCAAGTTTCAGCCTAAGACTTATCTTTTTAAAATTTTCAATAAAAGTACAATCCTAAACCGAAATTTAATCCAAAGTCCAAAGTTCAATTTTAAGTTCAAAATTCAATCATAAGTTCAAAGTTGAATCATAAGTTCAAAGTTCAATCCTTACTTCAAAACTCAATTTCAATTTCAAAGTTCAATTCTAATTTTACACAACATTAATGTAATTAATCAAATATAAAACTAACAATTTAATTAATAAATATATATATCAATTTTAGTTTTCAATTCAATCAATAAATGTAATTATTCAACAATAATCAATAAAATTAAAATATACTCTAATACACATAACTAAAATACCCAAAATACTAACATTGAACAACAATCTAAATTAATAATCTTAAATTAAAAAATGATTGAACAATAATCTACATCAATAATCATAATACACATAACTAAAATATTAAAAATCAAAAAATAGTAAAATATAATTTACATCTTGCCTCATCTAGGTACAGCTGGTTGGGGGGGGGGGGGCAGGGAGGGGTTAGGTTGGGAATGATAGGTGGACGATGAAGATCAAGGTAACTTGTGCTAGAGAGAAAGTGAGAGAGAATGGGGGCAAAGCAGAATGAGATATATTTTTCTGATATTCGAATACACACACACACATCTAGCGACCTCATGAGATCGCTAACTTTTTAAAAATTTTAATTACGATCTCATGAGGTTGGTATTAGTATTTTTCATATTTTTAAAATTATTTTATCGGCTTCATGAGGTTGAAATTCAAAAAGTTAAAATTAAAATCCAGTAAAATAGTGTCTTCATGATGTCTCTTTTTTCAATCATTTTTTATCAATTTTTATTAGTAGTGTACCAATTGCAACTTTATTTGTACCTTGATATTCAAAATGAATAGTATAATTATCAAGATTTGATAGTAAGATGGTCCATAGTATCATTTTCCATCAACCATACCTGATTTGCTTGTGAGAGGTGCAAACAAGGTGTGAAATTGCATGCTTGACACAATTTTTATTCCTAGTCTTCACAAAGGATGCATACGAGATTTATGACCCGAGCCTCCATAGTTGTTATTACCATTCTATGTATAACACCCCAAAAATTCCTAAGATCAAACCCCAAACTTGAAATGAAAAATAGAAGGGAACTAGAAAACTTTTCTCAAAACTACTCATTAGACGAGTCATGGTCAGAACCAATGATCCATCAGAAGAGTGTTGTTAGCTTCTGTAACTTTTCCCTCAAGAACTAACGAGTGATACAATGACTTGTTAGTCCTTGTAATGAGTCGTCATACCTAGTCGTTGGTTGAGGATCAGAAAGTTGTAAAAAAAATTTCCGAACTAACGAGTCACTTAACGAGTCATCGGAGGAAGTAGCGACTCATAATGTGAGCCGTCGGATGAAATTTAGAAAGTGTTCAAGTTCGCTTCAGTGACCACGGGATAAACAATAATCCGTTGTATCATATAATGGGTCATTCTGTCTGTCCGTCAGGAGAGGTTTAGAATTGTTTAAAATTTTTCCAATGATCACAACTGGATCTGATGACCCATCATGTCCTTTAATGGGTCATCCTTTCTAACCATTGTTCGAAGCCCAGAAACTAAATTTTCCGACCCAGGACTAGCGACTGGTCCCAACGAGTCATGGTCACAACTAATGACTCATTGTGTGACCCATAACGGTAGTTTTTCAAACATTTTATTCAGGAGTGCTTTTGTAACTTTTCACTATTTTAATTCATAAACTACATCGTATTGGGGTATTTTAGGAGGAATTTAGAGGAATTAGTCGACATTCCTCCCTCATTCTCCTCTCACACTCTCAGAACTTCACCGTTATAACTCAAATAGGCATTTCAAGGAAAGACCTAGGACTTCAACTTTTTTCTAAGGATTTCAAGTGTTTTCTCTGGGAATTCTTCTTTAGATATGTGGAACTTCAACAAGGGTCTCCTTCTATCCTTGTATCCCAAGATTTCAGTAACCTTAGCCTTGAAATTCTAGAAATCATGACCTAGGACTTTCCTTCGAATTGCTAAATATTCCCTATTTTTCTATGATGTCAAACTGTAGTGTGTAGAAAATATTATATATTCATGTTAGTATCTTTAGTACTATGGTGTGTTTCACGTGATATTGAAATAGGTCCTGATTTTCTCATGGAATTGTGAAATGTTGCTTTAGAGTTGTTTATCATTTTTAGTATACTCAATAACAATAATATTATTAGTATATTCGGTACCCTCAGTTATTAGGTCCTTTAGGCTCTCAAGAAACTTCTAGCTAAAAAGTCCTGACATAGCCTTAGGACACCATTTTGAGCTATCAATACGGTTCAATTAATATATATATATATATATACATATATCATCAGTTGGAGTAACACTTAGCACCAAGCATACCCGGGTTCAGCACACCCATGTTCCTAGAACTACATGCCACCGTAGTATTTAACCCGAATGAATTTTACGATTAGTGATCACATAGTCCAGTCACTGTATCCTGAAAAGGTACGGTGGGCCCTATCGATGGGGAGTAAATATCGAACTCTGCTTCTAGCTCATGTGATTATATATCGGTTAACAGGTACTCCCACAGCACAGTACAGTCATAGTCCACAGTCCAATCTTACAAATTTCAAATATGTTTATGGCTTTAATTTTAGATTATCAGTTCTTATAGTATGATCTTAGATTTCCAGACTTTTTCAGCACTTATGATTCGAGCATGATTATTGCATGTCATATCAGCCCAGTTTATGTATCATCAACACTTTTATGTTTTATTTAATATCTCATATACTTAGTAAATTTTAAGTTTTGACACATACTTCCAATACTATATCATTTTATGGTATAGGCTTAAGTACCCAGCCTCAACATTGCAGTTCACTTCATAGGCAATATTTAGCAGTGCTCTATTGGTGAATCCTCATCTTTCAAGGACCGGAGCGGTTTTTCCTATTTTAGTAGTACTAGTTTAGTTTTCCAGACTTAAAGCTAGTTGGGAACTTGTTCCATCAACTCATCTGTTAGTAGAGGCTTTCAGATAGTCCAGTATTATTTTCAGCTTATATTTATCAGTGTTGTTTAAAACATCCAGTATTTACCAAATTTTATCTTTTCTAGTAAAAGATTGTTTTTACACTTAAGTGATTTTCATTCAGTTTTGTATTTCTAGTAGGTCAATAATACGCTATGTTATGGGTTAGCTTAGGGTCACTTGTGAGTCTAAGTATCATATCGCATTCAAGGTGTAGACTTGAATCGTGACACTACATGTCTAGAGAAGACTATTGTGTGGTATCCGAATATGTTGTTATTTGAGAGACAAACTATAATGGTTGTGTCAATGAGTTCTAAATGTGATCACTTGGGAACAATGAGAAGGAAGGTCTTTGACTATGACCCCTATTATTTTGGCCTCTTCGCCGATCTTGTTGAGCATAATTGGTTTGGCCAAAAAGATATTGTTAGAGTGATAGTGACAGATTCATCAAGTGGTAAATGTCATTATTCATTCAACAAAATATCATAGGATGCATCATAGGTGATATCTTTATGATGAGTCTCTAGAGCTCTCACAAAGGGACAATAGGTCCTGACCAGCTGTAATGACCCATCTGTCATTACGGGGGAAAAAATGAAATCAAACACCCCTCTCTAGTCTAAGTATTGGTGGGAAGATGTTGAGTAGATGTTGGTGGGATTTTAAAGCTGGGAAATGGCCTTTGTGCAAGAAGTGGGAGCTACTAGTTACGGGGTACTGCTGCAGTGGAGGTATAACCACTGCAGCGAGACCGTTACCATAATCGGAGGCCCACTATAATGGACCAAGAAATATACCAATGGATCCGCTATGATGGTGACTTGGTCACTATTGTGGGTCCTCTGCAGCATAAATATGACCGTGTAGCAGATGGCGAAAACTATTAAATGGATTTTAAGTGGAATTTCAAACATGAACTGTGAAAAGTCAGAGTGAATCCCCCAATTGCATAGAAGTTTTCCCTTCTCAAAAGTAAGATCTTAGTCTATTCTCTTTACCTTGATGCCCTAACCTGGTAGATTCATTAGGGGGACCTGCAATGGTGGAAATTCTAGGTTGAAAAATCCTAGAACAATGAGAGCAGGGGAAATTGGTTGGGTGGTGAATATTGTTGATTCCTAGGTCTATGGGCATGTAATTCTTACTTTCTAGGGTGAATGAGATAGTGCTAGTTCATCATTCCTAAAATTGGAGCCTTAGAGTTTGGTAGAAGTGAAAAATTTAGTATTAAAACTACTTGAAAGAGGGTTTGGGGAGTAGAAACCCCATGAACCAGGATTGAATGATCATGGTAGGATTAAAGTGGGATGGCCTACTAGCGGGTAATGATTAAAACCCCATGAGACAGGTAGAATGGGGGTGGGGTTTAATTTTCAAAACCCTTATTTCCCAAAATAGTCTATTGATTCTCTATTAATCTTTCTTCTAGATTTTGAACATTCGGAAGCACTGAAAAAAGGAAAGGCTCTAGCACAGTAACTTGAGATTTTCCATCTTCAATCTAGGTAGGTTTTGGCTTAGAAAGAGTTAGACTTGGAATAATGGTATGTATTGTATGGAATAACTATGTGTGAATTTGGTCTTCGGACATTGGTTGTTGTCATAATTTTCTATCAAATTCTTATATTGAATGTTTTTTTCTATGGAATCATTATCTATGTGATATGGATAGTGGATGCTGAGGGATTGTTCTTGCTTGTTTGTATGGTCTGAACATGATCACTAAATTGTGTGAGTATTTAAGTTGAGGGAGGTAAGATGAGCCCTCCCAAGGGTCAAATAACTGACTGAGTGGTAAAACACTGAGATGTGAGAATGAAAGTGGATAACATCATTATCCTGAGATGAGTGGCTCATGCTTGAGGGGAGCATCTGAGCGAGCAATGATGATTGAGTGGCTCGTGTTCTAGGGGAGCATCAGACGAGTAGATGAGTGGGAGTGGGTACTACACCGATACAGTACATAAATTTCTGGAGTTCCCTGTAGGTCATGACTGGAAAGGCAAAAATAAGACCCTCTGGCATGTATGTGCATTGATGTTCAATGCTGGAGTGTTCATTCTGATGTAATGGAGGTGTGTGCCAGGCATATCACCAATTATTGTATTAATTGATTGAGTGTAAGAAGTAAGATCAGTCTGAGAATGTGACGACCTGGAAAAATAGAACTTATGAGAACGTATTTTGTACATTAGAATTATTGATGTGTTTATAATGATTTGATGGTTTATATGAAGTTAAATGAGGACTCATGATGAGTTATGAAACCTTTCATGAATGGATCATTGTATATTCCTTGTGGTTATAATGTGTCGATTATTTATTGACGACTATGAATAGCTTGGATGAACATAATGATTAGAATGTTGAAAAAACTTAAGAGAATGGTGGGAGTATAGCTAAGTCGAGCTATTGCCAAGGTAGCACTGTTGCAGCAGGACATGATATTCTGCGGTAGCAGTCAAGTGACTGCTACGGCGAGGCAAATCCTATGAGCAGGTTGGCTAGCACCCTACACAAATTGAATCTCTGAATGAGTATTAATTACTGAAATTGGGTCCTGAGGTAATTGCATATTTTTGTTTCATATATATATATATATATATATATGTTATTATTTAAGATCGGCCGATGATGCTTACTAGTATTGTGTTTTGTACTGACGTTACTCCTGCACTTCTTTTCTGAGTGCAAAACTTGATCTCAGAAGCTCATCCCGCCCTCATCTCTAAAGTAGCATCGGACTTATAGTAAGATGAGTGGCTCAAGACGTGCTGATCGACTCTCCTGTGGATGATATCTCTAGTTTAGACACTGATTGTTTTCATGCAATTTTCTTTTTCTTTTGGATTAATCTTAGACAATGATAGGTAGATGTCCTCATGTACAATAACTATCACGTTATGGGAGTGTTTTAAACAATAGATTGTTATTGGTTCCTTTTATTTTACTGATGTTTCATTATTCATTTACATAATATGTTTTATTTCAATTAATTATCGACGATTTTTGGGTAATTAGTTGGGAATCGTTGGTTCGCCCATCGGGGGGTTAGTGTGGATGCCAATCATGGCGACTTGGGGTCGTGAAAAAGTTAGTATCAGAGCCCTAGATTCATTGATCTCATTACATGAGGACGGGTATAGTAGAGTTTCGTGGATCCGTGTAGAGACATTTGTAACTTATCTTCGAGAGGCTACATGACTTAAGGAAAACTCCCTTCTTTCTTTTCTTTTCGTGCTATTACTCGATTCTATTTGGTATTTGGTGATCCAAATTTGTATCTGACAATTCTCTTTTTTCTTTCTCTCTCAGATAGTGAGAACATGGGCATGTAGAAATAAAGAGAAAACACCCAAGCCAACAGCAGCAGCCAAAATTTGCAGTAGAGGATAAGGAAGAGGTCGCAGGCGGAGCTCTACTACTGCCAAAGGAGCTCCCACTCCGGTTCAAGAGAGGTCAGCATCTCCAATACCTTTGGCAGTGTAAGAGAGGGTGGCTGTAGAGGTGGAGGTTCTCACTCAAGGAGAGGCTGTAGCCGCTCCATTATCCTCCGAGGTCCTGGCTTAGGTCCTTAATCTTATGGGCGACCTAGTGGGTAATGGGGTAGAACCAGCAACTCCCGTAGGGCCGCAGTCGGGGATATAACATGTAGCTGTTGTGGCTTCTCGTATTAATGATATTCAAAGTCCGTGATGTTCCCAAGATTGGTAGCTGGGCCGATAATGACTGGAGAGGAGCATGAATTATTCTGGAGGTTCACCGATGAAGCCTCTCACCTTATACGGTACTGAGTCAGAGGACGCCTACGAGTTTATCATTGATTGTCACAAGAGGCTCCACAAAATGGGGAAAGTGGAGAAGTATGGGGTAGAGTTTTTCACCTTCCAGCTGACGGGTGATGCTAAGATCTAGTGGAGGGCTTTTGGGGAGTGCAGACTAGCAAGGTCACCACCATTAACCTAGACTCAGTTCATCTCCACTTTTATGGAAAACTATATGCTACGTACCCTATGAGACTGAGGCAGGATGAGTTCACCACCTTTGAGTAGAGGACCTCTTCAGTTGCAGCATGCGAGGCTCGATTCCACGCACTGTCCAAGTGTGCTCTGCCTTTCTTACCCACAGAGGAGGAGAGGATCAGACAATTTGCTAAGGGCCTGAATGTTGGTCTCCAACTGTTAGCCCTTCAGATGGTCTTTGCAGATAAAACCTTTCAGGAGGTAGTAAAGTTTGTGAAGAATGTGGAGGGGTGAAATAGGATGGTTACGCAAAGACTGCTGATAAGAAGGCTTGGAAGGTGGGTATTTACAACGGTTCTTTTGCTAGGACTCTAATTTTCCAAGGCAACTCAGGATGCCCTATTTAGTTAGCCATGCAGGTGTTAGTTAGGGGTCCACCAGGGACCACTCCATGACCATCAGGTACAATCGGGGGTACTTAGAAAGTTCACTCAGATTTTGGGGCTCACCCTATTTCTTCTATTCTGACTTAGAGACCAGTGATTGAGAAGGTGTGACATGAGTGCGGAGAGTATGTCCGTATCTACAAATGGTGTCTCAGGTTTGGTCAGGGCGGGCAAATTGTTTCACACCCAGCTTCTCGAGCTCTGGCCCCTATCGAAAGAGGAGGGACTGATTTTGGCAAGGATCACCCACAGCTAGGGAGGGGCAATCAGCCAGCGGTTAGAGGTGGCACCTAGTTGGGAAGAGGAGGTGCCCAAGCCGGAAGGGGTGGCAATCAGTCTAACAAAGGTGTTGCACAGCCTAATAGGGGCAGATCTCAAGTAGGTAATCAGCCCACTTCTATGTATTTTAGAATAGGCCTAAGGCAGAGGCTTTAGACGCTGTTATCACAGGTACGATTTTTGTATGCGACAAAATGGCTACAACAACTTTGTTTGATCCTGGTTCTACTTTTTCCTATGTGTCTGCTTATTTTGCTATGGGATCGGATCTTTCTTGTGATGTGCTTGATATTCATATCCATGTGTCTACTCCTGTTGGGAATTTTTTGGTGGTAGATAGGGTCTGTCGTGCTTGTATTGTTAACTTCATGGGTTGTGATACTCAGGTAGATTTGGTGATCTTAGACATGGTAGATTTTGATGTGATTCTGTAATGAGCTGATTGTCTCCCTATCATGCCATTCTGGATTGCCATGCTAAGACAGTCACCATATCAGAGCCAGGGTCATCCGGGTTGAAGTGGAAAGGAAATTGTACCCCTGTTTCTAAGAAACTCATCACTTATATTCATGCCCGAAAATTGATAGGGTAGGGGTGTTCAGCATATCCATTCGACATTCAAGATACTACTTTAGAGGATCCTTCCATAGAGTTGGTCCCCATAGTTTGTAAATTCTTAGAGGTGTTTCCTACGGATCTGCCTAGCATACTGCCGGACTGCGATATTGACATTTTCGTAGATTAATAGCCAGGAACCCTACCTATTTCTATACCTTCATATAGAATGGAATTAGCTAAGCTGAGAGAACTCAAGGAGTAATTGCAAAAGTTGCTTAATAAAGAGTTTATCATGTCAAGTGTCTTTCTGTGGGGTGCCCCGATCTTGTTTGTGGAAAAAAAGGACGGTAGTATGCGGATGTGCATTGACTACCGTCAGCTAAATAAGGTAATCATTCGGAATAAATATCCTCTTCCCCAAATAAATGACTTATTTGATCAATTACAGGGAGCAACAGTGTTCTCAAAGATTGACCTATGATCGGGCTATCATCAGCTGAAAATTCGTACTGAGTATATTCCCAGGACAACTTTTCGGACTAGGTATGGACATTATAAGTTCCTAGTCATGTCCTTTGGACTCACTAATTCTCCAACAGCATTCATGAGCTTTATGAATAGTATCTTCAAACCTTATCTAGATTCATTGTAATCATGTTCATTGATGATATCTTGGTATATTCTAAGACTAAGTAGGAGTATAAGAATCATCTGAGGATCATGCTGGGGTTGCTGAAGGAGAAATAGTTGTACGCTAAGTTCACCAAATGTGAATTTTGGCTAGAGTCGATATCTTTTCTGGGACATGTAGTCTCCAGGTAGGGGATTAAGGTGGATACATAGAAGGTGGAGGCGGTCCAAAACTGGGCTAGGCCAACTATAGTAATAGAGATTCGATGTTTTGTGGGGTTGGCCAGCTATTACTGTCAGTTTGTGAAGGAATTTGCATCCATTTCCTCAGTGTTGACATGTTGACAAGGCTGACTCAGAAGGATGTTCCTTTACAATAGTTCGAGGAGTGTGAAGAAAGTTTTCAAAAGCTCAAAACCTTGCTAACCATGGCATTTATCCTGCCACTACCAGTGGAAGGTAAAGATTTTGTAGTTTATTGTGATGTCTCACAATCTGGGTTGGGTGTTGTGTTAATGCAGGAAGGACAGATCATTACTTATACTTTGAGGCAGTTGAAGGACATGAGAAAAAATACCCCACACATGACCTGGAGTTGGCAGCAGTGGTGTTCGCGCTAAACAATTTGGAGGCATTACTTATACGGGGTCCATTGTGAGGTGTTCACAGACCATCACAGTCTGCAGTATGTGTTCTCCTAGAAAGATCTTAATCTGAGGTAGCGAAGATGGATAGAACTGCTAAAGGAATATGATATCACAATCCTGTATCACCCAAGGAAGGCCAATGTGATGGCAGATGCCTTGAGCCAAAAAACAGTGAGAATGGGCAGTCTAGCTTATTTGAAAGCTACTCGGTGACTGATTGTCAGAGAAGTTCAGACATTAGCAAACATTCTGATAAGACTCTCATTTACAGAAACAGGTGGGATATTAGCCAATGTGGAGGCTAAGTCATCACTGCTGGAGGAAGTGAAAGCTAGGCAATTTGAGGATGCAAAACTTAGTAAGATTCGGGACAAGGTCATACAAGGGGAAGCTAAAGAAGTAATGCTAGATGATGAAGGGGTCCTAAGAATAAATTAAAAGGACATGTGTGTGTTCCTCGAGTTGATGAGCTGATTAAAATCATCTTGTCAGAAGTTCACGAATCAAGGTACTCCATCCATCCTAGGATTACTAAAATGTATCATGACCTAAAACGGCATTATTGGTGGGGAAGAATAAAGAGGGACATTATTGATCATATCACCCAGTGTTTAAACTGTTCGCAGGTGAAGTACGAGCATCAGAAGCCTGGGGGAGTACTTCAAAGGATGCCCATCATAGAGTGTAAGTGGGAGCGGATAGCGATGGACTTCGTGGTTGGTCTCCCAAAGACATCGGGGAAGTTTGACTCCATTTGGGTCATTATTGACACCAGTGACTAAGTCTGCCCATTTCTTACCTATTCAAGTGACTTACAATACTGAGAGACTGGCTAAGCTGTATGTGAAAGAGGTGATTTAGTTGCATGGGGCACCAATTTTGATCGTTTCAGACAGGAGTACACAGTTCACCTCCCATTTATGGAGGACCTTGCAGGCAGAGCTAGGCACTAGGTTGGACTTGAGCATAGCCTTCCATCCGCAGACAGACAGTCAGTCAAAATGGACAATTCAAGTATTAGAATATATGCTCCAAGCTTGCATGTTTGATTTTAGTCGCCATTGGGATAAATTTTTACCTTTGGCAGAGTTTGCTTACAATAACAACTATTATTCGAGTATTGGCATGGCGTTGAAGCTCTATACTGGAGAAAATGCATATCTCCAATTGGATGGTTCGATGCATTTGAGGTGAGGTCTTGGGGTACTGACTTACTTAAGAAGTCCTTGAAAAAGGTTCGAACAATTCAGGAATGACTAGTTGCCGCTCAAACAGGCAGAAGCAATATGTGGATAGAAAAGTAAGGGATATGGAGTTCATGGTGAGAGAGAAAGTGTTGCTCAAGTTCTCCCTATAAAGGGGGTGATGAGATTTAGAAAGAGGGCAAACTTAGCCTGAGATACATTGGGTCGTTCAAGATTCTCTGGCGTGTAGAGGAAGTAGCTTATGAATTAGCTTTTCTTCCAGAATTGTCAGGAATACATCCATCCTTCCATGTTTTCATGTTGAAGAAGTACCATGGTGATGGACCATATATAATCAAATATGACTCGGTGTTGCTAGATGAGAAATTGTCCTATGAGGAGGAGCCCGTGGCTATAGTAGATAGAAAGGTCCACAAGTTGAGTCAAAGGAGATTGCAATGGTAAAGGTCCAGAGGAAGAATCGTCCCATAAGAAAGCCACTTAGGAGACCAAGGCCGACATATGGAACGAATATCCACAATTGTTTGTAGAATCTGGTATGTCCTCTTCCTTACTTTTATAGGCCATTCAGGGATGGACGGTATTTTAATTGGTATCTGATGTTACGACTCGTCTATCGTGATGGGGGGAAAAATGGGACTGAACACCCCTCTCTAGCCTAAGTGTTGGTGGGAAGGTGTTGAGTAGATGTTGGTGGGTTTTGAAGCTGGGAAATAGCCTTTGTGCAAGAAATGGGAGCTACTGGTTATGGGGGACAGCTGCAGCGGAGGGATAACTGCTACAACGAGATCGTTACCACAGTAGGAGGCTCGCTGTAACGGACACGAGAAATATACCGATGAATCCGCTATGACGGTACCTTAGGCATTGTAGCGGGTTCGTTGCAGCAGAAATGTGACCGCTGCAGCAGATAATGAAAATCAGTAAATGGGTTTTAAGTGAAATTTTAGGGGGTTTACCCCTTTATTTCAAACAAGAACTGTGAGAACTTAGAGAGAATCCCCCAAGTGCAGAGTAGTTTTCCCTTCTCAAAGGTAAGAATCTTAGTCTATTCTTTTTTCTTTGATGCCCTCACCCCATAGGATCGTTAGGGGGATCTGCAATGGTAGAGATTATAGGTTGAAAAATTCTAGAACTATGAGAGTAGGGGAAATTGGTTGGCTGGTGAAGATTGTTGATTTTTAGGTCTGTGGTCATGTAATTATTACTCCCTAGGGTGAATGAGATAGTGCTAGTTCATCATTTCTAAAATTGGAGACCTAGTGTTTGGTAGAAATGGGGTATTTAGTGTTAAAACTACCTGAAAGAGAATTTGGGGAGTAGAAACCCCATGAACCGGGGTTGAATAATCATGGTAGGATTAGAGTGGGATGACCTACTCGTCAGTAATGATTAAAACCCCATGAGACGGCTAGAGTATGGGCAGGTTTGAATTTTCAAAAACCTTGTTTGCTGAAATAGTCTATTGATTCTCAGTTATTCTTTTGTTCTAGATTTTGAACGTTCAGAAGCACTGAGAAAAGACAACGCTTCCAATGGAGTAACTTGAAATTTTCCATCTTCAATCGAGGTAGGTTATGATTTAAAAGGAGTTACACTTTGAATAATGGTATGTATTGTGTGGAATGACTATGTGTGATTTGGACTTCGGATATTGCTTGCTGTTAGAAGTTTCAGTTGAATTCTTATATTGAATGGTTTTTGCTATGGAATCATTATTTATGTGATGTGGATAGTGGATGCTAAGGGATTGTTCTTGCTCATTTGTATTGTTTGAACATGATCATTGAAATGTGTGAGTATTTAAGTTGAGGGAGGTAAGATGAGCCCTTCCAAAGGTCAAATAACTGATTGAGTGGTAAAACACTGAATGTGAGAATGGAAGTGGATAACATGATTATCCTGAGATGAGTGGCTCGTGCCCGAGGGGAGCATCCGGGTGAGTAATGATGGTTGAGTAGCTCATGTCTGAGGGGAGCATCTGAACGAGCAGATGAGTGGGAGCGGGTACCACGCTGGTATAGTACATGAATTTCTAGAGTCCCCTGCAGGTCATGACTTAAAGGGCAAAATAAGAACCTCTGACATGTATGTATATTGATGTTCACTGTTGGAGTGTTCATAGTGATATGACGGAGGCATGTACCCAGCATATTACCAATCCTTGTATTAATTGACTGAGTGTAAGAAGTAAGATCGGGTCTGAGAATGTAAGGACCTGAATAAACTGAACTTATGGTCACGTATTTTGTACATTGGAATTGTTGATGTGTTTATAATGATTTGATGATGTATGTGAAGTTAAACGAGGACTCATGATGAGTTGGGAAACCTTTCGTGAATGATTCATTGTATATTCCTTGTGGTTATGATGTTGATTGTTTCTTGACGACTATGAGCTTGGATGAACATAATGAATAGAATGTTGAAAAGAGTTAAGAGAATGGTGAGAGTGCAGCTAAGTCGAGCTACTACCAAGGCAGTGTCACTGCAGTGGAATATATTCTGCGGCAGGGAGACCGTGGCGGCGGTCAAGTGACTGCTTCAGCGACGCCCAATCCAGTGAGCAAGCCGGCTAGCACCCTACATAGATTGAATCTCTAAATGAATATTAATTACTGAAATTGGATCCTAAGGTAATTGCATAATGTTGTTTCATATATATACATATTATTATTTAAAATCGGCTAATGATGACTACCAGAATTTTGTTTTATACTAACGCTACTCCTGCACTTCTTTTCTGAGTGTAGAACTCGATCCCAGAAGCTTATCTCGCCCTCATCTCTAAAGTAGCAGCGGACTTATAGTAAGGTGAGCGGCTCAAGATATGCTGATCGACTCCCCCGCGGCTGATGTCTCTAGTTCAGACATTGATTATTTTCATGCCATTTTCTTTTTCTTTTGGATTACTCTTAGATAATGATAGGTAGATGTTCTCGTGTACAATGACTATCAGGTTCTAGAAGTGTTTTAAACAGTGGATTTTTGTTGGTTCCTTTTATTTTAGTGATGTTTCGTTATTCATTTTCATAATGTGTTTAATTTCTATTAATTGTCGAAGGTTTTTGCGTTAGTTGGGAATCGTTGGTTTGCCCACCAGGGGGTTAGTGTGGGTTCCAATCACGGCCACTTGGGATCGTGACACCAGCCTAGATGAAGGTGACAAGGTATTCTACCTGAACCAAATTTGCAACACTACTAATTTATTTACAACACTTTTTGCTTTCTGCGTATAAGTCTCAATACTTTCAATTCAATATCAAATGTTATATAACTGAGCTCATGAATCCTGAGTTTGGACATTGTGGCTTAGGCCATGATCAACTTGTCCCAAGCCTTACGGATCGTTTCAATACATATAATTTGAGGAGGATTAGTTCTGAAATAGATGCAACAATATAACTAAGAACCATTGATCTGGACAAACCCATCATAAAAGTTGGATTAATCTGGTTATCTTCTAGCTAGAAAGTGATTCGGGACAATGACTGAGCCATTAATATGATGTTTGAGAGTACATCCTCTGAGCATAGACATAAATTGCATTTTTCATGTAAGTTTCAAAGACATTGGATAGGAGAAATTGGCATGGGAGAGTATGATGATGGTGATGGTGCCCCTGAAGCAAGAATCACAACACCGTAATAGTTGCGATGACTATAGTTTTATCACCAGTTTTCGAGTTTTCCGACATGACTAGAGGCAGAAGAAAGGATCGACGACACTAGGATCTCGGCAATGTAACTGTAGTTCTAATATCATGTAAAGGTTATGAAATTAGTGATTCTCATTACGTATGTATGGATATTTATACACACAAGTTACATGTAGCGTTAAGATTCCTAAACAAGAAAAGTAATTACAAGTATTCCTAAAATATACGAAAATATGTGTATTTTTTTTAATAAAATATATACCTCATTAATGAGAACATGAGAGAATGCGTTGATGGATGATATAGGAATCGCTTGGTAGGATGCGATAGAAAAAATTAATGCATACATTAGCTTTGTGTATTACTAATATTTTATTTGGTATATTTTTTCAACTTATGTATAACTAATGCAATCATTAGTTATACACTCTATTTGATATTATATATGTATAACTAATACATAGAAAATAATGATATTAGTAATGCAAGAATATTTTAAATGCATGCATTTGGATATTTTTATAAATAATAAATTATATAATGTGTGTTATTTTAAAACACTAAATAAAATAATGTATAAAAAAAATTTCAACATAACTAATACAACATTACTGATACATCATATTTAAAATTATTCTTAGACACACTATCAAATAATCTCTTAGTATTTAAACAGCGAAAAAGAACATAGTAGAATATGGGAGAGGGTAATACATGATTATAACCACTTTAGATTATGAAATTATGAATATTAATACATGATTATGGCATATTATTATTTTTAATACTGAAATGTCAAAATATCAACAAAAGTATTTTGTTATAACAATAAAATAATATTTAGACAAATAATACCGTTATAAAAAAAAAAGTTGGCTATAATTGATTTTTCTCTATAAGCGGACATTTAAAGAGTGAAAATGATATGCTAAATTAAAGAAAACATTCAATACCAGAAAACGTTACTTAGCAATTTCAAAATTCTTACGAAACTGCCATTATCTAAAGGTAGTAAATGAAAAAGTCAATTAATCATACTGTAAAATCATTAAGTTAAATTTATTTTTACTTGAAAAAGGTTGAACAGAGCTTTCATGTATAGTATATACCCTCAAGAACTAAGAATAACTAACTATTTAAAAATGAATACTTAAAGAATAAATATTTAAACGGTAATAAAAATTCTAATTACGCTAATGATTATTGTCATGACATATAAGAACTTATTGTGTCTAGAACAAACAGCGAAAGTATAGAAAAGAAGTAAGAATTCCTCCAAGAAAGGTGTTTCACGCAAATAACAATAATTATAATATAAAAACTTAATAGATCGCAAATATATAGATGATTACAAAAATTCAAGTCTCCAATTAATTTGGGTTCTTTAAAATTGAAAACCAAAAAGGATGCATTGAAGATTGAGCAAAACATCCTAAAATGTTGGTTTTGCTTTTTTTTTTCCTTGGTTAAAAACTAAATAGAAAGCTCCGTGGAAAAAAAAAACAAAAAAAACAAGCATTAATAATTTATTTGATCAAATTTTAAAAGTCAACTTATTTTAATCAATGTTTTTGTTAAGTAATTTATATTTGATCAAATAATTTTTTTAATGAAATATGGCCAAACAGCTTAATTTTCTATTAATCAAAAGCAAATGCCCTAAAAGTGGGCAAGTCTAGCATAAAACCAGCCAAATAGACAAAATAACAAATAAAAATTAAAGAAATAGAAAAATTAACGTGCAAATGCAATCAGGCCATACTATTGACACAAAATAATCGAAGTATTAACTTTTGGCATCCAATAGGCCAAATACAAAATATCTACTTAATTTAATTTTTTAAATAATTAATTATTTAAATGCACATGTTATTAATTCTCTTCCTATAAAAAAAAGTATACAAATGTTATTAATTCTTTTCCTACAAAAAAAATAGGGAAAAGGGCTAAAAATACCTTCTACTTTAATATATTAGTTAACTTTGCCCCTCATTATACTATAGGGCCAAATATACTCTCGCCGTTAACAAAGTAAACAAAATTGCCCCTCAATTAGATGAAATCCCCCAAATTGACTTAAAATACCTAATTTCAATTAAATTACCCATTTTTTCTTTAAATCTGAATCCGCCCCCACTAAACTAAATAAACTCATTAGGATTTAATTATCAAAGCAAAACAAGTTCTCAAAAATTATTCAAAGAAAAAGCCTTAAAAATAAAAGGAGTTCGATTATACAGTTATTTCTTCTCTGAGAATATTGGAACAAACAAAATAGCAATCAAATATTTACCAAATTAGGCTTGATCGTTCTTGTTATGAAAAGTTTTGGTAAATATTTTATTTCTATTTTATTTGTTTCAATATTTTTTGGAGGAGAAATTCTGTATGATCGAACTCCTTTTATTTCTAAGGCTTTTTCTTTGAATAATTTGAGAACTTATTTTGTTTTGAATAATTAAATCCTAATGAGTTTATTTAGCTTAGTGGGTCGAGTTCGAATTTAAAGAAAAAACAGGTAATTTTATTGAAATTGGGTATTTTAAGTCAATTTTGGGAATTCCGTCCAATTGAGGGGCAATTTTGTTTACTTTGTTAACGGCGGGGGTATATTTGGCCCTATAGTATAACCAGGGGTAAAGTTAGCTAATATATTTAAGTAGAGGGGTATTTTTGACCTTTTTTCCAAAAAAGTATCATCTTTTATCCTCATATTCTCTCACTAATCATATTTATCTCCTATATCTCCTCCGTGCCTTTTACGAATATCACTGAAAATTAATTCTCTCACGTATAATAACTGTCAGTTACCCTATATATCTCCGACTCAATTTCTGTTTATTTTTATTTCTAGGACTGTTTTTTATACCATTGTTTAAGGAATTATTCATCATTTTAGTTATATTGCATTTGTATTTCAGTTTATACATTGTATGAGAGAACATGTATATCATGCCTAAATTATATTGAATAGTATGCTGATATACAATTATCCATACAAATTTTACAAGAGATAAACATGTATAGAGGAGAACTTATATAGTTATTCACATTCAAAATTGACAAACACAACTATGTATATCATGGTTAAAATTATATTAAATAATTAATATACAGTCAGTTATTTTTCATGCATATTTCACATATGACATCTTGTACGGTAAAATTATGTTAAATAGTATGTTGATATACAATTATCCATATAATTTTTATTAGAGATATACATGTACGAAGGAGAACTTATATAGTTATACATATTCACAAAATAACAAACACGGTTTATGTATATCATGCTTAAAATACTATTACATAACTGATATATTGTCAGTTATACAGGTTTTTATAATAAATATACCTTTTATATACATTTCAAAAGGATATCTTTACGATTATTGATTGTATCTCATCACATACTCTATATTAGTTTATGGTTTTAATCAAAAAAAATTGTGAACCAGAAAAAACACGTGTTGTAATTATATTAGGAGTGTTATTAATGAATACATATCATGTTGCATGAAATAAGAAATATAATTTTTATATTCCAATTAAAATGCACAATAAAATCTTTTTTTTGAAATTTTTTTGTATATAGAATACAATATTTTTAAAAGAAAATACAATTTATATCTTTTTAGGCTCTTATTTCTAAATCTAATACTTAGCTATAAATGTGCCAATAATTATTAAAGAATGTATATAACTGTCAATCATTTATAAAAATGAGTGCACCTAATAGAGTAGAGGGGCTAGATCCTAAGTGACACGGCCCACCTGTCATTATAAATATTATGAATTAGAAAAGTAATCTCTTGTGTATATTTAGCGTCGATCCTTTGGATTCTCTAAAGATGAAGATGGATGTTGCCAGCGATGCTTCTGCAAATCCAGCTACATATCCTGATCCTTGAAAGATTTCTTTTCATTGTTGCTGCTTTCAAGACCTCCTTTGATTGTAGTCTACATGAGATTACAAACTAGTGAGACCTTTTTTTCATTTGTGTCTTTATCTTCATCGTTTGCGATTCTGTTTTCCATGTTCTTTTCATTTAGTCCTTGGAGTCTGCTGATAATGATTTTCAAGTTGTGAGGATTTGTTTTCTTGTGTGTCTGCTTTTGTGTTGAATTCCTGATGTATTGTTTGAGATTTGTTTTCTTTAATGTATATTTGTTGTCCATTCAAAAGTATTTTTTTCATTAGCTGGAGTAGGAAGAAGGCTGACATCAATAAGTTTATATATATATATATATATATATATATATATATATATATATATATATATAAGGTGCAGATGGCCAGTGACCTAAAGAAGTGAAAGAATCGATTACGTTTTCATATGATTTCCTCTTATAGATAGACTAACAAGTTGAGTATTTGTTGTCTCTACTGTATAAATGCCTTGATGTAGTTGTATGTCGCTCCACTTATTTTTTTCTTAAGGTATTTGTGGATATGTATTCTTACATATGTTAGATTGGTGTATTTTTTTCATTCTAATTCTTAAAGCTGGTATTTGAGCTTTGCCGACATTCAAAATATTTCTTTCCGTTGATGGAAAGTCTTGAAAGTTATGAAATTATCACACTCTTTCATTCTCCATACGTAAATTGGTCAAATAATCTACTAGAGAATTACCTTCTCTAAAAATGTGTTACATGTACTCTTAGTTGCTTCATTATTGTCTTTATTCCTTTAGTTATCTGCACAAAAATTTCACAATATTTTCACTCATCTTATAGTTTGTTCTTTAGAACCAGTAAATTAGTCTCTAGAATGATGTTTTACAAGTGTATAGAACAATACCTTATGTCGCGCCCCATTTTTTCTTACGAAAAATGGGATACAACATATGACAACTCTTTAAGGGTTTATTAAATGTGAAGAGTCGCCACCTAACGGATTAAGGTGCGTTAGGGCACCGTTCTAAGTTAAAGGTCTATTTTATTACCTAAGTCACCAGAGTCGGGCAAGGGCTTAAATTACCTCGAAAGGAAGGTGTTAGGCACCTTTCGAGGTCCACAAAGGTGGTTCCTGGACGGATTCATTAACGCGGGAAATTAACTAGGCGAACAAATAAAGTTGATTTTAACCTATATTATTGGTATTTAAACTGGATTAATAAAAATAAATAAATAAATAAATAATTAGATTTATAGACAAGCGAGAAAAAATAAATTGGACAGAATGAATTTTAAAAAAAGTAATTTATTTTTTTATCAATAATATATACAATGAATGTTGCAAATCCAATAAACAAAAACAGTTAACAGAATAAAGGACAAAGCAAAATTTTTTACACAAAATACAACCAAACAAGCATTTATTTTAATACGGGGTCGAACCTCGGTGAGGCGCCTACGTATCCCTTAAGGGAATCAGGCCAAACGTAGTTCTACTTATAAAAGGGGGGGGGGGGAGGAGGGGGGGTTATTTTAACCTAATGGGATCACCCCGTGCAACTTAAATAATATTTCACAACCATTTAGATTGCTCGTATTATTCAGTGAGCACGGACTATCATGTCCCATCTACCCACCTAATTGATTGGTTATTAACTTAAAGCGCTCTATGTGACAAAACTAACGTTCCTAGTATTTGCCTACCCGTTCCAAATCTAATGTCCAAGAGGCGTTAGATAATTATTTGGATTTGGGGTCTAAAAAAATCCTAAGGCTTTTAAGGGTGATTAAACGATTACACCAAACAAACAAATAAATGACCGGGGAAACACGTAAGAGTC
Organism: Datura wrightii; assembly: GCA_035772735.1. Classification (NCBI taxonomy): domain Eukaryota; kingdom Viridiplantae; phylum Streptophyta; class Magnoliopsida; order Solanales; family Solanaceae; genus Datura; species Datura wrightii. The sequence continues at coordinate 25,008,603 of JASDFA010000027.1, read as the reverse complement.
TTCACATAAGCCTCAAGCTAGTTTCTATAGGTAGGACTTCACGGATTCAAATGTGTATGCAGAATTTCCACATGCTGAAAATATTATTCCTATAGATATGATTTCTACATAAGTTGCATCCCTAAATGAACATACAATACATATGATTGTAGAAGTGAATAATTCTCATTATTTAGCATGTCTATGAGCAGAATTATTATAAGCCTGAAATTTAAAATGATGATGAACAATTTTGAAATGTAAATACTAGATATGATATCGAATGTTATGAAAAATCTCTATAGGCTAATTTTCTAGTGACAAACAGGCAAACTGCATGTATGAAAATGATTCCTAATGTCTGGATTATGCAAAATGAACAAGTGATTAAATCCCAAAGGCATGATATATGATAGATACATGTTAATTGATTTTATTGCTATATGTATAATATTACGAGGCAACATATTATTAAATGGATACTTACACACCGATTTCCATCACATTTCTTTATATGTGTTTGAACAAAGTCTTATATGCATGGTTTCCGCCCTTTGTGGGTTTGAACGTACTATATTGATAATTTAACTTTACGGGTATGATATTTAATGAAATAGGAAGATAGAATCATATTTATTTCGTCATCAAAAAAGGTCATTTGAGCTTGATAAGCATACAAATATTCAGAGGCAGATTATCTACGTTTGAACACAGGATAGTTTTAAATCAAAATGAATTAAACCCTATAGGCATGATATCTAATTGCTATATTATTACATTGAATTCCTATGACATGATATCTATAAAAATTATTTTTAGATCCATATTAATCCTATAGACATGTTTTCTATATGGGATTTTAAATTAACGGACTAAGAAATACGACATAAACGCATACAAATCCCCTGCCCCCGTAAACCCCGCTTCACTATTATAGCGTTTATTACAAAGTTACAGTTGATAATAATAAATGAAATAAAATATATAAATAAATAAAATACAATGGTTTTAAATTAATTTAAACGGCTAATCCCGACTGTTTTTACTCCAAACCCAAGGCGACTCTTCGATACTTGCCTTCGTAAGAAAACCTGTTAAGTAATGAAGCAAAACGGCAAACATATATCGACATACTAGACCTAAAAGCAAATTATATTTTAAGCTTGCATCACATAGTGAATAATATATCATAAATTCAGAAGGACCAAAAACTATTATAACAATATACATGTAGCATATTAAAGCATGTCATTGCAAGAGTATAACATAGAAGGTATACTAACCGGTTGAAGAAAACTCAAGGAGAATTCTTGAAAAATAGATCCTTATCTTAAAGTGTTGCTAAAAAAGAAGCTTTTTTTGCTTGGAGGAAAAAGTTGTTCGAACTTATTATTACTAGAAAATACCAGTGTTCGAATAATGACAAGGGGAAAGGCTATCCCTTTATATAGTTAAACAGTCAAGAGTCATAAATGAAAAGAGAATAATTCCAGAATCCATTCGAGAAGTTAATTTCCTCATAAAAGTAAATGAATTAGTTTCCTTAATTAAAAAAATGAATCAATTAAGTAAAAGCCAATCAGAAGTTTCCATAAGAATATACAAGTTTCCTTTAATCTAATCAATTGAGCCTAAAATTAAGAATAAGTTATCAAAAATAGATATGTATTAAATTTAAGGGGATCAATCAAGAGAATTATTTCCTTAATTAACAAGAGCATGGCCAAATAATTACTTTCCATAAATGAATAATTTGTACTAATTAACAAAGCCAGATTAGAGGAAATATATTTAATTTAACAGAAACAAATCAGACCTTACTATAATTAATCAAATACTAAGCCATTAATCAACTAGTTTTTCCTTAATTAGGGAGACAAAATCAATTAATCGTAAACCCCCATATGTGCCGAATCGATTTAAGAAAAGGAAAGAGAATCAGTCACCCAAATTACTCCTTCAATTAAGACAAATTGAATATCAATATCTTATCATAATGTCCGAATAGAGCTGTTATAAATTATAAAAAAAATAAGACTGAAGTTACCATAACAGTCGAAAAACAAAGTTGTGCATTCTGATCAATTTCATAAATTCACTAAAATACTATGTTTAAAAGTTCAACTACTATTAATGAGATTAACATCTGCTTATAAAGAAGTAATGTCATGAAGAAATGAATCAAAAGCGATCGAAGCATACGAAATTACATACATAAATAATACGTGCTCACATAGAGGAATCATGTGACCATGTATAGCATGCTTTGTAAAGGGACAAATAATCCACGGTGAAACATAAAGTCAGAATTATCTTGATTAATTAAAGAAGAAGTATACACGATAAACAAGGCAAAACCAATCCATAATTACTATGAACATATGAATATGAGAATTTGTTAAGAACTACTCCCCACTAATGTAGTAGAGAATATGAAACTGTAGTGATTTAAATCATAGAATGAGAAAAATCGGTAATTAATTCTACTTTGCATTGTTATACTAAAATCTAACAAAGCCAACAAACATAATGCTTCACATATATCACAGAGATATTTAAGTATGCAAAGTACGAGCATGAGCATTATCAAAAGTTTCAGATAACAAGACTATATTAAAAGATTACCCCGGGAGTTGTAAAAATTAGTCCAAACCAACAAGTAATCATAATAATACGGCATAGAATAACAGTAAAACAAACTGAAACTCAGGTCTTAGAACTAATCTAGGATAGGACCACGACTTATGAAAAACAAATGGCACCACATAGGCTTTTGAAATCAAAACCAAGCAGATTTTGTCATAAATAAGATAGGATGAGATCACGACAGGTGGTTATGGTTTATATTTTGGTCAGGTTTGGGCTTTGTCGGGTGGATCTGGTTCGGGGTGTGGTGGTTTGGGAGTTTTCCGGCAGTGGCAACGACTGCTGGTGGTACGACGGAATGAAAAAAATGGAGAAAAAGGATGAGTTTCATGGTGGTTTCTGATTTGGCGGCGACGGCTGCGGGTGATGGTCCAAGGACGAGGGAGAGAAGAGGTGAGGTGAGTTTCTCCAGAACAGACCCGTGACAGAGAGAGATCTAGTTGAAGAGAGGTCTGGTGCTAGTGGCTTCGCCGGAAAACGGCGTGCGAAAGGAGAAGAAGTGGGAAAGGGTGCGGCGATGGTGGTTCGGCAGATCTGGCCGGAAGTGGAGGATGCCGGTTTGGTTTAAGAAAAAAGGAATAGTGAGGGAAAAGGTGAGAGGGGGGGGAGAGGGTACACCGGTGTAGTTATTTTTCGCTGGAGGGAGATTAAAGAGGGAGGTCTGGCGGCGATTTGGGGTTGGGAGAAGGGAGAGAGAGGTGAGGAAGAAGAAGAGAGAGGAAAGGGAAAGGGGGCTGCGGCGCTAGGGTTAGGGAGAGAAAAAAAAATGAAATGTGTTTAGGGTTTTGGGGTAAAGGGGAATATTAATGGAAATTAGGGTAGAGTTAAATTTAGGCCGTAGGATTAAAGATGATGAACGACTAGGATTTAATTAGGAATGGTCGGGTTATGAGTATATCCACGGGTCGCGAATGGGTTGAATTTAATTTATGGATGAAATTGAATTTAAATAGTAGCCAGAATGGTAAAAATAGGCTAAAAATTTAAATAGTAGCCAGAATGGTAAAAATAGGCTAAAATTGACATAATTTAAGTAGAAATTGGCTAAACTTTAAATAAATTGAATAAAATTGAATAGAAAATGACTAGAATTTTTGAATAAATTAGATAAAATTGGATTTAGCTGCTATTAAATTAATAAATATACTACACTTGTAGATAATTTAATAAATAGATAATAAAATAGTTTAAATTATAGAAAAACCATATAAATATTATTATTAATAAATAAATCCTAAATCTTAGTAGACTTATGTAAATTATATAATTAAATTATTATATTTATAAATAATTTTATGACTACAAAATAAAATTAAGTTATCGAATATTATAAAAAATTATATTATTAACATAAATAATTTATAAATTCGAGTAATAATATTACGCAAATAAATTTATAAAATTTAGTAAAATTGTGTAAATAATTTATAAAGATAAAAATAAAATATATATTTCAAAAAATAAGGGCGTATATTAATACGAAATATATTATATACGAAATGATTATTTAATATTAAAATTAAAATTAATAAAAATTATATGTACATAATATATATGTAATTTGAAATACTTTTCGCAATATTATGATAATTAATTATTTTATAAATATAAATGCAAGTCGAATATTTACGTAAAAAAGGTAAATAAAATAATATGTACATAAGCAGCATATACGGGGCGTAGGGAGGTCAAAATTGGGTGTCAACAACTGCTCCTTCTTTGCTCGGAATGAAGAATGAATTGTTGAGCAAAGAACGTTGACCTAGTGGCCAATTTAGTCCGATCGAAAGAAAAATTTTCAGTAGGGCCAGATGAAACGAGATGGGGTTGTGAAGATGTTGTGGCCGAGACTTTGGTATCAAGTCGCCTACATATCCCGGGTCTCACGAGAATCAGGCCGCGTGTAGTTCTATATTTAGGGACGAACGAGATCCCTAAAAATTGATAATACGAGGCATGGATAAGGATGGGGTAGCATGAATCGACAAGATTTTGAATGCATTACAAAATGAGCCAGGTGAGAATAAGGTTCAAAAATTAGGGGTAAGTCAAGAAGATAATAGGAAAGGCGTTATCATTCATAGCTTGTTGTTCCTCGACGCTAGCGTAAACAACTAAAGCATGTGCATCAAATACTTCGTAAAATAAACAGATGCAAAAAATTTAAACATGATGCAAGTTCCCTTTAGACGATGAAAGTTTTGCTTTGAGATAAAAGGATGATGTCTTGGGTCATGATACGCAAAAATAAATTCCTTAGGCCATGAAATGATGTCTGCAGGCCATGAAAATGACGCCTTTAGACTATGACGCCTTAGGAGCCTGATAAGCTGGAAAGTAAATTTCCTAGGCCATGAAATGATATCCACAGGCCATGAAAAATGACGCCTTTGGAAGAGTGGAAGAAATGCTAATTCAAAGAAAGTAAATTATTCGAGAGTCTCAATAATTCAATTGAAAGCTCTGGTTTATTCGGGCTCAATGCAAATAAGTCACAGGGCTCAGAATGCAACAACGGGCTCAAAAATGCACGGGCTCGAAATGCAAATAACGGGCTCGAAATGCATCAACGGGCTCGAAATGCAAATAACGGGCTTGAAATGAATAAACGGGTTTAAAATGTAAATAACGGGCTTAGAATGCAAATAGCGGGCTCGAAATGCATAAATGGGTTTGAAATGCAAATAACGGGCTTAGATGCAAATAACGAGCTCGAAATGCATAAACGGGCTTAAAATGTAAATAACGGGCTCGAAATGCATAAACGGGCTTAAAAAGCAAATAACGGGCTCAACGCATATATCAAAATGTATACCAGGGGCTTAGATGCATATATAAATGTATACCACGGGCTCAAATGCATATATAAAATGTATACCAGGGGCTCAGATGCATATATAAATATATATCACGGGCTCAAATGCATATAAAATGTATACCAGGGGCTCAGATGCATATATAAATGTATACCACGGGCTCAAATGCATATATAAAATGTATACCAGGGGCTCAGATGCATATATAAATGTATATCACGGGCTCAAATGCATATATAAAATATATACCAGGGGCTCAAATGCATATATAAATGTATACCACGGGCTCAAATGCACGTATAAAATGTATACCACGGGCTCGAAAGTCGCATATAAAGGGCTCAAAAATGTAGATACGGGATAAAAAATGCAAGTATGACGGGTTCAAATGCATATTTCATGTATATCATGGGCTCGAGAATGCATGTAATAGTTTAAAATGTGAATACAGGCTCAGATGATGGAATAGAAAGATATGAATAGGGCATAAGGAAGAATGACTTAGCTCTATGTCGCCTTGTGACAAGACGTTCTCCATCTCTGCCTTTTGCATTTGCATTATTTCTGCGCTCAAAGGAAAATCATTAGTTTGAAAAAGGGGAGGTTGATCTGTGTGTCTATCCTGTAGCCTTCTTCTATTCATTAGACACCTGTTGTTGAACTCCATCCAGGTATACGCTCGGGCACAAAGTTTAGACAAAAAGGAGAATAACTTAGTAAAAGTAAAATAAGTTTGAGATACGTAGAAAAATTGAGTTAAATCACGGGCCATGACATATTTTAAAACCGTACAACGTCCTTTTGTAAATCGGAACCTTGTCTTGACCTAGTTTGACGAAATTTTGGGAGTTTTCTCAAAATTTCTACCCCAGTGTAGAAGATGACATAGACTTCCTTGCAAGTGACAGAGAGTGGCGAATTTTTGAGGTCCTCTCAAAAATTCTGCCCCAGTTGCAGCTTGTTAACTGAAACACCATGGAAAATATAACAAAATCACCGAGAACCTTTTTAACGAAAGGGGAGAAGAAAATTTTATAAAGATATAGACCGAGTCCCAAAGGGACGCCTATGTATCCCTCTTAAACGGGAATCAGGTCCGACGTAGTTCAGGTTACAAGGCAGAGCAAAAAGAAACAAAATCTCAATCTAAATGTAGTATCTCTTAACCGCGTCTGAGTTGATAGGTTTAGGCTAGATTTCACCATCCATCTCTGCTAGGATAAGTTCTCCTCCTGTCAGCACTCGGTGAACTATGTAGGGACCTTGCCAGTTAGGCGAGAACTTGCCTTTAGCCTCATCTTGGTGTGGAAAAATCCGCTTCAGAACCAGTTGCCCGGGGGTGAAAAGTCTTGGCCGAACTTTATTGTTAAAGGCCTTGATCATCCTGTTCTGATAAAGTTGACCATGGCAGACTACATTTATCCTTTTCCCATCAATGAGTGCTAGTTGCTTGAATCTACTTTGCACCCATTCTGCATCGTTCAGTTCTGCTTCTTGAATGATTCTCAAAGATGGAATTTCTACCTCAGCTGGTATCACTGCTTCATTACCATATACCAACATATAAGGCGTAGCTCCAGTAGATGTTCGGAGAGTGGTGCGATATCCCAACAAAGCAAAGGGCAGCTTCTCATGCCAATGTCTATAGTTGTCAATCATCTTGTGCAGAATCCTCTTGATGTTCTTGTTTGCAGCCTCCACAACTCCATTCATTTGCGGCCTATATGCAGTAGAATTGCGGTGCTTGATCTTGAAGTTTTCACACGTCATTCTCATCAAGTCACTATTCAGATTAGCACCATTGTCGGTAATAATGGATTCAGGTACCCCAAATCGGCAAACGAGATGGTCGCGGACAAAATCTGTCACCACCTTCTTTGTGACAGACTTGTGAGAGGTATCTTTAACCCACTTAGTGAAGTAGTCAATTGCAACCAGAATGAATCTATGTCCATTAGACACTGCAGGCTCGATGGGACCAATTAGATCCATTCCCCAAGCTGCAAATGGCCAAGGCGAGCTCGTGGCGCGAAGCTCGTTAGGAGGAGCTCGAATCACATCTGTGTGGGTTTGACAGCGATGACATCTTTACACGTACTTGATACAGTTCGTCTCCATATTCAACCAAAAATAGCCAGCTCTCAAGATCTTTTTTGCCAACACGAAACCGTTCATGTGGGGTCCACAAGTTCCAGCGTGAACTTCCTCAATCAAATTTTTTGCCTCCTTAGCGTCCACACATCTTAGCAATCCCAAGTCCGGGGTCCGCCTATAAAGGATTTCTCCATTTAGGAAAAACTGATTGGCTAGCCTTTGAATCGTACATTTTTTGACGCTTGTAGCATGCTCAGGATAACCCCCGTTTTTCAGATACCCTTTGATGTCAACATACCATGGTTCACCGTCTGGTTCTTCCTCAACATGAAAGTAATAAGCTGGCTTCTTATGTATGTGAACATGAATGGGATCAATGTAATTCTTATCAGGGTGTTGGATCATCGAAGCCAATGTAGCCAGAGCATCTGCAAATTCATTCTGTATTAGGGGAACATGATGGAATTCAATCTTAACAAACCTCTCACATAATTCTTGCACACAATGTAGATAGGGCAAGATCTTCGTGTTCTTCTTGGCCCATTCTCCCCTCACTTGATGCATCAGCAAGTTTGAGTCTCCAATTACCAGTAACGACTGCACGTTCATGTCAACTGTCAGTCGCATACCCAAGATGCAGGCTTCATACTCAACCATGTTGTTAGTACAAGGGAATCGAAGCTTAGCTGATACAGGGTAATGTTGCCCAGTTTCTGATACCAACACTGCTCCAATGCCCACTCCTTTAAAGTTTGCTTCTCCATCGAAGAATAACCTCCAACCATCGTATTCTTCGGCAATATCTTCTCCAATGAAGGCTACTTCCTCGTCAGGAAAGTATGTCTTCAGTGGTTCATACTCCTCATCTACAGGATTTTCTGCCAAATGGTCTGCAAGAGCCTGTCCTTTTACGGCTTTCTGCGTAATGTAGACAATGTCAAATTCACTTAGCAATATCTGCCACTTGGACAGCTTCCCTGTAGGCATGGGCTTTTGGAAGATATACTTCAACGGATCCATCCTGGAAATCAAATAAGTCATGTAGGCAGACAAATAGTGCCTCAACTTTTGAGCAACCCAAGTCAAAGCGCAACATGTCCTTTCCAACAATGTATACCGAGCCTCATACGGTGTGAACTTCTTGCTCAAATAGTATATGGCTCGCTCCTTTCTCCCTGTCTCGTCATGTTGTCCCAAAACACAGCCAAAGGCGTTTTCTAGCACGGACAAATACAAGAGCGAAGGTCTTCCTTGTTCTGGTGGGACTAAAACCGGAGGCTTCGATAGATAATCTTTGATTCTATCGAAAGCTTGTTGACACTCAAGAGTCCACTCCGTAGCAACATCTTTTTTCAGCAGTTTGAAGATAGGCTCACAAATAACCGTTGACTGAGCAATGAAACGGCTAATGTAGTTGAGTCGTCCTAAAAAGCTCATGACTTCTTTCTTATTTTTTGGCGGCGGGAGCTCTTGTATAGCCTTAATCTTGGTCGGATCCAACTCCATACTGCAACGGCTGATGATAAATCCCAATAATTTTCCTGATGGAACACCAAATGTACATTTTGCGAGATTTAGCTTCAGATTATACTTCCTCAATCTGTCAAAGAACTTTCTGAGGTCTTCCAGATGATCTAAGCTATTCTTCAACTTGATGATGACATCATCCACATAAACCTCAATTTCCTTGTGGATCATGTCGTGGAAGATGGTGGTCATGGCCCGCATGTAGGTGGCTCCAGCATTTTTCAAACCGAATGGCATTACCTTGTAGCAATATACCCCCCATGGGGAAAGGAATGCAGTTTTCTCAGCATCCTCTTCATGAATTCTGATCTAATGATAGCTAGCGAAACAATCTACGAACGACTGTGTCTCATGCTTGGCACAGTTATCGATAAGGATGTGGATGTTTGGTAGCGGAAAATCATCTTTAGGGCTAGCCTTGTTGAGGTCCCTGTAATCCACACAGACTCTGATCTTTCCGTCCTTCTTCGGTACTGGCATGATATTGGCCAACCAAGTGGTGTATTCTACTACTTTGAGGATTCCGACGTTGATCTTCTTAGCCACTTCCTCTTTGATTTTGAGGCTCATGTCAGACTTGTATTTTCTTGGCTTTTGCTTTACGGAGAATACGCTGGATCAGTAGGCAACCTATGTGCTATTATGGAATGGATGAGCCCTGTCATATCAGCATAGGACCAGGTGAAGACGTCTTTATACTCTTTCAGAAACTCTATGTACTCCTCAATATCATCTTTTGGTAAATGAGTGCTGACTTGAGTCTCTTTGGGTGTCTCTGAATCTTCCAAAGTTATCACGTCGGTCTCTGTCAGATTTGCTTTGGGCTTGTCTTCGAACTCTTCTACCTCCATGACAATTTCAGCAGGTACCTCATCTTCTCCGACTTCTAATGAATTGCCTGTGTTATGTCATACAGTTTCATTACAAGCCATGGCCTTAGATTCAACTCGTTCGATATTAGAAATGCTGAAAATAAATAAAATTGAATCAAATATATGAAAGAGAATGATTTTATTAATTAGAAATTGATCAAAAGTTTGACATAATATTCAAAAGAAATTTCACAACTTTGAAAACAAATATTTATTTTGAAATAGTAGAAAACTGATCCTTTAGTCTACCCAGATGCCCGGCGAGCTCTGGATGGAGTGGCTATCCAATTGACTGTTACTCTTTGAACTCCTGCTTCCTATTGTGGGGCCCCTCCTTCCTCCCCATTGATAATGGCATTACAGCTGTTATCACCTGGCTCATCCAAAAACAAATCTCTTAGACTGAGTAGCACGACGTCTTCTCCGGCCCGCTTAACATCAAGAAAACCATCAGAAACGAAGGTTTGCTAAAGCGAAGGCGGTGGGTTTGGCAACAAAAAACTTCTCTTTCCCAAGGGATATTTCCAATTGTCTAGCTCCTCTTCAGTAGGTTGATATCCCAATTCGAAAGTGGTTTTTTGTGTTGCTACCTGCAGCGGCTCCGAAATTCCTTGCAATTTGGCTCCAAGACCCCTGCCTGGTTCAAACCCCAACCACAGCAGCATACTCAAGATCTTATCGCTCCACCACCTCCCTTCCTCGCGACACCGACAAGCTCTAAGGTGTGGAAACTCTCCCCATCCAAACTTCCCTTTCCTTTAATGACGGGGATAACAGGAGCGGTGTAAATTGGACGGCTTTCATCCCCATGGACCATGACCTCTTGATGATTCCACTCGAACTTCAGGCATTGGTGCAGAGTTGAAAGAACAACTCCCGCAGCATGAATCCATGGGCGTCCCAATAGCAAATTGTAAGAGGCTGGGATGTCCATTACTTGGAATGTCATGGTGAATGTGGCAGGGCCAACTAGTACGTCCAGATAAATTTCCCCAACAGTGTCCCCCTGTGAACCGTTAAACGCTTTGACGTTCATCTTCCATTGCTTGATCCGGGCAAGGTCAACTTCCAGCCGGGTCAAAGTGTTCAGCAGGCAAATATTTAAACCAGAGCCTGGGTCAATCAATACCTTGGTGATGAATTTTTCTGAGTGCTGCACTGTGATATGCAGCGCTTTGTTATGGGCTACGCCTTCCATAGGCAATTCATCTTCATGGAATGATATTTTCTGGGCCTCAAATACCTGACCCACCATATGGGCCACCTCACTGCTAGATATGCTTGCAGGAACATATCCTTCTCCTAACACCTTCATCAAAGCCTTTTGGTATTGATCAGAGCTCTGCAAAAGTGATAAAATAGAAATTTGAGTCGGGGTCTTGCTCAACTGTTCTACCACCGAGTATTCTTTCGCTTGCACCTTTTTCCAGACCCCATTATTTTCTGCTTCCACCGCTAGCTGCTTTCCTTTATCGGCTCCTTGAACCAAAGTATCAAGAGTGTATACTCTTCCAGACCGCGTCACTCCTTGTGCCACATCTGCCTCCAACACTTTTGTTTTCTGTGAGGCATTTTCCTTGTAACTCCAAGGTACTGTCTTGTACGAAGTGGGAGAAGCTCTTACCACTGTAAATGGAGGCCTTGGTGTAGCTATCTAGACCTTGAATGGAGGACGTACCTGTACTCTCCTAGATAAGTGTGAAGAAGAAACTGCTTTGTGTTCAATCACCCCAATAGTATCCGACAAGTCTTCAGCCTCATCACAAGAAATCATGTTCACCTGGTGGTTTGGTAGGGGATTACTTGTCACATTTGGTGTCGGATCCTTGAGGTGAATAACCTTTGTATCAATCAACCTTTGTATTTTGTCCTTTAGTGACCTGCAGGACTCTGTAGTGTGCCCCCTCATCCCCGAGTGATACATACACACTTTATTGTGGTCATACCATTTAGCTTGGGTATCGACTGGGAGAGAAGGAATAGGCTCAATGTAACCAGCTTCTTTCAATCTCACATACAGCTGGTCAATTGGTTCGGCTGATAGGGTGTAAGTTTTTTTTGGCCTCCTTTCAAATTGAGCCGTAGGCCTTTGGCTTGGTGAGGAAGAAGGTCGTGAGTGAGAAGGTTGTGGATAAGAAGGCTGTGTGCTATAAACGGGATAAGTGGGGGCTTGGTAATGTGATGGAGGTGTTTAGAAATGGGTCGGAGGGGGAGTTTGATATGGAGCTTGGTAGGAATGGGGATTTTGATATGGTGATGGAACTTGATAAGGTGATGATGAAGCATGATATGGCGGAGGTGGAGTTTGGTAGGGTGAAGTTTGGTAATGCGGGGTTGGCATTTGGTAGTGTGGGGTTGGAGTCCGGGGTCTGTAAACATAACTTTTCGGCCCTTGGGCCATCATAACGGTGCCTATTTCCTTCTTCTTGCGGCTTTCCGAAGAAGTTCCAGACTGCAAGGCTTTGTTAGCCGCCTTTAATGCATTCAAATTAATAATGGTACCATCTTTGATACCGTCCTCAATCTTCTCTCCCAGCTTGATAATCTCTGCAAAGCTTTTTTCGCTGACAAGCATCAATCTGTCATAAACTTGTGGGTCTAAAGCCCGCATGAAAATATCCTTCATTTGTGACTCTTCCATTAGGGGTCGCACTCTAGCAGCCTCAGTCCTCCAGTGAGTTGCGAATTCCCCTAAAAGTTTCGGTGGGCTTCCTCTTTAGGTTTTGGATGTAATGCAAGTCAGGTGCATTTTTTGTATTGAACCCAAAACGCTCTACAAAGGCTGCTGCCATTTCTGCCCAAGTAAACCATTTCTTCAGATTCTTCTCTACATACCAGCTAAGAGCTTCACCGGTCAAACTTCGCATAAACAACTTCATCCTTATCTTCTCATTTCGTCCCACTCCTACCAGTTTGTCGCAATACAATCTCAGGTGGGCCTTCGGATCACCAATTCCATTAAACAGTTTGAACTTGGGAGGTTTGTACCCTTCCGGTAATTCGACATCCGGATGTATGCACAGGTCTTCATAATCCAGACCCGTTATTCCCTTGTCGCCTTCAATATTTTGCAACCTGCTGTTTATCTTCTTTAACTCCTTTGCTAGAGTCTGAATCAATCTATCCTTTTCTGAAGGCTCGGATTCCTCCAGATGATGAGTTACAGGTGCTGTCTCTACATAGATCGGGTTGGTATGAGTGTGGGAATATGTTGCATTTATATTGGTTGGGGGAGGTATTTCTTGAACTGGCGATAGGTAATAGGAGGTGGCTGGAGCTGGCGGATTTGGATAAGTATATGGAGGGTATTTGTAACGTTGGGGTGGAGTGTCTTGTGGTGGAGCTGCGGGTTGTGAGGACATAGGAAGACTGGCTGGTGCTTTCGAAGTCGAGGCATCTGCTTGGGTCCCAAATAATGCCTGCTGTGTATTTAGGTTGCGAACTTGTGCTAATTCTTCTTGAAGCTCGAAAATTTTCTGCTCGAGCCTCATAATCACCTCATTGTAACCCGGAGGGCCGACCCCTTCGAAATTATCCCATTCATCTCTGGGTGCATCACTACCACTGCTGTTATGCTCATCCATCTTGTTCTTTCCCCTGTTATGATTAGGAATGGGAGGAGGAGAAGGAGGAGCCCCTTTCGACCTTGTGTAGTAGGCCAGGCTTGCACAAATCAACCTTTTGGAAGGGAAAAAATAAGACCAACAACAAACAAATCATAGTTAGTAATAGAGGTTAGAAATAATGTTGATTAAAGTAAAGATCAAACAAAAATAATGACATATTTCCTAATTTTGGGGCCTCTTTTATGCCAGAGGTAGGCCTAACGAGTTTGAGAGAAACATGTTGTTAAGTATTGTCGTTTTGCTCCCAAAATAAGCCCAAAATAAAACTTTATTACAATAAAAGTTGCAAGAATTACAAGAAACAAACTAAAAAAAACATTAAATCTTGAAAATTTCTTCATCAACGTTTGATTTCTTTGGATCTTCTAGCACTTTGTCAAAGCGGTGTCAACTGGACAGAAGATAGGCCAATGGTAGATCTTTCCCCATAGCTCCTCCATTCAGGCATTCTTCTCCATGTTTGCTAAATTCATCACGCAAATCCTGTATCCTTGAATCTATACCTAAGGGTCGATCTTTCCAATATTCCAATTCTTTGCCCATCTCAGCAATTTCTTTGGCATTGTCGTCGTGTAACTGCCGGTGACAAGCCTCAGAATCTTGGATTTTTCTCTTTAAACGGCGATAGAGGGTTTGTGCTTGGGCTTCCTTATCCTCTACATGCTTGCCTCGCTTGACACTCGATATTGCAGTACCAGCCCAATCATCATGTATCCACTTGATATATCCCGTAGGTAGCCTGCCTGATATCGGTCACTCTCTATGCTTTTTTCATCTAGGTAGATCTTTTTGTTCCACGCTTTTACAATGTCTAGAGCATGCGGAACAAAGTCATCCTTGTAATCCACTTGGTATGCGTCCATGTCAGCAACCCTGGGTATTATTTTCATCCTTCCAACCTGTCGCATTGTTCGCATTGGAGAGTACGGTTGAAGACCTCGGAGTCCTATCAAAACCAAATACTATCGAGACATGGTATACACCACAAAGTTGGATCTCGAAAACCAATCGAACATCCACTGTACAGAGTCTTTGGTCAAATTACCCAACATTTGACTCCACTTTTCTACCTTCTCGGGCCATTTTGTTGGTTTAACTCCCATGGTGACCCTGTAATGGTGAGTGGCAATGTGATCGTTTTTTGTAGGCCGAGGCATTGTTGGATTTCTATGCACCTTTTGAAGATGTTCAATAAGCTAGAGTTGAAGTAATAAGTTACATCCTTCGAAGTGCTTAAACCCATTTTTGCACTTTCCCAGAGATCAGTAAATGTCGGTCACGATCATTGGGACAATTGTGCAAGGTCCTTTGTCGATACCTTTGCATAAGGCGGGAACGACTGAAATAAGGCGGATATCAATATCTTCCTCAGCTCCTTGTGGGAAGACCACCATTCCTAAGAAATAAACCATGAAAGCAAATATCTTTTTGCTCATCCACGAGTTTGGACCGGAACTCTCTTCTTTGTAGATTTCTCGAGAAGAACTATGACCAAACCGGTTAACCAAATATTTTCCTGGCATCCTTCCCTTCATTACAAAGGATACCATGTTGTTACCTTGCAGTCCCAACTTGCCACACGCGTCTTCTAGGGTGACGCGTTTGGGTATAATCATCTCCGCTTTTTCCCATTTCCTATTCCTCCATAATAAGCTCACGTTTTCCACATACCCACCGATTTCTTCCAACAATGGAGTCATTTCGACATCGCCAAATCTGAAGACTACCCTTTTCTCGTCCCAGAATGCAGTGGCTGCTTCTATGAGTTCTTGACAGGGAGTAACTTGCATAAAGGAAGGCAAGTGTCCCAACACTTTCCTCACCCCATTCTGTCCATATTCCCCTAAATCACACCACCACGTTTTCATTCCTACATGCATGCACCAAACCATACCAAAATCTTGGGTAAGAGGTTGGGAGACTCATTGTACCTGTAACACGAAGGAAAGTTAGACTAACCTACCCACCTGGGAGCAAAATGACATTACTTAAACATTGTTTCTCTAAAAAAATGCACATAATTTATGGATCGCCTTTTTCGGGATTTAAAAATCCCTTAAGACTTAGGGCAAATTTTCTATTTAATCTTGACGTACCATGGACGTCGTGATTTTTTTAAGTTTAATATGATGTGTATACCTTACTAAAGGTGTACTCGGTCAAGATCTAGGAATAAGAGTGGGTATGACACAGTTCCCTCGAGCGGACAACTCGAGAGTGAGGGAGCTTATGACCGTCGACGCACCGCTGATCGACCAAATCACAACACAATCCTTGAGGTATTTTAATGGTGAACGGCCATGAAACCACGCAACCATTGTAGTGTGTGATAGTGAGAAATTCCCAAGTGGGGGAAAATATGAGCGGTATGCCAGTTCATAAGATACAACAGTTTTTTTTCAAATAATTATCGAATATTACAAATGACAAATGAATAATAAATAATAACAGAGAAATAAAAAAAGAAAACGGTTAGTAACTTCATGGCAAAATCATATAAAGAAGTGAATAAATATTTTTAGAAATAATGAAGGTAAAAGATTTTAAACCCGACAGTTAGCAAATTTAAAAATTAAAACCCCACTTAATGAACACGTTGTGGTTAAAGCCTAAAAATTCCCAGCAGAGTCGCCATGCTGTCACGCCCTATTTTTTCTCGCGAAAAACGGGATACAACATGTGACAACTCTTTAAGGGTTTATTAAATGTGAAGAGTCGCCACCTAACGGATTAAGGTGCGTTAGGGCACTGTTCTAAGCTAAAGTTCTATTTTATTACCTAAGTCACCAGAGTCGGGCAAAGACTTAAATTACCTCGAAAGGAAGGTGTTAGGCACCTTTCGAGGTCCACAAAGGTGGTTCCCGGCCGGATTTATTAATGTGGAGAATTAACTAGGCGAACAAATAAAGTTGATTTTAACCTATATTATTGGTATTTAAACTGGATTAATAAAAATAAATAAATGGATAATTAGATTTATAGACAAGCGAGAAGAAAGAAATTGGACAGAATGAATTTTAAAAAAAGTAATTTATTTTTTTATCAGTAATATATACAATGAATGTTGCAAATCAAATAAACAAAAATAGTTAACACAATAAAGGACAAAGAAATTTTTTTTACACAAAATACAACCAAACAAGCATTTATTTAATTATGGCAACGAACCTCGGTGAGGCGCCAATGTATCCCTTAAGGGAATCAGGCTAAACGTAGTTCTACTTATAAAAGGGGGGGGGGGGGATATTTTAACCTAATGGGATCACCCCGTGCAACTTAAATAATATTTCGCAACCATTTAGATTGCTCGTATTATTCAGCGAGCACGGACTATCATGTCCCAGCTACCCACCTAATTGATTGGTTATTAACTTAAAGCGCTCTATGTGACAAAACTAACGTCCTAATATTTGCCTACCCGTCCCAAATCTAATGTACAAGAGGTGTTGGACAATTATTTGGATTTGGGGTCTAAAAAAATCCTAAGGCTTTTAAGGGTGATTAAACGATTACACCAAGCAAACAAATAAATGACCAGGGAAACACAAGGAAACACGTAAGAGTCTTCACATAAGCCTCAAGCTAGTTTCTATAGGCAGGACTTCACGGATTCAAATGAGTATGTAGAATTTCCACATGCTGGAAATATTATTCCTATAGATATGATTTCTACATAAGTTGCATCCCTAAATGAACATACAATACATATGATTGTAGAACGTGAATAGTTCTCATTATTTAGCATGTGTATGAGCAGAATTATTATAAGCTTGGAATTTAAAATGATGATGAACAGTTTTGAAATGTAAATACTAGACAAGATATCGAATGTTATGAAAAATCTCTATAGGCTAATTTTCTAGTGACAAACAGGCAAACTGCATGTATGAAAATGATTCCTAATGTCTGGATTATGCAAAATGAACAAGTGATTAAATCCCAAAGGCATGATATATGATAGATACATGTTAATTGGTTTTATTGCTATATGTATAATATTACGAGGCAACATATTATTAAATGGATACTTACACACCAATTTTCATCACATTTCTTCATATGTGTTTGAACAAATTCTTATATGCATGGTTTCCGCCCTTTGTGGGTTTGAACGTACTATATTGATAATTTAACTTTACGGGTATGATATTTAATGAAATAGGAAGATATAAAATCATATTTATTTCGTCACAAAAAAACGTCATTTGAGCTTGATAAGCATACAAATATTCAGAGACAGATTATCTACGTTTGAACACAGGATAGTTTTGAATCAGAATGAATTAAACCCTATATGCATGATATCTAATTGCTATATTATTACATTGAATTCCTATGGGCATGATCTCTACAAAAATTATTTTTAGATCCATATTAATCCTATAGACATGTTTTCTATATGGGATTTTAAATTAGCAGACTAAGAAATACGACATAAACGCATACAAATCCCCCGCCCCCGTAAACCCCGCTTCACTATTATAGCGTTTATTACAAAGTTACAGTTGATAATAATTAATGAAATAAAATATACAAATAAATAAAACACAATGGTTTTAAATTAATTTAAACGGCTAATCCCGACTGTTTTTACTCCAAACCTAAGGCGACTCTTCGATACTTGCCTTCGTAAGAATACCTATTAAGTAATGAAGCAAAACAACAAACATATATCGACACGCTAGACCTAAAAGCAAATCATATTTTAAGCTTGCGTCACATAGGGAATAACGTATCATAAATTCAGAAGGACCAAAAACTATTATAACAATATACATGTAGCATATTAAAGCATGTCATTGCAAAAGTATAACATAGAAGGTATACTAACCGGTTGAAGGAAACTCAAGGAGAATTCTTGAAAAATAGATCCTTATCTTAAAGTGTTGCTAAAAAAGAAGCTTTTCTTGCTTGGTGGAAAAAGTTGTTCGAACTTATTATTACTAGAAAATACCAGTGTTCGAATAATGACAAGGGGAAAGGCTATCCCTTTATATAGTTAAACAGTCAAGAGTCATAAAGGAAAAGGGAATAATTCCAGAATCCATTCGAGAAGTTAATTTCCTCATAAAAGTAAAAATTAGAAGATTATTTCCTTAATTAAAAAAAATGAATCAATTAAGTAAAAGCCAATCAGAAGTTTCCATAAGAATACACAAGTTTCCTTTAATCTAATCAATTGAGCCTAAAATTAAGAATAAGTTATCAAAAATAGATATGTATTAAATTTAAGGGGATCAATCAAGAGGATTATTTCCTTAATTAACAAGAGCATGGCCAAATAATTACTTTCCATAAATGAATAATTTGTACTAATTAACAAAGCCAGATTAGAGGAAATATATTTAATTTAACAGAAACAAATCAGGCCTTACTATAATTAATCAAATACTAAACCATTAATCAGCTAGGTTTTCCTTAATTAGGGAGACAAAATCAATTAATCGCAAACCCCCATATGTACCGAATCGATTTGAGAAAAGGAAAGAGAATCAGTCACCCAAATTACTCCTTCAATTAAGACAAATTGAATATTAATATCTTATCATAATGTCCGAATAGAGCTGTTATAAATCATAAAAAAAAAATAAGACTGAAGTTACCATAACAGTTGAAAAACAAAGTTGTCCATACTCATCAAATTCATAAATTCACTAAAATACTATGTTTAAAAGTTCAACTACTATTAATGGAGATTAACATCTGCTCATAAAGAAGTAATGTCATGAAGAAATGAATCAAAAACGATCGAAGCATACGGAATTACATACATAAATAATACGTGCTCGCATAGAGGAATCATGTGACTATGTATAGCATACTTTGTAAAGGGACAAATAATCCAAGGTGAAACATAAATTCAGAATTATCTTGATTAATTAAAGAGGAAGTATACACGATTAACAAGGAAAAACCAATCCATAATTACTATGAACATATGAATATGACAATTTGTTAACAACTACTCCTTACTAATGCAGTAGAGAATATGAAACTGTAGTGATTTAAATCATAGAATGAGAAAAATCGGTAATTAATTCTACTTTGCATTGATATACTAAAATCTAATAAAGCCAACAAACATAATGCTTCACATATATCACAGAGATATTTAAGTATGCAAAGTACGAACATGAGCATTATCAAAAGTTTCAGATAACAAGACTATATTAAAAGATTACCCCGGGAGTTGTAAAAATTAGTCCAAACCAACAAGTAATCATAATAATATGGTAGAGAATAACAATAAAACAAACTGAAACTCAGGTCTTAGAACTAATCTAGGATAGGACCACGGCCTATGAAAAACAAATGGCACCACATAGACTTTTGAAATCAAAACCAAGCAGATTTTGTCATAAATAAGATAGGATGAGATCACGGCAGGTGGTTATGGTCTATAGTTTGGTCAGGTTTTGGCTTTGTCGGGTGGATATGGTTCGGGGTGTGGTGGTTTGGGAGTTTTCCGGCGGCGGCGACGACTGCTGGTGGTACGGCGGATTGAACAAAATGGAGAAAAAGGATGAGTTTCACGGTGGTTTCTAATTTGGCGGTGACGGCTGCGGGTGGTGGTCCGAGGACGAGGGAGAGAAGAGGTGAGGTGAGTTTCTTCAGAACAGACCTGTGACGGAGAGAGCGAAGAGAGGTCTGGTGCTAGTGGCTTCACCGGAAAACGGCGTGTGGAAGGAGAAGAAGTTGGAGAGGGTGCGACGATCGTGGTCCGGCGGATCTGGCCGGAAGTGGAGGGTGCCGGTTTGGTTGAAGAAAAAAGTAGTGGTGAGGGAAAAGGTGAGAGGAGGGAGAGGGTACGCCGGTGTAGTTGTTTTTCGCCGGAGGGAGATTAAAGAGGGAGGTCTGGCGGCGATTTGGGGTTGGGAGAAGGGAGAGAGAGGTGAGGAAGAAGAAGAGAGGGGAAAGGGAAAGGGGGTTGCGGCGCTAGGGTTAGGGGGAGAAAAAAAATGAAATGTGTTTAGGGTTTTGGGATAAAGGAGAATATTAATGGAAATTAGGGTAGAGTTAAATTTAGGCCGTAGGATTAAAGATGATGAACGGCTAGGATTTAATTAGGAATGGTCGGGTTATGAGTATATCCACGGGTCGCGAATGGGTTGAATTTAATTTATGGCTGAAATTGAATTTAAATAGTAGCCAGAATGGTAAAAATAGGCTAAAATTGACATAATTTAAGTAGAAATTGGCTAAACTTTAAATAAATTGAATGAAATTGAATAGAAAATGGCTGGAATTTGAATAAATTGGATGAAATTGGATTTAGCTGCTATTAAATTAATAAATATACTACACTTGTAGATAATTTAATAAATAGATAATAAAATAGTTTAAATTGTAGAAAAACCATATAAATATTATTATTAATAAATAAATCCTAAATCTTAGTAGACTTATGTAAATTATATAATTAAATTATTATATTTATAAATAATTTTATGACTGCAAAATAAAATTAAGTTATCGAATATTATAAAAAATTATATTATTAACACAAATAATTTATAAATTTGAGTAATATTATTACGCAAATAAATTTGTAAAATTTAGTAAAATTATGTATATAGTTTATAAAGATAAAAATAAAATATATATTTCAAAAAATAAGGGTGTATATTAATACGAAATATATTATATACGAAATAATTATTTAATATTAAAAGTTAAAATTAATAAAAATTATATATACATATATATATGTAATTTGAAATATTTTTCGCAATATTACGATAATTAATTATTTTATAAATATAAATGCAAGTCGAATATTTACGTAAAAAAGGTAAATAAAAAATATATGTACATAAAAAGCATATACGGGGCGTAGGGAGGTCAAAATTGGGTTTCTAACACCTTTGGACTTCTTTATAGTTGTAGTCTCTGTTTTCGTGTTGATAGCAATTTCATACTTCTTTTCTGTGCACAGATTAATTCTTCTTTGTCAACCCCCAGGCAGCATCCATAGGATCTTCTTCCAAAATTAATTTTGCTTGATTTTTTAATTAGATGGCCACAAGGACAATAATATATAAATAAAAGAATTCAAATAATACATTAAACAACAAAAGAACCCAATCCAGAATTGTCTTAGCTAGCCCCATACGTGTTGCACTTTATTCCCCATGTATATAGCCTGCACCATCTTACTATACAATAGTGGAGTTTTGGTTTTTAGGTGCTCGTAAATAAGATAATAGAGGTTCAATCTGATGGAATTCGTATTATTCAAAGGATAATTGATTTTGATCAACTGATTGATTATCAATTACATTTGGTATAACATCCTATTATATGTTATATATTTTTCATAATTTCTTGAGTTTCTTCTCTTTTACAATATTGACATTATGATTGTTGAAATTATCTTAAAGATGATCTGAAGTTTAGGAGTTGTGTTTACTGTCCACCATTTAGTAATGAGTTATTGCAGATGCAACCCAACCATAGAGAAACCTGCACAAGTAGTATGACTCCATAGCTTTAAAGTCAATGGAGATTTTTTTAAAAGAAATTGGACATACTTTCCTTGTTATGGTCCTCACAACACCAATATCTAGATATTATGATGATATTTATCCTTCTTAAATTGTCATCGGTAGAATTTTTTTTGGTCATACCCTCCACAAGAAGAAACTAATTTTAATGAGAAGTCATAGGCCTAGATATTCTCAAAAGCTTTTGTCTTCTCCTTTTTCTATCTAAGGTTCTCCCATGTTGACTTGATAATAAAGGTCTCATTATTAGTTACCATCCATTATGCTTTATCATTATTGTTAGAAACAGGTTTTGATGATTTAACAAACCCGCTGGAGAACCAGGTCGCTGGTTGCATCTCTGCTGACAACACTCAAGAAATGTCAACCTAGTACTGCTGACAAAAGGCTGTGTGCAGACCTGCTGCTGCTGCGGTAACACAGTGGCAGGCCTGCGGCAGTGCTTCCTATTATCCATTGGACAAAGACCACCATTTGAAATATATTCTTTGTCAACAACTTTGAAACATACTTTTTGCACACAACACAAGTAGGACACTTCCAAACTTGCAAAGAGGCGGAAGACAAAACATCAACATTAAAGGACTGCAGCTGATCAAAGGTGTATCTTCTTCTCTAAGTCTAGAGTGTTGGGTTCTTGTCTATTTGAGCTTGATTTTGTAAGCCCACTTCATGTTTAACAGTGGGCATCGTTGGTAACATTTTGTGCTGTATTTTGTGTAAGTCTTTGGCTAGAGTTAGCCATCTTGTGTCTTTCTAGTATAGCTATTGCAAAGTCTTATATTGTTGGTATTGTGAGAAGAGGAGGGATTAAGTAGTTGAATCCCTGATTTACTAGGAGTTGTAAATAAAACAGTGCCCGATTGTTTAGTGAAGTTTGGAAAATCCTACCAGTGTAGGTCGTGGTTTTACTCTCTTGGGCAAAGAGGTTTCCACGTAAATAAGTCTTTATTCACTAAACCCGATAAAGGACCTAGTTCTACTCTGTTGTGGTGGACGCGCGTAAACTTTCAGTTGGTATCAGATCGGGTTCTTTCTAATCGGTTAACACTGAGAAAGTACCGACTCAATGGCTGCTCCACCCAATCTTGAAGAAGGACAATCAACTACTCGACCTCCCAGGTTTAACGGTCAGTACTATGGCTGGTGGAAGACGAGGATGCATGATTTCATAATGGCCGAAGACTCAGAGCTTTGGGATGTTATTTGCGATGGACCATTTGTTCCTATGAAGACTCTGGAAGATAGAACAAAAGTTACAAAGACCAGAAAGGAGTATAGTGATGCTGATCGCAAGGCCGTGGAGAAGAATTTTAAGGCAAAGAAATTCTTGGTGTGTGGAATCGGTCTAGATGAATACAATCGTATTTCATCATGTGAAACAACAAAGCAAATCTGGGAGGCATTGCAAACAGCGCATGAAGGAACCAGTCAGGTAAAACAGTCAAAGATTGACATGCTTACCACTCAATATGAGCTATTCAAAATGAAGGAAGGTGAAACCATCCAGGAAATGCATACCAGGTTCACCTTTATCATCAATGAGCTACACTGCCTAGGTGAAATCATCAAAACAAATAAGCTGGTCAGGAAGATCCTTAGTGTACTTCCAAGTTCATGGGAAAGCAAGGTGAATGCAATCACGAAAGCCAAGGACCTTGAAAAATTAAGTATGGACGAACTGATCGGGAACCTGAAGACATATGAGCTCAAGAAACAGCAAGATCTTGAGAGGAGAGACTCTAAGAAAGAAAAGAACCTGTCCCTGAAGTCAGCAAAAAGTGACTCAAGTGGAGATGAACTTGACATGGCTTATCTGACACGTCGATTCCAAAAGATGGTTAGAAAAAGTGGAGGCTTCGCAAAAAGAGGAAGTGCTAGCAAGTTTCATAAGGCTAATGACCTGTGTCACAAGTGTGGGAAGCCTGGGCACTTTATTAAAGACTGTCCTATGCACAAGCAGGATCAATTCAAGGCTAATGCTGAGAAGGCACAGAGGAGGAACCAGATGCAGGACAGGTATTAAAGAAGAGAAGCAGCCGACATGGTGGTAAGGCAAGCCATGGCAGCCTGGGGAGACACATCTAGTGAGTCTGATCAGGGTGGAGAAACACCTGCTGACACATCGATGTATGCTCATGAAGATGGACCCTCAAAATTTGATTCAATTTTTGCTCTCATGGCACAGTCTGACGTCGACGAAAATGATGAGGTAAGCTTTCGTGACCTACAAAAGGATCTCAAAACTCTTTCTAAAAGAGAGTTGAGAGCTCTTGCTGATGTTTTGATAGATGCATATTATGGTGTAGTTAATGAGAAAACCACTCTAAGTACTGAGCTGGAATCATCAGAGGAAACTGGAAAGTTACTAGGCTTGGAAATCACTAGACTCAGTGAAGAAATAAGGGAACTGATTAAGGATAAAGCAACCATAGAAGATAGTCTCAAAAATTGCATTGAAAATGAACTTAATGGGGAAAGCTCTCTTGCTCAAGCTAAAATTCAATTGGAATGTGAACTTGAAAGGGCTAAATTAAGTTTGGTGGCGCAATCTGAGAAGAATATAGCTCTTCATGAGGAACTGATGAAAGTAAAAAATGATCTTGAAAAATCCCTTAGATGGACCAGGTCCTCCAAGGCCCTTGCTACTGCCAATTCTAGATGGATGCAAACCCGGGACGGTATTGGGTTTAGACGATCAAGGGCACCTTATGACCCTCATAGCAAATATGTGTCTAATCCTGATAATTGGTTATGCACTCATTATGGAGAGAATGGTCATTACAAAGATGCATGTGCAGCACGTTTAGCTGCTATAGAGAAAAACTTGGAGCTTGCAAAGGGAATTTCTGAGAGAAAAGGAACTGATGCTGTAAGAAGAAAAATCAGTTTACCTGCATGGACTAAAAGAAATCTTATTCATCCCTTCTATAATTCTAAGGGACCCAAATTGATATGGGTTCCAAAAATTGATCTCTAAAATTGCTTGCAGGGAGAGAGAGGAGCAGATGGTCAAAAATGGTTCATTGACAGTGGTTGCTCAAGACATATGACGGGAACAATTGGAGAATTTCTCTCTCTCAAAGCTCTCCAAGGAGGCAGTGTGTCCTTCGGTGATGGAAAGAAAGGATACATCCTAGGTGTGGGGAAGGTTGGAAGGAGTGCCGCTCATACCATTGAGGATGTCTTCTATGTAGAAGGGTTGAAGTACAGCTTGCTAAGCGTCTCTCAAATTTGTGACAGAGGAAATGAAGTAAAATTTACCTCGTCAAATTGCACAGTCACGAACATCGAATCACATGAAGTGGTTCTTGAAGCCAAAAGATGGAAGAACATTTATGTAGCTAAGCTGGGGATGATTGGTGACAACGATATGAGGTGTCTAAGCACCATGGAGGATAACAGTGAGCTGTGGCACAGACGGCTTGGACATGTGAGCTTTTCAATGCTCAACAAATTGGTAACAAAGGACCTGGTCCGCGGTCTGCCCAAATTAAATTTTTCTGACCAAAAGATGTGCAGTGCATGTGTCAAAGGAAAACAGGTTAGGTCATCTTTTAAGTCCAAGAAAGAGGTAAGTACTTCTGCACCTCTTGAGATGCTTCATATGGACTTGTGTGGACCAATGAGATGCGCTAGCAGAGGAGGAAAACGGTACATATTTGTCATTGTGGATGATTACTCCAGATTCACCTGGACACTATTCTTAAAATCCAAGGATGAAACCTTTGAAGTATTTGTGGTGTTCTAAAAGCAGGTGGAACTCAAGTATAGAGGTAAGATTGTGAGCATCAGGTCGGATCATGGAACCGAGTTTGACAATGCCCTGTTTGACGGATTCTGTGCAGAAAATGGAATCTCTCATAATTTCTCGGCACCAAGGACTCCTCAACAGAATGGTGTTGTGGAAAGGAAGAACAGATCACTGGAGGACGTGGCCAGAACGATGCTGATTGCAAGTGGTATATCCAAAACTTTATGGGCTGAGGCTATAAATACTGCATGCTATGTAATCAATAGGTGCCTGATTAGGCCCCTGTTGGAAAGAACCCCATATGAACTGCTGAACGGAAGGAAACCCAAGCTGTCGTATCTAAGAGCATTCAGATGCAAATGTTTTATCCTAAACAATGGGAGGGAGGCTCTTGGAAAATTTGACGCCAGAAGTGATGAAGGAATATTTGTAGGATATTCGTCATAGAGCAAAGCTTATCGAGTTTTTAATAAGCGAACTCAGTGTGTGGAAGAAAGCATTCATGTGGTGTTTGATGAATCAAACCTGCTGAACAATGGAATAGATGGTGCTGATGATCTGGAAGCTGGAGAGCTACTGAAGATGCAGGCTGGAACTGGTGAAGGATCGGGTTCACAAGGAACATCAAGTGACCAAAAGGATGAACATGGAGGGAATGGCTCGAAGTTGAATGAACAACTGCAAAATATTCATTCTTCTTCACTGAGCAATGCCTCTCATAAGGAATTGGGAACTGAAAGCACTGATCATTTACTAAGGGAGAACTCAAACAATGGAACTGAAGAGCTACTTGATTCTGCACCTCTGGGATAGCAGGAACATGATGTTTTTACTCCTAGAGTCTCAAACTGGAAGCACAGAGCATCACATCCCCTAGACAATATTATATCCTCTTTTGACCAAGGGGTCACTACACGCTCTCAAGTTCGTAACATGATAGCTTACTCAACGTTCTTGTCTCAGATAGAACCCAAGAGCATCAAAGAAGCCTTGCAGGATTCAGATTGGATAAATGCAATGCAGGATGAGTTAGAACAGTTTGAAAGAAGTCGGGTATGGCACCTGGTTCCCAGGCCAGCTGACAGAACCATAATAGGAACCAGGTGGGTGTACAGGAACAAACTTGATGAAATGGGAAACAAAATCAGGAACAAAGCAAGGCTGGTGGTTCAGGGATACAACCAAGAAGAAGGAATAGACTACGAGGAGACTTTTGCCCCTGTCGCACGCATAGAGGCCATCAGAATACTCATTGCATTTGCTTCTTATATGAGATTCAAACTGTTTCAAATGGATGTGAAAAGTGCCTTTCTGAATGGACACTTGAAGGAGGAAGTATATGTAAAACAACCGCCTGGGTTTGAAGATCACAAATTTCCTCATCATGTTTACAAATTGGATAAGGCTCTCTATGGGTTGAAGTAGGCTCCACGTGCTTGGTATGAAAGGTTGTCAAAATTTCTCCTTAGCAATGGCTTCAAAAGGGGGAAGATTGACATCACATTATTTTTGAAGAAGAAGGAGAAAAATCTGCTTGTTGTGTAGATCTATGTGGATGACATTATTTTTGGATCAACTTCAACCTCCCTGTGTGAAGACTTTGGAAAGCTTATGAGCAGCGAATTTGAAATGAGCATGATGGGTGAATTAAATTTCTTCCTTGGGCTGTAGATCAAGCAACAGCTGAATGGAATCACTATAAGTCAAAAGAAGTACATTGCTGAACTTCTCAAGAAATTCGACATGGAGCTGGCCAAGCCTATTGACACCCCCCTGGGTACCTCAACTCGATTGGACAATGATGAACCTGGTTCTCCGGTAAATCCATCTATGTACAGAGGAATCATTGGGTCCCTGCTATATCTGACATCCAGCAGACCAGATATAGTATTCAGTGTAGGAATGTGTGCTCGATTTCAGTCCAATCCAAAGGAATCTCATTTAAATGCCGCGAAACGGATCTTAAGATATCTTAAGGGAACTTCAGACCTTGTACTCTTCTATCCTTTTGATGATAATTTCACCTTAGTTGGGTATGCTGATGCCAATTATGCTGGATTCTTGGTTGATCAAAAGAGCACGTCAGGAATGGCACACTTCCTTGGCTCATCTTTAATCTCATGGGGGACCCGAAAGCAGAACTCTGTCGCTCTCTCTACTGCTGAAGTGGAATATGTCGCAGCAGCCTCTTGCTGTACGCAATTACTTTGGATCCGACAGCAACTTGAAGATTATGGGATTTGTGTAGATTGTGTGCCACTCATGTGCGACAACACCAGTGCCCTGAATATGGCAAAGAACCCGGTCCATCACAAAAGAACCAAGCACATTGATGTACGCCATCATTTCCTCAGAGATAATGTAGAAAAAGGACTCATATGCATGCAGTTTTGCCACACAGAGGACCAGGTGGCAGACATCTTCACAAAGGCTCTGGGAAGGGAGCATTTTGAGCGAAACCGATTGAAGCTGGGATTAGTTAGATCCTGTGTGTAGTATTGATTGTTGTACCTTTCTTCTCCTTCCTATGGCTAGATTCGGGATGCAGGTATATGGTGCAAATTTGGCTAATGGAGTTTGTCTAACTTAGCTCTATACTGTTACAGGTATGCATGCACGGTGAGGAAGCAAGGTGTAAGGATGTAACCAGAATACTCATTCATCAGAAGCTTGAAGTTCTGAGGGATCTCTCAAGGGACCAAGTCCTCGAACAGGTCAGCCTCTTAGTCACACTCTAAGCTATTTTTAAAATCAATATGATAGTGTGCCACGTCACTCAGTTTCCCTCCATTCTGACACCGCTTCAACTTCTCTACCTAGTCACATCCGTCAGTCTTGCTATCACACCGGTTCCCCCATAAATGTTTTGCCTTCTCTACTTCTCACTTCACTTTATCTCTCTCTCGATTCAAAAACCTGTTCATTACACCCTCCTTTCCTTTTTCCTCTGCCATTCTTGCCCTTCCAGTATCATCCATGGCCGGTTCCACTTCCTCTCCTTCCTCTACTGATGGACACCCTCTTCCAGATGATCTCATTTTAGACGCCCCCATTTCTTCAAATCCTTCATCTTCTCCGGGGGCTGCCGATACTTACGCCTCTACAAGTTCTAAGATTTCTTCTTCCTCCGCCATCCCTGTTCCCCTTGCTCGCCTCTCCCCCGCTAAGAATGACACTGTAGAACCAACTAATGTTAGTCCAGCGGTACCCAAGGACGGGTCGTACTTCTCTTCTGAAACCATATTCGACGGGGCCCTGACAACCTCCAAAGAGGGTACATCCAACATTCTACAAAATGAGGCGGAAATCATTGAGGGTTTCATCTCAGCCCTGGGGGCTCGGGAAAAGGACGTCGGAAGGGAGTCACCATCTGTGGAGGCGGGTCGACCAGGTTCTGTGGGTGGTTGTCTGTTTACTCATCCTAGCGGGGACCCTTCTTCTCCAGAGGTCCCCTCAACAGTTTCTTCACCAAAATGGGATGGCACGCCCTCTCCACCAGCCGCAGACCTTCAGGTTTCTCCGGTTCCCTTAGCGACTGCTGTGGAAGTTTCCTCGCCCCCTGACGAGGATGAAGTTTCGATTCATCTAGTATTTAAGCGAAGGCCACGCTCTGTTTCACGTCCCCCTATTCCACGGCCCGAGGGAACTTCTCGAGGACCGACCACCAGAGGAACGTTCAAAAAATCCTTGGACCAAATTTTAGCGGAGAGTCGTCAGAACACCTTGAAACGACGACGAATTACTAGACAAACAGTGCTTGAAGAGGAATCTTTGTCTTCTCTTGTTGTGGATTTAGAGGGTGGGACCTCATCTCAGTCAATAGGAGATGGCTCTAAAGCTGTGAAGAAAGGTCCTGTTGGTGGTAAGCTCTCTAAGAAAGAGAAGAGGAAAGCAAAGAAACTTGATACCATTGGGCAGGTTGCTGAGAGACCTGGTGCCTCTGTGGTGCGACAAAAACGAAAGCCCATCATAGCCAAGACCTCTAAAGGTAAACGTCCTATGACAGCCCCAGTTGCTGATGATGATGGTGCTGACAGGGTTGCAAACATCCGGAAGCAGAAGGTCTTAGGCGGTCGCATCTTTGATCCAGATATTGCCGAAATGCAGGGCATGCAGGAACTTGTCGAGATTGTTGCCTATCAGGGATGGGATCATTTGTTTACTCTTCCCTTGCCTAGCATGTACGAGAGCGAAGTCGTTGAGTTCTATGCCTCTCTGCGTTTCACCGATAATCATGACTTGATTCTTGCCACTGTTGGAGGTGTTGACCTGGAATTTGATTCAGTCTCTCTGGGGAAGATTTTGAATGTGCACACTGCGGGGGAAACTACTGTGAAGGATAAGCATGCCACAAGGGGCTTCCAAAAATTGATTGGGAAACTTGACGGGAATATGAACAATGACAGACTGCTCAAAAAGCAAATGAAGCCTATCTATCAACTGTTGTTCGAATTTGTGAACAAAGTTGTGCTGCCACGAGCTGAGCGTCGTTCTGTTTCCGCCCTGCCTGATATGTTCCTTATGGAGGCCTTGAGCTCTTTTCAGCCTATCAGTCTTCCGGCCATCATGATTGAACATATGATCAAAATTGTCGGTTCCAAGGATGGGCGACATGGGTTGGCTTATGGATATCTGCTTACTCGTGTGTTCAAACATTTTGGGGTTCCTCTTGGTCATGGTACAATGGCCACTCGTAAGCAAATGTTCACAATTGGTACCCTTGAGGAGTGCGAGTGTGTGGTCAGACAAGATGGTGTTGGTGGGCGTTCTACTGTTTCGAGTCTTATCGAGGCTCAACGACGAGGTACAGAGGAAATAGAGCGCCTCACCTTGTTAGTTACCCAGAAAGATGCTGAAATTGCAGTTCTCAAGGCTTCTCAGTCCGGTATGGGACCTGGTACGTTGTTGGATCTTCAGGTGGAGCATGATCGTTTGAAGGATGAAAATGCCTCTCTTAAGCGCCAGGTGGAGGAACTGACCCATCAGCTGATTGATGATCAACCGGCAGCAAATGAGCGTATTGATAAACTCCTGGCCAAGCTGTGATCCTATCCCTCTCCCAACATTGTTCCCTTTTGGTCCTTTCCTTTCTTCTAATCCTGTGGCGTGATGCTATTAATATTGTTTTTGTTTCTAGCTTGTTGTTTGACTAAGAATGTTGCTTGGGTCTCTCTCATGTACTATTATGGTTCTCTGGTTTCAATGAATATCTGTTTACTTCTTGCACTTCCTTGCTCGTGTTATGTTGCCCCAGTGGCCATAAGTTAACAGACTTCCGTCCATTTTTGCTTACTGTGTTACTGTGTTTCTTTTTTATGATGCCAAAAGGGGGAAGATTACAGGGGGGACTACAGGGGCAAAAAAAAAGCAAGGGGGGAAGTGACTGTGACAGGAGGAAAGTAACAGGTTCTTGGTGTGAGGGGGAATAAACCCGGAAGGCTTGAGGGAAACAGGTTCCTGGAGTAAGGGGGAAAAGCATGGGGGTTTGTCATCATCAAAAAGGGGGAAATTGTTAGAAACAGGTTTTGATGATTTAACAAACCCGCTGGAGAACCAGGTCGCTGGTTGCATCTCTGCTGACAGCACTCAAGAAATGTCAACCTAGTACTGCTGACAAAAGGCTGTGTGCAGACCTGCTGCTGCTGCGGTAACACAGTGGCAGGCCTGCGGCAGTGCTTCCTATTATCCATTGGACAAAGACCACCATTTGAAATATATTCTTTGTCAACAACTTTGAAACATACTTTTTGCACACAACACAAGTAGGACACTTCCTAACTTGCAAAGAGGCGGAAGACAAAACATCACCATTAAAGGACTGCAGCTGATCAAAGGTGTATCTTCTTCTCTAAGTCTAGAGTGTTGAGTTCTTGTCTATTTGAGCTTGATTTTGTAAGCCCACTTCATGTTTAACAGTGGGCATCATTGGTAACATTTTGTGCTGTATTTTGTGTAAGTCTTTGGCTAGAGTTAGCCATCTTGTGTCTTTGTAGTATAGCTATTGCAAAGTCTTGTATTGTTGGTATTGTGAGAAGAGGAGGGATTAAGTAGTTGAATCCCTGATTTACTAGGAGTTGTAAATAAAACAGTGCCTGGTTGTTTAGTGAAGTTTGGAAAATCCTACCAGTGTAGGTCGTGGTTTTACTCTCTTGGGCAAAGAGGTTTCCACGTAAATATCGTGTGCACTTTACTTTCTGTCTTTATTCACTAAACCCGATAAAGGACCTGGTTCTACTCTGTTGTGGTGGACGCGCGTAAACTTTCAATTATTCACATGAATAATTTTACAGTGCTTGTTACCTAATAATTTTACAGTGCTTGTAAAAAGATTTACAATAAATTCTAACACCTAATTCTCCTTTACCAAGTTCATGAAGTGGTGGTGTTTAGTCTAAAAATTTAGAAACTTAAAAGGTTTAATCATTGGATCCTCCTAAGTATTACATATTACATGTAAATGAGTATGATATGATCATTTTCTTATCAAACGTTGACTTCACTAGATGGAAACATCTCCATAAAATCTTGATTTTTAAAAACTATCTAGCTTCTTAAAATACAGTCTTTCTCTATTCACCATTCCACCAGTGTATCTGTTGCCTGAGAATTTAAGTTCTATTAGTACACAATTGTTAACACAATGTGTTAAACTATTCCTTTTTTAATAAGTAATTGGTACCCCTACTAGTTTCTCTTTTATTGTAATAATAATATTGAAGTCTCTCCTACAATCGCAGGGGATTGTGTTTGATCTGCAATTTATCTCATGGCATCCCATAACTCCATTCTATTTGCTATATTGCATTTAGAATATATGGCAGTGATTAGAACCTCTTGTTGTAGGATGACATGTCTCAACATCATTATAACCTATTTTATAGCATTTGCAATCACCTGGCCCTGCTAATCATCACTTCAGAAAATTCAAATCTTTATTGATGTATTAACTATTGAAGTTTGCAAGCCCAACCTTCTTCTATAAAAAATTAATTTATTGTGGTTCTTGAAATAGTTCTATACGGGCTATGTATGAATATTGATGTATTCTTGAAAGTTTTATTAAACTCTCAAAAGAGCTTTAAGTGTTAACAAACCTTATATTTCAAAATATAATTTTTTTCAATCATTAGTCACTTGCAGGTTTGACCTTCTACTTCTTGTTATCACCTGTAGAGGCAATACAATGTTTATGGTATTCTTCCTATTGGCACTTATGAGGTAGCTAGTTTGTATTGGTGATAAATCTACTGCCTTACTGACTTCTTCAATTTATGTTCTAATGAAGAATTTTTCCGTGTGTCTCTAGATTTTTCCTTCTGTTCTATTATTGGCTAATCAATTTCTACATCTAAGTTGTGCATCTGTGATTGGCATAACAACTTAGAGATGATTATTTCTATAGCTGTGACAAATTTATCTTTCTGGATGACCTTTGTACGTGTGTTTGTGTTTTGTATTATTTCTTTATCTTGAAAGTTCATGTTCATTAGTTCCTGTATTGTGTTGGTGTTAGGAGGTTTATCAGGATCAAGAGACATTTTTTTATTCTCTTAGTCTATTGTCACCAGCCAGGGTATAATTTATATCTCCTCCCTTACTTAAGTTGGTCTTGTCTTGTGGTGTCTTTCATATAACTAAGTTTCTATTTTTATTATTTTCTCCTTTCCTGGCCTTTTGATGCTCAATCTGTATGTCTTCAATATCATTCTTAGTTGGTTGGATTTGCTTCTTTAATTGTCTACTATTGCTAGCTCACTATTTTTCTATTATGCTTCTCCTTTTCTGCTAATTAGATCCCTTTTGCCATTTAATTATTTTTCAAAAGAGCTACCACCCATTGCCTGGCAGTCTCCCTTTGTGTATTATTTGTAGATTGCGCATTGTTCTTTCTTTTGTCCTTCACATTAGCACTGTCTACTTTTGTGGGTGTTTTTCCTTTGATGTTATGTTTTTAAGTCTCTTTTCCTTCATCTACCTTGTTCTCTTTTTCTTCTATACCCTTTTCCTAATTGTCTAGAGTTGTAAACTGATTTCCAATATTTACTCCTTGATCATATTGGGTTTGTACAGTTTTGGGGTGCCAATTCTGCACCTCTTTTCCTTCTATAATTGTGTCTAGGCCTTCTATTACCATTCTTGTGTCTCTAATTAATGAACGAATTTTTTTCACTTTATTTTTCTTTTTCCTCCTTATGTCTGCTTTTTCATGATTCATCTCTAGTGATACCTCCTTTTTCTGTGCTTCCTCCTGATTTTTTATCTTGCCTTCTTCTTTCTTCTTTAGATAAAATTCAAAGTGCATAACAAAACTATTTGTTTTGTTATGTCCGTGCAACTTACATCTCTTGCGATATTCTGGAATGTAATTATAGTTAATCTTTATCCATTATCTACTATTTTTCCAGTATATTTCTTCTTCATACCAACATTTATTCTCTGTGAAAATTCACCCAATAAATCAACTTCAGCCTTAATCCTTGTGTTGACACCCAATTTTGACCTCTCTATGCCCCGTCTAAACTGCGTATCAATATATATGTGTATTTTAGAATTCCCCTTTTTAACGAAATTATTTAATTGGTATTCATAATATTCTAGCATTAATTAGCATACATATTTGAATTATGCATAATTATTTTAATTTATATTTTTAAAATATTTTATTACATTTATTTCAAGTTTTAATTTTTCAATATGTAATTACTTCATATATAGTATATTGCATAATAATATACATACATACATATTTTCAATTAAACATGATTTATTTACAAAATATAGTTTACTTAGTTTTATAAATTATTTATATTTGACTTCATAATAATAATATTTATATAATTTTATCATAAATTAAGCTATTGTGTTATCTATTTTCTTAAATTATTTACAAGTGTAGTGTTTTTATTAATTTAATAACAACTAATTCAATTTTCCTCCAATTTATTTAAAATCTAGCCACTTTCTATTCAATTTATGCCAATTTTAGCCACTTTTGATCAATTCTGGCAATTATTTAAATTCAAAATCAGCCAATCCAATTATAATTACCCCCGACCCAATTAATCTTACGCATAACCCGACCCATATCACTTGATAAAATCTCAACTGTTGATACAACAAAGCCTACGGTGTAGATTAATTCACACCATATTTCCTTTAACATCCAAAACACCCCAAACCCTAGTTGAATCTCCCATTCTTTCTACTCTCACCAACAATTGCCACACCCTATCCCCTCTCTCTCTTTCTCATCTCCGATCCTCCTTCACTGTCGCCGCTACTCCAGCGAAATACATAGCAGCCGCCTCCTCTCTTCTTCCTTACATCCGTCCGGATACCACCGTTGCTACTCCGGCGAAGTACAGCGTCGCAGCCCTACTGCCCTCTCCCTTTTTGTCTTTGCCTCTTCACTACCGCCTCACCCCTCTCTTGCTCTCCATTTCTACCCGAAACCAGTCGACTCTCCTCCTTTTTCTCTTCTTCTTTTCTCCATTCCCACCCTTCACCATCTTCTCCCATCGTTCTCTGGTAGCCTCCATCACCGTGCAGCACTGCACACCACTCCCATCTTCTTCCCCTCTCACTAATGCTCCATCTCCAGCGACGATAGTTGCCGGACTGCTCTCCCTCTCCCGATTTTTTTCTCTTTTCACAGTTCTCCTTTTCCGGCAAGTAAATCCCGATCACCATAGCCAATGACGTCGCTGCACCTCTCACTTCCCACTCCGTATTCCCTCTCCCCGATGAATCCATGTCACTGTTTTTCGGTCACGCTTGACCGGAGAACCTCCAGATCTGTCGCAACCCTTCACCTCTCCTTTCTCTATCTCTCACCGCCAGCTATTTCACCTGCTCCAGCAAAGCACCATAGTGCACCATTACACAGAAGCCCCGAGTATACCGTCTCCAACGGGTTTCATAGAAGCTTCGATAACTTCAACAACGACAGAACGCCATTCATGATTTGTTATTATTTTTTCTAAATTTGAATTACATTTCCTTTCTTGATAGTTATTCTGCAAGATTCGTGCAATATAGATTATCGGTTGCTATCTAAAACCTACTGTTTCTTACTCCATATTCGAACATTGTTGGTATATCATCCTTACTCTGTTTATGTTTTTTGTGATGTTAGATGGTTTATTCAAAGTTTGCATGCTTAAATCTATGTTTGGGACATTGCTACTGTGAACTCTTGACTTTGTGATTTTTACCTTCCTTGTCTCAGCATCATAGACATGTGTTTATGTACTCTGTTGACACCTAATTTTGACCTCCCTACGCCCCGCAGACGCTACTTATATATGTATATGTTATTTACCTTTTTACGCATTTTTTCGACTTACATTTATATTTTTAAAATAATTAATTATCATAATATTGCGAAATTATTTTAAATTATATATATATATATATGTATATATATAATTTGTATTAATTTTAATTTATTAATTTTCTGATATTAAGTAATTGCGTCATATAAAGTATATTTCGTGTTAGCATATGCCTTTATCTTAAAATATATTTTTTACTTAATTTTTACAAATTATTTACATGATAATATTTACATAAATTTACTAAGTTTATAAATTATTTGCGTAATAATACTACTTCAATTTTTAAATTATTTATGTTGATAATAAAATTTATATAATGTTTGATAAATTAATTATATTTTCTAGTCTTTGAATTATTTACAAAATATAATATTTTATTAATTATATAATATTTGCATGAGTTTACTCAATTTATAACTTATTTATATTGATAATAATGTTTATATGATTTTTTTGGTAATTTAAACTATTATGTTACATTTGTTAATTGTTTACAAGTTTAGTATTTCATTAAATATATAGCAGCTATTATAAAATTCCTTCCAATTTATTTAAATTTAGCCATTTCTGCCCAACTCATGTCAATTTTAGCCTATTTTTATCAAATCTAACCACTTTTTAACTTCAATTCAATCTTAAATTAATTCCTACCCATTTACCCTACACATGAGCCGCGGATATACCCTAACCCGACCCATCTGCCTTAAAAATTAATTCTAACCGTTCATCTATTTTGATCTAAGGGCTGATATTAAACCCTACTTAATTTTCTTTAATATTCCAACCTACCCAAACCCTAATCCCATTTTCCACTTTCATTTTCTTTCTCCCTACTCCGGCGCCGCATCCTTTTCCTCTCCCTCCTCTCCGGCATCGCACCTCTCCCCCCTCTCAATGTCCGCCCAAAAATTCCCAAAACCACTGGTCATTGCCCTCTCTTTCTCTCCCTCTCTGTTTCCTCCATGAACCCCGAAACACCATCACCTGCCATTCCCCGAATGTAGCGCCTCAACTCCATAATTTTCGGCGAATATTCGCCGCACAACTACCATTAACAACTCTGATGAAACCACCCTCTTTCCCCTCTTCATTTTCGTCTCCCCTCGCCGGACCACCACAAAACCGAAACACCACCAACGATGTCATACCCTTTTCTCTCCTTTCCGTCACTACACCGACAAGGCCACCACCAACCAAACCCTCATCATCGTCTTACCCTCCCCTTTTTCCTTTCTCCGACCAGTACGCCGATGAAAGCTGCACCATCGATCAAAAGAACAGTCTCCCCTCACCTTTTGCTTTTCATCTCTTTCACCTTCCAACCACCAGATGAAACCACCCTCCTCTCTCTATATCACCAGAGAGAAAAACCCGTAGCCCTAATTTCCTCTCTCTTTCATTCTTCTCCTCTTACGGCTCACAGCAAACCACTACTGTGCTCCAGATCAACAGCCGCCTCCACAACCCCGACGAGTTCTGCTGCCACTACGAAGCAGCAGATCCTCACAGATTTTTTTGTGGTTGATCTATTGATTTTAAAGACTTCTCTCTTTTGTTGTTCTTACCTGCACTCACTAGATCTAAAGATTTAATTATGTTTTCCTTTAATGTGCTTATCTGAAAATATTTCAATTATTGCTTGTGTTTGCCTCTAGGATATCATGCCCTAAATGTATAAGTGATTTTGTTTGTGTGACTCCAATCTGGTCGAATGTTCTTGTGAAAATTATTGAGTTATTTTTTTTATACATGTTTTTAGGTATATATCATTATTTTGATAAAATATTCTTCGAGAATCGTCCTGTGTTTTTGGTATGTACATGTATGTATACGGGCATATATATATATATATATATATATATATATATATATATATATATATGCATATGTAATCCTTGTTTGGTAGATTCTTTGTTGCCCTCTGCTTAGAACTTTAATATTATTACTCTGATGTTTCTCTACCTACTTGACTTCTTTTATCAAATTAGGCAATATTATGATTGTTTCTACAAGCTGTTGTAATGGCAATTAGTCCTTGATAAGTGTGTGATTCATAAAATATTTTGAGTCTCTATGTTTGAATGGAATCTCGCTAATAAGGTTGATAATCCTGTTATTTGATTATCTTGGTAGATTTTCGGTCAATTAGAGATTAATTAGCATGTTAAAAAGGTAGCTTGAATTTAATTGGCATAGTAACTTCGGCAATATATATTTTATGCATACAAACAAGTTTTATTTTGTTTTAATTTTTTTGAAAATATCCTTTATACATTATTATGATCACCATGATTGAAGGAGTTATTTAAATATTTATTTTGGCAATAAACATCTATTATGGCAATTACATATTTATCTTTGGGATATATTAATGCTTCATGATAAAGATTTCCATCTGTATGACTTGCCTTAATTTAGGGTAAGATTTACTTGATTATTTCTTCCTTTTTTTCATGTTCGTAGTTATGGTAACGGGTTTATTTTTTAAAAATCTTGCTATGATTTTATTAATTAAAGAAAATAATTCTTTAATTTGATTCTTTTTTCTTTATTCATATAATTGATTATTCTCTTTCCGTTATATTCATATAAGTTATTTATTAGTTGACTTTTGTTTAAGGAAAACCGACGTGACTGATTTCTTTCTTTCCTTAACTGATTTAGTACGTTGGTAGAATTCCATTAGCTTTTATAGATTCTACTTTGATTTGGTAAATTAAGGAACAGATCTTCTTTGATTGATTCTCCTATTTCTTTCCCCTTACATCAGCCCTTGTTCTATAACTATATAAAGGCAACCTTCTTCTCTTTGTCATTCATTCGAACACGGTGAAGAGAAAAACTACTTTACTTCTAAAATACTACTTCATCCCTTCTAATTTGATAATTCTTCCATCCCGCCTCAACACAGGCACTCGGGATCCACAAGATTCTTGTGATCTTGACGTGTTGAGTTCGGGTTTCAATTATTGGAGAAACCTTTTGAAACCATTGGTTGTTGATTTATTCCTTTATTAATTAACCGGTTAGTATGCTTTTCTATTAATCTCGATATTACATTATGTGAACTTATTACTTGCATCATATCATAATTACGAGTTTTATATGCCTCAATATGTGTCTGTATCTAGTAACATGGCATATCCAAATAAATATTTTCATAAAAGTGTCTGATTAATTAATTGCATTTCTGGGACAAATTTGGTCGTGTAGCTTGTTTAACAAGTTGCCCTTGATTTGGAATGAAGAGTTCGCAGGGATCGGAGGGGTTGTTAGTTTAGTCAATTTAATTGTTGTGATGTATGTATTTATTTTAGTTATTTTATTTCTGTTGGTATGTACTAATGTAAATGAACACTGATAATAGTGAAAAAGGGGTTTATGGGGGGCGGGGATTATATTTCTTTACTGCTTTCTTTTAATTGCTAAATTCACCTAGAATGCACGTTCATAAGGATTTTAATAATATGCATAACATTTATAAATCATGCCCATAGTATTAATATGAATATGACTACTAGCTAGAAATCATACGTATAAGAATTATGAATTTGAAGCATGTGTGGATAAATCAGCCCATTAGAATTATTTTAGGTGTATGCTGATCCTTTCATCTTTAAAGAAACAACCTGCTTAATGATCTGTTTATTTACATCTTGCATAGATTCTGAGACCTGAACATTAATATTAAATTAGATATCATTTGCCATAGGATTATCAAACTAGAATCGAATAACCTGTGCAAACATATCAAGGTCTATATTGGAATATTTTCTTCAAATTAAATCTGTTCACTTTGCAAATTTATGCATTCTTGCGAATAATAAAAGGAGTTGTTAGATAATATGTCTGTGGGATCAATTTTCCAGAGTGATTCGTACATTTATTCTTCTCATCCGAAACTACATTCATATTTTACTTGCTTCTTTATTTGATATAAAAATTCTATAAACATCATGCCCCTAACAGTTTTAATTTGTCCATTAAATAAATATTTGATCAGATTTTGCCTGCATTTAAAATTTAATCATTTGGTTGATAACATAAGTTGACCCGAATGATTTTAATGCTTCTCTAAGATTTAAGTTGTACTTATTCAAAGTCTTTCCTTCAGACTTTAATCTATGCATTCTGCATATTAGAAGACACAGGAATCAATTAATAGGATTATGAAGATGCTTAATTCTAGCTGCATATCCCTCTGATTTTAAATTATGCTAATGTCATCTTGACCTAGTTTTCTTAAATAGCATCATTCATCATATAGGAATCTTGTTTATTGTAGTACTAGAAATCATGCACTAAGTTCATCTACGGTCTTGATGTAGAAGAGAATCTTACTTCTGCTGTATCATGAACCTGCTTGTATGCACCCATATGTTTGATTCTGCTGCCAAACTGCTCTGCTATGATTGTTTACTTAAATTCGATTGCCTCCTTGCAGTAGAAATCATGTTTACGATCTGTCCACATCCCTTCATATTCATATTTCTTTAGAATTTGCTGTAATAGTGGCCTATTTGAAATCAATGTTTGCTATTTGTATTAATCTATTTGTTTGCGTCAATCACCTTAAGCAGCCTTAGGATTTTAGACCCAAAATCCAAAATAGTTGTCCAATGCCTCTTGGACATTAGGCTCGGTATGGGTAGGTAAAATTTAGGGCGTTAGTTTATTCATATAGAAATGCCTTAAGTTAATAATCAATTAATTAGGCGGGTAGCGGGATATGATAGTCCGTGCTCGTTGAATAATACGAGCAATCTAAATGGTTGCGAAGTATTATTTAAGTTGCATGGGGTGATCCCTTTAGGTTAAAATAACCCCTCCTCTAAGTGTAGAACTACGTCTGGCCTGATTCCCTTTAGGGATACGTAGGCGCCTCTTCGAGGTTCGACCCCATATTTAAAAAATTTATTTATTTGGTCTTCTTTTGTATGCGTTTTGTTATAGTTTTTTGTATGGATTGAATTATTTTTCTTGACTATATTTATAGTATTTGATTGTAGTTTGTAATAATAATAATAATAATCGTCTTTAAATGCATTTTGTCAAAATTTCTTTTTTCTCGCTTGTCTGTTGATTCTATATTTTATCTGTCCTTTTCAATCTAGTTTAAATTTAAATAACATAGTTAAAATCAATTCTTATTTGATCACTAGTTAACTTCCCCACATATTAATGGATCTCGCCGGGAACCATATTTATAGACCTCGAAAGGTGCCTAATACCTTCCTTTAGAGGTAATTTAAGTCCTTGCTCGAACCTGGTGATGTAGGCTAATCTAAAGTAGACTTATAGTGTAGAGCGGTGCCCTAACACACATTAAAATCGTTAGGTGGCGACTCTTCTCTTTAAATAACCCTTAAGAGTGGTCATATACATATCATTTTAAACGTAGAAAATCACGACGTCCATCGCACGTCAAGATTAATAGAGAAACTTTGCCCTAAGTCTTAAGGGATTTTAAAATCCTGAGGAAGACGATCCATAAATTATGTGCATTTTGAGAGAGAATAATGTTTAGGTAATGTCATTTTGCTCCTGGGTGGGTAGGTTAGTTTAACCTTTGTGTTGCAAGTACAATGAGCCTCCCTACCTCCTACCCAGAATTTGGCATGGTTTGGTGCATGCCCATGGGATTGAAATCATGGTGGGTCAATTTAGGAGAATACAGCCAAAATGAAGTAAGGAAGGTATTGGGGCACTTAGCTTCTCTCATGCAAGTCACTCTGTGTCGAGAACTTATTGAAGCAGCCACCGCATTTTGGGATGAGAAAAGGGTTGTCTTCAGATTTGGTGAAATTGAAATGACTCAGTTATTGGAAGAAATTGGAGGGTATGTAGAAAATGTGAGCCTGTTATGGAGAAACAGGAAATGGGAAAAGGCTGAAATGGTTATACCGAAATGTGTCACCTTAGAAGATGTGCGTGACAAGTTGGGGTTACAAGGTAGCAACATGGTGTCCTATGTAATGAAGGGAAGGATGCTGGAAACTTATTTTCTCAACAGGTTTGGTCACAATTCATCTCGCGATATCTATGAAA
Source organism: Datura wrightii (assembly GCA_035772735.1). NCBI lineage: Eukaryota > Viridiplantae > Streptophyta > Magnoliopsida > Solanales > Solanaceae > Datura > Datura wrightii. Next base: position 24,966,400 of record JASDFA010000027.1, on the reverse strand, counting down.
TAGAGAGTCCTGATCCGAGATCGTGGATGAGCAAAAGAATATTTGCATTCATGATTTATTTTCTGGGGATGGTGGTCTTCCCACAATGAGCTGAGGAAGACATTGATACCCACCTTATTTCAGTCGTTCATGCTTTGTGCAAAGGTGTTGAAAAAGGACCGTGTACAATCGTACCAATGATTGTGGCCGACATCTATCGAACCTTGGGAAAATGCAAAAATGGGTTCAAGCATTTTGAGGGATGTAATATGTTGCTTCAACTCTGTCTTATGAACATCTCCAAAAAGTGCGTAGAAATCCAACTATGCCTCGACCTGCAGAAACCGATCACATTGCCACTCATCATTACAGGGTCACTGTCACGCCCCGCCTTGGGGGGTATGACTGGCACCTGGTGCCCTATTAGGACCTGAACTGCTAGACTACTGAGCCTAAGCACGTCTGGTGCCTGGCTGGCTCTAACTCAGATTCATGGAATCAACGGGCTATATAACGATTGTAAATACAGCCTCCGGCCGACTGGGCCCATAGCCACCTGTACTGTATCATCAGCTAACCAGAATCATACTCATATAGGGAAACCTATGCGGGCCGACAAGGCCACCATGCTGTCTAGTTATCTCTAACTCAATATAACAAATGCGAAACAACTACGTGACCGGCAAGGTCACCACTACTAACTGGACAAGGCCTCACACGACCAACATAAACAACTAAACATACGCACGGCCCCACACGACCGGCAAAACTAACCACAGGGAAATAAATACAGATTGCAAGCCTCTAAGAATACTGATAAGATGGTCGGGACAGGGCCCCAACCTACCCGTACTATACAACAAAAGAAAATGATGTAAACCTCTGAATATCAAGCTCCGAAAGACAGGAGCTGATGACTCTGCGCTGGCTAGGATCACGAGGGGTCGGCTCCTCATCTATGAGTACCTGCAGGCAAGTAATGCAGTGCCCCAAACGGGCGTCAGTACCACTGGTACCGAGTATGCAAAGCAAACTGATCATAACTGAATATAAACAACATAACTAGAAACTCTTAACAGTAGAAGATATCTGAAACTGTCTGAACTGATAGAATCTGAAACAGGCTTTTCTGTACTGAGAATAAGGCAGGAGCATACCTGTCGGCGTGGCGATCTGCTGTCTATTAGCTAATAAATAACATATATATACATATATATAACAAGCAAAGACCAACACCAGCCCCCATAAGCCAGAAGGTGCCAACCAACACACAATCTATATACCCCTACCCGGGTCAAAACCATCCAAAAATAAATCACTCCACTCGCCTACTAACTACGAGCACCTCCACCGGCCCCCTGGGTCTGCAGCTCGGGCTATGGACTCTAATATAAATAACTGTGTCTGAGCCCGAAGGACTGCTGTACTGTAAACTGTAATCTATATCTGTATATGTATCTGTAATCTGCCCCCTGGGCGCAAGCGCACAACAGGGTAAGCTATACTGCTATGTTGATCAGCCTAATATGGGGAATGCTTCATCCCATCTTCGTCCTACTGCGGACGGCATATGACTCCTTGGAGTGGCGTATCCCCACCCTCACGGTGGGTCGACACAGTTACCAACCCAGGGGCGGTGAGGACGCTCAAAGGGTGCCCTCATAACACAAACAGGTCTCAAAAAACAATAATCACATATAGCAAGCATGTTTAAACTGAAAATACTATTTGTACTCTGATTTCTCATTCTAAACTCTTTTCTGTGTTATACTGATTCTCATACTGAACCATACTGTATCTAAGATATTATCTGACTGTCTGGCTATACTGTATCTGGGATATTATCTGACTGTCTGATATTGCTTTACTAACTTTTATTCTGAATATATATCATATTATCATAAAGTATGCTTGCTAAATTCAAACTGGACTCAATTCTCGACTTCTGAGTTCTTTCTTCTATACATCACGCTATCTACCGTGCTGGATTACTAACTTGCCGAAGGAATTAGCGTTACATACCTTCGCTTCGGATTTCCCAACTAACTGGCGTAGTTCGGTCAGTATTTTTGCTATTTCTCCAAACTGCATTCATATATATGTCAATTAGAACTAAATACGCTAATATTTTGGAAGAAAATATCACTTTCAATATATATATAGCCCAAACTTTGGCTTATCGAAAAACGGTCAAAAACTCGTTATTTCTTGAGAGTCCAGAAGGGAGAAATACTCACTTTAGGGATAGGAGTATATTGACACTAATTTGGAGCAATTCCACTTACCTTAGTTCGGTAGCACGACGATTCGCCGACCGAATTTCATGAAACTAAATCCGTAGGAATGCTTCTTACTGCTTAATACCTCGGTATCTGGAGTTAATTTGAGTTTGGACAGCGTTTGACGGCGTAATCGGAAGGAAATTATCAAGAAACCTCGTCTCCGTCTGTTTTCCCTCGACCTTACTGGAAATTATATGAAAAGTAACTTTAAAACTGAAGTGGAGGGGCTTATATAGTTGGTCCTGGACAGGGCCTCCGCGACACGGAGCCAACGCGGAGGCCCTCCCTCCGTGGCGCGTTGCCATTGCGGAGGGGCTCTGCCCCGGCTCCTTCCGCGATGGTTCGACGGATTTCTTTTCCGGTCGTTCCCCGGGCCTTTTCCTAGCATGTATGGCATTCAAAAACTCTTAACCAACATGCGAATAGGCCATCTACATGTCGAGAATTTACGGGGTGTAACATTCTCCCCCCCCCCCTTAAGAACATTCGTCCTCGAATGTAGACCTCCATTTATAGGAATTCTCGACTTAGTCAACTTATTTTTAGAAAAATTTTGGCAGAGTCTCCCCTGTAATATGGACTATCTCAAAAAACCTGAAATGCAGAAAAGTCCAATACAGGTACTCCACACAATACTATAGTATCCATCTCATAAAAGACTAGAGTCGACTATCTCATTTATACATATACTATAAGGCACTATATAAAATAACAATACTAACATACCTGTTATCTGACTAGGCTTGGAACAAATGAGGATATCTAGTTTTCATATCTTCCTGTGCTTCCCCGGTTATCTCTTCTCGGTTCTTATTACGCCACATCACCTTGACAGAAGCAATATCTTTCGTCCTCAATCTACGAATCTGTCTGTCTAAGATAGCTACCGGAACCTCTTCATAGGCCAGCTCTTCCGTAACCTGGACATCCTGTACTGGGACAACTCTGCGAGGGTCTACCATGCACTTCCTTAGCATAGATACGTGGAAAACTAGATGAACAGATTCTAATTCTGGAGGCAAGTTCAATTCGTATGCCACTCGGCCTACTCTCCGCCGGATCTGATAAGGCCCAACGAATCTCGGACTGAGCTTACCTTTCTTGCCGAATCTCATCACCCCTTTCATTGGAGATACTTTCAGAAATACCCAGTCATTCACATCAAATTCTAGATCTCTGTGCCGCACATCAGAATATGATTTCTGGCGGCTCTGTGCAGTCAGTAGGTATTCTCTGATAAGCTTTACCTTCTCCTCTGACTATTGAATAATATCTGGCCCAATCGGCGCTGACTCTCCCACTTCAAACCAGCCAACTGGCGACCTACATTTTCGCCCATACAGTGCCTCAAAGGGCACCATCTGGATAGCTGAGTGATAACTATTATTATAAGCAAACTCAATCAATGGCAAATGCTCGTCCCAATTACCTCCAAAGTCTAGCACACACGCCCGTAGCATATCCTCGAGCGTTTGAATAGTGCGTTCAGCCTACCCATCTGTGTGAGGGTGGAATGCTGTGCTTAAATTAATCTGCGTTCCCACACCTCTCTTAAATGACTACCAAAATCTAGCTGTAAATTGTGCTCCTCTATCAGAGATAATAGATACTGGAACACCGTGTAATCTAACTATTTCTCTGATATACAATTTGGCATAATCCTCAGCAGAGAAAGTAGCTTTCATTGGCAGGAAGTGGGCTGATTTCGTCAGTCTGTCAACTATTACCCTAATAGAGTCATGTCTATGTATGGTACGGGGTAATCCTGCTACAAAGTCCATGTTCACTGCTTCCCATTTTCAGAGAGGCACAGCTATGTCCTGAGTCAATCCACTTGGTTTCTGGTGTTCCGATTTTACCTGTTGGCAGTTAGGACATTGGGCTACAAATTCTGCTATTTCCCTCTTCATACTTGGCCACCAGTAGATCTCCTTGATATCGTGGTACATTTTCGTCATGCCTGGGTGGAGAGAACAACGGGCGTAATGTACCTCATTCATAATCTGCTGGTGGAGCCCTGAAACGTCTGGAACACAGAGGCGGCTCTTACATCGCAGCACTTCATCCTCAGTTATCTAAAAATCTGGCGCTTTTACTTGCTGAATTCTGTCCTTAAGCTGGACCAGGTCAGGATCTTCATATTGCCGTTCTTTTACCTCCATAACTAATGATGACACAACGGTGTTCTAAATTACCGCTCTGTTGTCCTCTGTTTCTGCTACACGAATAGCTAGGCTGGCTAATTGATGTATTTCCCTGACCAACTCCCGCTGCTCGGGCTGCAAATGCGCCAAACTTCCCATTGATTTATGGCTGAGAGCATCTGCTACTACATTGGCTTTTTCTGGATGATACAGAATGTCCACGTCATAATCTTTCAATAACTCCAACCAGCGACGCTGTCGCAAATTCAACTCCCTCTGAGTGAAGATATACTGTAGGCTCTTATGATCTGTGAAAATATCCACATGGACGCCATACAAGTAATGTCTCCATATCTTTAAGGCATGGATCACTGCGGCTAATTCCAGGTCATGGGTAGGATAATTCTTTTCGTGTTTCCTCAGCTGTTTGGAAGCATACGCAATCACTTTACTGTGCTGCATCAACACACAACCCAACCCAATACCTGATACGTCACAATACACTGAATAACCCCCTGTACCTTTCGGTAATGCTAACACTGGAGCGGAGGTTAATCTGTCCTTTAATTCTTGGAAACTCTACTCACATGCCTCCGTCCACTGAAACTTTACTGCTTTCTACGTCAGCTTAGTCAGAGGTGCCGCTATAGTGGAGAATCTCTCAACAAATCTTCTGTAATATCTCGCTAATCCCAAAAAACTACAGACTTCGATCGGAGTGGTAGGTCTAGGCCATGTTTTGACTGCTTCTATTTTCTGCGTATCAACCTGTATACCAGCATCCGACACAATATGTCCCAAGAAGGCTACTGAGTTCAGCCAAAATTCACATTTGGAGAACTTAGCATACAACTGACGGTCCCTGAGAATCTGGAGCACTGTCCGTAAATGAGTCTGGTGGTCTGCCTCAGAGCAAGAATACACCAGAATATCATCGATAAATACTATCATGAACAGGTCCAGATATGGTCTGAAGGTACTGTTCATCAGGTCCATAAATACTGTTAAGGCATTCGTCAACCCAAAGGACATAACTAGGAATTCAAAGTGGCCATATCGGGTTCTGAAGGCTGTTTTGGAAATATCTCTTTCACGGACTCGAACCTGATGGTATCCGGACCGTAAGTCAATCTTGGAAAAATATCTGGCCCCTTGTAGCTGATCAAACAAATCATCTATTCTGGGAAGAGGATACTTATTCTTTACTGTGATTTTATTCAGCTTCCGGTAATCTATACACATGCGGAGCGAGCCATCCTTCTTTTTCTCACAAATAGAACTGGCGCACCCCACGGTGAAGTACTCGGCCTGATAAAACCCTTATCTAGCAGGTCCTTCAGTTGCTCCTTTAATTCTCTGAGTTCAGCAGGAGCCATGCGATACGGAGGAATTGATATAGGCTGAGTGCCTGGTAGTAAGTCGATTGCAAAATCTGGGGGAATACCAGGTAACTCATCTGGAAATACATCAGGGAATTCATTCACCACTGGAACAGACTAGAGTGTCGGAGACTCTACCCGAACATCCTGAACCCTGGCTAGGTGGTAAATACATCCCTTAGCTATCAACTTCCTCGCCTGAAGGTAGGAAATAAACCTACCTTTTGGCGTAGTTGTGCTTCCCTTCCACTCTCGCACTGCCTCCCTTGGAAAGTGGAATCGGACCGTCTTGGTCCAACATTCTACGTTAGCATAGCATGGCACTAACCAATCCATATCCATAATGGCATCGAAATCAATCATCTCTAGTTCTACCAGATCTATTGTAGTCTAACGATCAGCAACCTCTACTGTACACCCTCGATAAATTCTGCTAGCTATAATGGAGTCACCGACGGGTGTAGATATTGAGAAGGGCTGCTATAGAAATTTTGATGCAACACTAAACTTCCGAGCCACAAATGGGGTAACATAGGACAAAGTGGACCCTGGATCAATCAATACATAAACAGGGTATGGGAAAATAGTCATCATACCTGTTACCACATCTGGAGACGCCTCTGAGTCCTGTCTCCCTGGTAATGCATAGGTACGGCTTGAGCCCGTACCTGAGCTAGAGGCTCCTGATCTACCTCGGCCTCTGCCTGCTGAACCTGAGGGCCTACGCCCTGCCGAGGCTGCTGGAGCTCGTGGCCCTACTAACGTCCTTTCCTGGGTATCTCGGCTACCTTGCCCCTGACCGGACAATCTCTCATCATGTGCCCCTCTTGCCCGCATATATAACATCCTGAAGAGCCATATCTACAAGCTTCGATGTGAGGTCGGCTGCAAATAGGGCAAGGTGGGGGTGTGTATCTGCTTTTCTCTACCCTCCTCTGCTGAGGTGAATCCACCGTTCGAGAACTCCCACCAGACTCTGACTGCCCTCAACGAATAAATCTACCCCTCTGCTGTTGTGGTGGAGGTGGGGGTCTAGGGGTCCTGTCTGACAATCAGGGCCTGGGTCCTCTCTGAATCTCCCTCTGTATATCGTCTGATCTATCCCTGCGGCGCTGCTCCTGATTTGTCTGCCTACTGTCCTGTTGCCGCTGTCTAAGGCCCTCAATAGTCTGGGAAAAAGCCTGCACCCGGGCAATGTCCATATCTTCCCGTAATGTAGTTTTCATGCATGCCTCAATGTACTCTGGGTTCAGACCCATAATAACCGGTGGACTCTGGATGGCATAGTGTCCACAAAAGCTGGAGCATAGCGGGCTAAGGAGTCAAATTGTAAGGCATATTCTCGTACACTCCTCGCCCCCTGCTCCAAGTGCAAAAACTTATCCATCCGGGCCTGTCAGATCTCCCTTGGCAAATAACGATCCAGGAAGGACTCTGAGAAGCTGGACCAGGTCGGAGGGGCAACATCTCTCCCTCGAGACCTTTCCCAACTCTCGTACCATAATACAGCTACGTCTCGCAACCGAAATACTGCTAACTCAACTGATTCTATAGGTGTCACATGCATGACCCAGAAGATTCTCTGCATCTGATCTAGGAAATCCAGGGGGTCCTCTGCCTGATCTAACCCTGTGAACTGTGTGGGACCCAATGCCAAAAATTCCCTGAACCTCGACTGCCAGATCCACCTGATGGCTCTGCTGTTACAGGTGGCACTGACTGGCGCTGAGTGGCCATCATTTGTGCCAACATAACAACTGCACTGCGAACTTCCTGGTCGGATGGTATAGGTACAGGAGCTGTCGGAGGCGGTGTCGTTCCGAATGGCTCCTGGTGAGATGGGGACTGCTAAGAAGGCTGTGATGATGCCTCTATATCGCCCTCAGATCGGGCTGATTCTAAATGAAGCTGAGTCATCTGCTGGTGCCTTCTCCTGCTGCGGTATCCAGCCTTCTGCCTGTGGCAGGGTGTCGCTGGTCTGCCATTTATCTGTAAACAAAGAGTATGATAAGTTTTCAGAACTCAACCCTATACTGTACTGTTCTATGGCACGACGCAATATGAAGAAAGAGTAACTATCCTATTATGCCTTGCAGCCTCCTGCCTATAGTATGTGGTGCACAACACATCCATAGACAAGACTCTACTTAGCACGGCTTGCAGACTCCCTGGGACACGACCTGCTCTGATACCAAGTTTGTCACGCCCCGCCTTGGGGGGTATGACTGGCACCTGGTGCCCTATTAGGACCTGAACTGCTAGACTACTGAGCCTAAGCACGTCTGGTGCATGGCTGGCTCTAACTCAGATTCATGGAATCAACGGGCTATGTAACAGCTGTAAATATAGCCTCCGGCCGACTGGGCCCATAGCCACCTGTACTGTATCATCAGCTAACCAGAATCATACTCATATAGGGAAACCTATGCGGGCCGACAAGGCCACCATGCTGTCTAGTTATCTCTAACTCAATATAACAAATGCGGAACAGCTACGTGACCGGAAAGGTCACCACTACTGACTGGACAAGGCCTCACATGGCCAACATAAAAAACTAAACATACGCACGGCCCCACACGACCGGCACAACTAACCACAGGGAAATATATACAGATTGCAAGTCTCTAAGAATACTGATAAGATGGTCGGGACAGGGCCCCAACCTACCCGTACTATACAACAAAAGAAAATGATGTAAACCTCTGAATATCAAGCTCCGGAAGACAGGAGCTGATGACTCTGCGCTGGCTAGGATCATGAGGGATCAGCTCCTCGTCTATGAGTACATGCAGGCAAGTAATGCAGCGCCCCAAATGGGCGTCAGTACCATTGGTACCTAGTATGCAAAGCAAACTGATCATAACTGAATATAAACAACATAACTAGAAACTCTTAACAGTAGAAGATATCTGAAACTGTTTGAACTGATAGAATTTGAAACAGGCTTTTCTGTACTGAGAATAAGGCAGGAGCATACCTGTCGGCGTGGCGATCTGCTGTCTATTAGCTAATAAATAACATATATATACATATATATAACAAGCAAGGACCAATATCAGCCCCCATAAGCCGGAAGGTGCCAACCAACACACAATCTATATACCCCTACCCGGGTCAAAACCATCCAAAAATAAATCACTCCACTCGCCTACTAACTACGAGCACCTCTACCGGCCCCCTGGGTCTCCAGCTCAGGCTATGGACTCTAATATAAATAACTGTGTCTGAGCCCAAAGGACTCTTGTACTGTAAACTGTAATCTGTATCTGTATCTGTATCTATAATCTGCCCCCTGGGCGCAAGCGCACAACAGGGTAAGCTATACTGCTATGTTGATCAGCCTGATATGGGGAATGCTTCATCCCATCTTCGTCCTACTGCGGATGGCATACGACTCCTTGGAGTGGCGTATCCCCACCCTCACAGTGGGTCGAAACAGTTACCAACCCAGGGGCGGCGAGGACGCTCAAAGGGTTCCCTCATAACACAAACAGGTCTCAACAAACAATAATCACATATAGCAAGCATGTTTAAACTGAAAATACTATATGTACTCTGATTTCTCATTCTGAACTCTTTTCTGTGTTATACTGATTCTCATACTGAACTATACTGTATCTGAGATATTATCTGACTGTCTGGCTATACTGTATCTGGGATATTAGCTGACTTTCTGATATTGCTTTACTAACTTTTATTCTGAATATATATCATATTATCATAAAACATGCTTGCTAAATTCAAACTGGACTCAATTCTCGACTTTTGAGTTCTTTCTTCTATACATCACGCTATCTACCATGCTGGATTACTAACTTGCCGAAGGAATTCGCGTTACATACCTTCGCTTCGGATTTCCCGACTAACTGGCGTAGTTCGGTTAGTATTTCTGTTATTTCTCCCAATTGCATTCATATATATGTCAATTAGAACTAAATACGCTAATATTTTGGAAGAAAATATCACTTTCAATATATATATAGCCCAAACTTTGGCTTATCGAAAAATGGTCAAAAACTCGCTATTTCTCGAGAGTCCAGAAGGGAGAAATACTCACTTTAGGGATAGGAGTATATTGACACTACTTTGGAGCAATTCCACTTACCTTAGTTCGGTAGCACGACGATTCGCCGGCCGAATTTCACGAAACTAAATCCGTAGGAATGCTCCTTACTGCTTAATACCTTGGTATCTGGAGTTAATTTGAGTTTGGACCGCATTTGACGGCGTAATTGGAAGGAAATTATCAAGAAACCTCGTCTCCCTCTGTTTCCCCTCAACCTTACTGGAAATTATATGAAAAGTAACTTTAAAACCGAAGTGGAGGGGCTTATATAGTTGGTCCTGGACAGGGCCTCCGTGACACGGAGCCAATGCGGAGGCCCTCCCTCCGTGGCACGTTGCCATCGCGGAAGGGCTCTGCCCCCGCTCCTTCCGCGATGGTTCGACGAATTTCTTATCCGGTCTTTCCCCAGGCCTTTTCCTAGCATGTATGGCATTCAAAAACTCTTAACCAACATGCGAATATGCCATCTACATGTCGAGAATTTATGGGGTGTAACAGTCACTATAGGTGTTAAACCTATAAAAAGACCCGAGGAGGTGGAAAAATGGGGTCAAATGTTGAATAATCTGACGGAAGACTCTGTGCAATGGATGTTCGATTGGTTTCCGAGGTCTAACTTCGTGGTATATACCAAGTCTTGGTACTATTTGGTTTTGATAGGACTCCGAGGACTTCAACCGTACTCTCCGATACGGACAATGCGTCAGGCTGGAAGAATGCAAATAATACCCAGGGTTGCCGACATGGATGCATACCAAGTGGATTACAAGGACAATTTTGTTCTGCATGCTTGGGACATTGCAAAAGCGTGGAACAAAAAGATATACCTTGATGAGAAGATCATAGAGGCAGGCCGATATCAGGAAAGTTATGTGACAGGATACATCGAGTGGCTACATGACGATTGGGCTGGTACTGCAATATCAAGTGTTAAATGAGGCAAGCATGTGGAGGATAAGGAAGCCCAAGCACAAACCCTATATCTCCACCTAAAGAGGAAGGTCCACGATTTTTGAGGTTTATCAAGGACAGTTACACGACGACAATGCCAAAGAAATTGCTGAAATGGGCAAAGAGTTGGAGTACTGGAAAGATCGCACCTTAGGTTTGGACTCAAGGATACAAGAGTTGCGCGACGAATTCAGAAAACATGGGGAGGAATGCCTGAATGGGGGAGCTATGGGGAAGGATCGAGCATTGGCCTATCTCCTGTCTAATCTCCACCGTTTTGACAAAGTGCTGGAAGATCCAAAGAAAGCAGACCCCGATGAAGAAGTTTTCAAGATTTAGTTAAATGTTATTTTTCTTTAGTCGTTTTCTTGTATTTGCAATATTTTACATTAATAAAGTTTCATTTTGGGGTTTTTGGGAGCAAAATGACAATACTTAACAGCATGTTTTCTCTCAAACTCATTAGGCCTACCTTTGGCATAAAAGAGGCTCCAAAATTAGGAAATGCGTCAACATTTTGATTGATCTTTACTTTAATCAGCATATTTCTAACCTCTCTTACTTACCGTGGATTTGTTTGTTGTTTGTCTTATTTTTCCCTTCCCGAAGGTTGATCTGTGCAAACTTGGTCTACTATACAAGGTCCAAAGGGGCTCCTCCTTCTCCTCCTCCCATTCCTAACCGCAACAAAGGGAAGAACAAGATGGACGAGCACAACAGCATTTCAGACAAGAGTGGTAACGATACATCTAGGGCTGAACGAGATAATTCCAAAGGGGTCTGCCCTCTAGGTTACAACGAGGTGATTATGAGTCTCGAGCAGAAAATCTTTGAGCTTCAAGAAGAGTTAGCACAAGTTCGCGGCTTAAACAACCAGACAACGTTATTTGGGGCTCAAGTTGATGCCTCAACTTCAAAAGCACCAGCCAGCCTCCCTATGTCTTCACAACCCGTAGCTCCACCACAAGATACCCCACCCCAATATTACCAATACCCTCCATATACAAATCCAAATCCACCATCTCCCATTATCTCCCATTACCCATCACCAGCCCAAGAAATACCTTTCCTGGCTAATATAAATGCAACATATGCCCGCGCCCATACCAACCCAATTTATGTGGAGACGACACCTGTGACTCATCACCTAGAGGAATCTGAGCCTTCTGAGAAGGATAGAATGATTCAGACTCTAGCAGAGGAGTTAAAAAAGATAAACAGTAGATTGCAAAGTGTTGAAAGCACCAAAGGAATAACGGGTCTAGACTATGAAGACTTGTGCATACACCCAAATGTTGAACTACCGGAGGGGTACAAACCTCCCAAGTTTGAACTGTTTACTGGGACCGGTGATCCAGGGGACCACCTGAGATTGTATTGCGACAAGCTGGTAGGAGTGGGGCGAAATGAGAAGATAAGGATGAAATTATTCATGCGAAGTTTGACCGGTGATGCTCTTAGCTGGTACGTGGAGAAAATTTTGAAGAAATGGTTTACCTGGGCAGAGATGACAGCAGCCTTTGTGGAGCATTTTGGGTTCAATACAGAAAATGCACCTGATTTGCATTACATCCAAAACCTCAAGAGGAAGCCCACTGAGACTTTTAGAAAATTTGCAACTCATCGGAGGACCGAGGCTTCCAGAGTACGACCCCCAATGGAGGAGGCATAGATGAAGGGCATTTTCATGTGGACTCTGGATCCGCAAGTTTATGACAGATTGATGGTGGTTAGCGAGAAAAGTTTTGCGAAGATCATCAAGCTAGGAGAGAAGATTGAAGACGGTATCAAAGGATAGTACCATTATCAATTAGAATGCACTGCAAGCAGCTAACAGAGCCTTGCAGTCTGGGGCTACTTCAGAAAGCCACAAGAAGAAAGAAGTTGGCACTGTTATGATGGCCCAAGGGCCAAAGAATTATATTTACAGACGTCAGACTCTAACCCTGCACTACCAAATTCCAACCCCGCATTACCAGAATCCACCCTACCAAACTCCACCTTCATCATACCAAGCTCTATCACCATACCAAACTCCTCATTCTTACCAAGCACCATATCAAACTCCCCCTCCGACCCATTTCCAAAGACCTCCATCATATTACCATGCTCCCACTTATCCCATCTATAGCACACAACCTTCTTATCCACAACCTTCTCACTCACGACCTTCTCCCTCATCAAGCCAAAGGCCTAGGGCCCAATTTGAAAGGAGGCCAACGAAAACCTATACCCCATTAGCCGAACCGATTGATCAACTATATGTGAGGCTGAAAGAAGTTGGTTATATTGCGCTTATTCCTTCCCTCCCGGTCGATACCCAAGCTAAGTGGTACGACCACAACAAAGTATGTATGTACCATTCGAGTATGAGGGGGCACACTACAGAATCCTGCAGATCGTTGAAGGACAAAATAAAAAATCTGATTGACACAAAGGTCATCCACCTCAAAGATACGGCATCGAACGTAATAAGCAATCCTCTGCCAAATCACCAGGTGAATATGATTTCTTGTGATGAGGTTGAAGACTTGTTGAATACTATTGGGGTGATTGAACACAAAGCAGGTTCTTCTTCAGAGCCCATCCATGACAGTGCAGAGACGACCTCTGTTCGAAGTTAAGGTAGCTACGCCAAGGCCTCCATTTACAGTGGTAAGAGCTGCTCCAACTTCGTACAAAATGGTACCTTGGAGCTACGAGGAAAAAGTCCCACGAGGAGCAAAAGTGCTAGAGGCGTATGCGGCACAAGGGGTAACTCAGTCTGGAAGGGTATACATTCCCGACACTATAGCTCAAGGGGCCGACAAAGGAAAATAACCGGCGGCTGAAGTTGAAATTAATGGTATCTAGAAGAAGGTGCAGGCAAAGGAATACTCTGTGGTGGAACAGTTGAGCAAGACCCCAGCTCAAATTTCTATTTTTTCCCTTTTGCAAAGCTCAGATCAACACCAAAAAGCTCTGATGAAGGTGTTAGGAGAAGCATATGTTCCTGCAAGCATATCTAGCAGTGAAGTGGCCCGTATGGTGGGTCAAGTATTTGAAGCCCAAAAGATCTCTTTCCACGAAGATGAATTGCCCGTGAAGGGCGTAGCTCACAACAAAGCACTGCATATCACGGTGCAACACTTGGACAAGTTCATCACCAAGGTGTTAATTGACCCAGGTTACAGCTTAAATATTTTCCTGTTAAACACTTTGACCCGACTGGAAGTTGACCTCGCCCTAATCAAGTTATGGAAAATGAATGTCAAAGCTTTTGATGGTTCATAAAGGGACACTATGGGAGAAATTGATCTGGACGTACTGGTTGACCCGACCACATTCACCATAACATTCCAAGTAATAGACATCCCAGCCTCCTACAATCTACTATTGGGACGCCCATGGATTCGTACCATGGGGGCGGTGCCTTCAACTCTGCACTAGTGCTTGAAGTTCGAGTGGGATCACCAAGAGGTCGTGGTCCATGGGGATGAAAGTTGTCCAATCTATGTTGCTCCCGTCATTCCTGTCATTAAAGGTAAAGAAAGTTTGGATGGGGAGAGTTTTCACACCCTAGAACTTGTTGGTGTCATTGAGGAAGGAAGGTAATGGAGCGACAAAGTTCTAAGTATGCTGCTATGGTTAGGATTTGAGCCAGGCAAGGGCCTTGGGGTCAAATTATAAGGGATGGCGGAGCCTCTACATGTGGCAACACAAAAAAACACTTTTGGATTGGGGTACCAACCCACTGCCGAGGAGCTGGACAATTGAAAGTATCATTTGGGAAAGAAAAGTTTCTTGTTGCCAAATCCACTACCTTCGCTTCAGCAAACTTTCGTGTCTGACAATTTTCTTGATATCAAGCGGGCCGAGGAAGACATCGTTCTTCTCAGTTTGAGGAATCTATTTTTGGAGGATCCAAGTGATAAAAGTTGTCATGTCATTATTAACGAGGAGAAAAGAGGGGCCCCACAACAGGAAGCGGGAGCTCCAGCTCAAAGAGGAGTCGCCAACTGGACAGCCACTCTGTCCAGAGCTCGCCGGGCATCTGGGTAGACTAAAAGGATAAGTTTTTATTGTTTCAAAATAAAATATTTCTTTTCGAAGTCGTTAAATTTTCTTTTGAATATTATTTCAGAATTTTGAGCAAGTTTTTCAATTAATAAAATTATTTTCCTTTCATATATATGATTCTATTTTATTTATATTTTTAGCCTTTCTAGTATTGAACGCATTGAATCTAAGGCCATGGCTTGTAATGAAACTATATGACATAATCTAGGAAACTCATTAGAAGCCGAAGAGGATGAAGTACCGGTTGAAATTGTCAAGGAAGTAGAAAAGTTTGAAGACAAGCCCAAAGCAAATTTGGAAGAAACCGATGTGGTAACCCTGGAAGATGCAGAGACGCCTAAAGAGACCCAAGTTAGCACTCATTTGCCGAAAGATGAGGTTGGGGAGTACATAAAGTTTCTGAAAGAATATAAGGATGTCTTCGCCTGGTCCTATGTTGATATGACGGGGCTCAGCCATTCCATAGTAGCGCATAGGTTGCCTACTGATCCAGCATATCCTCTTGTCAAGCAAAAGCCGAGGAAATACAAGCCTGACATGAGTCTGAAAATCAAAGAGGAAGTGGCTAAGCAGATCGACGCTGGAATCCTTAAGGTAGTGGAGTATCCCACCTGGTTGGCCAATATCATGCCGGTACCGAAGAAGGATGGAAAGGTCAAAGTTTGTGTGGATTACAGGGATCTCAACAAGGCCAGCCCTAAAGATGATTTTCCATTGCCAAACATCCACATCCTTATTGATAACTGTGCCAAGCATAAGACATAGTCGTTCATGGATTTTTTTGCTGGCTATCATCAGGTTAGAATGCATGATGAGGATGCTGAGAAAACTGCCTTCCTTTCACCATGGGGTGTATATTGTTATAAGGTAATGCCGTTCGAGTTGAAAAATGTCAGAGCTACCTAAATCCGGGCCATGACCACTATCTTTCATGACATGATCCACAAGGAAATTGAGGTTTATATGGATAATGTCATCATTAAGTCAAAGAAAAGCTCAGACCATTTGGCTGACCTCAGAAAGTTTTTCAACAGGTTACGGAAATATAATCTGAATCTAAATCTGGCAAAGTGTGCATTTGGTGTTCCATCGGGAAAATTATTGGGATTTATCATCATTCGTCGGGGTATCGAGTTGGATCTAACTAAGATTAAAGACATTCAAGAGCTACCTCCGCCAAGGAGTAAGAAGGAAGTCATGAGCTTTTTGGGATGACTCAACTATATCAGTCGTTTCATTTCTTAGTCAACGGTTATTTGCGAGCCTATCTTCAAATTGCTGAAAAAAGAGTCAGCTACAGCGTGGACTCCTGAATGTCAACAAGCTTTTGATAGAATCAAGGATTATCTATCAAAACCTCCGGTTTTAGTCCCACCAGAACAGGGAAGACCTCTGCTTTTGTATCTGCCTGTGCTAGAAAATGCCTTTGGTTGTGTTTTGGGGCAACATGAAGAAACAGGGAGAAAGGAGCAAGCAATATACTATTTGAGCAAGAAGTTCACACCGTATGAGGCTCGATATACATTGCTGGAGAGGACGTGTTGCGCTTTGACTTGGGTTGCTCAGAAGCTGAGGCACTATTTGTCTGCTTACATGACTTATCTGATCTCCAGAATGGATCTGCTGAAGTAGATCTTCCAAAAGCCCATGTCGATAGAGAAGCTGGCTAAATGGAAGATATTGCTAAGTGAGTTTGACATTGTCTATGTCACGCAAAAAGCGGAAAAAGGGCAGGCTCTTGCAAATCACCTGGCAAAAAATCCTGTGGATAATGAGTATGAATCACTGAAGACATACTTTCTAGATGAGGAGGTAGCCTTCATAGGAGAAGATATTGCCGAAGAGTATGATGGTTGGAGGTTATTCTTCAATGGAGCAGCAAATTTCAAGGAAGTAGGCATTGGAGCAGTGTTGGTATCAGAGACTGGGCAGCATTACCCTGGATCAGCTAAGCTTTGATTCCCTTGTACTAACAACATGGCTGGTTATGAAGCTTGCATCTTGGGTATCCGACTGGCGATTGACATGAATGTGCAGTCCACATTGGTAATTGGAGAGTCAGATTTGCTGATGCACCAGGTGAGAGGAGAATGGGCCACGAAGAATCCAAAGATCTTGCCCTATTTGCACTGCATGCAAGAACTGTGTAAGAGGTTTGTCAAAATTGAGTTCCGGCATGTTCCTAGAGTACAGAATGAATTCGCAGATGCTTTGGCTACATTGTCTTTGATGATCCAGCACCCCGATAAGAATTACATTGATCCCATTCCCATTCACATACATAAGCAACCGACTTATTGTTGTCATGTTGAGGAAGAACCAGACTATGAACTACGGTATAATGATATTAAAGGGTATCTGAAGAATGGGAGCTATCCTGAGCATGCTACAAGCGTCCAAAAATGCACAGTTCGGAGGTTAGCCATCCAGTTTTTCCTAAACGGAGAAATCCTTTATAGGAGGACCCCCGATTTGGGATTTCTAAGATGTGTGGATGCTAAGGAGGCAACAAATTTGATTGAGGAAGTCCACGCTGGAACTTGTGGTCCTCATATGAACGGTTTCGTGTTGGCGAAGAAGATTTTGAGAGCTGGCTACTTCTGGTTGACTATAGAGACAGACTGTATCAAGTACGTACAAAGGTGCCATCGATGTCAAACCAACGTAGATGTGATTTGAGCTCATCCCAATGAGCTTCATGCCACGAGCTCGCCTTTGCCGTTCGCAGCTTGGGGAATGAATGTAATTGGTCCCATCGAGCCTACAACATCTAATGGGCATAGATTCATCTTGTTTGTAATCGATTATTTCACCAAATGGGTTGAAGCTACTTCTCACAAGTCCGTCACAAAGAAGGTGGTGACAGATTTTGTTCGCGACCATCTTATTTGCCGATTTGGGGTACCTGAGTCTACCATTACCGACAATGGTGCTAATCTGAATAGTGACTTGACGAGAATGACACGTTAAAACTTCACGATCAAGCACCGCAATTCTACTGCATATAGGCCACATGAATGGAGCTATAGAGGCTGCGAACAAGAACATCAAGAGGATTTTATGCAAGATGATCGATAACTACAGACACTGCATGAGAAGCTGCCCTTTGCTTTATTGGGATATCGTACCACTCTCCGGACGTCTACTGGAACCACACCTTATATGCTGGTATATGGCAATGAGGTAGTGATACCAGCTGAGGTTGAAATTCCTTCCTTGAAGATCATTGAAGAATCCAAATTAAGCGATGTGGAATGGGTGCAAAGTAGATTTGAGCAAGTAGCACTCATTAATGGGAAAAAGATAAATGCAGTCTGTCATGGTCAACTTTATGAGAACAGGATGACTAAGGCCTTTAACAAGAAAGTTTGACCAAGACTTTTTACGCCTAGACAGTTGGTTTTGAAGCGGATTTTTCCACACCAAGATGAGGCTAAAGGCAAGTTCTTGCCTAACTGGCAGGGTCCTTACAAGGTCCACAAAGTGCTGACTGGAAGAGAACTTATTTTAGCTGAGATGGATGGTTAAATCTGTCCCAAGCCTATCAACTCAGACGCTGTTAAGAGATACTACATTTAGATTGGGAATTTACCTTTTGCTCTGCTTTGTAACCTGAACTACGTTGGACCTGGTTCCCATTTAAGAGGGATATGTAGGCATCCCTGTGGGACTCGGTCTATATCTTTATAAAATCTTCTTCCCCCTTTTTGTTGAGAGGGTCTCAATGATTCTGTCATATTTTCTATGGTGATTTGGTTAACAAGTTGCAAATTGGGGCAAAATTTTTTAGGGGACCTCAAAAATTCACAACTCTACGTCATTTGCAAAAGAAGCCTACGTCATGTTCTACACTGGAGCAGAAATTTTGAGAAGGATCTCAAAATTTCATCAAGGCTAAGACAAGACAAGGGTTCGATTTCCAAGGACGTTGTATGGTTTCAAAATATGTCATGGCCCGCGATTTAAGCCAATTTTTCTACATACTTCAAACTTACTTTTACTTTTACTTTTGCTAAATTATTTTAAAAGTTCGTCTTTTATTTAAACCTTGTGCTTGAGCGTATACTTGGATGGGGTTCAACATCAGGTTTCTAGCAGAAATGAGGAAGCTACAAGACAGACGCACAGATCAACCTCCCCTTTACAAACTAATAATTTTTCTTTGAGTGCAGAAATAACGAAAATGCAAAAGGCAAAAGTGGAGAACATCTTGTCGCAAGGTGGCATAGAGCTAAGTCATCCTACCTTTGTGCCCCTATTTATATCTTTCCATTCTCTCATCAAGAGCCCTTGATATACATAATATATGCATTTATGCTCGTATTTACATCTGAGCCCGTATCTGCATATTGAGCCTGTGATATACATCTTGATATATGCATTTGAGCCCGTGATATACATCTTGATATATGCATTTGAGCCGGTGATATATATTTTGATATATGCATTTGAGCTCGTGATATACATAATATATGTATTTATGCCCGTATTTACATCTGAGCCCGTATTTGCATATTGAGCCCTTGATATACATAATATATACATTTGAGCCCGTATTTACATTTTTGATATACATCTGAGACCGTATCTGCATATTGAGCCTGTGATATACATCTTGATATATGCATTTGAGCCCGTGATATATATTTTGATATCATTTGACCCCGTGATATACATGATATATGCATTTTGATATATATATCTGAGCCCGAATTGCATATTGAGCCCGTGATATACGTGATATATGCATACAATTGATCTCGTTGTGCATGATTGAGCCCGTCGTTCACATTTTGAGCCCATACTTGCATTTCGATATACAGCTGAACCCGCACTTGTATTTGAGCCCGTTGAGCCTGTTATTTGCATTTGAGTCTGTTTTATGCATCTGAGTCATTATTGCATTCTGAGCCCTATGATTTATCTGCAATGAGCCCGAATAAACCAGAGCTATCATTTGAGTTATTTAGGCTCTCGAATAATTTACTTTCTTCGGGTTACCATTTTTCTACTCATCCGAAGGCGTCATGGTCTAAAGGAATTGTTCCATGGCCTGCGGACATCATGTCATGGCTTGAGGATTTATCTTCTTCTTATCATGCTCCTAAGGCGTCATAGTCTAAAGACATCATCTTTCATGGCCGACAGACATCATTTCATGGCCTAAGGAATTTATTTTGCGTATCATGACCCAAGACATCATGGCTTAGAGATATTATCCTTTTGTCTCAAAGCAAACTTTCATCGTCTAAAGGGAACTTGCATCATGTTTAATTTCTTATACCAGTTTATTTTACAAAGTATTTGATACATATGCTTTAATTGTTTGTTTACGGGAATGACGACATAGAATGGGTTACGAATGATAATGTTTTTCCTACTACCTCTTGACTTATCCCTAATTTTTGAACCTTATTCCCACCTATTTTTTTTGTAATGCATTCTAAATATCGTCGATTCGTTCTATCCTCATCCTCATCCAAGCCTCGTGTTGTCAATTTCTTTTTAGGGATTTCGTTCATCCCTAAATCTAGAACTACACGTGGCTTGATTCTTGTAAACCCGAGATATGTAGGCGACTTGATACTGAAGTCTCGGCCACAATATTTCACAATTCCTAATCTCTTTTCATTCAGCCCCATCGAGATCGTTCCTCGGTCGGACAAAATTGGCCACTAGGTCAACGTTCTTTGCTCACCAATTCATCATTCATTCCCGAGCAAAGAAGGGGCAGTTTTTGACACCAAATTTTGACCTCCCTACGCCCCGTATACGCTACTTATATATGTATATATTATTTACCTTTTTACGCATTTGTTCGGCTTGCATTTATATTTTTAAAATAATTAATTATCATAATCCTGCGAAATTATTTTAAATTACATATATATGTATATATAATTTGCATTAATTTTAATTTATTAATGTTCTGATATTAAGTAATTGCGTCATATATAGTATATTTCGTGTTAGCATATGTCTTTATCTTAAAATATATATTTTACTTAATATTTACAAACTATTTACGTGATAATATTTACATAATTTTACTAAGTTTATATATTATTTGCGTAATAATATTACTTGAATTTATAAATTATTTATGTTGATAATAAAGTTTATATAATGTTTGATAAATTAATTATATTTTCTAGTCTTTGAATTATTTACAAAATATAATATTTTATTAATTATATAATATTTTCATGAGTCTACTTAATTTTATAACTTATTTATATTGATAATAATGTTTATATGATTTTTTGGTAATTTAAACTATTATGTTACTTATTTGTTAGTTATTTAAAAATTTAGTATTTCATTAAATATATAGCAGCTATTATAAAATTCCTTCCAATTTATTTAAAATCTAGCCATTTTCTGCCCAAATCATGTCAATTTTAGCCCATTTTTATCAAATCTGGCCACTTTTTAAATTCAATTCAATCTTAAATTAATTCCTACCCATGACCCGCGGATATACCCTAACCCGACCCATCTGCCTTAAAAATTAATCCTAGCCGTTCATCTATTTTGATCTAAGGGATGATATTAAACCCTACATAATTTCCTTTAATATTCCAACCTACCCAAACCCTACTCCCATTTTCCACTTTCATTTTCTTTCTCCCTACTCCGGCGCCGTATCCTTTTCCTCTCCCTCCTCTCCGGCATCGCACCTCTCCTCCCTCTCAATGTCCTCCCAAAAATTCCCAAAACCACTGGTCATCACCCTCTCTTTCTTTCCCTCTCCATTTCCTCCATGAACCCCGAAACACCATCAACTGCCAGCCTCCGAACGCAGCGCCGCAACTCCATAATTTCCGGCCAGTATTCGCCGCACAACTACCATTAACGGCGCCAGTAAAACCACCCTATTTCCCCTCGCCATTTTCGTCTCCCCTCATCGGACCACCACAAAAACGAAACACCACCAACGACGTCGCACCCTCTTCTCTCCTTTCAGTCACTACACCGGTGAGGCCACCACCAACCAGACCCTCACCATCGTCTTATCCTCCCCTTTTTCCTTTCTCCGACCAGTACGTCGATGAAAGCTGCACCATCAATCAAAAGAACAGTCGCCCCTCACCTTTTGCTTTTCATCTCTTTCACCTTCCAACCACCAGATGAAATCACCCTCCTCTCTCTATAATCACCGGAGAGAAATACCCGCAGCCCTAATTTCCTCTTTCTTTCATCTCTTCTCCTCTTACGGCTCAAGCCAGCAAACCACTGCTGTGCTCCAGATCAACAGCCGCCTCCACAACCCCAACGAGTTCTGCTGCCACTACGAAGCAGCAGATCCTCACAGATCTGTTTGTGGTTGATCTATTGATTTTAAAGACTTCTCTCTTCTGTTGTTCTTACCCGCGCTCACTAGATCTAAAGATTTAATTATGTTTTTCTTTAATGTGCTTGTCTGAAAATATTTCAATTATTGCTTGTGTTTGCCTCTAGGATATCATGCCCTAAATGTATAAGTGATTTTCTTTGCGTGACTCTAATCTGGTCGAATGTTCTTGTGAAAATTATTGAGTTATTTTTTTCTACATGTTTTTAGGTATATATCACTGTTTTGATAAAATATTTTTTCGAGAATCATCCTGTATTTTTGATATGTACATGTATATATACAGGCATTTATGTATATGTATGTACATATATGTATACAGGAATTTATATATATATATATACACACACACACACACACACACACACACACACATATATATATATATATATATATATATATATATATATATATATATATATATTGGTAGATTCTTTGTTGCCCCTCTGTTTAGAATTTTAATATTATTATTCTGATGTTTCTCTTCCTACTTGACTTCTTTTGTCAAATTAGGCAATATTATGATTGTTTCTACAAGATGTTGTAATGGCAATTAGTCTTTGATAAATGTGCGATTCATAAAATATTTTGAGTCTCTTTGTTTGAATGGAATCTCGCTAATAAGGTTGATAATCTTGTTATTTGATTATCTTGGAAGATTTTTGGTCAATTAGAGATTAATTAGCATGTTAAAAGGGTAGCTTGAATTTAATTGGCATAGTAACTTCGGCAATATATATTTTATGTATACAGAAAAGTTTTACTTTGTTTTAATTTATTTGAAAATATCCTTTATACATTGTTATGATCACCATGATTGAAGGAGTTCTTTAAATATTTATTTCGGTAATATACATCTATTATGGCAATTACATATTTATCTTTGGGATATATTAATGCTTCGTGATAAAGTTTTCCATCCGTATGACTTGCCTTAATTAAGGGTAAGGTTTACTTGATTATTTCTTCCTTTTTTTCATGTTCGTAGTTATGGTAACGGGTTTATTCTTTAAAAATCTTTCTATGATTTTATTAATTAAAGAAAATAATTTCTTAATTTGATTCTATTTTTATTTATTCATATAATTGATTATTCTCTTTCCATTTTATTCATATAAGTTATTTATTAGTTGACTTTTGTTTAAGGAAAACCGACGTGACTGATTTCTTTCTTTCCTTAACTGATTTAGTACGTTGGTAGAATTTCATTAGCTTTTATAGATTCTACTTTGATTTGGTAAATTAAGGAACACATCTTCTTTGATTGATTCTCCAATTTCTTTTCCCTTATGTCAGCCCTTATTCTATAACTATATAAAGGCAGCCTTCTTCTCTTTGCCATTCATTCGAACACGGTGAAGAGAAAAACTACTTTACATCTAAAATACTACTTCATCCCTTCTAATTTGATAATTCATTCATCCCGCCTTAACATGAGCACTGCTCCGGATCCACGAGATCCTTGTGATCTTGACGTGTTGAGTTCGAGTTTCAATTATTGGAGAAACCTTTTGAAATCGTTGGTTGTTGATTTATTCCTTTATTGATTAACTGGTTAGTTCGCTTTTCTATTAATCTCGATATAACATTATCTGCACTTGTTACTTGCATCATATCATAATTACGAGTTTTATATGCCTCAATATGTGTCTGTATTTGGTAACATGGCATATCCGAATAAATGTTTTCATAAAAGTGTTTGATTAATTAAGTGTGTTTTTGAGACAAATTTGGTCATGTAGCTTGTTTAACAGGTTGCCCTTGATTTGGAACGAAGAGTTCGCAGGGATCGGAGGGTTTGTTAGTTTAGTCAATTTAATTGTGGTGATGTATGTATTTATTTTAGTTATTTTATTTCTGTTAGTATGTAATAATGTAAATGAACACTGATAATAGTGAAAAAGAGATTTATGGGGCGGGGATTGTATTTCTTTACTGCTTTCTTTTAATTGCTAAATTCACCTAGAATGCATGTTCATAAAGATTTTAATAATATGCACAAAATTTAGAAATCATGCCTATAGGATTAATATGAACATGACTATTTTTCTAGAAACCATACGTATAAGAATTATGAATTTGAAGCATGTGTGAATAAATCAGCCCATTAGAATTATTTTAGGTGTATGTTGATCCTTTCATCTTTAAAGAAACAACCTACTTAATGATCTGTTTATTTACATCCTGTACAGATTCTGAGACCTAAACATTAATATTAAATTAGATATCATTTCCCATAGGATTATCAAACTAGAATCGAATAACCTGTGCAAACATAGCAAGTTCTATATTGGAATATTTGCGTCAAATTAAATCTGTTCACTTTGTAAATTTATGCATACCTGTGAATAATAAAAGGAGTTGTTAGATAAAATGTCTGTGGGATCAATTTTCCAAATTGATTCGTACATTTATTCTTCTCATCCGAAACTACATTCATATTTTACTTGCTTCTTTATTTGATATCAAAATTCTATAAACATCATGCCCCTAACAGTTTTAATTTGTCCATTAAATAAATATTTGATCAGATTTTGCCTGCATTTAAAATTTAATCATTTGGTTGATAACATAAGCTGACCCGAATGATTTCAATGCTTCTCTAAGATTTAAGTTGTACTTATTCAAAGTCTTTCCTTCAGATTTTAATCTATGCATTCTGCATATTAGAACACAAGAATCAATTAATAGGATTATGAAGATGCTTATGTTTTAGCTGCATATCCCTCTGATTTTAAATTATGCTAATGTCATCTTGACCTGGTTTTCCTAAATAGCATCATTCATCATATGGGAATCTTGTTTATTGGAGTACTAGAAATCATGCACTAAGTTCATCCGCAGTCTTGATGTTGAAGAGAATCTTACCTCAGCTGTATCATGAACCTGCTTGTATGTACCCATATGTTTGATTCTGCTGCCAAACTGCTCTGTTATGATTGTTTACTTAAATTCGATTGTCTCTTTGCATTAGAAATCATGTTTAGGATCTGTCCACATTCCTTCATATTCATATTTCTTTAGAATTTGCTGTAATAGAGGCCTATTTGAAACCAATGTTTTCTATTTGTATTAATCTATTTGTTTGCGTCAATCACCTTAAACAACCTTAGGATTTTAGACCTAAAATTCAAAATAGTTGTCCAATGCCTCTTGGTAATTAGGCTCGGGATGGGTAGGTAAAATTTAGGGCGTTAGTTTATTCACATAGAAATGCCTTAAGTTAATAATCAATTAATTAGGCGGGTAGCAGGATATGATAGTCCGTACTCGCTGAATAATACGAGCAATCTAAATGGTTGCGAAGTATTATTTAAGTTGCACGGGGTGATATCTTTAGGTTAAAATAACCCCTCCTCTAAGTGTAGAACTACATTTGGCCTGATTCCCTTTAGGGATACGTAGGTGCCTCTTCGAGGTTCGGCCCTATATTTAAAACATTTATTTATTTGGTCGTCTTTTGTATGCGTTTTGTTACGATTTTTTTGTATGGATTGAATTATTTTTCTTGACTATATTTATAGTATTTGATTGTAGTTTTTAATAATAATAATAATAATAATCGTCTTTAAATGCATTCTGTCAAAATTTCTTTTTTCTCGCTTGCCTGTTGATTCTATATTTTATCTGTCCTTTTCAACCTAGTTTAAATTTAAATAACATAGTTAAAATCAATTCTTATTTGATCACTAGTTAACTTTCCGACATATTAATGGATCCAGCCTGGAACCACATTTGTGGACCTCGAAAGGTACCTAACACCTTTCTTTTGAGGTAATTTAAGCCCTTGCCCGAACCTGGTGACATAGGCTAATCTAAAGTATACTTATAGCGTAGAATGGTGCCCTAACGCACCTTAAAATCGTTAGGTGGCGACTCTTCTCTTTAAACAATCCTTAAGAGTGGTCACATGTTGAATCCCGCTTTTCGCGAGATAAACAGGGCGCAACATACTCAAATTAGTTACAAGGCCTTTGAATCAAACCAGAATTATGATCTAACTAACTTATTCTCCTTTCATCCTTAAATTTGATTTATTAAAGTCTGTATATGCTCATTATGATAACCGAGGATGCCTTATTCGGTACAATACCTTAATTATGGGATGACCATGATACTATTTAATGTTGAAAGTAATTTTCTTGCTTGATTGTGATTCAGGACAGTTTTGTATATAATCTCTTGGAATTAATACGGTTTTGTACCTGATGTGGTAGATTGATAACCTTATTGTTATACAAATAACATGATAGTGTGCAATGACTTTAGCTCATTCATTTTGATAGATTTAATAATTCTAACAATCTGCCCTCCTTTCTTTTCAAAATTTTATCCCAGACTGTTACTTGTCAATTAGAGTAATATTTTACTAAATATATGAAAATTATATGACATATTCAAATGGTAATGTTGATACAACTTCACATATTTTTACTAGCTTTTGTAAGTTTGAATTATTTTGACACTTGAGTGATTCAATTAGATGGTGTAATTAATTATTATTATTATCATTAATTGATTTGGTACGTTATTTCCTTATTTATAGTTTCATATATCAAATGGATTTGATAATGTTAATTAGGAAAACTTTCCGTGATTGATTTCTTCATATCGCTAATTAAGAAGGAGATTTCTTTTGTTTGACATGGCAGAATATTCCTTTGTTGTATTACAACTTTAGTACTTATCTATTCTTGAAAAATTATAATTTCGTCTACTGTTTCAAGGAAAGAATTTCTTTTAATTGATTTTCTACATATTGCCTCTTCCCTTAACCCCCTCATTCTTGAACTATAAAAAGATGCATCTTCTCCGTTTTGGGGAGGGGGAACATGATTTGATTCTTTACCATTATAATTTTATTTTAGCATTCAAATATTATTATTCCCTTAGAAACATAACATTCAAACACCACCGACCTTCTAGCAATATGATCTTTCTCTCTTCTTTAATACTCAAGTAGATTGCTTCTTGTTCTTAATATACCTCCTAACTGGTTAGTCCATCTAACTATGTGACTTTCAATTATTTAGTAACTTAATCATTGCTTGGTAAATAATTATTCTATGTTAGTTTGTTATTTGAAGGATGTATATTCAATTTTGATTTATCTGTTACCAGTCTTTTATTTCTACATAATAAATCTTTGAGTTTCATTTGATGTGAAAATATTGTTATATATATATATATATATATATGTGCATGTTGCTTGTGTTTTTTTAGTCTTTTGAAGCAGGTATTTTTTTTCCTATATATTCAAGATTTCGAAGAGTCGCCCCGGATATGGAGTACAGGAATTCATTAGGATAGTTTATATTTAAATTTTCATAATTCCTTCTTTAATAAACATTGAATGATAGTGGAAAGGGGCATTAAAGGGAGGTTGGGATTATATGCTCTTTGCTTATGTTTTTTTTTTATTTTAATCTTTTAAACGTGTTTTTCTTTTAATTTCATAAAATCTTCTTTTGTTACATTTTATCAAAGTCGTTCTCCATTTTATATTTTCAATTAAAAATAGGCAGTGTGTTTTGTAAATCATTAACTACATATGAATGCTATCCATTAACATATAGTTAATGGGAAAACAAAAGGAATTATGAGGTATAATTCTGAATTTTAATAAAGTCGATCCTCTCCCCCAAAGTAACACCAACCAAAGATTTTAAAACAATTATGTGTATTCATATGTAAATATTTTTATGTGTTTATATTGAAGTTTTGATCCAAGTTTTATAATATATTATTACTAATTCTTAAATTTAAGAACGACCTCCAAATAACTTGTTGTTGAGGCTGAAGGTCACGATGCATAATGTTGTGTGGCCATCCCTATAAAACAACAAATATTTTTTAAGACTTTTTAGCTTGTCTAATATTTGAAAAACGTTTTAAATTGTTATAAAAGTAATTTAATTATAATTTTTCTTGTCCTTCTTTTATTTTTGTTGGTGTAATTAATATCTATATGTTGAGTTCTTTTAAAAAATTTCTTTTCTTGTCTTTTCTAATTAATAATGTCCTTATCCTTTTAATTATCTGCGTGTGTAATACATAACTTAATATTGCCTAAAGCACTTAGTATCACTTAAAAATAGTTCAAAATATATAACTTAGTTCTTCTTTTGAAAAAAATATTTTTTTTTTGAGTAAATAAATTAGAATTATTTATGACTTTTTTTAAATATTAATTAGTGTATTAATTTAATTTATATTGAGATATTCATTTGTCTTAAAATATATTTTGTATGTCTAATTATAAAATAACCTAGTTATTATTTTGTCACATAGATTTGCATTTTTATTAAATGACTTAATCTATATTTAATGCATTTATGTTGTAATAAAATACGTCGATTTAATTGTCTTGTGTAGTAAATATTTTAGGATATTATATTTTCATTTTGATAAGTTTGCATCATTTAAGTTGCTTGTTAACCATAATTTAATTTAGTTCATGCATAAATATTTATTTATATTGAAATGAGTTTTATTTTGGATAAATTTTAGCTGTATCTTGTCGTTTAATTTCTGCATTAATTAGTAAATAACCTAACTCATATATTTAATAAGAGTCTATTTGTCCAATCACATAGTTATATCAGTTTTAATAATAATTAATTATTTTTTAATCATTTAGTTAATTTCCCACTTAATAATGAATCCGGCCAGGAACCACAGTTGTCGACCTCGAAAGGTGCTTAAACACCTTTCTTTCGAGGTAACTTGATGCTCTTACCCGATTTCTGGTGACGTAGGCTTTTAAACAGATTTTTATTTAATTAGTTTAGTATGGTGCCCTAATGCACCATAATTCCTTAGGTGGCGACTCTCCTTTCTTTAAATAACCCTTAAGAGACGTCACGTGTTGAATCCCGCTTTCCACAAGGAAAATGAGACACGACAGTATGGCGACTCTGTTAGGGATATTTTAAGTTCTAACCAATATGTATTCGTGTTTATGTGGGTATTTTATATTTGGCTTGCGTGATTATTTGTTTATTTTACTTACAAAATTTATTTGTTTAACTTTTAGTTAAGGTTATAATTTTCTTTTTTCCTGCATATCTATTTTTGTGGTATATGTTTTTCATATATATTATGTCCTAATGTTTTTCTTTTGTTATTTTGTTGCCTTATTTGAAATATTTTCTTAACATGATTAATTTCTTTTCTTTTCTGTGATTTATTTTTATGACAAATGATCTATTTATGTGATGAATTTTTTATGCTTTAATCTTGTCTTCCTTTGAATACTTCACACTCACACACTTGATAATAGTTGCGTGATTTCACAGCCGTTCACCTTTAACTCCCATGTCGAGGAATGTCTCGTGATTTGGTCGATCAGGGGTGCATCGATGGTCATGAGCTTTCTCACTCTCAAGTTGTCCGCTTGGGGGAACCTTTGTCTAAAACTAATCATATCTTATTTATTTTTGTTGCATGCATATTCCTTTTCTCATATTCCCCATTATTTACTTATTTGATATATATAACTTGTTATGTTTTAATGGATCACTTGGATCATTATTTATCATTATTGATTCATTGTATTATTGCTTTTATGTGTTATTTGTTATAGTTTTATATATTTGTTATTCTGTTCATATCTTCCCCATTTGTACCTCCTCTTCTTCTTTCTTTAGAATAGTTGCGTGGTCACACGGACGTTCATTTTTTAAAGCACCCGTATCGAAAAATGTCTTATGGATTGGTCAATCAATGGTGCGTTGACGGCCATAAGCTTTCCCACTCTCAAGTTGTCCGCTTGAGGGGACCGTGTCTAACTCACTCTTATTCTTAAAGTTTGACCGTGTAATCCTTTACTAAGGAATATAAATCATACCTAAGAAGTTGCGACGCCCATGGCGCGTCAAGACTAATGGTGAACTTACCTTGTGTCCCAAAGTATTTTACATTCCCAAAAAGGACGCCTTCATTATTTATGGAAATTTTAAGTGCATATGTTTAATTGGATTTGCTACTCTCTTAAGTTAATTTGTTTTCCTCCATGTAAACCCTTTTCCTTATTCCCTTTATTTGCTTCCTTGTTTAAATTATTATATTCTTCAATGTTTAATCCTTCCCTTTGATTCCCTTTATTTTTTTTCTTATTTAAAACATTTAAGACATGTTTAATCTCCTTTCTTATTTCCTTGTATATTTTTTTGTTTAATGTTATTATTTAACAATAATCCGTTCTTACTCTTTCTTTATGTGTTTATTTGAAATAACTTATGACATATTTATTTATTTTTGTTGCTTTAGTAAATTTTTAATTTTTTTAACTGTTTATTGTGTTACTGCTTTTCATTATGTGTTTATTATTATTGCTTTGTAAATTGTCATTTCGCTCATATTTTTCCCCACTTGGGAATCTCTCACTATCACGTACTATACACGCGAGTCGTGTTTTGCACTTCTCTGAAATTCCTTTGAAAAAACTCATTTAGAGAATCGGCATATGCGTGGAGTGAATGGATAGTTTTACTACCATGTGACCACGTGCGTTCTCGCATAAGAAAATCTTTCTATCCATATCCGCCCAACTCTTAGAAAATTTATATTAAGTCATGCATGCATCATCCCTAGGAGGTCTTGATATTCTTGATGTATTGAGACCGTTAGTTTGACTTTGCCCAAAGTCCAAAGAGATTTACAATCTCGAAAAGGACATTATCTTGTCTATTTGCATTTTTGAGAGATAAAAATGCCTAAATATGTGGACTATTTGCTCTTTAGGAGGTAAAGGTAAAACTAACATTTTTATAATGCAGGTCATAAAAGACTAATTCGTGTCGTGTAAGCTGTTAGAAATCCAAAAGGAACATTTTTATTTAGACGATAGCTTTATTTCTCTTGTAATGTTTCATTTTGAAAATTAAAGCAAAGATTGTTTATATTGGATATTTTAGTGGGAGCAGGTAGAAAGATACATTATGACATATTTGTCTCTCAGAATTCGTTAGGCCTACCTCTGGCATAAGTGAGGTCACAATGCATTTAGGACATGCAAATTATTTGTTACATGTCAATTTGAATTTTTTTTATTTATTTATGTAATTATCTCTTATTTTGTTTCCCTTCGTACTTCAAAATCTAACATTTAGATAATCCTAGAATCATTCTGTATTTATTCCATCAATCGTATATCTCGTATATCTTACACCTCTAGGCTCATATCATATAATCTCGGAGCCTAGTCTAAATCATTTTTCTTCCATCAATATTATTGACTATGTGTCTTCAAAAGTATCTCTTTAGCATGTGATCATTCTAAAAGGTGCATCATTTCTTATTTGTTCAATTTAAGTTCAAACTGCACTTTGGTTTATTTTCTTGTCATTAAGGTTTCGATAATCATATAAAAGCTTTCATAACTTTATCTCATCATGAACAAGCATAATTCATCATTTATTTTTGTTTTTTTACTAAGCAGTGCATATCTCCTTTTCTTCATATCTACTTGCCCAGCACAAGTTGGTTTTTGCTCATTCCATTGAATTGCTAAATTAGCTAGCGCCGTCACCATCTACTTATTCAAAATTCTCTAGCATTCATCAATATCACTTGTTTGAAATCACGGTTTTCATCTCGTTTATCCATGCCATGCCTTGAACTTTGCAGAGTTTAAAACCTTGCTTATTTGACTTAAAACTCTTTAACAAGTTATCGTTTGGATGTTATTAATATTATTATTATTATTACTACACGTGCTATGTGTTAACCGACGTTCGCATTTGATTTGCTTATTTTTAAAAGGTTGTCAGGTATTTGAACATCAACTCAGCGAGAACCCATAATTTGACAATATGTCCAATATTCCAAACAATTCTAGTCCTTTTCTTAACACAAACTTTGGTCCTCCCTCGACACAAAGTATCTTCTCGACAGTACCTCTCCTTCCAACCCCATCTCTTACACTCCCTCAACCGATTCCTTCATTTCATGCCCATCTTGATATTTTGCAAGACAATATTTTGCAAGACATGACAACATCCGAAGGCGAGATCATGACACTACGAAAAGAGTTCAATAACTTGAAAAAGATTGTGGATGAGAAACTATGTTCCGAAAATATTCCAGATTTGAGGTATAGAAAGTTGTGTTTGCATCCAAATGTTAAGTTGTCGCCGGGATATATGATCCAAAAATTCAACATCTTTGATGGGCACGGAGACCCAATCAAACATCTGAAGGACTATTGCGGCAGATTAGTCAGAATTGGACATGATGAAGCTCTCCTAATTAGATTATTTATGCAGAGTCTATCAGGAGTGGCATTCACTTGGTATGTCAAGCAAGATTTCAACAAATGGCATACTTAGGAAGATATGGTTCGAGATTTTGTAGAACAATACAAGTTTAATACTAAGGACGATCCGACATTTCTAGATTTGCTTGAGATAAGGAAAATGGCTCACAAATCTTTTGAGGAATATGTGAGACGGTGGAGGGGAGAAGCTTCTAAGATACGTCACTCCCTATCTGAAGAAGAATTAGTCCAATATTTTATCAAGTCACTAGATGGTATATACCATAGCTACTTATATTTCACAATCATTCATAGCTTCCAAGTCTAATTCGGATTGGGAAAGAATTAGAATATGGCATTCGAACAGGAAAAATTATTGATATTTCCACAAGTTCTCAAGAACGAGAAAGTCCTCCGAATAAAAGAAAAAAGGGTATCTCAACCACTATTCCTCCACCACAACACCATTAGGATACACAACAAGTATGCGCCATCTTTGACTCTGTCAATGAGCAGAGCTCCCAACACCAAGTTTATCAGACACCACTTGATTTCAACCAACATGATTTTCGATACCAAGCTCATCCGGTGCAATCCAATCAATTAAAAGAAGTAAGGTCTCGTATGTTTACCTCTCTAACTGAACCCTTAACAAGCATATTTGAAAGAGCCCAAGGAGTTTTGAAACCAAGGAAAGGATGGATTCCCAAATATCTGCCTCCAAATTTTGATCCATCCAAAAAATGTGCATACCATTCACATATTCAAGGCCACGATACCGAAGAATGTATAGCTTTGAAGTACAAGATTCAGGATTTGATTGAGAGGAGAAATATAATAGTGCATCAAGGACCGATGAATTACAAGCCCATTACTCCTGGAGCAATCATCATCCAAGGTGATCCGAAAAAGACAGTTTCGAGACATTTGACAAGAAAGCACAAAAGGAACTGACAAGTACGAGGCCATCATAAGCAAAGTGTATTCATTCGACCTTCATCCACTCTATAGCTTTCCCATTTTATTTATTCTCTTTGTACTCTGAACTACGTCTGACCTGATTCCTTTTGGATACGTAGGCAGCCCACTTTTGGGTTTGGTCTCAATCAAATAAAGCTTTCTTTCTCCTCATAGCCAAATCAAATATCTTGCTCACATCCAAATATGAAATCTTTGACAATTTCCTTCGACCCTTAAAAGGCAAATGTGGGTTCAAAAACTGAATTTTAATGTTCAAATATAAGACAACCATTCCTTTTGAACTGATAAATTTGTTTGAACACAAAGTCCTTAAGACAAACTGGGGCAGAATTTTTGAGGGAACCTCAAAAATTCCACAAGAAGGCAATAAGGAGATTTGTGAAAACACTTCACATTCTAAACTGGGGCAGAAATTTTGAGGATTCCTCAAAAATTTCACCAAAGTGCGAAGTCCCCAAAGGTCGAAGCAACGATAAGGAGTAAAGGTATGCACCAACCTTACTCATAACATTTCTTTGAGTGTAGGTGTAAAAGGCACACAATTCTGCCACTTGCACGTTATTATAATGCCTCTAGATTCGAGTTTTTATTACGCCGCATCAAGCTACTATTATTGAGCTATTACTATGCCTTTGGATTCAAGTTATCATGCCGCCAAATTAAGCTATCATCGCTAAGTGGTTATCATGCTACATTATTCAATCAGACTCGTGTTATGCTACTTTCAACCTAATATTCAAGTTACTATTATGCCATGCTACTATTATCCAACCAGGCCCGTTATGCTACTATTCAAACTATTATGCCACTATCATGCCACTATTTCAATCAAGCCACTATTATGCTACCTTCAATCCACTATTTCACAATATTTAGGCTATATATTTTTCTTCTATCAAGCTATAATTATTATTGTACTACTATAGGCTCTCATTGTGCT
Source organism: Datura wrightii (assembly GCA_035772735.1). Classification (NCBI taxonomy): domain Eukaryota; kingdom Viridiplantae; phylum Streptophyta; class Magnoliopsida; order Solanales; family Solanaceae; genus Datura; species Datura wrightii. The sequence goes on along the minus strand of JASDFA010000027.1, from coordinate 24,932,007 downwards.
ATTGTCGAGCTCCTATTATTTTATTGTGCTACTTCAAGCGGATATTATGTTATTCAGTCAGGCCCATATTATGCAACTGTCAAGCTTTTATCATGCTACTATCATGTTGCTATGTTATGCTACTTCGAGCTGCTATTATGTTATTCAGTCTGACTCGTATTATACTATTATTATGTTGCGATGTTATTCAGTCAGGTTTGTATTATACCACTTTCATGCTACTATCAATTGGGTTAGTCCACCCTAAAATAGGATAATTGGGTTGTCCGCCCTAAAATAGGACAATTGGGTTAATCCACCCTAAACTAGGACAATTGGGTTGTCCGCCCTAAAATAGGACAATTGGGTTAGTCCATCCTAAAATACGACAATTGGGCTCGTCCGCCCTAAAATAGAAAAATTGGGTTAGTCCACCCTAAAATAGGACAATTGGGCTCATCCGCCCTAAAATAAGACAATTGGGTTAGTCCGCCCTAAAATAGGACAATTGGGTTAGTCCACCCTAAAATAGGTCAATTGGGCTTGTCCGCCCTAAAATAGGACAATTGGGTTAGTCCACCCTAAAATAGGACAATTAGGCTCGTCCGCCCTAAAAATAGGCAACTGGTTTAGTCTGCCCTATAAATGGATGTTTTGGGTTAGTCCGCCCTAAAATGGACAATTGGGTTCGTCCATCCTAAAATAGGACAATTCGGTTAGTCTGCCCTAAAATAGGATATTTTGGGCTCGTCCGCCCTAAAAATGAATATTTTTGGGTTCGTCCGCCCTAAAATGGATAATCAAGCTCGAGTATTGTATTTTGAGCCCTACAATTGTATTCGAGCCCTATGATTTATATTTTTGAGCCCTATAGTTATACTTGATCCCTATGATTAATATTTTTGAGCCCTGTGATTTATATTTTTGAGCCTTTTGATTTACGTTTTTAGCCTTACAATTTACATTTTTGAGCCCGTAGTTTATATTCAAGCCCGTCAGCTCCGAAATAAGATGATAGGGTTTATTCGCCCTAAAATAGGGTGTATCAATTCTGAATAGCTTCATATGTGCATTCGAGTACTAATAAGTTATCTAAGTTTTGCAGGTATCCTCTTTGGAAAATTAAAACTGGGGCAGATTTTCTGAGTTTCCTCAGAAAATTATAAATTTTCTATTTCTTCTGGCATTACCTTTATATTAGTTCATATTTTATATATATTATTAACCATATTAAAGTCTACAGGTACAAATGCAATACTAGATCTTTCATCAAAGAAAAGCAGATTTCGTTTCCATTTCGATTTTTAACCTACTATCCTCGATTAACTCTCATCCCGATATCACGCATGTGATACTAAAGTAACAATTCACACGCTTATCTCATTGCCTCGTGCTACTTCCGTTTTTATTCAAGCCTCGTTCTATTAAACTCTTTGGGGATCCGTTTCGTCCCTAAATCTAGAACTACACACGACCTGATTCTCGTAAAACCCGAGATATGTAGGCGACCTGAAACTGAAGTCTCGGCCGCAACATATTCACAACTTTATATCTCATTCATCCGGCCCCACCGAAATTTTTTCTTCGGTCGGACAAAATTGGCTACTAAGTCAACATTCTTTGCTCGACATTTCATCCTTCATCCCCGAACAAAGAAGGGTCAGTTGTTGACACCCAATTTTGACCTCCATATGCACCGTCTAAACTGCGTATCAATATATATGTGTATTTTAGAATTACCCTTTTTAACGAAATTATTTAATTCGCATTCATAATATTCTAGCATTAATTAGCATAAATATTTGAATTATTTGCATAATTATTTTAATTTATATTTCTAAAACATTTTATTACATTTATTTCAAGTTTTAATTTTTCAATATGTAATTACGTCATATATAGTATATTGCATAATAATATACATATATACATATTTTCAATTAAATATGATTTATTTACAAATTATAGTTTACTTAGTTTTATAAATTATTTATATTTGACTATAATAATATTTATATAATGTTATCATAAATTAAGCTATTATGTTATCTATTCTATTAAATTATTTACAAGTGTAGTATTTTTATTAATTTAATAGCAATTAATTCAATTTTCCTCCAATTTATTTAAAATCTAGTCACTTTCTATTCAATTTATCTCAATTTTAGCCACTTTTGATCAATTCTGGCTATTATTTGAATTCAAAATCAGTCAATCCAATTATAAATACTCGCGACCCAATTAATCCTACCCATAACCCGGCCCATATCACTCGATAAAATCTCAGTCGTTGATACAACTAAGCCTACAGTGTAGATTAATTCACACCATATTTCCTTTAACATCCAAAACACCTCAAACCCTAGTTGAATCTCCCATTCTTTCTACTCTCACCAACAATGGCCGCACCCTATCCCCTCTCTCTTCTTCTCATCTCCGATCCTCCCTCACTGCCACCGCTACTCCGGCGAAATACATAGCAGTCACCTCCTCTCTTCTTCCTTAAATCCGTCCGGCGACCACCATCGCTACTCCGGTGAAGTACCGCGTTGCAGCCCTACTGCCCTCTCCCTCTTCGTCTTTGCCTCTCCACTACCGCCGCACCCCTCTCTTGCTCTCCATTTCTACCCGAAACCAATCGACTCTCCTCCTTTTTCTCTTCTTCTTTTCTCCATTCCCACCCTTCACCATCTTCTCCCATCGCTCTCCGGTAGCCTCCATCACGGCGCAGCACCGCACACCACTCCCATTTTCTTCCCCTCTCACTGCTGCTCCCTCTCCCGATTTTTTTCTTTTTGCAGGTCTCCTTTTATGGCAAGTAAATCCCGACCACCATAGCTAATGGCGCCGCTGCACCCTCTCTCTTCCCACTCCGTATTCCCTCTCCCCGATGAATCCATGTCACTGTTTTTCCGGTCACGGTTGACCAGAGAACCTCCAGAGTTGTCGCAGCCCTTCACCTCCCCTATTCTCCATCTCTCACTGCCAGCTACTTCACCTGCTCCAGTAAAGCACCACGGTGCACCACTACACAGAAGCCCCGAGTATACTGTCTCCGACGGGTTTCATGGAAGCTTCGATAAATTCAACAACAACAGAACGCCACTCGTGATCTGTTATTATTTTTTCTAAACTTGAATTACATTTTCCTTTCTTGATAGTTATTCTGCAAGATTTGTGCAATATAGATTATCGATTGCTATTTATAACCTATTGTTTCTTACTCCATATTCGAACATGGTTGGTATATCATCCTTACTTTGTTTATGTTTTTTGTGATATTGAAAGCTTGGATGCTTAGGTCTATGTTGGGACATTGCTACTGCGAGCTCTTGACTTTGTGATTTTTACCTTCCTTGTCTCATCATCATAGGCATGTGTTTGTGTACTCAGATTAGTTACAAGACCTTTGAATCAAACCAGAATTATGATCTAACTAAATTATTCTCCTTTCATTCTTAAATTTGATTTATTAAAGTCTGTATATGCTCATTATGATAACTGAGGATGCCTTATTCGGTACAATCCCTTAATTATGGGATGACCATGATACTATTTAAAGTTGAAAGTAATTTTCTTGCTTGATTGTGATTCAGGACAGTTTTGTATATAATCTCTTAGAATTAAGACGGTTTTGTACTTGATGTGGTAGATTGATATCCTTACTGTTATACAAATTACATGATAGTGTGCAATGACTTTAGCTCATTCATTTTGATAGATTTAATAATTCTAACAATCTGCCCTCCTTTTTTTTCGGAATTATATCCCGAATTGTTACTTGTCAATTAGAGTAATATTTTACTAAATATATGAAAACTATATGACAGATTCAAATAGTAATGTTGATACAACTTTACATATTTTGACTAGCTTTTGTAAGTTTGGATTATTTTGACACTTGAATGATTCAATCAGATGGTGTAATTAATAATTATTATTACTATCATTAATTGATTTGGTACGTTATTTCCTTATTTATGGTTTCATATATCAAATGGATTTGATAATGTTAATTAGGAAAAATTTCCGTGATTAATTTCTTCATATCACCAATTAAGAAGGAGATTTTTTTTTGACATGGCAGAATATTCCTTTGTTGTATACAGCTTTAGTACTCATCTATTCTTGGAAAATTATAATTTCGTCTATTGTTTCAAGGAAAGAATTTCTTTTAATTAATTTTCTACATATTGCCTCTTCCCTTAACCCCCTCATTCTTGAACTATAAAAAGATGCATCTTCTCCCCTTTTGGGGAGGGGGGACATGACTTGATTCTTTACAAACAATTTTATTTTAGCATTCGAATATTATTATTCCCTTAGAAACATAACATTCAAACACACCGGTCTTCTAGCATTATGATCTTTCTCACTTCTTTATTACTCAAGTAGATTGCTTCTTGTTCTTAATATACCTCCTAAATGGTTAGTCCATCTAACTATGTGACTTTCAATTATTTAGTAGCTTAATTATTGCTCGGTAAATAATTATTCTATGTTAGTTGTTATTTGAAGGATGTATATCCAATTTTGATTTATCCATTACCAGTCTTTTATTTCTACATAATAAATCTTTGAGCTTCATTTGATGTGAAAATATTATTTGTATATATATATATATATATATATATATATATATATATATATATATATATATATACAACATGTGTTTCTTTAGTCTTTTGAAGCAGGTATTCTTTCACATATGTTAAAGATTTCAAATAGTCGCCTGGATATGGAGTACAGAAATTCATTAGGATAGTTTATATTTAAATTTTCATAATTCCTTTTGTAATAAACATTGTATGACAGTGGAAAGGGGCATTAAAGGGAGGTTGGAATTATATGCTCTTTGCTTATGTTTTTCTTTTATTTTAATCTTTTAAACGTGTTTTTCTTTTAATTTCATAAAATCTTCTTTTGTTACATTTTATCAAAGTCATTGTCTATTTTCTCTTTTCAACTAAAAATAGATAGTGTGTTTTGTAAATTATTAACTACATATGCTAACCCTTAACATATAGTTAATGGGAAAGCAAAAGGAATTATGAGGTCTAATTTCAAATTTTAATAAAGTCGACCCTCTCCCCGGAAGTAATATCAGCCAAAGATTTTAAAATAATTATGTGTATTTATATGTAAATATTTTTATGTGTTTATATTGAAGTTTTGATCTAAGTTTTATAATTTATTATTACTAATTCTTAAATTTAAGACCGACCTCCAATTAACTTGTTGCTAAGGCTGAAGGTCACGATGCATAATGTCGTGTGACCATCCCTATAAAGCAACAAATATTTTTTTAGACTTTTTTAGCTTGTCTAATATTTTAAAAACGTTTTAAATCGTTATAAAAGTAATTTACTTATAATTTTTCTTGTCCTTCTTTTATTTTTATTTGGAGTAATTAATATCTAATATGTTGAGTTTTTTTTTAATTTCTTTTCTTGTCTGAATATCTTGTCTTTTCTAATTAATAACATCCTTATCCTTTTAATTATCTGCGTTTTTAATACATAACTTAATATTGCCTAAAGCACATAGTATCACTTAAAAATAGTTCAAAATATATAACTTACTTCTTATTTTGAACAAAATATATTTTTTTTGAGTAAATAAATTAGAATTGTTTATGACTTTTTTAAAAATATTAATTAGTGTATTAATTTAAATTATAGTGAGATATTCATTTGTCTTAAAATATATTCTATATGTCTAATTAGAAAATAACCTAGTTATTATTTTGTCACATAGTTTTGCATTTTTATTAAATGACTTAGTTTATATTTAATGCATTTACGTTGTAATAAAATATGTCGATTTAATTGTCTTGTGTAGTAAATATTTTAGGATATTATATTTTCATTTTGATAAGTTTGCATCATTTAAGTTGCTTGTTAACCATAATTTAATTTAGTTCATGCATAAATATTATTTATATTGAAATGAGTTTTTTTTTTGGATAAATTTTAGTCGTATCTTGTCGTTTAGTTTCTGCATTAATTAGTAAATAACCTAACTCATATATTTAATAAGAGTCTATTTATCCAATCACATAGTTATATCAGTTTTAATAATAATTAACCATTTTTTGATCATTTAGTTAATTTCCCACTTAGTAATGAATCCGGTCGGGAGCCACAGTTGTGGACCTTGAAAGGTGCTTAAACACCTTTCTTTTGAGGTAACTTGATGCTCTTACCCGATTTCTGGTGACGTAGGCTTTTAAATTTTTTTTTATTTAATTAGTTTAGTACGGTACCCTAACGCACCATAATTCGTTAGGTGACGACTCTCCTTTCTTTAAATAACCCTTAAGAGACGTCACGTGTTGAATCTCGCTTTCCGCAAGGAAAATGGGGCGCAACACCTTGCACAACTTGACTTTGTTTGATTTTGAGTGGTAATGTCAACTTGCAAGGATTTTTCAACAGCTGACACTAGGAAAGAGATTGAGTCCTTACCATAAAAATTTTAGTGGAAATACGGAAAGAATATCTGTGTTATAGCAATCATTGTTTCTTCATCGGGATCAAATAACAAATCCTACTTCAAAGTCCTAATTGGGTATGACTAATTATTATATGTGATATAGAAACAAGCTTTGATAAAAGGTTTATGTAATCCTCCAATAATGTTGTACGAATTAAAACCTACGTATTGTGTAATATTTCAATGTTGCATTCACCCTTTAACTCACACTGTTGAGATATTAACTTATGTAGTTTCATAGTGTCTAATCAACTAAACAAAAATTTATCAACATTTGCATATTGAAAGGTTTGACTTATTATTATTTGTTTTACCTTGTCTTCCTCCCATATAATCCTAGACTTATCATTCATATATAATGAACTTGATTAATAATGGTTGGGATATGGTTGATGTCATCTATATTGTAGATGGTAACGATGTTGCATAAGTTAGGGGTTGATGTATTGTGGGTAATGACTGAGGTATGGTTGTAAGGAGAGGTTGAACAGCTTTCATGGGGCTATCTAGTGGCTAGAATGGTCATGGTTGTTGGAAAATTATGTAGGCAAATTAGGTTTTGATGGGCTGTATATATTTTCTAGCCAGAATTTTTAAAAGTATGTCTAAGTATATTTTTATCCAAAAATGCTTTTCAAAAAATTACTTTTGGAGAAAAGATACTTTTTTAACTTCTGAAAAATTGTTTCTGCTACTCACAAGATATACTTATTTTGTCTTAAAAGCTTAATCAAACACTCCATTTTTCAAAAGTAAGTACTTTTGACCATTCAGAAGTTTAATCAAACAAGCTATAAATATATAGATATTTTGAGGTGATATAATTATAAAATGATTATGATATAACATATTCACTTAAAAAAAAGGCCATAAGTACACATACCTTTTCAAATACTTCTCTTTCTAATTTAAGTTGAGCTAAAGAGAATAATGATTACTTAAAGCGTACTTCTTAGAAAATGTTGTCTATTATTCCTTTTTTCACTTATAGAAACGAGAGTTGAACTCATATTTATTATACATTGATAATATTATTGAACTATACAACAACAACATACCCAGTATAGTCCTAAAAAAATAAGGTCTGGCGAGAGTAGAGTGTACGTAAACCTTACTCCTATCTTAAAGGTAGAAAGGTTGTTTTCAATAGACCCTCAACTAAGGATAAACAAATCAAATCAATTCAGAAAGAAAGAAGAGGATGAAATAAAGCATGTCAAACAATAACTAAAACAAGAAAAAATACAAGAAATAACAAGTAATCAAAAATCTTAAGGGCAAAAAATACACATAGTAGTACTATGACTACTAGTGCTTTTGATAACACCCAAATTACTCCTTGCAATGAAGTGAAAAGCACAGTCGTTGTTCATATATAGAACCCAACTAGGTTGAGATAATATCACAGGGAATAGGCGAGAATTAATTGTTAACTGTGAGTATTCAACTGATAGTCAATATTTCTAAGGGGGGATTGTAATAAATAAAAGAAGTTATTTAAACTATGATGTTTGGGGATTTGTTGATTGTATTTAATAACTAAGAATAAACTAGGACTGTGTTCCCCATGATTTCATAACATAGTAGGTATATTGTATTGATGAACTATATATCTCGATGAGTTTCATGAAAAAACTAACTACTAAGTTTATCTAACGTCTCTCGACCTACATATATGAATGTTACTCTAAATTCTCTCAAACTTAAGGTGTTAATATTTTTCCCTCGTAATTAGTCTTGGACTGACTATCCTCAGATAAAGCTCAAGTCAATTAGATAAGGGTTGGTAGCCTCAAATTTTCATTATTATTTTTTTTCCTAACTTCAATATCTTTAGTCAATCAAGTTGATGATACAAACATGTTTTAACATTTGCAACTACTAAAAGAAAATAAAACAAAGAGAATAACAATGCAATCATGTTCATTGTTCAAGAATCACTATTATATTTTATCTACGTTCATTATTCCATTATGGTTTTCCCAACCCCAGCTATATAGATTAGTTGCTCATACTTGTAGAAATTATAACAATATATGTATAAGAAGTCATTAAGATTACTTACAATAAGATGAGATTGTTTAAATAAATCTTGATAAGCTACGTAGAATCACAAAAACTTGATGGTTGTCTTCTAACAATAATATGAAATATGATATTCAACCCCTCTAAACTATGTGTGTATATTCAATAAAAACATCTTAGGAGGTATTTATAGTAGTGGGATTAGTTTGCATCTCTCCTTCTTTGACTAGGATTGACTTGTAAAGACCTTGGTCGGACTACCCCGCCTGTGTGACACGAGGCTCCATGTGGATGTTTTGCTTCGCGATGTGGAGCTTGGTGCAGAGCTGGGTATTTTGTTCCATCCTCTAAATTTTAAGCACGAGTGCAATGCGTAGCTCCTTGTGGAGGCTTGGCTCTGTGATGTCTACCTCTTTTTAGCTTAGAAAACAACTCTTTTTGGACCCCGAATCATCCACACTTGCTTCATATGGCCAAACGGGTCAAATTTTAGCACTTTTCATCTTGCAAACATCTAATTATGTACTTTAGCTCCATATCAAGAATATTACAAAAAATCAAGACAATACACATGACTTTTGTTCTCAAAATAGGTAAATATGGGCAAAATATAATAATTAAGTGCGTAAATACGTTCAAGATAAATGGGTAGATTAGATAAACAAAGTTCTACTACCTACTAACCTACTACCCTGATCTATGTCCTCCACAACCTCCTATCTAAGGTCATATGCTTAGTAAGCGAAGACTATGACATATCTTGTATAATCACCTTTCCCTACTTCTTCTTCATCCTACCTCTACCTCTCCCGAAACCATCCATCTACATCCTCTCACACTTTCGCATTGGGGCATCCGGACATATATTCATATGTCCGACCATCTCAACCTCACTTCCATCATCTTATCCCCCACCGAAGCAACTCCTACCATATCCCTAATATCCTCATTTCTAATCTATCTCTCTAATTGGTATGCCCACACATCTATCACAACATCCTCATTTTTGCAATTTTTATCTTTTGAACATGAGGGTTCTTGACCAGCCAACAGCCAACACTCCTCCCCCCATACTACATAATTGGTTTAAACAATACTCTGTAGAACTTGACTTTAAATTTTGGTGGCACCTTCTTATCACACAAGAGTAACATCCTCACCATTCTCCCCATTTTCATGAACAATAGAGCCAAGATACTTGAAACTCCGCTTCTTTTGAGTAGCCTGTGTATCAATCATCACTTCTATATCAACCTCACGCATCACACACTGAACTTGCACTCTAAGTAGTCTTAGTCTGATTCAATTTGAACCTTTTAGATTTCAAAGTCTGCCTTCAGACTTCCAGCTTAGCATTAACCCCATCTTAAGTCACAACAATCAAAACTATATCAACTGCAAATAATATACATCATGGTACCTCATCCTGAATTCGTCGTCTCAATGTATCCAACACTAAGGCGAATAAAAATAGGCTCAAGGCTAATCCCCAATGCAGCCCATTTAAAATCGAGAGGTGCTCCGAGTCTCCTCCCACTATCCTCACCCAATCTTGGATCCTTCATATATATCCTTGATCGCCCTAGTGTATACCACTGATACACCTCTAACCTCCAAGTATCTCTATAGAACCTCTCTTGAAACTTTTTTGTAACCCTTTTCTAGGTTGATAAACACTAAGTGTAAGTTCTTCTTCCTCTCCCTATACTTCTCCACCAGTCCCCTCACAAGATGAATAGCTGCTGTAGTCGAGTACCCCGGCATGAATTTGAATTGGTTCTCATATATAGCTATGTCCCTTCTCACCCTCAACTCTACATCCTTTTTCCAAACCTCCATAGTGTGGCTTAGGGGCTTGACATCTCTATAGTTGCAGCAATTTTGGATGTCACCTTGGTTCTTGTACAATGATATCATCGTACTCCATCTCCAAGCTTCGATAATCCTCACCATCTCAAAAATGGTATTAAACAACTTAGTCAGCTAATCCAAACCTACCCTGCCTGTGTTCTTCTAAAATTTTACTGGATCTCATCTAGCCTGATTGCTCTACCTCTTTGCATCTTACGAACAATACCCTGGACCTCCTCAAGCCCTATACACCTAACATACCCACAATCGCGATGCCTCTATGAGAGTTTCGAGTCCCAAATCTCAATGACATGGTCCTCTTCTTCATTCAAGAGTTTATGGAAGTAGGATAGTCATCTCTGTCTAATGAGTGCCTTCTCCACCAGCACTTTATTGTCCTCATCGTTCATGCACTTCACTTGGTCTAGGTCACGGTCCCTCTTCTCTTTTGCCTTCTTTAACCTGTATAACTTCTTATCCCCATCTTTGTCCTCTAACTTTACATACAAATGCTCAAAAGTTGTCGTTTTTGTCATCGTAATCACTAACTTTGTCTCCTTTCTCACCACCTTATACCTTTTTCTATTCATCCTCTGTTCTTCCTAGTCCTTACTTTCCACCAACTTTGTGAATTCCACTTTCGTCCTCTACCTTCCCTTGGACTTCTCTATTCCACCACCAGTACCCTCGATGCCCACTAAAATGGCCTCTCAAGACCCCCAACACCTCCCTAGTTGCCTCCCTAATGCCACTAGAAGTCCTATCCCACATACTATCTACATCCTTACTACTCTACCAAGCCCCCAAAGTCAACAACTTCTCTCCCATATCCATGGCCCTGACCATAGTCAGGCTACCGCATTTGATCCTAGGTTGGTCATCCACCTCCATCTTTTTCTTCTTCCTCTTGATCTCCAAATCCATAACTAAAAGCTTATACTGGGTTATAAGATTCTTACTCGAGATAACCTTATAGTATCTACAAAGACGTTTATCATCTCTTCTAAGGGGCATATAATCTATCTAAGTCTTAGTCACTGAACTACAATAGGGTACGAAGTGCTCCTCATTCTTTGGGAACCTCGAATTGGCTATCACCAACCTAAAAACCCTTGAGATTCCTTCATTCTTGCACCCAAAACCAAAATCATATCCTCCATGCACATCGTCATAGCCACTCGATGTACACCCGATATGTCCATAAAGTCTCCGCCTAAGAAAAGTTTATCTGTGTGTGGAATACCTCTCAACACCTTATCCAAAACCTCCCAAAAGCATATTTTGACCTCCTCATCTAAACCCGTTTGTGGAGCATATGCACTAATAATGTTCAGAGTAGATCCTCCAATGACTAGCTTAATTAGTATAACCCTATTGTTAATCATCCTAACCTCCACCATTTGTGCCCTTAGCTCTCTATCTTCAAGGATTACTACTCCATTCCTATCCCTAGAACCTCGTGAATACCACAACTTATACCCATCCATATCCCGTGCCTTTGTTCCTACTCATCTGGTTTCCTAGACACAAACTATATTAATGCTCCTCTTTGAGAGAACCTTCACTAGCTATATGAACTTCCTTGTTAGAATTCCTATATTCAAGGACCTTACTCTCAACATAGAAGCTCCCTTGACCCATGAATCACCCCTACTTTGCACCCCTATCCCCTCTCGAGAGCATGGTCCTAGTAACAATATGGAAAAAATTTACAAAAGTTAAACGAAACACAAAATAGTATATCTAATATCTCTAATAGGACTAAAACCTAGAGGAACAATTTTAAACAAACTCCAGCAGCAAGAAATTAGCAAGACTAACTAATAAGAAAAAGAAAGAAAAGGAAAAGCAAGCAAATTCTACCATAGAAGCACAACAAGAATGATTGAACCTGGAATCTGATGTGTTGGTGTCTCCACGCTCCACTACCACTATCTACTGGTTGTCCGCACCTAGGGTTGCCACCGATGGTGGATGACGTCGGCACTAACTAACTACTAAGTTGAAAAAACGAGAAATAGATAAAGGAGGAGTGGTGCATAAAAGAGCAAAATAGAGTTGAGAAACGAGAGAGACGAGAAGACACAATACCTGAAACTCCTGGTTGGGCTTGACGGAGTTTTATTGCTGCCTAGGGTTCCACAACGCCGGAAGTAGAAGATAGAGAAAGGATGGGGTTAGAGAAACAAGAGAAAGAGAGAGAGAAAGAAAGAAAGAAAGAAAGAAAGAAAGAAGAGTACCAGTTGCTAGGTCTGGGTGTTTGTTGGCGATGAGAGAATTGTGAAGGGGAGGGGGTTGGGTAAATATCCATCGGCTACTAAAAGAGAAAGGAAACCTAAGAACTCAAATTGCAACCTCAAAAGAGAGAAAGTCCTTTATATGTATAATTTCACTAGAAAATAAATAGTTTAGTCTATAGAATAAGAGATAACAATCTTAGAATTAATATAAGATTATTTTATTTTATCTTTGGTTGAAGTTTTTACTTTGAATTTAAAAATGTCATGATTATTTATATCATAATTATTTATCATTTAAAGATAATTGTCCTGAAATTATTAATCCCTAATAAAATACCAAAAATAACGAAGATGTCTTTCTTCAAAAGCTCTTCTCCCAAATACTTTAGAAAGTCAAGGTTAAAATTGATAACAAAAGTAAATTTTAATTTATGTAGTGTAAAATTATATACATATTTTATGTTATATATAAGTTTTACTCCAATAAATTAAATATCTACCAATAAAAATATATTTATTGAATAATCATCTTCATATATTGATATCGGTATAATTTATTCCCGATCAAATAATGTACAAATAATTTTTTAGATATTACATTTAAGATTGGGTCTTGGAACATAGGAACTTTGGCGGAAAAGTCTATATAGTTAGTGAAAATCCTCAAGAAGAGGAAGATTAATATAGTTTGTTTTCAGGATATCAAATAGGCAAGAACTAAGGTTAGAGAGGTCATTAGATTTAAATTGTGGTACTCTGGAGGCTCGAGGAATAAGGATTTGGTAGGCATTTTAGTATGTAGGGAACTCAGGAAGCTAGTGGTAGGGGTTAGGAGGTTGAATGACAAGTTGATGGAGATTAAGCTAGTGATAGAAGGACTTACCTTGAACATAGTTAGTGCATACACACTACAAGCTGGCTTGGATGAGAAGGTTAAAAAACTATTTTGGGAGGATTTGGATGAAGTTGTGAGGGGTACTCTATATACCAAGAAGCTATTCAAAGGAGAAGATTTTAATGTCCACATTAGAACTATTTCAAAGGGTTATGTTGATGCGTACGATGGCTTTGGTTTTGGGGATATAAATGGAGGAGTTTTGGTGTTGGATTTGATGAAAGTTTTTTATTTTGTGATAACTAATTCAAGTTTCTCAAAGAAGGAAGATCACTTAGTGCATTTTCATAGTGCGGTGGCTAAGACTCAGATAGATTACTTACTCCTTAGGAAGTGTCAGAGAAGTCTATATAGGGATTACAAGGTTATCTTTATAATGTATCTTATAACTCAACATAAGCTCTTGGAAGTGAATTTAGAAAATAACATGAAGAGGAAGAAGAGAATTTTGTATAATCTATCGAGGATCAAATTGGGTGGATTGACTATTACCGGAGCTCAGAGATGGGAGAAAAATTATATGGCAATAGGGGCTCGGGGGAGTAATAGGGATGCAAGTATTATGTGGTAGAGGATAGCTAATTCTATTAGAAAAGTAGCTAGAGAGGTGTTGGGGGTCTCGAGGGGTAATGTTGGAGGACACCAAGGGGGTTGATGGTGGAGTGGAGCAGTCCAAGGGAAAGTGAAAGTTAAGAATGTTACTTACATAGAGTTAGTAAAGAGGAAAGGAGAAAAAGTAGGGAGAGGTTAAAGGAAAGAAAGAAGGAATGAAGTTAGCAATCACAATGGTTAAAATAGCAGCGTTTGAATGACTACAAAGAACTACAAGAAAAAGTTGAGGATAAAAATTTATATAGGCTCGCTTACGTGAGAAAGAGGTGGTCAAGATCCTGGACTAGGTGAAATGAATCAAAGATAGGGAAGACAAAGTACCAGTGAAAAAGGCACATATTACAAGAAGATGACAAATATACTTTCATAAAATCTTGAATAAAGAAAGAGAAGGAATATTGTGTTGGAAAAATTTAGAGCACTCTGAGAGTTGTCGAGATTTTGAATATTGTAGGGGCGTAAAGTTTGAGGAGGTTATTTGTAAGATGAGAAAGGGGAGGGCAACCAGGATAGACAAGATTCTGATGAAATTTTAAATGAGTGTAGGTAAAACAGATATGAAGTGGTGAACTGAATTGTTTAACATCTTTTTTAAGACATCGAAAATACTTAAAGAATAGAGGTGGAGTACAATGATTTCATTGTACAAGAATGAAGGTAATATTAAAAATTATAACAACTATAGACATATCAAGATGTTGAGCCACATTATGAAAGTATGGGAGAGGAGGTGGAGATGAGGGGAGTAAGGAGAGGTGTGTCTATTATTGAGAGACAATTTGAATTTATGTTGGAGTGTTTGACTATAAAAACCATTCATCTAGTTAGGAGATTGATTTAGTAGTATAGGGAGAGGAAGAGTAGTATCGCCCAAATCCATCTCCAACTAAGAGTGTGTGCATGGTCAATTTCAATATAATTACCCAACAAAGAGTTGAAATTATATCCACAAGGACTTAGTATGGGTCCGAGATACAAATTAAAGCAAATATGATTGAATACTTTAAGAACTACTCAAGTTAATTGGTAAAGAGAGAATTAGACTAAAATGCTAAATCTTGCAAAGGGTTAAAATCAATAGGAGAAAACACTAGGGATTTGTTCCTGCATAGGATTAATCTCCCTAAATCACTTAATTAGGTTCATCAATAGTGGGCTCTTTGTAAATACGCAAACAATGACTTAACCAATCACTTGATGTCTTTTAACAACCAAACAATATTTATCTCAATCAACTTTCAAATTGATGAGAATTCAAATAAAAACAATTGTGATTTGTCAATTAGATTCATCAAATCTCTAAGTGAATCTATTAAGGAAGAGTTATGACTTGAGTTATTATTGATTGATTCTACCCAAACCCTAATTTTCTCTTTCAAGCACAATTGGAGCAATTTGGCATAAATCAGTGTTTACAACCACCAATTACAACTTACGAATCAAAGATCAATCAAATATTAAAAGCCCATTACCAATTCATTCTAATTGAGATCAATAAAGTTTACAATTCTAGATAAGAATTTAGATGCTCATGGTAGAAAAGAGAAAAAAGCATAAAATTAAGCATGATAAACATTAAATCAATTGAAGAGAAAGAAATATAAAGTATGAAATAGATCTTCAAATTATCTTCAAAATACAATTGGTACTCTCTAACTAGTCTATTCTCTACTATAATGTTCTCCTCTTTCAGAAAAATGACTAAAAAGACTATCTATACTGAGAACAAAACTCTAAGTCTAATTTAATTTTGGTATACCAAGTTCACAGTTACAGACCATATCTTGAATTTACAATCTATACTTTGCACCACATTTGGATCTTCAACTTGTTCTGTCTGTTTTCGTACATCAAATACCGTATATTGTATTTACAGTCAGTGTTTGCCCTGCGTGGATTGCTTCTCCAGGTTGATAACTTTCTGAGCCTATCATATGCGATGTCGTTTATGATTTGCAAATTAAATCTATGGACCATATCTGGCTTCGTACTTTTCTTCTAGAGTTTTGCAACTCATTGAATTGAACCATGACTGGATTAACGAGCCGTATTTTGAATGTATGGTCTCTCTATTTCCTCTTTTTGGTAAAAGTTCTGTGAGTAGTGCTTCTTTGCTCAAACTCATGGAATTCTTGAAACTTAGCAAAACAGCATTAGAATTGACTTAAATTAGTACTTAAAGGGATGCATAACTCCATAAAAAGTAGTACACATATGTCACAAAACCCCAATACATCAAAGAGAGGTTCGCATATGGTGTTCATTAACCTTGAAAATATATACAACGAAATCCTTATAGGGGTTCTATGGAGATGTTTGGAGGTTAGAGGTGTACATGTTGCTTACATTAGGAAAATTAAGAACATGTATGATGGAGACAATACCCGAGTGAGGACAGTAGGAGGCTTTTCAATCGTGATGAGGTTGTACTAAGGTTCAACTCTTAGCCCGTTCTTATTTACCTTGGTGATGGATGAAATGATGCTATATATCCAATGATAAGTGTCATGGTGTATGCTATTTAAATATGATATAGTATGGATTAACGAGACTCAGAACGAAATTAATGATGGGGCTGGAGATTTGTAGACAAACTTGGAGTCTAAGAGGTTCAGGTTGAGCAGGATCAAGACAGAGTATTTGGAATGCAAGTTCAGTGACGTAACTCATGAGGAAGATGTAGAAATAAGGATTGATATACAAATCATCTCCAAGAAAGAAAGTTTCAAGTATCTTGAGTCAATAATCCAAGAAAATGGAGAGATTGACAATAATGTAACACACTATATTGGAGCGGGGTGGATGAAGTGGAGACTCGCATCCAGTGTATTGTCTGATAAGAATGTGCCATCAATACTTAAAAGTATGTTTTATAGTGGCTGTCAAACCAACTATATTGTAGGGGGGGAGTGTTATCTTGTCAAGAACTCGCACGTCTATAAGATATGAGTTGAGAAAATAAGGATGTTGAGATGGATGTATGAGCATACTATGAGGGATAGGATTAAGAACAAAGATATTAGGAACAAAGTGGGAGTATCTGTTGTGGTGGACAAGATGAGAGGCAAGACTGAGATGGTTCAGACATGTAATAGGAGATGAACAGATGCCCTAGTGAAGAGGTGCGAAAGGTTGGCTATGGCAAGTATGAAGAGAGGTAAAAGTAGGTCAAAGGAGTATTGGGGAGAGGTGATTAGATAGGACATGATACACTTACGGCTTACTAAGACAATAAACCTAGATAGGAAGATATGGAGGTCGAGGATTAGTATAGAAGGTTAGTAGGTAGTAGAGCGTTGTTTAATCTCCCTTATTAGTGTTGTTAGTATTATGCACATATTATCTTGTTTTTTGATTCTATTATTACCTATTGTTTCCTTTGCTTCGATTATCGTATTATATGTTATTGTTATTATTTCTCTTCTCCATTATATTTAATATGACTGCTTCATTATTGTATTTTTATTTTTATATTTATTTTATTATAGTTTACTTGAGTCGAGGGTATATCAAAAATAGTTTTTTATTTTTACAAGATAGAAATAAGACTGTGTGTACACCACTTTCCCCAAACCTCACCTATGAAATTACATTTAATATTATTGTTAATTGTTACATCCAAGATTGTTGATTTACACTGCATTCACAATCAATCTTTGACTAGGGGTGGCAATGGGATGGGTGCGGTGCAAACTCACATAAACCCGCAAAGATTTTAACTCACACCGTCCCGCACTACATAGCATAATTTGATATTTTCAATTCGTCCTATATAAACCTACCTTACATAAACCCACACCTCATAATTTGCTAACTTTTAGTTTTTAAAAAAGAACTTTTTTGATATTTTAAAAAAGAACCCAAACTGAGTTGGCAGATGAATTCATTTTTCTTACAGAGGAACCAAATTAAAGTTTATTTGAATTGTGCTTTTGGGAAAATTATTGGAATTGTTTATTTGAGGGCATTTGATGACTTGTTGGCAATCTATATATTTATATAAAGGAGAGACTTTAACCCTATCACGACCCGAACGTACACCCGGATCGTAGACACGGGACAAGGGACCCCGAGAGACCGCAAGTCAACCCATGACACATGCACTCACTCATCTCATTTAAATAAATGGAATATTAAGCATAAAACGTCGCGGAAATGTAACCATGACATAACATCAGGAAATACCAAACATTTACATAAGCTGAATACTACTCATTTGTCCGGAAGCCTCTAATACGTAAGATGGATTGATGGGACAACATTCCCAACTAACCCAAGCAATATTGAAATATAATCAACGGGAAAGTTTATCAAACGGCCCTCAAAACGTGAGGACTCACCAACAAGCTGATATCGTAGGTTGGGACGGACTAAGGATGAGGATGAGCCTGAGATCCGGACCTTGTATCATAAAATGATACATCATAGAAAGTATGAGGTCAGTACGTGAAATATACTGAGTATGCAAGGTAAGTAAAACGGACAATTTAAAAGTAAAGTAAACTCATAAATAGACATAGGAGAAGGACATCATGCTTACATCAAAATGTTCGTAGTAAAACATAAGGCTCAAGACTTTCAAATCATTCATAATCATTCATTATCATAGTCGTAAATAAATTTATCATAATATAACTTGAGTCAATAACATAAACATAACAATGCGTAAAACATGCGGAATATTGGGAGGACTCGTCATAATCGACACCATCATGGTAGAGCCTTTCATGATGCCCCACTATCTCGCTCAAGTGGGCAGAGCCGACCCTGGCTTGCAAGGCGAGGGTCGTGCATAAGGCGTGATATCACATTTGATGGGATCATTATTAATACATCATATCATTAGAAACTCACGGTGGCACGTGGTTATGAGACACCGGGATAGTCCTTTGAACGCCGGGCTGCTTGGTGCGAGACACGGCTCCCAAAAACATGCATATAGGCTCATACATAAATCATTAACATCATGCATTAAGATTCATTGACTAAAATATAACATTTATCATTATTGATCCCCTTTAAACCATGCTTAGCCAAGAATCAAGGCCCTTTTCATTGGCCAATATCATAAATCGATAAATCATGTAATTTACTTTATAAATCATAAATCATTCTTCTACATGTGGGCATTGCCCAATACTTCATCATATTCAATTCTTTCAAAACATGCTCATGAACATGGGTAACTTGAAAATCATATTTTTCTATCATCAATAAACTCAAATTATAGAGTAGTCATCATAAATCATAACTCCCATGAACTTTCATCAAATGGGAATTTTAGATTTAAAAGCTTGAAACATGAATTGAAGAAAATAATAATAAAACCTGCCATCATTCATAATTCAATAATTAAAACTCAATTAAATTATACCCATAAAGAGAAACCACATTGTCATGCTTTGGGTAAATTTCCATGGAATTTGAGTAGGAGAATTCGTTAATTAACTTGAAATTTGGGCATGGGTGGGGAAGAATTTCACCCATTTTAAAACCCTACATATCTGGGAATAGATGGACTTAAAGTTCCTTGAGCACCCACAAAGAAATTGATGAAAATATGGGGAAGAAGACCTTGAATCTCCCAAAAACCTCTCTAAAATCCTTGCATGAGAATGGGCATGTATAAAGGGCTTAACCCATCTTATCTAACTCAGAAACATATCCAAAATGACGTAATTTAGGCCTTAGGGACTTAACAAATTATGAAAACACCCTTATTAAAATGCAGAAATTTCTAGTCGCCAGTCCTCACGAGGGACCTAACGGGTCATTGCCACAGGGCACGACTCATGGCCTTGATCCGTTAAGTCTCTTGACACCCAATTTTGACCTCCCTATGCCCGTCGTACACTACTTATATATGCATATTTTAGTTATCTTTTTACGCAAATGTTTGACTTGCATTCATAATTTTTAAATAATTGACTATCACAACTCTTGCATAATTACTTTAGATTACATAATTATTTCAAATTATTTATTTTAATTAATTTTTTTGATATCACGTAATTATGCCTTATATAGTACATTTCGTGATAATATACGTACCTTTAATAAAGCAAGATTTTATTTGAAAAAATATATTTTTACTCAACTTCTACAAATTATTTACATGATTATAATTACATAATTTTACAAAGATTTATAAACTATTTATATAATATTACTTGAGTTTACCTAAATTTATAAATTATTTATATTGATAATAAAGTCTATATGATTTTTGATAAATTAATCATATTTCTTATTCATTGAATTATTTACAAAACATAATTTTTTTTTATTAATTATATAGTAGCTATTTTCAAAATATTTAATTTTATAATTTATTCATATCGACAATATTGTTTATATAATTTTTCCTTAATTTAAACTATTGTGTTACCTATTTGTTAAATTATTTACAAGTATAGTAGTTTGTTAATTATATAGCAGCTATTCTTAGAATTCCTTCCAAATTATTTAATATTTAGCCGTTTTCTGTCTTAATTTATGTCAATTCTAGCCACTTTTGTCAAAGTTGGCCATATTTTAAAGCCTAATTCAATTCGATTTAATTCCTACCCATAACCCAACCTGGTCGACCCATGTACAACCCACTACCCGGCCCATCTTTATAACTTTCGATCTCAGTCGTTCCTCTTATCTAATCCTACGGATGGGATTAAATCCTAATCTACTTCCTTATTTACCACACTTACCCCAAAAAAACCTAAACAGACTTTCCCTTTCTCCCTCATAGTAGCCTCCTCCTCCTCTCTTCTTCCTTACATCTGTCCGGCAACCACTGTCGTTGCTCCAATGAACCACCAGTCCCTCTCTTCTTTCCCCTCACCTTCTTCTCCTCTCCACCGGCCAGACCATCGTCACCTCGCCGGAACACCGCCGACCTCCCTCTGCTCTTCTCTTCTTTCTCTTCCTCTCTCCTTTTCGGTGAAACCACCACAAGCTGACTGCCACCGCACCCTCTCCTTTTCCTCTCTCCCTCGCACCAACCTACCACCACCCGAAATGCACCACAACCACCACACAAAATCAAAAGCCACCAGCAGTAGCCGTAGACCCTCCGTGTCCCTCTCTTCATGTTCCGACGAGAACCCCCGACCATCACCGGAAAACACCCAAACCCCCGCACTCTCCTTTCTCCTCTCGTCCGCCGCCACCAAACCCACCAACAACCAGAACCTCATATCCTCCATAACTTCCGGCAAACTCAACAAAAAGAAACAACTGTGAAGCCATCTACTCTGACCAAACTCCAACCAGACGCACCACCGAAAACCCACACCGGAAAACACCCAGATCTCTCCATCTCAGCCCTCAACTATCATCTCCGGCAAGAAACCACCCGATCTCCCTATGTTTTTCTCTCTCTTCTCTGACCAACTCTCACCACTGCTCGTCTCCCATCACTATTCCTCCTCCTCATCACCTTACAAGCTTGTTCACCGGACAGATCTTCATAGATCTGTCCGTAATATTGATTATTTTGAGGGTTTCATTTAATTTTTCTCATTTGTTCTTACCTATGCCTATTTAGATCTAAGTGACAATTATATTTTTTGGTAACTATTGTTTATGTTTGCCTTTAGAACATCACGCCTAAATTCCTAAATGTTTATACGATTTTCTTTGATTCTGCCATGCCCTGATCTGGCCTAATTTTCTTGGGAAATTATCATTTAGTTATGTCTAAGTATGTATGCATATCACCGTTCTTGTTGACTATTATGAAAGTATTTTGTTATTTTGGTTAGATGTTTTCAATATGCACATGTGTGTGTATATATGTAACATTATTTACTGTTTTCTTGCCCTCTATATAAAATTCTAATATTGTTATACTGTGTGAACTCTCCCCTCTAGAAATGGATTCGTGACATATTCATAAACATATAGCTATTATTTTTGTCTCTGCTTCATTTGTTTTTGCTCTTGTTAAAATGAGTAGAGTTAAATACTTCTACAAGTCGTCATGGATGATTGGTTTGTGGTTAATGGTGCTTGTTAAAATCCCGTAATTAATTGATAATATCCTTATTCAGTAATTTTCTCCCCATGTCAATCTTCTTTGTAGGTAAATATGTTAAATATGGTATTTTCAGGATTCATTTACGGAATGTCAATAATTTATTAATCACTAAGTCCTGGTAAAAACCCTTATTTAGGTTGTTCCCTTCCTAATTTAACAATATTTTTAGGTATGATTCGTTTTTGCCGTAAATATTTCATACAGTTGTGTTGTGTATATTTAATTTAATTAATTATCTATTTGTATTTTATTATATATTAAATGATAGTTTTACTTTTGATTTGTACTATTTTAAGGTAGGCAGGTTCTTGATTGATTCTTTACTTATATTGAGTAGTGATAACTATGGTAAAAAAGGGATCTTCCGAAAAATTTATTTGATTCTCTCTATTAAGAGAAATATTCTCCCAACTAATTTTATGGGTGATTTTATTCTCTCTTCTCTAAATTGACTGACTGGTTCTGCTATAAAAGCATCCTTCTCTTTTCTTTTAGGGACATTCGAACACTATGATAGAATTGCAATAGATTTATTTCAAAAAAAATATTATTTAGTTTCTTCTAAGTTCCGCTCTTCTATCCTACTTCAACACGAGCACTGCTCGGGACCCACGAGGTCCTTATAATCTTGACGTGTTGAAAATTGGGTCTCAATTTGTTGGCCAAACCTTTCAGAAATTGTTGGTTGTTGCTCTATTCCTTATCTGATTAACCGGTTAGTTATTTCTCCTTACTATTTTCACATAATAAGATATGTAAGCTCATAGTTGCATCACGTTAGAATAAACTCTTTCAAAATTTTGAGTATTCTTGGGTTTCATAATACGTGCTTGAATCTTTACAATTCAAAATTGCTTGCATGAGTATCTTTGTGAAAATCAAATAATTTGCAATTTATGGATTTCGAATATATGTTTGTATGCGTGCATTTGTCATATTGTTTGTCAAATAGGTCATTCCTTTGGGATAAAGAGTCTCCCCGGGCAGGATTGACTACATATTTATTTTATAATTTAATTTCTGTTTTGTATTTAATTCATTATATTCTTCAATCTTGTAAGAGTTGTAAAACGCTAATATGTAGTGAAAAGGGGTTTATGAGGGGGGCATGGATTTTATCTTTCTTTATTATTTTCCTAATTTCAATCTCTCCTAGAAAACACGCCTTTAGGAATAATATAGAAATCATGTCTATAAGAATCTAATTTGATATGAACATTAGAAATCATGCCTACAAGAATCTAATTTGATATGAACATATAGAAATCATGCCTATAGGGTCTTAAATAATTTGATTTAAAGTATTCGTTATGTTTAAATTCTAGTAACCTTTCCTGTAAGAATGGCATAAACGTGATTATTTTAGTTAATAATTGTGCCTATAGAAATCTAATTTATTCAATAATATATGTAAAGTTAGTAATCATGCCCATAGGATTAACATGAATATGATTATTTCACTAGAAATTATGCATATAGGAATTAAATAATATGTGCAAACTCCTTTGTTGCTCAACCTAGAAATCGTGCATGTATAATAGGTTTCGCATATTAATATCTTATAAAATATGCCTATAGATAATTGTCCACGTTGAAATATGTTTTACTTGAAAAATTCTGCAAATGAATTAAAATCTGTTAGACAGTGTCTGATGTTTGACAATCTGATTTGCCCATTTGATTCTATAGTAGCATTCTGCAAAGTTGTTTTCGTTTCTTCACGAACGTGACTAAGAATTAAAAGTCCATAAAACTGGTAATAGTAGTGGTATATTTATAAAATGCAAATGAATTTGTTAAAAACATGCTCGTAATTATTTTTTCT
This sequence comes from Datura wrightii, assembly GCA_035772735.1. NCBI lineage: Eukaryota > Viridiplantae > Streptophyta > Magnoliopsida > Solanales > Solanaceae > Datura > Datura wrightii. The sequence continues at coordinate 24,908,050 of JASDFA010000027.1, read as the reverse complement.
ATTTATGGTATTTGAAAAAGAAAAATAATGTAATAAGTAAATTTTTGCTCTGTTTATATGTTTACAAGGTTTATTTCATTAACTATTAACCTAGAAATCATGCCTATAGGAGCATATCCTAACTTGTTTAAATCATACTTTTTGTTTAACTGCTACATTATGTTCTGCCTATTTCAAATTGGTATTCCTCTTATATTAAAATTTGTCCTCATTAATCTTTCCATATGTTAAAGAAATTCCCTAAGTAAATCGCATTACATGTTGCATATATAAAGTTTGACATCTTTTGCATTAGAGATCATGTTTTATAGGATTTATTTAGAAATCATGCCCTTAGGTTTAACACAGAGGCTCACTGAAATGGTTACATGCTAGTTGTTTTTATTTATTATTATTTGTATTATGTTTAATCATCCTTTAAAAAACCTAAGATTTTTAGATCCAAACCCAAACTAGTTGTCCAATGCCTCTTGGACCTTAGGCTCGGGACGGGTAGGCAAATGTTAGGCCGTTAGTTTTTCTTCACCTAGAGCATTTTAAGATAATAACTAATAAACTAGGTGGGTAGACGGGATATAATAGTTTGTGCCCGCTGAATAATACGAGCAATCTAAATGATTGCGAAGTATTATTTAAGTTGCACGGGGTGATCCCATTAGGTTAAAATAACCCCTCTTTTAATCGTAGAACTACGTCTGGCCTGATTCCCTTAAGGGTTACGTAGGCGCCCCTATGAGGTTCGACCCTTAGTTTTAAAATTCTTTTGTTTGTTCGTTAAATTTTTATATTTATTTTGTCAATATCTATTATTCTTGTATTTGTAACATGTTGTATTTTTGGTCAACCTTCTTAATTGAATCATCAATTGTTGTAACCTTTTTTAGAAAAAATAATAATCATAGTCTTGAAATGCATTTTGTCCAAATTTCTTTCTTCTCGCTTGTCTACAAATTTTATTTATTTATTTATTCTTATCAATCTAGTTTAAGTGCAAATAATATAGGTAAAAATCAATTATCTTTGATCACTAGTAATTCCCCACATATTAATGGATCCGGTCGGAAATCATATTTGTGGACCTTGAACGGTGCCTAACACCTTCCTTTCGAGGTAATTTAAGTCCTTGCCCGACTCTAGTAACTTAGGTAAGTAAGCAGACTTTTAGCTTAGAATGGTTCCCTAACGCACCTCAAATAGTTAGGTGGCGACTCTTCTTTCACTACAAACCCTTTAGAGCCGTCACATGTTGTATCCCGCTTTTCGCGAGAAAAATGGGGCGCGACAGAGTCCACTGCCCAAACCTCCAAGGGAACCCCACGGGTGACTTCACGAGACGTGAGGTCAGACTACGACTCGTGGTCACCTTCCATGGCCTACACTGCCCATCCCAACTTGCCAAACCTCCAGGGTTGACCACGGGTGACCTCACGAGTCATGAGGTCTGACCACGACTCGTGGTCAATCCCGTGGCCTCCTCACTCAAGCCTTGCCACACCATACTGACCACGAGTCACCTCACAACTCGTGGTCACTCCTCACGACTCACCTCACGGGTCGTTCTGTGACCTAGTGCGAATTTTCAGTTTTTCTCTATTTTCACTTCTGAGTCTGATCCTTGGGTTCTCGGGTATAACAATATCTCCCCCTTGGGAACATTCATCCTCGAATGTTTGAAACATGCAGAAAACTCAAAAACAAGCTATCACCATATACGATTACCAATTAAATCAAAAACTGACGGAATGACTACTCCGAAAGGAACTACATAGCTAAACTAAATTTAGACATCACATACATTTATCATATCACAAAACAAACTTGTACACATGAACTGAACGGGAAAAGCTGATTAAAGATTTAGGGCAAAACTGGTACCTCAAACTGAAACTGAGCTGGTAGGGAACAAATGAGGGTATTTAGCTATCATATCTGCTTTGGCTTCCCACGTAGCCCCCTCAACATGCTAATTTCTCCATAATACTTTAACTGAAGCTACTTCTTTGTTCCTCAGCCTCCGAACCTAATGATCCAAGATTTCAACGGGAATTTCTTCATAACTGAGGTTTTCCTTCACTCCAATGTTGTCTACCAGAACTACCAAGGCTGGATCACCCAAGCACTTCTTCAAAAGTGACACATGAAAGACGGGATGAACCAAAGATAGCTCCGAGGGCAAGTCCAACTCATACGCCACCTTACCAACTCTTCTCACTAACCGGTAGGGGCCAACATAGCAGGGACTGAGTTTACCTTTCTTTTGAACCGCATGACTCCCTTCATGGGAGATACCTTTAGAAATACCCAGTCATCCACATCAAACTCCAAATCTCTTCTCCTCGCATGAGCATACCATTTTTTACGACTCTGAGCTGTTTTCAATCGGTCCCTTATCAACTGAACCTTCACCATCGCCTCATGAACTGAATCTGGTCCTATCATAGCTACCTCACCAACCTCGAACCATCCGATGAGAGATTTATACCTCCGCTTGTAAAGAGCCTCGAACGGTGTCATCTGATACTGTTGTGGTAACTATTATTATAAGCAAACTCGATCAAGGGCAAATGATCATCCCAACTACCTTTAAAATCCATAACACATACCCTTAACATATCCTCAAGGGTCTGAATGGTTCATTCTACATGGCCGTCTATTTAGGGATGGAAGGCTGTACTGAGCTTAACCTGCGTCCCAAGCCTTTTTTGAAAAGAATGCCAGAATTGAGAGGTAAAATGAGTACCTCGATCTGAGATAATAGACAAGGGCACTCCATGAAGTCGAACAAACTCCCGAATATACAACTTAGCGTAATCATCCGTTGAATTCGTGGTCTTGATCGGTAGGAAGTGTGTCGCCTTAGTTAGTCTGTCCACCACCACCCAAATGGAGTCATAGTGTTGGCGAGTATGAGGTAGGCCTTAACAAAATCCTTATTAATCTCTTCCCACTTCCAAGTAGGGATGCTGATATCTTGAAGTACGCCTCCCGGCCTTTGATGTTCGACTTTCACTTGCTGGCAGTTTGGACATTTTGCTATGAACTCTGCAATATCTTCTTCATACCATCCCACCAATAGATTTCTCGTAAATCCTGATACATCTTCGTGGATCCTGGATGGATAGAATATTAGGTACCATGTGCCTCATGCAATATTCGAACTCTCAAATTCTCGATGTTCGAAACACAGAGTCGACTCTGGTATCGTAAAACACCATCTCCCCCTTTGGGAGAAGAACTCCGCCTTCTGACTCCGCACCGCCTCCTTCAGTTTCCTCAATATTGGATCCTCATATTGCTTGGTTTTAACATCAACCACCAAGGATGATTCTAACCCGTTATGTACAACAACACCGCCATCGGTTGAATCGATCAATCTAACTCCCAGCCTTGCTAGTCGGTGGACATCCTTCACTAATTCCTTCTTTCCCTCATCCACGTGGGACACACTTTCCATGGAGAGTCTACTAAGCACATCCGCAACCACATTAGCCTTGCCCGGGTGGTAAAGGATACTCATGTCATAGTCCTTAAGCAATTCCAACCACCTCCTTTGCCGAAGATTTAGGTCCTTCTGTGTGAACATATATTGCAAGCTCTTGTGATCTGTAAATACATCCACGTGGACCCCATACAAGTAATGCCGCCATATCTTCAATGTAAACACCATTGCGACCAACTCGAGACATGGGTCGGGTAATTCTTTTCATGGACCTTCAGTTGTCTCAAGGCATATGCTATTACCTTCCCACGCTGCATTAACACACATCCCAGTCCGACTCTTGAAGCATCACAATAGACAATGAAACCATCGGTACCCTTGGGTAAGGTCAACACTGGTGCTAAAGTGAGTCGGGTCTTCAACTCTTGGAAGCTTTTTTTACAAGCATCTGACCATTGGAATTTTACCTTTTTCTGAGTCAACCTGGTCAATGGGGCCGCAATTGAGAAAATCCCTCAACAAATCTTCGGTAGTAGCTTGCTAAGCCCAAGAAACTCTGAAATTCTGAAGGATTCACCGGTCTGGGCCAATTCTTCACCGCCTCTATCTTCTGGGAATCTACCCTTATGCCTTCGTTTGATACTACATGTCCCAGAAATGCTACCGAGTTTATCCAAAATTCACACTTACTAAACTTTGCATACAGTTGACGATCCTTGAGGGTTTGCAGCACTATCCTCAAATGAGTGGTATGCTCCTCCTTGCTCCTTAAGTATATAAGAATGTCGTCGATGAACACGATCATGAACATATTCAAATATTTCTTGAACACCCTGTTCATCAGGTCCATAAAAGTTGTGGGAGCATTGGTTATCCCAAAAGACATAACAACAAATTTGTAGTGACCATACCGAGTCCTGAAAGCGGTCTTTGGGATGTCACTCTCCCGCACTCTTAGCGGGTGATACCCGGACCTGAGATCGATCTTGGAGAAGCACTTGGAACCCTGAAGCTGGTCAAACAAATCATCGATCTTGGTTAAGGGGTACCTTTTCTTGATGGTAACCCTGTTCAATTGCCGATAGTCAATACACATGCGAAGGGAACCGTCCTTTCGAACAAACAAAACTGGTGCACCCCATGGAGACTGGCTTGGTCTAATGAAGCCCTTATCCAACAAATCCCTTAACTGATCCTTCAATTCCTTTAGCTCGGCTGGAGACATCCTGTAAGAAGGAACAGAAATAGGTTGCATTTCTAGAAATAGGTCAATACCGAAATCAATTTCCCTTTCCGGAGGAACACCTATCAAATCATCTCGAAACACCTCCGGATATTCGCACACCACCGGAACTGACTGAATAGTCGGGGTCTCGAACTCCACATCCTTAACCCTAACTAGGTGGTATATACACCCCTTAGAGATGATCTTCCTAGCCTTGAGATAGGAAATAAACCGACCTGCTAGCACCACCGAACTACCCTTCCACTCCAAAGCTGACTCACCCAAAAAATGAAACTCCACGGTACGGGTCCTACAATTAATCAAAGCATAACATGCAGAAAACCAATCCATACCAAGAATAATGTCGAAATCAGTCATGGATAACACTACCAAATCTGCGGAGGTAACCTTATGCAACACAGTGATTGGGCACCCTCTATATACTCATCTAGCTACGACCGAATCACCAACTGGGGTAGAAACTAAAAACGGTTCTGACAAGGTCTCGGGACTAACTTCAAGGCTACTAGCAATGTAAGGAGTCACGAAAGACAATGTGACTCCCAGGTCTAACAAGGCATAAACATTAATATGAAAGACACTCAATATACTAGTGACCACGTCTGGCGAAGTATCCTGCTCCTGGCGCGAGGCAAGGGCATAGAATCGATTTTGGCGCTGACCGCCACCCCCACTAGTAGATGCTTCCTGTGGAGCTGAACAGGCTGGAGCTGTTGCTGTCCTGGTGGTCTGTGCTCAACCCCTATCATCATCTTGTATAGCATATGGACATGCTCGGCGCATGTGTCCAGATCTACCACACCCGAAGCAGACATCCGAACCGAGCAAGCACTCCCCGGTGTGACTCTTGTCGCACTTCCCGCAGGCTGGAGGGGTATACTCTAACTGGGTGCCCCTCTGATCCTTCGACCCTGAAGCCCTGCTCCTCTGATCACCCCTGGGCCTGGATGGGACACTAGCTGATGATGGGGCTGGGGCTAGCGACCTCGACTGAAACTGTGGACAGTAGCCACCGTTGGACCTCTGATGTGAAAACCCACGACTATTTGTCCGAGCTCTCTTTGCCTCCCTCTCCCTTGCATGAGCTACCTCCATCTGCTGAGCGTACAACACTATGCGTGGAAAGTCCATATCCTGATGAAGCATGGCAGTTCTGCAATCCTTGTCTAAATACCAGGCCACGCCATGAAAAAATCGGCTCACCCGCGCCCTCTGATCCATCACCAACTCTGGGGCGTACTTTGACAACCGGGTGAACTCAAGTGAATACTCCAGCACTATCATCTTTCCTTGCTTGAGGTTAACAAACTCAACTGCTTTCAATTCCCTCATCTCCCGAGGGAAGAACCTGTCAAGAAAGGCCATATGGAACTCGTCCCAGCTGATAGGGCCCGCACCCGCTGCCCTGCTATCCTTCCATTGCTTGTACCAAATATAAGCCACCTCTTTTAGCTGATATGAGTACAAGTCTACACACTCCCCATTCGTCACCCCCATAACCTGAGTGACCTTCAAGATCCCTTCAATGAACTCGTGTGGATCCTCATCCACCTTTGATCCCGTGAACTTGGGAGGGTTCATCCTCAAAAAGTCTCTAATCTGAGTCACCGCTGCATTGCCATTCTGTGGAACCTGTGCAATAGCCTGCTGATTGACCTGAGCGGTCAAGTCCTGCGCCAACATCTGAATCGCCGCCCAAAACTCGGCATGGGCAGTTGGCTCTGGTGCCTAGGGCTCCGGAACAGGTGGGGCTTGCTGATGCCCATAGTCATTGCCATCTCTGTGGCCTTCATCATTTCCATTCCTCCTTCCGTTCATTCTCCTAGGAGCCATAATTCTGCAATCGCAAATTACACGAATTAGAAGGATGGAAAGGCTTTTCATCGCACGACATAGAACATGAAAAAAGGGAACATATCCTAAACGTCTAGTAGCCTCTTCGTCATAGGTGTGGCGCGCTTCACACCCATGAAAAAGACTCTACCTAACGCGGCTTTCGGACACCCTAGGACACTTTAAACCTATTGCTCTGATACCAAGTTCGTCATGATCCGAACGTACACCCGGATCGTAGACACCGGAGAAGGGACCTCGAGAGACCCCAAGTCAACCCATGGCACATGAATTCACTCATCTCATTTAAATAAAAAGAACATTAAGCATAAAACATCACGGAAACGTAACCATGACATAACATCAGGAAATACCAAACATTTACATAAGTTGAATACTACTCATTTGTCCAGAAGCCTCTAATACATAAGATGGGTTGATGGAATAACATCCCCAACTAACCCAAGTAATACTAGAACATAATCAACAGGAAAGTTTATCAAACAACCCTCGAAACGTGAGGACTCACCAACAAGCTGATATCATAGGCTAGGATAGATTAAGGATGAGGATGAGCCTGAGATCCGGACCCTGTATCATAAAATGATACAACATAGAAAGTATGCGGTCAGTACGTGGAATGTCTAGAGTATGCAAGGTAAGTAAAACGGACATTTTAAAAGTAAAGTAAACTCATAAATAGACATCGGAGAAGGACATCATGCTTACATCAAAATCTTCTTAGTAAAACATAAGGCTCAAGACTTTCAAATCATTCATTATCATAGTCGTAAATAAATTTATCATAATATAACTTGAGCCAATAACATAAACACAACAATGCATAAAACATGCGGAATAATGGGAGGACTCATCATAACCGACACCATCATGGTAGAGCCTTTCATGATGCCCCACTGTCTCTCTCAAGTGGGCAGAGCCGACCCTGGCTTGCAAGGCGAAGGTCGTGCATAAAGCGTGATATCACAATTGAGGGGATCATTATCAATACATCATATCATTTACAACCCATGGTGGCACGTGGTTATGAGACACGGACATAGTCCTTTGAACGTCGGGCTGCTCGGTGCTAGACACGGCTTTGTTCGCACTCCAGCGCACATGCAAGCATACGCGGTCGTACAAGTAATACAGTGGCCCTTTTCAAGAGCCGGATATCAAACCCACAGGGACTGGACCAATTCAGCAAATTATGAAGTTCAAGTATGAGATTAACCTTCACAAGTGTTGATTCTAGAAGTTTTTGATAAATTATAATTAAGTTTTGGGGTGGTCACAAAACAATCTGAAAACAATATAAGAAGCAACTAGAGTTAAGGCCGGATAATCATGCAACGCCACACTTCGTAATGGATCAAGTATGATATTATCAATTGTTGTCTCACATAGTTGAAACATGCTATGTTCATGGTCTCTCGAGCCTCTAAACACGACAAACTAGCTTCACAACTACATCGTTGAGCGGTGGTGTGACATCCTAGTTCGTGGGCAGTTCAACTACATGGATGTGGTTTGCGGGGTTTATGCTCTTGATTAGGGACTTTCATACCTCTAATCATTTAATCCAACTTAGCTTCACAACTACTTCTACGAGTGGTGGAGTGATAATTCTAAGCTGGTGTCTTGCTATCATCCCGTTTTATTGACCAGGCAATTTAGGTATATTATTTATCCTAATTGCGAATCATATCGAAAGATAAGAACTTGCTCCCTACATGCCTATGTTCTTGCCTAGGGTTACTCTTTCAAGCTTTTACCTAAGCTTAACGCATTTGTTTTCATGGTGATCAAGCATAAAAACAACAATAATGAAGGATGTAAGACAAAACAACAATTAATGATTCAAACCAAAACAAATTCATGCAATTACAATCATCTCACGTGGCCTCAACCCTAGAGGAAGGGTTTTAGCAACTCATGTTCATACAATAGCTCAAAAACATGTTTAGAGTAGTGTACTTACAAGAATAGGTAAAAGAGAATGTAAAATTGGTGAACCCTAGGTGAGTTCTTCACTTCTCCCTTTGCTCCTCTACGGTTTTCAGAAAATATTTCGTGACAAATGATTTTAGAAGCTAAGGGTTTAATTTATAGAAAATAGGGAATTTACAAATTTTGGTCGGTCATGGAATGGCTCCGTGGCATGGAGGTGAACACACCAATTTGCCTCCGTGCCACGGAAGTAACGCGTAGGCTCACTGGAATTTGCATTGAAATAATACTTGGCCGAGGCATGGCGCGATGGCCAACATGGCACGGCGCTGGTGCTGCGTGATGGTCTGCGTGACACGGCCTATGGTGCGTAGCAGTTCCTAGCGTGGCACGGCGCTGGCGCGTAGCGCCCTGGTTTGCTGTCTTCTTCGTGCGCATGGCCTTGGCGTGGCACAGCGTGGCACGCTGCCTGGGCCGGCCAGCCTTTCCATGGCATGCTTTCTTGCCAACTTTTGCAATTCGCTTCCAATTCCATTTCTTCACTTCACCCATCATTATTTAGTCTCTTATATGCATTTTACACCTACAAAACAAGGACTAATCATGTTGGTTAGTGCATACCCAGATTTACATAAAATCACATAAGAATGTAAGTGTATAAGTAGACAAACATGGCTAAACTAAGTTATAAAATAGCACTTGGGCACTTAATTATGCCCAAGATTACTATCCCACACTTAAAGCTTTGTTCGTCCGCGAACAACCCTTTTACATCTCATGCACATGAAGACTCACACATAGCTAAGTGAGCAAGACAATTCAAGCTACGGCTACAACGATTCTTTTAGATAGCAAGTTAAAAATAGAGCATGCAAGATTTAACCATTAAACTAAAATATAACTATGTTAAGACTTTCTAACCTCAAGAATCGACTCTTAATCTCAACAAACTCATGCAAATCAACCGATCAAGAAATCCGACATTAATTTTATCCTTCATTAAACATGTGCCCTCACAACAAGAGAGTTACCCATTTTTACTCACAAATTTTCAAATCATACCGTGTATGGGTATATAAATAAGAATTAAGCTCACTCTCACAAAGAATTCACATGCCAAGTGTATTTACCCATAAGCTTGCACTTAGTGTTTTACTCCACTAATTTAAGGATGTTTGAACGTAAGATCAAGTAGGACTTATTGGGTTGTAATGTAAGCTAAGGGCAGGTAGATACTGTTATGGCTAATAATAGTGACTATCTTCCCTAAGCGCTTTTAATACATCATACATTTATTGTGTGCATCTCTTCTCTTACTTCTCCCTCCTTCTTTTCAATCTTAAATTCCCTCTTTTGTTTCCCATTTCTTTAAGCACACTTAGCTTATTAGTAAGGAGTCCTTAAACAACTTTTTCATTCATTTGCTCTCTTACTCCCTACTAATACTCAAGCAGTTTCAAACACGTGCACCTCTAATCCTTTCCTCAAATCCCACAACCAGTATTTTTTCTTCTTTTTCGCAATTCTTACTCCCTTATTATTTTGGATTTTTTCACTTAAGCGCTTAGGAGTTTTGGATCAAATTTAAGGCTAATGAAAGAAAAGTATTAAGCTTATGTTGTATCCATCAAAGAATAGGCTTAAGGCTCAATGGGGCTAACTAGGATCAGACATTCAAGGTAGGTGAAGCAAGGGAGAAAAATTAGGCTTATTCAAAGAAATTCCTACATCACCTCCTACAATCGACATCCCTCATTTCATTTTGTATACACACCAGGCAAGTTCTAGACATTACACAATAGCATGGAATATTCAAAAACCTTACACTCATTGCACATGCTCAATTTAAGATAAATTCATCAGACTCTTACTCAGCTAATCACAAGAATTCAAAATTATGGTTTAAGCACATAGAGTCACATTCAAGAGCCTAGGTGTCTCAAACAGAGTTATATAACTTCTCACATGCTTCAACATTAACCACACTTTCATCTCACAATCATGTATAGCACATAACAAGAATATCAAGCCATCAATTAACTATGGGTTCAAAAACCAAAATCTATTGACTAATTTTCCCTTAAGACGGTCGTCATCCATCCATCGTCAGGAATAGTCCCTAACTATGACTAAAAAAAACTATGTACAGACACACAAAAAAAATTTTATTCTTCAGTTCAAAGTTCCCCCCGTCAGAAAAGAACCGAAAATAAAAACCAATGGGTGGGTGAATCATGCTTAACTCAACAAATTTTCCTCAACAAATACCTATCAAGCACTACATTCATCCAAAATCATTAAGCACAAAATTTTGAAATTTCCCCCACCCCACACTTGAATCATGCTATGTCCCCAAAGCATCCAAATTAAAAGTCAAAAAGGGTGAGAAATGCTCCCTGGGGCCTCTAGGCCTAGCTAACAGTATATTTTTCTTCATTTGAACAAGTGGGTACTCGACCCCACACTTTCCCTCTTTCATGCTCCTTAGCTTCCTCCTCCAACTATGCTCAAATCTCCACGAAAAACAACAACAAGATGAACATAAACAAAATCAACACAACTGAAATAAATTAACAATGTACCTGTGGTACCCTTGGGTTGCCTACCAAGCAGCGCCTAATTTTACATCGCGGCACGAAGTGGACCATCCTTTTCAGTACATCCTCATACCCGTGTTCCCTTTCGAGAACCATCTTCTTCTCTTTTTATTTTTCGAGGGAACAGCCGCCACTTTGTCCCTCTCTTCCTCCAACTTCTCTTCTAGTAGAAGCCCTCCATCATATTCGGGCTGAAAAGTAATCATCTCCTGTGGTCGTGGACCTATGGAATCTGTCACCCCACTCTTAGCCTCTGATAACACACTGACCTTACAAAGGTCTCTGTAATGTGTGGGTGGTTAATCTCTTGGTAGGCCCGAAAGAGTTCTTCTTCATCATCGACCCTCATTTTCAGGGCCCGTGCTCTTACATTAATAATCGCTCCTCCAATGGCCAAAAATGGTCGTCCCAAGATTAGGGGTACCTTATCATCAACTTCAAAATCCAATATAATAAAATTAGCGGGTATGATGAACTTACCCACTTTGATGAGAAGGTCCTCGATTATTCCATCTAGTGCCACTTGCGACTTGTCTGCCAGCTGCAGCATCAATCGTGTCGGTCTCGGTTGACCCAACCCCAAGGTGTTAAACAAAGATAGGGGCATTAGATTAATTGCTGCCCCTAAATCACACAGAGCTCTTATCACCTCAACTTTACCAATTTGTATGGGGAGGGTAAAACTCCTTGGGTCTTTGAGCTTTTTAGGTATCTTGCTCATTACCCTGTGGCTGTACTCCTCAGTCAGTGCTACTGTTTGAACATCAACCAATTTGACTTTGTTGGCCACCACATCTTTCAAGTTTTTGGCATAGTTGGGCATTCCCTGCAAAACATCAAGAAAAGGTAAATTTATGTGAAGTTCTTTGAAAATATCAAAGAACTTTCTAAAGCATTCTTCCTCCTTGCTCTTTTTTGAATCTTTGCAAAAATGGTGGTGGTAGTCTTTGTGTTGGCTGCAATGATGATTTTGCATTTTGTTGCACAACACTCTGATTCTCTCCTTCTTCAGTGGATGGTCCCTTTCTAACCAACTCTGGTTGCACCTTATTTCTCCTCTCTTTCGGTGTTACATCAGCCAATTGCTTGCCACTCCTCAGACTGATGGCATTGACCTTTCAGGGGTTTGTGTCTGTGTCACTAGGTAATCCTCCCTACGGTCTAGTGTGGTGAGCAGCTTCTATTTGACCCATCTGCTTCTCTAGATTGCAGGTGGCCAACTGCTGATTTTTTAAGTCTGATGCCATCCTCGCCTGATTCTTTGCTAATTGGGTCTTTGTCTCCATAATCTTCTGCAACGTCTCCTCAATGTTGTTGCTCAACTGGCCATCATTCTTCCTGTTCTGCTACTGATACTGTTGTTGCTGAGATTGCTGGTAGCTTTGCCTTTAATTTCCACCCTAAGAAAAATTCGGGTGGCTCTGCCAATTCTTTGTTGTAATTGTTCCCAAAATTCTGATTGTTCCTCTGAACATTCCCAACAAAATTGACCGATTCAGGATTTGCCCCGCATGATTCTGCATTGTGCCCATTATTGCCACAGATTTCACACCAACTCGGAGCTTGCTGAACTGCATTTACTTGTCCTTACTATTGGTTCATACTCAGTTTATTGAACTGAGTCATCATCTGATGCTGAAATGATGCTAGCTGTGCCGCCAAGGCATTTACACCATCTATCTCTATCAGCCCTGTTGTTCTCTTTCCTGCCCCTCTCGATGCCTCGCTGTGCCACTCTGGATTTCCCTGAGCAATCTTGTTCAACAAAGTGTACAGCTCATCACAAGTCTTCTAAAATGCTTGCCCACCCGACGGAGAGTCTAGTAAAATTTTTGTGTGTGGGTCTAGACTTTCTACAAAGGTATGGGCTAGCTGAAGCCAAATACAAGTTCTCCTCCGGCCTCTGCTTGAAGCTTAATATTTCACTCCTGAGTTTGGCAGTCTTGCTTGAAGGGAAGAATCTGATGAGGAACTTCTTTGCCAAATCATCCCAAGAAGTTATGGAATTCGGTGGCTCAGATATCAACCACCTCTTTGCCTCCCCCAACAATGAGAATAGGAAGAGGGTAAGTCGGACATAATCCGTGGACACTCCAGTGGGGACGAACGTGTCACTAATCTCAAGAAAGTTCTGTAAGTGTTGTTGTGGGTCCTCATGAGTCATCCCAGTGAACTGGCCACTAGAATGTAACAGCTGCACGATATTCTGTTTCAATTCAAAGTTCCCTCCAGGTTCCAGTTTACAAATACTAGAGGTCACATTTGTCGCTAGTGGGATAGCCACTTCATGAACTGGTCGGGCTGCCATGATATCAGGTAACAACTTTGCTTGTCCTTCCTGTGGGTGTTGTTGTAACCTCTCCTGAAGTCTCTTTAGCTTTTGCTCTAAAGCTTCCCTCCTGCGTAAATGAATTTGACGTAAAGGTTCAAGCAACGGTTCCACTAGCTCTCTATTCCTTGCCAGCTCTGCAAGGATAACCTGTCACCTGCAACATATCAGACTAAGACCAAGTTTCTCAACACTTAAGGAAATTAAACATCACACAAAAATAGAAAAATTTACTAAACTTCGTCAGTCCCCGGCAACGGCGCCAAAAACTTATTCGCTCTCCAGTGCATACGCAAGCGTACGTGGTCGTACAAGTAATACATTGGCCCTTTTCAAGAGCCGGATATCGAACCCACAGGGACTGGACCAATTCAGCAAATTATGAAGTTCAAGTATGAGATTAACCTTCACAAGTGTTTATTGTAGAAGTTTTAGGTAAATTATAATTAAGTTTTGGGGTGGTCACAAAATAATCTGGAAACAATATAAGAAGCAACTAGAGTTAAGGCCGAATAATCATGCAACGCCACACTTCGTAATGGATCAAGTATGATATTATCAATTATTGTATCACATAGTTGAAACATGCGATGTTCATGGTCTCTCGAGCCCTAAACACGACAAACTAGCTTCACAACTACATCGTTGAGCGGGGGTGTGACATCCTAGTTCGTGGGCAGTTCAACTACATGGATGTGGTTTACGGGGTTTATGCTCTTGATTAGGGACTTTCGTACCTCTAATCATTTAATCCAACTTAGCTTCACAACTACTTCTACGAGTGGTGGAGTGATAATTCTAAGCTGGTGTCTTGCTATCATCCCGTTTTATTAACCAAGCAAGGCAATTTAGGTATATTATTTATCCTAATTGCGAATCATATCAAAAGATAAGAACTTGCTCCCTACATACCTATTTTCTTGCCTAGGGTTTCTCTTTCAAGCTTTTACCTAAGCTTAACGCATTTGTTTTCATGGTGATCATGGTACAACTCATACCTCGATTATACGGGTTGTACTGTAACTCGTACTGAGGAAATTTTGCCAAATTTCTGCAGAGTCAACCATTAAATTTCTAAGCTAGTCTTAGGAAGTTATGGGGTGTTACAATATCTCTCCCTTGGGAACATTCGTCCTCGAATGAAGGCTAACTAAGTAAGATGAAAGACTGGGAAAAGAGCTACAATTTCCAAACTAAAAACTATAAGTTGATTTTTGAAGGAGTGATGGACTCCAAACTGAAATAGGCACACTAACCGAGTTGACACAACTAGTGTGCACATTGAAAACATGAATAAAGCTAATGATTACAGAATTGAATAGAGTACTGAGGAGAAAATCAATACCTGATGTTGAAACTAAACTGGAAGGGAATAAACCAAAATAAATTCATGCAATTACAATCATCTCACGTGGCCTCAACCCTAGAGGAAGGGTTTTAGCAACTCATGTTCATACAATAGCTCAAAAACATGTTTAGAGTAGTGTACTTAAAAGAATAGGTAAAAGAGAATGTAAAATTGGTGAACCCTAGGTGAGTTCTTCACTTCTCCCTTCGCTCCTCTACGGTTTTCAGAAAATATTTCGTGACAAATGATTTTAGAAGTTAAGGGTTTAATTTATAGTAAATAGGGAATTTACAAATTTTGGCCGGTTATGGAATGGCTCCGTGGCACGGAGGTGAACGCACCAATTTGCCTCCGTGCCACGGAAGTAACGCGTAGGCTCACGGGAATTTGCATTGAAATAATACTTGGCCGAGGCATGGCACGATGGCCAACGTGGCACGGCGCTGGTGCTGCGCGATGGCCTGCGTGAACGGCCTATGGCGCGCAGCAGTGCCTAGCGTGGCACGGCGCTGGCACGTAGGCGCCCTGGTTTGCTGCCTTCTTCGCGCGCATGGCCTTGGCGTGGCACGGCGCTGGGCGCGGCACACGCACAGCGTGGCACACTGCCTAGCGCGGCCAACCTTGCCATGGCATGCTTTCTTGCCAACTTTTGCAATTCGCTTCCAACTCCATTTCTTCACTTCACCCGTCATTATTTAGTCCCTCATATGCATTTTACCCCTACAAAACAAGGACTAATCATGTTGGTTAGTGCATATACAAATTTACATAAAATCACATAAGAATGCAAGTGTATAAATGACAAACATGGCTAAACTAAGTTATAAAATAGCACTTGGGCACTTAATTATGCCCAAGATCAGGCTCCCAAAAACATGCATATAGGCTCATACATAAATTATTAACATCATGCATAAAAATTCATTAGCTAAGATATAACATTTATCATCATTGATCCCCTTTAAAACATGCTTAGCCAAGAATCATGGGCCCTTTTCATCGGCCAACATCATAAATCGATAAATCAAGTAATTCATTTTATAAATCGCAAATCATTCTTCTACATGTAGGCATTGCTCAATACTTCATCATATTCAATTCTTTCAAAGAATTCTCATGAACATGGGTAACTTGAAATCATACTTTTCTATCATCAATAAACTCAAATTATAGAGTAGTCATCATAAATCATAACTTCCATGAACTTTCATCAAATGGACACTTTGGATTTAAAAGCTTGAAACATGAATTGAAGAAAATAATAATAATAAAACCTGCCCATCATTCGTAATTCAATAATTAAAACTCAATTAAATCATACCCATAAAGAGAAACCACATTGTCATGCTTTGGGTAAATCCCCATGGAGTTTGAATAGGAGAATTCATGAATTAACTTGAAATTTAGGCATCACCCATTTTAAAACCCTACATACTTGGAAATAGATGGACTTAAAGTTCCTTGAGCACCCACAAAGAAATTGATGAAAATTTGGGGAAGAATGCCTTGAATCTCCCAAAAACCTCTCTAAAATACTTGCATGAGAATGGGCATGCATAAAGGGCTTAACCCGTCTTATCTAACTTAAAAACATATCCAAAATGACGTAGTTTAGGCCTTAGAGACTTAAGAAGTTACGAAAACACCCTTATTAAAACGCAGGAATTTCTGATCGCTAGTCCTCATGAGGGACCTAATAGGCCGTTGCCCCAGGGCACGACTCGTGGCCTTGATCCGTTGAGTCCACTGCTCAAACCTCCAACGGAACCCCAAGGGTGACTTCACGAGTCGTGAGGTCAGACCACGACTCGTGGTCACCTTCCATGGCCTACACTGCGCATCCCAACTTGTCAAACCTCCAGGGTTGACCACGGGTGACCTCTCGAGTTGTGAGGGCTGACCACGACTCGTGGTCAAGCCCGTGGCCTCCTCACTCATGCCTTGCCACACCATGCTGACCACGAGTCACCTCACGACCCACCTCACAGGTCGTTCTGTGACCTGGTGCGAATTTTCAGTTTTTCTCCATTTTCACTTTCGAGTCTTATCCTTGGGTTCCCGGGGTATAACAAACCCAATGACATGGCATGCTTCATTGATTAGAAAAGCTATTTATCTTTTTTTTTATATTTTTTTGCGTTTTTTTCAAATTTTTAGAGTTTTAATTCTATTTTTTCTTATAAGGTACTTTTTTGAAAAACCAAAAGTCACTTTCATTAAATCCTATTTATTACACCATACAACTTTTCCATCTTCTGCACTTTCTCAACAATTATTATATTTTTCCCCTGTAATTTTTTTTCCTCAAAAGGTCTTTTCTCTTTCTATGAAAATACATGTATTCTTTATTTTTAATGGGACTTTTCAAATGATTACCATCAACTTCATGCTTTTTCATCTATTACTCATTATCCAGATTTTAATATCCCCACCAAACAAACAATCAAAAAAATTTTCAATCATATATGTCAGTTTATAATAAAGTAAAGAGATTTTTCATACATGACTAGAGTGTCTTATGGAGCAAATGTCAAAGGTATGTTTGGGTCTTTGCAAATTTCTGTCTATTTCTTAAATGACACTTCAACTATTAAAGGATCAAATCTACTTTTCGATTTGTTAGGTTTTAAATTTTGTGAACTAATTTGTCAATCATTACAATTTATTGTTATGAAGTTCGTGATATTATGATGGACTTCTCATTTTACTATTTTTTATAGAATTACCTTCATTTTTTTATAATTGAAATAATTTTACGGATTTGCGATAGCTTGAGGATCTCAAAAATGAATTTTGGAATTGAGGGATGACTTGAAGATTGAAAAAAAGAAGATAACCTTGTGTCTCTAGCAGAAGCTTTAAGTTACATGTATATAGGGCCCAAAAAATATTAAACAAGTCTGAGATTTATAATTCTATTGTGAGATACATGTATTTTCTTTTTTCTATGAGAGTTTTAAAATGATTTACCATCAATTTCATGCTCTTTTCATCTATTATTCATTATCCAAATTTATGCTTTTATATCCCCAACAAACAAACAAACAAACAAACAAAAACCTTTCAATGGTATATGTTAGTTTATAAATAGAAGTTGAGAGATTTTTCATACATGACTAGAGTGTCTTGTGGAGTAAATGAGAAAGGTGTGTTTAGGTATTTGCAAATTTTTGTCTATTTCTTAGATGACACTTCAACTCTTAAAGGAGCAAATCTACTTTTCATTTTGTAAGGTTTTTAAATTTTGTGAACTAATTTGTCAATTATTACAATTTATTTGTTAGGCAGTTCATGAAATTATGATGGGCTACTCATTTTACTATTTTCTGTAGAATTACTTTCAAGTTTATCATATAAGTAATTTACAGATTGACGATTACTTGAGGATCTCAAAATAAATTTTGGGATTGAGGGATGACTTGAAGATGAGAAAAAAGAATATATCTGCGTAATTTTTTCATATAACTTTGTGTCTATACCAGAAGCTTCAAGTTACATGTATATAGGGCTCAAAAAATTTCAAACAAGTCAGAGATTTGTGATTTTGTTATGAGATACATGTATTCTCTATTTTCTATGGGAGTTTTTAAATGATTTACCATCAATTTTATGCCTTTTTCATATATTACTGATGATCCAAATGTTATGCTTTTATATCCCCGACAAACAAATAAACAAAAAATGTTTCAATCATATTGTCAGCTTATAATAGAAGTCGGGAGATTTTTCATATATGACTAAAGTGTCTTGTGTAGCAAATGAGAAAGGTGTGTTTGGATCTTTCTAAATTTTTGTATATTTCTTTGATGAAACGTTAACTCTTAAAGGATCAGATTTACTTTTCTATTTGTTAGGTTTTAAATTTTGTGTACTAATTTGTCAATCATTATTATTTATTTCTTAGGCAGTTCATGTTATTATAATAGAATTCTCATTAGAATTACCTTCAAGTTTTGATCATATAAGTAAATAGGTGTTTAGATCTTTGCAGATTTCTATATATTTCTTAGATCACACTTCAACTCTTAAATGAGCAAATCTACTTTTCGTTTTTTAGTTTTAAATTTTGTGAACTAATTTGTCACAATTTATTTGTTAGGTAGTTCATGAAATTATGATGGGCTTTTCATTTTACTATTTTTTGTAGAATTACTTTCAAGTTTTGATCATATAAGTAATTTACAGATTGACGGCTATTTGAGGATCTCAAAATAAATTTTGGGATTGAGAGATAACTTGAAGATGAGAAAAAAGAAGATATCTACGTAATTTTTTTCATCCAACTTTGTGTCTATCCCAGAGTTTCAAGTTAAATGTATATAGGGTCCAAAAACTTCAAACAAGTCAGAGATTTGTGATTTTATTATGAGATACTTGTATTCTCTATTTTCTATGGGAGTTTTTAAATGATTTACCATCAATTTCATGTTTTTTTCATATATTACTGTTGATCCAAATTTTATGCTTTTATATCCTCGACAAATAAATAAATAAAAAAATCTTTCAATTGTATATGTCAGTTTATAATAGAAGTCGAAAGATTTTTCGTATATGACTAGAATGTCTTGTGTAGCAAATGAGAAAGGTGCGTTTGGATCTTTACAAATATGTGTCTATTTCTTTAATGACACTCCAACTATTAAAATATCAAATCTACTTTTTGATTTTTTAGATTTTAAATTTTGTGAATTATTTTGTCAGTCATTACAATTTATTTGTTATGCAGATCGTGGTTTTATGGTGGACTTCTCATTTTACTATTTTTTTTGTAGAATTACCTTTAAGTTTTGATCATATAAGTAATTTATGGATTGACAATAATTTGAGGATCGCAAAGTGAATTTTGGGATTGAGAGATGACTTGAAGATGAGAAAAAAAAGAAGATATCTGTGTAATTTTTTCATCCAACTTTGTGTATCTACCAGAAGATTCAAGTTACATATATATACGTCCAAAAAAACTTTAAACAAATAGGAGTTTTGTGATTTTATTGTGAGCAATATTCGCCTTCACTCAAGTTACATGTATATATTTTAGGTGATTATGCTAAGCGAAAGATGAAATACATATCAATGCTTTTTCTTTCGAATATAAAAAGGGAGAACCATTTCAATCCTGAATATGATTTTCCTCTTGCTCCTATGTTTTGTGTCTTTTTTCAACACTTTGCTCTGAAGTAGGAAAATAAAATTACTGCAACATTGTTTCACGACATGCCTGAGTTGATTTAAAGATTTGCTTAATCCGAATAAAATGATATATTTTTTTTTTCAAGACAATGTGTTTGATTTGGTATCTTATCTACTATATATTCTTAAGAGTAAATTTGGAGATGTAACTTTTGATAGTTTCATTTAAAGAATTGAACGTAATTGTTGAGTTATTGTTGTTTTTTGTTTTGTAATAGGTTATATCTTTTGCTTTATGCTGCACGCGTGCTTGATGGACTATAATTTTCTTGGTTACTTATTTATTGGTAATATTACTCCTTATTTGAAGAAGCATGTATGTTCTTATTATTTATTTTTTGATATTTGATGTTGATGGTGATTTTGAATGTTTGATTAGGAACATGAAAGGACAACGGAGAGAATTAGTCCCACAAAAATTAGTAAATTGCTTAAAATCTGGACAAGGCAATGACCTTTATGTATTCACTTTTTAGCATGATAATATATGTCATTCTCTTCTTTTGCTTTTTGTATGTTATTCCTGTGGTTTTTCAATTCTTGTAGATCACCAATAATTTTAATCATGGCCATTAATTTCATCCATTATTTTTCCTCCGTGTCTCTTTTATATATTCTTAGCACTTATATGCTCGAAAATATTTTATGTAATTAAATACTTAATAGTACTATTCTAACCAACTTAGGGGTCATCTACTTGCTATCTTACTTGGGTACTTTTTTTGCAGGAAATTTAGGAGTCATATGATATACTCATTAACTATGATAATTAAGGTGATCAATAAGATTTGAACTTCTACTAATAGAAACGAAGGAAAGAGTACAAAAAAGAGGATCAAGGACAACTCTTATGTAGGAGGTGTGGGCCTTTCAAGTGTTATGTGCCTTAAATTAGATATTGATGAAATGTTGCTGCTTATATTATTTCTAAAAGTTGGTTTCCAAAGAAAAGATTAGTTTCGTTTATCAACTTGAATAGACATAATTGAATAAAGAATCAGTTTCAAAATCCAAGTTGGAAGAACTGGGATACCAATAAAGTCTATCATAACTTTTTATTTTTCTGTGTTTTGTAAAGTATGAAATATATTAGTTGTATCTTCCCAGTTTAACCTGATAATGTTAGGATAAATTATTGCACCTCGATAAATAATGTCTCATTACAACAACTATAAGCCCTTATCCCAAACATACATAAGTTAGTTATACGAATAGTCATCGTGCCTATCACTTTTCATTTATGATTATAACTTATGTTGCTCAAATCTTCCAAAAATGCTATCACAATCGTGTTGGATCTTCCAAAAATATATAGCTTTTGGAGGAGAATATTATCAAGATAAAAGAATATAGTTAGATTTGCTGGTTCAATAATTATATCTTACAAATCTATGCAAGTCCTGGTAAAAAGTTTATCCAGCAGTTTCTTTTGTGTAATAGTTAATGGTCGTCCTGCCAAGCATGTTCTTTTTCTTTGTAATTCGTAGATAATAGATCCTTTGTAAATTATTTATGACTTTAGTATATGTGTATAATTTTCTTTTTACTTTGTAAAGTAACTCTATTTTTTTGCCAACATAAAATTTAATAGTCAAGTATAATCTCTTCATTAATTGAGTAGTCTGAATTTGTATGTGTGATTTGTTATGGGATATCGAAATTATCTTAACGTCTTGAGTTGATATTGAGCTGCTTCACATGACTGTTTTACATTAAACAACTTTTTTTTTACATTTTAACTTCCAAGATATTTCATCCTATATTTATCTAATTAAAATGTTTAAATATTTACTTTAATTGGTAAATTCACATGCTTATTAATTGTATTTGATGATGTCATTTTTCATGCATAAATAGTTAAAAGATACTTGTAGGAACATCTCACTCACCAAAATAAATCCAAACATGCATAAGTAAGGTTATGCAATCCATTCAAGTTATCTGATCTAATCATCAGGGCTGCATATCTTTGAAGTAAAAAATGAAATGTAGCAAGTATTTTATTGGCATGGTACCATCTTTCATAGAAAATCCCTTTTTGCTTGAAGTGGATAGAGATTTCGGAAGTTCTAGCAGCACTGTCATTTGTATTTATTTTTCATGTGTTTATTTGTTTAGCTGGTTTTCTCTTAACGATAATATATAGTAATATTTTTCAGATTTGGTGCATTGATGGCAGTCAAAAATAATAATATTAAAAGAAAATATTATAAGTATTCAGAGAAGATTGTATTCATATATGATATATGTACATACTTTCCACCCTAATGAGAGGAAAGACGATTATATTTATGCTTGTGGATTTGCAATTCAAAATTGTTGTATCTTTTTATTTATTTATTAAAATTATTTTGGACACTATTTTGATGAGGGAGCAACAATGGAAAAAGTGTCTATTTTGTGTTGATTTGCTATAATTTTGGAAGTTTTATTTATTCGATATTACTTTATAAAACTTTCAAATTTTACTTAAAAAGAGATTTGATTAGTTTAGACTTTAGACATGTCTTTTTATAAATAAAAATTAGTTGAAGTATTTTTCATATTTATTATTTTTTGATGAATTAATTTATATTAAATGATCATCTTAACAAGTTCAGTTCTATTTTTAAATGATCGCGCGAAGCGCAAGCAAATTAACTAGTTTAATTTATAAAGAACAGAAAACATTTTAGATTAAAAAAAAAGGGGGGGGGGACTCATGACGTGGAATCTTGATGGTGGGGTCAAATGGGGGTAGTTAAGGAAATTATAATGAACCGTTTCAATTTATTTTAAAAAATTATTATTTTTAAAAACAATCACTATTAAACAGGCATAGTACCACATAAAGCCGCAACCCGCCTTGTATCCATTAAAAAATCTTTTATTTGAATCTGCCCCACACCCGCAAATTCTAAAATCCGCTCACTCCCGCATCCTTCCCACCCTATTGTCATCCCTAACTTTGATTGACTGAGTTTTTAAATTATTTTTAAAAAATAAATAAAAAGGTAAGGAAAGATCTAAATACCAAATCACGAATTTTATATATTCCTGTTATGCTTAAGCACAAAATTGAATTATTATTTTTTTGGGACTAAAAGTGCAATTATCTTTTACTATAACGGCCAGTAGCCGCGGATTCACTCCCATTCGATCCCCTTCTAGGGTTTCTGCTTCCATTCTCGTGAAGCACAGTGGGGATTCACCATTTGCAACCCTAATACAATTCGATCAATCATGCGTGCTGCTTATGACTTCTCTTTCAGTCGGGCTAGATCCGGCACACTTTCCTTCTACGCCCGCCGTCGTCCATGGAGAGAGCTACTGGCCCACCCGTTTTGCTACACCCTACCCATTTCCCTCAGCGATTTTGGATCTCGGGTCAAGCGAAACCTCGGCTACTTTCGGGTCAACTACGCCATGGCTGTATTGTTCATACTCTTCTTAAGCCTTTTATGGCATTCAGTTTCAATGATTGTGTTCTTAATCGTGTTCGTCGCTTGGTTTTTCCTCTACTTCCATCGGGACGAGCCGTTGATGGTTTTTAACCGTATGATTGATGATAGGATTATTCTGGTTGTTCTCAGCGTTGTTACGGTGGTTAGCTTAGTGCTGACCCACGTATGGTTGAATGTGTTGGTATCGATTGCGGTAGGAATGGTATTAGTTCTTTTGCATGCGACGTTTAGAATTACAGAGGATTTGTTTCTGGAAGAGGATGATGCCGCTGATGGTGGATTGCACTCTTTTGTGGGTACCTCCGTATGATATGAAGCTATAACACGGGACGGATCTCAAAAAAATGTTGCTCATCTCATGATGCAGTTACTGTTGAATTTTCATTGTATGGATATTGAAAGTTGGAACAGAAAGCAATGAGTTTTAAGGCATTAGATAGTGCAATTTCCCAATGCTTTATTCTACGGCCGTGAATGGCTGTTGTTTACATTTTTCAATGGAGAACTGAGACACGCATTAATATGGAATGCCTCGTTTTTGTTCTGTCGTTGTAAATAAAGTATTACTACAGTTTGGGAAAAGGGAAAGGGGGTTTGAGATTTCGGTTTGCAGTTTTAGGAGTGAAAAAGCAAAGATACTTTGAGCTGGTGAACTCATATGCTATGATAGAACTAGTGTTTGGTGTATTATCTGAATTTATGCATTAAGCAATTAGGTTACTTGAGCTTTTCATGCTTATATGTTTGATTAATCAATCAACTATGCTTATATGTTTGATTAATCAATCAACTATACCTCAAGCCCGACTGATTTGTTGGAGTAGGTTAACATGAATCCACATAGATCACAGCATTGACTATGTTTTGCGAGAATCATGTAGGTGGAGTCATGCGCTTGATTACTACTTACATCAGACGAATTTGTAAAATTGGCAAAACCATCAATGGGAAGTTTGATTATCTTGGAATAAAGATGATGGCACATCTCTAGACTAGCAGATAGAACAAGCACATGAATCCTAATCTCAGAATGGCAATTGAATACAACAATACAATTCATCATTCTAGTCTGACAGACATGTTGCCCAATGTACCACCAAACTGCAGTTCTCACAGGTGAAATACTAGTAACCTTTGAAAAATAAATTAATTGTATATACCAACATTTGAGGTTCGAAAGACTGTGAATTTTAAAAACATCATCAAAATTCACGCAGTACGAGTACAAGGTAATGTACAAGCATACAACAGATTGCAGAAAGAGGGTATACTTGAGAGAATGACATCTCAGTCCAGAGCCAGAATACCCGAACTCGAATTTCAGCATCATCTTCTTCATTATCTCATTCCTCATTTCCTGCTTATCTCCACCAATTCTAGTTGCAGTGGTCGAAAACGACTTATGAGTCTACAGTCTCACCACATGATGCCCACTCTGAGGCATAGCGGTCAGCAATTCCGGTCTGCTAATTCAACACATGACTAGCTCTCATATAGTTTATCAAGTATATGAATGCAGTGATAATAACTCAAGAAGCTGGAACGCCTGGGATCTTTCGAGCATAAGCTAGCCCCATAACAAAATCCTTTGCTGATGAACCAATAATTGCTGGTATTCTTTCAGATGTGGTAGTTTGAAGCCACATATCAACCAAACTGTTCAGAGGTAAACTGGGGACTATTGATTGTCCCATACATCTAATCTCAACCTACAAAATAAACTAGAGTCAGCACAGCATAAAAGTAAAAACAATCAAATCCTTTACAGCAACTATTCTCTTCTGTCTGTCATACGTACTCACTAGGATAATCTATGAAGAAATGGTGTCAGCCCTACTTGTTACTTACTAGGATAATCTATGAAGAAATGGTGCCTGCCCTACTTGTTACTTACTAGGATAATCTATGAAGAAATGGTGCCTGCCATACTTGTTACTTACGGGTTTCCTTCTTGCTAATCGAAAAGGGACATTTCATTTAACATTAAGCATCATACATTACCATTCCTCATCTTAGCACTCGCATAAAGTAGAGTGTAACCTGCCCCAAAGTGGAGTTAGTCATGTTGAAATTTGTTAACAGAACCTAGTTCAAAACCTGACTGGATGACCATTGCACCCAATGTCATTTAAAATTATAGAAAACCATGTCCCCCAGACTTCATTCTAGTATCAGCAAGGAAGATGTATAATTGTGCATAAAATGCTAATGTTGTTCATTGGTTAATAAAATAACTAGAAAGCAAGATAATCACCTCATCTTCGCTCTTAAGATCCAATTTCCGCATCAGGTATTTTTGGATGAAAGAAACTGGAATATTACCATCCCTGCAACAGTGGAAAGTTATGAGAAAAATTATGACGAAAATATGCAAACATACCAGTCTCAAAATGTTAAAGATATTGGTGGTTCTACTCCTACAAATGGACTACCTCAATCTTTATTTTGGTGCATAGAAACTTTTCCAACTTGAGCTTCTCTTTCTAGCCTCTAATACTATTCTCCCCATTTGGCTCTAGGTGTCTTCCACTGCCAAGCAGCTATGACTTATCCATTCCCCATATCTCCATCCTCCAAGTCTTATCAGTGTACATTATGCTAGTTATACATCCAAAATCACTTGCAAGTTGGATGCTGATGCGTATTTAGGTTCCATCAGGCCCATCATTCTCGGATTATTTGTTTTAGCAACTCCCCGAGAACCCCTCCTTTTCTGCATTTCCATTTTAACCTTTCGAATCAAATCTTCCCAGAAAATGCTCTTTTTCCATTCCCATTCATCTGAAATGTTTAAGAATTTTAATGTCAAGATATCAAATTGTAAGTTTCTTTTTGTCCGTGATTTCCTCCTCTTTTTCTTTTTAAAATTCACAGATCACATTATCACAAGCATAAATCACTTCATGCTATTATTACTGCCTCCACATTACTGTTGGTTATAAGCCTTCATAAGTTAGCAACTGTGATTTCTGAACTAGCTGGCCCTGGAGATAGGATTCTTGTTTCGTATATAATTAGTTAATTGAAATTGGAAATGTAGTGCTTTCTTACTAAATAACCTCGGTTGGTGAGGATTTTTAAGGTCACAAGATATAGACCAATCCACAACAGAGGAAAGAGATTTAATGAACACTCCATACCCTATCCGATCTAGCTTCCACATATCTCAAACTTCACTTGAAGAGATCATTTTTGGTTCAAGCTCAAGCACCTTAGTTTTACTCATGAAAACATATTCCGATAGAAGGCATGCTAACCATATCAGTAGTGATATTCTTCTATTTTGAGCACATGTGGAAGCAATCATACCAAAACTAATGCACTGGATCCCATCAAAACTTCAAAACTAAGCATACTTATACTTCGGCAAGAGTAGTACTAGTATAGGTGACTCCCTTGTAAGTCCTCGTGTTGCATCCTTGTTTACCCAACTTGAATTCAGGCATAATGGTTATTGCTTGTTGAATAACTACCCCAGAAGACAAACCAGCACAGTGTAGGAAGATTGTCAACTTCACTGACAACCTTTTACCAAAGCAAATGACTAGCTTTGAGGGATTCAACCTGAGTGTTGCAGACCAAATATGCAAATAAATGTCCCTTCTCTAACAGCTTAAACTTCAAAAAGTAGTCACACACTTATGGTATCAGAGCAAGGCGAAGTTTCTAAATTCAAGTCTCACATCCCCCAATTATCAAAAAAGAAGTTTCATGTGCGAGAAAAGAGAGTCAAGCCCGCACATGAAGGAGCGTTTTCCAAACCTAATATAAATAAACAAATGTATCTTCTCCAACTGCTTAAACTTTTAGATGAGGCGGTCACACAATTTAATACAACAACAACATAGCTAGTGTATTCCCATAGGTGGGGTTTGGGGAGGGTAGGATGTACTAATACCTTATCCCTACCTTTGTAACATAGAGAAGCTATTTCCGATAGACTGTCGGCTCAAAAGGGAAGTATTCGACACAAAATAGTAAGAAAGGAGACAGCAAAGTAGCAAGATACCAAACATATGCAGCAACAAATGGTAATACACATCGAAGAATAAGAAAATACGCGATAACGAAATAATACTACTAAAAGGACCAGAGGAGGTTACCCCACTCCCTCTCCCACACAGAATGCGATAACACCCAGCTACCAACTAATCTTTTACCTCAATCCTCGACCTCCATACTTTCTTGTCTAAATTCATGTCCTCAGTCAGCTGAAGCTGCGACATATCCTGTCTAATTACCCCCCCCCCCCCCAGTTTTTCTTCAGCCTATCTCTGCTTCCCCTGCCTTCTGCTACAGCCAACCTCTCACACCTCTTTACTGACGCATCCTCGCACCTCCTCTTCACATGCCCAAATCATCTCAGCATTGCTTCCCTCGTCTTATTCGTTGTTGATGCCATTCCCAACTTATCCTGTATAACTTCGTTTCTTATCATATCTCTCTGTATATGCTCACACATCCATCTGAGCATCCTCATTCTCCGCTATCTTCATCTTCTGGACGTAGGCATTCTTGACTGGCCAACAACCTATCTCATACAATAATGTTGGTCTAATCACCATATGTAGAACATTCCTTTAAGTCTTGGTGACACATTCTTATTGCATAGACCACCGGATGCGAGCCTCCATTTCACCCACCTTGCTATAATACAATATGTGACTCATCGTCAATCTCTCCATCTCCTTGGATTGAGTGGGAAGAGTTTTATTTAATAATATTTATTTTGTTTAAGACTCCTATATTT
The DNA here is from genome assembly GCA_035772735.1 of Datura wrightii. Classification (NCBI taxonomy): domain Eukaryota; kingdom Viridiplantae; phylum Streptophyta; class Magnoliopsida; order Solanales; family Solanaceae; genus Datura; species Datura wrightii. The sequence goes on along the minus strand of JASDFA010000027.1, from coordinate 24,879,922 downwards.
TGGCACTTCATCGTCACCAGGTTATGACTTCTTTGAAATGGATCATGCACATTGTACTTTGTAAGAATTGACTTCATATATCTACCTGATAGGTATGAAATTTAAGCTTGTGCCTGAAGTGGGACACAATAAAAGTTGGCAAATTCGTGCAACTCTGAAAAAAATGAAACTAAGATGTACAAATATCTAAGCTAATATATGGCAGCTGTGGAAGCAAACAATCAGTCTAACATTGGAGGAACTTTTGGATGGTAGAAGCATGTTACACAGTAAATCAGTTTTCATAGACCAAATCGGATATGTAATTATTGGAATAATTGTTGGAGATTCAAAATGATGGATATGCAAGCATGATAACTTATATGGATGTTCTATATCTCCATGAAATCTAGAAACTTTTACTTGCATCTATTATTTGGTCAATGTACTGGAACTGATAACATTCAAGATTATGTAGGATTATACACAAAAGATCCTTTTTTGACTCTCTATTTAGCTCTATGTCTCTTATCCCTAGGAGGTCTTACACCACTAAGAGGTTTGTTCGAAAAACTATTTATTCTAGTATGGATGACAGGCAGGCCCATAGTTCTTAGATTTAATAGGACTCCTTGCGAGCATTGTTTCTATCTACTATTATCTAAAAATAATTAAGTTATTAATGACCGAACAAAACCAAGATATAACCCCTCACATGCAAAATTATAGAAATTATATGAAATCCCCTTTAAGATCAAACAAACAATCACTCTGACCATTGGAGGAACTTTTGGACAGTAGAAACATGCTGTTGCAGCACTGATGTGGAAGAAACCAGAGAATTTTGAGGCTTGAGGAGCATCATTGACTAAAAAGCAACTGCAGTAGTGGTAGCTGGGAAATAAATAGGTAAGAAGATGGAAAACAACTATAATTACGAATATAGTAATGCTAGATCCACATTCATTGTTGCTTCTAGCTCTTTCAGAAAAAGTAAAAACAAATGAGTCTAAGAAATTGACTCTCTATACTCTGTAGTACACTAGTATTTTACTTATTAAAAATTAATACAAGTACAGAGTTAAGATATTAATGCCACAAAGTGGGAATTATCCCTATAAAAGGAGAATACACATCAAAAGGAGTTACGTCGGAATATTTACCTCTACAAAAGCCATTACCTCTACAAAAGCCATCCAATGACTCAAACGAATCAGACTAGGTTACCTCTTACTTCTAGTACCAGAAGAAAGTGGTACAAGGGGGACATTTACAACTTATAGACCAATATTTTCAAGACCAAACACTCCCTCACCTGATTGGTCAAATAACTATGAACAACCCATAAGATCCAGCAAGAGACAGAGTTACCAACTATATGAGAGAGATAGTTCATATAGAGGCAATACTTAGGGAGCTAACCAAGAGAAGATAAGGAACGTAAAGGCACTTAACTAGGCACAAACATCCACTTCATTATACTACCTAGTGGTGGCAAATGGGCTAGTTGGGTTGGATGTAGGGTGGTTGAAAACGGATCATATATCAATTCGCCCATATTTAAGCAGGTTCAAACGAGTTGGGTTATTAACAGTTCGGGTCAAAACGGTTTTGACCCACTTTTTATATGGGTTAAAATAATTCGTCAGATTTTATACATAACCAAATAGGAAATTAAGCATTATCTAAACTTTGATAATACAGATCTTTTAAAAGAAGACCGTTTGAAGCAACTAAAATATATCTAGTGAAGTTAAACCTTAGAACATTTTAGACATATTAATTAATTTTTTTAAACTTGATACGAACTCTTTCAATAAACTATTCAATATATTCAATTTAAATTATGATTTAAAACATGGTTTAACCAAAATCAGTATAATCATTTATTCAAAATCTTGTTCTTCAAATCTGTTAAAAAACTAGGTCTGGTTTTCGACCGCAAGAGTAAAAGGCTATGACTAGTTGCTTCTCGTGGTAGGTGACGTGTCTGACATGCTCAGAGAGCTAATAATAGAGAATACCTCTCTTAAAATAGAGCAAAGTACAGATTATTTGAAAACTATATATTGATCAAAGACTATTTTAAAAAAATGTGAGTGACATGAAGGACAAAGAGTATGTACCGTGAGTGATCTAGCAGAAAGCTAGCCCAACACAGTTAACCCATATCTGACCCATAAATAACCTGTGACTGACCCATTTTGCTCAGTTTAAAAATGGGTTGAACCCAAATTTTACCCAATTTAAATAATACTCACCAACCCGCTTAAGTATGGGTGGATTTTATTGAAATATGGGTGCATTTCATTGGCAGTAGCTATATACTACCAAAGGTGGTGCTTTGTTATCACATCCAAGTGGTAGTATCAGGCCCTTTATCTATTGTTCTTGAGAAATGACCCAGTATGGCCTTGTGGCTCAAGTAGCTAGCTTATGTGTTACACTAACATTACAAGACAGATCTCTCATAAGTTGCTACAATTCCTAAAATATACTGGCCTATCAAAATAATTCTCATTGGCTCTGTCCTGAAGGGGGGAAAAATCCACAATGCACTTGTTTAGCAGTTTTTTCCTAGTAACCCATCAGGTACTTTAACTCCGTCTTCGGTGTATTAGTTATGCTCCAAAACTCGCTTCCTCCAAAGAAAGAAATCCAAATTCTAACTGGGGGTTTATGCACCATAACCATTTTGGAAATAATGTACCAGAGTCACCCATCAAGTTGACTAAAATAGATAGAAGGAACAATTACTGCCTGTACCCCAATTCTCTAGAGGATCTATGACTATTCCAAGTCCAAATGCAAAAGACTGAGAATCCACCAAGTAATGTTCTTAATATGATGCCCATTCACCCTGTGGTTGCTCCATAGGCAAATGCCTCGTTGAGGCCAGTTGTTCTTATGAACCCTTTTGATATAAAAAAAGCATCGGTAAATTTGTTACTACATGAAATTCTTTGCACTTATGATTGTATTCAGTCATCTAAGCGCGAAGGTCATCTTAGTACATGCCATTTCCAGTTTCTCTCTGCCCACATGGGTTTCCCAGGTTAAAGTATAAAAGCCCAAACAGCACCAAACTGAGTTTAACCAGTTTAACCAGCTGGTGCAGTGGGAACTATCGAATAATGGAAAAGAAGCACGCAGGAAAGCTTCAACAAACAAACATAGCTTGATAAGCGGAGCTAAAGAGAACTTACTGAACTTGCCCGCCAGAACTGCCCTTAGACTGGATTTGCTATAACCTAAAAACGTATCTTTCTTTATGGAAGAAGATGAATAAAAAACAAGTAAACATACCAATAAAAGGACATCAAACAGTTCTAGAAAGACAACAACACCTTATCAAACAAAACAAAAGTTCATATGAAGAAAAAACCAGAAAAAAAAAAAAGAAGACATAAAGGACCAAAACAAAAGTCATCAACAACATAGGAAAACATTAACCAAAATAACAAGAGGAAAAGAGATGTGAAAGTTGTGGCGGATATTATTGTTGCTTTTTAATTTTTGAAATAACATAACAAAGCAAGACCAGATTATTGTTTCTAGAAAATCACCATTAAATCTCTCCAATTAAAATTGCATATCGAGAAGCAACTTTTACATAAAAATAATGACTTGGTATATCTATTAGGTTGGAGTTCAAAGATGGTATGGTTCTTTTATGCCCCACGGCTTTGGTGCAATGGGTATGAGTGGTAGGCACATGTTAAGAGTTCGAGTCCTCGTATGAACCACTGTTTGGTATTTGAGTGGAGAATTTGTAGAGGAGAGGGCCATTATACTCCGATTTTGAAGCTAAAAACAACAGATTCCATGGTTATAAAAATATGGGGATCCTTTATGACAAGTGGGTCTAAAGTTAGGTGATAGATTAACCATGGTTTGCTTAGTGGTTGGAGAGTATAGAGTATCTTTGCTTTTGTTAGTAGCTGGAAGGTGTAAACATAGCATCCTGAACCTTTAATAATAATTTTTAGTTTAATTTAGGAAGTGAAAGTTTCGCTCATCCAAGCAAAAGGCATGACATTCATTTTGATACAGGTCGACCATACAAATACCGCACTTCTTGAAGTGCACAGAGGTTGACAGGTGTGTACAATACTTAAAGAATCTACATCTAAGACAAGGTTTTACTCTTTCGGATTATTTAATCTAAATCCCACAAGCAAATCTAGGGAGAATGGGATAATTATCTATCTGATTATACAAACCCACTATACCAACATTTCATGTTAGAACAAAGAGAGCTACGGACAATTTCCCAGTCAAATTAGCAGCTTCAATTTAGATAATATCTTTCCTGATCATTGCTCCTGATCATTGCTGGTTGCCCCGTAAATGATGTGTGACTTTACTGATCAGATGAGATCAACGCACAAAATAAAGGTAATATAAATCAACTGCCCGGCTTGTCGCCACAGCACATTGAATGTACTCACCTTTAGAGCGTATCCTACTTTAAGTGTCAGATTCAGTGATCCTGAAGCAACATTAAGTAGTTACCATAATTAGCTTATGTTCTCTATCTTTATGCAACATGACTGTGACTTCCTCAGAACCACCATAACAGACAAGTTCTGGAGCCGTACCTCAGAAAGGGTAGGAAAAAGATTATAAAGGTGTAAGAAAAAAAATTCATACAGCTAGAATATTCTTGGTGCAGCCTTTATGAATTATAAGAGCTAATCAGGCATACTAAGAGCATCATCAAAAGAAATTTGTTTTACGGAATAAAACGAACTTACTTTATTCTCAAGTAACTTGCAGAAATCTGTGGCAAGGGTGCATCTCCCTCCCTGACACAATTAATTCAGAGAATTAAAAACATTGGAAATTCAATCTTGTCTCTTAAAAAGTAAAACAGAAAAACTCTACTCCAAGATAAAGCAGATTCATACTGGTCTTCCGAGGCCACCAATGAGAACCATATTGGATAGATTCTCCTTTCACATCTGGCAGTGGTTGCATCCAGTACAGTTTGCGATGAAATATTAAACCCTCCAAAAATTGATGCCTTTTTTTGGCGAATTCTACGCAACTTTTTAGGTTTATCAAATTCTGGAGGAGCAGGATCACCATTATTTTCATCCTTGATCTTCAATTTCTGTCCATGTTCTTTGACTTTAGTTTTACGGACATGACCCTCACGGTCATGGGAATACAGACCTTCTGACTTAACAGTAGAACCCTGTGAGGTAAACCTCGAAGATTTGCTCCTGTTTGCTGCTTCCACCAAACAATTTAGAGGTTTCCACAAATCAACTTTGCCTTCCCACTGTTCACTGCCATTCTCAGTTTCTTTATCAGGTGTAAGGTGGCTAGAAGGCTCAGCGCTGGAAGAATTCTGCAAAAGACAAAAAAAATTTAACATGATTGACTATAACAACAATACTGCAGTTCTGTGCAAAACATTGACCAAAGACAAGACCAAATGAAGTCCAAATTTAGGCACCGCACATCTGAAGAACATGACTTACCAGCCTTATGTTCTGAGTGAACTTGTTCAGAGTCTCAGGTGAGCTAGAGCTATCAAGCTGATCTTCTCCAGAACCGTCTTCTTTCTTGAGAGGTTTCTCAATTGAAAATGTCGAACCCCGTAATCCTTTTCTTGCCACCGATTTTGATCTTCTTCCTGTCATTCCAGTTTGTGTAGATACTCTTGGAGTGCTGACCACAAGTGACGAAAGTGATCTCTCCTTTCTCCTCACTGGCAATGTAACTGAAGGCACAATTTCGGGTGCATTCACCTTTTGCCTCTTATAAGGGAACACCTTTGCTCTCACATCTTGCAGATTATGATCCGGCCTGTTGTAAGAGAATTTAAAAAACAAATGATATTCTCAGGAAAATTTCATCTTCGACTCAACGGTGGAAGTAAATATAATATGCATCTGAGACAGCTACATGCATGAAAAAGCAGAACAAGATTGTGCTAGAGAATGAAGATTAACTGGGTTGTAGCCTAATGTAACTGATGAAACTTCGTAAGATATCTCACACACACTCACACTCACACTCACACTCACACACTCATTTAATTAATGAAGCATACGTCATAATCTATTGTCCATATATCATACTACATACTTTATAGAGACTTCTAAGATAATCAGAAGTGAACTTTAAATCCAACAGCTACAGATACCAATTTATTGGATGATATAGAAGTCTGCTGATTTTGTCTATTGCCAAGTTTTCCTCCCTATATCTCGAAAATTAATGTTCTTACCTTTTCTGGTCTTACTTTGCAGAACCTCCAAACTGTACCCAGAGTTAATTGTAAATACTGATCCAAACCCATAAATTGGTCAAAAAGGCAAATATTATGAACAGTTGTGTGGTCGACATTGTTATATGGTGAATATTCAGCCCTAAAGACCTACCAAGGCCTAACATATTCACAAGGAAAATGAATCTGACAAAGCATGCAACTAATAGCACACAGGAAAAAAATGAGAGAAGTTCATCTGAGATGGTTTAACCATGTCACTAAGTAGATGTAAAAAAGCACTAGTCTGTAGTTGTGACATTATGATGACTGAAGGTACTAATAGGAGATAAGGCAAACCTAAACCCATCGAGGAAGTTGTCTCAAAGACCCCTTGATCAAGGTGGACTTAGTAAGTGCAAAACATGGTGAAAGCAAAGGATCCATATAGATGAGTTAACTAGTTGGGATTCAGGCTTTGTTAACATTATGCCGGGTATCCACCAAAAGACTAAACTTTTTAGTGTGATAAAACACTTGCATTCAATGTGGAGACAACTGTCAAATTTGGAGAACTTATACTTTTACGGAACTCCTAATTTGCCTTAAGAGGTGGATTATGTAGTGTTGGAGTGAAACTCGCTTGAATAGATTTGAACGGATATAGAGGATTCGTATTGCAGATACCAGCTACTTTCAGATTAAAACATAATTGATTTTGATTGTTTAAACATGTACCAGAGTTACTGTAAGTCTCTAGTCATTTATCGTGACACATTGGAAGAAATCTATCCCGTAGAGCACATGATGTTCAGAGAAAACCTAATCCTCAGGAATAACAAACCTTATAAAAAAAATGGCCAGGAAAAAACAAAATGTCAACAAAAAGCTAGCATGCCTTTCTCTTTGAAAATGGAGTGCATAAAGAAGAAAGGTGAATAAGGTGGAGGAAAGAAATTCCCAACTGTGGTGGACATGTCACATTGCTCTCAAATTAAACATGGAACAATCTTGAGTCAGCGAGTAAGTATGAAGGCAACATGTATAGCCAGGCTTATAACCTATGGCTAAATAAACATACAGAAACTAATATGTCAACTGAGTACTTAAGCAAACTTTTGCATTTATGGAACAAGGAAAAGAACAAGAACTAGAAGATAATATGACCTCAGTTTCTCTAAAGGAACACAGCCTAAGTCAATGTTGCAAATTGGACAGCATTCCATTTCTTCATCAGACAGCTTCTTGTAGATGCATTTCCTGCAAACTGAGTGAGGTTCCAGAAGGAACAGTGTCAAAACAGTAGTCATCTTTTTTGCAGAAACAGTTGCTAGCTTCGATAATAGCCGAACCAAAATGCAAAAGGCTATGCTTTTATTTATATTTAAAAGAAAGAGAAGAAAGTAAGCAAAGTTCAAGTCATTCATCCAACAAGATGTTTCATACAATATACACCAGTGCAAGTTTGTAGAGGAATAGTCACATGAACAAAGAAATATCTCATTACAAACAATCACTTCCGCACAAATGACGGCATAAAGCACCTATCCTGTGCTCCGATTTGTCACTGAGATCACAATGTCGCAACAGAAAACCAAAAAAAGAAAACAATCATTGGATACAAATCAATCAACAGCATCCTGTTAAAGCTTCAATTAGACACTATGAACTGTCCTCGGCCAAAACATTTATCTCTGTAGGCCCAGAAATAAACAAATATCACCGAAACGAAAACATCCATATATATCACCAATTGGCGGTCGATTATCATCAGCACAGGGTTTATTGAAATGGGATCGATCAAACAGATAAGCCGTTCTCATTTTAGTTGATAAAACCAAATATGCCATCTTCTATGACAACTAGCATACAATTGTTGAAACAATGAACAGGCAAAGAGGTGTACGCAATTCCTAAAAAAGTAAAAGAAGATAGATGAAACACCCAGATGGGTAAAACAGTCTCTCCAGGTAAGGTGATACAAACAGGGAAAAACCCAGATCGTAAAATGAGCGAAACAGTTAATCCGGAAAATCGAAAGCAATTCAAAATTTAAACAGCTCACACTGACCCATATAGATAGAGGGAGAAAAGGGACTCACACGTATGAAGACATTCGGAAATAGTAGTGGCATCTCTGAAGAGCTTATGGCAAAGAGGGCATGTCATGCATGCCGCAATCGTATCCCTCCTCACCTTCACCACTTGATTCGACATATATGTACACCTCTCTATCTCTATATCAGCTCAATAAGAGTTTTGGAGTTTATATAATTAGAGACCCTTTTTACCAGAAAAGCTCTGAAATCCACGTACTGAAGCGGTGCATGCTAGAAACGGCGACATGACACATGGAATTTACGTTCATTCCTCACTCTTTATCTGCATTAAACCCAGAAACGAAAGTCGAAAATTATCGGACACACAAGTCAGCTTATTGGGACAAGAATAATACAGCAGAAAACGGATTCGCGAGTGTTGAATCTGAGATTGGGAGGAAAAGGGATGGATTTGATTTGGGGGTAAAAGGGAACGTGTTGGATGATCTCTTGTTGCTATGTACTTATAACAGCGTTGTCTGTATTGGGTTTGGGAGTAGAAATCGAGAGGGTGTTTTCGGGTGGGGTGGGGTGGGGTGGGGTGTGGTTGAGGAGAATAGCTCATGAACCGAAACCGAATACTTCTATGTTTTTAACTTACTCTAATTATTACTAGTATTTGTCATTTTGGTTTTTATTATATGAGGGCCGAGTTATAAAATGCGCCGGGGAGAATGGGGACGGAGAGTGTGGGCTGATTAATATTCCTTGTGTTTTCGTATGCGTGACGGCGGAACTGCCAAAGGGCCACAGTTGGTGGGTGGTTTTAGAGATTAATTAATTGCATCTCACGGCGCACGTTAGCCTCCGCGTGCGTGCTGGGAGGAAATTTTTTCTCAAAATTAGTTTTATTCTTTCATTTAAGTTTTTAATACACCCTTCGTTTTTTTTAACTAGTTTAAGTGTACGGGTCAGCACGTATCTTTTGTATCAATAAAAATAAATTTATAAAAATAACATAAGTAATATTTAAAAGATGTGTTTAGAGTACGTGCTTTGCATGTGTGCATCGTGTCAATTAGTAAAAAGATTTATTAAAAAATAGTAATTGACTTTGTTAAGTGAACTACTATTTGAAGTGAATTGTGAATTTTGTTTAGTGTATCATAACTCCTAATATTTATTAAGTATTATAATTTCTAATTACATATTTATCTTGACCAATATGTTAATCATATTTATCTAGACCGATATAATTAATAAATCTCAACTCTTTCAACTTTAATAATATTTTTATTAAAATCTAATTAAACATTATTTTAAAAATTAGTAATTTGAGCTAGTGTAGCAATTACTATTGTCTTCTTCAAAACCACAACATGAAACAAAAAGGATAGATTTTAAGATAAAAAAACCTGAAAACATACTAATTTGGAACTTGAATCAAAGTTACAATAAAGTTGACGAAGAAAGCTTTGAGATAAAGTTGTTAATGAAGAAGACTTTGGGACAAAGTCGATGAATAAGATTCTGCACTTAATTCTACACCTAATGAAGTCTACTCTTACAAGGATTCTACACTTATAATATGAAAGAAAAACTAAATTATATTAACCTAATGAAAATTTGCAACGGTAAACTCAATCATTATGTTTGTGTGAAAATTTTTACACAAATTCTGTAAGGATCCTGCACTTAAATTATAAAAGAAAAATTAAATTACATTAATCTAATAAAATTAAATAATAATTTGAATTGGAAAATTTTATTGCATCTTCGAACAAAATAAAATTATTTGAAAAAGTAACAGTAGAAAAGAGATTGTTGCATTCTTGAACTATAGTGTTGTCATTGAATCCAACCTAAATCTCATTGTTTACTGATAAAAAATTATGATTAACACCATTAATGTATCCATTTGTGATAATTTGATCGGTGTAAATATGATATTAATTAGTCTCTATCCTTTCTTAAAAGACTCTGGACGCACCTTGTCGTAGCCCCAGGAATTCAATGTACTAACTCCTGAAAGCTCCATTCATGCTAGGGTAGTTAAGGAGGGTTATATTCAGTGATCGTATCTGAACTTGAAAGATTTCCGTGGAATCAGAATCAGATTGGATTAAAGGTAAGGACGGGAAGCTGGAACGTTTTCTAGAAACAAATCATATAAATATTTTTTTACTTTTCAATATAATTATTGAAAAGTATTTTGTGTGTCTGTGTGTGTGTATAATATAATATGAATAAAAGATTTTCTAAAAGGAAAAATAGTAGATTATCTTTTTTTCTAACAGATAAAAGAATCTAAAAATAACCTTTCAGGGCCTATCCGAAAGAGAATCCAGTACTTCTTGGTCGTGAATATCTGAACTGGCTGTTTGCTGTTCAAGAATTCTTATTTAGGCAATTCATACCATCCATACATAGTGTTTTTAAGAACTCAAATATATATATATATATATATATATATATATATATATATATATATATATATATATAAATATATAAAACGAAAAAGAATTATTACATCTTTGTCTTTTTGTAAACATTCCCTATTGTCAGAAAGAAAAAAAATATCTAAAACGAATTGTGTACAAGAATAATAATTATAATAATATATAATTTCATAAATAAGTTATTTTATGAGATGAGAGGATTACTTTACTTGAATAGATGAACTTGTGAATGTATGAGTAGATGAAGAATGTCAGTTACAAATAACACAAATTTTAAATCACATAATATCAATATTAGACTCAACTAATGAAGACAATCTAAATTAAGTTATTCTGAACACAAGCAACTAAGCTAGCATACCAATTACTATTGTTTTCTTCAAATCCACGACATGAAACAAAAAAGATAGATTATTGTGTTCTTAAAAAAATCCGCAGCATGAAACAAAAAAGATAGATTTTAAGATGAAGGAAACTTGAAAACATCAAAGTTGGAGATTGAATCAAAGTTACTACCGTTGATGAAGATGACTTTGAGACAAAGTTGTCGATTAAGAAAAATTGGATGAATAAAATTATGCAATTATAAATTTTCTTATAAAAGTGGAAGGATTCATAAACCAAAAAGGATTTAAAAGTGTAAGAGTATTAGAATAACAATGTCATAAATAAATAAATAAAATTGAAAAAGTGAGAATATAAGTTCAATCAATATTTTTAAGTGCCTTTACACTTTAATATAATATAGATAAGGTAAAATTTACATTTTTTTTAATAAAAAATTAATAGAGATCATAATTTGATCAATATAACCCTATTAAAATTAATAGATATTTTTTAAGAACAGTTCATAACTATTTTTTCATATTTTTAAGTGACTTAAATACTAATAATAAAATTTAAAAAATAATTAATTATTTTTTGAATTGCTATATAAATAATTATTTTAAAATAAATAATTTTAATATACTTATGAAGTAAAAAAACCTAAATGAATACTTGATATAATTAAGTGAGAGTAGTAAGCATTTTCAGTTTAATTAACAGTAACTCTGGCTCATAAACATTGGATGCTTTAAATTGGACATTAGATGCAAGTAGAATATTTTATTTTTTAAGCAATGAACAAAAAAGAAACTTTTATTTATAGAATTTACGTTCCGAACTTGAATACTTCAAGAGAAAATTTATTGCACTTAAGAATGTGACTTAACAATTAACGAATTGAGTTGACAATTATTAGATATCAAATTTAATTTGTTGGAAGATAATAGATAGTCTTCGAAATAATTAAGGTGCATGCAACTGTTCTATATATTATGATTATAAAAATAAATAGTAAAAGTTGATTCAGTGTTTTGTTGTTACTTATTAGTTAAAGTTTTGGCCATATATTTTAGATCAAATTTTAAAGATTTATCTTCAAAAATTTATTTGGTTATAAAATTTAATTAGATTTTAAAATTTTAATATTTAAATATTTTCAAATTTCCAATCAATTTTTGATTTTTTGAGACTTCTACCTGCAAAAATTCAAATATTTTTTAAGTAAAATATATATCCAAATATAGTTTTAAATTTTAAAAATCACAACTTTAAAAACTTAAATTTTCAAGTTTTAACTTTAAAATTTATGTTCAAACGGAAGCTAAGAATTTTCTTTTATTATAAACTATTTAATGGATACACATAGAAAGAAAATATTTTCCCAATTTACAATTTATAATTGTTATACACAGTTGTTAATTATTGAAGGTTGATTTTTAAAATAATTTAACAGTATAAAATTTTAGTTATCATGTAAATCATCATATATATTATTTGTTGAATTACAATTTTTCTTTTTTTATATATCGCAGTGTTTCAGAAACAGAGTAACGCGGTTCAGGTAGAAAGATGTACAAACTTCAATTCCTAAGTCAAAAAGTAAATCCTCTTCCACGATACTACTACATTCCAAAGGAGTCGTCTTTTTTGTAGGATGAGAGGTCAGTTGATTTATGATCCCAATTTAAATATGATTATATTTTTTATATGAGATAAATTACATTAAGATTTTAATCTAAAACTCTTAAAATAATATCAATTTTAGCAAGATGATTTCTTGTATAATTACTTGACTAATAGTTATTATCTTTAAAAGTTAGCTTTTGCTTTTATTTTAATTTTTTTCAACAAAAAAAATGCTTTTTGAAATAATCTATACTATATTAAAAATATGAAGTCCTTAGAAATGTTGATTGAATTTTTGGTCATTCATTAAAATACTCTATAAAAGATAAAAATTGTCATTTACTATTTTTTTAAATAATTCTTATTTAATTATTGTCCTAATATTTATAACTTTGAAATTAGTTAAAGTTATAACTATCAAAAATTTTACTCGTTTATAATAGATAAGAACTCCTAATATTTAGTGTTTTAAAATTGACTAAAATTTTACTCTTAAATTTTTTCTTATTTGAACTATATTAAAAGTCCTAACATTTAAGACTTTAAAATCAATTACAATTCTGTTAGCTTATATCAATTATTTATTTATTAAACTAACTAATTATTCATCACAAAAACTCATGAAAATTTAATAATGGATTCAATCAAGTTAAGTGAGATAAGCAAACTTGATTTCTTTTTTAGCTTTAGTAGAGTTCCAATGCAAAACGAAAAATCACCCAATCGAAGGAAATATCCGAATTTTATATTTAGAAGATGAATAAAATCAGAGGTTTTGTCGTTATAGAACAAACGAAATTCAATGGAAGCAATGATAAATAAATATAAATAGAAAAGAAAAGGGAGAAAATACAAAAAATAGAAGAGAAAGAGGACATAAATTAAAGAGTGTAATTTTGTTATCCATTAATATATTGAATTTCTCCTCCTTTTTAGAAAAGAAATTTTTATTATATATATATGCAACATACTTTAAGTTGTTTCAATTAATTGAGTATTCTTGGTATTTACTTTCTTTAGTTAAATTTACATTATCTTCCGTTTTAATTTATGAAAAGGTGTTTGACTAGACACATAGATTAATAGAGAAAGAAAAAAGAGTTGGAATCATCTCATAAAGGGTAAAATGAAAAGTTTAAAATTAGTTTTTACTAAATATTAAAGTACAAAGCCTCATAGAAAAATATCATTTACTTTTTTACCCTTTATAAAAATGGTTCATACTTGATAAAATAGTTATTTAATTATTTTTTTAATATTTAAAATTTTAAAATTAACTAAATTTTATGTATTAAAATCTTCCTTATTTAAATATATAAAAAAAATATTGATTTTTAGAAATTTAAAAGTGATTAAGATTTTATCTTTTAAGAGATAATTACATGTTGAATAAAATTATACTTATAATGCAAATAAATCTTATGTTTAGGACTTTTGAAATTGAAAAAAAAAAACAGTCCAGTGCACAAAACATCTCGTGTTAATAGGGTCTAGAGAAGGACCGCACCCCAAGGAGTGTAATATAGACAGTCTATCCTAATGCAAGCATTGATGGTTGTTTCCACTAATTTAGACGAGTCTTTCTTAATTTGAACTATCAATTACAAATAACTGAATGCGTTTGTGATATGATATCAGTTTATTAGTGTCAAAACCAAGCGAGTAATAACTCACAATGTAATTTCATAAGTGCTATTTGTTTAAAATAATAACTTATACTATATGTTCTATTCTACTATACAACTTTGTATTACAATGTGCCTTCGTAATGCTAATATTTATTTAAAATGTTAATATGTTAATAATGTAGTAATACAAATTTGTAATAATTAACATAAAATATACATATAATGCATGTATTTAAGTGCTCATATAGAAATAAATAATTTTTTTCACTTTTCGATCAAATGTTATTTCTATGACGTTTCTATTCATTGAAACAAGTATCAGAACAAACTAAAGAAATAACTACTGCATTGGATCAACTCTTAACATAATCATTTATCGATTTAAACTTTGTTATTTTCTTTCTAAATTATTATATCATTACACAACACTTCTTTTAAATATTATTTATATTATTTTAAAATTTTGTTCTTATTAATATCAGAAAAATGCGCGAGATGCATACGCTAAAACTAATAACTATTAATTGAGTGACCATCTTGTTTACCATTGAAATTGGTACAATTAAATTTATAGCGAGGTCAAAGTCACGCGGTATGAGCTAAATCACATATTCGAGTTAAACAAGAATAAATTACAACAACTCAAACAACTAATAGGCGACATATATATAAGATAAATTTGATATAACACAAAGTAAGGATTATTCGATGATATTCCAATTAGCTATTCATAGCCTCCTGGACCTCGACTAAACGAAGTCAGTATTGTCGACAAACTACTGGCAACAAAGAGAACAATGGAGAGCATATGAGAGCAAGAAAATAGTACAGTAGTATTCCATTGCTCATCTATTGTTTTTACAAGTGAAGAGAGGCTTTATTTTTAGTTTTTGGCTATAGTACTATTACCAATCAAATGACTTTGACTAGACCATATAATACATAATGGTAATCATAATATTTGTATTAGGTCATTACAAACACCAATTATTAGTGTGTTGTTATTAGCAAATTCCTTGTACGATACTGTCTATGTATTATTATCACTTTCATCATATCTTCGAGTTCAAGTTGCTGATACCGGACCCATATTGTTATCTTTTTCTTGTTTATGATCAATTGTCTCTTTCCAGTGTTCAAATAACGATTCCAGACTTGTCCACTGAAACCTCGTTTACTTTTTTCTTTAGTTAACTCGTCATACTTTCATCCTTGATATCTCAATGATACGTGACACCGTATACTTTTTGGCCACATATTTGAAATAGTATTTTTTTTCTATACAAATAGTCTTCTAATTTATGAAGAATTCGAAAAGTAAAATAGTTACCAATGTCTCTTTTGGGCTGAAAAAAATAAAAGTTCCCTTAGGTGTAAAATGTCTGAATAGTTTATTGAATCCCAAAAAGGTATATTTCTCATTGTATTAAATGTAGCCTATCTCGTGCTATCATTCTATCACTATGAATAATTTCATAAATCTAGATCATAATTACTTTTTCTCTTATAAATACCTTATTACCTTTGCCTGCTAATCAAACATTTTAATTTTTTTTTAAAAAATTTCATCTCTTCTTCATCTATTATCCAATCATGTCTTCTTCAAAAAATACTAATCAATCTCTTTTGCCTTATCTGTCCAGTGGAGGGTTGAAGAAATGCAAAAAATTGAAATTCCTTCTTCCAAGCTTATCATATACACTATAGTTTCTAAATCTTAGATCTTTGTCTTGACATTATCAATTATTTCAATTTCAATTTTAATTAATACCCTTAATTAAATATAAAATAAATTTTAACGAAATAACTCACTTAATCTCTTGAACCAAACGATCCTCAAAAGTAAAATTTTTCTTTTGACCTTTTTATTTTGACCAAATTAAACTACTTAGGGGTATTAAATTGTCACTATGATTTCAATTTTCATTAAAGTGTCTCTTGAATTTGACATTCTTTAAGTCAAATTAATCTTTTCCAAAATTATCTTTTACAATCATCTGGAAAGGGCATTGTTAGATCAGCCCTTAAAGTAGGATAGCAAACGACTTCAACATAAACAATTTCTTTTTACTAAATTTTTTCTTTCTTTAAAAAAAGTTAACTACTCATCGCTCTGCATACACCAAAACAATTTATCCTTTTAAGGATATAACATCATTCTTCTCCTTACATAAAATTACCCATTCCTTTTTGTATCTCTTAAATTAATTATTAGCTTCTTTAAAAATATACATGTGTCATTCACTGATTTTTTTTTTGTCTGGCACATCAGCTGCAATCGTAATTTACACATAGGTCTAGTGGACTCGTGTGTTGGTGAAATACAGTTGTACTAAGTAGAAATATCAATTTAGTCTTTGATAAAGTTAAAGTATCTATCTAATCATCATAGATAATTTCAGGGAGTCACTTATGTATTTCACCTAAAATTTGAACTAAGTGGGCATATTTCAGCAGCCTTTCTTTGTCTATGTGCTTCTATAGTAAAAGAAAAGATAAGAAAAAGCTACAAAAGAAAACACAAGATACAAAAGCAACTCTTATTAACTCTTAAGATAGAGGTGAGAAGACAAAATAGTAACAAGAAGTAGAAATTTTTGACTCCGTGCATTAGATATATTTATATATACATACACACACCATAACCTATTGTAGAAAGATTAAACGTGTCACAAAAGATATTTGGATGAGAAACTGCAACTAATATTTTCATATAAGAATGCCTAATATATCAAAGATAATTAATCATGAAATGGAGAAGTGAATCTTTTTTGTAAAAAAAAACATAAATGAACAAAATAGGGAATTTGCTGAGTTCTAAAAAGTTTAGAAACGAATTACCATGTTATTTATATTGATATTGGTGAAAGTATATTACGATCAAAAAAGATAACACATTAGTTAAGTAAAAAATGAAAAAAAAATAAGATGTCTTGAACAAATTAAAAACTTCTTGATAAGAGTCCTCATTAGTTATTTTGGAGTATACAACGGCACGCTCAACTACCCCAAGTTAGTGATTGAATAGAAGATTCGCCCGGAAAGGTCCAACACTTGCTAAAGAATAACGCAAATAACAACAATACTCCAATATTGGAGGGATCATATTTATTCTTATTACGAGTCACGGTCTCCACACCAATAACTGCTAGAACGTGCTAGGGTTAGAGGAATTAGTTAATGTGATCTATCCTATATTAATCCCCATGATGGTAACCCATCAAAATTTTCATTTGAATATCGAGTAACTCTCTACTTTTGTTCTGTGAAACACAATTGTTCAATATTATCCTATAATAATTTTCATCGCTATTCCCAGGAGATCGAATAAGAATTTTTTTCTTTTATTGTTCAGCTCGTAAATTATTATTTGTTATTTTATTCATTTTCTCGATCCTTATTTACTATTTCAATCACTTGAATTAAAAGTTTTATATTATTTGAATTAATTACATTGCTATAGACCCCTTTCAAACAAATTTAATTGGTTTTCCTAATAAACTAATTATAGGCTAAATAGTTGGGCACCTACAGTGAGGCTTTAGTATCAATGATTATCCCAAAAAAATATACTAGTATTGCGTTTATTTCGTGTCTTCTAGTGATATAAGGGAGGACGAACAATGTTTGACTACTTTTCAAGTTATTGTTAGGGCTCAAGACATCATTGGACTCACCAACCCTGATGAAACTCCGAATGAAGAGAATCTCATTACTGTGAAAGAAAATACTCCTGAAGAGGAGTTACTTCGTCACTATAGCTTTGTTGAATTCTATTAAGTCCAAATTATATAACTTCTCATGACAATGTTCTAGAAACTCCTATCCATCAATAGAAGGATCCCCATTATAGTATAAGAGAAATAACCTTCTAAACTTATCTAGCCTCTTCTAATCATCATCAGAAAAGGCGAACTGAACTACTGAATGTGGACCAATAATAAACAACGGTGCACCCTTAGATAAAGGTGTATCTGTAGCTGAATGAACTATTGAAACTCGATAAACTAACAGATACTACTAAAGGGTCTGTGCTCCCCCTTTAGTCTGTGAACCATCTGGTGTCACAGGTATAACCCCGACCTGTGTTATGCTCTCAAAGAAACCAATAATGCAAACCAATGTCTCTTGAAGCACAAGTGTGACAATAAAACCTTCTAGGAGTTGACCTTGTCTAAACTTCTGAAATCAGATCATCCTTATGAATTGTTGGTGGATCAGTTGAATTAGCTCTATAATGGCCTCTAACAACAACTAATGGTCGACCTCTAGCATGTGTTATTGTGTGGACCATGGTTTGAGCCCCAACACGTTCACTGCCTCCGCCTATACCTCAAGTAGAGACCCTAGCTTCAGGTGTGGGCTCCCGCTCTCCAACTGCAGGTGCACGTGTCCTAACGGCATATGAAAGAGTGAAATTAAGATATTTAGAACTCAAGTCGAATGAAGAGCGCATGATAAGGAAAGAAAGAAAAATTTCTAAGATGTCTCATAGCCCCACAATGATAAGTATATACGTCTCCATACCATTCTGTAAAGCTCTAGACATTGCTCATGACTGATAGAAATGGTGAATCTAAAGCTCTAATATGAATTTGTCACGACTCAATTTTTCTAAGGCTGAGGGAACCTAACCCCATCACATAGAACGAGTTGAAAGCACAAACATTATTGGGGGAGACGAGGCATAAAATTGAGATTTATCGGGACCAAGGTTATGAGCTTTCAGAATAGAATGAGATCACAAGCAAACCAATAAATCATATAAGTTTATTTTTATTTATCAAATTACTATATTAATATTTGAAATAAGTTACTATACCAAGAACTAGCTGTACGAATCATGAACTACTATGATGGACTAGTACGAAATTCTCAAAGAGAATACTTATTATCTGAAGTAATAAGACAAAAATGATAAAAAGGAAGGAGTCCATAGATTGTAAACTATCCAGAAAATAGTGAAGTACATGAATTCTCTATTTCTTTCCTTCATTGAAAGAAAGGGAGTGAACAAACAACTCAACTTGAAATCTCAAATCGCTTCTAATGCCCACACCCTCCGCTAGTATAGGGAACAACACATGCATAAAATATGCAACTAAGTGTGGCATGAATACAGTAAATCATGTGTACTCAATAAGTATCATCAACTTCTCTCAATAAGGTAGTGACAAGGGTGGCTTCAAAAATAACCACTTTTAACATGTACAGTTAATACATACATAATCCAAATAAAAAGAAGCTCTATATGGTATAAGTAGGTATGTGCAGATAAGGCATAAAGAAGTATGCATCAATGACGCCATAAAGATATGCAATAGATACAACATCAACAAGCTCTCGTGCTAGCTCATATTTGGTATTCAATTTAAGTCATACAAGCATCTGTAAACTATGTAAGCTTGTTCAGCACATGATTACTTTGTGATACTTATACCCATTTTAGCTTAAAGATCTCTAATGACCTTTTTCCCTTCTCTTTGGGTCACCCTTATCTTTTACAATTCCCTTTAGAAACTATTAGGTGAATTCATAACCCCTTTTATGTTTTTTGAAACATTATATAAGTGCATATGCTTCAAGTGGCAATATGGAAATGATTCACTATCTTCATGAGGAAATATTTTTTTCATTCTCTTTTCAGAGTAAAGCTTCCTCTATCAACCTAAAATTTACCTTGCGTATTAGATCTTTGAGACATTGATCATTGGGTTTAGGTGCATCTTGAAATTAACATTATATTTTTAAGTATGTTCCACTTCTAAGTAAAAAAGATCAATTGAAAGACAATAATATCTTCCTATGACTCCAAGTCTGTGTAACAATTCAAACTATTTCAGCATTGTTATCGGACATTACGGTCTGAGTATCTATTCTCGTATACTGCCCTCGTTTTGAGTATTTATAATCTATTTTGTATGTTGTTGTTTTGTATAGATTGATATTATATTTTAACACTTAGTCGATGGTTGTGGTTGAGATCCAAAGAGCTTAAAAAGGTTCTTTAATACGATATTCTTTTAGAAGGCTTAAATGCCAAATTTGAGAACTCAAGCCTCTTTTTGAGAGATTATGCTTTAAAGTATGACATGAGACTTTATATAATTTAATAAAACTTGTTGGAAGGATTTGAATTGGGACTAGAGGGGCTCGAGGATGATTGAACACTCTTGGAACTCTTTAGAATATCGTAGATTTTCGTTGGTGCACATACCTTCATCATGATCTTGTGGAGGGATTTGTGTTTGCGAAGGGTTTGGGAGTTACTTTTCACAATTGCACTGGGATGGTCTCAACCGTGCAACATAGAGAAGACGAGTCACCACAGGTTAAAGTTTCATCGAGACCCCGAGGTTAGGTTGCGGTCACATAGGCAAGCACCCCATTGAACCATGATCCCAAAGTGGGGTGTCACGATCATAAAGAAGGCCACATCAACATATATTTCAACAGTCCTGATTTTTAATAATTATTTTCTTGGGTTTTGAAAAAGGAGAGCCCAAATTTGATAATTCAAAAGGTAAAGTTTCTGCACCAAATTTGAGGTATGGATTCCTTGTTTCAATTTTAATGGTTACATTCTGTTTTCATTGATTTTCATCTATGAAATCGTGAGATTTAAGAGATTGAATTGGGGAATTTTCCCTAACCCTAAAAAGGGAAAATAAAAAATTTAACCTATAAATTGATATTAAAATAATAATTTGATTTTATAATTAAATATTATAACTTATGAGTAATGCGTCCATAGATTCAATTTTGCAATCTGGACAATTGACCCAAGGTACAAGTGTGTGACTATGACCTCGAGGTGTCCAGATTTATGAAAATAGTTCCTCTAGACTAATTTGAGCGTGTTATTGATTAATTTAAATAGATTGAGATCATTGAAACTTGTTTGGGCGAACTTTGGCAATTCAAGAGATGTTTGACTACCGTAAATCAGGCAAGTGAAACTTAAACTATTAGATTACTTGTTTTTCATAAAAAGAATATGATTTGTATTATATGATATAATTTAAACCGTTTAGTTCGTGTGAGTGGGCAACAATCATCTAAATTGCTAGTTTTTAAGTGTCTAAGTAATGGCCTTATAAGTTTTTTGATGAAATTTCGCTTAGGTAGATACTTGTAGAAGATGTAAAGTTTTTATGTGGTATCAGTTGGGTATTTCTCCACTTTGTTATATTTTTAGAGGCATACTTTGTTCGGTTTTCAAAGGTTCATTCAAGGGTAGATGCTAGAGCAGTAAATATACTTGTAACAGATGCAATCAAAGATCCGGTAAGATTGTGGGTAAATAATCCCTCAATCCGAAAGACGAGGTAATACATGGACAAAACATACCATATCCCCTGAGCAGAGTTCAGATTCAATATAAATCATGCATTACTTGTTTGTATTTCAATGATTCAAATTTAGTCCAATATTTATATATTAATATTATACTTGTACTATTTTTTTACTTTATGCATTATCAGGTATTTCTAGTACTTGCCCCAAGGGTAAGTAGAGAGTGCATCAATGATCTTCTTGGGTCTTTTAGACTTACATTTATTGATGTTTGTATGTGTGTAGGTGTTATTGACAGTGGCCATGTAGTTGATACCTAATTACTCCAGCTTTTTTCAGTCCAGTTAAGGTGAGCCACCATTAGAGCATGGCAACCACTTCATCTTTAGCTTGTTTAGTAGTATTTCGATTTGTGTCTCATTCCATATGTTAGTAGCTTCATGACTTACATATTTTGATGTTGTATGGACAGACTTACACATTTTCCAGCTTCCACACTTATTACATATTCAAATAGTTTGGAACTACAATGTCCTTCTTCACTTAATTATTGCATGCTTTAGTTTAGAGGTCCGCCTTATGGGTAGTAGATCTTCAAGTGCGCTATTGTATCCTATATTTCAGACTCGAGTTGTGACAAATTTAGTATCATAACACTATATTTTTAATTTTTTTAGAGTCATGGAGCAGTGTCTAATAGAGCCTTGTGAATTGATACAAAGACACTTGTACTTATCTTTGAGGGGTTGCATAGACGTTTTAGGAAAGTTCCCCTTCTTCCACTCCTCACTCATGTTATGAAGCTTGAAGTAAGGAAAGTGATACACACCGTGTTCTCCTATGCGAGGTAGGAATACACTAAACTATCCAAATGCTGGCAACTAAGGATGACACTCCTGAAGTTATAAAGAAGTTTGAAAAAGTAAGTGGAAAGCCTAAAGGACATGCTCAAATATAGGAGATAACTTGAGTTGAGTATCAACATCGAGATCAAGAAGAAGCATGTGTAGATTACTATACAGACCTATAAGATTTATGAGATTTAAGTTGAATTCTAAAGAAAGTATCCCAGTATGTACCTTGAAGTAGGAGCAGAGGTTCAGTCAGTTGAGCGGTAATAATACCTTCAGTCGGTGACACATTCAGTAAGGCTATGCACAAAGCAGGAGTTATGGTTCATATAGGTTATACTTGAAATAGTGTAGGCACGATCAAGTGAATTGCCTTAATTTTAAGTAGCGACAGAAAAAAAGATTTTATGCATAGTTACAAACTAAGACCGTAGTATCGTGGCATGAACATGATAAATAATTATTATAAGTCATGCAAGAAGAATAATTTAGTTCAATGATTTCAATGGGCCATGTAAGATTTATCGAATACGTTATATATGGAGAATCATCACTGAAATTTCAATAATTATGACTTTCATAAGGGGAGAATCATAGTGCTTTATTAAAGCTTATTTTTGTTTGGGTACTAGAGAGAGTTCCTAATTATTCAACAATAGACATTCTAAACCTATGAGTGTTTACACTTTGAAAGGGTATCTTAATGAGGAGACTCAACTAGTTATAATTGAATTTGAATAAACTATAGATGTTGACACCCAATTTTGACCTTCTTGTATCTCTTCGGAGCTGCTATTTGATCTTATTAATTTTTAAAACATACTTTCAAAATTAATTCTTTTTATATAATTATTTTACTATTTTTATGCATTTCTTAAGTTGCATTCACAATGATAAATATATTATTTTATTAATTATCATTATTAATTTTTCTATATTTAAACATAATTACGCATTATTAATTATGCATCATCGATTTTTGTTTAATGTGTATGTGTGTGTGTGTGTGCGCTTGTGTGTATGTATGCATGTATGTATATATATATATATATATTACATATATATTATAATTATGTATTTAATAAATAGCATTTTATATCAAGTATCATTTTACATCACTTTTACCAATTACTCATAATTAATTCAAATAATAATATTTACAATATTATCGTTGATATGTTATTAACTTATTTCATATACTTGATTTTATATAAGTGTAATGTTTTGTTAATTAAATAGCAGTCCAAATGAAATTTGATCGAATTTCCACTTTATTTAATTATATCAATCTTAACCAAAATTATACCATCGTGGCCATATTTAAATTCAATTCAATTAATCCATTTAACTCCTTCCGCGACCCACTCCACGACTGATGATCCGGCCCACTTTCAAACTTTTAATCGCAGTCATTCATTTAATAAAATTCAATTGTCCAGATCAGATCTCCCTATTATTTTCTTTTTAATTATATCCATACCTAAACCTTAAGATCCACTTTCATTCTCCTCTACCTCCACACCTCCTCTCTTTTTTTCCAAGACCAGTGGCCACCAACAACCATCGGTTGCATAACACTGTCGCTCCACCCTCACCCTTCATCTTCTCCCTTCTCTGCCTCATCTCCGACCACCATGCGCCACCACAATACACCGCCACAGATCCCTCACAACCTCTCTCCCTCTCCCTTTACCTTGTCTTCTTCCTCTAGAAATCAGACTTTGTAGCTCATTACTCTGGTCAACGTTGGTGATCCACTTAGTGCTGCACAACCCCCTCTGCCTCTCTTATCTCCCTTCTAGTCGAACGAGCCTCCAGATGGACGAGCACCACGAATCACCGCGCTACATCATCCATTTCCGCTTCTCCCGCTCTCTCCTCACCAAACAGAAGCCTCCATATCCTCCCTCACTCGTGCCTCTTCTCTCTTCTCCTCTTACTGCCTCCGGCAGACCACCATCAACTCCGTCCACCAGACACCGCGACTTGAAGCCTAGCATCGCTAATCTTATTTCAATAAATCAATAACATCGTATCCAATTTTTTTTTTCATTTTTATATATGTGTTTGTGTGTCAATTTCATGCTAAAAATGATGGTTTCCATTTAATTTTGCATACTAGGAGTAGTTTCTATTGGGTTACAATTTGCTTTACACATTCATAAGGCGGTATTCGAGTTTTTCTTAATTTAAGTTTAGCTTCAACCTCATCATTTATGCCCCTTGAAACAACATGTGCTTTATTATTTTATAAGAGTTTGTGCTTACATAAAATTTGCTATTCTAATAAAAGCCATTGATTTCTATGCTAATGAGAGGATCTATATTGATCTTCTTGTTTTCTTTCACTAATTGGAATAACATGTTATGCATCTATATATGGTAAATTTGACTTATTTGACCTTATTTGAATTCTCAAGGTCGTATGGTGTGCAGTATAATTTGTTTCTTTCTTGGTTCAAAATTTGAGAGCTTCCCATATGATATGTGACAACCTCTATATTTATTCAAGGTATATCCGAATAAGCTTTCCCTAATTACCCTCCTTCTTTTCCCTTACTTAGTACGTGACAGCTTTAAAACTTAGCCAGTTTTGATTTTTTTTTGTAGTGATATACTTAATCGATTCATTTAAGTTAATTAAGAAAAATAATTTCTTGATTGATTCTTCTTATTATCTCTTTCCCTTTACTCCCTTTGATTGATTATGACTTTTGTGCTATATAAATATTCCCTTTCCTTCCCTCTAAAGGCATTCAAACATGGCTTCATTCTCTAAATAATGTCATTGAACAACTGTTTTACTTTCATTGTTACATTGATATTACTCTCAAACACTTTCTTACATATTCTTTGCTTTCCTCTATAATTCTATAATCCTTTATACCTCCTCAACACAAGCACTGCTCGAAATCCATGAGATTCTCGTGATCTTGATGTGTTGAGGTCTAGGTACCAATCAAGGCATTGTGTGATGTTGTTGATTCATTGGTTTTCTATTAACTTTTGTCATCAACTGGTCAGTTTATCTAACTCCGCAAAAATGTCGATTACTTTATATAATAAATATGTTATTTATCCTTGTCAATTGCTAGCTTATATGATCTTGTCTATTCGTCTTAATATGTTATTTGACATTAGGTTTGTTAAGTTTGTTTGGTTGCTATATGTCTTTATGTAATAAAAGTTAATGTTAGTCCTTGTGGGTATATAATCACTAATACCCATATGTATCTACTGTCTATATTTTCTTTTAAATAAGTATATCTTCTCTGCATTCATGGGCTTTGAAGAGTGTGCCGAAGTTTTGGAGGGGACTTAGATTGGAAAATCATAGATTTGTATTTATTTAATTACATCTGTAAATTTGTAATAATCTTGTAAATATTGATATATATAGTGAAAGGGGTTTGTTGTAGGGGGAGAGTATGTGTTCGCTTATATCCTCTTGTTCCTTTTTTCCTTTCTAATTAATGTTGTTGTTCGTTATACGCCGATGTCAATAGAAATCATGCCCTATAGAAAATTGATTGATATGTGATCATGAATGTGTCTTATTCATAGATAGAGATCATGCTTGTAGGATTTGAGTGTGCGCTTAATATCAACATACTTAAAAAAAAAAACTTGCCTATAGGATTATTAATGTGCACCACTGAATATCCCTTATAGAATGATCTTTTAGAAAGCATGCTTAAATCTGAATGCTATATTTCTAGATCAAATATATACTGTATCCATTGCACTAAATCATGCCTATAAGAATTTTATGTATACTTATGCATAGAGTGTTTTATTTCTCTCATGTCATTATTTTATCAGCGTGTATCAACCAGTTTGAGCAAATTAATTGCTGCATTTAAATCATGTTTACATGACTAGTATACCATATATAAGATCTTATGCTGCCTTGATTTGAACCTTTCATAACAATGTTAATCATATAGTAAACCTGTTTATAGGAGTAATACATTAATCACTTTATTAAAAATCATGCCTTTAGGAGTAGGAATTAATATAAAGGCCTATTTGAAACCTTCTATGTGTTAGTTGTTTGTTTGAAATTAATCACCATTAACAACTTTAAGTTTACTTTAGATCCCAAATCCAAAGTAGCAGTCCAATGCCTCTTGGATATTAGGTTCGGAATAGGTAGGCACATATTAGGGCGTTAGCCTTTTCTTTCTTTAGATAGATTTTAAGATTAATAACTGATTAATTAGGTGGGTAGTGGGACATGATAGTCTGTGCTTGCTGAATAATACGAGCAACATAAAATGAGTGCGAAATACTATTGTTAGTTGCACGGGGTGATCATTTTAATATAAAATAACCCTTCATTCATTTTATTGTGGAACTACATTAGACCTGATTCCCTTTTAAAGAGAAGTGTAAGCGTCTCTACAAGACTCGGTCTAAATCTTAAGAATTTTATTGTATGTGGTAGGGTTTATTTGTTCTTTGTCTTTTTTCTTGATTCATTGAGTAGTTGGTATTTACTTTGTTTGTAATGAATTTCAATAATAATAAGATATTCTTTTGCATATACATTGCTCAACTCTTTTTCTTCTCGCTTATCTAATGTTAAAATTGATTAATTTATTTTTGTAATAATCTGTTTGAATCACTTAGCTATTTTTAGGCTTAATATTTCATCAACCTTTGTTGCCCGTTAATTCCCCTATATAGTAATGAATCTGGCCAAAAATTATATTTGTTGACCTCGAAAGGTTCCTAATACCTTTCTTTCGAGGTAATTTACACGCTTGCCTGATTTCTAGTAACGTAGGCTAGTTAAATGAAATTGTCCGCATAATTAGTTTGTGGTGTCCTAACACTCCTAATTCGTTAGGTGGTGACTCTTCTTTCTTTTCATCCCAAAAGAGTTGTCACATATTGAATCCCGCTTTTCATGAGAAAAATGGGGCGCAATAATAGATAGGTGATATCATACCTAATTTAGGTTCTTTGATTTTGATTATCTTCTGAATATGGGCATACTTTCCCTTATAGTCAGTAATACATTCAGCATCAGGCTCAACATTGCAGGACACTTTTTTCACCATGATTAAATTTGCGTTAAATACCAAGCTCAACATAATATGGCACTTTTTCCACCATAGTTAGATTTGTGTTGGGCATCATCTTCAATATAACAGGCCATCATATGCAATTATCTCTTGTGATTAGTACAGTGTGAGACTTATCACAGTCGAGAGGACTTTTAGTTATAACTAATATGAAATTCAACATACTAGGGCATGACTTCAATTTTAGTTTGAGTAATACATGGGGTATAGGGAATATTATGCGTCAATAAAATAAGATTTGAGTTATAGAGGATGTTCGATGAATTGAGAGGTAGTGAAGTGACTGACATGCATCATGAATTATTTTTCCATAGTTGACTAATTTATGTTATACTTTGCATATCATGAGTTTAAGAGGGTGGTGATTTTAAAAAAAAATTCGAATCAAGGCTAATTGAAAACTTGGCTAATATCCTAAATGCCTAATAAAGGTATTTCATGAGATTCCTTTTGGTCTCTATCAATTGATGGTTTTAAGCAAGATATGCAAGATCTATGGAGTTTTAGTGTTGGCTTTATGTCATGGTTACCAGGCACCTTAGACGAAATTAAGTCACTTGGGTAAATTTTGATGGGTTCATTGAATCCACATAGTTTATGTCAAATTAGATTTCTTATGCAATACAATAGTTTCACAAATGCAACACCAAAAAGGTTGTACAGTCTCACCGAATACCTTTTCGAATAGAATATTATTGAGTGGTAGCTCACATTTCAGCCACAATAATTGTTTTGTTGCTTGGAGACTCGTGGAGAATGTTTAACTTTAACTTGAATGGTCATTGGAATGATAAGTTCGTCCAACAGAGTTTGCTCGTAATAATAAGATGCATATAGTATGTTGTTTGAGAATTTGTATAGTTACCAGTGTTGTCCACCTATGCATCGGCTTAGGCTTGAGGAAATGAATCTATCATATTAGAAATTAGTTAAATCAACCTTGGGTAAGATTGTTTAGAATATAAATGCTTAAAAATAGCTCAGTGTGCGTAGAGTCCTTTAAAAATATGGGAATATCCTAGCATGGAGTCCAGACGAATGACCACGTGTTCTTGAATAATTTACTTGTATCATAAAATGTGGGATATGATTTTGGGAGGCTCAAAATTGGTCATGACTTAGTGTGCTGATTTAAACCCGGTAGTAGACTAGTGATTTATTTTAAAATTATGCTATGATTATTGAGATATTCGTTATGTCAGACGACTATGCTCACAATATATTTGTGACTTCAATAAGTTTACAAACTAACACAACTTATATAAATAAAAACTAAATGTTTGGGATTGTTTTGGATATGAATATTTGAAATACTGGTTGATGGCTGCAGTTTGGGGATTTAGACTAAGGCCATATATGGAAGATTTTGCATGATAATATTAGCATGAAGTATGTTATATGTGTTTACAATTATACGTCCATTTTAGAGCAATTTCGGACCCCTCATTTTGAGAACTTTTACTCTATTTTGTGTTTTGATGCTTTACATAACTTGGTATTATATTTTTGGACTGAGTTAGATGGTTTGGTTTGAGAGCCAAATAGCTCGAGAAGATTCTTTAAAGAGATCTTACTTTTGAAGCCTTAAAAGCCAAATTTAAGAACTCCACCCCTCTTTCTGAACGTTGTTCTCTAAAGCATGGTGTGAGATTTAAAATGATTCAATAATACTATATGAAACTTCTTGACAAGATTTGGATGGTGATTCGAGAGGATCAAGCATGATTCAGAACTTTTAGGACTGTCATTACCGGAGCATAGCTCCCGGACATGACACAAGCTTAGAACCATGAATGGCTCCGAACTAACCCATAGTACATGCAAACATAAGCATAATCGTACACTAAGCGGAAATCGACCATAAGATAGTCTAAGACGCATCAATTGGGACAACAAGTCAGAACAACTGAATATCTATACAATAAGTCTGAAAAGGCCTTTAAAACATAAGATGAGCTAATGGGATAAGCCCTCAACTAGCTCTGCTAAGTCTACAACTGAAATGACATAAAAGAGACATAAACCAAAAATTGATGTCCTCGGATGATGAGAACTCACCAAGAGCTGGGTTGAACTGGAGTAAGAGTGAATCTAATGGTGGGGCTGAGTGTAATCACCCAAACCAATATCATGAGATGATATAACACAAAAGTATGCGATCAGTACTTTAAATATACTAAATATATAGGATAAGTAAAATATGAGAGTAAGGACAATATGCTGTAAATCATGATCATGATATAGTTAAAAAAACACGAGCTGCTCATCAGAATCTGAAGTATAATTATCCAAGATTTTAAAAATGAAATCATAAAGCTAAACCGATTGAAATCATAAGCAAAACTCATAAACTGATCAATGGGTCAAATTGTAATACCCTGGAAGTGCCTAAGACTAGACTAGAGAGTTTAAAAGGTGTTCAATGGAAAAGTTGGAAAATTACCTCAGGACGACTCGTTGTATGAGTCATGGGAAGCTTTAACGGACCGTGTGTTCCTGTCACGGTGAGACTATTGGTCGACAGGTCCCAGACCAATGAGCCATGGAACAACTTGTTGGTCAGTGTAACTGATGTGCCGTGATTTTACAGAACTTTCGACGCTTAAACTAAAAAATATGCAAATTTTGGGTATATTTATATAGATATGATATGTTTGTGTTAAATGTTGCAGGAAAATAGGTTCGAAATGGGTAATAGGCAAACTAAGGCATAAATGGACTGAACTGAAGGCTGATGCCCAGGCCACGAGTCGTTGTCTCAATGCATGACTCGTGCCTGGAGTCGTGGGTAGAGATCAAGTTTTAATGCTGAGAAACAGTGCACTTAAAAGGTTGAAGGCACGAATCGTTACATCTGGTAATGAGTCGTTAAGCCAGTCATGAAGACTGGGAAGATGATTTATGAAAAATACCTAATGAAGGAAACGGAAGACGTAACGAGTCATCGGATGATTGGATGACTCGTCATGAGAGCACTTGTATGAACCGTCGTGTGCACTGGAATTATAGAGAACCAAGACCATGAGAGGCCTAACGAATCGTGCCCTGACATGATGAGTTGTAAGGTGACCCGTCACCAAGATTAGGCCTACTGCCGAGGATGACTGATTTCCACTGATCACGACTCGTTAGGAGAGCTAACGAGTCGTTACTTGGCCCGTTACCCCTACCGACATGGAATCCAAGTTTAGTTAGGATAAGATTTGTTTGGAACTATAAATATAATTTTTAGGTTTATTTTTCATACACAGTTTATTTTTACTACTTTCACGCGGATTTTAGTGTTGTTAACGATCTTTCTTAGTTCAAGAAACAAAGTTTGTAATTTTGTTCTTGATTTTGGAAATCAAACGACATTGATGTTTTGTTCATCAGTTTTGGAGTTTTATTCAATACACGTGGTTTTCTTCTACGATTTTTTGTAAGTTATAATTTATGATTTATTCTATATTTTGTGATTGTGATTGTACAAGCATGAGTAGCTAAAACCATAACTAGGGTTGTGGGAACCATGATGAATTAACACACATAGGTAAAATATTTAGTGATTCTTGAACGGGGTTTAACGCATGTATTATTTTTCCCTTCGTTTTAATTATTTCTTAACGATTGCAAACGTTAGAACTCGCCTTATTCTTACTTAATGGATCAAGGGGGTAGTGAATAGTAAAAGGGATTAACAACGGAGATTTGAGGCTATGAACCCTCATCTAATAGCTTGAACTTGTCCAGGGATAGCTAATCCGATATTACGGGTAAGGGTTAATTAAGCATACACCCGTATATGAACCAAGTTGTATGGTGATAATCATCTAGATAGGGGACCAACCATTTAGGTGAACCTAACTTACCAATATTGCATGCTAAACACTAGAATAGATCACTAGTGTAAAAGCCGTGTGGTTATGAAGTCATGGGAAACACAATTTTAGTAACTTATCGATTGAATACAAACCGAAATTGATTTAAACTTTTACAAGTATTTACTCTTGTTTATTATTTTGTTTTTCTATTCTTTCCCCCCAGGAAATAAGTCAGCCTATAGTAATAGCTCTTCACATTAACTCAAGTTCTTTCCATATTCCTCATGGGATCAACCCCAACCTTTTTTGGGTTCTATATTTGACATCGACCGCTTTATATCTCAATTGCGAGGTGTAATTTGGGTGACACCAAATTTTGGCACCGTTGCCCGGGAATACGGCTAAAGCTTTTGTTAATTGTGTTTGCTTTTACTGTCGGTTCTTATTTTATTTTCATTTTTCTTTTGTTGTTTTTGTTCTTAACAGGTTTTAGGTTCGTGCATGCCTAGTACTAGGAGCCAAGGAAAATCCTTGATTAAAATTGATCATGAACTTGAACAAACACTAAGAAATCTGAGAAGAATGGCCAACATACGAGAGCAAGAGATAGTGGGCCAAGCTACAGCTAGAATGTTGGCAGAGAAACAAGCTCAGGCAAGAGATAGAGAGCTAGCAGGGGTTGCTGAAGAGCAACGCCTAGCTGCTGAAGTAAAGCGAGCTAGAAGAAACAGAGGTCTAGATTAGCAGAGGCATTGGTATTTCGATGAGGATGATGACGCTGATATTGATGAAGCCGGTTCCACTGGAGCTAT
The DNA here is from genome assembly GCA_035772735.1 of Datura wrightii. Lineage (NCBI taxonomy): Eukaryota > Viridiplantae > Streptophyta > Magnoliopsida > Solanales > Solanaceae > Datura > Datura wrightii. Next base: position 24,847,792 of record JASDFA010000027.1, on the reverse strand, counting down.
TGACCCTCCCCCTTTGCCTAATAGGGAAAAGTTTGATATTACCAGTGCTATGATCCAACTGCTCAACATAAAGGAGATATTTGCGGGTCATGCAACTGATGATGCACATACTTACTTGGCTAATTTTGTGGGTATCTGCAAAGAATATAAGCAACCGAGAGTGAGTCAGGATGTGATACGACTGAGGTTATTTCCCTTTTCATTAGGGAGTAAGGCAATGCTCTGGTTGGCAGAACTACCTAACGATTCTATCACTACATGGAGGGAGTTGAAAAGAGCTTTTCTAGAAAGATTTTTCCCACCTTCCAGAGCTTTGCGACTGAAAGATGAGATATACAACTTTAGGCAGTTAAGTTTTGAGGCACTTCACGAGACATGGCTGAGGTTTAATAAGAAGCTCAAAAGGGTTCCCAACCACAGGATCCCAAATGATACATTGCTAGAAATTTTCTATAGGTCTCTAAATGCTAACACCAAGGCGGTGGCTGATACCGTGTCTGGCGGAACATTTATGAGTCACACTTATGCTGAAGCTGCTAAGCTACTAGATAGAATCACTAAAACCAACCGGGCATGGCACACAAGAGAGTCAGAGACTTCGGCGGGTACTTATGCGGTAAGTATGTCTGCGGAACAGAGAAGGAAGGATTAAGAGAGAGATTAAGATATTGCTGAGATAAAGACCACAATGGGGCTTCTTGATAAGCATTTGATGGGAGCCGGAGCTGAAAAGGTGAATGCTGTGGGTTCTCAGGGCAAGGCCTCTTGAAATGATGGAGGTGAATAAGAATTTGAGGAGGGAGGTTAATTATCTGAATGATCAAGGGGCGGGTTTCCGGACCAACACCCAAGGGTTTAACTAAGACTCTTAGCATCAAGGTCAGGGGAACCAAGGTCAAAACTACTACAGGGATAATAATTACAACCTAGGCCAATACAGAGACAATGGAGACTGGAAAAAGCATGAAGAGTACAAGAATGACAGAAGCGGTCTATATGTTCCTCTAAGGAATCGTGAGACAGAGTCTACTGGTTCAAGGGTTGAAGACATATTGTCCAAGATACTTAAGCAGATGGAGGCAACAAATGGCTATTTCAAGGAGCTTTGTGCTGATATTTTTGGTATGAATCAAAAGATGAAATACATGCCATGTCCATTAAGAAGATTGAGCAGCAGTTGAGTTAGATGTTTGTTGCGATGAACCAGAGGTAGAAAGGCACACTTCCCAATAATACCGTGCAAAATTCAAGAAATGACAGTCATTGCATGGCAGTTACTACTAGGAGTGGGAAGGCGATAGTTGATCCTCCGAGGCCGGTTGTCATAGATGAGTCAGTAGAGCCCGTATTGATTGATGATGATAGGATGGCAAATTCCGAGGATCAAACTCTGGTTGATGATTTAGTAGTGAAGACTGCTCTTAGTAATGCAAAGGAGTATGGATCTGGCAATGAGAAGGAGAAGGAGGCACAACAAAAGTTCACACCGATCCCTAGACCTCCTCCCCCTTTTCCACAGCGGTTGAAGAAAAAGGTCGAAGATGGAAAGTATCACAAGTTCATTTCCATGTTGAAACAATTATCTGTGAACATTCCATTAGCCGAGGTACTTGAGCAGATTCCCAGCTATGCTAAATTCATGAAGGACCTTGTCACTAGAAAGAGGACCGTAAGCTTTGAACCTGCAGATAATTTGCACCACTGTAGTGCAATAACATCCCGTTCTCTTGTTCAGAAAAGGAAGACCCTGGAGCATTCACCATATCATGCACTATTGGAGCCTTTAATTTTGCTAAGGCGCTATGTGATCTGGGAGCTAGTATTAACTTGATGCCGCTAGCTGTGTTCAGACAGTTGGGCTTGGGAGACCCCAAACAGACTACAATGCGGCTTTTGATGGCAGATCATATGGTGAAGAATCCAGTGGGAATTCTCTATGATGTTCTAGTGAAAGTGGAGTCCTTTATATTTCCGATCGATTTTGTCATCTTGGACTGTGAAGCTGATTTTGAGGTCCCTATTTTCTTGGAGCGACCATTCCTCACCACCGGACGTGCTCTTGTAGATATGGAGACTGGATAGCTGAAATTCCAGTTGAACAATGAGGAAGTGAAATTCAATGTATGCAGACCCATGAAGCAACCAAATGACATGAGGGTGGTCTCAGTAATTGATGTTGTGGAACCTGAGTTCCCAATTATGCCTATGGAGGAGTTATTGATTCTTGATGACTTAGCAAAAGTATTGATGAATGTTGGTGCTGTGGAGATCCATGGGGGTGAGGAGATAGTTAATGCTCTTATTGGTATGGGGTCATACATTTATGCTCCAAAAAAGATTGATCTTGACTTGAAGAATCGGGTGACCCCACCAGCCAAGCCATCTATTGAGGAGCCTCCGGTATTGGAGCTCAAAGCACTCCCGTCTCACTTGCAGTATATATTTTTGGGAACCGGTAATACTTTACCGGTCATTATTGTAACTGACTTGGAGGAATGGAAAGTGGAGGCTTTGGTATCCCTTTGAAGAGATATAAAAAAGCAATCGGGTGGACCATTGCAGACATTATTGAAATTCCAGCCGGTATTTGCACTCACAAGATCCAACTAAAGCCAGATTGTGTTCCGAGTATTGAGCATCAACATAGGTTGAATCCACCTATGCAAGAGGTGGTCAAGAAGGAAATCATCAAGTGGTTGGATGCGGGTGTGGTTTACCCTATTGCTGACAGCAAATGGGTGAGCCCAGTTCAGTGTGTACCGAGAAAGGGAGGAATCACGGTGGCCCCAAATGCTAACAATGAGCTCATTCCACTCAGACCAGTCACCGGTTGGAGAGTATGCATGGATTATAGGAAGTTGAACCGTTGGACTCAGAAAGATTACTTCCTATGCCATTCATGGACTAGATGCTAGACCGACTTGTAGGCAGAGGATGGTACTGTTTTCTTTATGGTTATTCGGGGTACAATTAGATTTCTATTGTCCTGGAAGACCAAGAGAAGACCACTTTCACCTGTTCATATGGTACATTTGCATTCATGAGGATGTCGTTCGGGTTATGTAATGCACCCGCCACTTTTCAGCGTTACGTGATGTCCATATTTTCTGACATGGTGGAGGACATCATTGAAGTCTTTATGGATGACTTTTTGATAGTGGATGATTCATTCGAAGATTGTTTGGCTCATTTGAGTAAAGTGTTGCAGCAATATGAAGAGACCAACTTGGTTCTTAATTGGGAAAAGTGCCATTTCATGGTCAAAGAAGGTATAGTGCTAGGCCATAAGATTTCTGATAAGGGTATTGAGGTGGACCGGGCTAAGATCGAGGTAATTGCTAGTCTACCACCTCCAATTTCTATGAAAGGTGTTCGAAGCTTTTTGGGTCATGCAGGGTTTTACAGAAGATTCATCAAGGACTTCCCCAAAATTGCACATCCTTTGTGTAAACTGCTTGAGAAAGAGGTGAAGTTTGTTTTTGATGAGGCATGCCTGAAGGCGTTTGAATGCCTAAAAGAGAGATTGACCATTTCCCCAATTATAGTAGCACCGGACTGGTCTTTACCATTTGAGGTTATGTGTGATGCTAGCGGATGACCCTGGGAGCTGTGTTGGTTCAAAGGCGTGAAAGTATTTTCCATCCTATTTATTATGCTAGTAAGGCTCTAAATGTAGCTCAGAAAAATTACACCATGATAGAACATGAGTTGTTGGCTGTAATTTTCGCATTTGAGAAGTTTCGAGCATACTTGCTTGGAACCAAGGTGATAGTCCATACAGACCATGCAACTTTGAGATATCTGATGGCAAAGAAGGATGTCAAGCCACGGTTGATTCGATGGGTTTTTCTACTACAAGAGTTTGAGTTTGAGGTAAAAGACCGGAAAGGGACCGAAAACTAGGTGGCGGATCACTTATCAAGATTGGAAGCTGATGCAGCACTTCGAGATGAGCGTGACATAGATGATTCATTCCCCAACGAGCAGGTTTTATTGGCCTCACATGATCTCATCCATGATTTGCAGACTTTGCTAATTATCTGGTGAGTGATGTTGTACTGGAGCACTTATCTTTTCACCAGCGGAATAAGTTCATGTCTGATGTAAGGAAGTTTTTCTAGGATGAGCCCTACTTATTTCACATATGTGCTGATGGGGTGATTCGGAGATACGTGCCCGAGGTAGAGATGTTGAGTATATTGGAGGCCAGCCACTCATCTCCCATTAGGGGTCACCACAGCGGGATTCACACAGCCCAAAAGATTATGCAGTGTGGGTATTATTGGCCAACCATTCACCAGGATGCACGTGATTTTGCAAAGGCATGTGATGCATGCCAAAGGCAAGGAGGCATATCAAGGAGGCATGAGTTTCCTCCTACTCCTATCCTCATAATTGAGCTGTTTGATGTGTGGGGCATTGATTTCATGGGCCCATTTATGAGCTCAAACGAGATGAAGTACATACTTGTTGTTGTGGACTATGTTTCAAAATGGGTGGAGGTAGTTGCGCTTCCAAATAATGAAGGGAAGAGTGTCACAACATTCTTGAAGCGGAATATATTTGCTAGATTTGGGACTTCTAGAGCAATCATTAGTGATGGGGGTTCGCACTTCTGTAACCGGTTGTTTCGTACTTTATTAAATAAATATGGGGTAAAACACAGGGTGTCAACACCCTACCATCCACAGTCTAGTGGGTAGGTTGAAGTCACAAACCGGGAGATAAAGACAATCTTGGCGAAGACTTGAATGCTAACCAGACAGATTGGGCTAGGAAGCTAGATGATGCTTTATGGGCTTATCGGACCGCATTCAAGACTCCTATAGGTATGTCTCCGTATCAGCTTGTTTATGGAAAAGCATGTCATCTTCCAGTTGAACTTGAGCACAAAGTTATGTGGGCGCTCAAGAAGCTGAATTTGGATTAGAGCGAAGCTGTGAACTTGAGGCTTGATCAGTTGAGTGAGCTAGACGAATTTCATTTGAAATCCTATGAGAGTTCTGAAATTTATAAACTAAGAATGAAGATTTAGCATGACCGGAAGATTGAGAAGAGAGAGTTCAGCCCTGGTGGTGTTAGTATTCAATTCAAGGCTTCGCTTGTTTCCTGGTAAGTTGAAGTCCAAATGGTTGGGGACTTTTCGAGTGGTTCAAGTATTCTCCATGGGGTAATTGAACTGTAAAACCATGAAGGAAAGCGCTTTAGAGTCAACGTTCAAGGGGTGAAGGCATATCTATGGAGAAGCCAAGAAATAAAGCTGGTGGATCTCTAGGCTCTGGGTGAAATCTGAGTAACCCGAGGACTTGCGTCGTGCTGCAATGTTAAATCAGGCGCTGTATGGGATGCAACCCATGGAGGTGTTTTGGTGAAATCTGAGTAGTCAAAATACCCACGTTGTGTTGCGACATTAAATCAGGCGCTTCTTGGGAGGCAACCCAAGTTGTAATTGTAAGAAAAATATAGTGTTTACGTTGGTTGATGTGTGTAGGTGATTAAGATGGGAAATTTAAAGTTAAAACCAAAAATCTGAACTTGAGTTGCTGGTGCCAAAAAGAACAGAATGATTCATCATCAGACCAAATGACTCGTTAAGTGGATCGTGAGCGCTACCGAAGAAAACAGTGTAGACAACGGTTGACCAAATGAGTCGTTGCCAGTGACAATGAATCGTGGGGTCTTCCGTCAAGTATATTGGATCAGAGATGGAATTAAACTGGAAAAGGTGACAATGACCAACTTAACGAATCGTTGGGAGACCAAACGATTCGTTAAGTGGCCCGTCAGGAAGCTAGCACAGTTCAGGGCCTACGACTCATGCCATGACTCGTTGGGTAGCACCACGAGTCGTTGCATGAGTCGTTAGGTCCCAAGTAAGACTCGACACCCAGTGAATGGAACGAACAACCAAACGAGTCATTGATCTTCTTAACGAACTGTTACATGGGTCGTGGTATGTTTTTAATTAACTTCCACCCGGCCCGACCCACGCATAGTTAGGGTAATTTGTTCTTTTAATATATAAAGCACCCGATTTTTGCCCTCCTAAATTGCATCTGAATTTAAATCTAAATTTTTAACTTCAAAATTCCCCACTTCTTCATCATTCCAAAATCATTTCTCACTCGCGAAGCACTCTCTCACACACACGATCGCACTCAGTTTGCTCAAGTGCCACATCCTATCGCAATTTCAAAATCAAATCTCTCTTATGCTCAAATCAGAATTTCTGTAAAATGGCTCCGAAGGGTACACAAAGAAGGGCCCGGCTAAGAAACAGGTGCCGGAGAGAAGTCAGCCATCATACTGTAGACTTCGGGATGAGCCTTCCTCCTTCGAAGAGTCAAGTAGCTCGGAGGAGGAATATGAAGTGTTAGAAGAGCAGCTGGTGAGGAGATCCATCAGGGCTAGGACACAACGATCTACAAATCCGACAACCCTGGTTGATGCTCCTACTCTACTGGCAAGAGATATACCAAGCCGAGCAGATGAGAATGCTGGGGCCACAGTCCTGGTTGCTCCTGAGGGAAGCACAACTGAGGCAAACACAGAAGTTGCTGATGAGTCACGTGCTCAATAGGGGGGCACAAATGATGAATTGAATGAGACCTCAAATACATCTAATGAGAAACCAAGGTAGGTGAGGCGATGGTGTGTTCGTGGTATGAGGGCCATTTACAACAGGGACATTGCTCCGAATGACAAAGACATCCAAAGAGGAGCATCTACGAAGAGCCCAGACTGGTCACCATGGGGCTCAAGGACCTCCCTGAGCTGCAGGCTTTGTTTGATAAATACAGGTTTAGGTGGTTAACTGAGCCATCAAGGAGCTACAACCCTTTCCTGGTTAGAGAATTCTATGCAGCCTACGCAGCCACATTACAACGTCTGGCATTGGGTGGTCAAGACTAGAAGAAAAGGCCCACATTAACACAGGTGTTGATTCAGGAGATGCTTGTCGACATCTTTGAAAGGACCATCTCTAGACTGCTTTATGGGCCAAACTATCACGCCCCGATGAATATAGCCGAGTTCGATCACAGACTATTCGAGCTCAAGAAAGTCAAGACCAAGAAGCTGAATAGTGAAGAACGAATCAGGCAATACACTTGGCTGTCACGAGTCATTGCCACAAGGGGTCTGCTGGTTGAGTGGTTTCATGGCACCGAATCCCAGATAAAGAAGGCCACATTGAACTTTCAAGCAAAATTTTGGTGGTAATTGGTTCGGCAGAGGCTGGTACCAACCAGCAATGATAATGTTCTTTCACCTGACAGAGCTGCACTGGTAGCTAGCATCATGGAGGGGTACACCATAAATTTCCTGCGGTATATTGCTGAAGATATTCGAGAGCAGGCGATAAATGATTGCACTACCATTCCTTTTCCATGCCTCATTGATAGACTCTGTTAGGAGGCAAAGGTGCCAGAGTTGCCGTCAGTTGATCAACGAATAGTGGTCCATAAAATAACTGATATTGGGTTGATAAGAGACGACACAACCCGGTATTGAGAGCAAGGAGCCAGGCTGCCGTATCCGCTGGAGCGACTATATTAGCAGTGGCATTGAGTAGCGGTATGCAGACTGAGGCTTCTTTATTTACTAAGATGGAGGCAGAGCCCACAGAGGCCAGAGAGATGAGTAGCCAGCCTGAGGCTACAGATGCAACTGACATTCCCGCATCTGCTGAGGTTCTAGAGTCATCACGCACCGCAACAGCACCTCGACCACCTGTTGCACCCACAAGTGCTCTTTCAGCCGGTCTAGTCACTATTTCCAAAGAATTCCTGACCGACATGGCTAGACGACTGGCAAAAGCTGAAAAACAACAAGCACACACAACTCTGCAAGTTAAGGTGCTAATGGAGCAAGTTAAGCCATGGGTTACAAAGGAGTTGGAGGCGCTCTCAATCTTAGTGTGTGGCTGGTTAGATGCTTTTGAGAGATGCATGGATGAGTGCCTTGCAAAATTACAGGCGCCCGAGCTGGAAAGGTGGTATTGCAGCGACCTATCGTAGGGAAAACTCTCGCACCTCCACTCAGAGTGTTGCTTCCTATTATTAAGGATGAGAGCGAAGAAGAGCTACCACCGATATTTGACTTCATCACTGAGGAGCCGGTGGCGCAAGATAAGGGCAAGAGACCTCGTGAAGAGGTGAGTTTTGAGAAGGATGACTCTCTGCTCTATTAGTAGAAGCGAGAGCGGAGAGAGATGGAGACAATGCTGCATTTATCCAGAGGGGAGGCTCGACAGAGGGCCGCAATTGAGGCAGCAAGATCTCTTGGAGAAGGCACGAGCTCAGTTGGTTCTGAAAACGCACCGGGTCAAGCCGGTGGTATCGGAGAGGACACTGGAGGAGTATCTGCACCCTCCACCGACCAGGTCACAGATACCTAGGTCGTACAGGTATGTTCCCTATTTCCATGGTTTTGTTTTATATATATATGCGTCGAGGATGATGCATGTTTTTTTTATGGGGGTGGGAAGGGATACCTGTGTATTTTTTCTAAACATAAATCGAGGGATTTTCTTTACGAATATCTTTTCCCTCGAGTGTTCCTTATCTAGTAGAACCGGTACATTTAGGTTTTTATGTTTTTTTGTTTGTTTGTGTCAGTAAAAAGAAAATTAGGTGAACTTAAGGCAGTAAAGATAAGTGAATTTTTGAATTTAGTTTAACTGATAATGTGATACCCCTCATAAATTTGTTTATGTGTATGTTAAAATTGACAAGTATGACCTTTGTGAATCTTTGCATGGCATTAGAGTTGTGAACATGTTCACCATTGTATGGTTGTACCTGAACTAGCAGTTAGTAGAAGTGATGATGTTGACCTGTGCTATGTGTGAGCGAGATTTAATAGTTAAATTCTTCTATGTGTGTGAATCTAGAACTTGCCTGGTCAGTCGTACCGAGATAGAGGATTGGAAACTAGGAAAGGATCATAGTCCATTTTTGATTAATGAGTCCACTTTAGCCTTAAAAGACCTACCAAAAGAAAATAAATATCCCCCGATCCAAATTTTGAGCTTAAATTGACCTTTCTTTTTCTTAACACAAATTCACTGTCCTGCTTTGATTAAAAATGAACCTGTTTTGGCACTGGTCCCTCCGTGGACATTGTGAACCTCAACTCAGGTAAATCTCCTAAGTTGAGGGTGGCTATTATAGGGGTGATTAAGAAAAGTAGGGTGGAATGAGATTGGGTAATGAAAATGAAAGAACGGGTGCGGCGTGCGTAATGAAAGAAAAGAAAGAAAAAACAAAAATGTTGGTAAAGAGAAAAAGAGCAAGAAAAGAAAAATGTCAAAGTAATGAATACTTGAAAGAAGAAACACCGCACTCGTAGTTGCAAACGAAAATAAAAGAAGAAGAAAGTAAAGAAAAAAGGGAAAAAATATGAAAAGAAGGTTAAAAGTGGAGTCAAGGTGTGTGTAGTGCCAAGGAGGGTTAAGCTACTAGTCCCATATGTACCATACCCGAACCCAAGCCTACGTTACAAGCTTAAAAAGTCCTATAGTGATCCTGGTTACATGTCTGACATCCGAGGTATTGAAAGTAAAGGCAAGCCTATAGAATTGCATGCACACAATTAGAAATTCTTTGTGAGAGTGAGTGTAATCTTACCTAGTCCCAAGATAAATACATTGATATGATCATATACACATGAGTGAGTGTGGGACTTCTTTGAGGTTAGAGCATTTGGTCAACAAAATCATCTGCAAACTGTCTGGGTCAGTGTTATAGATTTATGTGCATGGTTGCAAGTAATAGTATTTTGCCATGTTTCGATTCCTCTGTGTCATGGTTGAAAATTTTACATATGCATTATGATTTGAGTTTGTATAATAAAAGAGGGGAGAAAATTTGACTTGATGAAGAGTTGTGACTGCCGTAAGTTTCCTAAAGTTCTTTTGATTGAAGTGTTAAAGTAGTTAATTTTATTTTGTTTTGCCTGAGAACATGCAAAAGTTCTAAGTTGAGGGTGTTGATGTGCCATGATTTTATGACACTTTCAACGCTTAAAACTAAGAAAATATGCAAATTCCAGGTATGTTTATGTAGATATGATGTGTTTGTGTTAAATATTGCAAGAAAACAGGTTCGGAATGGGAAATAGGCAAAGTAAGGCATAAATGGACTGAACTGAAGGCTGATGCCCAGGCCACGAGTCGTTGTCTCAATGCACGACTCGTTCCTAGAGTCGTGGGGAGAAGATCAAGTTTTAATGCTGCGAAATAGTACACTTAATTGGTTGAAGGCACGACTCCTTACATCTAGTAACGAGTCTTTAAGCCAATTGTGAAGACTGGGAAGATGATTTCTGAAAAATACCAGTGAAGGCAACGAAAGATGTAACGAGTCATCGGATGATTGGATCAGTCGTCATGAGAGCACTAGTATGAACCGTCGTGTGCACTAGAATTCTAGATAACCAAGACCACCAGAGGCCTAACGACTCGTGCCCTGACACGACGAGTCGTTAGGTGACCCGTCACCAAGACTGGGCCTATTGCCGAGGACGACTGATTTCCACTGATCACGACTCATTAGGAGACCTAACGAGTCGTTACTTGGCTCATTATCCCTGCCGACTTGGAATCCAAGTTTAGTTAGGATAGGATTTGTTTAGAACTATAAATATAATTTTAGGTTCATTTTTCGGACACAGTTTATTTTTACTACTTTCACGTGGATTTTGGTGTTGTTAATGATCTTTTTAAGTTCAAGAAACAAAATTTTTGTAATTTTGTTCTTGATTTTTGAAATCAAACGACATTGAAGTTTTGTTCATTGGTTTTGGAGTTTTATTCAATACACGTGGTTTTCTTCTATGAATTTTTGTAAGTTACAATTATGATTTATTCTATATTTTGTGATTGTGATTGTACAAGCATGAGTAGCTAAAACCATAACTAGGGTTGTGGGAACCATGATGAATTAACACACATAGGTAAAATATTTAGTGATTCTTGAACGGGGTTTAACGCATGTATTATTTTTCCCTTCGTTTTAATTATTTCTTAACGATTGTAAACGTTAGAACTCGCCTTATTCTTACTTAATGGATCAAGGGTGTAGTGAATAGTAAAAGGGATTAACAACGGAGATTTGAGGCTATGAACCCTCATCTAATAGCTTGAACTTGTCCAGGGATAGCTAATCCGATATTACGGGTAAGGGTTAATTAAGCATACACCCGTATATGAACCAAGTTGTATGGTGATAATCATCTAGATAGGGGACCAACCATTTAGGTGAACCTAACTTACCAATATTGCATGCTAAACACTAGAATAGATCACTAGTGTAAAAGCCGTGTGGTTATGAAGTCATGGGAAACACAATTTTAGTAACTTATCGATTGAATACAAACTGAAATTGATTTAAACTTTTACAAGTATTTACTCTTGTTTATTATTTTGTTTTTCTATTCTTTCCCCCCAGGAAATAAGTCAGCCGACAGTAATAGCTATTCACATTAACTCAAGTTCTTTCCATATTCCTCATGGGATCGACCCAACCTTTGTTGGGTTCTATATTTGACATCGACCGCCTTATAACTCAATTGCGAGGTGTAATTTAGGCGACATCAGTAATGAGCGGTGGTATGAACCCATTGGGAAGAATTCTAGAAGGTAGGTAGTTGTGAGCAGTGGTGACAATGGGCAGAAGTGATGAGTCGTTGGGATAAGTAACGACCCATCCTATCCATCAGTAATGAGTCTTTACTCCTGGCAGTGTGTAATTTCCTGCGAAGTTAGTAAGGGCAATTTCATAATTCCTAAGCTCCTAAGCTCTAAAATACTTCATTTTAAGCTCATTTAGGAGGATATTAAGAGGGTTTAATCTATTTTAACCTATTCTCTCCCCATGCATGCATCAGTATAGGATTCCTAAGGAGATCAAGTTTAGAACTCTTAAATTTCTTTTCCAAATCTCTTGGGCATTCAAGGAAGAGTGTAAAACCAGATTACCCAGGTATATAGGGTTATGAATGGGAGTTTCTCTTCACTCTCATGCCCAAATCCCTTCTTAATTCATGAATTCAAGTGCATGGTTCCATGGGGTTCTAACCCAATTTATGAATTTCTCTATGTTTCTATCATGGGTCAATTATGTTCATGTTTTTAATGATGTTTTAAGATTCATGGGCATGTTTTATAATGATTTTGATTACAAATTATGATTTCAAATTTTTAAGAGTATGATGCCCAATTATGATAATTTCATGAAAAATTGAATTTAAGATTTATGCTCCCACGTTAAATTAGATTTTTGTATTTAAGAATGTTTATGAATTACCCATGTATGTATCCATGATTTCTACTATCAAGTCTATTTCAAGCAAGTTAAAGTTTGGGCAAGACAACATGATCTAAGTATGACTTCATGATTTGACTAAATCTTATGATATTAGCTTACCACTTGGTTTTTGAAGTCTAAACTCCTATTTTTCAGCAAGTGGTATGTTTTGAGATAAGGCTCCTCATGTTTAGTTTTCAGACTATGTATATATTGTTATGATCAGCTTCATCAAAAGACGATGGTTTAGCTTCATCTAAAGACGACGGTTCAGCTTCATTGAGAAATAATGGAGAGCATATGCATGTTTTTGGTAGCACCGAGTAGGCTAGGGGTTCAGACAACCCCGGGCCTCAGAACTACATGGCAACGTAGGTATGTTAAGATTCTTTGGGAACTCTCTTGTGAGCTTTTCCTTCCCTCGAGGGCCTTCAGCTTGATATCGATATCGCGGTAGCACCCTTAGCCCTAGCAAGGCTTTGGATGGCTCTGCCCACTTGAGGTGATAGTCGGGACCACGTAAGCTCTATCGTGGTAATGTCGGTTACATGATGAGTCTCCCATTATTCCTCATGATTTCAATTATGCATGTCCATCAGTTATGATATTATGGTTTCAACACGTTTGACCCAATGTTCAGTTTTACTCATGATTATTAGTTTTTAGCATTGGGTCATTCAATTCAGTTATGAGATTCAGTTATTTTTAATCATGTTTTCTGTTAATACTATGCAAGACTTACTCTCAGAATCTTATGATGTAATGATTTATGATATACATATTTTCAGTTTTACTTACTCAGCTGTTTTACTAAACTGGAAACTCGGTACATTCTAAGTATTGACCGCATACTCTATGCTGTATCATTTCACGATACAGGCTCAGACGTTCAGGCTCAGTCCTGCCGTTAGCCAGTTCTCAGAGTTTAGCATATCCAGTCTTGGTGGTGAGTCCTTATCCATCGAGGACCTTCAGTTATCCTTGTTATTATCGTCTTTCAGTTTCAGTCTTTTAGTGAGCTAGTTAAAGTCTTGTCCTATCAGCTCGTTAGTATGTAGATGCTTATTAGACATAGTTATGTATTCAGCTTCGGATTCAGTATGATACCCCATTGTTAAGATGTATTAATTGTTCACACTTTTGCTATTTCAAAATTTAGTTTTTCACATTATTTATGTTGAGCTTTAGTTTTTATGTTCATTCCATGTGTTGACTTGGAGCCATTTATGGTTCTAGGTTCCGTGTCTAGATCCGGGCCTATGCTCGGGTCATGATAAACTTGGTATCAAAGCATTAGGTTTTAAAGTGTCCTAGGGTGTCTGAATGCCGCGTTAAGTAGAGTCTTTTTCATGGGTGTGAAGCACGCCACACTTATGATGAAGAGGCTACGAAGCATTTTAGGAAATTTTTCTTCTTTCATGAGCTATGTCATGCGATGAAATGTCTTTCTATCCTTCTAACTCGTGTTATACAAATTTGCAGAATCATGCCTCCTCATCGAGTTAATGGAAGACGGAACGAAAACAGAAATGGCCATGAGAATGGCAATGGAGATGGGCACCAGCAAGCCCCACCAACCCCCGAGGATCATGTGCCAGAATAGGTTTCCCATGCTGATTTTACGGTAGCCATCCAGATGTTGGCACAGGCATTGACTGATCAGGTCAATCAGCAGGTGGTGGCTCATGTTCCCTAGAACGAGAACGCGGCAACAACTAGAGTCAGGGACTTTCTCAGGATAAATCCCCCTGAGTTCCTTGGATCGAGAGTGGACGAGGATCCACATGAGTTTATTGATGAGATCCAGAAGATCACCTAGATTATGGGGGTGACAGGGGAGGAGTGTGCAGATCTAGCCTCTTATCAATTAAAGAGGGTTGCTCATATCTTGTCTAGACAGTGAAAGGATAACAGGGGAGTTAGAGCTGGTTCCATTGGTTGGGATGAGTTTCTCACAGCGTACTTGGACCGATTCTTTCCCCGAGAGATGAGGGAGATCAAGGCAGCAGAGTTTGTGAACCTGAGGTAGAACAACATGACAGTCCAAGAGTATGCCTTAGAGTTTACCCGCTTGTCCAAATATGCACTAGAGATGGTCACTGATCAGAAGGCTCAAGTGAGTAGGTTTGTTCATGGGATAACACACTATTTGGTCAAGGATTGCAGGACCGTATGCTTCATCAGGATATTGACTTCTCACGGTTGGTCCTGTATTCCCAACAGATAGAGGCGGTGTAGGTGAGTGAGAGAGAGTGTGGCCAAGAGGGATAGGACCGATGGTTTCTAGTTCCCCCAGCAGAGGCTTGGTGGTGGTCATCGTTAGCAGTTCTACTAGAGATCGTCAACCCCAACACCATCAGCAGCAAGTGTGCCATCCAGATCTAGGCGTGACCAGAGGGGACGAGCATCATGATCTTGAGGAAGGGTACCAGGATCATAGAGCCCAGCATTCTAGGTTATGACAGGTGTGGTAGGAGACACACTGGTCAGTTATTAGCGGGTACATGTTCTTGTTTCGGGTGTGGAAAGCCCGGACATATGCTCAGAGATAGTCCAGCAGCCAGACAGGGCAATGGTAGAGGCCGAGACCAACCACTAGTTCAACAGCTCCACCAGCATGCTCAGCTCAGCAGGGTGCATCCACTAGTGCAGGTGGTGGACAGCTTCAGAACATGTTCTATGCCCTCTCGTCTCGTCAGAAGCAGGAGGTCTCTCCAGATGTAGTCACTGGTATGCTACGAGTATTTCACCTTAATGTATATGCCTTGTTAGATCCAGGGGCTACATTATCTTTTGTGATGCCCTATGTTGCTAGTAGTTTCGGAGTCATTCCCAAAATCCTATCATAACTCTTCTCAGTCGCTACTCCAGTCGGTGATTCAGTTATAGATTGACGGGTGTACGGAAATTGCCCTATCATAGTCCTTCAGAAAATCACCTCAGCAGATTTAATAGAGTAAGACATGACAAATTTTAATGTTATCTTTAGCATGGATTGGCTACATGCATGTTACGCATCAATAAATTGTAGAACCCGTATGGTAGAGTTCTAATATCCGGGTAAGCTAGTCCTAGAGTGGAAGGGTAGTTCAGCTGTGTCTATAGGTCGCTTCATTTTCTACCTTAAGGCCAGGAAGATGATCTCTAAGGGTACGTGTACCATCTAGTTTGGTTTAAGGATGCTACTTCTGAGGTCCCGACTATTCAGTCAGTTCCTATAGTGCGTGAGTATCCAGAGGTATTTCCACATCATCTACCAGGAGTCCCTCCCAAGCGGGAGATTGATTTTGGTATCGACCTTCTTCCCGATATGCAACCTATATTTATCCCTCCTTACAGAAGGGCTCTAGCTGAGTTAAAAAAAGTTGAAGGAGCAGTTGAAGGATCTTTTAGACAAGGGTTTCATCAGACCTAGCAAATCCTTGTGGGGTACACCAGTTCTATTTGTCCGAAAGCAGGATGGTTCCTTTTGAATGTGCATTGACTATTGGCAGTTGAACAAGGTCATAATCAAGAACAAATATCCCCTCCATAGAATTGATGACTTATTTAACCAGCTTCAAAGTGCCAAGTGTTTTTCAAAGATAGACCTTAGATCCTGATATCATCAGCTCAAAGTTAGAGAGTGACATCCCGAAGACAACTTTCAAAACTCGGTATGGTCACTACAAGTTTGTAGTTATGTATTTTAGACTAATGAATGCTCCCATGGATTTTATGGATTTGATGAACAGGGTGTTTAAGTCATACGTGGATATGTTCGTGATTGTGTTCATAGATGACATTCTCATATACTCTCCGAGCAAGGAGGAGCATGCCACTCATTTGAGGGTTGTGCTACAGACTCTTAAGGATCACCAACTGTTTGCTAAATTCAACAAGTGTGAGTTTTGGTTGGATGCAATAGCATTTTTGGGTCATGTCTTGTCAAGCGAGGGTGTGTAGGTGGACTCTCAAAAGATAGAAGCTGTGAATAATTAGACTAGACCAGTTAGCCCTTCAGATATCAGGAGTTTCTTGGGTTTGGCTAGCTACTACAGGAGGTTTGCCGAAGGGTTTTCTTCCATTGCATCACCATTGACTAAGTTGTCCTAGAAGAAAGTGAAGTTTCAATGGCCGGAGACCTGTGAAAAGAGCTTTTAGGAGTCGAAGACTCGGCTCACCTCAGCGCCAATATTGACACTACCTGAGGGTACCGATGGATTTGTGGTATATTGTGATGCCTCAAGGATCGGCCTTGGCTGTGTATTGATGCAGAACGGTAACGTCATAGCCTATGCTTCTAGGCAGCTTAAGGTCCATGAGAAGAACTATCCGACTCACGATCTTGAATTAGTAGCAGTAGTATTTTTCTTGAAGATTTGGAGACACTATCTGTACGGGGTCCATGTGGATGTGTTTACGGACCACAAGAGCCTATAGTACGTGTTTATTCAGAAGGACCTGAATTTACGACAAAGAAGATGGTTAGAGCTTCGTAAAGATTATGATATGAGTGTCCTTTATCATTTGGGAAAGGCCAATGTTTTAACAAACTTTCTATGGAGAGTGTGTCGTATGTGGAAGAGGAAAAGAAAGATTAGTGAAAGATGTGCATCGACTCGCACGATTAGGAGTTTGCCTTGTTGATTCGACAGATGATGGTGTCTTTGTGTAGAACAGTTCAGAATCCTCTTTGGTGACAGAAGTCAAGTCTAGGCAAGACGAAGATCCCATTTTGGTAAAGTTGAAGAAAGTGGTTCAAAATCAGAAGGTTGAGGTCTTCTTCTAAGGGGGAGATGGTATACTTCGATATCAGGGTCGCTTGTGTGTTTCGAGTGTTGATGATTTAAGAGATTGAATGTTGCATGAGGCTCATGGTTCTTGATATTCTATACATCTGGGTGCCACCAAGATGTACCATGATATACAGGAAGTCTATTGGTGGAATAATATGAAGAAGTTCATAGCAGAATTTGTAGCTAAGTGTCCGAATTTTCAATAAGTGAAAGTTGAGCATCAAAGACATAGAGGTGTGCTACAAGATATCCGTATCCCTACTTGAAAGTGGGAGGAAATCAATATGGACTTCATTACAGTGTTGCCTCGTACTTGTCGACAATAGACTCTATCTGGGTGGTTGTTGATGGATTAACCAAAGCAACCCATTCTCTACCGATCAAAACTACCGATTCAGCGAAGGATTATGCAAAATTGTATATTCGGGAGTTAGTTCGGTTGCATGGAGTGCTCTTTTCCATCATATCAGATAGAGGTACTCAGTTTACCTCACAGTTTTGGAGGTCGTTTCAGAAGGGACTTAGTACTCAGGTCAAGCTTAGCATAACTTTTCACCCGCAGACAGATGGCCAGGAAGGAGTGGACCATTCAGACTCTTGAGGATATGTTGAGAGAATGTGTGATTGACTTCAAAGGTAGTGGGGATGATCATTTACCTTTGTCGAGTTTGCATATAACAACATCTACCATTTCAACATTCAGATGGCTCCATTTGAGGCTCTTTGTGGGTGGAGATGTAGATTGCCTATTGGTTGGTTTGAAGTTGGTGAAGCTTCATTGATAGGGCCAGATTCAGTCTATGAGGCTATGGAGAAGATTCAGATTATAAGGGAGAAGCTGAAAACAGCTCAAAGTCGTCAAAGTCCTATGCGGATGTGAGGAGGAGAGAACTTGAATTTGAAGTTGATGATTGAGTGTTTCTGAAAGTGTCTCCTATGAAGGGAGTGATGATATTCGAAAGAAAGGGGAAGCTTAGTCCCCGATATGTTGGCCCATACAAGTTTGTGAGACGTGTTGGCAAGGTGGCCTATGAGTTGAAGTTTCCCTCAGAATTGACTTCAGTACATCTAGTTTTCCATGTATCGCTCTTGAAGAAGTGCATGGGTGATCCGAGTTTGGTTGTTCCGGTGGAGAGCATAGGTGTGAAGGATAGCCTTAGTTATGAGGAGATTTTGATTGAAATACTTGATCGTCAGGTTTGGAAGTTGAGGAACAAAGAGATAGCTTCAGTAAAGGTCTTGTGGAGGAATTAGCATGTTGAGGGAGCTACATGAGAAGCCGAGGCAGATATGATAGCTAAATACCCGTATCTTTTCCCTTCCAGCCTAGTCCCAGCTTGAGGTATCGGTTTCCTCCTTAGTACTCTATTAAGTTTCTTGTCTAGTTCATGTCTTCCAGTTGCTGTCATGTCAGTGCATGTATGTATGATTTATGAATTTAATCCAGTCATGTATTTCAGTCCAGAGTCAGTGACTCCATCAGTTTTCAACTTCAGATATTCAGTATTTGGGATGGCAGACTTTTTCCTCAATTATTCATTATGTTTAACCCATATTAAAGGACGAATGTTTCCAAGGGGGAGGTATTGTAATACCCCGAAAGTGTCTAAGACTAGACTTGGGAGTTTAAAGGGTGTTCAACAAAAAAGTTGGAAAATTACCTCAAGACGACTCGTTGAACGAGTAGTGGGAAGCTTTAACGAACTATGGGTTCCTGTCATGGTGAGTCTGTTGGTCGGCAGGTCCCAGACCAACGATCCATGGAACGACTCTTTGGTTAGTGTAACGAGCCGTGGTATGAACTCATTGGGAAGAATTCCAGAAGGTAGGTAGTTGCGGGCAGTTGTGACAATGGGAAGAAGTGATGAGTCGTTGGGACAAGTAATGACCCATCCTATCCAGTCGTGGTTGAATACCCGAGCCTAGAAAATCTACCAAAGTAATGACTTGTTGGATCTCAGAACAACCCGTTGGATGAGTCGTTACTCCTGGCAGTGTGTAATTTCCTGCGAAGTTAGTAAGGGAGATTTCATAATTCCTAAGCTCCTAAGCTCTAAACTACTTCATTTTAAGCTCATTTAGGAGGATATTAAGAGGGTTTAATATATTCTAACCTATTCTCTCCCCATGCATGCATGACTAGAGGATTCCTAAGGAGATCAAGTTTAAAACTCTTAAATTTCTTTTCCAAATCTCTTGGGCATTCAAGGAAGAGTGTAAAACCAGATTACCCGGTATGTAGGGTTATGAATGGGAGTTTCTCTTCACTCTCATGCCCAAATCCCTTGTCAATTCATGATTTCAAGTGCATGGTTCCATGGGGTTCTAACCCAATTTATAAAATTCTCTATGTTTCTATCGTGGGTCAATTATGTTCATGTTTTTAATGATGTTTTAAGATTCATGGGAATGTTTTATAATGATTTTGATTACAAATTATGATTTCAAAGTTTTAAGAGTATGATGTCCAATTATGATAATTTCATAAAAAGTTGAATTTAAGATTTATGCTCCCAAGTTAAATTAGATTTTTTGTATTTACGAATATTTATGAATTACCCATGTATGTATCCATGATTTCTACTATCAAGTCTATTTCAAGCATGTAAAAGTTTGGGCAAGACAACATGATCTAAGTATGACTTCATGATTTGACTAAATCTTATGATATTAGCTTACCACATGGTTTTTGGAGTCTAGACTCCTATTTTTCTGCAAATGGTATGTTTTGAGACAAGGCTCCTCATGTTCAGTTTTCAGACTATGTATATATTTTTATGATCATTTTTATTGAAAGACGATGGTTTAGCTTCATTTAGAAATGATGGAGAGCATATGCATGGTAGCACCAAGTAGGCTAGGGGTTCAGACAACCCCGGGCCTCAGAACTACGTGGCAACATAGGTATGTTAAGATTCTTTAGGAACTCTATTGTGAGCTTTTCCTGCCCTCGAGGGGCCTTCAGCTTGATATTAATATCATTGTAGTACCCTTAGCCCTAGCAAGGCTTTGGATGGCTTTGCCCACTTGAGTGTGATAGTCGGGACCACGTAAGCTCTATCGTGGTAATGTCGGTTACATGACGAGTCTCCCATTATTCCTCATGATTTCAATTATGCATGTTCGTCAGTTATGGTATTATGGTTTCAACAGGTTTGACCCAATGTTCAGTTTTACTAATGATTACCAATTTTCAGCTTTGGGTCATTCGATTCAGTTATGAGATTTAGTTATGTTTAATCATGTTATCAATTAATAGTATGTAAGCTTTACTCTCAGAATCTTATGATGTAATGATTTATGATATACATATTTTCAGTTTTACTTACTTAGACGTTTTACTTACCTTGCATACTCGGTACATTCTAATTACTGACCGCATACTCTATGCTGTATTGTTTCATGATACAGGCTCAGATGTTCAGGCTCAGTCCCGCCGTTAGCCAATTCTCAGAGTTTAGAATATCTAGTCTTGGTGGTGAGTCCTCATCCATCGAGGACCTTCAGTTAGCCTTGTTATTATTGTCTTTCAGTTTCAGTCTTTTAGTGAGCTAGTTTGGGTCTTTTCCCATCAACTCGTTAGTATGTAGAGGCTTATCAGACATAGTTATGTATTAAACTTCAGATTCAGTGTGATACCCCGTTGTTTTGATGTATTAAATATACAGACTTCTGCTATTTCAGAATTTAGTTTTTCGTATTATTTATGTTGAGCTTTAGCTTTTATGTTCATGCCATGGGTTCACTTGGAGCCATTTATAGTTCTAGGTTCCGTGTCTAGATCCAGGTCTATGCTCGGGTTATGACACAAATATACTATAAAACATGATATCATAAATTTTGAACATGAACAACATGAAACATGAGGAGCAGTGCGATATTCTCATAACCGACAACATCATGAATGAGCACATGATGCCAAACTATCTCGCTTAAGTTGGAAGAGCCGTTCAAGGCCTTTTCATGGAAAAGAATGATGAAGGCGTGATATCACTCATGAGCCCATTTAGGCAGGGCAAACACTCTCTGAAGAGGACCCCTATCATACTTACAGTGGCACGTAGTTTTGAGACCTAGGTGCGCAGAACTACGGCCTACTCGGTGCTAAATACTACTCTCAAAAGATGCATAGTGCTCATAATCATACTTGATACATGAGTTTTACATGTACTAGTTTAAATGACATGATAGATTCATAAACTGCTTAACATACATGAACTAGTCATGAAAACAATGCTGAAAATACAGTCATGATAGATAAGCTTGATATTCATGAGATTCATGCATAATTGAGTAAATTATTATAACTTGAAAATAGAGATTCATGAGAGTTTTTCATAGAGATCATGTAATTATAATCATAAAACATAGGTAGAATCACGAGAGAATCAATTTCATAAGAGATTGTGGAGTTTTTCATCAAAAATGGTATAACCTTAGAAATTCATAAAAATCACAGTTGGAGACTTGAAGGAATTGAAATCATGTAATTGATCTTGGGATTGGGCATGAGTGTGGAATAAATCCCTCATTCATGATCCCACATACCCGGGCTTTGACGGATTCTTGCTTAGACTTGAGACCCAAGAGAGTTAAGAAGAAGAAGAACCCTAATTGCTCTAGAGTCTTGAGAGGTTTGATCTTTATGGTGTTTTTGAGAGGAATGAGAGTTTAGGATAAGTAAAACCCTCTAATACACCCTTTAGGAAGCCAAAAAAATCTAGTTTAGGAGTTAAAATAAAAAAATATTGTTAGGATGTCCTTACAAAATGAGCTAAAATACTGCCTTGCCAACCTTAACGGGTAGTACCGCAGTCGTTATGACATACCATAGGTCATGGTATGCAATTCATGGCTTCTGGGTGATTTAAAAGTGTCACGACCCGAACGTAGACCCGGATCGCAACATGGGACAAGGAGCTCCGAGAGACTCCAAGTCGACCCATGGCATGAACATACATCTAACTTAATCAATAAAGCGGAATACTCAACATAATAATATAACGGAAGCATAATCATGACATAACATAGAGAACGAAACTATAATGCCCCAGAAACTAAAAGACTAGACCTGGAAGTTGAAACAGAGAAAACTGGAAAATCTGCACCAGGTCACAAAACGAGTCGTCCTATGACCCGTGGGGGTGACCAAGAGTCATTAAGTGACTTGTGATGAGGACTTTTAACTTGGTTGAAAATTTTGGAAAAGGGGGTGACCACGGGTGTGACCACGAGTCATGGTCAACACCACGAGTCGTGGGGTTACCCATGGTCAAGGTTTGACTGGGAATTGAAAAAGTCTGGCAGTTACTCAATGGGTCCTCACCATGACTTTTTTGGGGCACCACAAGTCGTGGTGTTGCCCGTGGTGACCAGTATGGGATTTTGGCAGATTACCTCACAATTGTGACCACGAGTTGTGGTCACTGGGCACGACCTGTTAGGTCCCTCGTGGGGGATTGGTAGTCAGTTTTTCTTCGAATTTACTAAGGGTGTTTCAGTAATTTCTTAATCTCATAGACTTTAAACTATGTCATTTTGGTATATTTCAAGAGAATTTAGAGGGGCTAAATGGTTTCCCCCTCATTCCCACTCAGATTTTATTAGAAATTGCGTAAGTTCTATCTCAGAACACTCAAGTGAAGTCTAGGGTTCCTCACCAATTGCAGTCATTCAAGCTTCTTTATCTAGGAAATTCTAGCCAAGTATGTGGGAATTCAACAAGGGAATAGTTCTTCCCTTGTGTCCCCAAAATTTCTCCCTATTTCTCTCTATCATTTCTAGCCCTGAAACTATCGAATTCTAAGAAATCGTCAGTCATACTTTGTTTAATTCATTTGGAATATTATTTTATGTTAATTGTAGATATTTTCCACCAGCTTGTGACTGAAATGATGTTTGTTCTTGTGAAGTGAAGTTTAGCCCTAGTCCTTGAACGTAGAAAAATCTAGAATCTTGCAATAGTGATTAAACAGTGAAATTTGCTTGATTCTTTTAGTGTTGAGGATTCCCATATTGTTAGTTGGTGCTGAAATTTAGTTAGATTGATGTTAGTGCAACTTAGTTAAAATGTTAGAATACTCAGTGTCAGTCAGAAATGTCAGCTGATTAGTTTGACTACAGAAATTCTCGAGGTGTCAGTAGTACCTCCCAGTTATCAAAATCAGACTCAGACTCAGTTTTAGTGGTTCACTAGATGGTCATGACACTTTCAGATAAGCAGCTCTAACCAGCCTTAGGACCCCAATTACAGACTATAGCTTGTTCTTTAGACGGTTACGATGTTTCTAGATAAGCAGCTTTGACCAGTCTTAGAACCTAGATACAGAATCCGGTTCGACAAGATTCTCAGGGTGCTTCCAGATAGGTATTCCTAACTAGTCTTGGGCCCCAGTTTTAAGCTATCAGCTTAGTATTCATTCTAGGACTATTCAGTGGGAGTAGGGCTTAGCACCGATCGGATCGGGGTTCCAATGCACCCAGGTTCCCAAAACTACGTTGCCACCGTAGGTTATAGTTTTATTGGCCTCATGGCTCTAGACCCTTGTGATCACCCAGTTTATGCCTCTATAACCTGGCAAGGTATATTGGATCTTGTTGATAGGGTGTATACATCGGACTCCATGTCTAGCTCACGTGGTTATATGTCGGTTATAGACTCTCCCACTAGTTAGTTCAGTCTCAGTTAGCTCAGTTCAACTCAGTCTCAGCTTAGCTCAGTTCAGAATAGTTTCAGACTACTCAGTATAGTTATGAGTTCAGTATAGTCTTTCAGACTAGTATCTCAGATTCAGAGCATATCTTTGACCATCATATAGGGTCATTTAGACCACGTCAGTTTATTAGAGTTATTTCAGCTTCAGCAGTTTCAGTTAGTCATTACATGTCTGTGCAGTACAGTTACTTATTCCATTGTGTTATACTTTCTCTCACTTACTCAGTACATTCAAAGTTCTGACGCATACTTTTATGCTGTATCATTTTATGATACAACTGCAGGATCTCAGTCTCAGCCTCGCTAGCCGATCATTCTCAGAAGGCTCCAGCTGATCTATTTGGTGAGTCCTCATCTTTCGAGGACAAAGACTATTTTATTCAGATTTGCTTTCTTCTATTTAGATTTGGAGTTAGCTAGGGGCTTGTCTCAACATCTCACCTGTTGTAGTGGCTTTCAGTCACAGACTTGGCTTTTTTCATACTTGTAGTTTGCTCAGACGTTTTTAAACTTTATGATCCAGCTCCACTTCATAAATGTTTTATAATTTACTTTAAATCTTCCGCTATATTTATAAGTTTACTCAGAATGCCAGTGTATGATAGATCAGGGGTTGACTTGGGGTTACTTATGACTCTAAGTACTGTGTTCCATCTAGGGTGTAAGCTCGGGGTGTGACAAACTTGGTATCAGAGCCCTAGGTTTAGAGTGTCCTCGGATGTCTGAAAGCCGCATCGAGTAGAGTCCTTTTCATGGGTGTGAAGCACGCCACACTTATGATGGAGAGGCTACGAGATGTTATTAGAAAAAATTTCCTTTTATTCATACTCTTTATCGTGCGTTGAAATTCAATTCCGAAATCGTTTCCCGAACTCGTGCTTTGTTTCATTTCAGTGAATTATGCCTCCGCGACATGGTAATGGAAGAAGGGCCGGTAACGCTCACCGACCTGCCCCACCAGCTCCAACAGCCCCTCAGGATGACTCAGTGTCCACCGCGGAATTTAGAGTGGCTATCCAACTACTTGCTCAAATAGTTACCAATCAGATGAACTAGCAGGTGGTTCCAATTAATAATAATGGGTCCACAGTAGTTGCCCAAGTGGGGACTTCACTCAGATGAACCCTCCAGATTTTTAGGGATCTAAGGTGGGAGAGTATCCACAGGAGTTTGTGGACGAGATTAGAAATATCACCTAGATTATGGGTGTTAGCTCCTCGGAGAGTGCCGACTTGGCTGCCTACCAGTTAAAAGGGGTAGCCTAGATCTGGTGCGAGCAATAGAAGGAGGGGAGACCAACGGGAGTATGACCAGTGGAATAAGAGGAGTTCACTATAGCCTTCCTAAACAGATTCTTCCCTCGGGAGCTCAGGGAGGCAAAAGTAGCAGAGTTCATGAATCTGAGATAGGGAAATAGGACAGTAGAAGAATATGCTCTGGAGTTCACCAGGTTGTCTAATTATGCTCTAGAGATTGTGTCCGAGCCAAGGGCTCGCATGATGAAGTTTGTTAATGGGGTGTCAAACCTGGTCCTCAAAGAGCGCAGGACAGTGATGTTGATTAAGGATATTGACCTCTCTAGCCTTATTATTCATGCCCAGTAGATTGAGGCAGAAAAACTGAAGGACATGGAGTGGAAGAACAAGCGGGCAAGGACTGGCCAATCATACTATGGCAACCAGAGGTCTGGCGGTAGTAGCCTCCACAACAGCAACAACAGCAAGAGAGGGCTCCAACACCCAGTTCAGCCAGCGCCGCTACCTTTCGGTCCCGCCAGGATCAGAGCGGTGGAGCATCTGGCTCTCAGTCCTAGAGCTACAGTGCCAGCAATAGATATCCAACTTGCCCTAAATGTGGTAAGAACACCCAGGAGAGTGTCTTCAGGGTCGAGAGGGTTGTTTTGGTTGTGGACTGCTTGGTCATTGGCTTAAGGAGTGCCCATCAGCAGGACGGGGAAGGACACAATCCACTACCTCAGCAGCTCCAGTAGGCTGACCAGCTCAGCAGGCCAATACTTCTGGTACAGATGGTGGTCAACGCCAAAACCGTTTTTATGCATTATCATCTCGTCAGGATCAAAAGAGCTCACTTGATGTGGTCATGGGTATGCTACGTCTTTTCCACCTAGATGTATATGCCCTACTAGATCCAGGAGTCACTCTATCATTCATGACTCCCTACGTAGTAGTCCAGTTTGATATCAGTCCAGAGGTCCTCTCAGAACCATTTCAGCCTCCACCCCAGTTGGCGAGTCAGTTAGAGCCCGCCAGGTGTATAGAAACTGCCTAGTCTCAATCCTCAATAAAGTCATTCCAACTGACCTTGTAGAGCTAGACATGGTTGCTTTTGACCTCATCCTTGGCATGGATTGGTTACACTCCGGTTATGCCTAAGTCGATTGCAGAACTAGAGTTGTCAAATTTCAGTTTCCAAATAAGCCAGTGTTAGAGTGGATGGGCAGTAATACATCGCCTATGGGTCAGTTTATTTCCTACCTTAAGGCCCATAATCTTATTTCTAATGGATATATCTATCATCTAGTTCGAGTCAAAGATTCCAACTCTGAGACCCCAACTATCCAGTCAGTCGCCGTTGTCAGCGAATTTCCTATTGTGTTCCCCGAAGATCTTCCCGGAGTTCCTCCTGAGCCGGAAATTGACTTCGGTATAGACCTTCTCCCAGATACTCAGCCCATCTCCATCCCTCCTTATAGAATGGCTCCAGCTGAACTTAAGGAGTTGAAGGGAAAGCTAAAAGACCTTCTTGATAAGGGTTTTATCAGACCCAACATCTCCCCCTGGGTGCTCCAATACTATTCGTGCGAAAGAAAGACAGTACCCTCAGAATGTGAATCGATTACCGTTAGTTGAATAAGGTTACAGTCAAGAAAAAGTATCCCCTACCTAGAATTGACAACTTGTTCGACCAACTTCAGGGAGCTAGTTGTTTCTCCAAAATAGATCTTAGGTTGGGGTATCATCAGCTAAGAGTTAGAGAGTGTGACATATTTAAAACAGCTTTCAGGACTCGGTATGGTCATTACGAGTTTGTGGTTATGTTCTTCGGACTAACGAATGCCCTTGCAGCCTTTCTAGACCTGATGAATAGAGTTTTCAAGCAGTATCTGGATATGTTCATCATTGTATTTATCAACGACATTCTGGTATACTGCAGAAATGAGGAAGAATATGATAATCACCTGAGGATAGTGCTTCAGACACTCAAGGACCGCTAATTGTTCTCCAAGTTCAGTAAATGCGAATTCTAGTTGAAGTCCGTGACTTTTCTGGGTCACGTGGTTTCGGGTGAAGGTATTCAGGTTGACCCTCAAAAGATAGAAACGGTGAAAGATTAGCCCAGACCTACCTCACCAACCGAAATCAAAAGTTTCTTAGGTCTAGCTGGGTATTACCGATGCTTTGTGGAAGGATTTTCTTCTATAGCATCCCCTATGGCTAGGCTAACACAGAAGAAGGTGAAATTTCAGTAGTCAGATGTGTGTAAGAAGAGTTTCTAGGAGTTCAAAACTCGACTCACTACTGCCCCAGTGTTGATCCTACCGGAAGGATCAGATGGATTTGTAGTATATTGTGATGCTTCCAGAGTTGGACTCGGTTGCGTTCTGATGCAGTGGGGCAAGGTGATAGCCTACACCTCTAGACAGCTCAAAGTTCATGAAAAAAATTATCCGACTCATGACTTGGAGCTTGCATCAGTGGTGTTTGCGTTGAAAATATGGAGACACTATCTGTACGGGGCTCACGTAGATATTTTCACCGATTACAAGAGCCTTCAGTATGTATTCAGTTAGAAAGATCTAAATCTTCATCAGAGAAGGTGGTTAGAGCTCCTGAAGGACTATGACATGAGCATACTATATCACCCGGGTAAAGACAATGTGGTGGTTGATGCCCTGAGCAGAGTGTCTATGGGGAGCGTGATTCATGTTGAAGGAGGCAAAAAGGAACTGGCGAAGGATATTCACAGACTAGCTCAGTTAGGGGTGTAGTTGGTTGACTCAGCTGAAGGTGGAGTGGTAATGCAAAGTGGGTCAGATTCCTCTTTGGTTGTTGAAGTTAATTCCAAACAGGATGAAGATCCCATCTTACTTAAGCTTAAGGAAGCGATTCTCAGAAAAGAAGTTGAGGTTATCTCCAAAGGGGGAGATAGGATCTCCGTTACCAGGGCAGATTGTGTGTACCGGACGTCGGTGATTTGAGATAGCAGATACTGGCTGAAGCACACAACTCGAGATACTCCATCCACCCTGGTGCTACCCAAATGAACTGTGATTTATGAGATATTTACTGGTGGAACAACATGAAGAGAGACATCGCTGAATTTGTAGCTAAATGTCCGAACTGCCAGCAAGTCAAAGTAGAGCACCAGAGACCAGGAGGTATGACTCAGGATATCAGCATACCCACCTGGAAGTGGGAAGAAGTGAATATGGATTTTATTATGGGTCTACCTCGTACTTGTCGTCAACATGATTCAATCTAGGTAATAGTAGACCGGATGACTAAGTCAACAAACTTCCTCCCAATTAAAACTACAAATTTAGCTAAGGACTATGCTAGGCTTTATATCCAGGAGTTAGTCAGACTTCATGGGGTGCCATTATCCATTATCTCAGATAGAGTTACCCAGTTCACCTCGCATTTCTAGAAGGCTTTTCAGAAAGGACTTGGTACTCAGGTCAAGCTCAGCACAACTTTTCACCCGTAGACAGATGGACAAGCTGAGTGAACTATTTAGACCCTAGAAAATATGTTGAGAGCGTGCGTGATCGATTTCAAGGACAGTTGGGATCACCACTTGCCTCTCATCGAGTTTGCATACAACAACAGTTACCACTCTAGTATTCAGATGACCCTATTTGAGGCATTGTATGGCAGGAGGTGTAGATCTCCTATCGGGTGGTTTGAGGTTGGTGAAGCTACTTTAATCGGCCCATACTCAATTCATGAAGCTATGCATAAAGTACGACTCATCCAAGAAAGATTGAAAACAACTCAGAGCCGTTAGAAATCATATGTTGATATGAGGAGAAGAGAATTGGAGTTTGCTATGAATGACTGGGTTTATCTAAAAATTTCACCCATGAAAGGGGTAATGAGATTTGGAAAGAAAGAAAAGCTCAGTTCAAGATATGTGGAACCTTACAGAATTCTGAGGCGAATTGGCAAGGTAGCTTATGAGCTGGAATTACCTTCAGAGTTGGCATCTGTGCACCAAGTATTCCATGTGTCACTATTGAAGAAGTGCATTGGTTATCCAACTTTAATTGTTTCATTGGACAATGTGGGAGTGAAAGACAGTCTCTCATATGAGGAGGTCCCAGTCCAGATCCTTGACCATTAGGTTCGTAAGCTAAGGAACAAGGAGGTAGCTTCAGTTAAAGTCTTATGGAGGAATCAACAGTTGAGGGAGCTATGTGGGAGGCTGAAGCAGATATGATGGCTAGATACCCCCATTTGTTCCCTTCCAGCTCAGTTTCAGTTTAAGGTACCAATTTCCTCCCCAAAACTGCTTTCAGTTCGTGTGTTCCAATTTCTTTCATGTAAATAAATATGTGTATGATTAGTGAATTCAGTTCAGACTTTTGATTCAGTTTAGAGGTAGTCATTTCGTTAGTTTTCAGCTTTCATGTTCAGGATTTGTGTATAAAGATTGCCATTCTCTGCTTTCCTGTGTGTTTTCCAATATTCGCGGACGAATTTCCCAAGGGGGAGATATTATAATGCCCCAAAAACTCAAAGACTAGACCCGGGAGTTGAAATGGAGAAAACTGGAAAATCTGCACTAGGTCACAGAACGAGTCGTCCTGTGACCCATATGGGTGACCACGAGTCGTTAAGTGACTTGTGGTGAGGACTTTGAACTTGGTTGAAAAATTTGGAAAAGGGGGTGACCACGGGTGTGACCACGAGTCGTGGTCAACACCACAAGTCGTGGGGTGACCCGTGGTCAGAGTTTGACTGAGAATTGGAGAAGTACAGCAGTGTACTCAACGGGTCCTCACCACGACTCATTTGGGGCACCACGAGTCGTGGTATCGCCCTTGGTGACCAGTATGGGATTTTGGCAGTGTACCTCATGATTATGACCACGAGTCGTGGTCACTAGGCACAACCGGTTAGGTCCCTCGTGGGGGACTGGCAGTCAGTTTTCTTGCGAATTTCATAAGGGTGTTTCAGTAATTTCCTAATCTCCTAGACTTTAAACTATGTTGTTTTGGTATATTTTAAGGGAATTTAGAGGGGCTATATGGTTTCCCCCTCATTCCCACTCAGATTTTCTCAGAAATTGCGTAAGTTTTCTCTCAGAACTCTCAAGTGAAGTCTAGGGTTCCTCACGAATTACAGCCATTCAAGCTTCTTTCTCTGGGGAAATTCTAGCCAGTTATGTGGAATTCAACAAGGGAATAGTTCTTCACTTGTGTCCTCAAAATTTCTCCCTATTTCTCTCTATCAGTTCTAGCCCTAAAACTATCAAATGCTAAGAAATTGTCAGTCATACTTCATTTAATTCATGTGGAATATTATTTTATGTTAATTATAGATATTTTCCACTAGCTTGTGACAGAAATGATGTTTGTTCTTGTAAAGTGAAATTTAGCCCTAGTCCTTGAACATAGAAAAATCTAGAATCTTGCAATAGTGATTAAACAGTGAAATTTGCTTGATTCCTTTAGTGTTGAGGATTCCCATATTGTTAGTTGGTGCTGAAATTTAGTTAGATTGATGTTAGTGTAGTTTAGTTAAAATGTTAGAATACTCAGTGTCAGTCAGAAATGTCAGCTGATCAGTTTGACTACAGAAATTCTCGAGGTGTCAGTAGTACCTCCCAGTTATCAGAATCAGACTCAGAACTCAGTTTTAGTGGTTCACTAGGCGGTCATGACACTTTCAGATAAGCAACTCTGACCAGCCTTAGGACCCCAATTACATATTATACCTTGTTCTTTAGACGGTTACGACGTTTCCAGATAAGCAGCTTTGACCAGTCTTAGAACCTAGATACAGAATCTGGTTCGATAAGATTCTCAGGGTGCTTCCAGATAGGTACTCCTAACTAGTCTTGGGCCCCAATTTTGAGCTATCAGCTTAGTATTCAGTCTAGGACTATCCAGTGGGAGTAGGACTTAGCACCGAGCGGATCGGGGTTCCAACGCACCCAGGTTCCCAAAACTACATTGCCACCGTAGGTTATAGTTTTATTGGCCTCATGGCTCTAGACTCTTGTGATCACCCAGTTCATGTCTCTATAACCTGGCAAGGTATATTGGATCCTACCGATAGGGTGTATACATCGGACTCCACGTCTAGCTCACATGGTTATATGTCGGTTATAGACTCTCCCACTTGTCAGTTTAGCTCAGTTCAGCTCAATCTCAGCTTAGCTCAGTTTAGAACAGTTTCAGACTACTCAGTTTAGTTATGAGTTCAGTGTAGTCTTTCAAACTAGTATCTTAGATTCAGAGCATATCTTTGACCATCATATAGGGTCATTTAGACCACGTCAGTTTATTACAGTTATTTCAGCTTCAACAGTTTCAGTTGGTCATTACATGTCTGTGCAGTACAGTTACTTATTCCATTGTGTTGTACTTTCTCTCACTTACTCAGTACATTCAAAGTACTGATACATACTTTTATTCTGTATCATTTTATGATACAACTGCAGGATCTCAATCTCAGCCTCGCTAGCCGATCGCTCTCAGAAGGCTCTAGCTGAACTATTTGGTGAGTCCTCATCTTTCAAGGACGAAGACTATTTTATTCAGATTTTCTTTCTTCTATTTAGATTTAGAGTTAGCTGGGGGCTTGTCCCAGCAACTCACCTGTTGTAGTGGCTTTTAGACACATACTTGTTTTTTTTTCCAGACTTGTAGTTTGCTCAAATGTATTTAATCTTTATGATCTAGCTCTACTTCGTAAATGTTTTATAGTTTACTTTAAATCTTATGCTATATTTATAAGTTTACTTAGAATGCCAGTGTATGATAGATCAGGGCTTGACTTGGGTTTCTTGTGACTCCAAGTACCGAGTTCCATCCAGGGTGTAAGCTCGAGGCGTGACAGAAACGCACTTCATACATGACAGTTGAATACTACATATAGTCTGAAAGCCTCTAACATATCAGATGGGTTGATGAGACAACACCCCCAACTAACTCGATAAGTCTGAAAAACTGACATAAAGGATAACTAATATCAACTAATCCTCGGGAGATGAGGACTCACCACTTAACTAGATGCTAACTCCAGGAACAAACTAATGATGGTGCTGGGTCTGAAGGTTGGAGCCTATATTATAAAATGATACAACATAAAGTATGCGGTCAGTACGTGCAATGTACCAAGTATGCAAGGTAAGTAAAACGGTCATTTTAAATACATAAGAGTTCATAATAGTAGGACAACATGCTCATAACATAAATATCATAATGTAACATAAGGCTCAAGGTTTTCAAAACATTCATAAATTAACCATAATTATAATCATAAGAGAAAAGTTTATTGAACATGACTTGAGCCAAAGTGCATAATCATAAACATGAGTAAACCATGAGGAACAGTGGGAGGACTCGTCATAATCAACACCATCATGGTAGAGCCTTACATGATGCCCCAACTATCTCACTCAAGTGGGCAGAGTCATCCCAGGCTTTCCAGATAAGGGACGTGCAATATGTGATATCACAAAAGAGGATATCCATTAACATTGTAATGTATCAATATGAACCTACGGTGGCACGTAGTTATGAGGCACCAGCGTAATCTTTTGAACACCAGGCTACTCGGTGCTAGACACTGCTCCCAAAAATATGCACATTAGGCTATTATATAAATCATAAACATCATCCATGAGATTCATGGCCAAATATATATTAACATCGTTGATCCCCATTTACATACATGTTTAGCCATGAATCAAGGGCCCATGAATCGACCAACATCATAAATCGATCAATCATGAAATCTATATCACAAATCATAAATCATACTTGAACATGTGTGTATTGCCTAGTACTTTAACATGCTTGAAAATACTCATTTTCCTTGTAAATATGATTATAAATATGGGTAACTTGAAAACATGCTTTTCATCAATAACATCTCATCATTCATGAATATTTATCATAAATCTCAACTTTTATAAACTTCTCATGAATGGGCATTTAAATTTATAAAGCTTGAAACATGATTTTAATGGAAAACAATGTAAAACTTGTCCATGATTCATAATTTAATAATTAAAACTCATTTAGATCATACCCATGTCGAGAATTAGAAACTTCATGCATTGGGTTAAAACCCCATAGAATCAACATAGGAATTCTCATGATTTAGAGAGAGATTGGGCATGCGTGTGAACGAATTCACCCATTCATAACCCTAAATACCTGGTGAAGATCTAATTTTTTACCACTCCTTGAAAGCCCAATGAAAGATTGAAGGAAATCTTGAAGAAAAGGAGCTTGATCACCTCTCTAACTCTCTAACTTTGCATGCATGAGTAAGAATGGCCTAAAATGAACTTACCCCTCTTAAAACTCATCATTCATAGCTTAAAATGATGTAGTTTAGACCTTAGGATCATAGGAGTTACGAAAAATCCCTTACTAAATTTGCAAAAAATAACTGACTGCCAGTCCCCACGAGGGACTGGACGAATCGTTCCTAAGGCCACGACTCGTGGCATCAATCATCAAGTGCATTATCCAATGATTTACTTGGGGCTTGTCATGGGGAACCCAACGAGTCATTAGTCGTGGTCACCACTCGACACCTTCACTGCCTAAAATCTCAAACCCCTCTCCAATATGCTGACCACAACTCATCCCACGAATCGTGGTGACTGACCAGGACTCGTGGCCAGGTCCGTAGGGACTTTCGAAATCCAAAATTTCAACGAACACCTAGAACCTCACCACGAGTCTCCTCACGACTCGTGGTCTACCCCATGGGTCACAGAATGACTCGTTTTGTAACTTGGTGCTAGATTTTCAGTTTCCTCCATTTCAACTCCTAGGTTTGATCTTTGGGCTTTCTGGGTATAACAAAAAGCTAGCTAAAACTCTTACCACAGATACTCAGTATGAGTCTTACCTTTGTACCATGAGTGTTACTATGACTCATGGTAACTGGGCTTGTCCATGGTCTGTCAAACCTGAAAGTGCTATATTAAACTGGTCAAAAAATTTTACTTCGAATTTCGAGTGATGCAAGGTTGGATGTGTTGGAAATAAGACTCAAAGAGATTCAATTTTGTATGCTGGATAATCCAAAACACTTCTTAGAATAGGAGTTATAGTCATTTAAAGTTGACCCTTGTAAGAACTCATATGAAGATTCAATCGGTAGAAAATCTCTCAACTCAACTTTATGATAGAGGTTCCTTATGACCTTAATTTATATCTAATGTACTTCTAAAACTAAACAAATTATCTTAACACCTTATTTCCATAAAATTCATCAGGTTCGAGTCTATTCACATACCTAGAATGGTTTCAAAGTTAGCTCAAATGTCCAAGGCATTATAGTATCTCAACTCACGACTGAAACAATCATTTGAACCATCATACCAAAAGACCATATTTTCACTCCATTTAACAGGTCTTGATATGAATAGTATCACCTTATCACGAGTCTTCCTGAGACTCTTACTGAGGAAAAGTTTCAGTTTTCTGCTAGTTCATACCCCAAATCTAGGGTCTAGTCTTATGGACTTTTGAATTGTTACACTATCTCCCCTTTGGGAACATTCATCCTTGAATGGAGACAAAATGAGCTAAAAAGGTAGGGAAAGAGCTACAACCTCAACATTGAATGCTATAGACTGAATACCGGTGGAGTGACTGACTTCAAATTGAGATACATAGTTGAACTGGACTCTTGAAACATACATACATGCTAAAACATGAGTGTAACTAAGAGACATGAAGTTGAACAACATACAGAGGAGGAAACTAGTACCTCAAACTGGAACTAAACTGGAAGGGAAAAGATGTGGGTATTTGGCCATCATATCTGCTTTAGCTTCCTACGTAGCTCCTTTAATGTAACACCCCAAAAATCTTTGAGACTAGTCTTTGGAATTAAAACTTGATAAAAATGCCTCATTATGAGTCATTGTACGACTCGTAGAATAGAGGTATGAGTGATGCCTGGACTCATAACAAGGGGATCAAAGAAATCTTAGGGATTCTACTCCAGGTATGTGGGCTTCCAACAAGGAAATTTCTTTCACCCTTGTGTTCCAAAATTTTTATAGAAGACCTTATTAGTTCTAGCCCTGTGAAAGATTAAAACTAGGGTTGTTCTTCAGACAGATTATAATTCTCCTCCTTGTTTTAATTCTTGATGATTTCTAAGATTATTACTACTTGTAATTCATGCTTGGTACCTCATTTCATGCAGTATGTATTTTAGCCCTAATCTTTAAATGTGACTTTGATGAGACTTGCATGATTCAGAGTCTAGATATGACATTGCTTTGTTAGGATAATTTATTTAAAAACACGAAAGTTAGTACAGATACATGAATAGAAGTTAGCCTTTTTGGTGTATTCAGTCTTAGAGTCTCAGTTGATACTTAGTATTCTCAGTGTTCTACAGTAATGTCAGTAGATCATTTTGACTACTTTTAGTCTTGAGGAATTCGGTAACCTCAGTAGAACCAGTTATCAGTTTGTCAGTTGTTCTTTAGACCGTTACTACACTTTCAAATAAAGTAGCTCTGATGAGTCTTGGAACATAGTTGCTTTCAGGTCCTTAGACTCTCAGAACACTTCCAGACAAGTAGTTCTGACTTAAGTCTTAGGAAACCAGTTTCGAGTATCATCCTAGTTAAACATAATTAGATCTTTCAGCAGGAGTAGGACTTAGCACTAAGCGGAGCCGGGGTTCAGCGCACCCAGGTTCCTAGAACTACGTTGCCGCCGTAGGTT
Source organism: Datura wrightii (assembly GCA_035772735.1). Lineage (NCBI taxonomy): Eukaryota > Viridiplantae > Streptophyta > Magnoliopsida > Solanales > Solanaceae > Datura > Datura wrightii. Next base: position 24,812,032 of record JASDFA010000027.1, on the reverse strand, counting down.
ATTAGCCTGAACAGACATTAGATAGTGATCACCTAGCTCAGCTGCTATACCCTGGCAAGGTATAGTGGGCCTTCTCCGATGGGGGGTATATATCGGACTCCACGCCTAGCTCACGTGGTTATATGTCGGTTATAGTCTCTCCCATAGGATAACAAAAAATAGCTTAGACTAGTACAGTCATAATATTCAATTCAGTCCAGTCTTTCAGCTTTCAAGATCTATATATGACCTTTAGATAGTTATTAGTTCTTACAACAATATCAGCTTTTCATATGTTTTGAGTATTTATGATTCCAGTTATTATCATTGCATGTTTTGTCAATTCAGCTTACAGATATTCAATATCTTTATATTTACTTCATATCTCACTCACGCAATACATTCAAAGTAATAATGCATACTCTCTCTGTTGTATTGTATTATGATACAGGCGTAGATTCTCAGTTTCAGCATCGCCAGTAGTCCTTCTCTGACGGAAATCAGCAGAGCTTAGTGGTGAGTCCTCGTTTTCCGAGGGCTGGAGTTTTATTTCCAGTTATTGTATTTTTATTTCAGTTTAGATCTTACAGTTAGCTGGGGGCTTTTCCCAGAAACTCATCAGTTCTTAAATGGCTTTCAAATAGAGTTAGTAGTTCAGTATGTTATCAGATGTCTTGTTTCATTTAAAAGTAATTTATTCAGTTATGCCTTATAAAACTTTTGCTTATATATTTCATACTGTATTTAATATATTAGTAGCATGCTATGCCATGGGTTATATTGTGGTCACTTGTGATCCTGAGTACCATGTAGCGTCCAAGGTGTAGACTCAGGTTGTGACAAACTTGGTATTAGAGCCTCAGGTTTAAAGTATCCTAGAATCTCTAAAAGCCATGTCGAGGAGAGTCCTTTTCATGGGTGTGAAGTGCGCCACACTTATAAGGAGGAGGCTACGAGGCATTTTTAGAAAAATTCCCTTTATTCATAAATCTTATTGTGCGTAGAGTTTTAGACTCTACTACATCCTCCTAATTCGTGTTCTACCCTTTTCAGATAATGATGCCTCCTAAAAGAGGAAATTGAAGGAGGAACGAAAATGCTAACTGGCCAGCCCCACTTGCTCCTGCAGCCCCTCAGGATGATTAGGTATCCCACGCGAAATTTTGGACAGTCATTCAGATGCTGGCACAGGCGACGACCAATCAGGTCAACCAGCAGGTCATGGTGCCAGTGAACACAAATAGGTATATAGCTGAGGCCAGGGTCAGGGATTTCACGTGAATGAATTCACCAGCTTTTCGCGGGTCTAAGGTAGAAGAGGATCTGCAGGAGTTTGTGGACGAGATTCAGAAGATCACCCAAATCATGGGTGTTACCTCCACAGAGAGTGCTGAGTTGGCTGCTTACCAGTTGAAAGGGATGGCTCAGATTTAGTACAAGCAATGGAAGGAGGGAAGACAAAATGAAGCAGGTCTAATAGAATGGGACGAATTCGTTACAGCATTTCTGGACAGGTTCTTTCACTGGGAATTGAGGAAAGCTAAGGCTACCGATTTCATGAACTTGAGATAGAACAACATGACAATAGAGGAGTATGCACTAAAGTTCACTCAGCTGTCGAGATATGCTCTAGAAATGGTTGCTGACCGAGGGCTCGCAGCTCAAGTTTGTTAACAGAGTATCATATTTGGTACTCAAGGAATGCAGGACCACCATGCTTATCAAAGATATATACCTCTCCAGTATCATCATTCATGCCTAGTAGATAGAGGCAAAAAAGTTGAAGGACATAGAGAGGGAGAGTAAATGGTCTAGAACCGGTCAGTTCGAGTACTCCCAACAGAGGTTAGGAAAGGGTATTCGCCCCCAGCAGCAGTAGAGGCCTCCAACACCTTCCTCAGCCAGTGCTCCATCCTCCAAGCCCCACAAAGATAGGAGGGTTGGGACATCAGGCTCCCAGTCTCAGAGCCATATCTGTAGCAGCCGCACCTTTCCAGCATGTCCTAAGTGTGGTAAGAAATACCCTGGGAGTGTTGTCTAGGAAAAGAGGGTTGTTTTGGTTATGGCCAGCTGGGTCACGAGTTAAGAGAGTGGCTGTCAGCAGGACAAGAAATGGCTCAATATTCAACATCAACATCCCCGACAGGTCGCCCAGCTCAACAGGGCACTACTTCAGGTACAGGTGGTGGTCAGCGCTAGAATCAGTTCTATGTTCTATCTTCCATGCAGGATCAAAAGAATTCACTGGATGTGGTTACAGGATGTTGCGCCTTCTCCATATAGATGTATATGCTTTACTAGATACATGAGCCACACTTTCCTTCGTGACTCCTTATATTGCAGTCCAGCTTGATATTAGTCTAGAAATTCTCTAAACCATTTTCAGTCTCTACCCCTGTTGGTGAGTTAGTTAGAGCCAGTCAGGTATACATAAATTATCTAGTCTCAGTGTTGAATAAGTCACTTCTATTGATCTAGTAGAGCTAAACATGGTCAACTTTGACCTTATCCTCGGTATGGACTGGCTGCATTCTTGTTATGCTTCAGTTGACTGCAGAACCAGAGTCATCAGGTTTCAATTTCCTAACGAACCAGTCTTAGAGTGGAAGGGTAGTACCTCAGCGCCTCAGGGTTGTTTCATTTCGTATCTTAAGGCTAGGAAAATAATTGCCAATGGGTATATCAACCATATGGTTAGGGTCAAAGATTTTAGTTCTAAGACCCCAACACTCCATTTAGTTCCGGTTGTGAATGAATTTCCTAATGTGTTTCCCGAAGACCTCCCTAGAGTCCTTCCTGAATGGGGAATAGACTTTGATCTAGATCTTCTTCCAGATACCCAGCCTATATTTATTCCTCCTTATAGAATGGCTCCAACTGAGCTTAATGAGTTAAAGTAACAGCTGAAAGACCTTCTAGCTAAAGGCTTCATCAGGCCTAGTATCTCTCCATAGGGTGCCCTAGTCCTATTTGTGTGAAAGAAAGACAGTACCCTCAGAATGTGTATTAACTACCGTCAACAGAACAAAGTTATAGTTAAGAACAAGTATCCTCTACCCATGATTGATGACTTGTTTGATCAGCTTCAAGAGGCTAGTTATTTCTCCAAGATAGATTTCAGATCGAGATACCATCAGCTCAGTGTCAGAGAATGTGACATTTCAAAAACAGCCATCAGAACTCAATATGGTCACTACAAATTTGTAGTTATGTCTTTTGGAATAACCAATGCTCCTGCACCTTTTATGGATCTGATGAACAGGGTATTCAAGTTGTACCTGGACATGTTCGTTATTGTTTTAATAGATGACATCTTGGTTTATTCCAGAACAGAGGAGGAATATATAGACCATCTGAGAATAGTTTTATAGACTCTCAAGGGACGCCAGTTATTCACCAAATTTAGCAAGTGTGAATTCTGGCTAAAATCAATTGCCTTCCTCGGTCACGTGGTCTCTAGAGAGGGTTTTCAAATGGATCCTCAGAAGATAGTAGCAGTCAAGGACTAGCCAAGACCCAACTCTCCGACAAACATTAGGAGTTTCTTAGGTCTAACCAGCTATTACAAATAGTTTGTTGAAGGATTCTCCTCTATTGCCTCCCCTTTGACCAAATTGACTCAGAAGAAGGTAAAGTTTCAGTGGTCTAATGAATGTGAGAAGACTTTCAGGAGTTGAAGACTCGACTCATTACTTCTCTAATATTAACCTTACCAGAAGGTACAGATGGGTTTGTGGTTTACTATGATGCCTCCATAGTTGGCCTTGGTTGAGTTCTGATGCAACATGGAAAAGTCATAACTACGCCTCCATACAACTCAAGGTTCATGAGAAGAACTATCCGACTCATGATCTTGAATTGGCAGTAGTAGTGTTCACCTTGAAGATTTAGAGGAATTATCTCTACGGGGTTCATGTGGAAGTTTTCACTGATCATAAGAGTCTTCAATATGTGTTTAGTCAAAAGGATTTGAATCTTTGTCAGAGAAGATGGATAGAGTTATTACAAGATTATGACATGAGTGTGCTGTATCACCCAAACAAGGCCAATGTAGTGGCTGACGCCCTCAGCAAGATGTCTATGGGAAGTGTTGCTCACGTCAAAGAGGATAAAAAGGAGTTGGCAAAGGATATCCACAGGTTGGCTCAATTAGGAGTATAGTTACTTGATTCATCTGATGGCAGAGTTGTCATCTAGAGTGGGTTAGAATCCATACTTGTTGTAGAGGTTAAGTCAATGCAGGATGAAGACCCCATTCTACTCAAGTTGAAGGAGGCAATTCTAAGAAAAGAGGTGGAAGCATTCTCCAAAGGGGGAGATGGTGTTCTCTATTAGAAGGGTAGGTTGTGTGTTCCAGAGGTAGATGATTTAAGGTAGCGGATATTAATGGAAGCTCACAGCTCTAGATATTCTATCCACCCAGGTGTCACCAAGATATACCATGATTTACGGGAAATCTACTGGTGGAATAGCATGAAGAAGGACATTGCAAAATTTGTGGCTAACTGTCCAAACTGCCAACAGGTCAAAGTTGAATACCAGAGACCTGGGGTATGACTCAGGATATTAAGATTCCCACTTGGAAGTAGGAAGAAGTGAATATGGACTTCATCATAGGTTTACCTCGCACTCGCTGACAACATGACTCAATTTGGGTGGTCGTGGATCGGATGACTAAGTCAGCATATTTCCTGCTAGTTAAGACCACAGATTTAGTAGAGGAATATGCTAGACTATACATCCAGGAGTTAGTCAGACTGCATGGAGTTCCCTTATCTGTCACCTCAGATAGGGGTACTCAGTTCACCTCGCACTTCTAGAAGTCATTCCAGAAAGGACTTGGTACTCAAGTCAAGCTCAGCACCACTTTCCACCCACAGATAGATAGCCAGGCTGAGCAGACTATCTAGACTTTGGAAGATATGAGGGCTTGTGTGATCGATTTCAAGGGTAGTTGGGATGATCACCTATCTCTCATTGAGTTTGCATACAACAACAACTACCTCTCCGGTATTCAGATGGCCCTGTTCGAGGCATTATATGGTAGGAGGTGCAGATATCTTATAGGGTGGTTTGAGGTTGGTGAAGCTACCTTGATAGTACTGGATTCAGTACATGAGGCCATGCATAAGGTTCAAATTATCAGGGAACGGCTAAGAACAACTCAAAGCTGATAGAAATCATATGCATATGTAAGGAGAAGAGAGTTGGAGTTTGTTGTAGATGATTGGGTATACCTAAAAATATCACCTATGAAGGGGGTGATGAGATTTGAGAAGAAAGCTAAGCTCAGTCCCAGATATATCATCCCTTATAGAATCCTGAGACGCATGGGCAATGTGGCTTATGAGCTAGAGTTGCCTACGGAGTTAGCATCGGTGCACCCAATCTGTCATGTGTCCGTGTTAAAGAAATGCATCAGTGATTCGATCTCAATAGTACCTCTAGAGAGTGATGGTGTAAAAGACAGTCTCTCTTATAAAAAAGTCCCAGTTCAGATCCTGGGTCGGAGGTTCGTAAGCTAAGAAACAAGGAAGTCACCTCAGTAAAGGTTTTATGGAGGAACCAGCTAGTTCATAGAGCTATTATGTCTCCCAAATTACACCTCATGAATGAGATATAAAGCGGTCGATGTCAAATATAGAACCCAACTAGGGTTGGGGTTGAATCCCACGAGAAATATGACGAGAACTTGAGTTAATGCGTTTAGCTAATACTATTGGCTTACTTATTTCCTAAGGGGGAAAGATTTGAAACACAAAATAATAAACAAGAGTAAATAATAGTAAATGTTTAAATCAATTTCGGTTGTTTTCAATCAATAAAGTGACTAGGATTGTGTTCCCCATGGCTTCATAACCACAAGGCTTTTACACTAGTGATCTATTCTGATGTTTAGCATGCAATATTGGTAAGTTAAGTTCACCTAAATGGTTGGTCCCCTATCTAGATGATTATCACCATGCAACTTGGTTCGTATACGGGTGTATGCTTAATTAACCCTTGCCCTTAATATCGGATTAGCTATTCCCGGACAAGGTCGAGCTGTTAGATGAGGGTTGATAACCTCAAATCTCTGTTGTTAATCCCTTTTCCCATTCATCACCCCCTTGATCCGGTAAGTAAGAATAAGGTAAATTCCAATGTTTGCAACCGTTAAGAAATAATTAAAATGAAGGGGAAAACAATACATGCATAAACCCCGTTCAAGAATCACTAAGTATTTTTACCTATGTGTGTTAATTCATCATGGTTCCCACAACCCTAGTTATGGGTTTAGCTACTCATATTTGAATGATCACAATCACAAAATAAAGAATAAATCATAATTGTAACTTACAAAGATTCATAGAAGAAAAACCTTGTGAATTGAATAAAACACCAAAACCGAAGAGCAAAACTTTAATGTCGTTTGATTCTCAAAATTAAGAACAAAATTACAAACTTTGTTTCTTGAACCAAGAATGATTGTTAACAACACCAAAATTTATGTGTAAAGTGGTAAAATAAATTGTACTCAAAAAACAAACCTAAATAATGTATTTATAGTTCCAAACAAAACTTTTTCTAATTAAAAACGAACTCTAGGTCGGCAGTGGTAATGGGCCAAGTAACGACTCGTTGGGTCTCCCAACGAGTCGTGGCAAGTGAATTTGACTCATCCTCAGCAATTTGTCCAGTCCTGGTGATGGATCACCTAACGACTCGTTAGGCCTGTGCACGAGTCGTTAGGTCCCTCGTGGCCATGGATCACCAAATCTTCCAGTGCACTTGACGGATGCTCACAGTATCTGATGACGAGTCATCACTTCACCTTTGACTTGTTATGTCTCTCGTTGTCTTCACTAGGCATTCTTAAAAAAATTTCCTCCCAGTCTCCACGACTGTCAACGAGTCGTGCCTTCAACTCATTAGGTGTCACGCCCCACCTTGGGAGGCATGACTGGCACCTGGTGCCCTACTAGGATATGAACTGACTTAAATAGGTCTGTGCACTCCTGGTGTCGGCTTACTCCCTAGATCAAGAAAACAACAGGTTATATCTCGGTTGTAAATACAACCTCCGACCGACAAGGCCTTATAGCCACCTGTAAAGGAAAACAACTAACTAGAAACAGGCAATAACAGGGAATCCTATGCGGGCTGACAAGACCACCATGATATCTAGTTATAACTGAAATGGAAATTAGATGCTATACTAGGCCCCACACGGCCAACACATAAATAAGATTTATATGGGCCCCACACGGCCAACAACAACTAATTAACTGACAATTGTAGCCTGCAAGCCTCTAAGAATGCAAATAGTGGTCGGGATAGGGCCCTGGCCTACCCAGATGCTATACAAATGGAAGACTGCACTTGCTACAACCTGGCAACTGCGAATGAAAGGAGCTGGCCAAACTGCTAACTCTGAACAACTGTTACTGAAGATCCTGAACTCTGTCTGTCTAAACCTACATGCAAGTAATGCAACACCAAGGGGAAGGCATTAGTACAATATATACCGAATATATAAGGCAATAGATTAGCTGATGAGGAATGGAAGTAAATAGAAAGAAGTGTAGAAAAATTAACTTGTACGCCTGCTGATTTGTAATCTGCATCTAACCAACACTATATGTACGTAAGCTAAGACTATATAATTGCACATTTATAAACTATAACTAGCAGACAAGCATAAAAACAAGAACCTCACCTGGCCCCCATAAGTCGAAGGTACAATCAGCATAGAATAACTCGCTCGGGCCCCCATAAACCCTGGCAAGCACATCTCAATCTATATACCCCTATCCAGGTTTCTATAACTCTACTGGTACTGTAGCCAACCTACCGGTCCCCTGGGTCTACAACTGAGCCCCTGAATTGTAGCTGTGTATAAGTCCGGTGGACTCCTCTGTCTGTACTCTAGGTACCGAACTCGACGCGGTGTGCCGATATGGCATAAGAGTATTCCATCCATGGAATGGAATGTATGAGGACCTCGGACTGCATCTTCGTCCCTCACGGACAGCATACCGCTCCTCGGAGCAATGTCATCTAGACCCTCGCGGGCGTCGACACAGCTAGTAACCCTAGGGGTGGTCATGGATGGTTCCTAATTGAGGGAAACCCCAACCAAGGTGTTATACTAACATCTCAATCAATCCACTTAAAGGAATAACTGGGCCTAACGCCACCGCTACTCGCCCTCTAGGATAATCTGTAAAGCTACTAGCAGGCACACCGTGCACCTGTATTTGATCAGAGGATCCTGATAGTGATCATGATCTCTAATAGTGTGGAATGAATAGGGCGAGATTTGGAGTGGTCAAACATAACTCTCTATATGTCCTGCCCAGACATCTATACTCATAATAACTTCGAGGCCGCGAATGAATAACTACTTAGTCCCTTTGCTTAGGACAATTGTAGGGCTGGTACTGGCCGAACATCTTTCGAGCGATCAGCCACTAATCCTGCATAGGAAGTTTACTGACATCCTTAGTCTGTGGGCAGTACTGTACTAACATGGTACTTACTAATGCCTTAGGCCTCATCTTGGTCTAATCGGATCTTATATTACTTTTTTGGGCGATTCTTAACCTTATAGACAACTTTATATAGACCTAACCATTCCTGGAAACCTGTGGGTGACAGGAACCAGCTGGGGTGCTGACCCGACCTCTAACTACTGATAAGGTCCCCTACCTTAGGGTACCCACGGCTCTATTTGACCTGGACGACTAGGCTGGCTTCCTAGGCGAACTATGTGATAACTTCCATGTCAACTAGGATTGACAATTATTGGTAATGGCTAATAGGGTGGCAGGTTGTCACCTAGTACACTAGACAACCCTAGTGTCACTGATTCTAAAGTATGACTATTCTATTTATATTTGGGCCTGCGGCATGCGGTTACGTCAATGGATTTTGGGCGTGCTATTCTGGCAACCCAGGCGCCAGACTGGTAGTTGTGTCTCCTAACTACGCCTACGCTATTCAACCTTCTAACTCAGGCTCACTAACCCTCATGAGTTTCTAAGATCTAGTCCTGGCAATACAACATACAATCCTGCTAAAACCATAAATCGGAGAACAGGAGAGTTCTATGACGCTTCTGGCGCGTATCGTGCTTATCATGTCTTTTTCCAACGAGGGATACCACGGTACAATCCATATACATTTTCTAACAGCTAACTATAATAGATATATAACCATAATCTACTGATGGCAGTCACGCGCAGCATATCTGATCTTTATATACTAGCAACAACTAATTCCAACATGTTTAATCACAATTTAATGGTAGCAACCTTCTATAACACATGAAACCGTCATTTTTATTCGAGAACATAAGTCATAAAACTGTACGACGAGTATACTTGCCGAGGGTTAAGCCTTACATACCTCGATTGTCATTTCCTGAATAACCGTTGAGTTTCAACTTGTATTCGCCAACTCTCTTCAGCTGTAACTGTTATACTGGGAGAAAAAGACGAATTTCAATACCAAATTCGGCATAAAATGATAACTTTTAACACCAATATTGACTATACTTCAACTTAACAAAATACGGCCGAAAACGTATTATTTCTCGAAAGTTCAGAAGGGAGAAATACTTACTTGAAGCCTGCGATTGTATAGAAATTAGTTTAGAGCAATTTCGACAACTTTAGCTCGGCGGGGTTATAATTTATTGAGCGAATTTTGTGAAAATAACTCCGTAATAATGCTCCCTACAGGCTTAAACTTCGATACCCGAAGTTAATTTGAATTTGGGCAACGTTCTATAGCGTAAAGGAAGAAATTAGTATGAAAATAGTGTTCCCTTCTTTACTGGTCGCGGGTCTGATTTATTAGGAATGAACAAATGAAAAACATTGAACTTATATATAATTTGGGCGGTGTACACGGGGTCCATGGCACTGACCCCAACGCTCCAATCTTGGGCCGTGCCACGGAGCCCAATGCGCCAGGGAGGGGTCTATGACACATTGCCCCTTCAGGCAGCTGGTCCGACCCTCTCCCTTGGATGCTTGACTCCGCGCTCGTTCGACCTTTCCCCAGGCCTTTTATCATACGTATTGCACTCCAGAACTCTTAGTCAATGTACGAATAGGCTGGCTAGATGTTAGGAACTTACGGGGTGTAACATCCTTCCCCCTTTAGGAACATTCGTCCTCGAATGTTAACTTCAGCTTACGGGAGTCTAACTCTCTTAACTACTTATCCTAAAAAAAATTCGGTAGAGTCTCCCCTGTAATATGGACTATTTGAAAATCTCGAAATGCAGAAAAGTCCAACACACGCATTTCATATGACACTATCACAACTTTTTCACATAAAGATTGTAGTCGACTGAACAATACTGATAACATAAGCAATAAAATAGCAGCTGAGTAGTAACATTATCTAAACTATATAATAATCCTGCGACAAGTGGGGATACCTAGATCTCATGTCACGCTCAGTTTCCCCAGTCATTTCTTCCTTATCGCTGTGTCTCTACAATACTTTAATAGAGACTACATCGGTAGTCCTTAGCCTGCGATCTTGCCGATCTAATATGGCGACTGGAACCTCTTCATGGTTACTCTCCCAGTAACTTAAACGTCCTCAACTGGAACATCTCGGGATGGGTCACCTATTCCCTTTCGCAGCATTGACATATGAAAACTGAATTGGCAGGTCCTAGCTCTAGAGGCAATTTTTGCTCATATGCCATCTCGCCTGATCTTTGAAGGATATGATACGGGCCAATAAAAGCTTGTCCTTCTTACCTAACCTCATAATGCCCGTCTTTGGTAAAGCTTCTAGAAATATCCAACTGTTGCTTCAACCCTTAGCTGCCTGCGCCGTACCTTAGGGTAGGACTCCTAACGGCCCTAGGATATCGGTACCAATTTCTTGGTAAATTTAATTTCTTAGTCTGTCTGTTATAATATGCCTGGTCCAACTATCTTCAATTTACTTTGGGGGGAATTCCACACTTCCACTCATAATAGACCACCGGGCATCTGACCTGAGTGCTCTGTTGGGTCATTTGCTTGGAGATAAGAAGTCGTACACATTTTAGCGTGCGCTCCAATCTGTTCTAACAGTTTCCCAGAACCTGGCTGGGAGTTGTACCTCTCTGTCAGGGTTTACTATACACTAGCCTCCACGTTACCGGACTACTTCTTTAATATTTAATTTGTCATATGCTTTAGCTGTAATATAATTCCATCTTGTGACTGTATTCATATTAATTACTCTCCACTCCCTTGCAAACATGACCATCTCCTATATTGGACTGCTCAGTTCCTTCTATTTCTTCTTTTCTAGCCTGCAACTGGAGCTCTAGTGCTATGATTCAATGGTATCTTCTGTCTTTCCATGCCATTAGTAGGTCTCTTTTTTTGGCTTGTTGTGTATTCGTTAAATTCTGGGAGTAACGAACACGTGCACCTTAGCTATGGTCTGCTATTTGAAATTCTACTACCCTTGGAATGTAGAGTCGACCTCTGGGTCTTGTGACTCCGCCCCTTATTTTCTTAAGGGCCAATGACTTCCTACTGGGCCTTGTATCCAGGTTATTCTAGGTTAAAGTCTCTGTGTCGGTACTCCTCTACCTCCTTATCTGGCGGGGGTATTGCAGCATTCTAGGTTACACCCTCGCTATGTCTTAATTGTCAGCCTGACGCTTAGTTCTCAACATCCAGTAGTGGTCCCGTACTTTGTCAGCTTGCTTCAACCTGGAGGTGATTCTAGTTTCCCCCCATTAGATACTTGCGTCTTTCTTCTTGTTCCCTTGGGCTGAACTCTGAGGTTCGTGCCTCCTACCTCATGCTGTCAAGGATATTACTGACCAAGTATACTGGCCTGTATTCCTTTTGACTTGCACTCGGGCCTATTTGTTCATATGATCTCCCTGTCCTTCGATATCAGGAACTAAGGCCATAACCATTATCTTGCAGGTATGTCCTGCCGTCATTAACATGCTACAGCGAATTCAGCCTTTTTTTGACATGAGCTTTATTGTTGTTGGGGGTTTATCACTGATGAACCCTCTCACACACACTTGAATTCTATTGGCGGCCTTATTCCCCTTCCTGGATTACTACTGTAAGGGTCTAGATAACTTGGAAATACTAAGGGTTTCAACCACTCTTTAATCCTTCTCGGAGGCAACAATTCTAGCCCTCCTTTACTATTCCACCTAAGCACCATTGCATGGATACCTATGCTTTCTATTGTATTGCAACAACAAGCTAGGAGGTGGAAAAATAACCCTATCTTACTATGGTAGGACTGGGGTGTGGAACTTTACAGTATCTAAAGAGTTGGAGGTAGGAATCCCGCAATTTCCTCCTTCTTTTGCACCTTTTAGATAATTCAACATTAACTGCTACCCCTGGATGATTCTAAATATCTAGTAGGTAAGCCAACTCATATGTACATATATACTATACTCCTAACCTCCTATTCTGAGGTTGTAGGGAGAACTGGGAATGGCACTGGCATATCTATCACATTATGAGGTTCCGGTACCTCGGGAAGATGACGGGGAAATATGAAAGACATCTACTTCTGCCGTTAGGCTAACCATCCCCCAACTGTGATGCCTTATTGGTACCTCCTCCTGCTGTTGTAGTTATCTTGCAACTGGCTGGTGTCTGTCTTATATCGAACATCATTCTAGACAGACATAACAATGAAAGCTTAGGGACTCATCCCTATACAACTCTGCTCTATAGCACGATCTGAGAAGAAGGAGGGGTAACCATAATATCATGCCTCGTAGCCTCCTACTTATAAAATGTGGTGCACAACACATTTATAAACAAAACTCTACTAGATACGGCTTGCAGACTCCCTAGGATACGAACAGCTCTAATACCAAGTTTGTCACGCCCCACCTTGGGAGGCCCTGGTGCCCTACTAGGATCTGAACTGACTTAACTAGGACTGTGCATTCCTGGTGCCGGCTTCTCCCCAGATGAAGAAACCAACGGGCTATATCTCGGCTGTAAATACAACCTCCGGACAACAAGTCCTTATAGCAACCTGTAAAGGAAAATAGCTAACCAGAAACAGGCAATAACAGGGAATCCTACGCGGACCGACAAGACCACCATGATATCTAGCTATAACTGAAATGGAAATCAGACGCTATACTAGGCCCCACGCAGCCAATAATAGCTAATTAACTGACAACTATAGCCTGCAAGCCTCTAAGAATACAAATAGTGGTCGAGACAGGGCCTTGGCCTATCCAGATGCTATACAAACGAAAGACTGCACTTGCTACAACCTGGCAACTCCGAATGAAAGGAGCTGGTCAAACTGCTAACTCTGAACAGCTATTACAAAAGATCCTGAACTCTTTCTGTCTAAACCTGCAGGCAAGTAATGCAGCACACAGGGAAGGGCGTCAGTACAATATGTACCAAATATATAAGGCAATAGATAAGCTGATAAGGACTGGAAGTAAATAGAAAGAAGGGCAAAAAGATTAACCTATACGCCTACAGATTCGTAATCTGCATCTAACCAACACTACATGTACATAAGCTAAGACTGTATAATTGCACATTTATAAACTATAACTAGCAGACAAGCATAAAAACAAGAATCTCACCTGGCCCCCATAAGCCGGAAGGTACAATCAGCATAGAATAACTCATTCGGCCCCCATAAGCCCTAGCGAGCACATCTAAATCTATATACCCCTATCCAGGTTTCTATGACTCTACTAATATTGTAGCCAACCTACTGGTCCCCTGAGTCTACAACTGAGCCCGCTTGGCCCCTGAACTGTAACTATGTCTGAGTCCGATGGACTCCTGCTGCTTGTACCACCGGTACCGAACTCGACGGGGTGTACCGATACGGCATAAGAGTAGTCCAGCCATGGAATGGACTGTATGAGGACCTTGGACCCTATCTTTGTCTCTCATGGATGGCATACCGCTCCTCGAAGCAACATCATCTAGCCCCTCGCGGGTGTCGACACATCTAGTAACCTTGGGGTGGTCATGGATGGCTCCTAAGTACGGGAAACCCCAAAACCAAGATGCTGTACTAACATCTCAATCTAGCCACTTAAAGGCGTAACTATCTTTCTGGGCCTAATGCCATCGCTGCTCCCCCCCAGGATAAACGATAAAGCTGCTAGCAGGAACGCCGTGCACCTGTATCTGATCAGAGGATCCTGATAGTGATCATGATCTCAAATAGTGTGGACTGAATAGGGCGAGATCTGGGGTGTTCAAACACAACTCTCTATATGTCCTACCCGGACATCTATACTCATAATAACTGCGGGTTCGCGAATGACTAACTACTCAGTCCCTTTGCTTAGGACAACTGCAGGGCTGGTACTGGCCGAACATGCTTTCGAGCGATCGGCCCCCAATCCTCCATAGGAAGTTTACTGACATCCTTATCCTGTGGGTAGTACTGTACTAACATGGTACTTACTAATGCCTTGGGCCTCATCTTCGTCTAATCGGATCTTATATTACTTTTTTTGGGGCGATTCTTAACCTTATAGACAACTTTATATAGACCTAACCATTCCTGGCAACCTATGGGTGACGGGAACCAGCTGGGGTGCTGACCCGACCTCTAACTACTGATAAGGTCCCTTTCCTTAGGGTACCTATGGGTCTATTTGACCTGGACGACTAGGCTGGCTTCCTGGGCGACCTATGTGATAACTTCCATGTCAACTAGGATTGACAATTATTGGTAAAGGCTAATAGAGTGGCAGGCTTTAACCTAGTACACTAGACAACCCTAGTGTCACTGATTCTAACGTATGACTATTCTATCTATATTTGGGCCTGCAATGTGCGGTTACGTCAATGGCTTCTGGGCGTGCTTTTCTGGAAACCCAGGCGCCATACTGGTAGTTGTGTCGCCTAACTACGCCTATGTTATTCAACCTTCTAACTCAGGCTCTCTAACCCTCACAAGTTTCTAAGATCTAGTCCAGGAAATACAACATACAATCCTTCTAAAACCATAAATCGGAGAATAGGAGAGTTCTATGACGCTTCTGGCACTTATCGTGCTTATCATGTCTTTTTCCGATGAGGGATACTACGGTACAATCCATATACATTTTTTAACAGCTATCCATAATAGATATATAAACATAATCTACTGATAGAAGTCACCCGTAGCATATCTGATCTTTATATACTAGCAACAGCTAATTCCAACATGTTTAATCACAATTTAATGGTAGCAACCATCTACAGCATGTGAAACTGTCATTTTTATTCCTGAACATAAGTCGTAACACTGTACAATGAGTATACTTGCCAAGGGTTAAGCCTTGCATACCTCGATTGTCATTTCCTGAATAACCACTGAGTTTCAACTTGTATTCGCCAGCTCTCTTCAGCTGTAATTGTTATACCGGGAGAAAAAGACGAATTTCAATACCAAATTTGGCGTAAAACGATAAATTTTAACACCAATATTGACTATACTTCAACTTAACGAAATACGGCCAAAAACGTATTATTTCTCGAAAGTCCAGAAGGGAGAAATACTTACTTGAAGCCTGCGATCGTATAGAAATTAGTGTGGAGAAATTCTGAAAAATTTAGCTCGGCGGGATTACAATTTTCTAGGCGAATTTGATGAAAATAACTTCGTAGTAATGCTCCCTACGGGCTTAAACTTCGACACCCAAAGTTAATTTGAATTCGGCAACGTTCTGTAGCATAAACGGAGGAAATTAGTATGAAAATGGCGTTCCCTTCTTTACCGATCGCGGGTCTGATTTATTAGGAATGAACAAATGAAAAACATTGAAATTATATAAATTTGGGTGGTGGACACGGGGTCCATGGCACAAACCCCAACGCGCTAATCCTGGGTCGTTCCACGGAGCCCAACGCGCTAGGGAGGGGTACGGGACACGTTGCCCCTTCGGGCAGCTGGTCCGACCCTCTCCCTTGCAAGCTGGACTCTGCGCTCGTTCGACCTTTCCTCGGTCCCTTTCTCGTATATATTGCACTCTAAAAATATTAGTCAACGTACAAATAGGCCGGGTAGACGTTAGGAAATTACGGGGTGTAACATTAGGTGCACTGGTTCTCCTTTATAAAAAACCTGCTCTTCTCCACGACTCCAGGAATGAGTCGTTCATTGGGACGATGACTCATGCCTTGACTAGCAGCCTGCACTTTGCTCTACTTTTGCCTTACTTTGCCCATTTCACGTTCCGGACCTATTTTCCTGCAACACTTAACACAAACACATCATATCTACATAAACATACCCAAAATGTGCATATTTCCTTGGTTTTAAGCATCAAAAGTGCCGTAAAGTCATGGCACATCAAACTACATGGGAAGCAGAAGCAGAAATGATGGCTAAATACCCTCACTTATTCCCTTCCAGCTCAGCTTCAACATCAGGTACTAAAATTTATCCTTAGAACTCTATTTAGTTCCATACTCATCAGCATTATTCATGTTTGAAATATGCACCCTAGTTGCATAAGTCTAGTTAATATGTCCACCTCAATTGGGAGTTAGTCACTTTAGTAATCAATTTATAGCTTTCAGTGTGGGATTGCAGCACTTTTCCCCAGTCTTTCAGCTTATTTAGCCTTCATTCGAGGACGAATATTTCCAAGGGGGAGATGTTGTAACACCCAAGAAATTCCCGAGACTAGTCTTTGGATTTAAAACTTGATCATGCAGAAAACTGGGAAAAAGGCCTCAGTACGAGTGACTGTACGACACAGAGTTGAGGTACGAGTCGTACCTAGACTTGTAACAAGGGGATCAAAGAAATCAATAAGTGTGACTTAGAGGAGCCACGATTACATGTTATGACTCGTACCACTATGGTACAGATCATACTGATAATCCATGGAAAAATTCAAATAAATGGCCAAGGAACTTTTGGGCAACCACGAGCCATGGTACAACTCGTGGCATGTTGATACGGGTCGTACAATCCAGTCGTGAGTTGAATCAGAGAAATGTTCAGGGGAATCTACAGATTGTAGTATGACCCATAGGATCCTGGTACGACTCATAAGTTGAGGCGTACCACCTGTTGGGCAAAATTTTTAAAGTAGTTTCCAGGGGTATTTTTTTAAAACCCTATTATTTTAATGCTTAGTTATGTTGTTTAGGTTTGTTTAGAAGGGAATTGGGGGGGGGACCGATTCTTCTTCTCATTCTCTCTCAAACTCTCAGAAACAGTACGAAGAAAGCACAGACATCTCAGAGAAAAAGCTAGGGCATTCAGTTTTCCATCTAAGATACTCAAGGGTTCTCTCAAGATTCTTCTCCAGGTATGTGGGATTCCAATGTCATGCCCTACCTTGGGAGGCGTAATTGGCACCTCCTGCCACACTGGACTCTAAGCTAACTTGGATGGACATCTACACTTGCCACACTAGACTATGAGCTGACCTGGATGGACATCTACACTTCTAGTATATGCCAGCAGAACATAACCAAGAAAACAACCAGCTATATCTCGACTGTAAACACATCCCTGGGCCGACAAGGCCATTATACAATACCTGCAGTAAATCAGCTAACCTAACAACAATAGTAATATCATCCTATGCGGGCTGATAAGACTATCATGCTCCTAACAGATAACATAATTAGGCTCCATATGGCTAACAACACATATCATAACACATATAGGCCCCACATGACCAATAGCGCATAACTAACCAACCACCATAGTGTGCAAGCCTCTACGAGTGAAATATTGATCGGGACTAGGTCCTGGCCTACCCAAAAACTATATAACCAAATATAGGAAAACCTCTACTACCTGGAAACTCCGAAGGAAAGGAGCTGACCATTCTGCTGACTCTGAACAACTGCTAAGAAGGTCCCAAAACCTGTCTATCTGAGCCTACAGGCAAGTATGCAGCGCCCCATGCGTGGGTGTCAGTATAATATGTACTGAATATGTAAGGTAGTACTAACAACTGAATGAAAGATGACAAAGAACTGAAAGTAATCAATAATAAGGGCCAAATGTTAACTTGTAAGATTTCATAACCATAGCCTGCATCTAGTAGGAAATTATACCAACAGAACTCAAGCTGCATAATTATACACTTATAAACTATATCTAGCAAGCAAGAATACAAACTAGAACCTAACCTGGCCCCCATAAGCCTGGAAGGTTCAAAGAACATAGAAATAACCTACCTGGGCCTCTATAAGCCCCGACAAGTGCAAGCAAACTATAACTCATATTTGTTTCACTGTAGCCCCATACGCAAGCTGTAACTATAGCATACTTGGTCTCTGAAACTATATTCAAGACTTTTGAGCTTCTGTAACTGTGTCTGAGCCATCTGGGCTCCTATAACTGTATCTGAGCCTTCTGGGCTCCTGTAATTGAGTCTGAGCCATCTGGGCTCCTGTAACTATATCTGAGCCATCTGGGCTCCTACAACTGTATATGAGTCGTTTGGCTTCTGTAACTGTACATGAGTTGTCTGGGCTCCTCTAGCTGTATATGGGATGTCTGAGCTCCTGTAACTGTATTTGAGTCGTCTGGGCTCCTATGATTGTATATGAGCCGTTTGGGCTCCTATAATTGTAAATGAGTTGTCTAGGCTCCTGTGACTGCATATGAGCTGTCTGGGCTCCTGTAACTATATATGAATAGCAACCAACAGACATACTCTATGTGTCCATGGCTAGCCAGTTAGTCAGGTAAGTAATTATAAAATCAGCTGGCTTAGAAAGAAAAGGGCGAGGTCTGAGATAACCTGGCGACACTCTGAAAGTCATACTAGTACAATAATCATTCATTATTGGAAAACAAGGTCATAGGCGACCAAATGGATGATTTCCTCACCTATAATAACTACAGGACTGCTAATAACTGGATATGATAGTAGGCGATCAGCCATAATAGTCCTATGGGCAGCCACAACAATTACAAACCCGAAAGTAGACTATAATACTAAGGTTGTAGTTCATAGGCATCAACTTGGTCTGTCCCGATGACATATAACTCCTGTGAGCAATCTGTAGCCCATAGGCAGGTATACTAAGACTTAGCCCATCTAGGAAACATGTACATGGGCATCTATATGAATAGCCAGAGGCATTAGCCCCACGTATAATGAGTACTAAGATACTTACTTAGGATGTCGCATGGTCCATCAGACATCTGGAAACTAGGGTGGTTTCCTGAGCGGCCGATACGACCAACTGTAAGTCAAAAGAAACTATACGGTCACTGGCAATAACTAGTTCACCTAGAAAGCTACCACCCGGTTCATTAGGCAACCCTGGTGCCACTGACTCGAAGGTAAGGCCATTCTATCATGACTCTAGTCCTGTAGGCGTCAAATAGGAAGTTATATTGCCAAACTACTCCCTATGCCACCTAATTTAACCAACTATGCTAACAGCTAACCATAGGCCTCTTTGAACTAAGTATGATAGTAAAACATTACTAGTCTCTCTAGACAGTGACTAACTAAACAAGGAATCTCTTGGTCGCTTTTGGCGATAGTCAAAACTGAATATAATCTTTGTCGACAAGGGATACTATGTTACAACCTCAATTCGCCTAGCAGCTAACCACAACATGTATAATCATAAGATACTACAACAGTACAAGTCGTACTAACTATACGACGAGAATAACTTGCCGAAAGAGGTTATCCATAATATACCTTAATTGCCGATTTTCGCTCGCCCAATCCTGTTCCATCTTAGAACCAGCAATTCCTCCAAATTGCAGCCCTCATGCTGAGAGAATGAAGTTGTTTTCAACTAAAGTAGATATCCAATAACAATATCTATCAAGCACAATGACTACGAATCACAATCTGCCCAATTCACCCAAAAACTTACAAATACCAGAGAATTTAGAAGATAGAAATGTTTACTTACCACCGGTAGATGATTAGCGCTTGATTAGAAGTGATTTCTACAACTTCTACTCAGCAGGACTTTGTCGACCCGGGCTAATTTTAAAGAAATAACTCCGTAGAGACATTCTTCGTAGGCCTAGGAATCATTATCTAAGAAGAATTTGCAATTTGATGAGGTTTGGTAGCGTAATTTGACTTATAAAAGATGAAATACTCATAAAGAATCGCCAAGGTCGACTACTCTTAAATTGGGAAAATATATAATGAAATAACATCTCACACTTAAAACATATATATAGGGAGGCGGTGGCCAGGGGGTGCGGCGCGCCGCCCATAGCGCCAATACGGGGGCGCGACGCGCCTCTCAAGGCACCGGGGCAGGGGCGCGATGCGTCGCTCCTTGCGCCCTGCCTCTGCTTCAGCCTCCTGTTTGCTCGATGATGTGCTCATGTGCTCCCTTCTTTAGGACTTTTTCTGCATGTGCCGTGCTCCCGACACTATCACTAGCGCACACACTCGTCCCCTAATCAATGGCAACTTACAGGGTGTAACATCTAGCAAGGGAATTTCTTTCACCCTTGTGTCTCATAATTCTTATAGAAGACCTTATTAGTTCTAGCCATATAAAAGATTGAAACTAGGGTTGTTCTTCAAACAGTTCATAATTCTCCTACTTGTTATGATTCTTGATGTTTTCTAAGATTATTACTAGTTGTAATTCATGTTTGGTACCTTATTTCATGCAGTATGTATTTTAGCCCTAATCTTTAAATGTGACTTTGAATGAGACTTGCATGATTTAGAGTCCAGATATGACATTGCTTTGTTAGGATAATTTATTTAAAAATCACGTAAGTTGGTACAGATACATGAACAGAAGTTAGCCTTTTTGGTGTATTCAGTCTCAGAGTCTCAGTCGATACCTAGTATTCTCAGTGTTCTACAGTAATGGCAGATGATCATTTTGACTACTTTTAGTCTTGAGGAATTCGGTAACCTCAATATGCCAGTTATCAATTTGTCAGTTGTTCTTTAGACCGTTACGACACTTTCAGAAAAAGTAGCTCTGACGAGTCTTGGAATATAGTTGCTTTCAGGTCCTTAGACTCTCAGAACACATCCAGAAAAGTACATTTGACTTAAGTCTTAGGAAACCAGTTTCGAGCTATCAGCCTAGTTAGACATAATTAGATATTCCAGTCGGAGTAGGTGTTAGCACTAAGCGGAGCCGTGGTTCAGCGCACCTAGGTTCTTAGAACTACGCTGCAACAGTAGGTTATTTGTAACACCCCAAATATTTCTAAGATCAGATTCTAGGACTAAGGAAAGAAATCAGACTTAAGATGGGAGTTTTGGTGCAGAACGAGTCGGGGGACGACTCGTTAGGAGGCCCCATGAGTCGTATTCAGACCCGTGGGGAAACAGTTTTGAGGTCTGATCAAGTTAGGTAGTGACGGCGACCTGACGAGTTGTCCTGCCTAGAAACGACTCATTAGGTTGGTTGTTATGTGGAGGCTAGGGTCCCCGGATTAAGTCAGGCAGTGTAGTTGATGGAAGGGTATGACGAGTCGTTAGAGGTGGCAACAACTCATCACATCAGTCGTTAGATTGGAGGAGCTGAAGCTGTGTAATTTTTCCAGTGCACCTAATGGTCAATACGACGAGTCATTTGAGGAGATAACGACAAGTCATAAGAGTCGTGGATTCAGATCGGGCAATTTTTCCAGTTTTTCCCAGGGGTATTTTGAGTATTATTTGGGACGTTTTTAAGGGTTTCTTCTAGTCTAATCTCTCATTGTCTCAAGATACTCTCTCAAACCCTTCTTCCTCCTCTCTCTCAAGGTTCAAGGATTCTTCAAGGGATTATTCAAAGACTACAAGGTCAAGTTCAAGTGGGAGATTCTTCGAAGCAGGCATGCGGGTTTTTTTCAACAAGGATATTCTTCCATCCTTGTGCCCCCAAAATATTTTATCAAAATCCCAATATCAATTATTCTAGAAAAGAATGACCTAGGGTTTAAATTGATGGGTGATTTCTTCAATGTTTTCTTGAATTCTAAAACCCACAAGAATTATGAGCTAATTGTGATTATAAACTATTTGAATGTCTTGAATTATGTATTAGATGGTGAAAATGTATGATGTTAGAATGTTCTTCATGAAAGGGCTTGAATGATGATTGGGGTTTTATTATTATTCAATCAATTGAATCCATGACTCGCATCCATGTATGAAATATGTGAATATTGTAAGAATTCCCTAATAGTTAGAGTGCGCTATTTGCTAAACATGTAGAGATGAGATTAGAGCGTATGGGCTCAATTAAATGAATGTAAAATATGTATTCTCCTTATGTTTTCAATGTAACTGATTGATGTATGAGGTAAATCTACAATAATGGCTTAATTAATGCATCCTTCTCATGAATTGGGGTAAATCTCGAAATGGGTCTTATGAAATGAAAATGTATGCTTCTCCCATTATCTCATTGTAAATGTATAAGTTATGATTTAAGTATATAGCTTTCCGTAAATCTAGAATATATGAACCAATGTACGTATGTTAAGATACAAATTAGACCTATGGATCATGAATGACTCTATGATATATGTCGAATGATATGAATCCGGAACTTAAATGTTGTGAGAGTATTATGCATGATGTGAATCTAAATATGCTCACTAATGTAAGACCTTTGAAGAAATATTGATATGGCTCCATGACGATATGAATTATGATGATAAAGCATGAGAATAAAATTTCAAAATATTGGGCTTGTTAGTAAAAAGTAGCCTCAGTCCTTTCGAAATGAATGTTGTATGATGAAAGCAGTGTATGTTCATGTTTCTGACTAGCTGTAGTAGCATAGACCAGATATACAATGTTAGATCAGTACTCCTCATGTTCTAGTCAGCCAGGGACTCTCCATAGCCGAGAATGTCTCCCCTGGTCAGTACGGGATCCTCCATAGCAGAGAGTGACTCCCTAGTTCATCCGGATCCTCCATAGCAGAGAGTGACTCCCTAGTTCAGTCGGGATCCTCCATAGCAGAAAGTGAATCCCTAGTTCAGTCAGGATCCTCCATAGTAGAGAGTGACCTCCTAGCTCAGTCAGGATTCCTCCATAATAGAGAATGACTCCCTTAGTTATGTTATCAGTATGATTCAGTTCCGTATTACGCAGATTTCAGATTACATCATATTTAATATAATAAGAATCAGACTCAATTACCAGTAGTGATCCAGTACAGTGTGATGCTAGATTCAGGTTCAGCTCTTATTAAATGTTAAGAACTTGACCCTTATGCATGAGTTCGATGATGTTTCAGAACATGAGATCCAAATGAAAGTTTCATATATATGTGTGTGTGTGTGTGTGTGTGTGTGTGTGACTCATAAGAGGATTGTTGCATGTTAAATCAATTATGTAGATGTACTTTGTTATTTCCTTATCATATATTTGTATATTAATTATTTATGTTATCCCGCATGCTCAGTACATTCCAAGTATTGACCGCACGCTTTTGTGTTATATCATTTCATGATATAGGTTCCAGTTTCCAGACTCAGCCTCGTGGTTAGATACGCTTCATTCCCTCTCAGATGCTAGTGGTGAGTCCTCATCTCTCGAGGACATGATTTACATTTACATTTTTGCTATGTTTCAGTTTTCAGATTTTATGAGTTAGCTGGGGGCTTGTCCTAGCAACTCATCAGTTTAGTAGAAGGCTTTCAGACTTGTATAGATAGATTCAGCGTTGTATCAAAGTGTTGTTACAATTGTTCTTATGACTCCTTATTAGACTCTTACAGTTAGCTTCCACTCATTTATGTTGATAGTTGTTTCTAGTGTTAAGTGATATGCTATGTCTATGCCATGGGTCGACTTAGATCCTTTCAGGTTCCCTTGTCCCGTGTTATGACTAGGGTTAAACTCGGGTCGTGATATTATTAGCCTGAATGGGCATCAGACAGTGATCACCCAGCTCAGCTATTATACCTTGGCAAGGTATAGCGGGCCTTCTCTGATGGGTGGTATACATCGGGCTCCATATCTAGTTAACATAGTTACATGTCGGTTATAGTCTCTCCCACAGTATAGCACAGAACTGCTTAGTCTGGTACAGTCATAGTCTTCAGTTCAGTCCAGTCTTTTAGCTTTCAGGATCTATTTATGACCTTCAAATAGTTATTAGTCCTTACAACAATATCAGCTTTTCAGATGCTTTTAGTATTTATGATTCCAGTTATGGTCATTGCATGTTTTGTCAGTTCAGCTTACAGATTTTCAATATCTTTATATTTACTTAATATCTCACTTACTCAGTACATTCAAAGTACTGATGTATATTCTCTATGTTGTATCGTATTATGATACAGGAACAGATTTTTAGTCTCAGCATCACCAGTAGTTCTTCTTCGGCGAAAATCAACAGAGTTCAATGTTGAGTCCTTATTTATCTAGGTCCGGAGTTTTATTTCCAGTTATTGTATTTTGATATTTCAGTTCAGACCTTAGAGTTAGCTGGGGGCTTGTCCCAACAACTCATCAGTTCTTAGATTGCTTTCAAACAGAGTTAGTAACTCAGTATGTTATCAGATGTCTTATTTCATTTTAAAGTATTTTGTTCAATTATGCCTTATAAAGATTTCGCTTATAGATTTCATACTGTATCCAATGTATCAGTAGCATGCTATGCCATGGGTTAGTTTGGGGTCACTTGCAATCCTAAGTACCGTGTCGCGTCCAGGGTATAGACTCGGATCATGGCATTCAACTAGTTGATTTCTCCATAAAACCTTTATGGAAGCTACCTCTTTTTTCCTCAACTTGTGAACCTGACGGTCAAGAATATCAATCGGAACCTCCTTATAAGTGAGATTATTCTTCACTCCAATGCTCTCTACCGGTACAATTAAAGTTGGTCGCAAATGCACTTCTTCAACAAGGACACATGGAAAACTGGATGTACTGATATATCCGGGAAAAGCTTCCCTTTCTTGCCAAACCTCATAACCGCCTTCATAGGTAACACCTTTAGAAACACCCAATCATCAACTACGAACTCAAGCTCTCTCGTCCCAACATTCGCATGTGATTTCTGATGACTCTGAGTTGTTTTTAGCCTTTCTCTAATAAGCTGAACTTTCTTCATGGCCTCATGAACTAAATGTGGCCCTATCAACGTAGCCTCACCTACCTCAAACCATCTAATAGGTGACCTACATCTCCGCCCATAAAGAGACTCAAACGGAGCCATCTGAGTGTTGGAGTGGTAGTTGTTGTTGTAGGAAAACTCAATGAGAGACAAGTGATCATCCCAATTATCCTTGAAATAAATTATGCAAGCTCTCAACATGTCTTTTAAGGTCTGAATGGTTCGCTTGGCCTGACTATCTGTCTGCGGGTGAAACATTGGGCTAAGCTTGATCTGAGTACCAAGGCCCTTCTGAAATGACTTTCAAAACTATGAAGTGAACTAGGTACCCCTATCTAAAATGATGGACAATGAGACCCCATGCAACTTAACTATTCCCATATGTAAAGTCTAGCATAATTCTCGGTTGAATCCATAGTCTTAACTGGTAGGAAATATTTTGACTTAGTCATTCAGTGCACAATCACCAGAATCATATTGTCGGTGCATACATGTCACGACCCGAACGTATACCCGGATCGTAGACACAGGACAAGGGACCCCGAGAGACCTCAAGTCGACTCATGGCACATGCATACATCTAATCTCATTTAAGTAAAGCGAAATACTTAACATAAACATAGCGAAAACATAAGCATAAAATAACACCAGAAATACTGAGCGTACACATAAGTTGAATACTATACATTGTCTGAAAGCCTCTACTACATATAATGGGTTGATAGGACAACATCCCTAACTAACCCGAATGACACTGAAACATAAGATAACATAAAAGTCCGCCAAACAGCCCTCGAAACATGAGGATTCACCAATAAACTGATAGCGTAAGCTGAGATGGACTAAGGATGAGGACGAGCCTGAGATCCGGACCTTGTATCATGAAATAATACAGCATATAAAGTATGCGGTCAGTACGTGGAATGTACCAAGTATGAAAGCTAAGTAAAATGGGCATTTAAAAGTAAAATAATTCTCATAAGTAAGGTAGGAGAAGGACATCATGCATATATCATAAACTTCGTAAGAAAACATAAGGCTCAAGGCTTTCAAATCATTCATAAAATGTTCATAATCACAATTGTAAGTAAACTTTGTCAAAACATAACTTAAGCCAATAACATAAATATAACAATGCATAAGACATGCGAAAAATGGGAGGACCCGTCATAACTGACACCATCATGGTAGAGCCTTTCATAATGCCCCAACTATCTCACTCAAGTGGGCAGAGCGGACCCTGGCTTGCCAGGCGAGGGTCATGCATTAGGCGTGATATCGCATTTGAGGGGATCATTATCAATACATCATATCATTTACAAACCCACGGTGGCATGTGGTTATGAGACACCAGTGTAGTCCTTTGAACATTGGGTTGCTCGGTGCTACACATGGCTCCCAAAAACATGCATATAGGCTCATACATAAATCAATAACATCATGCATTAAGATTCATTGGCTAAAATATAACATTTGTCATCATTGATCCCCTTTAAAACATGCTTAGCCAAGAATCATAGGCCCTTTTCATCGGTCAACATCATAAAGCGATAAATCATGTAATTTTCTTCATAAGTTATAAATCATTCTTCAACATGTGGGAATTTCCCAATACTTCATCATATTCAATTCCTTCAAAATATACTCATAAACATGGGTAACTTAAATTCATGCTTTTCCATCATCAATAAACTCAAATTATAGAATAGTCATCATAAATCATAACTTTCATGAACTTTCGTCAAATGGGCATTATAGGTTTAAAATATTGAAACATGATTTTTGAAGAAACTAATATAAAACCAGTCCATCATTCATAATTCAATGATTAAAACTCAATTAAATCATACCTATAAGGAGAAATCACATTTTCATGCATTTGAGGAAAAACCCCATATAATTTGAATAGGAGGATTCATGATTACATCAAAATTTGGGCATGGGTGTGAAAGAAATCACCTATTTTAAACCCTACATACCTAGAAGTGGACTGATTTCAATGCCCCTTGAATACCCACAAAGGAATTGATGGGAACTTGGAGAAGAAGACCTTGAATCTCCCAAAAATCTCTCTAAGATTTTGCATGAGAATGAACATGCATAAAGGACTTAACTCAACTTAACCCACTCAGAAAAATACACAAACGATGTAGTTTTAGGGTCTTAAAATATGGAAAAGTTGAAAATTCCCTTAATGAACCTGCCCTAAAAACTGGCTGGATAGAACCCATGTGTAGTATCAACGGGTCATAGAAACAACCCACGGACCGTCCAGTCTCTTCGTTGAAAACACTGCTGAAATCCCATTCTCAGAATCGTACCACGGATACACAGGACGGATCATCCTAAGCTTCAACAGACCGTTCCTTCGGTCATTGATTCCTTCTTCTGAAACTCTGCACTCCCATTCCACGAGCCTCACCACGGCTCGTTGTAAGCTTCAACGGGTTGTGGTTTCCACCCGTTGTCTCCACTGCAGAAGTCCACAGCCCTACCACGACTACTAAAATGGACTATCGTTCCTCACAACGGGTCGTTGTAACACTCGTTGTTACTTCAGCCATCTGGGTTGACTCCTTACCACGACCACCACGATGGCTCGTTGTTTCTTACAATAGGTCATCGAATCAACCATTGTTTCCCCCTAAAATCTAAACTCCTGAACCCACGGCCAAAAATGATGACCCGTGGTTACTTAGCACAGGTCGTGGTACCTATCGTTCTGCAACCTTTTTCCCAACTTTCAGCAGTTTTGCATTTTAGCTTCCCGGGTCCACTCCTAAGCACTTCCGGGGTATTACAATACAAGGTAAATCTATGATGAAGTCCATATTTATCTCTTCACACTTCCAAGCAGGAATACTAATATCCTGTAGCATACTTCCCGGTCTCTAATGCTCAACCTTCACCTATTGGAAATTTGGACACTTAGCCATAAATTCTGCAATATTCTCTTTCATGTCATTCCACCAATAGACTTTTCATAGATCATGATACATCTTGGTGGCATATGAATCGATAGAATATCAAGACCAGTGAGCCTCTCTCACCATCCGCTCTATGAAGTTATCCACATTTGGAATACATAATTGGCCCTGATATCGGAGTACATGATGTTGGACATATTCTTATGCCCATTTGCCATACTCTTACCCATATTTTATCATATTTTGAGATGGTTATCCTTATGAAATGCAAGATTTCATGAATGTGTGGGTTAAATGAGTTAACAAATATTTTTTAGATTATTTAAGCAGGTAACACATGGAAAAAGACTCTAAAATGGTCCAAGGTGTGAAGAAAGAAGAATTCAAGGAAATTTTGGCCTGGTGAGATAGCTGGAGTAGTGCGCCAACCACTAAAATTTGAGAAAATTATGCTTAGGTTGGTGCTATGGCTGGCGTGGCGCGCTAAACCTCAAACTCTAGAAGAATTTTTTATCAACACCATGGCCAAATGAGTGAAGTGGTGTGCCAAAGAGATTCCGCACTTGGGAAAATTTTCTAACACTCCGATGCATTGGTAGAAATGGCGCGCCAGGTCCAAGAAGTGCAGAATTTTGACTAACACCTTGGCGAGATGGGAGAAGTGGCGTTTGATGTGTTGTGGGTATACAACACTCTCGATGCTTCAAACTGAGAAATGATGCATGGTCTTAGGTGTGTTTTACAGATATGATGCACTTTTGTTATGTTTTAAGGGAAATTCATGTGTTGGAGTTGAATTCTGTAAAAGAAATGAAAAGAGTGCCAAAAATGGTGAAGTTGTAGACCTCAGTATGAGTCGTACCTTGGTGGTACTAGCCATTCTATGCTTCGTGATAAAATTCAGAGGAACTGCACAAGGCACTGGACAAATACGACTCTTGGTATGAGTTGTACCATCATGGTACAAGTCGTACTAGAGAAGTCATGGAAAACTTCAGAGAAAATATTGATTGGCAGATTTCATGGTACGAGAGGATGCCATGAGTCATACTATAAATGTACGAATAGTACCCAAGGCTCGTGGAAAACTTCAGAGCGATGCCCGATTTCACAAGATCAGACCACGACAGAGGCTTGTGACAGCATTATACGAGTTGTACCAACTCTCAGGACTTAACTAATTTCAAGAATTCCCAGTATTGTACGGACGGAAGGTACGACTCATAGCTACAAGCTACGACTCGTAGGATCTAGAGGCGACATATTTGGCAGATTCCCTATTAATTTAGCAAAGATTTCTAAGTATTTGTATAAATACTTTTCTAGGTTATTTGGGTGAGAGTACCAATACTCTTGAGATTCTTTGGAGTTGTATTCATGATTCTTGAGCCTTCCAATATTCTTGGAGATCAATTACACAAAATTTCTTAAAGAATTTATTCGTTGTTCTTGATTTGTTTAAAGTTGAATTGTGTAATAATCAATTAAGTTTTTATTCAGTCATCATTTAATTATGTTTTCTTCTAGAATTCTAATTCTCCTCTTACAAATATGAGAGGCTAAAACCTCCACAACTAGGGTTGTAAGAACCATGGTGGAATAACTAACTAGGTTTTGCACATAATCATTCTAAACCAATACTTGTTCTTTAATTGTCATCTCTTCATCTTAAACATTTCTTAACGGGCCGGAATGTTAGGATTTACTCAAATTCTCTACTTGCTTGAACCTAAAGAGGTAGAGATTAGGAAAAGAGAAGATCAACAAAGCCTTGAACTTTACGTTTCATTGAATAATTTGAGTTGCGATCATAGGATAGTTAATTTGAAATAATTGATAATGATTAACGTGAAAACACTCAAGAGACCTAATTCGGTGATGGAGTATAGTTATCAGTTCTACAGGCTAAGTATTGGGGTAGATCACCAGTGTAATCACTCAAGGTTGTTACGAATCCATTGGGAACACCTCCCTAGTTAATTGCATAAACTTGACAACAACATTAATTTACAATACTCTTACGTGATTACTTCTTTAAACCCCCCATTAGGAAATAACAGAATTAAAAGCGTAAATACTAAGCATTATTCTACATCTTGACCATATTCCCTGTGGATCAACCCTAACCTAGTTTGGTTCTTTATTGACAATATCTGCGTCATACTTTTACAGGAGTGTGATTTAAGCGTTATCAAAAGTGGCACCGTTGCCGGGTAATACGGCTTACGATTAGATTAATGGCTTGTGTTTAACTATTAGTCGTTATTTCCTCGTTTATGTTTTTCTTTTGGTTGTGTTCTATTCAGGCTACAACAAGGAAACCCTAACACAAGACCAAACCCCCTGAGCAATAGGATAGAGGATAAGAGGCTACTAGTGCCTCTCAAGGAGTGGATAAGTGTTGAGAAACTAGAAACTGTCCTAATGAATTATGATGGGTATGATGCCCAGTGGTACATGGAGATGGTAAATGCCCTAGAAGGAATGGGGTCCTACAACTTCAGGCCAAGGAAGTTGGACCTTGATTTAAAAAACTGTGCTACTCCTCCAGCAAAATCGTCAGTCGAGGTACTACCAGTTTTGGAGCTTAAAGCTCTACCTCCATATCTGAAATATGCATTTGGGGGGGAGAACAACACCTTGCCAGTAATTATTACTACAAATCTTGTAGAATGCCAAGTGGATTATGTCTCAAAATGGGTGGAAGCCATTGCACTCTCTAACAACGAAGGGAAAAGTGTCACAATATTTCTACAGAAGCACATATTTGCCAGATTCAATACTCCCAGAGCCATCATCAACAACGATGGATTCACACTTTTGTAATTGCCTCTTCAAAGATCTGCTTAAGAAATGTAGTGTAAAGCATAAGGTGGCAACGCCTTACCATCCTCAGTCAAGCAGACAAGTGAAAGTCTCCAACAGGGAGATCAAGATGATCCTGGAGACAATAGTGAACACCAACCAAATGGATTGGTCTAGGAAGCTGATGATATGTATTGGGCATATCGGACAGCTTATAAAACCCCTATTGGCACTTCGCCATATCAGATGGTTTATGGCAAGTCATGTCATTTGCCGGTGGAGCTGGAGCATAAGGCATTATGGGCACTAAGGAAGTTGAACCTTGACTGGAGTGAAGCAGCCAAGTTAAGGCAAGATAAGCTGAATGAGTTGGATGAATTTTGGCATTGAGCTTACGAGAGTGCTTCCATCTATAAGGAGAGAATGAAAATCTATCACGGCCAAAAGATTGCAAAAAGGGAGTCAATATTTGTAATTTAGTACTCCTGTTTAACTCGATGCTCTGCTTACATCTAGGTAAATTAAAGTTTAGATGGATGGGACAGTATCGAGTAGTGAAAGTGTCCCCATATGGTGCCGTTTAACTAGAGAACAAAAGATGGCAAGAGGTTTAAAGTAAATGGGTAGAGAGTGAAGCTGTATCTAGGAAACACCGATGATGTAAAGGGAATCGAGTCGGTGTATCTTGTCAAGGCCTTAATAGTAAGGAAAGTTGTATCGTGTCGTGATGTTAAATCAGGCGCTGCATGGGAGGCAACCCATGAATGGTCGGTGAAGTTTGAGTAGCTGACAGGAGCGCTTAGAGCGCCATAGGTATGTCCCTCTCCTATTTTTTTTTCATTTTTTATTTCTTTGGGGACAAAGCATGATTTTTGAAAGGGGGGTATACTAGTTGTGTTTTTGATTTTGTCTGAGGATTTTTGTTGTCGTATTTCTTTTCCATCAGATATGCTATCTAGTAGAACCAGCATGTTTAGGAAGTTATTTTGTGTTTGTATTTAACTAGAAGTAGCTTAGAAGTACTTTACAACCAATAAATGCACATGTATTTGATATTTTAGAAATTGTTGAAAAAATGGCCCTTTTTAAATTTTTGTGTTTAGTTGTGTATTTTGATTGCAAAGCATGACTACTGTGGATCCTTTTATAGCATTTGATAGATTAGCATGTGTACTTGTAGCTTAGCTATGCATGAACCAAATAGGTAGAATAATGCAAACTTGTACCATGAGTGAGCGAGGATTTTTACTTAGTTCAATACTGTGTAGAGGATCTAGAACTTGTGGGGTTGGTGTTTACATAGGTTGTAGGACAATTGGTTAGGAAAGGATCGTAGGCCGTTTTTTATTTAACCCGCTTTTTTAGCTTATATTGTCCTACCAAATAAAATGAATCCCTTGATCCCATATTTGAGCCTAAAAGTGACCTTTTCGTTGATTAGCCCATTCACCTTCCCTATTTTATTTATAATGAACCTGTTTTGGCCCTGGTCCCTCCTTGGATATTGTGAATCTCAATCAGGTAAAATGCCTAAGTTGAGGGTAAATTGTAGGGGTGTATAGATAAGGTGGGAGAGAAAAATAGAAAAAGCTAGTTAATGAAAGGTTGGGTGTGGTGAAAAAAAGAGAAAAAAAAAAAGAAAAAAGAAAAATGTAATAAATAACGTTGAAAAAGAAAAGAGAAAATTCATCACATCCACAAATAACTGTTGAATGGACAAAAAGGGAAGGAAAAGCTGAAAAAGAAAAAAAAAGAGGGTAAAATGTAAAAAGTGAAGCAAAAGTGTGTAGTGCCAAAGAGGTTTAGTCACTATTTTCATATCTACCATACCTGACCCGAAGCCTATATTATAAGCCGATGAAAGTCCTATGGTGATCCTAGCTGACTGTTTGAAAAATCAAAGTAGAGAAAATAAGGGCAAGCCTATGGTATCAGCTATACAGTATCTGGGACTTCTTTGTGAGAGTGAGTATTACTTGTTAGTCCCAAGTTTCACAAAACACACACACACACACACACACACATAGCATTAGCGTTAGCTCAGTTCGCTGCTAATAGTTAGATGCCATACCTAGATCCCTGTGTGTCATGAGTGTAGTTTCATGTACGCATAGCCGACTTGGTTTTGAACGGAAAAAGAGTCAATATCTAATAATGGTCGTATGTGCAAATTTTGATGTGTTGGTTGTAGGTCTTCTATTTTACTTTCTAGTTAAGCATCGTTTTATTGTTTTGTTTTATTTCCCTAAGGACATGCAAAAAATTTAAGTTAAGGGTGTCGATGTGCTGTGGGTTTACAGCACTCTCGACTCTGAAAAATGAGGAAAGATGCATGGTCTTAGGTGTGTTTATACAGATATGACACACTTTTGATGTGTTTTAGGGAAATCATGTATTGGAGTTGAATCTGTAAAAGAAGTGAAAAAGAATGCAGAAAATGGTGAAGTTACAGGCCTCAGTACTAGCCGTACCTTGGTGATACGAGTCATACTATGCTTTCGTGATAACATTCAGAGGAACTACACAAGGCACTAGGCAAGTACGACTCTTGGTATGAGGTGAACCATCATGGTACGAGCCGTACCAGAGCAGTCGTGGAAAACTTCAGAGAAAATGTTGATTGGAAGATTTCATAGTATGAGAGGATGCCACGAGTCATACTATCAATGTAAGAATCATATCCAAGACTCGTGGAAAACTTCAAAGGATGTCAGACATCACAGGATCAGACCACGATAGAGACGTATGACTCGTGACTACATTGTATGAGTCGTACCAACTCCCAGGACTTAACCAATTTCAAGACTGCCTAGCATTGTACGGATGGAAGGTACGACTCGTAGGATTTGGCAGCGACTGATTTGGCAGATTCCCTGTTAATTTAGAAAAAATTTCTAATTATTTGTATAAATACTTTTCTAGATTATTTGTGTGAGAGGACTGATACTTTTGGTATTCTTTGGAGTTGCATTCGTGATTCTTGAGCCTTTCAATATTCTTGGAGATCAATTACACAAAATTTCTTGAAGAATTTATTTGTTGTTCTTGATTTATTCAGAGTTAAATTGTGCAATAATCAATTGGATTTTTATTCAATCATCATTGTAAATATTTGATTATATTTTCTTCTATGATTCTAATTCTCCTCTTACAAATATGAGAGGCTAAAACCTCCACAAATAAGGTTGTGGGAACTATGGTGGAATAACTAACCAGGGTTTGCACATAGTGATTCTAAACCAATACTTATGCTTGTATTGTCTTCTCTTCATCTTAAACGTTTCTTAACGGAGCACAACGTTAGGACTTACCAAAATTTTCTACTTGCTTGAACCTAGAGAGGTAGAGATTAGGAAAAGAGAAGATCAACAAAGCCTTGAACTTTATGTTTCACTGAATAACTTGAGCTACAGTTGCAGGATAGTTAATTTGGAATAATCGATAACGGTTAACGTGAAAACATTCAGGAGACCTAATCCGGTGATTCAGTATAGTTATCCAATAGGATCAAAGCAGTCGTTTGGATGAACCTATGTTATCAGTTCTACAGGCTAAGTATTGGGATAGATCACTAGTGTAATCACCCAAAGATTTTATGAATCCATGGGGAACACCTCCCTAGTTAATTTCATAAACTTGACAACAACATCAATTTACAATAGTCATATGTGATTACTTCTTTAAACCCCCATTAGGAAAAACAGAACTAAAAGTGTAAATACTAAGCATTATTCTACATCTTGATCATATTTCTTGTGGATCGACCCCAACCTAGTTGGATTCTTTATTGACAACATCCGCGTCAGACTAAAACAATGATTTGTACCATCATACCACGGACCATATTCTGAACTCTATCTCACGAGTCTTGGTACGATTCATACCACCTTATCACGAGTCGTACTAAGACTTTTACTAAGGAAAAGTTTTATTTTTCTGTTGGTTCATACCCCAAATATAGGGTCTAGTCTTAGGGACTTTTGGGCTATTACAAGGATTCTTTAAAATATTATAATTTTTTACTGATGCACATTGCTTCACTGAAATTGTGTAGAGGGTTTCACATTCATGAAGATTTGGGGGAGTTACCCTTCACGGTCGCGTCAGGGTGGTAACGATCGTGCAATATAAAGGAATCGAATCAATAGAGGTCAAAGGTTCATCACAATCACGAGGTTAATCCGCGATCGTGTAGGCCAGCACCCCATTGAACCTCGATCACAATGAAGGATACACCAGTATATATTTCAGTAGTCATGATTTTCATCAACTATTTTCCATGGGTCTTGGGCAAGGAACTCTCGAATTTGATGACATAAAAGGTGGAGTTTCAACCCCAAATTTGAGGTATGAATTCCTTGTATCAATTTAGTGATTTTGTGATGATTTTATTTATTTTCATCCATGAAATCATGGGATTTAAGAGATTGAATTGGAAAATTTATCCTAATTCAGAAAAGAAAAAATTATTGATTTGACCTATTAATTGATATCAAAATAATAATTTACTTTTAGAATTGAATTCCATAGCTTATGGGTAACATGTCCACACATTCAATTTCGAAATCTAGACTATTAACAGGGTTAAGTGTAAGTTGTCCAAGAGTTGACTTTGATCTCAAGGTATTCTAAAATTATGATAATAGTTCTCTTATACTAATTTGGGTCTGTTATTGATGAATTTAAATAGATTAAGCCACTAAAGCTCATTTGGACAGACTTTGGCAATTCAAGAGATGTTTGACCATCATAAATCAAGCAAGTAAGACCTATACTCTTAGATTACTTGCTTTTAAATCATTTAGTTTGTGTAAGTGGGTAAACATGATTTAATTGATAGTTTTTAAGAGTATAATAAATGACCTTATGAGTCCTTTGACATAATTTACATAATTAGATATTTGCATCAAATGCAAAGTTTTAATGTGATATTAGTTGGATATTGTTTGCGTCCCAGCGCATGCACAAGCGTACGCGGCCGTGCAAGTAATATAGTGGCGTTTTTTCAGCGATGATTTCAAGCCCACAGGGACTGTACTAACTCAGTGAATTATCAAGTTCAAGTGCTAAATTAACCTTTCCAACTGTTGATTGTAAAAATTTCAGAAAATTCTAATTAAATTTAGGGGTGATCACAAAATAATCGAGAAATAATACAAGAAGCAACTAGAGTTAAGGCCTAATTAATAATCATGCAATGCTACAATTCACAATGGTTCGAGTATGAAAACTTCAATTGTTGTCTCAAATAGTTAAAATGCGATGTTCATGGTCTTTCGAGACTCTAAACACGAAAAACTAATCTCACACCTACATCATTGAGCGGGGATGTGATGTCCTAATTCGTGAGCACTTTAATTACGTGGATATGGTTTATGGGGTTTATTCCCTTGATTATGGACTTTCGTACGTCTAATCATTTAACCTGACTTAGCTTCACAACTACTTCTAGGAGCGATGATGTGACAATTCTAAGTCGGTGTCTAACTCATCCCTTTTTACTAACCAAGAAAGGCAGATTAGGTATAATTTCTATCCTAACCGCGAATCCTATCGTAAAGACAAGAACTTGCTCCCTACATTCTTGTGTTCTAGCCTAGGGTTACTCTTTAGAACTTTTACCTAAGCTTAACAAGTTTGTTTTTACGGTGATCAAGCATAAAAACAACAATAATAAAGAATATAAGACAAAACAACAACTAAAAACTCAAACCAACGAAGAATTCAT
Organism: Datura wrightii; assembly: GCA_035772735.1. Taxonomy (NCBI): domain Eukaryota; kingdom Viridiplantae; phylum Streptophyta; class Magnoliopsida; order Solanales; family Solanaceae; genus Datura; species Datura wrightii. The sequence goes on along the minus strand of JASDFA010000027.1, from coordinate 24,775,574 downwards.
GCATTTACAATCATATCATGTGGCCTCAACCATAGAGGAAGGGTTTTAGCCACTCATATTCGTACAAATACTTAAAAACATGATTAAAGTAGAGGACTTACAAGAATAGATAAAAGAGAATGAAAATTAGTGAACCCTAGGTAGAGTTCTTCCTTTCTCCCTTCGCTCCTTTCCGTTGTTCTCAAAATATTTCGTGATAAAATGATTTGTGGAGCTAAGTGTCCTATTTATACTAAGTGAGAATTTACAAAAATTGGTTGTGGTTGAACTAGCTCCATTTCACGGACCTGGTCGCGCCAATCTTGCTCCGTGACACAGAGCAAACGCGCATGCTCAATGGAAAACTCGGCAGTTGCATGTTAAGGGCGCAGGCTATGCGCGATGCCTAGCGTGGCACGGCCCATCTTGCGCGCGACGCACAGCGTGACACGTCCACTGGCGCGCAGCATGGCATGGCATGGCACGACGCCAACGCGTAGGTGCACTGCCCGGCTACTTTTCGTGCGCACTCCTGCCTGCGTGACATGGTGCCCATCGCGGCAATCTCTTGTCGTGGCACACTGCAGGTTGTGATCAAAGCACTTCCATATTTTCTTAATGCCATCTTCCTTGCACTTAATCCCGAACTTCTTTTATCTTCATGCATCATCATATTAAACTCATACTTTGCATTTTTCACCTACAAAACAAAGAGCTAATCACATTGGTTAATTATGCACGAATTTATACAAAATCACATGAGAATATAATCAATTAAATTGACAAACACGCCTTAACTAAGTTATAAAATAGCACTTGGGCACATAATTATGCCCAAGGTCAGATATTTCTCCTCTTTATCATATCTTCAGAAAAGCATACACCATTGAGTTCATAGAGGTTCGTTCAGAGGTAGATGTTAGAATACCAGATATACTTGCAACAAATGCAACCAAAGACCTTGACAAGATTATTGGTAAATAATCCTCCAATAAGACAGACAGGGTAATACAGGAACAGAATACGCACCATGTCCCGTGAACATAATTCATATTCAGTACAAATCATGAATAGTTTGTTTGTATTTCATGATTTTAGATTCAATCCAGTATTTGCATATTAATATTATACTTGCACTATTGTTTGCTTTACGCATTATCAAGGATTTCTAATGCTTGCTCCAAGGATAAACTAATATATTGTCGATGAATTTACTAGATATTTTATACTCACGCTAGTTGATGTTTGTATGTGTCCAGGTACTATTGACAACGACAGGTAGTCGATACCTGATTACTTCAGCTTTCTTCAGTCTAGTCTAGTTGAAATGAGCCACTGTTAGAGCATGGAGACCTCTTCTTCTTTAGTTTACTTAGTAATATTCTGAGTTGCATATCATATGTTAGTAGCTCTATGAATTACACATTTTGGGAATGTATGGGGAGACTTACATATTTCATAAGTTAACGTACTTCTTAAATATTCAGCTATGTAGTTTGAGACTATAGTCCTTCTTTACTTAATTATCACATACTTTAGCTTAGATGATTCATCTTATGGGTAGCAGCTCATCAGGTGTCTTGTCGCAATCCAGATGTCAGATCTGGGTCATGACAATATGATATTAAACACACATTTAATTCTTCTACTAATTATCACTTTATCCGACTAATTATCTGATTTTTTTGGGATGTTTCAAAATTTTTGACATTTATTTTATTTTAATATAATTTTCACAACCTCCAAAAATTAGAATTAACTATTTCTATTTTAAACTTCTATATGGTGGTTTCTTTATTTAACTAAATTTATTTGTAAGAAAAAACATTACTAACATTGTGTGATATCATATCACACCCTCACATATACATAGTTCTATTTAACTGCATGTGATGGGTAATTCAAGTAAAACGATTTCTCCATAGTAAAGACAACAAGAAAACCGAAGAGTAAATTAGTTGTGTTCACATGAAGGAAGCTTCTTAAAGGGGAATGGGAGAGTTGTGTGTGAGTCGTATATCTGTGGGCAATGTGGAAATTTCCTCATAACAGTGTGTTTCACGAGGAAATTCTGTATGCTCAGTGGAACCCACTGTCATGATCCCCCTTGTCCAATTTTGGTGCATTATTTTTTGAGTTTAAAGTTGTATTTATTATTAATAGTAAAAATATTATGATTATTTGGTATTTAAAGTTCATTAGCTTGATTAATTTAAATTTAATTATGTATAGGATTTATTTAAGGGGGCAATGCTCCCTACTAGAGGTTTATCCAATATCAAGGTTCGAACCTAAGATCTCTAATTAAGAATGGAGGGTCGTCCTATCCATCTCACCACATGATAAAGAGTTTATCGACACTCAATATTTGCATTAAAATCAACGAATGCAAAATATGTGCCATTCACACACATATGTATTACCTAACCATAATTAATGTCAAGCATTAATGAGCAAGAAAAGGAATGTGCTAGAAGTAATGACTTTCGTGTAGCTGTTGCACCCATACTTCTTGCTTTTTGTATATTCTTACGTTAATTTTTAACTATGAAGGTTAGATTATTTAATTTGGATAAATATCGATATAGATTAATACACCGAACCCCTTGGTAGTATAAATAGGTGTAGTTGATCTCAACATTATGTAATTCTTATATTATGCATCCACACAAAGATGGGCGTTGGACCAATGCATCAAATCAATTTTATATTCTAGTCAGTTTTTTAAAAAAAATACATATTGACTTAATCTAAATTTGAACTACGAATCTCAAAGTGTAGACTAAGGTTCAAGATCATCAAACTACATAATGACCTATGCTATTTTTTCTCATTTAATTTATATTTATTACAATATCTTCGATTTTATGTTTGTTTAATAATTTTTTTCAATGTCGTGTTGCACTACACCGCGTCGACTAATAGGCATTTGCTTCTTCCCTCCAATATGCCCTCGTAATCTTCAAATCCTAAATTCGTCTTTATTTATAATCATGTTAATTTTGGTTTTAACTTTTTTTGTTGTACTATTTGGTCCAAAAAATCCTTAACCACCTTTAGGGGTTGACAGGAATCGATGTCCCTCTCTTTTATTATATCTAACACATTACAGAGCTTTGCAGTGAATTTAAAATTTAAAGTTTATATATTTTTTATGATTTTAATTTTTTTTCTTAATTATAATTACTAGAAGCGAATCCTCACTAAGGAGAGCACAAAGCTTAAGCAGGTTCCATATCCTCACTAAGAAGAGCACAAAGCTTAAGCAAAGGTTCCATTTCTGTTGCTGGATAAAGAGATTACTTTGTTACTGATTCCCTACAAATAATTATTACATATTTAATAAATTTCTCAATATAAATACAAAATCGACATAAAAGTTTAGTGAGTTTCCGAAAATCCGCAACCGGTACCGCCCTATCAACATTAGAAGGGAAATGGGTAAAAATCATTTTCGTCCTCCAACTTTACTTTAAAAATCAAATATGTCCTCCAACATAGAACAATCGACATTTTCATCTTTTTATCTCAACTTCCGACTGTTAACCGATAAATTTAAATTAATTGACCTATCATCAAAAGGGTAAAATGAAATTTCACTTATATTATTACTTAATTAATTGGTGCCCTAATTAATCATATATAATTTTCTTCTATTAATTATTTCTACCGTGTTTCTTGCGGTATTCAATAATTCTCCCATAGCCTAAGCAATCCTTCTTATTTATAGAGAATCTTTCAAACCTTTGAAAACCCGTGTGTGAGTGTCACTTATTGTTTTCTTTTTAGTTTTAATAAATCACAAATAGTTTCAATACTGGACTTTAAGATATAAATAGTTTCTTTTGCGTAAATTATTTACTTTAATATCAGTGTAGTTTATAATAAGTTATTTATGTATAGCCACTTTAAGAATTAAGTTAATGATATAGGTGGAGCAAATTCGAGTGTAACAAGAAGAACAAAAATGTTGTACGTAGCTTGTAAGACCATCCTTATAAATGGTTTTAATCGGATTTTTAAAATTGTCCAGTGGCTGACGTGAAACATAACTTAGATGTAGAAGCCACGCAACCTTCTTTTTCCTTCTATTTAAAAAGTTAAAACTGCCGATTTGTTGGTTAAACAATTGAAGATTGCGATAGAATTAATGTGAGAACCGTTAACAGGGTGGGGTGCACATTTATAAAAGTAGATGCAAAGTTGTAAACACCCTCATGTTAAATTCCAACTATATTATATAGTTTACAGTTTTTCAAATACAAATTTTGCATTTTTTTGAATCCTCTTATCACCAATCCTGCCTGCCTTGAAGCTGCAAATCTAGAAATCTGAACATGTTGATGTGTAAGGGTGTATTATGGTATTAGAATATTAGGAGGGAGTAATTAAGATCCAACAAGACCCTTGTGCCGAGCATATGTAATTATTGATAGGAAAACCGATGCAGAAGCAATTCCAGCAAGCATGACCACCTGCAATATTAATCCAAGTGTTTAAAACAAAAGGAAAGCTCCTTCTATATAAAAAAGGCACCCAAAGAGGGTGTCATGCGTAGGCAGCCTACTTTGACGCAAGCATCAGCAGTGGCTGATTCTACGGCTCATACCCGTGACCTGTACTCCGTTCCGCTGTTCCGAAACTTCCTTTCAAGAGTTTTAACTTCTATATACTGGAATTAAATTGTTCATATAATTTACTACTCCTATAAAAGAATTGGTCAAGTATGCGCACCCATTTGAAAAGGTAACCATGGTCCTTCCTCCATGGATGTGGAATATTCATTCCAAATATTGCAGCCACCAAGGAGTACACTGTCAAACAAACTGTACCAGAACTCAGGAACAGCTCCAACTGTGGTATCAGTCAAAACAAATTGCCATTTATTCGCCAATATACAAATTGCGAAGTAACAGATTTAAATAGGATAATTATTTCAACAGATGTCCGAACAGAGTGCAATGGATCCAGTAATAGTCTGATATTAACCAGACGGTACAAATTTCAACAAACCTGGATCAGTTGATTTCGATGATTGTCCAGCTGCAACAAGGAAGTTACTGTTTAGTTTTGTATATAGTTCCTAAAGCTTGAAGCTTTTAGTATTAAAGAACAAGTTAAATCAGCAATGAATAACCTGAATATTGATATAGTCCTCGGTGTCATCAATATATTCCCGCAACTGGATAAAGGAACACCAGTATCACTATTTAGTTCCGAACGATCAGTTCATTGTATCATTTTATGTATGTAAAGAGCATCAAGTTCCTTCTCTATCCATTTTCTTACCGTTGTCAATTTGTTCATTGTGCTTTCAATTTGCACAAAGAAAGCCTGCAATTTTATGCAGTTATTCAACAACACACATATCCCGGGATTAATTATGCCAAGTGTGTAAGTTCCTGATTATACCAACCTCAAGCAACATCTCAAGTTCCTCAACATCAGTCTCCTCATGAGTTATCCCACTGATCCTGCTTGCTTTCGATAATAACTTTGAGCCCATTGTTGAAGAATCAGGGGACCAGTAAGGTACCGCCTGGCCACTCAGGGGGGATGAAACTCCGGCTACTAATTTTCTTGAGAGATAAAGGTCAGCCATGTCATCATCATCTTCAAGAAGTTGTTCGAGATCATCCCTGACCTAGAAATTGGCATAATTTAGATTCAATTAGGTTTAGTTAAATGAGCAGAAAGAGAAATATAGGCTTATAGCTGCCATGTTTCTGCTCTAAATAAAATCAATCTTGTTCTTGCTGCAGCAGCAGCAACAACAACAGCAACCCCTCAATCCCAAGCAAGTTGATCGGCTATATGAATCCTCGCAGTGCACGTTTCTCCATTTAAACTCATCTAAGTTCATTTCTTGATAGACACCAAATTTCTAGTCTATGAATTATTGCACATGTTGTGGAAATACGAGCTATTTTCCACCAATAGCAAAACTAATAATGGCTAACAATGATAAATAATAAGCAGAAAAGAAAATAAAGAGAATACCGAGATTTGACGAGGTTCGGCCAATTATGCCTACTCCCCGGACACCACTACAAGTATATTTCTCTGAGAAGATTACAAGAGAGAAAATAAACTAAGCCTCTAGAAGAGTTAGAAGGCTTCAAGTTTGGTGTGATAAAACCAAAAGGGGGAGGCTTCCTTTTATAGTCTAAGGTTGCCTCCCTATTTCTACTCATCTTCCAATGTGGGACTTTGAGCCAAAAAACAACAAATCTCCACCTTGGCAAAAAGTCCCAAAAGTTACAAAATCTTCTCTCACAACTATCTCTAGTAGTGTCTTCAAATGCACCTATGGTGCTACCCATGTGCAATCTTCACAATATTGATCAAATTCATACAATGTTGAAATTTGATCGATGTCACTATCTTGGTCATCATATCTGCAGGATTTTCAGCTGTCTGGATCTTCTGAAGTAGTATTTCACCTTCTTCCAGAATCTCCCTTACAAAGTGATATCGAACATCTATATGCTTCGTTCGTGCGTGATAGACTTGGTTCTTTGCTAAACAAATAGCACTCTGACTGTCACAATGCACCTTGACGTGCTTTTGACCAACTCCCAAATCCTTCAGCAACCCTTGAAGCCAAATAGCCTCCTTAACAGCTTCGGTAATAGCCATATACTCTGCCTCTGTAGTAGACAAAGCGACTGTTGACTGCAAAGTAGACTTTCAACTAACCGGTGCCTTTGTAAGTGTAAACACATAACCGGTAGTTGATCTTCGTTTGTCCAAATCACCGGCATAGTCGGAATCACAATATCCAACTACATATTGACCAATCTTTTTATCCTGCTCAAATAATAACCCAACATCCACGGTGTTCCGAATATACCGTAGAATCCATTTGACAGCTTGCCAATGTCCTTTACCAGGATCATGCATATACCTGCTCACAACCCCAACTGCTTGTGAAATATCAGGTCTTGTACACACCATAGCATACATCAAGCTACCAACAGCATTTGCATAAGGAATCTTTGCCATATATTCTCGTTCAGCATCATTCTTCGGAGATAAATCAGCACTAAGTTTCATATGAGGAGCAAGTGGGGTACTCACAGATTTTGACTTGTCATTGATGCCAAAACGTTGCAGCACCTTTCTCAGATATTGCTTCTGAGTTAGACGAAGTTGCCCCAATTGTCTGTCTCTATTTATCTCCATGCCGAGAATCTTCTTAGCTTCCCCTAAATCTTTCATCTCAAATTCTTGCTTTAGTTTAGCTTTCAGCTTGTCAATTTCTCCAGAATTCCTTGAAGCTATCAACATATCATCAACATAAAGAAGAAGATAGATGAAAGATCCATCTTGTAGCTTGCGCAAATACACACAATGATCGTATTTGCTTCTTGTGTACATCTGCCCCAACATAAACTTGTCAAATCGCTTGTACCACTGTCTTGGAGATTGCTTCAATCCGTACAATGATTTTTCAAGTTTGCATACCATATTTTCTTTCCCAGCAACCTTGAACCCTTCTGGCTGAGTCATATAGATTTCCTCCTCCAAGTCTCCATGTAAAAATGCAGTTTTTACATCAAGTTGAACTAGTTCCAAATCCAGCTGAGCTACCAAGGCCAATAAGATTCTGATAGAGGAATGTTTCACTACTGGAGAAAAAACTTCATTATAGTCAATTCCCTCCATCTGAGCATAGCCTTTAGCTACCAGTCTCGCCTTGTAGCGAATGCTTTTCTTGTCAGGAAATCCTTCTTTCTTTGTATATATCCATTTGCATCTAATAGCCTTCTTTCCCTTCGGTAGACTTGCTAGCTTCCAAGTCTGATTCTTATGAAGAGACTGCATCTCTTCATTCATAGCATTCTTCCACTCTTCATCTTCGGAACTTTGAATTGCTTCTTGATAAGTGGTAGGAATTCCATCATTCACTATTATAGATGCATGAGCCACCATATCACTAAATCGAGCAGGTTTGTGTCTTACCCGTTGTGGCTTCCTTAATGCAATAGGTTCTTCTTGCTGGTGAGGTCCTTGGGTTGGAACCTCTTCTTCATTTGACTCCTCTTCTGCCATAGGAGTTTCTCCATCTTTGTACAGAACTGGATTGATTCTCCTTTCAAACTCCACCTGTTGCGGAGCACTATTGATCTGTTGAATGTCATCCTTCTTCAACATGGAAGATTCATCAAAGGTAACATCTCTGCTAAGGATTATCTTCTTTGTTTCAAGACACCAGAGGCGGTATCCTTTAACACCAGTAGTGATCCCCATAAAGAGCGCTTTCTTGGCTCTCGGATCCAACTTCGATCCCTTCACATGATAGTATGCAGTGGAACCAAACACACGTAAGGAATCATAATCATTAACAGGTTTTCCAGACCAAACCTCTAAAGGAGTTTTACCACCAATAGCAGTTGATGGTAAACGATTAACAAGATGGCTTGCATATCTCACAGCCTCAGCCCAAAATTGTCTGTCCAACCTAGCATTAGACAGCATACACCGAACTTTCTCCAGCAATGTTCGGTTCATCCGTTCGGCCACCCCATTCTGTTGTGGTGTATGTCTAACTGTGAAGTGTCTCACAATACCTTCATCTTGACAAACTTTGTCAAACGGATCACTTCGATATTCACCTCCGTTGTCTGTTCTGAGGCGTTTGATCCTTTTACCAGTCTGAGTTTCAATCATCTTTTTCCACTTAAGGAAACAATTTAACACTTCATCCTTTGACTTCATAGTGTACACCCACACTCTTCGTGAGAAGTCATCAACAAAAGTAACATAATAGTGTTTTCCTCCCAAAGAAGTTGTCTTGGAAGGACCCCACACATCAGAGTGAACATAATCCAGAATACCTTTAGTATCATGGATTGCAGTGCCAAATTTCACTCTCTTCTGCTTTCCCATCACGCAATGCTCGCAGAAATTCAGCTTACAAGTTTTTGCATCTTTCAATAATCCTTGCTTTGCTAGAAGTTGCAAGGATTTTTCACTTGCATGCCCCAATCGCATATGCCACAACTTAGTTGCATCTGACCCTTCATCATCAAGAGTTGCAACTGCAACTGTCCCAATAATTGTATTACCATCATAGTAATACAAATTATTCTTCCGGGTGCCTTTAAGCATCACCAGAGCTCCAGAGACTATTTTCAAGACTCCATCTCGCATTGTCACCGTCAATCCTTTGGATTCTAGGACTCCCAAAGAGATGAGATTCTTCTTCATGTCAGGTACATACCTGACCTCTGTCAAAACTCTAGTTGATCCATCATGATTCTTTAAGTTGACTGAACCAATTCCTATTGTTTCACAAAATGTGTCGTTGCCCATATAGACAACTCCACCTTCTATCTCTTTAAACTCAAAGAACCACTCCCGGATATGACAAATATGTTGGTTGCATGCTGAGTCAAACAACCACTTGTCAGATCGCCTTGTGGAGGTTGTAACAACCAGTGAAAGATCTGAATCTTCATCACTGTATTCAGCAGCACATGACTCTGCAACAGCTTTGTGTTTTTCAACTTTGCCCTTATTTTTCAATTTCGGACAATCTTTCTTCCAGTGCCCCTTCTCTCTACAAAAGGCACATTCATCTTTACTCGGTCTGCCTCTTGACTGAGATTTCCCTCTTCTTCCTTTCTTCTGGTTTTGTGGTCTGCCTCTTGCTACCAGTGCTTCTGCAACCACCTCTGCATGCTTGCTTTCCTCCCTGTCTTTTTTCCTCAATTCATAACTATATAGAGTACTACATACTTCACTGAGGGAAACTTCCTCTTTCCCATGAAGTAACATAGCTTCTATAAATTCATACTCTTCAGGAAGTGAAAACAGCAACATCAATGCCAGATCTCCATCTTTGAAAGTTTCATCAAGGTTCCTCAAATCAGCTACTGCCTTGTTAAAAGCAGTAATATGATCATTCATGGTGGTACCCGGTTGATAACTAAACCGGAATAACTTCTTCTTCATGAAGTGCTTATTGTGACCGCTCTTCTTCAAGAATTTCTCCTCCAATGCCTTCCATAGCTTACTTGCAGAAGTTTCCTTTGAGAATGAATATTTCTGCTCTCTTGAAAGGCATGAGCGAATAGTACCACACGCCAACCGATTGATGGTCTTCCATTCTTTTTCTTCAATTTCTTCTGGTTTCTCTTCTTCAATAGCAATGTCTAGACCTTGCTGGAAAAGCGCGTCTAGAACTTCACCTTGCCACATCCCGAAATGACCCGTACCATCAAAAATCTCCACCGCAAATCTTGCATTTGGCACCGCAAATCTCGTCAAAATTGACGACGAAGATGCTGCCGAAGTTGATGTAGTGAAAACTGTGGCTCTCGAAATCTGCTCATTATTATTAGCCATTTTTGCTCTAAAATGAAAAAATTACCAGTAATAATTTATCCAAAAAAATGCACCAGGAAAATTCCCAGGAAAAACTGGAGGGGTCACACGGTCCCACTTAAAAACCAGTTTCCTTAGACAGAACTTCCCTAGACATGCACTTAATTAGACAATATATTACTTAGCAATTTTAACACAAACTTACAAAAAATAATCTCAAGAAATTTTTTCTGATGTGGAGGATCAGTTAAAACCGCAACCACAGAACATACTAAAATTTCAAGAGAGATCGTAACCAAAAGCTCTGATACCAATTGTTGTGGAAATACGAGCTATTTTCCACCAATAGCAAAACTAATAATGGCTAACAATGATAAATAATAAGCAGAAAAGAAAATAAAGAGAATACCGAGATTTGACGAGGTTCGGCCAATTATGCCTACTCCCCGGACACCACTACAAGTATATTTCTCTGAGAAGATTACAAGAGAGAAAATAAACTAAGCCTCTAGAAGAGTTAGAAGGCTTCAAGTTTGGTGTGATAAAACCAAAAGGGGGAGGCTTCCTTTTATAGTCTAAGGTTGCCTCCCTATTTCTACTCATCTTCCAATGTGGGACTTTGAGCCAAAAAACAACAGCACAGACTATTTCATAGACTATAATATCTTGGTATGTTAAGGACATAGTAGGAGAAAGAAAAACAGAAATATGGACAGAGAAATGCACATACTTTTTGAACCCGACTGGTCAACCTAGTCATTGCGCTCTTCAGTTTGCGAACTCGATCCAAGTTACGACTACTAATCTGCAAATATGTGAAATTTTTTTCACAAATGAAAAAACAAAGGTATGCGGGAAACGAACTGATCTACACACTCAATATATAGATGAATAATGTATATATTGGAGGAGAACTTTGATAGAATATCCTATAGCAAGGGAGAAAGCGAGCTGATAAATTTATTGCAAGAAGAAAAAACTAGCATACCCAGCACAGACATGTCAAAACCAAAATGATATCCAGTAAATTAACTAAACAGTGATTTCCTTAATTGTGCTTGGGATCAGACCAACAGTTGAGGAAGGACACTTCGTCAATTCAATTTATGCAAAACTATCGGGTGATATAACCAAATGGCACCATAAGTCTATATCCTGGGATAATTCTTACAACTGCGTTCGATCTAATTCTGTCGTGAGGTAAATATAAATCCTCAGATTGCAAGTTTTTGCCATAAAACTTCATTAATCCATCCATTAATAACAAGTGATCGTTTCCCTTACCCACAAAGAATCTGTTATTCCCTCTTTTACAGATGATAATATTTGTAAGAAATGCTTTTGAAGTCCATGCTTAACGTAACGTTGCAAGAAACCAATTATCTTTTTCCCCTTTCTTCCCTTCTCATTTTCAAGCCATAGACAAGTGGGAGAATGCTAAAAGTAGTGCTTCACCTTAGACCTTCCACTGTTGAACTTTGTTCTATTTTAATCCTTTAGAAAGGGAAGGTGCTAATCCACTGCTTTTGGAAGAAAACAATGACCAAATCATCATATATAACATGTCAACCTATCGAACAAAAGAAACTTGTTGGACATTCGATGGTGGCAAGAAGATATATGACTTTCAAGAGCAGCAGACACGCAGCTGATTAACGATAATTAGAACAGCTCAATGCAAAATAATCAACATAATGTCAAATCAAACAATTTTTATCTACTATTTAGGTAGACTAGTTTAGGCAATTCGACCAGCTTCATACAATTGCCACACTGTTTTTCAGATTATTAATGCATAGTTTAGTTAGTTAGTTGCACTAAGCACTTAAGTGACCTTAAATATATTGTCCCCGTAACATATTGGTTTACTATCTTACCTTGGAGGTGAGCTCATCTAAAGCCGGGTAAGCAGCCGTCTCTAGTTCTCGTGTCTGAGTGTCAAGGTAGTTGCATACTCCTTCTAGTGCTACTTCTAAAGCTCGAAATTCAAATGGAAACTCTGTATCATATCCACAAATAATACTAGTTAATTGGAACTGAAGATAAGCAACACTGTTACTTGTGTTGAAAGAGTACATAGTAATCAACCATACACTCATTAACATAATAAACAACAAGAAAAACAAAGCAAAAGAATTGACCATTTCATGAGGTGCATACCATTTGGTTCAACAGTTTGCATTTCATTTCTTGTCCCATTAACAACAGGTTGGTCATCATCTTCACCTTCTCCTAAGCCAATAGCTGGCAGTGGCAATCTTCTTTGAAGTTCTTCAACAACAGGAAGAACATTATCATCCAGTGGGTCACGAAGCAATACCTACCTCAATCAAATAAAGCACACACAATGGGATATAACTTTATTATGAATAAAAAACAAGAAAGCTATCATGTACTCCAAATGAACTTAATTTCAATACTCTTAACTGTGTAAAAGAAAATTTTATACTGTTACATCACTCAGACATAAGTAACCTGGGAAATAAGGCAGGTAACCTCCTACAATAACATAAATTATGATGATAGATTAAATTTATATTTGAATTCATCACCGCCTCAAATTCTGGTAGAAAATGTAGAAAGCAATAGAAAGTTACCTCATCTGTAGTAATAATCGCTTTGATATGCTATAGGCAGTGAACGAACCAGCCAAAACAAAAGCAGGAGAATTAGATTTGTTACCCAAAAATCAAATCATAGTACTCACAAAAACAGAGAAAGCAATAAGCTAAAGTGCACCTCCAAATTGAGGACAATTGCCTTTTCTCTGCCTAGTATTGCAGATGGATAAGAAAGCAGAGGATCAAGAATACGAAGATCTCTGGCATGTATCGAAACTCGTTTCATAATTGCATACTTATCCAAATCCAAGATACTACTCTGCCCCTTACTGTCCACCAGTATCCAGCTTCTGGATACACCTGTTTTCATCTTCAAGAGTTGACAAAAATTAATGTTCAAATCAGTTCATCTGAATACTGATTTTGCTTGAAAATTCACTCAAAGAAAGAAATCACATATGTTAAGAGGGGAAATTTTGAAAGGTAGGGGAAAAGGGAAAATGGAGATAGGACATAGATAGTGACATGACATGACATGATGGTAATGGGAAGGTGAAATCGATGGGATGGGTGAAATGCAGAGAAACAATGTTGTTACTGCTACAACAAGTAAAGTTGGTTTGCATGGCTGTATTTTTTTTGGCCGATTGCTGGGGCGGTAAACAGGCAAAAACTTACATAAACAGAGAAATACGGTGCATCAACCGTCCATGTCTTCAGTGTAATTTTTTTAAAAAATAAGTGATTTTATTTTATTTATTTTTGATATTTAATAAATAAATAAAATATATATTATTTTAAAAATATTTTATATATTATTGGAATTGTTACGAGGGTTTAGGGTGATAATAAGGCGGTGGTCCCATAGAGATGGGGGCTATGGAATTGGAGCAAGAGGTGAGGTAGGGCGAAGGGTGGATATTAGCTGACTAGTGGCATTTATACTATAACTAGACGCCAACATAAATTATTTGTTTTTTCTTTAACTCATTCACAATATTTTTTTTTTGAAAAAAATATAAGTCAAACTTTTGGAGTCACCAAAGTGTTAATTTATGAGATAATGGAATGAAGACTCTTGCTAAATTTGACTTTCGGTAAAGCAAAAACAAAAACAGACTTTATACTTTTGTAATGTTAAAATTATAAAATTAATTAGGAGAAATAAATTGTAAAATTAATTGAAAGTTGACTGCTCCTGTAATGAGATTTCCCAAAAAAAAAAATAGAAAAGAGAATGAATTAGTGTAGGGCCCACATTCTCTATGTAATTGCAATCAGGACTTTTCTTCTAGACATGTAATAGTACTTCATCATGGTTATATTTACGGAAAAGTATAAGGTGAAAATGTGGAATATAGTGAAAATCAAGGGCAATATTTGCTTTGGAAAAATCCTGACACATGGGCCATGAGAATGCTGCCAGATTTAAAAATAAATATCATGGTTGTTTTGTCAATTCAGCATATATGTCCACTTTTTTATCAGACCATGTACAACACTGGAAAACTCAATTTTTGTGATATACCTAAAATATCCTCCAACGGCCAAGCAGGCATGACGATGACACAGGCAGCTGTAGCTGCTAAACTGCTGCTTCTATATTAAGGGAATGTCATTGATGAAATATATATTTTTAATTTTAAATTAGAACTTTTTTAAAAAATTTTATACAAAAATCTTTTATTTTTTTGATAAAATATTTTTTGAAAATTTTAATTAATTAAATATGAAAAAATTTAAACACACCTCTAAAGTTTCAAATTTTCATGGTGATATTGTTTAAAAATTAGTAGTATGTGAAATTTCACTTGGTAAAAATTGATTCTAATAGTGACTATTTTATGATTATAGAGAGTGCGGACTCACGGAGGTCTGAATCTGAATGGTTCAAATTGTAAGTTAATAAGTGCATTTATTTTCATTCAGATTTACGCACTTATTTCATCTGAATAGGTCTTATAGCCTGTTTGGCCAAGCTTCTAGGAGGTCAAAAGTGCTTATTTTTTCTAAAAAACACTTATTTTAAAAAAATGAGGTGTTTGGTCAAGCTTTTGAGAGAAAATAAGTGCTTTTAGGGTGCAACAGAAACTATTTTTCAAAAGCTAAAAAAAGTAGCTTCTTCCCAAAAACACTTATTTGAAAAGCACTTTTGTGAAAAATACACTTAGAAGCACTTTTCAAAAGTTTGACCAAACATTAATTGTTACTCAAAAGTGTTTTTTAAATTTATTGGTCAAACATAAACTGTTTCTCACCAAAAGTACTTTTTTAATAAGCACTTTTCAAAATAAGCTGATTTGAGAAGTTTGGCCAAACAGGCTATTAGTCATTAAGATCTGGAATAGAGTCTTAATATCATTAAGAGGTATATTTGTGGGGATAATTTTCATCATCACTCTGTCATAACCACCAACCACCACCATTAAGCATCTCTATCATCACAACCACCACCACCACCACCACCATTACCATCACCAACCACCAGTCACCACCACCAGCAACTACCTCTGTCATCACTATCAACCACCATTATCGTCGCCAACCACGCTGACATCATAACAACCACCACTTCTACCAACCACTGCCGTCAGTTATTACTACACATATTTCATCCATAATTATAATTATATTCACTGCCGCCTCCACCACCACCGTCTTCATTGCCGACGCCACCTTACCACCATGATTAGTTCCTACTACCAACCACCTTCACCATTACAACTAGCATCTTCACCAACTACGACCAACACATCGTCAACCACCACATATTCTTTCGCCATTACCATCAACACTACCAACTCCTAACATCAACCAACTTCACTATCACAACCACCACCATCAACCATCACCATCACATGAGTCACTACAACACCAACTACCCCCATCATCATAACTATCACCACCACCATTATTAGCAACTATCACCACTACGATTACTAGTCATCCACTAATACCATGCATTACAACGACCACCACCAAAAATCATTTCCAACGGCAATAGCAAACATAAATTTTATTTTTTATCAGATAATAAATTTATTTTATTAAATTAATATTTTTTATTTGAATTATATATTTAATATATTTACAATTATATAAAGTATGCACATTTAGATGTTGAAAAACAAATAGTCTTAACCATTAAGTGTTCAGATTTAGAGACAACATCTTAATCATTCAGATGCATTCAGATTCAGACGTATTAATCTTAATGAAAATAAATGAGCCATAAATCTAACTATTTATTGATTTAGTCTCTTCTACTTTGTCAATTTACGGAGGCAAGCCCACATCTTTTACTAGTGGACTTTCACAGTCTCCTTATTTTCTATTTCTTTGAAACATTTTCCTTTTGATTTGTTCTGTTTTGGTTTTTTTTTCCCTTTTTATTAACCTGTTTGCAAAGATGGAAGTTATTTTATGAATAATATTTTTTATCACAAAATTTAGAAAAATATTATACTAATAATAATATTAGCATATAAGATCGTGTTTATTTTTTTTTTTTTTGGTAAAAGGTTGATAATGTTGTTTTGGTGTTGATTAAAATAAGTAATATTAAATTAAAAAATAGTATAGTTTTAAGAAAAAATAATTCTTTTTATAAGTAAGCGAAGTTATTTTTTTCCTTATGAAAAATATTTTATGTTATTGAACATCAGAAAATAATTCTTTTAAAGAAAATAACTCTGATCATATTAAATACGTTATAGAGTAAATTAAAATATTTATCTCTGTAATTCAACTTAACAATCAATACACACCTCACATTTCAAAATGTGTCAATTAACTTCCTTATGTAATGGTAATTTCACAAATGTTAATATAGAGCAATGTTTAGTGTTACTACTTAATAGATAATCGATCAGCTGGATTGAGCTCATCCCAATCTTGATGTTAGTTTATCTAATGAAACAATAATCAAACACAAATAGCTCAAATCATAACGGAAAAAAATTAATTGACCAAGTGATCACTACTCTAAAATGTTAAGAAGATTGACCATTATTACTAGGTGTTTTGACACAATCAAATTTTTTATTGAATTAGAATAAGAAAAAAATGACTTAAATATTCTGTTTATATTAAAATATATTCTTTCCAACTCAATTTGTGATCCAATTAGAATTTTAAGAGTTACTCAATTTTTCTTTAAACGAAATTTCTTTATATATTTTTTAAAATTATTAAATTATTGTGGTTTATAATTTTTTTTTATGTAATTTTTAAATATATAATTTTTATTTTATTTAAAATTTTTTATATTTAAATTTACGATCAAAATTTAAAAATTTGAACCTTAAATTTTCAACGATGCTACATAAATTAGGACTGAGAAAGTACCACATTATATTTGATAAATTATTTGTGTTTGTTTAATGTTTTTCAAATACCAAGTTTTTCGAGTTTCTTTAAAGGTGGTATAGTTTTTGAGTTCCGTAAATATTTAAAAATTTGAGTTGTTTTTTTTCTTAAAGAAAAGAAAAGAACTTTTTAAATAAAACTATAGTTCAAGCAAACAGTTTTTGCAAAATTTCAAAGAGTGAGTTAAAAGTGTAGACTCTATCAGTTCTTCAAAATTTTCCTAACAAACGCTATTGAACTTGAAATTTAAAAGCCCCTTAGGAACATCCGATTAAAAAAAAACTTAAATTTGAAAAGGTAATATGCACATACCACAATTCTAAAAGTATTATTAATTCCTTGTTTTTTTTATATTCGGAACGTATGATATATTATGTCAATTCTTGTTAGAATATATTAAGATGCAGAACGTACGATATATTATGTCAATTCTTATAAGAATATATCAGATCGGAGAACAAAATATAAAATGAAAAAGATAATTTTTTTTTTTTATGTATATAATAATTGTCGATCTTTTTACTATATATTTACTAAGAATATATCAGTATCAGAAGACCTAAATATATCTATTGAAAAATTAAATTTATACACTTTATTTGATGTTTATTGTTATAACTACTTAACATACAAGATAGTTAATTTATACTTTTTATAATCAAATTCTTTTTTAATTGACAATATCATCAGTTCGTATAATCTTTTTTAATATGTTATATTATATTGTTGATCTTAGTTAGGTAAGGTTTCACTGATTTAAGTTTTGAAAAGCTCTAATACAAATTATTATATAAACTGCTAAATTATTCTATAAGTAATATAAATAACTTTTTAAAGAAAAATTTAGACTTCAGAAGAGCTTTACTTTGATATTTACTTTTTGTGTGTTAATTTTCCGCAATTGATGAACCTGTAAAGCAAAATTTCAAAAAGTTCACGTGTTGTACAACTACGACGATTTGCGAGATCATATGGTAACTTGCATTTCCTTTATGAAATTTGATGACTCTTTTATTTTGTGAGAGCTTTACAATTTTACGATTTGCTACAAATTATTTAAGGTCTTTAGGGTGTGTTCGGTCCGAAGGAAAATATTTTTCATGATTAAAAAATATTTTTTTAAAAAAATAAGTAATTTTTATTTAGTTTTTTGGGTTGGTATGCAAGTAAAATATATTATTTAAAAATCTGTTGGAGTAAAAATATTAAAGTGTAAGGTATATTAGTGGCTATAAAGTGGTCATTATTTGTGGTGTAACTTATGTAACCACTAATACCATAATCATTTACTAATTACCCCATTACACCTCCAGTGGCTATCCACATTCTTGACATTTATTTATGAAAGAAATCCTATATAAGAGATGTTTCTTCCTTGTGCTGATGCCAGTAAAAAGTAGAGACCAATAAGAAGTATTGTATTGTGCTCATATATTGAGGTTAGTGTAGTGAAAGAGAGAGTTGAGACAGAATGATATTCTAAGTTTTCAACTAATTCACTATACAAAAAGAGAGTATTTTTTTATGTTGAAGGAAGGTGGCTTTTTGATGGAGCTTTGGACTATACAACTAATCTAGAGTTGTTTGATTTATACGATATTGTTGGGCTGTTGTATCCTGGAGGGAACAAGTTGAAAGTAATTCTGCTGGATCGGTGAAGATTATAACACAGTGGACTTGAATCTCCTTAAAGAGAGCCAGATATCCGCGCCTCAGCCTGAATATTTATTTATTCATTTTATTTTCAACTGTAATTTATGACGTGTAAACTAAAAAAAATTTGTATTTTAAGACAAAACTATGAGGATGAGGTGGAAGTAGGGTGATGGGCTATTGTAGTTGGGGGGGGGGCAGGTAGGAGGTGGGATGCGGGTGGGGCGAGGGTGGGGGTGGGGAGTAGGTGGGTGGTTACGAAGGTGTGAAGGAAACAATGCCACTTGTTTTTCTTAAGTTCATTAGAGAAGTTATTTTTCTTATTTTTTAAGGAGCTTATTTTCTTAAAGAAAATATATTCTAAATTTGACCAACCGAACACGAAAAAAATAAAAAAATATTTTTTCAAAAAATATTTTTCCCATACCGAACACATCCTAAAATCTCCTCTACTGTCACTTATGGTAATGAGAGAACATGAAGAGCTCCCGAACCAATATAAATTTGGTGGATTAACATATATTATCTTTATCACAAATAGATGAAACAACTACTTGAATGTTAGCTACTAATTAAGGCGTCTTCAATACTACAAATGAAGTTTTAATTGCTCAATTTTGCACATGGATGCATGTGATTGCAATGTTACAAGTCCTCTATCAACTTTTCATGCACATTTTCGTACATGATTTGCTAAATTATACATCGCAAGCTTCTTCTTAATGGTAAAATTTATAAATGTGGTCTTTATCCTTTCGAAATCAAGTAATCACAGCTCGTATATTGTGAATCAATTGGACTTTATTTTCGTAACTGCAAATATTTTGCATCATCTTGATGCTTTTTGGTGACAGTGCAAAGGGGGATTAAATTGACTTTTTAAAATATTTTCTCAGTCAACTATTTGAAAGATAAGTCGACTTGACTATAAACACAATAATAAACACTTAATATGCAGAAAGTAAAGTGACGTCAAATATTTTTATACTAGCTGGGATTCAATGTAGATACTAGTCCAGTTTTCTTGGATCGCAAGGGCGTTCTCTATAAACTCTTTGTGGTTTATCTTGTACAACTTCAATGGAGTGTAACTCCTATGTCTATACTGGATCTTTTCACTCTTGACTGATACAATACCTCACCAATAATATTTTCCTCTCTTTTCTCTTTTGAGTACACATTAATCCGAAGGAAAATATAATGCTTATTAAGAGTAAAACAAAGGTGTTTGAGAAAGTTGAGACAAAATGTATGTCTTCCTTCATTCTTTGACTGCCTTTAAAAAGGTTTATGAATTAGCTGTTGAATTCCCTCACAGAGATGACAGCTCAAGAAATTTGATCCTTTGAAAAGATGAATTATTTGTTCTCTTTCCAAGAATAGGTTTATAACTATTCCCATCCCACTGTTGAATACATCTTCAAATTGAATATTTGGAACTCGTAGTCTTCTAGGGTTTTGGCAAGACTTAGGATCTTGGTCCTCGTTTCCATAGCGGTTATTTTGATATTCCTTAATTGTTTTCCTGAGATCTTTGATCTTTAATGACGTTGATTCTTCCTTTTTCTTTTGCTGTTAGATGTGGATCTTTGAAGTCCTCCTTTCCTTTTCCAATTTGATATGAATTGATTGCTTTTCATAAATGAGTATTTTATAGGCTTCTCATTCATTTTTCTTCTTTTTGAAATTCTCATTTGGTTGACAGAATTTCCTTAAGCAAAATTTTCTGTTTTCCTTCACACATAAAATCCTTACATTAATTTTGTCACTATTAAAACTAAATCCTAACAATCTCCTCCTTTTTATGATGACAATAAAAGAATTAATCAATCTGTAGTCAACTTCCCTATCTGTCAAGTTCTTTTTAAACTTGATTGATCCCTCTTGAATAAGTATTTTTCTTAGTTCCCTTGAAAACATGTATATAATATGCTATGAAGTTGATCCAGTGATATCTGTAGTATCTATCTTTCTTCTTCTTTTTTTTTTTTTTTGGTCATCAACAAACAAGAATAATAGTAACACAAAAGAAAAAGATAATTCAAACTAACACAAGGTATAGCTCATAAACTGGCTAAAGCTAGATGTAATGTTAGCCCAAAACAACAAAAATATTTGACTGAACTTATGTCCAAATAACTTGGGGGTTGTTTGATTATGGGTCAAAGTTATGCGGTATTAGTAATACATGAATTAGTTACGAGGGAATCTATGTATTATTTTATGCAGGGATTAGTTATTCATATATTAGTTATGTTGGTATTAGTTATGCAAGTATTATTTATGTAGGATTTATAGTTATTGAAATTACAATACATGAATTATTAATTATTTAAATATTTAATTTATTATAAATTAATATATATTATTTATAAATTAATAAGTAAACAAATAGTATAAAATTCTTTTTTTTTCCCACAAAAATAATATAACTTTTTTTTTATTTTAATAAAAGAGGGCTTACAGCCCTTTAAAAAAATTTACTCAATAAGTTTTTCAAGTTTAAAAATTGTGTACTCACATATCGAATTAAAAAAGATTTTAAAAGTAAACTGATAGGGGTAAATGTGTAATTTTATTATTTTAATCCATGTATAACTAATACCCACATAACTTATTCCATTTTCTACCCCGCGTAAAATTATACATAGATTTCCTCATAAGTTATGTAAGTATTAGTTATGTAGAATTACTAAAATACAATCAAACATCGCAGAAAATTAATACATGAATAATTTTATACAATATTTGAAACGTACCAATCAAATACGATATAAAATTAATACTAAAATCGATTGTCGACTATCTGCGGTCGTCCAGTCAATACCCAACACTCGCTAAGTCCAACTAAGGGCTATATGCTGTAATTTTTGAAGATGGATTACGAAGAGTAGGACACCACAAAGCAAGCATTTGAGAGATGACTGCCTTTGTCTCTTGGAAAAGTGTGCTTGACGAAGCCGAGAAGATTAATCGAGATTAGACTCTCAGTCTAAAGAAAGCGCCAAGAAAAACTGTAAAGATTGAAATTTTGCATGGCAAAATCGTATGCTAAAAGAGAAAGTGCAAAAAAGAAAAACAATACAAGAAAGCCATAATATAGCAAAGATCTCCTTTCATTACATTCTCGAAAAAAGTCACACATCACAAGCCCCAAAAATAGAGCATAAATATTATAAAACTTGAAATAGGCTACATATTACGTAGCCTAAAATGGGTCATAAGGTCTTTGGGTGTGTAGTTCTAAGAGATTGCAGTATACAAGAAGGCCGGTCGTGCCACAATCGTGCCTCACTCCACCTCGCCTACCTTGCGCCTCATGGTAGAGTGATAATTTGGAGAAGCCATGGTTAAGAAAGAGAGCCCATGGTAACCTTATGATAGGAATCACCCAAGATGGGCCCCCTTGCTCAAAAAACTGGTCCTTATCTTCCCCATTTCACTATAAAAGGAAGGAGCAGAGAGGAGCGAGATATGCTTCTCCCCAAAATAGGAAACCTATCAAAGGGAGAGAGGGCGAAGGTAGATGGGACCCTGAGAACCAAAGATCCCAAAGATCGGCCCTGCCCCTGCACTTAGCTTGCAAAATGGGAGGCGTCGAGGCAGGGAATCAAGCCCTCGAGGAAATCGAAGAGGAGACTCTTTTCTCAAGTATGACTCTCTCTGCTCCTCCTCCTCCTTGACATCATCTCTAGTTCCTACTTCACCCTCATCCAATGCCCAAACTATCAATATCCCTTAAATTGAAGATAGGGGTGTAGCAGGAACTAGAGAAGAGGCAAAGCATGAATCTGAGAAAGACATAGTGGATTTGTCCATAGAAAATATCAAAGAGGTTTTCATTAAATAATAATATCCTCCACAAATCCATGGTGGGATCCATGGCCATTTTCATGCCCATAGAAGTTTTACGGTCCGTTTTCGGCCCCGTCGATTTGAGTCGGCAAAAAGTTTTTATAAGGCGAAAAAGAGATAAAGCTAATTTTTCATACATTTATTCACATAAGAGACCCACAAGCTCTCCAAGTATTATTATAACTTATCCAAGGTCCAAGGTAAGGATATTTCATGGTCTGGGCCCAGTTTTTACTTGTTATCGACGTGGTTGCTAACTAAAGCTTCTTCTTTGCCTCTAGTTTCAAGTTGATCTTTTGCAGCTGTGTATAAGCAAGGAAAATAGTTGGGTTTGTCTACTAAAGGTAGTTATAAACTCCATATTCATCTACAAAGCTTGTGGAACATTTTTATGCTATTTGACAAAAAACTCACCAGACAGTGTACGGAAGCCATAAGTTCAAGTTTTATATATTTGTTTGAGCTGAGAAAGGGGTTGTTTATTGTGTATTAAGGCTATGGGAGTGAGCTTTACCTCATAGAAAGGTCATATAAGCATCTGGGAAGTGGAAAAAAGAAGAGTTTGGTGATACACTATTTACTTATTGTATTTGCCGAGTTTGTCGCTCGTGAGCTATTGTTCTATTGCTAGAATAATCGTGATTCTTAGTTAGCTGCTTATACTGGCTCTATATGATATTGTGATATATTGAATTGTTATTGAATGATGTTGATGACACCACATAAGTGAACAAGACCAGAAGTAAGGTATGTGAAACTAAAACTTCATTCACCGTTAAGGCCCAACCCAGAGTCACATGTTTCTCCTATAAAGATTGTAATAGCTTATATGATACATGAAAATAAAGTCTTCTTCTATTAAAGATTCTCATGCTTAAATTCTAAGTTTATTAGAGTTCACGTACTCTTTTCAAGTCAAGAAGTCATAATTTTTCACGCAACCATATATGTCTTTAGTTGAAACTCTTTAAAGTTATAAAGTATATTTGTTACGTAGTTAAAAGAGAATAATTAGCCACAGTGTGACTACACATATATAGATCACATAGTTGCATGATTCTTAAGCTAAAGTACTTGATAATTAGTAAGACATTTTATATTATTCACGAGATACATAATCTTTTCAAACTTATATGAAAGCTATAACTAATGTTTCACTTATAACATGTTATTTGTCACGCTTCAAACTAGGGAAGAGCACAACTAGCACTCGATCCTAAGATAATCGAGAAACTGGCTATATAGCATCTATACCGGTAATGTTGAGGCTAACCTGGACACCTGTTGAGGTCAAAGAGGTCTCCGAAACAATAATTAAACAACTGAAAAGCCGACAAGACTACAATAAGCTAAACTACATAACAAAAGGCCGACAAGGCCACTCAACCCAAACAACTGTACAACTAGTCCATACAAGCCTCTAAAGAGTAGGTAACTGAAATGCACATGATAGGGCCCCGGCCTACCCAACCGTACACAACTCAAACAGTCAAACAGGAAACATAGCTCCTGGAAGAAAAAAGCGTACCACTACTCTGCTAAGATCATGCTACTATTGTGATTGTCAATCCAAGACTCTGCTTGTACCTATAGCACGATTGCAGAAAAAGGGTCCCGGGGCGAAGCAACATTAGTATAAATGAAATTTACTGGTATGTAAGGCTGAAACAGCAAACATAGATACATCCAAAATACTGAAAATTAGAGTAGGAAATAGATACAACCTGCGACTCTAGAAGATGATATCTGAATAAAATATGATACATCATGTGGATACAATCAAGTAAGCACATAAAAAATTCATATTGCATTATTCATAAGCTATATAGTCCCTAATCAAATCATGACCTACTCTGGTCAATCAATACTGTCCTGCCGAGATGGCCATCTCAAAGGTATCATAATTGAAGGGATATCTGCCCACCTGACATAACCACATCGATGGTAAGGTCATAAGTCTCATACATCAAATATGCCAAAGGATAATTGCCCACCATATGTACCAGGTCAATGGTAAGGTCAGAGTCTCATATCATGTGTTAGGGAAATATGATATGAGCCCATTCAGCTTTAGATATGAGACTATGACCTTACCACTGATCTGGTAAGGTCATAGTCTCATATCCAAAGTTGACTGGGCTCATATCATGTCTGTCTAACACATATGGCATAAAAATGACAAATTCTGAGATTGTAACCTAAATAGGCCTCTTTCATAATTCATAGCTACACATCAGCACATATATCACATAAACCTTTCAAATAACACTTAGATTCATATACTCAATGACTTTCACAGTTATAAGAAGGTTCAGATGAAATAAGGAATTCAACAAGCTCTACACACAACACTTAGGTATATTTTGAATTCGGGAACTCAGTAACCTGACGTTTAGCTTAAGAAGGAGGAATCATAAAATCTCCCCTTAGCCTCACATACCTAATAACATATACACGAGATAAATGATAACCATGAAAAGACATTTCCACTTCGACAAGCTCATTTACTTTTACTAGCTTGCGACATCTTTACTTAGCTTATACTCGTTTACACATCGTCATCTTGGCTCTTTCACCAATTTCACCTAGCAACTAGACCTTTAAACACATTTATCATTACATATATATAATATAGTAAAGGATCAGCTCATGGTTCCCACAAATAAGGGGACTTCAGACTTGATTTATAATTACGACTTAATTGATAGTAACACATATTTCATCTCACATTTACTTGTTCTAAACATGTTTTCCAATTCAAACTCAATGGAATGCACTTTCGGTCCTTCAAAGAGAATTATACTTTCTTCAATATGAGTGTGAAGACATACGATTATTGACCCTTTCGGCAGTATGTATTCGTGCTTGAACAACAAGGATAGGATGCCTTAACATACTTTATCCCGACAAGCTTTTTTTAGCCGACTTTATTCTTCACAACCATCCTTTAACCTCATTAACTCTGTTGAATTAATAGGAAAGGACAAGCCTAATTTAAACCAAAATGTGCAGTCAAAATAATTTTCTTACTGGAAGCCACAATAACATTAGTCATTTTCTATACTTGTTTTCATCAACTTTTGAGGGGGGAAAAGAACTGGAGAATTACCAAAGTTCTCCTTCAATTCATCCCTACAATATGAAGTATATTCCCAGCTAAAAATATTGTCCAAAGTCTTCGGCAAAAACGAGCAAGAACTTAGCCAAAAACAGTTCGAACGGCAGCTCATCTAACTACCAATTTTTTAATTTTTTAGCTTACAAATTGATGAATTTAAAGGGGTAAAATCCTTACTTTACTTCTTGAATTCAATCCCTATTCAAAGGAAAACATATAGTCAGTTCAAATAGCTTAAAAAATGCAGCAAGTCACCCCAAACTAGCTACCAAAACTCCAAATAGCCACCAACACACCTTACACACTTGGGACCAACTCCGTCTCCTAGTCTTGTATTTTGGTTGAGTTGTGCTTGGTGTTTTCTCCTTGATCCTCCTTGAATTAGCTACTGAAAACTAGAGAGAATTTATGTGTAAACAAATAGCTCATGTTTTGGAAAAGTTAAAAGTGATTTCATAACACAACACCTGGAATATAAAGGGGTGGCACGATGGCCGTTTTTAGGGCGGTGGTCACGTCACTGCTTGACAGTGTCCTGGTAAAATACCTATAACATTTTGCTCTGAACGGCAATTGATGAACAGTTTGATGAACTAGACTGAAAGCCCTTTAGTTTGATAGGTTGTAGGACATCTAGCTCGTTATAGATTAAGAGATATAGTCATTTAAAATTGACTCTTACTTATAAACTTCACATACTCTTCGCTTTTCTCTTCGTATATGTTTTCCTCCTCACCTACATCCAATATACAACTTGTACTTTCCTTAACACAATAGACAAATATTAAATAATCACCAAAAAATTTTGTGTAACACCTTTATAGGCAAGATATGATTATAACTTACTCTATAACAATGGGTGGGTATTTATAGGCCATTTGTGTATGACACGATGCTATCCTGTGCACAAAATTCAGACAGGCCACTTATGGCGCATACAATAGTCAACTAGAGTGTCATGCACCGGTTCCCCTGACTAAGCCAATATACAACATACAGGCCTGCGATCTGACTTAGTAGAGCCCAAGGAGCACGTACCTTATAGACAGATTATGATACACAGACTATGAGATTCATAAAGTTATGACAGTTCGCAACATATGTCTCTTAAGTGTCATAAATCGCCTTTGGTAGGCCATCATGTGGTTTGTTTCATGTTAGTACTATAGAAAGAAGCAAGATATCACCTAGGCAAATTCTAGGTATTATTATATTTATAAATGAATAGAGTTAGGACGTTATACGAGGATCACCCAAGTTGGTCACATATTACAGTTTTAGTTTCAAGTCATACTTCTGATGTTTATATGCTCATGAATGCTCATCTTTGATATTTGATTCTTTAAGCATTCTTATTTGTCTACTTGTTATCATGTCTGCTTTACATACCAATACATGTTTTATATGTACTGTCAGGTTTTCGGGACAGCAGACATCCCCATTAGTCGCGGCTGTCTTCTAGTTGATCTTTTGGTAATCTCTACTTCTATCTGAAGAGGTCAGATGTCTGGAGCCCATCTTTTATCTATGTATGTATTTTATAGTTAGATATATTGGTTTTCTGTCCTAAATAGTTATCAGTTATGTAGATACATATTATTTAGAGGCTTCTTAGAGTTAGTGATATTATTAGTTGTACTATTTGGCCCAGTAGACCCTTTAGTTATGTATAATCCAGTATATATATGCAAACATAGTTAGCTATTCCGCTTCTTATGAGTTTACAACTTTATTATGAGATATAGACTATATGTACAATAGGTGCTCGAACGGATCCTCCTTTTCCACCCTTACCGATCTTGGGGCGTGATAATTAGAATGGTCCCCGAGGGTGAAAATTTTAAAATTTTGTGAGTGAAGATTTCAAAAACTTAGACTAATTTTTGTAAATTTAAAAATCAAATTTTTAAAATTTGATCAAGTTTCATGGCCAAATAAATATTTAAAAATAGATTTTCAAAATTTACTCCTAAAATTATGATCAAACGATAGTTAAGATCAAATTGTTTGAAGATATATGGAGAAAAAAAAGGTAACATCTTAGAATAAGATAGAACTAGACGCAAAACGAATTTATATATGGACTATATGATCACATGGGTGATACACTAGGCCTTATTTATTTACACTTAATGGAGGTCTGAATCTGAATGGTTCAGACCTTAGGCCATTAAATGCATTTATTTTTATTAAGATTTAAGTATTTTTTGTTCTAAATATGTCTTAATTATTAAGATCTAGAATAAAGTTTTAATATCATTAAGAGGTATGTTTACGTGAAAAAGTTTCACCACCAATCTGTCCGCAACTACCATTAACCACCTCTGTCATCACAATCACCACTATCATTACCATCGCCAACCACCACCAACCACCTCTGCCACTATTGTCAATCACTATTACCGTCGCCAACCACCCTTGCCATCGTCATAACCACTAGCAACCACCATTATTTTCAACCACTACCGTCAGTCATTACCACATATACTACCTCCATCATTATAATTATATTCAATGTCATTACCTTTGTCGCCGCCACCTCTACCGTCACAATCACTCATTACCACCACTTCGACTAATCCCCACTATCAACCACCTTCACCGTCACAACTAGCACTATCGTCAACTACCACCAGTACATCATCAATCACCACAAATTCTACAGCCACCACCATTAATACTGTCAACTACTAACATCAACCAACGTCACCATCACAACCACCACCATCAACCGGCACCATCACGTCAGTCAATACAACTATAATCGCCCCCATTGTCACAACTGTCACCACCACAATTACTATCCACTAACACCAATCACCACTACTAAACATCTTCGCCATTACTAGCGAACATAAATATCTTATTTTTATGAGATATTAATATTTTTTTCTTATATTTAATTTTTATTTAAATTATATATTTATAAATAAATAAAGTATTACATATTTAGATATTGAAAAACAAACAATCTTAATCATTCAATATTCAGCTCTAGAGACAACATCTTAATCATCCAGATGTGCATTCAGATCAGGCGTCTTAATTTAATGAAAACAAACGAGGCCTAAAAACCTAGAGTATGAAGTGCATGGAGCAAAAAAGTATAGTAGATCTCACACTCTAAATAAGGTTTCTCTACATGTGCCCAAGTATACAAAGAAATTAAACTAAATTGGTTTGGCTACTTCATCAAACTAAAAAATGTACATAGTCACTTATCAAGTATAGGAGATTTGAAATAAGATAATTAAGAAATACTAAAAATATTCATATACTAAGCATACATATTGATGGAGAGGAGCCTGCTAACCTCCTCTTATTTTATAAGAGAAAATTTATTTTTTAGGTATTTTATATCAATGTTAGAAAAAAATTAAGAAAACTATCCTAAAAGACCTTTTTTTTTTAAAAAAAACAAACTAAAATGGCCAGAGGTCTTACTATAAATTAGAAAAAGGGCCAAGCCTGGGCCAAAAATCGACCCAAATAAAACATGTAATATTTATAAAGAAATAATAAAAAATAAAAGAAAAAGGAAAGTGATAAGAAGTGAAAAGGTCAGTTCTCAAGCAAAAAGTTTCTAGGTCATTGTGTTCTCCTCCACTTCCATGTCCACCGATAGCTAGTGCCCCATGTTGATGAAGGCCACCATCCTCCAGGAATCTGAGCTTCAACGAGATGCTCCATCTTCATTATCTTCAGATTGCATTTAGTAGACAACATTCTCCATCTTCTAAGTTAGGTAGAAAGTCATTAGCAGCTATACCACTAAACTTGTAAGCTTTCCAGAGATCCTTGTTTTCCTATATTATCTTCCTCGATGTACCTAAATTTTGGATCGATTCCATTTCATGACATTCTAAGCTCTCTCCGAATGCTATGAATCGGATACCCAAAATTACAATATTTCAAATTTAGGCTAGTAGATCTCGGATGAACAAAATAGAAAAGTTACCTCCGACAATTTCAATAAATCATAAGTTATGTATTTTCTAAAACAGAACCCCTAATATACTTCTTCCAACAGGTTGAATCTTATAGAGATTGATACCACACATCTGGAAAGGAATACATTAGTGAATTTGTCCAATAATTTCTTGTAATTGTTGCTATTTTTTTTCATATAATGTACTGATACTCATTGTATATTCTTTTTATGCATATTTGTACCTTATAAATTTTACATTTTCTTTCTCCTTATTCTTAATGCTAGAATATGTTGTTTGTCAATATTGAGAAGTTTTTTTTGCACCTGTTGGTAATTCTTGAAAGTTATGAATTTATATGTTACCTGCACAAAAGAAAACATAATTAGTTAAAAAATCTGTCATCTGATTCCTCACAATCATGCTCACACCCTGTGGGATCTCCCATTCCCCTTCATTCACTTTCTACATAATTAATGAATCAGTTTCATTCTGATTTATGCAGTATTCCAGTCCTTGCTCTATAGCCTTTGCTTCTGCCACCAAATTATATGTGTCCAGAATGGTATTTGCACTAGCATGGATAAGTTCTCCCCTATAATTTCTTACATAGAATGTCCAAGAACTAGGTCCTGACCTACCTTTTGCAACCGGATCTATATTACATTTATACACTCCCACATGAGGTAATCTCTAAGAAATAGCTTTACATGAAATCTGCCTAGGTTTGTCCTCCATGTATTTTACTAGTTGATTCCATGATACTGTAATATCTACATATCTAAGAAACTTAAATCTCATTACATAATACAGGGTCATATCAATCTCATAGATCACTCTTCCCATAGTCATAGACCCTCCATGTACAATTGTATTCCTCCATTTTCAAATATGCCACAATATGATTGCTGGAACAGTTTATGCCAACTATTTTTATCTTGCTATCTTTTTTATGTTCCACCATTTAAATATTGTCTGTTTCAGCTGCACAAAAGGTCTCAGAAGATTTGCTACCTTTATAACCTCCTCCAAATAGTTCTAGCCACTTCACTATTCAAGAAAAAGATGTTCTATTGTTTCTTATTGTGGATGAAAATAACATCTACATCTAGAGACCATATTGCACCGCTTCTAGCAATAATCTCATCCACTGGAATTTTCTCTTGCCAAATCCTCAAAGCCATTTTGAAAGGAACTCCTTTCATCTACATTTTCTTATAGAACCATGATTCCTCCTTCTTCACTCTCACTGCCTCTCAAGCATTTTTCACTGAAAATATGCCACTAGGATTTAGCATCCACCATGCTTTATCCTTCTCATCTATTGGGTAACCCATAGGCAGACATATGTACTGAGGAAGTTTATTCTGTAACATCTGATAGTCCCACTGTCCATCTCCCAAAAATTTTCCTACCATATCAATAGACATATCTTTTGAAAATTCTTTTGGTACTACTCTATAAAGCGGCCCCAATCTTGTCCAATTATCCTGCTAGGTTTACATTGCGACTTCTAGATTTCCACTACATAGAGGAATCAATATCCTAAAGGACCTAAACTTTCTTTCTAACATTTTCTGACAAAATAGCTTCTTTTTAGTAATAATTAAAGTTTTTCTATAAAATTTTCAAACGTCTCTCGTCAACAATTAATTAATAATTCTGTAGCTTGTTCGATTTGCTTAATATCAAAAAATTTATTTATATAAAATATTTATTCTCAATTAATATAATTATATATTTACCTTAGAGTTTTTAAAGTTTCTTTAGTAATCTCCTTTGCTCAATTTTTTAAATTATTATCCCGTTAAGTATGTAATTTTATAATCATCACTATATTCATAGTATATTTAACTTTCTTTTGTTCCTTCTTTTTTATTACTTCAAAAAAATTTATCTCGTGAATGAGAATTTATCGAAGATATTTGTCTTATTTATAGCAAATAAGAAAATAAATCAAATTTACCTCTAAAATATAAAAAATATATGATAAAATTATTTTATTTCAAATAATTTAAAAAATAAAATTAATAATTTTTTCATTCGAGTTGAGATAAGTGTTAGTGAATAGAATATTTTTCAAATATTTTACTAAAAAAATTAATTTTGCACCAAAAACGAAATAGAGGACAGAATTATATTATTCTGTTACTAATAATGGAATAATTCAGATGCAAAAGAAATAAACAAACAAAGCTGCGTAGAAGTGAAGTTTGAGCAGCTATCTTCGGATATTTTCAGAATCCGGGTGGTTTCAAACACGGGAGAAATTCGTTCCGCCATGGCTATATCTTTGAGCACGCCAAAGCTCGGCACAACTCTTTCTTCTCCAACTTTTCATACTCTCTACAGGAACAAATTCTCTCTTCTTTCTCTCTCTAACCCCATTAGGCCCTTCCACTTCAATTTTCTCACTCACCCCCGTACCCCATCATTAACTTATGGCCGCCGTTTCACCACTCCGCGTGCTGAGTCCTCCAATGGCGCTGAAACTCCTCTCCACTATGACTTCGACCTATTCACTATAGGTGCCGGTAGTGGTGGCGTTAGGGCTTCTCGTTTTGCCTCTAATTTTGGGGCTTCTGTTGCCGTTTGTGAGCTTCCTTTCTCCACTATATCTTCTGATTCGACCGGCGGCGTCGGTGGCACGTGAGTTTCTCAATATACCTTTTTACGTTGTAGTAAAAATTTGCTATCTTTAGTTTTGCGCTATTATTATATTGAGAATTATGTGAAGGAAAATCAATAAACATAAAAAAAAAAGCTGCCTAATTATAGAGTAGTGGAGAAGATGGGCGATTATGAACTATCTTATCTGTCCCAAATATGTTTTGAGCTAAGTGTAATCTTGTTTTATGATATTGTTGCCAAAGTTTCTGAATTGATCCAACTGGATGAGCTATGTGATTCCTACATGAAGTCAGACCATTAACTTGAGTAGGAGATTCTGCACCTCTACTATGGATTCCAGGATCACTTCATGAATATGGGTTCAAAGGATCACTTCGCAGATCAAAGGCCGTGCATATTGATCTAGGGAGAGTGATGTTGTCTTGGGAAACTAGACTATGATTGACATTAATATAAGATAATAGTATGCACAGTAAGGCTGTAAATGCCTGTGATGTTAACATCTCTTTTTACAAGCTTCTTAACATTCTTTTTCCTTATCAAAAAATGAAATGTTAAGAAAGGTGACGGAGGAAATGAATGTACGCTGGATAATGAATGATATTCATTCTATGTACAAAAGGTCCTTTTTATATCTACGGGACTAGCCTTTATGGGCCTAAACAACTTCCTATTGTACTCCAATTTGTGCTCTAAAAGCTCCGCTATGTTCCAGTTAACTGTGGTAGTTGGTTGTCTCCTTTTCACGATGTCTGGCCGTCTTAACTCCATGTTGGCTATCCGCCTTCACCTTCGACCGAAGGTTTCTTCTGCCATTCTCCACAGAGAGGCAGTTACTTGATCAAGTCATTATATGGTAACACCATATATGACTTGGTCAGGTATGTGTAACTATTCTATCTTATCCATTCCTTTGAGATGGTTATTGGAATTAGTCCATTTAGGCCAAGTTGTTGCAAATGATACAAAACTAGTCAGTTTCTGTCGTGCTTGTTTCGTATCTGACAGATCAAAAGGGCCATGGTCCAAATTAAGCAGGCGAAGAAGATACTCTTAATTGTTCATAGTCTCAAAATTTTGTGTTGACAGATGGAAGAGATTTAAAGGAAAATCAAGAACTTGTCTTATTAACGTGGAGTTGAGATGAATGATGATAATATTGTTTGAACTTTGAAAGGTCATTGAGAGCACTCCCTTCCCCAAAACAATGCTGGAGTTTGATGGTAAAATACCTTGGTCGACAAGAGTTACCCGGTACTGTATTGGTGGAAGGTAGCAAGTACCTTGTGGAATTACTCGAGGTGTGTGCAAGCTGATCGGGACACCATGGTTATTACAAAAATAAAAAATAAAGGTGTTTTAAGTCACAATGATAGCTTAGCTTGGCTACTGGTGACTTTCTTTATGTGTTCACGTAACTTGTAATGGCTCATCCTTTTGGTTGTAACCTCTCGCAGCATTCACTTTATGCTGGTATTTCAATAACGTTACCTTCACCAATAGAAAAAGTGAGTGCTTTAAATTACAATTTTCTATCTTAAAAGTATCTAAATAATTTTTAGAAAATCGTAATCAAAGAAAGAATTTTTTGATTCCCTCAATCTCTCCATTTCATTTTATATGACCATATTTGACTAGGTATGTAGTTTAAGATATTAGTTGACTTATGTATTGTATTGGAAGATTATGTTGCTACACAAAAAGCAAATGTATTGTATTGGAAGAAATATATTTTAATAATGGTTGAAAAGCTAGTTTAATAGTGAAAAAGTGAACACATCAAATTTTAAAATCAGGATAGTTTAATATATTGAATCTTGATAATTGTGAACGTTGTATAGAAATAGAATGGGGTAAAATATTTCGGGACGTCCCAAAATGAAAAGAGTGTCATATAAAGTGTAACATAAACAATATTGTTTCTCTTAGATTTAATCATTTCTTGGTTTCTCTAATAAAGGTGTGTGCTTCGTGGATGTGTACCCAAGAAATTACTTGTGTACGCATCAAAATATTCTCATGAGTTTGAGGAGAGTTGTGGTTTTGGATGGAACTATGAGGTGGAACCTAAACATGATTGGAGCACCCTAATTGCTAATAAAAATGCCGAGTTGCAACGCCTTACGGGTATTTACAAGAATATTCTGAAGAATGCAGGTGTTACTCTGATTGAAGGGCGAGGAAAGGTTGGGAAATGTTACAATTTGATCATCATGCTCTGTAAAGCTTCAAGTTAAAGCATCTTACCTTGTGTTTGACTGTACTTTCAGGTTGTGGATCCTCATACGGTGGATGTGGATGGAAAACTCTACTCGGCTAAGAACATACTGATTTCAGTTGGGGGCCGCCCATTTATACCAGACATTCCTGGAAGCCAGTATGCTATAGATTCTGATGCTGCCCTTGATTTACCAAAGAAGCCTAACAAAATTGCCATTGTTGGAGGTGGTTATATTGCACTTGAATTTGCTGGAATCTTCAATGCCTTGAAAAGTGAGGTCCATGTTTTTATAAGACAAAAGAAGGTTTTGAGAGGCTTTGATGAAGAAGTGAGCATTTATCCCTGACATGCAGAGTAGTTTTTGTTAAGTAACTTCTCTCATAACCCAAGATCTTGATGATGCACTCAACTTCTTTTGTATATGCAGATTAGGGATTTTGTTGGTGAACAGATGTCATTGAGAGGAATTGAGTTCCATACCGAGGAGTCACCTCAGGCTATTGTCAAGTCAGCAGATGGCTCACTGTCTTTAAAGACGAACAGAGGAACAAGTGAAGGTTTCTCTCATATCATGTTTGCGACAGGACGAAGACCAAATACAAAGGTTTATTCTGCTTTCTGTTGGTAGCTTATCTCTGATAGACCTCATAGGTTAATGCAGTTAATTGCTAGGGTGTTCTAGTTCAATACAGACCTGGATTGTAACCTTATGGAGGAAGAGCATGGTGATTTCTCCTCATAGCCAACCATTCTCCCTCCCTCCAAAATTGGTAATATTAAACCGAAAATCCTGTCATGCATGTGAAAGCTTGCTCTTATCACATTTAGGGGTCGTTTGGTACGACCACAAGTAATGCAAGGATTAGTAATACATGGATTAGTAATGCAGGGATTAGTAATACAAGGATTATAATGTTGGGATTATTTTTTATCAAGTGTTTGGTTGATTGTGTTAAAAACTAGATATACCATGTATTGTGTTTAGTTTAAAACTATACAAAAATCTTCTTTACAATTATACCCTTGAATTTTTATATAAAGAAATTTAGGAAAAGGAATTGAGGGGTAGTCTAGTCATTTAGGAGTCTTATCCTTGTATTGTTAATACTAGGATTAGTAATGCCTTTGTTTCCTTGGTACAAAATAATACACCATATGGTGTATAAGTAATCCATGTATTATGTATGATTAAATTGAATTGAGTAACCAAACAATGTATTGGCTTGGACTAAATTTTAATCCAAGGACTATTCTAATTAGTACGGCCTACCAAACGACCCCTTAGTGCAGTGAAATTCCGAGGTACTCTGTTAAGATGATCTTTTATTACACCTTTTGGGCTCTCTCTCCTACCCGCTCTTTGGGTGGTGTGCGATTGCTAAGGCCAGTCAGTTTTTTTTTCTTCTTTTTTTTTTTTGTTTGCGTGGGGGGGGGGGGGGGGGGGGGAGGGGGGGATCCTGTAAAGGTGATTATTTTCATCATCAACTCCATCCTTATTTGTTCTTTGATATAGTTGATGATGCAATTGCATCATATTATCTCGAAGGATATCGTCATTTATCTTATTACTGCTTTCATCTTTTTTTTTTATTATTATTATTTTTATTTTTATTTTTTACAAAACACGTGGTTTCTTTTATTGGATTTGATTGGATGTTCAAGTTGTAACCATCAGTTACTTAAGTTCCTTTTTGTTTGAACACGTTGCAGAATCTAGGATTAGATGCAGTGGGAGTGAAAATGACAAAGAATGGAGCCATAGAGGTGACTACCTTTCTCTCCTTTTTTTCTAATTTGCTTGAACTATTTAGTTCATTGTATGAGAATTTCATTTCCAAGTTGTTTTACAGGTTGACGAGTATTCTCGTACATCAGTGCCATCAATTTGGGCTGTTGGAGATGTTACTGATAGAATTAATTTAACTCCAGTTGCTTTGATGGAGGGAGGAGCATTGGCAAAAACTATTTTTGCTGATGAACCCACAAAACCCGACTATAGGTACCTCTCCTTCTGAGATAACATCTGATAACTTAAAAGTTTGATAAGGACTGTCAAAGATGCATATTTGTCCAATTCTTTTCGACTACAAATTGGTGCAATTTGCTCTAGGATCTGTGGTTCTACCATGTCAAATTCATAAGCTTTTACAGCTGAATTTTAGTTTGTTTGAAAAGGAACATCTATAACTGTGCTCTGATCTGAGTGTTCTTTTCTCCCAAATAGAAATGTACCATGTGCAGTATTTTCCCAGCCACCTATTGGACTAGTTGGTCTGACGGAAGAAGAGGTATAGTAGCAAAAGCTTGTGAATTGACAATTAATTATTATGATTAATGACTTGAATTGTTTCCCCAGGCCATCAAAGAATATGGTGACATTGATGTTTATACAGCAAATTTTAGGCCATTAAAGGCTACTATTTCTGGTCTGCCAGATCGTATTTTCATGAAACTAATAGTATGTGCAAAATCGAGCAAAGTTCTGGGCTTGCACATGTGTGGAGAAGATGCACCAGAAATTGTACAGGTTGCAATTTACATTTAATTCTTTGGTACATATTTCAGGTTGTTTATAAAATGTGTGTAATGTTCTTTTGTCATAATGAAACTTCTAGGGATTTGCAGTTGCAGTCAAAGCTGGGTTGACCAAGGCGGACTTTGATGCCACCGTGGGTATTCATCCTACAGCAGCAGAGGAGTTCGTCACCATGCGATCCCCTACAAGGAAGGTTCGAAGCAGTCCATCTGAGGTTTGTCAGTTACCTGAAATTGTCGTGCTTTCATCCTGTAGTTCTTTTGTTGTAGTATTTGCGAAGAAACAGCTTTCACTTTCCGTCTCTCTCTCTCTCAGTGAAACTGAAGTCTGAAATGAGATAATTATATCGACCAGTATGCTCGTAATTAGGATACTACCTCGACTGAACTGAATATCTCTCTTTAACGAGGCAAATGATCGACCTTTCATTGATCTAATAAATAAAATCGATCTTTAAAAATGTCACTTCATACTCGAGGAACTTTAATAAATAAGATCAATCTTTAAAAATGTCACTTCATACTCTGGGAACTTTAATAGATCTTAATGATTTAATTTTGTGTCATGCTCTTTTCTGCTACTCAATAGGCTGTGCCTTTTGTCTTTTTTTCAGGGTAAGGCGGAGCACGACATTAAAGCTGCAGCTGGAGTTTGATATGCGGCAATAAGGCTCAATTTGTTAAATGACAGAGAATACATGTGGGTAAGAAATGGCTCCTTCTGTAATGCACAAAAAGGAGACTGTTTGTAATTTAACATTTTCCCTTTTAACATATGCCTTGTGTCTCATATCCTGTTGTTTTCTTAGGCACTTCTTATTTATGCCTCTTAGATTGTCACCTTTTGCCACTGTCCTCTTGAGTGCAATAACAGTTTACCTCTTGTCTCTCATGTTAAGGAATAACATGGAGACCACTACATGATGATGGTAGTTTGTATTTATTTTACTGCCAACATTCTTAGCTATTCAATTAGCATACTCTCAGTTGCGAAAAATGAAATTGAAGTATGAACTGAGATCACAATTTAGAAATTTTAGTTTTGTGATTAATATCCACTGTGGCAGAGAAAAATCCAATAACATAATCTCTGGGAGAAGCACTTAGATCTCTCAGATCATTGCATATGCTGCAATAAACTCTTCTGAAAATAAGGCATTGAACATGACCGGAAATCCTTAATCAGATTCAATATGACGCAAAAGTCATTGACATTGTCCCTACATTGTATGATCTGTCAAATTGTGAATGATTAAATAAAATGTGAGACTTAGATTTGGAACTGTAGGATTAAGTAGTTTTTCCATAACCTTAGTAGTTTCACTTATGGATTAAGGCTGAAGCAAACAGACTTCAAGCCTCTCATGACTAACGAATATGGCAATGCAGAGCTAAAAGGCTTGAGATGTTTGAAGCAGTAGATGGAAGAATTGACTGCCTGTGGTAATTTACGAGTTTGTAGCGTTGCAAACAGGAATAATGGTTTTATGAGGATTAGAATGCAAAGTTCAGAGGACTGGATATGAGATATTTCAACTGCACAACTCTATCATGACGCATCTCAGTGTTTTGGACGGCGAAAGGCGACAAATGGCGACAAGGGTCTGTCTCGCCATGAGGCGAGGTGAGCAGCTAGGCGCTCGCCTTTTTGAAGTGAGACGCCAATTAATACCAAAAAATTAAAATATTTAATTGTGTATACAAATAATCAAAATCTCAATAGCAATAATATATTAGCAAATATTTCAATTGAAAAACTAAAAATAGATCGTAGATACTAAAAGTCTAGAACTTGAATGACTCAACAATCCATAAGACAAGCAATACCAAAACTCTAAAAGTCAATTCTTCAAGATTTTCAAAATCTTCAAATAGAGGTTACAGTTGATTTAAGAAGCAGCAAAAAGGAAAACAGAGGTTAACTGTTAACAGTTAACTAAAGAAGAAGAAAGATGAAAATTGGATTCTTAAAAAGAAAGAAAACTGAAGAAGAAAAAGAAAAAGAACTGAAGAAGAAGAAATACATATCAGTCCAGAAGTCAAAGAAAGAAAATTGAAGAAGAAAAAGAAAAAGAGCTGAAGAAAAAGAAATACGTATCAGTCCAGAAGGTGCTGGACCTGCTGGTCGTACTTCGGAGTCGGAGAAGTCAATGCCTCGATGGTGTGGTGTCGGACAGTTGGAAAAGAGAAGTCGATGGTCTGGTTTGGAGAAGTCGCTAAGCCCAGAGCCCCAGGGTTGATGTTAAGTGCAAAATTGCAATTAAAACTCTAAAATTTCTTTTTACATGTTAAAGCCCTAAATTGATGGCACCTTTTTAAAAGAAAAAAAAAGGCGACGCCATTGTCGCCTTTATCCCCATGTCACCATTCTCGCCATTACTGCGCCTTTTGGATTTCGCACCGCCATGACACTAAAAGGCGACAGTGTCACCTCGCCTCGCCTCTCGTCTTTGGCGACAAGGCGCTCACCATTCACAACACTAACACATCTAATTAAGATTTCAAGTTTTTGGTATCTTTTCCTATTTCTCTTACAACCGAGGTGATTGATTGTCTCCAAAATGATTACTACTCGCTCTATTCCAGTTGATCTGACACTGTTTCCCTATTAGTCTGATTCAAGAAGAGTGACACATTTTTATATTTGGAAATAAATTAATTTTTAACTTTTTTTATACAAATGTTATTATATGTTTTAAACAAGTTTCAAAGTCCTAAAGCCACAAATTATATGGCATGTTTAAGATCACTAGTTTCAAATGTTTTCTTTTTCAAAACCTTTTGCCGAGTTAAACTATTTCCACATAAATTGGAATGGAGGGAGTACATGATTCCAATTTTCTACAGCCTTAGGAATTAGACTTGCAACTTGATCGCACTCATTGTCATTTAGCTGTAGCAAGAGCTTTCTTTCAATTAACTTAAGTATTCAACTGGCTTTGCACCATATATGAGATGGATTACGTGGTGTCCTAAAGTTTAAAATGCTCAATATATTGACGGTTGATATCACTATGATGAAAAAGTTTGTACCTTTTAAGCCCTGTATGTGAAGATTGTATAATCCACCCTTCCTCAACCAATTCAGTATGTCGTATCTAGTTTTATTTAACCAGTATATTATATGTTGTCCATTTATCAAGTCCACAGCTGTTTATATCATGCGGACAATACATTTGCAGGTGCAAATTTGTAAGAGGTTTTGGACTGATGGGGAGCTTATGGAACATCAGCTATGGACTCACAAGAAGCAAAAATCTTTCAAAGACACTGAGTCGCTTATACTTGTCGGAACAAATGCTAACTTCACAATTTGAAAAGGGCCTTCAAGTGGTTGTGATGATGCTAATGAGCATTCATCCAGTAGCTTGCGTCTTGTCAACAGTATTTTCTGTGTTCAAACTTATAGAGATTAAGCATTTTCTGTACGAATTCTTCATAGGGGAGTCCGGAAGGATCTGTTACTAATATGTGGATGATGTTTTTCTCCATTGTTGTACTTTTCTGCTGGGGTTTGAGAGCAATTCGGGTGGTGTAATTATAGCATTGCTTATTAGATATTGTTTGTGTCT
Source organism: Datura wrightii (assembly GCA_035772735.1). Lineage (NCBI taxonomy): Eukaryota > Viridiplantae > Streptophyta > Magnoliopsida > Solanales > Solanaceae > Datura > Datura wrightii. Next base: position 24,734,820 of record JASDFA010000027.1, on the reverse strand, counting down.
ATAAAGTTGATATTCTGCAATAATAGCAGTTGAGCAGATTGCTCAATGGCTTTTATATACAGGAATCATATGTTCATTTTCTTAGAAAAAACCAGTGTCAGCTTGCACATCTTTCATTACTTGCTAGGTGTTTGGTATTGTAATAATTTTAACTTATACACGCTAGTCAATGTTAATAATATGTTGAGAAGATTAGCTAACGTAACTGTGAGATGGGCTGTGATAATTTCAATTGAAAACAATAAAAATTATTTTTAAAAAAGGACTTGTGTTTGATTGGCACTACCAATCGAATCCAATTGTAAATGACACGGCTTAACTGCAGGTACTTTGATAGACTTAAATGTCTTGTTTAGTAGATAGTAATTGGATAGTGAATAATGGGCCTCAGACCACAATACATCTAATTTAGAGGCAGATATCTGTTGGTTACAGAATCCTAAAGCAAAATATGTCTACCTACAGGATATTTGGTGTCAGTGTCTCTCACAGTAACTTTGTGTACTGTATTTAAAGATGGAGAAATTAATGATTATTTGTGTATTCATGATTTTAAGTACAGCTTGTTACTATTAGTTTCACAACTTATCAAGGAGTTGAGATGTTAAGTTGTATTCTTCCGGACCTCTTTAGTGATCAGGTGAAAGGGATAGGTAAAAAAGACTCTGAATTGTATGTGCTGAAAGGACATGCAGCAAAGCAGGCTCAACCAACTACAATGAATAAGTGTGTAAATAATGCTAGTCAATTGGATTATAGCTTTTTTGGGGCATAAACGATTAGAGAGATTTGGTTTTGTAGTCTTTTACAAATTTATTTTTAGTTTTTTTGTTATTTTTATGCACAAGAGATCTGAAAAGGTCTATTCAATTCGTAAGTGGTCATAAGAGATCATTTTCATAAAGGTTTAGAGCATGTACCTCTAGATATAATAAAGAATCACAACACACTTAAACTTAGAGTTGATAAACAACATCATTACACTGCACGCCTTTTATTTACGTAAACAAATTTACTGTTTCAATTGAGTTCAATAGTTACTAAATTTGTGTTTGAAGCTACGGAATTTGCCTGTCGCTAATTTCTAATTTATAGTAGAAAATATATTACTCCACAACCAATAGTCATTCCTTTAATTTTTATGGGGTATTCCTTTACACAAAAAGGGGTACAAGTTGTATAATCTACATTCAAAAACCTTCATAGCGATAAGAAATGTAGTTCCCCAGGAAGATATATATTCCCACTTAAACACATGAGTATTTCAGGTACTCCTTTATTTTCTACTTTGGATCCTTTGTCCACTGAATCAGTAAGGTTGCCTGCGTGAGTCTCCTAGGTGCTTTAGTTCACCTTGACACACCAATTGTCTCAACTGATATCACTGGTGAACCTGCTAATAGTCGAACAGAGTAAAATGGGGGATGTGCCTAATAATGTTGAACCTGCTATAATAGATGTTATGATTAATAATGTAGAACCTGCTGTTATTATTGATCCTAACTTTGCGTCCAAAAAGGTCCTCTAGCACTAGCAGCCCCCCACTGTGGTTGCAGGACTATGTGACAAGTTCTCCAGGTCATACTTGCACCTATCCTGTTTATTGACTACGCCAATCTGTGTCAATTCTACAACAACACACTATAGAAGAAGGAAAACTTAAGAGACTCTCTCTTCTGCAGCTAAAATGGTGACTGTGAAGTCCATTGTTGCTCTTGCAACTTCTAAATAGTGGTTCATTACCAAATGAATGTTCATGATGCATTCTTGCATGGTGATTTAGTAGAAGAAATTTATGTGACGATTCCTAAAGGATTTTCTATACAAGGGGAGGTCATATATGGTATTGTTATTTTATACGTTGATGACATGTTAATCACATAAAACAATTGATGGCTTGTATGAGTCCACCACTAGCCAAGAGACCATGTCCTTTGATTGTCAACAACAAATAATCAGTCAACGAACAACTCATACAGTAAATGTATATGACATGGTATGTTTACGTGGAAATCTCCTTATTCAGGGGAGTAAAACCACGATCTACCCCGTAGGATTTCTTAACAACTTCTCTAAATCGAGCAACAAAGATTACAGACTTTTGTAATCTAAAGGATTAAGCTCTTAATCCTTCCCCTCCTTGCAACAACTCTATTACAAGGCTTCAAAACAATAACTCTATTGCCAACAACACTGACCAGCTGACTCTATCTAGTACAACTATGGCTAACTCTAGCCCAACTATCAACTAACTCTAGTTGATACAAACATGGCTAACTCTAGCCCAACAACCAACTAACTCTAGCCCAACAACCAACTAACTCTAGTTGATACCTCTTTCTAAAGACATAAAAAAGATTACAATGAAAATGACCTACGAATGCTTTTCAAAAGAAGAGTAGGTTTACAATGTTAAGAACGAAAGACTAAGACTCAACAACCTAGAACTTTACACATTACACGTGGATAAGGAACTGGTTCTTTAAGGTTGTTGCAGCTTTTCTTTTGAGAGATATGGAGGCTTTGCAGATGTAAAAGATGACCAATATTTTGATTTTGCAAAACTCAACTTTTCACCTTGTCTTGTTCAAGGTATATGAGAGTATGAGAGAGAGATGAAGTCTTTGACCATTGGACAAGAGTTAGGACAGCCGCAGTGCTGCTACTGCAATGTGGCACTACTGCAGTGACAATGGCAGCTGTAAAATAACTTTTACAGTTGTAAAGGTTGACTTGAGAATAGGGAACAACAACGTATCTGGTCCCTCATCAGGTTCCTTGTGTCCCTCACTAGGTCCCTCGTCTCTGGTTCCATCAGGTTCGCATCTTGTTATGTTCAATATATATGAGAGGACTTTGAGAGAGATGAGCTCCTTGGACCGTTGGAGTTGAGACCGTAGCAAAGAAGGTTGACTTTAAGACCAAGGGACCCTGTCCCTTGAGCGTATCTGGTTCCTTAGTAGGTTTGTCAAATCATCAAAATAAATGCATAGTACTTCAAAATCTATGCACCATTAATCTCTATACTAATATATGAGAGACAAAAACCTAGAAGTGATCCCATTGGATAAGTACACTGAAACTGCTGCCAACCTGCTGCAACTTCACCAACCACTGCAGAGAAAGTACACTTTATAGTTGTACACCTTGGTCAAAGAATTTGATAAGTAGGCAGCTAACATGTGAACCCAGTACCCTTATCGGTTTATCGATCATCAAAACCAAGAGTACAACAAAAATTAATAATTATGGTGTCAGACAAGAGGAGACCTTCAAAAGAAATTCAAGATAAAGGATCTAGTTGAGCTCAAACTCTTTCTAGTCATTGAGTTTATTAGGTATGAGGAAAGACTATGATGTGTTAAAGAAAATGTGCATTGAGATTAGTATTTGTTATACCCCGGAAACCCAAGGATCAGACCCGGGAGTCAAACGGGAAAAAATCTGAAAAAATATTGTAGCAGTGCAGGACGAGTCATTAGACGACTCGTAAGGAGACCCCACGAGTCATTAGGTGGCTCGTGGAAAGGTTGGCCTGAGCTGAGGAGTTGGGGTCCCCACGGGCGTGGGAACGACTCGTGGTCATCTACCACGAGTCGTCAAGTCTACTGTGGAGTAAGGTTGAGAATTTAATAGGAGGTCTGACAGTGTACCTAACGGATGGCACCCCACGTGTCGTGGTCTGTCCAACAACTCGTGAGGTGGGTTGTGAGCAAGCTAGGGAATTTTTACTAAGGATGAGACAGTGTGCTTGACGGAAGGTGACCACGACTCATGGTCACTTGTGATGAGTCGTTGAGTCACCCTTTACAAGCCCAATCGACTTGATATCCAGTGTACTTGATGGGCGACCCGACGAGTCGTTGCCCGTCATGACGAGTCGTCAGGTCACCCGTTAGGGTCACTTGGCAGTTATCTCCTGCGAATTAGTAAGGGCCTTCTCGTAATTTCCTATGCTCCTAAGACCTAAACTACGTCATTTTGAGGTTGGGATAGGGACTTTTAAGGGGAGATCATTCATGATAAACTTCATTTGGTACATGTAAGAGTAGAGAGGAAAGAGGAAAGGGATTCAAGTGTTCTTCTTCAAGTTCTTCAAGTTTCCATCTAGGGTTTTTCAAGGGAGTTAAGAATCAAGAAATTTCAGGTATGTGGGGTTTTGAATGGGTGGTTTAGTCTCTACCCATTGCCAATTTCTCCCTAATTCTATGTTTAACATTTCCAAACCTCTATGGGTAATAACCCAAATGGATGTTTCCTCAAAAAAATCGATATGAGCATGTTGTAGTATGTCTAAAATCATGGGTGTCGAATTGTTGGGTTGTTTTCACTTATTTTATTCAATATTTGATGATTTAATCCCTAAAAGCACATGTGCCCAAATCATGGGTTTTTTAGTGAAATTCATGGTTATGGTGATTTCTCAAGCGTGATATGAACTTTTAAATTTTAAGAATGTTTTCAATTACTCATGTTATTATGATCATTTTTACTATAAATTTAAGCATTTCAAGTATGATTGAAAGTTTGGGCAATGCCCACATGTCGCTTATGATTTATGAACTATGATTTTGACCGATCCACGGGCCCAATTCCATGGCTAGTATTACGAATTCTCAAGCATGTTATGATTATCACAATTTAACTAGCTATGCATGTCATGTATGAATTTCTATGAGCACGTTGCATGTTTTGGGAGTAGTACTTAACATAGAGTAGGTTGGGGACCCAGGTTACGCCCCGAATCTCAGAACTACGCGCCATCGTAGGTTATATTTGGGACCTCCCCAGTGACTGTCCCTTTTGCCCTACGGGGCCTTTACGAGTGATATCACGCCTTTCATGGTTCATACCCTTGGCAAGGTATGAACGGCCTCCCGACTAGGCTTACAGGTCGGGCTCCATGTGTGCTCATATGGGCTATGTCGGTTATAGAAATCTCCAACTATTTCTCATTGTTTTAAAGCATATATGATTATGTTCTTTTGACTCAAGTTATGTTTTATGAAATATTTTCTTTTCTCTCATGTTATGACTATGACAGGTTTACGAATATTTTGAAAATCTTGAGCCTTACGATATACCTTATGATTTCAGTCTTTATGATCATGATGTCCCCACTCCTATAAATTTTATGTTTTAAGTATTGTCTTGCATACCTCGCATACTCAGTACATTTCAAGTACTGACCCACATATTTTTCTATGTTATATCATTTTATGATATAGGACCCGGTTCGAAGGTTCAACATTGCTCAGCTTGCCCTCAGTTCTGCTCTCAGTTCTCAGTGGTGAGTCCTCATGATTCGGGGGCTTCATGTTCGGATTTTGTCTGTTGTTTTGTTTTCAGAATGTTGGGTTTAGTTGGAGTTTTTTCCATTCAACCCGTCTATTATGATTAGAGGATTTTAGACCTATTTGTAGTATCCAACCGTTTATGCTTGGATCATGTACTTTTGTTTCTTGTATTTCATGTCACGGTTTTACTTAGTTCATGACTATTAAGCTAATTCTTCCGCCTTCTGTGAATGGTTTAAATTATATACTCATGCCATGGGTTGACTTGGGATCCCTCGGGGCTCCTTGTCCCGTGTCTACAATTCGGATGTACTCTCGGGTCGTGACAATATTTGAATCAAGATTAAAACCTAGATCTTATGTGTTTGAAATGGTGATCTATATATCCTGATTGAAATACTGATTTCACTTTTTTTGATATGTTAAAGTATTTATGAATCATCTCAAATGAAATTTCAATATTTGAATCAGGATTAAAATCTAGACATTGTGCACTCAAAATTGTGACAATAAGTTTTACAATATATATTCAATTATATATTATACTTGTTTTTACGTGTATATATATGGTATACAATATAAGTTGAATATATATTGCAAAACTTACTGTCTATGTATAACTCGTGGTTGAATTCACTACTGAATCCTTCCTCTTATAAGAGCACAAGTTAATCTCTGTTTTGACTACTTTTCAACTAGTATTTAGGATTCAATTAGTTTTTTATTTTCTCAAATATAGTTTAGCTCTCCTTTTTTAGACGAACTAGTTTAGGCAATTGGTTATTTCATTCACGTATTTAAACGTTGCATTGATTTAATATACTAAACTCACCTTTTATGCTTGACTCTTGTTCTTATATGGTATCAAGAGCCTCAACAAACTCTAACGAGTAAAATTCTATTTTTTTCTCTCCCACTTCCCCTCCACAAATGGAGAATATTCCTCAAGTTGTTAAAGCTGATAACAATATCGGTGAGGTAATTATTCAAATTTAATCCTGCATCACAATTGCCAATAAAATTACATGGCAACGAAAACTTTGCCACTTGGAAGGTGCAATTTTTCATGCTTATGCATGGTCATGATCTCTATGATCATCTAGATGGGTCTACGGCTGCTCCATCTCGTACTGACACAACTGCCATAGTTCCTAGTGCCAATCCTGTGTTTGCTCTTTAGTTTCGCCAAGACTAACTCATTCAAAATGCATTTGGCAACTGTTGATCCAACAATTACCACAACTATTGCATCTTATAGTTCTTCAAAAACAACTTGAGATGCATTAAACATCGCATACGCAAACAAGTTCTAAACTAGAATTTTTAGCTTTCGCGATCAACTTGCAGGGCTCATGAAAGACTCCCAACCAGTCACCGAATATACGTAAAATTTGATCTATTTTGATGAACTCTCTACTTTTGGTTCCCCAGTCACAAACTCTAAACTTATTATTAAGATCCCGTGGTCTGGGTTCATAGTTTTGTGAGATTACTGCTGTGATTCTGCTCGTGACTCCACTATTTCCTACGAAGAACTCTACGAGAAACTTCATGCCCATGAGTTTTTCCTTTGCCATGAAGGGTCAAAAAAATCTCTCAACCAGATTATTGTGGTTGTTGCTGCTATATCCAACAAATTTGGTCACAATAGTAACAATCGTTGCCCCAATAATAACAGCGGCAATAACCAATAATGGTGATCCAACACATTGTCCTACACCCAATCAGGGGCGGTCTCCTACCACCACCAACTCTTATGATGGTGTTTGCCTCTAGTTGTGCAACAAATTAGGTCATGTTGCAAGTGTTTGTAGATACAAATCTCACAATCCTTTTGAGGCCAAGGCCAACTATGTTTCAGGATTGCACATATCAAAAAATCTTTAGATTCAGAGCATCCCATCATATAACTGTTGCACCTTACAACTTGCAAGAATACAATAGCATAGAGTAGGTCTCTATGGGTAATGGTAACGTAGTACCAATGACTCATACTGATTTAATTCATCAAATAATATTTTCAAACTCTCTAACACTTTCTGTGCTCCTAAGATTAAATACAACTTACTCTCTGTCTTTCATATTCTATGAAGGATCTGGAAATGCTGATCTAATTGGTGCACGGTCGGAGTAGAGACGGTCTCTATGAGTGCCAATCTCACCCTCCACAGTTTCTTCTAAAGCACATTTGGCCTCCACCAACACAACCATTTCACTTGGCATCGTCGATTGGGTCATCTAAATGTTAGAGTTTTAATTTTTATTTTAAATAAATTCTCGTTATCTTGCTCGCAAGAAAAATTTTTAGTTTGTAATTCTTGTTCCTTGAATAAGGCTCACTGCCAACCTTTTCAACATCTTACTTTATCAAGTACCAAATCATTTCAGATAATATTTAGTGATTTGTGGGGTCCTTCTCTGGTTCTATTGATTGAAAAAAGATTATACTATTGTATTTTTGTTGATCAATACAGCAAATGTACACGCCTTTATACATTAAAAAATAAAAGTGAGGTTAAAGACCTTTCAAAAATTTTCAAGCATTATTGAACATCATTTTAATTCGAAAGTTCTTTTTATCTAGGAAAAAGGGTCAAAAATTCCCTTAAACTATGTGAAGTTGAACAAAAATGCCCCCCGTTAATAGTTTGGTCTAAAAATGCACCTGCTGTCAATGTTTGGGTCCTAAGATGCCCCTGCTGTTAATAGTTTGATCCAAAAATGCCTTACTGTTACTTTTGCGTCAAAAATGTCCTTTTTCTAATAAATATTTTCTTAAACACGTTATTTTTCTACTAAAAATATTGTAACCCATTATTAATTTTCATATATATAAAATCACAACAATTCATTGTTAATTTTTATTTAGATAATGATAAAAAATCTAATAAATAAAAAATATTTTTATTTCTTAATCTTTTCTGAATTGAAAAAAGGTAAACGTTAAGATATAACAATTGTAAATGTCATTAAACACAAAAAATTATTACATTGCTTCAAATTATAAAATATCTCTAAAATATCGCTCAATAAAATTTTATTGATTCTTATTTTCATTTTAACTTTAAATTCACGAATATATTAGTAAATGTTTATCCTACAATTTGAAAAAAGATTAAAAAAAATATTTTTTTATTTTATTAAAATTTTTTATTAGTATTTAAATAAAAATTAATAATGAGATTACTATGATTTATATATATGACATATATTATCAGTTTAAAAAATACACATGGTTATTTTATTTTAATTGATAAAACAAGATTAAAAAGAAGAAGACTATTTCTCACTTTTTTGTTAGTTAAAGAACTTCTAAAAGCAAAGAAATAAGAAAATGGTCCTTTTAAAATAATACTTTATTAAAAAAATAATGTATTTAAAAAATATATTTAATAGAAAAATGGCATTTTTGACCCAAAAGTAATAGTAGGGGCATTTTTGACCAAACTATTGACAGAAGGGGCATTTTTGGACCAAAATATTGACGGTAGGGGCATTTTGGACCAAACTATTAATGGAGGACATTTTTGTTCAATTTCACATAGTTTAAGAGCATTTTTGACCCTTTTCTCTTTTATCTATACAAATGGTGGTGGCAAATATAAAAGTCTTGATCCATACCTAAGTTCTCAGGGTATGGAACATCTTTTATCTCCTTCATACACTCCCTAAAGAGTTGCTCTTGCCGGAAAACGTCACAGACATATTGTTGCAATGGAAAGAGCTTTACTTCATGAAGCTTCATTTCCATCGACTCTTTGCTATTTTTCTTATTAGCATGCAATTTATCTTATAAATCATTTTACAACCTTACTTTTACAAAATATATCACCTTTTCAAATATTGTTTGGTCAAGATCTAGATTATAATTCTTTAAAAATATTTAGGTATCTTTGTTATCTCTGGATCAAATCATATTCAAAGTAAATTAGAGTCACGGTCAACACCCTGTTATTATTTAGGTTTTTCTTTAGTTCATTATTGTCATCAATGTTTTGAACCGAAAACTTCTAAAATACATTTATCTCGAGATGTGAATTTTTTTGAAAATAATTTTTCCTTTCAAAATATTTTTTCACATATTTCTTCAACTTTTAACGCTCTTGCATGGGAACACCCAACTGAATAAACTGACCCGGCAAAATTCTCTATTTTTTCTCTTCCCATATGTAGTGAATTACTCAACCCTATACATATCCGGTAGGTAAATAATGCCAACACTCACAAAGACACTGTCTCATCTGCCAGCGCTCCAACAGAATCTACAACTTCAGGTAAGTCTCTCATCCTCCTACAAATTCTGATGCTCCTCCTAATCTTGATACACAATCTTATCCCCCCTTGCACACTTATCCAATTGTATAAGTCGTAGAAACACCAAAATGACATATGTTAGCCCAAAATCTGCTGCTCAAACCTCTACCTCAATTCCTCTACCCCTATAACCTTCTCCTGAACCAGTTTAAGGCACAAAATATCAACAACCTTCTTTACCTCCTCTAAGTCGTATTGTGATTCATTTACAACACAACACTCACAAATGAAAAACTATTCTTGACTTCATGGTTCACCTATCCGCCACCATTCCTTCTACCAGTTATAAACAAGCTAACAAATACCTAGAGTGACAGAGAGCAACATAAAGTGAATTTGATGCATTATTGAATAATTAAACATGAAAATTGGTAACATGTGACCCCATAAAAAATATTATATCTTTCATATAGTTATCCAAGTTAAAAAGAAAAGCTGATGGAACAATCAATCGTTACAAAGCTTGACTTATTGCAAAGGAATTTACGCAGCCTCCTGGAGCTGACTATCATGCCACTTTTAGTTTGGCTGTCAAACTGACTACTGTGCGCTTGGTGCTCTATATTATTATCTAGCAGAATTGGTCCCTATGATAGCTTGATGTCAACAATGCATTCTTGCAGGGTCTCCTAGAAAAAGAAATATACATGATCTGTCCAGCAGAATTGGCTCCTATGATAGCTTGATGTCAATAATGCTTTCTTGCAAGGTAATCTAGAAGAAGAAGTGTACATGATCCAAGCTCCAAGATTTTAATATGAGTAGTTCTCCTCTAGTATATGTCGTATAAAGAAAGTGATATATTGACTCAAGCAAGTCCCTCGGGCATGGTATAATGAGCTTAAGACATTCCTTCTTTAATTGAGATTTGTCAAGTTAGAATCTAATGCATCACTTTTCATTTTCTAAGTGTCGAACAGTGTTAGAATCTAATGCATCACTTTTCATTTGCTAAGTGTCGAACAGTGTTTTGGATGCACTAGTTTATGTGGACGATATCATCATCATCGGAAATCACAACTTAGATGTAAATTAGGTCATATTTAATTTGTCTTACTGGGCGTTTTTCCATTAAGGATCTCAGGAATCTTAACTTTTTTCTTGAAGTTGAGGTGATCCATGGTGCAGATGAAATCACTTTATCAAAGTCAAATTACATCAATGAAATTCTCTCTGAAGAACACATGAAGGACTGTAATTTAGCAAAAACCCTAATGAGTGCTGCTGAAATACTATAATTAAATGATAGAGCGGCACCAATTGATGGCACTCTCTATAGGAGAGTTCTTAGAAAACTCCAGTACTTGTCTTTAGCTCATCCCAACATAATGCACTCCTCGTTTGAAGTGCACTGGAAAGCACTCAAACGAGCACTCAGCTATCTCCCAAGAATAATTTAGTTTGGTCTTCGCATTCAAAGAAATAATAATTTCTGTAAACACCTAATTATTGACCGAACCTAAGGTTTTTACACTATTTTAATGTCTAATATCTTTTAGGTCTAACGTAAATATTTAATTTTTATTTCATTTTTAGTAAGTTTTACTTTTAAAATAAAAAATTACAAAAAATAGTGTCATTTTAGGATATGTTTTGTTTTTATTTTTTTCTTCTCTTAAAGGAAAAGAATTTATATATAAAAAATATTTTTTATTTAAATTGGTATAGTGATTTTAATATTTCTTTATACATATATAATTTTTTTTGTTAGTTTAAAAATAGTCAGCTAATATTTTTATCGCTATATTTTATTTATATATCTCTTCAAATGATCAAAATAAAACTAAAAAGGAAGGGAAAAATCAACCTAAACTATTCATAAACTCCAGTACCACACCACTCTTCATTTTCACACATCCTAGTACTACCCATAAACTCACACACAATAAGAATATAAAATACAATATAACACACGCAAAAAAAGAGGAGACGAAACCAAAAAAAAGAGAAAATAAGAAAGGAAATTAAAGAAAAGAAAGAGGACGGAGAGCAAACAGTAAAAGAAAAAAAAAGAAAAGAAAAGAAAAGAAAGGGAGAGTAAGAGGAAAATAGAAAAAGAAGGAGAAAAGGTGGAAGAAAAAAAATTGAAAATAGAGAGAGAGAAGAAAAGAAAAGAAAATATTATTTTTGTTGTGAATTAATCTTCGCAAAAGATTGAGGAAATCCAACAAGTTTGTTTGAGGTTTGTTTCATGACTCCGGTTGATATTAAAATTTTCTACATTGAGGTACATTCCTGTTACACCTGTAAGTTCCTAACATTTAGTCAGCTTATTCGTATGTCAGTCAAGAGTTTTAGAGTACGAAGCGTACGGGAAAGGGCCCCGTGAAAAGGTCGAATGAGCGCAGAGTCAAGCTTGCAAGGGAGAGGGCCGGACCAGCTTCCTGAAGGGGCAATGTGTCACGGACCCCTCCTTGGCGCGTTGGGCTCCGTGGCACAGCCCAGAATTGGCGCGTTGGGGTCCGTGCCTCGGACCCCCTATCCACCGCCTAAGGTTATATATATATATATATATATATATTAAGTAGCTTCATTTGGTTTCATACATATATATGTTCTTCGTCCCAACAACAAGGTCACGCCATTTTAAAGTTAAATTCTTCCGTTTACGCCGCCAAACGCTGCTCAAATTCAAATTAACTTTGGGTATCGAAATTAAGCCCATAGGGAGCATTACTACGAAGTTAGCTTCGTGAAATTCTCCAGGAAAATCATAACCCCGCCGAGTCAAAGGTATCAAAATTACTCCAAACTAATTTCTACACATTCACAGGCTTCAAGTAAGTATATCTCCCTTCTGAACTCCCGAGAAATTATATGTTTTCGACCGTGTTCCGTTAAGTTGAAGTATAGTTAATATTTATATAGAAAGTTATCATTTTTGCCAAATTTAGTACTGAAACCAGTCTCATTCTCCTAGTAATACGATTACAGTTAGAAAAATCTATTGAATACGGATTGAAACTCGCTAGCTAATCAAAAATCGGCGATCCAGGTATGTTAAGCCAAATGTCTTCGGCAAGTTAGTTTTTTTAGTGTTATAACTCAGTTTGAACCCCAGTAAGAAGATCAAAAGAATATCTACTATCGATAGCTGTTGTTATTAGCTAAGATCAGTATCCCATATTTAGCTTGGGGGTTGATTACGCCTGTATAGACTTCCCGAACCAACCTCAGGGTTACTAGCTGTGTCGATGCCCGCTAAGGGCGAGATAACGTCGCTCCAAGGAGCGGCATGCCGTCCGCAAGGGAGGAAGATGGGGTCCAAGGTCCTCATACAGTCCATTCCATGGATGGACTACTTATATGCTGATCGGCACTATATTACACCCCTTGTCGAGCCTGGTGCCCGGGGTGCAGATGTCAGATATCAGGAGTCCATCGGACTCAGACACAACTACAGTTCAGGGGCTGAGCGGACTAAATTGTAGACCCAGGGACTAGTAGGATGGCTATAGTTGCTAGATGATTCAGTATGACCTTGTTAGGGGTATATAGACTGAAGTGTACTCACCAGGGCTTATGGAGGCCCCGGATGGGTTATTCTGTGCTGGCTGTACCTTCTGGCTTATGGAGGCTAGGTAAGGTTCTTGTTTGCATTAGTTACTAATAGATTAGGCAGTAAGAAGTATAGCTGATCAGGTGGTATTCCTATCCCTTCTTTCTAGTTACTTTCAGTTTCATTTCAGTTCATTCAGTTAATTATAGTTACTATCTTACATATTCAGTACATATTGTACTGACGCCCTTCTTGGGACACTGCATTACTTGCCTGTAGGTGCGGATAGTGCGAACCAGGACCTTCCTAGTTTTCAGCCAGATTAGCAGTGCAGTCGGCTCCTTTCCTTCGGAGCTCATAGTCAGAAGGTTAGCTCTCTTTCTGTGTTTACAGTTTACGAGTAGTTCGGGCCCCTATCTCTACCAATATATCATTCATAGAGGCTTGCAGATTGTTTTCAGTTCCCTGTTGTCAGTTGTTGTTGGCCATGTGGGGCCCATATGTGTTTTATCTTGCGTATTGGCCGTGTGGGGCCTTGTTTAGCTATTAGTTGGCGGCCTTGTCGGTCATAGCTTAGTTTATGCTGGATTTACTTTACAGTCATAACTAGACATCATGGTGGTTTTATCAGCCAGCATAGTCCCTATTATTATCTGCCTTTGGGTAGCTGTTTTCTTTTACAGGTAGCCGGCCTTGTCGGCCGGGGGCTGTATTTATAACCGAGATATAGCCCATTGTTTCTTGATTTGAGATTAATGTTAGTCATGCACAAGAGGTATATAAGCTCAATTAGGCCAGTTCAGACCCTAGTAGGGAACCAGGTGCCAGTCATGCCTCCCAGGGTGGGGCGTGACAAACTTGGTATCAGAGCAGGTCATATCCCAGGGAGTTTGCAAGCCGTGCTAAGTAGAGTATTGTCTATAGATGTGTTGTGCACCAGATTCATAGACAGGAGGTTGAGAGGCATGTTAGGATGATTACTCTTCCTTCTCTCCCAGTCGTGCTATAGAGCTGTGCTGTATAGGGATGAGTCCCTAAGCTTACCGTAATCCGCTTTTCTACAGAGAAATGACGGACGCGCGATAGACCACGACTGGCAGGAAATTAGATGTTGCAGTAGGAGAAGGCACTAGCAGGGTGCCTTAGTTAGAGTCGACCCGATCTGAGGGCGACAGGGGGACTACATCTCGGTCTCCCCAGCGCTCTCCGCCACGCCAGGAGCCATCCAGAGCGGCAGATGTGTCGGCACCGCCTCCAGCAGTCTCTATACCGATGCCATCAGATCAGAAGGTCAGGAGTACTATTTTTATGATAGCTCAGATGATGGCCGCACAACATCAGTCGATGGCACCCGTAGTTGCGGAATCTTCAGGAGGACCAGGTATTTTGAGGGTTCGAGAGTTCCTTGCTCTAAGTCCCTCACAGTTTACGGGATGGACCAGGACGAGGACCCTCAGGAATTTTTGGATTAGCTGCAGCAGATATTTGGAGTAATGCATGTTGTACCTGCCGAATCAGTTGAGTTAGCGGTATTTTGACTACGGGACATAGCAATATTATGGTACGAGAGTTGGGAAAGGTCTCGAGGTAGAGATGTTCCCCCTCCGACTTGGTCCAGCTTTTCAGAGGCCTTCTTGGACCATTATTTGCCGCGGGAGATCTGACAGGCCCGGGTAGATCAGTTTTTGCACCTGGAGCAGGGCTCAATGAGTGTTCAGGAGTATGCTATGAGGTTTGAATCCCTGGTCCGATATACACCGACTTTTGTAGATACCATGCCAACCAGTTTATGGGGCTGAATCCAGAATATGTGGAGACTTGTATCACAACTACTCTACGAGAGGATATGGATATTTCCCGTGTTCAAGCATTTGCTCAAAATATCGAGGGGATCAGATAGAGGTAGCGGGAAATAGACAGGGCAAATCAGAAGCAGCGCCCCAGGGCTAGACCTAATGATGTGTAGGCAGAATTTCAAGGCGGACCCAAGCCATGACTATCAGGCAGACCACCCAGCCCTCCACCTCCACAACAGTAGCAGGGTAGTAGATCAGGTCGTTAGGGGCAATCAGGACCCGACGAGAGTTCACGACCATCAGGCTTGCAGCAGTAGAGGGGGTCAAAGCATAGTAGATTTACCGTGCCATTTTTCCCTATTCGCAGTCGATGCCATCCTGGGGCATGTAGGTATGGTTCTTCTGCGTGTTACATCTGCGGGCAGGAGGGTTACTTGATGAGGGACTATCTAGCCAGGGGTCAGAGTGATCAGGACCGACGGGACAGGTCTTTAGTAGGGTCACGTGCCCCGACATCTTCAGCAGGGCATAGGCTCTCAGCTCCAGCCGGTAGAGCCGAGGCAGATCAGGGGCATTTAGCTCAGGCACTGGTCCAGATTGCACTTATGCTTTACCGGGACGACAGGAGTCAAAATCATCGCTGGATGTGGTGACAGGTATGCTGGACATCTACTTTCATTCCATGTATGTCTTGATAGACCCAGGCTCTACTTTATCTTATGTTATACCATTAGTGGCCCGTAAGTTTGGTATTATGCCAGAATTGCTTTGGCGACCTTTTTCAGTGTCTACACCCGTCGGTAACTCCATCATAGCCAAGAGAGTCTTTCGGGGTTGTACAATAGAGGTTGCTTTTCGCCAGACTTTAGCAGATTTGGTGGAATTAGAAATGATTGACTTTGATGCAATTATGGGTATGGATTGGCTAGCACCATGTTATGCCAATGTAGAATATTGTGCCAAGATTGTCCGATTCCACTTTCCAGGGGAGGTAGTACGGGAGTGGAAAGGTAATGCAGCCATGCCAAAAGGTAGGTTTTTCCTATCTTCAGGCAAGGATGTTAATAGCAAAGGGTTCCCGAGTCCCCGACTCTCCAGTCCATTCCAGTAGTCAATGAATTTTCAGACGTGTTCCCGGATGAACTTCCTGGTATTCCCTAGAACGGGAGATCGATTTTGGAATTGATTTATTACCAGGTACTCAGCCTATATCCATTCCACCGTATCGAATGGCTCCTGCCAAGCTCAGAGGTTGGAAGTAACAATTGAAAGATCTATTAGATAAGGGCTTCATCAAGCTGAGTACTTCACCGTGGGGTGTGCCGGTTCTATTTGTGTGAAAGAAGGATTCTCCCTCCGCATGTGTATAGACTACCGACAGCTGAATAAAGTCACCATCAAGAATAAATACTCTCTCCCCAGAATAGATAACTTGTTTGACCAGTTACAGGGGGTGAAGTATTTCTCAAAATTTGACTTAAGGTCTTGGTACCATCAGGTTCGGGTTCGAGAGAGGGATATTCCGAAAACCGCTTTCAGGACCAGGTATGGACATTTTGAATTTCTAGTCATGTCCTTCGGACTGACGAATGCTCCAACAGTGTTCATGAATTTGATGAACAGTATTTTCTGGGCGTATCTAGACTTGTTTGTGATAGTGTGTATTGATGACATTTTAGTATATTCCCGTTTAGAAGCAGAATATCAGGATCATTTATGAACAGTGCTTCAAATTCTCAGAGATCACCAATTGGATGCGAAATTTTCTAAATGTGAGTTTTGGCTGAATTCAATGGCCTTTTTGGGTCACATTGTGTCAGAAGCTAGTATTCAGGTAGATTCCTAGAAGATTGAGGCAGTAAAGACATGGCCTAGACCGACAACTCCGACTGAGGTACGTAGTTTCCTGGGGTTAGCCAGGTATTACAGAAGATTTTTAGAGGGGTTTTTTACTTTATCAACACCTCTAACCAAGTTAACTCAGAAAGCTGTTAAAATTCACTAGACTGAAGCATGTGAATAGAGTTTTCAGGAGTTGAAAAACAAGTTGACATCAACACCAGTATTAGCTTTGCCAGAAGGATCAGAGGGTTATGCAATGTACTGTGATGCTTCAGGCGTCTGGTTAGGATACGTTCTTATGCAACATGAAAGGTAATTACCTATGCTTCGAGGCAACTGAGGAAGCATGAAAAGAACTACCCAACCCATGATCTGGAATTGGCTGCAGTAATTTATTCCTTGAAAATATGGAGGCACTATCTGTATGGCGTCGATGTAGATGTTTTTACTGATCATAAGAGCCTTCAGTATATTTTTACACAAAAAGAATTGAATCTGCGGCAGCGTTGCTGGTTAGAACTATTAAAAGATTATGATGTAAACATTTTATATCACCTAGGGAAGGCTAACGTGGTAGCAGATTCCCTCAGCCGCAAATCCATGGGAAGTTTTGCATACTTGAAACCCGACGACGGGAATTGGCTCGAGAATTGCATCAGCTAGCCAGTTTGGCTGTTTGAATAGTAGACTCGGGAGATAGTGGAATAGTGATCCAGAATACTGCAGTATCATCCTTGGTAGTAGAGGTGAAAGAACAGCAGTATGAAGACCCTAACCTAGTACAACTCAGAGATAAAGCTCAGCAAGGGGGAGTATAAGTTTTCGAAGTTACCGCAGACAGGGTCTTGAGATACAGGGGTCGCCTCTGTGTTCCAGATGTGGTAGGGCTTCATCAGCAGATCATGGAGGAGGTGCATTATTCCCGTTATTATCTTCATCCAGGTTCAACAAAGATGTATCATGACATAAAAGAAATTTATTGGTGGCCGGGAATGAAGAAGGAGATAGCAGAATTTGTAGCACAATGCCCTAATTGCCAGTAGGTGAAGGCGAAACATAAAAAACCCAACGGATTGACATAGGAGATAGCAGTGCCTATGTGGAAATAGGAAGCTATCAACATGAATTTTGTGACCGGATTACCCTGTACCATGCGCAAATTTGATTCTACCTGGGTGATTGTCGACAGATTGATAAAGTCAGCTCATTTTCTTCCATTTAGAGCTACCTTCTCAGTCGAGGACTATGTTGAATTGTATATCAGAGAGGTATTTCGATTACATGGTGTTCAAGTATCAATTATTTCTGATAGAGGAGAGCAGTTCATAGCTAAATTCTGGCAGTCCTTTCAGAAAGGCCTAGGAACACAAGTTAACCTGAGTACAACCTTCCACCCTCAAACGACGGGCAGGAAGAATGTAGAATTCAGATACTTGAGGATATGTTACGAGCGTGCGTATTAGATTTCAGAGGCAGTTAGGATGAGCATTTTCCACTTATTGAATTTGCTTATGATAACAGTTATCATTCAGCAATGCAGATGACACCTTATGAAGCCTTATATGGGTGGAAATGCAGGTCCCCAGTTGGTTGGTTCGAGGTAGGAGAATCAACGTTAATTGGACCAAATATAATCCATCAGTCAGAAGAGAAAGTAAAGCTTATCATAGAACACCTGCTGACAGTGCAGAGCCTTCAGAAATCTTATGCTGATGTACAGTGTAGAGACCAGGAGTTCGATGTAGGTGACTAGGTATTTTTGAAAGTTTCGCCAATGAAGGGTGTGATGAGGTTTGGTAAGAAAGATAAGCTTAGCCTGAGATTTATAGGATCGTATCAAATCCTTCGGAGGCCAGGTGGCATACGAATTAGATTTTCCTTCAGAGTTAGAATCTGTTCACCCGGTCTTTCATGTGCCGATGTTACGGAGGTGCATAGGAGATCCATCCCGAATTGTGCCAGTTGAGGAAGTACAGGTTACCGAGGAATTAACCTATGAAGAGGTTCCAGTAGCCATATTAGATCGGCAGGTTCGTAGGTTGAGGACTAAAGATGTCGCTTCTGTTAAAGTATTGTGGAGAAACAGGAATAGAGAGGAATTGACCTGGGAAGATGAGGATGATATGAGATCCAGATATTCTCATTTATTCCAGGCTTAGTCCAGACTATGCAGTTAAGGTAAGTTATTGATTTAGTTGTTGTTTCATGATTTGTGTTATATATATTGCTCAGTTGACTCCAGCCTTGTTGTGAAATAATTGTTATAGTGTTATGTGAAGTGCCTGTGTTGGACTTTTCTGCATTTCAGGGTTTTCAGATAGTCCATATTACAGGGGAGACTCTGCCGAAATTTTTCCAGAATACTTGAAAAAGTTAAACTCCTGTAAGTGACATTCGAGGACGAATGTTTCTAAGGGGGGAGGATGTTACACCCCGTAAGTTCCTAATGTTTAGTTGGCCTATTCGTAAGTCAGTCAAGAGTTCTAGAGTACGACGCATATGGGAAAGGGTCCGGTGAAAAGGTCGAATAAGTGCAGAGTCAAGCTTGCAAGGGAGAGGGCCGGACCAGCTGCTCAAAGGGGCAACGTGTCATAGACCCCTCCCTAGCGTGTTGGGCTCCGTGAGACGGCCCAGAATTGGCTCGTTAGGGTCCGTGCCACGGACCCCCTGTCCACTGCCCAAGGTTATATATATTAAGTAGCTTCATTTGGTTTCATACATATATGTTCTTCGTCCCAATAGCAAGGTTACGCCAGTTTAAAGTTAAATTCTTCCATTTACGCTGTCAAACGCTGCCCAAATTCAACTTAACTTCGGGTATCGAAGTTTAATCCCATAGGAAGCATTACTACGGAGTTAGTTTCATGAAATTCGCTTGGAAAATCGTAACCCCGTCCGAGTCAAAGTTATCAGAATGACTCCAAACTAATTCCTACGCGATCACAAGCTTCAAGTAAGTATTTCTCCTTTTTGAACTCTCGAGAAATTATATGTTTTCGACTGTGTTCCGTTAAGTTGAAGTATAGTTAATATTTATATAGAAAGTTATCATTTTTGCCGAATTAGTAATGAAACCAGTCTCATTCTCCTAGTAATACGATTACAGTTAGAAAAATCTATTGAATACGAATTAGAACTCGCCAACTAATCAGAAATCGGTGATCCAGGTATGTTAAAGCAAATGTCTTCGGCAAGTTAGTTCTTTTAGTATTATAACTCCGTCTGAATCCCAATAAGAAGATCAAAAACATATCTACTATAGCTAGCTGTTGTTATTAGCTGAGATTAGTATCCCATGTTTAGCTTGGGGGTTGATTACGCCTGTATAGCCTTCCCGGACCAACCCCAGGATTACTAGCTGTGTCGACGCCCGCCAGGGGCAAGATGATGTCACTCCACGGAGCGGCATATCATCTGCAAGGGACGAAGATAGGGTCCAAGGTCCTCATATAGTCCATTCCATGGCTGGACTACTTATATGTCGATCGACACTACATTACACCCCCTATTGAGCCTGGTGCTCGGGGTGCAGATGTAAGATATCAGGAGTCTACCAAACTCAGACACAGCTACAGTTTAGGAGCCGAGCGGGATCAGTTGCAGACCCAGGGGACTGGTAGGACGACTATAGTTTCTAGATGATTCAGTATGACCTTGTTAGGGGTATATAGACTGAAGTGTACTCACTAGGGCTTATGGGGGCCCTAGATGGGTTATTTTGTGCTGGCTGTACCTTCCGGCTTATGGGGGCTAGGTAAGGTTCTTATTTGCATTAGTTACTGATAGATTAGGCAGTAAGAAGAACAACTAATCAAGTGGTATTTCTATCCCTTCTTTCCAGTTACTTTCAGTTTCATTTCAGTTTATTCAGTTAATTATAGTTACTGCCTTATATATTAAGTACATATTGTACTGACGCCCTTCTTAGGGCGCTCATTAATTGCCTACAGGTGCGGATAGACACGAACCAGGACCTTGCTAGTTTTCAGCCAGATTAGCAGTGCAGTCGGCTCCTTTCCTTCGGAGCTCATAGTTAGAAGGTTGACTCTCTTTCTGTGTGTACAATTTACGAGTAGGTTAGTATATCATTCCTAGAGGCTTGCAGATTATTTATAGTTCCCTGTGGTCAGTTGTTGTTGGCCGTGTGGGGTCATATGTGTTTTATCTAGCGTATTGACCGTGTGAGGCCTTGTTTAGCTGTTAGTTGGCGGCCTTGTCGGCCATAACTTAGTTTATGCTGGATTTACTTTACAGTGATAACTAGAAATCATGGTGGTCTTGTCGGCCCGCATAGGATTCCCTATTATTATCTGCTTCTGGGTGGCTGTTTTCTTTTACAGGTAGCTATACGACCTTGTTGGCCGGGGGCTGTGTTTACAACCGAGATATAGCCCATTGTTTTCTTGATTTGAGATTTAATGTAAGTCATGTACCAGAGATGTGTAAGCTCAGTCAGACCAAGTCAGACCCTAGTAGGGCACCAAGTGCCAGTCATGCCTCCCATGGTCGGGCGTGACAATTTCTTATTTTTGTTGTCATAATTATGACATAACGAAAATGTACCTTTTAAGCTTTTTCTGTGCTAGTGTTATCTTTATTATAATGTGATTGAATTTTTATTTTATTTTCTTTTATTTTAATTGTTATATCTAATTTCAGTAATAGCTACAGATTATTATTTTTTGTTAATGTAAAGGAGTAGATCAAGATATAACAAAACTAACACGATTCGGGCCATCAAAATAGTTGAAAATTAGAAATGAAGTCTTCAAGTTTTTTTGTTTTTTTTTAATTATTTATTTTTATTTTATGTCATTAGGAGAGTCTTTAGATCAATACTAAGAATAGGCAAAGTTAAGACACTCAGAATGCTAGGAAAATTTTAGGTATGTATTATATTCGTAAACTAAGGTCGTGTTTACACGCCTTAGATAAAGACATGTAAATTGAATAACAAGGTCGTGGTTACACGTCTTGACCTAAATATTTGTTAAAATAATAATCTTTGTGGGTCAAATTTTTAGTGTAATATGCCAGTCGAGGTCGTGGTGACGCGTCTTGACTGGTGTATGTCAAAACTAAGGTTGCAACATTGTGCCTTAATCAAGACTAATAAAAGTTCAATAATTTCAAATGAAGAATGGGCATAATCAATAATTATAATTTATCTAAAAAATTTAATTCAAGCCAGCTACAAGTTGGTTCAAGTATTTTTTTTAAAATAATAATTTTTAGTTTAATAGTTTAGGTGCTATACGTAGTCAAGATCGCAATTATGCATCTTGATCAGTGTATGTCGAATTTGAGGTGACAACCTTGCGTCTCAATTAAGAATAATAAAAGCTCAACACTATTCAAGTGATATCATATGCATAATTGATATATAAAATATCCAATAATTAAATTTAGCACAGTATAAGTCAATAAAGCGACCGTGCAAGAACCAAGCGACTTGACGGATGCCTTACATCTTCCCCTCAATCAGTATAATTCCTTACCTGAATTTCTAGTTCGATCGCAAAACAATAACTTTAGAGTCAAAATTTTATTTTGATTAGGGACTCAATAAGGTGACTTGGAATACCAAAACTCAATTTCAAGTGTCGACTCCGTAAAATATATAATTCCTTTTCAAAATGTCACGTTAATTGGAAAACCCTTTTTCTTGTCAAAGTTCCCCTTAAGCGGGGATAAGGAAAAAAAGAGGTGTGACAGGTGGCGACTCCACTGGGAATAACCAAAATTCGAGCTTTGTTGTATTAACTCATACTTAGCTTTTATTATTGTTGTTGTTGTTATTATATTTATTATTATTGTCATTCGATATTTTTGTATATGTTAGCCTAATGTGCTACATGATCACTTATTTACAGCTTTGATATTGTTGAATTGTGATATAACTGTCTTCTCTCACGCACCCCTTTGAGTATTCAATATTACACTTTGCCCACAATCACCGAAATTCCGAATGTATACCCCACTTCTATTGAGATGTAGCCAGTGGGCTCTCTGGTTCCTGGTAAAGGATTTATAGTCAGGCATATTTAGGATGGAGAGGACCCACAACAAAGCTGGAAAGCGTTGCTACCGGTATGTTGCCCCTGCCCAACTCGAATTGTCCGCTCGTTTTACAGCCAGTCTAGATACCTTTTTTCATCAGGATCAACCCTAGTAAAACTTGAAACACAAACATGTTATCCCTAATAGGCTCCACATTATTTGCATCATCTGCATTTGACTTAGTGGAGCTCGAAACAGGGATCGGGCTCTTTTAGGACAGGTATCCAATTTTTTATGGACCACATGCATCTAATGTGCTATTTGTAATATTATTTAGTTTGTTGTTGACTGACTTTTAGGATAATTAATGATTTAGAGAGAGATTTTATGCTTATATTTATTTTATCTACCCGTTTTCGATAAACAACTCGAAAGATTTCGAACTTTTCTCCTTTCACCAAAAGTGTTCCTTAATAAGATCAAGTTATTTAATTTTTTTTTTAAAAATAAAATAAAAGTTTTTTCCTTATTCAAAAATTAAAGAAAAAAAGAAGAGAAAAATTTATTGCTTATTCAAAAGTTCAAAAATAAAATTTTATTTTCTTTACTTCTGATATTGACGAACTACGTGTCACTTGATTTTAACCTTAATGAGATACGTAGGCAACCTCTTCGAGTTTGATGATCCTTATTAAATAATTTATTAAAAAAATTTCTTCCTTATTCAAAAAAACAAAAAAGAAATTTATTATTTATTCAAAGTCCAAAGAAAAAAATTGCTTTTTTACTTTACTTTTGATGTTGAGAACTACGCACACTTGATTCTCTCATTGATGAGATACGTAGGCAACCTTTCTTGGGTTTGGCGATTCTCATTCATCAATTCAAAAAAAAAAAAGAAAATTCATAATCAAAAACTCAAAAAAAAAGTTTTTCTTCCTTATTCGAAAATCAAAAAAAATAGTGTGCTTATTTCAAGCTTGAGAACTACGCACACCTGATTTTCACCTCGATGAGATATGTAGGCAACCTTT
This sequence comes from Datura wrightii, assembly GCA_035772735.1. Classification (NCBI taxonomy): domain Eukaryota; kingdom Viridiplantae; phylum Streptophyta; class Magnoliopsida; order Solanales; family Solanaceae; genus Datura; species Datura wrightii. The sequence continues at coordinate 24,711,038 of JASDFA010000027.1, read as the reverse complement.
GTTGGGTTTGGTGATCCTCATTCATCAACTGAAAAAAAAAAAAATTTCATAATCAAAAGTTCAAAAAAAAAAAGATTCTTCCTTATTCGAAAATAAAAAAAGTGTGCTTATTTCAAGGTTCATGAACTGGGCACACCTGATTCTCTTATCGATGAGATACATAGGCACCTCTCCTTAGGTTCAGTGATCCTCATTCATACAATTCAAAAATTTAAAAAAATAAAAAATTTCATAAATTAAAATAGTTTTCTTCCTTATTCGAAAATTTTAAAAAAAAACTGTGCTTATTTCAAGCATCACGAACTACGCACCCCTGATTTTCTCATCGATAAGATATGTAGGCAATCCTCCTTGAATTCAGTGATCCTTATTCATACAATTAAAAAAGTTTCACAATAAAAAATTAAAAAACAAAGGAGTTTTTCTTCCTTATTCGAAAATTCAAAAAAAAGGTGTGCTTATTTCAAGCTTCACGAACTACGCACACCTGATTCTCACCTTGATGAGATATGTAGGTATCCCTCCTCGCGTTTGGTGATCCTTAAAAAAAATACATAAAAAAGGGTTTTTCTTTCATATTCAGAATCCAAAAAAAATGTTTTGATTATTTAGTTAAAAATTCAAAAAAAAGAGTTTTTTAAAATTTTATGTCTCAAACTTCCTGAACTACGTCTGACCTGATTCTTGTTTCAACAAGATACATAGGCAACCCTTCTTTTGGGTACAGTCCCATCTAAAAAAATTAAAATTATATAATCTCTTGACTTGGTTGGTACTAATATATTTAGGAGTATGTATGGGAAAGGAACAAGTGTTAAATGAACTAGCATGATGGAAAATACCAACTTTGTTGTGAACCATAAATTCTTTTGGTATCTCTTACTTGTACTTTAGTGATACTTGAGAAATTCTCTCGCCTAAAGTCAAGGTTAAAATAAATCTGACCCCATTATTTTATGTATATTGTGTGGTGAGCTTTAGATTGGAAATTCAATGACATTGTTTTGTTGATCCAGAACTTGGCCCGAATGTTTGTTGAGGAAATTTTTTAGCAAAATTTGATTTGGGAAAGGATTGTAGACTTTCTTTGATCTGATTGTATATTTCAAGCCTACCAAATGACATGTGATCCCTAGAGTTGCCCTTTTGAGCCTAAAGCCTTTTTATTTGGATAACCACATCTTAGCTTATATCATTTTGAGAGAATAAATGCACTACCCCTTTAGGCCCCACCTCCCTAAGAAAAAGATCTAAAGTTTAATGACAAAGAGAAAGGTGAAACTGCGAGAGCCAAATTAAAAAAGATGAAAACAATTACAAGGACAAAAGACAAAAAGCTACCAAAAAACACAACAAAAAGGAGGAAAAACTAAAAAAATTAAAATTAAAATTAAAATAAAAAAAGGAAGAAAGTCCAAAAAAATTGAGAAGAAGTAAAGCAAATTAAGACTAAGTGCAAAGATACAAAAAATACTGAGAGCATAGTGCCATGCTTGAGGAGGGAATAGTCATTATATCCCAAATGAATATCCTACTTATCCTAAGCCTACATTACAAGCCACTGACAAGTCCAACTTGATTCCATTCCGAGTGTTCCCAAATTAGTGGATACCTACATAAGGATCAAACATATAGTAATCTCAATTGCATGCATTGAATATCTTTCTGAGTGTGACTGGTTTCCAGAATATTCTATGATCTAAAAATTTCTATTGTGTGCAAATTAGGACACTATTTGTGGTAAAGAAACTTGAAACATTAGAATAGGAATAATTCTAAATCCTTGATTGGAGAAAGACGAACAGATCTTGTCAATACTTAAGTATGTATGAGGTAGCATTTGAAACTATAGGAATTACATCTAAGTTGACCCCGAGTTTTTTCAGTAGGAACTGGTGGTTATTCCTATGCATAATAATAGTTGTTGGTACCAACTGAATTTAAGACATACTGTCACGACCCGAGTCTACACCCTAGATGCGACACGGTGTTTAGGGCCACAAGTGACCCCAAGCTAACCTATGGCATAGCATACTACTAAAACTCTGAATACTGTATGAAATCTATTAGCGGAAACTTTATAAGGCATAACTGAATAAAATACTTATAAGCAAAATAATGCATCTGATAACATACTGAATTACTAACTCTGTCTGAAAGCCATGTAAGAATTGATGAGTTGTCAGGACAAGCCCCCAGCTAAAATCGAAGGTCTGAACTGAAATATCAAAATACAATAAACTGAAAAAGAAACTCCGCCCCTCGGCAAATGAGGACTCACCGTTGAACTCTGCTGATTTCCGCCAGAGAAGGACTACTGATGATGCTGAGACTGAGAACCCGCGCTTGTATCATAAGACGATATAGCATAGAGAGTATGCATCAGTACTTTGAATGTACTGAGTAAGTAAGATATAAAGTAAATATGAAGATACTGAGATCCTGTAAGTTGAACTGACAAAACATGCAATGACTATAATTGAAATTATAAATACCAGAGTATCTGAAAATCTAATAATACCGCAATTACTAATAACTATCTGAAGGTCATACACATATCCTGAATTTTGGAGGACTGAACTGAGCCATAGACTGTACTGGATTGAACTGTACTGTACTATATTATGGGAGAAATTATAACTGACATGTAATCACGTGAGCTAGATGTGGAGTCCGATGTATCCTCCCATTGGAGAAGGCCCACTATACCTTGCCAGGATATAGTAGCTGAGTTGGGTGATCACTGTCTGATGCGCATTCGGGCTAATAACCTATGACGACAACATGTTCTAGGAACCTGGGTGTGCTGAACTTGTTACGCCCCATAAAAGTTAACAATTAGTAAGCGTACGCGTGGATTTATAATTAATAAAGAGAGTATGATGCATGTAAAAAAGTCTTGAAAATAGGGTCGGGTGGGGCGAGGCCGTGAAGGGCTAGCGCGATGTGCCAGCCGGCAGGGCCTGGCCTACCCGGCGCACCAGGCCCACTGGCGCAATGAGGGGCGCGACGCGGGGCTGTTCTGGCGCCTTGGGCGGCATGGGACTCCCTCTGCCACCACCCATAATATATATATAAAGCCCTCTTTTCAATTATAGTTCATTTCTATCAATTATTTTTGGCCAGAGAAAGAGGAAAATGAAGAAATCAATTATTTTTCTTCCGATTACGCTGCCAAACGCCGTCCAAACTCAAATTAGCTTCAGATATCGAGTTCTAAGCCTGCAAGGAGCATTACTATAAAGTTATTTTCACAAAATTCGCTCGGTAAATCGGAACTCTACCGAGTAGAAGTTGTCATATTTTTTCCAAATTGATTCCTAAATTATCACAGGCTTCAAGTAAGCATTTCTCCCTTCTGAACTCTCGGGAAATTATAGTTTTTCGGCCGTATTTTGTGAAGTTGAAGTATTATTATTATTAGTATCAAAAGTTGTCATTTTAAGCCGAATTTGGTATTGAAATTCATCTCTTTCTCCCAATATAACAATTACAGCTGAAAAGGGCTGACAAATACAAGTTGAAACTCGTCAGTTATTTGGGAAATGAAAGTCGAGAAGGGGCGGATATACATAGGAATGTGGGTGTGCCACGCCACCCGGAAGCCTCGGTTAAAACTATGTATATATGTGTATAACGTACATGAAATATTATAACAATTGAACATGCCACCCGGAGTGCCAAGAGGGTCCATAGTGCCAGTGGTTAAGTCCCAGGTTTTCCACCTCAAGGACGCAAGTTCGAATCTCTGCTGCCATACTTTGTGTTCCTTTCCCTAAAGCTAGCACAGTCACGGTGAGTGAAAAATTAAATAAATAAGTCTTTATTACTCTCTTTATTTTAATTTTAACTTCACACGAAATTTAAAGAAATAAAAAAACTTTTGAATTTTGTGGTCTTAAACTAGAAATATATAGAATGTATCAAAATATCTTTTAAGCTTGTGGTCTTAAACATGTCATGTGAAAAATTAGAATTAAAGATGTTTTTTAAGCTTGTGGTCTTAAACATGTCATGTAGAAAATTAGAATTAAAAGTTGTCAAAAGAGGAAAGAGAATTCTCTTTTAAACAGATTAAAAAGAAAAGGAAGACAAACAAATTAAAACAGTGGGCGTAAATTTTTTTTGGATTCGTACTTTTTTCCTTTTTATTTTAAGCATAAAACATCAGTATATAGTTTTCTTCTTCCAACAAACCTTTTCTCTTCTCCCAAATCTCTCTTTTCATTAAAATTTAATAATCTTTGTTGCCTCGACTTCTCTTTCATTGTTGTTTCTTATCTCTAATTTTACATGTTTTTATTTATTTATTTATTTAAATTGTTTAACGAAATACAAAAAAATTATGTTAAGTATTAGTGTACGTTGATTTAAAAAATAAATATTCTTTATGCTATAAAAATTATGCTTGTAAGCTTGACTTGATATACTGATCTAAGCGTGAATTATCCAACATAATATTTGAAATAATATTTATCTATTTTTCTATGTAAATTAGAAAGACAAATAACCCGAATCACAATTCAAAGGGTGATCAAATATTTACTCTCTCTGGACCATGTAAATTACAATACATTTACTTTTACAATAGAGTGGCACCTGGAACATCTAAATCCTATATCCGCCTCTGCAGTCGAGGTATTTCAGGCTTATCCCTCGGCAAGTTATTCTCATCGTACAATGCTACAACTTATGTTCTTGAATGGAAATAACGGTCCCACCTGTTGTAGATAGTTCCTACCAGTAGATTGTGATTCGACACATTGTGGTCAGCTGTTGTCTGTAGACTATGAATATATATGTTGTGGTTAGCTGCTAGAAAACGTATATAGATTATACTACAGTATCTCTTATCGGGAAATAACACGTTAAGTGTGATACACGCTAGAAGCGTCATAGAAACTCTTCTATTCTCCAGTTCATTGTATGAGTAGAATTGTAGGTGTTATTTCCAGGCCTAGACCTTAGAAACTTGTGAATAGTTATCGGGCCTGAGCTAGTAATTTGAACAACATAGGTGCAGCTAGGCGATTTAACTACCAGTTTGGCGCCTGTATTGTCAGGAAAGCATGCCTAGAGGCCATTGGCATACCCTCACGCCCCAGGGCCAGAAACTTTGATAGGAGGGCCATACTTTAGATTCAGCGGCACTAGGGTTGTCTAGTGAGCTAAGTGACAACCACCTCCTAGTTAGCTACTACCAGTGTCAGTTTTAGTTGGTTTAGTATTCGTCACATAGGTCGCTTAGGAAGCCTTTCCAGTAGTCCAAGTCAGATAGGACCTGCGGGGACCCTAAGGAAGGGGACCTTATTAGCAGTTAGAGACGGGGCCAACGCCCCAGCCTGCTCCCATGAGATACTAAGGTACAGGTTGCCGTGAGTGGCTAAGTCCAGGTAAGCTTAACTGCAAGTTAAGAATTGCCGAGGAAATTCATATAAGGTCTAAACAGACCAAGTTGAGGGCTAAAGGACTAGAACAATGTTAGTACAGTATTACCCTCAGACTAAGAATCTTAGTAGGGTATCTGCAGGTGAATTATAGATCGACCGCTCAAAAGCATGTCCTGTTAGTAGCAGTCCCACGGCCCTTCTAAGTAAAGGGACTAAGTAATTGGTTGTCTGTGACCCTATAGTTGCTTGTGAGTTATAGTTGCCCGAACAGAACATTTAGAGTATTATTAGGACACTCCAGATCTCACTCTATTCGGTCTAGACTCTTAGAGATCATAATTACTACCAGGATCCTCTGACTAGATACAGGTGCACGGGGTGTACCTTCTATCAGTCATATAAATTATTCTAGGGGCAAGAAACGGTCGCGTTAGGCATAGAAGGCCAAATACTCCTTTTGAGTGGCTTGATTTAGACTTCAGTATAGCACCCCGTGTGGAGTTGCCCTCACTTAGGAGCCTTCCGTGACCACCCCAACATTACTAGCTGTGTCGTCGCCCGTGAGGGGCTATATGATGTCTCTTCAAGGAGCAATATGCCATCCCAAGGGACAAAGATAAGGTCCGAGGGCCTTATATAGTCCATTCCATGGATGGAGTATTATTTCTATATCGTATCGGCAGTACACCCCCGTTGAGCCTGGTGCCCAGGGTGCAGTTATCAGGAGTCCACTGGACTCAGACACAACTACAGATTAGGAGCTAAGCGGGCTCAGTTGTAGACCCAGGGGGACAGGTAGGTTGTCTATAACACCAGTAGAGTCATAGAAACCTGGATAGGGGTATATAGATTGAGGTGTACTTTTGTAGGGCTTGTGGGGGTCCCGGTAGGTTATTTCTGTGTTGTTTGTACCTTCCAAGCTTATGGGGGTCTGGTTAGGTTCTTGTTTATATTCTTGTCTGCTATCTATAGCTTATGAATATAAGATTATATAGTCGTAGCTCATATACATGTAGTGTTTTGCTAGATCCAATTTACGAATAAGCCAACTCACAGGTTAATCTTTCTGCCCCTTCTCTGTATTTACTTTCAATCTTTAACAACTTACTTATTGCCTAACATATTTGGTACATATTGTACTGACGCCCATCCCCAGTCGCTGCATTACTTGCCTGCAGGTTTAGACAGACAGAGTTCAGGCTCTTTAGTAGCAGTTGTTTAGAGTCAGCAGTTTGTCCAGCTCCTTTTGTTCGGAGTTTCCAGGTTCTAGAGGTTACATTCTTAGAGGCTTGCAGACTACAGTCATCAGTTAGTTAGTTGTTGTTGTCCGTGTGGGGCCTAAAATTAGTTATGTTTAATATGTTGGCCGTGTGGGGCCTAAAATTAGTTATGTTTAATATGTTGGTGGGGCCTAGTATAGTGGCTTGTTCTCATTTCTGTTATAACTAGACAACATGATGGTCTTGTCGACCCGCATAGGATCTTTTTTGTTTCCTACTGTTGGTTAACTGTTTTTATTTATAGGTGGATATACGGCATTGTCAGCTGGGAGCTGTGTTTACAGTCGAGATATAGCTTGTTGTTTTGTTGAATTGAGTTGCAGGCATGCACTGGAGGTGCATCAGCGCAGCCAGTTTAGTCAGATTCCAGTATGGCACTAGGTGCCACCCTCCCAAGGTGGGGTGTGAAAAACTTGGTATTAGAGTAGGTCGTATCCTAGGGAGTCTCCAATCCATGTCTAGTAGAGTCTTGTTATAAATATGTTGTCAACCACATTCTATAAGAAGGAGGCTACGAGGCATGATAGTATGGCTACTTTTTCTTTTCATCAGATCGTGCTATAGAGCCGAGTTGTACAGGGGTGAGTCCCTAAGCTTTCATTGTTATGTCTGTCTAGAATAGCGTTGGATATAAGACAGACTCCAACCAGTCGCAAGATGACTACAACAGCAGGAGGAGGTACCAGTGAAGTGCCACAATTGGGAGACAGTTTGTCACACCCCACCTTGGGGGGTATGACGGCACTTGGTGCCTGCTAGACTCTGGACTGCTAACTGGTCCAGCCTGAGCACATCCGGTGCTTTGGCTGGCTTTGGCTCTATTTCAAGAAACAAATCGGCTATATAAAGGCTGTAACTACAGCCTCCGGCCAACTGGCCTGTAGCCATCTGTACCTGTAACAACAGCTAACCAGAAACAGACTTGTAACAAGGAACCTATGCGGGCCGACAAGGCCACCATGCTGTCTAGTTATCTGTAACTCAACACAAGACTGCTGTAAAACTACGTGACCGGCAAGGTCACCACTACAGTCAAACTAAGGCCCCACACGACCAACATAAACTAGAATACAAAACAGCTACAGCAGACTGCACGGCCCCACACGACCGGCTCAAATAACCACAGGGAATATATACAGACTGCAAGCCTCTACGAATACTGTAAGAAACTAATAGAAATGATCGGGACAGGGCCCCGACCTACCCATACTGCACAACAAAAGAAAAGGAGCTACACCTCTGAGAATCAGACTCCGGATGACAGGAGCTGATGACTCACTAGCTGGCTGGAATCACGAGGGATCGGCTCCTCGTCCGTGAGTACCTGTAGGCAAGCAATACAGCGCCCCGCTGGGCATCAGTACCACAGGTACTGAGCATGTAAAGCAAACTGAAATATGCAACAGAAACGAATAGCACAATAACATGACATTTAAGCCAGAAGTAGCTGAGTCTATCTAGCTGAGGATAACTGGGGAGAGTTTATACATTCTGTAACTAACTGAGCGTACCTGAAGACGTGTCGTCCTTCTGTCTATCAGTATCTACTAGCACATATCAGTATACATAATAATACACACAATACCTGACCGACCCCCATAAGCCGGAAGGTGCCAACCAAGCAAGCAATCTATTTACCCCTACCCGGGTCTAAACCAACCAAAAACAAGTCACTCCACTCATCTGATAACTGTGAGCTCCTCCTACCGGTCCCCTTGGGTACGTAGCTCAGGCCTTGGCCTCTGACAATAAACTGTGTCTGAGTCCGAAGACTCCTGCCTCTGGGCACAGGTGTGCACACAGAGTGGTCTGCCCCTGTAAACAGGGTGTGCTAGCTCTGCGCAGAGTAAACTGAACTACCCCTGCAAGCAGGGCGGTCTAGACCGTATTATCATGGTGGTCGGCCATCATCGTCCTTTAGTCGGACGGCATCGCCCAGCTGGTGGCGGTATCTGAATCTGGTATCGACACAGCTATAACCCAGGGGCGGTGGGGATGCTAAAGGGTGCCCACATGCCACGACAAGTCTCAACATACAAAACACATACACAGCAAGCATGCTCAAATGAAAAAAAATACTAATCATATTCTCTTCTTGTATCTCAAGGCCAGTTTGTATTAAATAACTGAAACTATATTCTGTTTTACACTATTCCTGATTGCTGGACTAACTGCTACCTGGCCTTTATCTGTCTATCTGATTATATCTGGATATAGCTCAATAACATAAAATGCACCACCTACTACTGGATACAATCTCAACAGATGTAATACGTATTGCCTGAATATCTACTATTCTGATTATCGCATGATACGTAATTAATATACTAGCATGCTTGCTGGAAATTGTACTAAAATCGTTCTTGTACGCTGGGTATCGGTTAATAGCCTTTATTCTATTTACTTTCTAAGCTGTACTTCCTGGCTTGCCGAAAGAATAACTTTACATACCTGGTTTCTGAGTACCCGACTGGCCGATGTGATTTCTGTCGGTACTTCTGCTGTTTCTCCCAACTACATTCATATACACGTCAATTAGAACTAAATACATTAATATTCGGGAGAAATTGTCACTTTAGATATATATATTTATCCCAACTTTAACCTTTCGAAAAACGGTCGAAAACTCATTATTTTTCAGCGGTCTAGAAGGGAGAAATATTCACTTCTCAGCTAGGAACACATAGACATTAATTTAGAGCAATTCTACTTACCTTAGTTCGGCGGCTCGCCGATTCGTCGACCGTATTTTACGAAACTAAATCCGTAGGAATGCTCTCTGCTGCTAAATATCTCAGTATCTGGGGTTAATTTGAATTTGGGCAGCGTTTAGCAGCGTAATCGGATGAAAATTATTTAATTTCCTTCGTTCCTTTTCTCCCTCTGCCGGTTTGCTCTGCTCTCTGGAAATTATAACATGTTTTTACCAATTAAAACCGAAGTGGGGCTTTATATACTTGGGCCTGAACCTGGGCAACGTGTCACGGAGCCATCGCGGAGGCCTCACCTCCGTGACACGCTGCCATCGCGGAGGGGCTCTGCCTCAGCTCCTCCCGCGATGGTTCGACGGGTTTCTCGTCCGATCTTTTTCCCGGCCTTTCTCTAGCATGTATGGCCTTCTACTATGCTTAACCAACGTGCGAATAGGTCGTCTAGGTGCGGGAATTCTACGGGGTATAACATTCTCCCCCCCTTAAGAACATTCGTCCTCGAATGTACACTGTTATCTATAGGACTACTTACTTTATTTTCTAGAAACATTTCGGCAGAGTTTCCCTTGTAATATGGACTATAACAAAAACCTGAAATGCAGAAAAGTCCAACACAGGCACTGCACATAATATTCTCGGATCCACTGGATAACTAAATATCACTCTTTATCATTCACAGACATACAACCATAAGGTACTGCATAAGTAATAATACGGACTTACCTGTCGCCTGACTAGGCCTGAAATAGGTGAGGGTATCTGACTTTCATATCTTCTTCTGCTTTCCACGTCATTTCCTCACGATTCCTGTTATGCCACAATACTTTGACAGATGCAACATCTTTAGTTCTCAACCTGCGAATCTGTCTGTCTAGGATAGCTACGGGAACTTCTTCATATGCTAACTCTTCTGTGACCTAGACATCTTGAACCGGAACTACTGTAGAAGGGTCCCCTACGAACTTCCTTAACATAGAAACATGGAACACTGGGTGAACAGATGCTAACTCTGGAGGCAAGTTCAACTCGTATGCAACTCGGCCTATTCTTCGCCGAATCTGATATGGCCCAATGAATCTTGGGCTAAGCTTGCCTTTCTTGCCAAATCTCATCACCCCTTTCATCGGAGACACCTTCAGGTATACCCAGTCACTTACTGCAAATTCTAGATTTCTACGCCGCATATCTGCATACGACTTCTGGCGGCTCTGAGCAGTCAGTAAACGTTCTCGGATAAGCTTTATCTTTTCCTCGGACTGCCGAACAATGTCTGGGCCAACTAATGCTGATTCTCCTATTTCAAACCAGCCCACCGGCGATCTATATTTTCGCCCGTATAATGCCTCGAAAGGCGCCATCTGAATAGTTGAATGGTAGCTGTTATTATAAGCAAATTCAATCAGCGACAGATGTTCATCCCAGCTACCCCCAAAATCTAGTACGCATGCCCGTAGCATATCTTCGAGCGTTTGGATAGTTCGCTCAGCCTGTCCATCTGTCTGAGGGTGGAATGCTGTGCTCAAATTAATCTGCGTTCCCAGACCCCTCTGGAATGACTGCCAAAATCTAGCTGTGAATTGCGCTCCCCTGTCTGAAATAATAGATACCGGCACTCCATGTAATCTAACTATTTCTCTGATATATAATTCGGCATAATCCTCAGCTGAGAAGGTAGCCTTCACAGGTAGGAAATGAGCTGATTTTGTTAGCCTGTCTACTATTACCCAAATGGAATCATTTCTGCGTCTGGTACGGGGTAATCCTGTTACAAAATCCATATTTATCGCTTCCCATTTCCACATAGGCACAGCTATATCCTGCGTCAGACCGCCCGGTTTCTGGTGCTCCGCTTTCACCTGCTGGCAGTTAGGACATCTAGATACAAATTCGGCTATTTCAGATTTTATACCTGGCCACCAGTAAATGTCTCTGATATCGTGGTACATTTTCGTTGCTCCTGGATGGAGGGAATAACGAGCGTAATGTACCACATGCATGATCTGCTGGCGAAGCCCTGAAATATTCGGGACACATAAACGGCCCCCACAACGTAGTACTTCATTTTCAGTCACTTGGAAATCTGACTCTTTACCTTCCTGAATTCTATCTCTGAGCTGGACTAAGTCAGGGTCCTCGTACTGCCGTTCTTTTACCTCTGTAACTAGTGATGACTCGGCAGAATTCTGAATCACCGCTCTGTTATTTTCTGTCTCCACTACTCGAACGGCTAACCCAGCTAGTTGATAAATTTCCTTGGCTAATTCCCGCTTCTCGGGCCGCAAATACGCCAAACTCCCCATTGACTTACGGCTCAGGGCATCTGCTACTACATTAGCTTTTCTTGGGTGATAGAGAATATTTACATCATAGTCTTTCAACAATTCTAACCAGCGACGTTGCCGCAGATTTAACTTCCTCTGTGTGAAAATGTATTGCAGACTTTTATGATCTGTGAAAATGTCTACATGGACGCCATACAGATAATGCCTCCAAATTTTCAGAGCGTGGATCACTGCGGCCAGTTCCAGGTCATGGGTCGGATAGTTCTTTTCGTGTTTCCTCAGCTGTCTGGAAGCATAACCAATCACCTTACCATGCTGCATCAACACACAACCCAGTCCCAAACCTGAAGCGTCGTAATACACCGTATACCCATCTGTTCCCTCTGGCAATGCTAGTACTGCAGCGGAGGTCAATCGGTCTTTCAACTCTTGAAAATTCTGCTCACATGCCTCCGTCCACTGAAATTTTGCTGCTTTCTGTGTCAGCTTTGTCAGAGGTGCTGCTATAGTGGAGAATCCTTCAACAGATCTCCGATAATATCCTGCTAAACCCAAGAAACTGCGGACCTCGGTCGGAGTGGTAGGTTTGGGCCATGTCTTGACCGCCTCTATTTTCTGTGTGTCTACCTGTATACCAGCATCCGACACGATGTGCCCAAAAAAGGCAACTGAGTTCAGCCAGAACTCGCACTTAGAAAACTTGGCGTACAACTGACGTTCTCTAAGGATCTGGAGTACTGTTCGTAAATGGTTCTGGTGATCTGTCTCTGAACGAGAGTATACCAGAATATCATCGATAAATACTATCACGAACAGATCCAAATACGGTCTGAATATGCTGTTCATCAGGTCCATAAACACTGCGGGAGCATTCGTCAGCCCGAAAGACATAACTAGGAATTCAAAGTGACCATACCTGGTCCTGAAAGCAGTCTTTGGAATGTCTCTCTCACGAACCCGGACCTGGTGGTATCCGGACCTCAGATCTATCTTAGAGAAACATTTGGCCCCCTGCAACTGGTCAAACAAATCATCTATTCTCGGGAGCGGGTATTTGTTCTTCACTGTAACTTTGTTTAGTTGCCGATAATCTATGCACATTCGGAGCGAGCCATCTTTCTTTCTCACGAATAAAACTGGCGCACCCCACGGTGGAGTACTCGGCCTGATAAAATCTTTATCTAACAAATCTTTCAATTGCTCCTTTAATTCTCTGAGTTCTGCAGGAGCCATACGATAAGGAGGAATCGATATCGGCTGAGTACCTGGTAACAAGTCAATCGCAAAATCTATCTCCCTTTCGGGAGGGATACCAGGCAACTCATCCGGGAATACGTCAGGGAATTCATTGACCACTGGAACAGACTGAAGAGTCGGAGGTTCCACCCGAACGTCCTGGACTCTAACTAGGTGGCAAATACATCCCTTTACTATTAATTTTCTTGCCTTAAGGTAGGAAATAAACCTACCTTTCGGCGTAGGCGTACTCCCTTTCCACTCTCGCACTGCTTCCCCCGGAAAGTGAAATCGGACCGTCTTGGTCCAGCATTCTAAGTTGGCATAGCATGGCACTAACCAGTCCATACCCATAATGGCATCGAAGTCGACCATCTCAAGTTCTATTAAGTCTACTGTGGTCTGGCGATCAGCAACCTCTACCGCACACCCTCGGTAAACTCTTTTAGCTGTAATCGAGTCACCGACCGGTGTAAGCACTGAAAAGGGCTGCTGAAGCAATTCTGGTTCGATACCCAACTTTCGGGCCACAAATGGTGTGATATATGACAATGTAGACCCTGGGTCAATCAATACATAAACAGGATATGAACAGATAATCAATGTACATGTGACCACGTCGGGAGATGCCTCTGAATCCTGCCTCCCCGGTAATGCATAGGTACGGCTGGGGCCTACACCTGAGCCAGAGGCTCCTGGTCTACCTCGGCCCCTATTCCCTGAACCTGAGGGTCTGCGCCTCGTTGAGGCTGCTGGAACTCGTGGCCCTGCTGACGCTCTATCCAGATCATCCTGACTACCCTGTCCCCTGGCTGGACAATCTCTCATTAAATGCCCTTCCTGTCCGCAGTAATAACACCCTGGGAAGCCCTGCCTGCAGGCTCCAGAATGTAGTCGGTGACATATAGGACAAGGGGTGGATGTAAATCTACTCTGTTCTACCCTCCGCTGCAGAGGTGAGGCTACTGTCCGTGAACTGCTACCGGACTCCGACTGACTCCGGCGAATGAACCTGCCCCTCTGCTGCTGTACCGATGGTAGAGATCTGGGTGGCCTATCTGAAAACCGTGGTCTCGGCCCCCTAGGAATTTCCCTCTGAATCTCAGCGGGTCTGCTCCTACGGCGCTGCTCTGAAGTCGCCTGTCTGTCACCCCGCTGTCGCTGCCTCAGGCCCTCAATTGTCTGTGCGAAGGCCTGCACCCTGGCTATGTCCATGTCTTCTCTCAAAGTAGCTGTCATGCACGTCTCTATGTACTCTGGATTCAGGCCCATAATAAAGCGGTGGACTGTGGATGACATGGTGTCCACAAATGCTGGAGCATAGCGGGCTAAGGAGTCGAATTGTAAGGAATATTCATGGACGCTCCTAGCCCCCTGCTCTAAATGTAAGAACTGGTCCATCCGGGCCTGTCTGACCTCCCGGGGTAAGTAGTGGTCCAGGAAGGCCTCTGAAAAGCTGGACCAAGTAGGAGGGGCTGCATCTCTTCCCCGAGACCTCTCCCAACTTTCGTACCATAAAACAGCAATATCCCGTAATCGGAACACTGCTAACTCAACTGATTCTGCTGAGGTTACGTGCATGACTCTAAAGATCCTCTGCATCTGGTCCAAAAAGTCCCGAGGATCCTCCGCTGAATCCGATCCAGTAAACTGAGGGGGTCCCAACGCCAAGAATTCTCTAACCCTGGAACTACCTGGCCCCCCATAGGGATTCTGCTGCTGTAGGTGGTGCTGGCTGACGCTGAGCAGCTAGCATCTGAGTCAACATAACCACCGCACTACGTAGCTCCTGATCAGATGAAATAGGTGCAGGAGCTGTGGGAGGCGGTGCTGCCTCAAATGGCGTCTGGCGAGGCGGAGACTGCTGGGAGGGCCGAGATAATGCCTCCGTATTGCTCTCAGACCGGGCGGAATCTGGCTGTAACTGAGACATCCTACTGGTGCCTTCGCCCGCTGCTGTATCCAATCTCCTACCTGTAGCTGGGTGCCACTGGTCTGCCATAATATCTGTGAGCAAAGAGGGTGGTGAGTTTCAAAAGTCAACTCTATACTGTACCGCTCTATAGCACGATTGAATAAGAAAGAAGAGTGACAATCCTAACATGCCTCGCAGCCTCCTGCCTATAGTATGTGGTGCACAACACATCCATAGACAAGACTCTACTTAGCACGGCTTGCAGACTCCCTGGGATACGACCTGCTCTGATACCAAGTTTGTCACACCCCACCTTGGGGGGTATGACGGCACTTGGTGCCTGCTAGACTCTGGACTGCTAACTGGTCCAGCCTGAGCACATCCGGTGCTTTGGCTGGCTTTGGCTCTATTTCAAGAAACAAATCGGCTATATAACGGCTGTAACTACAGCCTCCGGCCAACTGGCCTGTAGCCATCTGTACCTGTAACAACAGCTAACCAGAAACAGACTTGTAACAAGGAACCTATGCGGGCCGACAAGGCCACCATGCTGTCTAGTTATCTGTAACTCAACACAAGACTGCTGTAAAACTACGTGACCGGCAAGGTCACCACTACAGTCAAACTAAGGCCCCACACGACCAACATAAACTAGAATACAAAACAGCTACAGCAGACTGCACGGCCCCACACGACCGACTCAAATAACCACAGGGAATATATACAGACTGCAAGCCTCTACGAATACTGTAAGAAACTAATAGAAATGATCGGGACAGGGCCCCGACCTACCCATACTGCACAACAAAAGAAAAGGAGCTACACCTCTGAGAATCAGACTCCGGATGACAGGAGCTGATGACTCACTGGCTGGCTGGAATCACGAGGGATCGGCTCCTCGTCCGTGAGTACCTGTAGGCAAGCAATACAGCGCCCCGCTGGGCGTCAGTACCACAGGTACTGAGCATGTAAAGCAAACTGAAATATGCAACTGAAACGAATAGCACAATAACATGACATTTAAGCCAGAAGTAGCTGAGTCTATCTAGCTGAGGATAACTGGGGAGAGTTTATACATTCTGTAACTAACTGAGCGTACCTGAAGACGTATCGTCCTTCTGTCTATCAGTATCTACTAGCACATATCAGTATACATAATAATACACATAATACCTGACCGACCCCCATAAGCCGGAAGGTGCCAACCAAGCAAGCAATCTATTTACCCCTACCCGGGTCTAAACCAACCAAAAACAAGTCACTCCACTCATCTGATAAATGTGAGCTCCTCCTACCGGTCCCCTTGGGTACGTAGCTCAGGCCTTGGCCTCTGACAATAAACTGTGTCTGAGTCCGAAGACTCCTGCCTCTGGGCACAGGTGTGCACACAGAGTGGTCTGCCCCTGTAAACAGGGTGTGCTAGCTCTGCGCAGAGTAAACTGAACTACCCCTGCAAGCAGGGCGGTCTGGACCGTATTATCATGGTGGTCGGCCATCATCGTCCTTTAGTCGGACGGCATCGCCCAGCTGGTGGCGGTATCTGAATCTGGTATCGACACAGCTATAACCCAGGGGCGATGGGGATGCTAAAGGGTGCCCACATGCCACGACAAGTCTCAACATACAAAACACATACACAGCAAGCATGCTCAAATGAAAAAAAATACTAATCATATTCTCTTCTTGTATCTCAAGGCCAGTTTGTATTAAATATCTAAAACTATATTCTGTTTTACACTATTCCTGATTGCTGGACTAACTGCTACCTGGCCTTTATCTGTCTATCTGATTATATCTGGATATAGCTCAATAACATAAAATGCACCACCTACTACTGGATACAATCTCAACAGATGTAATACGTATTGCCTGAATATCTACTATTCTGATTATCGCATGATACGTAATTAATATACTAGCATGCTTGCTGGAAATTGTACTAAAATCGTTCCTGTACGCTGGGTATCGGTTAATAGCCTTTATTCTATTTACTTTCTAAGCTGTACTTCCTGGCTTGCCGAAAGAATAACTTTACATACCTGGTTTCTGAGTACCCGACTGGCCGATGTGATTTCCGTCGGTACTTCTGCTGTTTCTCCCAACTACATTCATATACACGTCAATTAGAACTAAATACATTAATATTCGGGAGAAATTGTCACTTTAGATATATATATTTATCCCAACTTTAACCTTTCGAAAAACGGTCGAAAACTCGTTATTTTTCAGCGGTCCAGAAGGGAGAAATATCCACTTCTCAGCTAGGAACACATAGACATTAATTTAGAGCAATTCTACTTACCTTAGTTCGGCGGCTCGCCGATTCGTCGGCCGTATTTTACGAAACTAAATCCGTAGGAATGCTCTCTGCTGCTAAATATCTCAGTATCTGGGGTTAATTTGAATTTGGGCAGCGTTTAGCAGCGTAATCAGACGAATATTATTTAATTTCCTTCGTTCCTTTTCTGCCTCTGCCGGTTTGCTCTGCTCTCTGGAAATTATAACATGTTTTTACCAATTAAAACCGAAGTGGGGCTTTATATACTTGGGCCTGAACCTGGGCAACGTGTCACAGAGCCATCGCGGAGGCCTCACCTCCGTGACACGCTGCCATCGCGGAGGGGCTCTGCCTCAGCTCCTCCCGCGATGGTTCGACGGGTTTCTCGTCCGATCTTTTTCCCGGCCTTTCTCTAGCACGTATGGCCTTCTACTATGCTTAACCAACGTGCGAATAGGTCGTCTAGGTGCGGGAATTCTACGGGGTATAACATTCTCCCCCCCTTAAGAACATTCGTCCTCGAATGTACACTGTTATCTATAGGACTACTTACTTTATTTTCTAGAAAAATTTCGGCAGAGTTTCCCTTGTAATATGGACTATAACAAAAACCTGAAATGCAGAAAAGTCCAACACAGGCACTGCACATAATATTCTCGGATCCACTGGATAACTAAATATCACTCTTTATCATTCACAGACATACAACCATAAGGTACTGCATAAGTAATAATACGGACATACCTGTCGCCTGACTAGGCCTGAAATAGGTGAGGTTATCTGACTTTCATATCTTCTTCTGCTTCCCACGTCATTTCCTCACGATTCCTGTTACGCCACAATACTTTGACAGATGCAACATCTTTAGTTCTCAACCTGCGAATCTGTCTGTCTAAGATAGCTACGGGAACTTCTTCATATGCTAACTCTTCTGTGACCTGGACATCTTGAACCGGAACTACTGTAGAAGGGTCCCCTACGAACTTCCTTAACATAGAAACATGGAACACTGGGTGAACAGATGCTAACTCTGGAGGCAAGTTCAACTCGTATGCAACTCGGCCTATTCTTCGCCGAATCTGATATGGCCCAATGAATCTTGGGCTAAGCTTGCCTTTCTTGCCAAATCTCATCACCCCTTTCATCGGAGACACCTTCAGGTATACCCAGTCACTTACCGCAAATTCTAGATTTCTACGCCGCATATCTGCATACGACTTCTGGCGGCTCTGAGCAGTCAGTAAACGTTCTCGGATAAGCTTTATCTTTTCCTCGGACTGCCGAACAATGTCTGGGCCAACTAATGCTGATTCTCCTATTTCAAACCAGCCCACCGGCGATCTATATTTTCGCCCGTATAATGCCTCGAAAGGCGCCATCTGAATAGTTGAATGGTAGCTGTTATTATAAGCAAATTCAATCAGCGACAGATGTTCATCCCAGCTACCCCCAAAATCTAGTACGCACGCCCGTAGCATATCTTCGAGCGTTTGGATAGTTCGCTCAGCCTGTCCATCTGTCTGAGGGTGGAATGCTGTGCTCAAATTGATCTGCGTTCCCAGACCCCTCTGGAACGACTGCCAAAATCTAGCTGTGAATTGCGCTCCCCTGTCTGAAATAATAGATACCGGCACTCCATGTAATCTAACTATTTCTCTGATATATAATTCGGCATAATCCTCAGCTGAGAAGGTAGCCTTCACAGGTAGGAAATGAGCTGATTTTGTTAGCCTGTCTACTATTACCCAAATGGAATCATTTCTGCGTCTGGTACGGGGTAATCCTATTACAAAATCCATATTTATCGCTTCCCATTTCCACATAGGCACAGCTATATCCTGCGTCAGACCGCCCGGTTTCTGGTGCTCCGCTTTCACCTGCTGGCAGTTAGGACATCTAGATACAAATTCGGCTATTTCAGATTTCATACCTGGCCACCAGTAAATGTCTCTGATATCGTGGTACATTTTCGTTGCTCCTGGATGGAGGGAATAACGAGCGTAATGTACCACATGCATGATCTGCTGGCGAAGCCCTGAAACATTCGGGACACATAAACGGCCCCCACAACGTAGTACTTCATTTTCAGTCACTTGGAAATCCGACTCTTTACCTTCCTGAATTCTATCTCTGAGCTGGACTAAGTCAGGGTCCTCGTACTGCCGTTCTTTTACCTCTGTAACTAGTGATGACTCGGCAGAATTCTGAATCACCGCTCTGTTATTTTCTGTCTCCACTACTCGAATGGCTAACCCAGCTAGTTGATGAATTTCCTTGGCTAATTCCCGCTTCTCGGGCCGCAAATACGCCAAACTCCCCATTGACTTACGGCTCAGGGCATCTGCTACTACATTAGCTTTTCCTGGGTGATAGAGAATATTTACATCATAGTCTTTCAACAATTCTAACCAGCGACGTTGCCGCAGATTTAACTCCCTCTGTGTGAAAATGTATTGCAGACTTTTATGATCTGTGAAAATGTCTACATGGACGCCATACAGATAATGCCTCCAAATTTTCAGAGCGTGGATCACTGCGGCCAGTTCCAGGTCATGGGTCGGATAGTTCTTTTCGTGTTTCCTCAGCTGTCTGGAAGCATAAGCAATCACCTTACCATGCTGCATCAACACACAACCCAGTCCCAAACCTGAAGCGTCGCAATACACCGTATACCCATCTGTTCCCTCTGGCAATGCTAGTACTGCGGCGGAGGTCAATCGGTCTTTCAACTCTTGAAAACTCTACTCACATGCCTCCATCCACTGAAATTTTGTTGCTTTCTGTGTCAGCTTTGTCAGAGGTGCTGCTATAGTGGAGAATCCTTCAACAGATCTCCGATAATATCCTGCTAAACCCAAGAAACTGCGGACCTCGGTCGGAGTGGTAGGTCTGGGCCATGTCTTGACCGCCTCTATTTTCTGTGTGTCTACCTGTATACCAGCATCCGACACGATGTGCCCCAAAAAGGCAACTGAGTTCAGCCAAAACTCGCACTTAGAAAACTTGGCGTACAGCTGACGTTCTTTAAGGATCTGGAGTACTGTTCGTAAATGGTTCTGGTGATCTGTCTCTGAACGAGAGTATACCAGAATATCATCGATAAATACTATCACAAACAGATCCAAATACGGTCTGAATATGCTGTTCATCAGGTCCATAAACACTGCGGGAGCATTCGTCAGCCCGAAAGACATAACTAGGAATTCAAAGTGACCATACCTGGTCCTGAAAGCAGTCTTTGGAATGTCTCTCTCACGAACCCGGACCTGGTGGTATCCGGACCTCAGATCTATCTTAGAGAAACATTTGGCCCCCTGCAACTGGTCAAACAAATCATCTATTCTCGGGAGCGGGTATTTGTTCTTCACTGTAACTTTGTTTAGTTGCCGATAATCTATGCACACTCGGAGCGAGCCATCTTTCTTTCTCACGAATAAAACTGGCGCACCCCACGGTGGAGTACTCGGCCCGATAAAACCTTTATCTAACAAATCTTTCAACTGCTCCTTTAATTCTCTGAGTTCTGCAGGAGCCATACGATAAGGAGGAATCGATATCGGCTGAGTACCTGGTAACAAGTCAATCGCAAAATCTATCTCCCTTTCGAGAGGGACACCAGGCAACTCATTCGGGAATACGTCAGGGAATTCATTGACCACTGGAATAGACTGAAGAGTCGGAGGTTCCACCCGAACGTCCTGGACTCTAACTAGGTGGCAAATACATCCCTTTACTATTAATTTTCTTACCTTAAGGTAGGAAATAAACCTACCTTTCTGCGTAGGCGTACTCCCTTTCCACTCTCGCACTGCTTTCCCCGGAAAGTGAAATCGGACCGTCTTGGTCCAGCATTCTAAGTTGGCATAGCATGGCACTAACCAGTCCATACCCATAATGGCATCGAAGTCGACCATCTCAAGTTCTATTAAGTCTACTGTGGTCTGGCGATCAGCAACCTCTACCGCACACCCTCGGTAAACTCTTTTAGCTGTAATCGAGTCACCGACCGGTGTAAGCACTGAAAAGGGCTGCTGAAGCAATTCTGGTTCGATACCCAACTTTCGGGCCACAAATGGTGTGATATATGACAATGTAGACCCTGGGTCAATCAATACATAAACAGGATATGAACAGATAATCAATGTACTTGTGACCACGTCGGGAGATGCCTCTGAATCCTGCCTCCCCGGTAATGCATAGGTACGGCTGGGGCCTACACCTGAGCCAGAGGCTCCTGGTCTACCTCGGCCCCTATTCCCTGAACCTGAGGGTCTGCGCCTCGCTGAGGCTGCTGGAACTCGTGGCCCTGCTGACGCTCTATCCAGATCATCCTGACTACCCTATCCCCTGGCTGGACAATCTCTCATTAAATTCCCTTCCTGTCCGCAGTAATAACACCCTGGGAAGCCCTGCCTGCAGGCTCCAGAATGTAGTCGGTGACATATAGGACAAGGGGTGGATGTAAATCTACTCTGTTCTACCCTCCGCTGCTGAGGTGAGGCTACTGTCCGTGAACTGCTACCGGACTCCGACTGACTCCGGCGAATGAACCTGCCCCTCTGCTGCTGTACCGATGGTAGAGATCTGGGTGGCCTATCTGAAAACCGTGGTCTCGGCCCCCTAGGAATTTCCCTCTGAATCTCAGCGGGTCTGCTCCTACGGCGCTGCTCTGAAGTCGCCTGTCTGTCACCCCGCTGTCGCTGCCTCAGGCCCTCAATTGTCTGTGCGAAGGCCTGCACCCTGGCTATGTCCATGTCTTCTCTCAAAGTAGCTGTCATGCACGTCTCTATGTACTCTGGATTCAGGCCCATAATAAAGCGGTGGACTGTGGACGACATGGTGTCCACAAATGCTGGAGCATAGCGGGCTAAGGAGTCGAATTGTAAGGAATATTCATGGACGCTCCTAGCCCCCTGCTCTAAATGTAAGAACTGGTCCATCCGGGCCTGTCTGACCTCCCGGGGTAAGTAGTGGTCCAGGAAGGCCTCTGAAAAGCTGGACCAAGTAGGAGGGGCTGCATCTCTTCCCCGAGACCTCTCCCAACTTTCGTACCACAAAACAGCAATATCCCGTAATCAGAACACTGCTAACTCAAGTGATTCTGCTGAGGTTACGTGCATGACTCTAAAGATCCTCTGCATCTGGTCCAAAAAGTCCTGAGGATCCTCCGCTGAATCCGATCCAGTAAACTGAGGGGGTCCCAACGCCAAGAATTCTCTAACCCTGGAACTACGTGGCCCCCCCTAGGGATTCTGCTGCTGTAGGTGGTGCTGGATGACGTTGAGCAGCTAGCATCTGAGTCAACATAACCACCGCACTACGTAGCTCCTGATCAGATGAAATAGGTGCAGGAGCTGTGGGAGGCGGTGCTGCCTCAAATGGCGTCTGGCGAGGCGGAGACTGCTGGGAGGGCCGAGATAACGCCTCCGTATTGCTCTCAGACTGGGCGGAATCTGGCTGTAACTGAGGCATCCTACTGGTGCCTTCGCCCACTGTTGTATCCAATCTCCTACCTGTAGCTGGGTGCCACTGGTCTACCATAATATCTGTGAGCAAAGAGGGTGGTGAGTTTCAAAAGTCAACTCTATACTGTACCGCTCTATAGCACGATTGAATAAGAAAGAAGAGTGACAATCCTAACATGCCTCGCAGCCTCCTGCCTATAGTATGTGGTGCACAACACATCCATAGACAAGACTCTACTTAGCACGGCTTGCAGACTCCCTGGGATATGACCTGCTCTGATACCAAGTTTGTCACACTCCACCTTGGGGGGTATGACGGCACTTGGTGCCTGCTAGACTCTGGACTGCTAACTGGTCCAGCCTGAGCACATCCGGTGCTTTGGCTGGCTTTGGCTCTATTTCAAGAAACAAATCGGCTATATAACGGCTGTAACTACAGCCTCCGGCCAACTGGCCTGTAGCCATCTGTACCTGTAACAACAGCTAACCAGAAACAGACTTGTAACAAGGAACCTATGCGGGCCGACAAGGCCACCATGCTGTCTAGTTATCTGTAACTCAACACAAGACTGCTGTAAAACTACGTGACCGGCAAGGTCACCACTACAGTCAAACTAAGGCCCCACACGGCCAATATAAACTAGAATACAAAACAGCTACAGCAGACTGCATGGCCCCACACGACCGGCTCAAATAACCACAGGGAATATATACAGACTGCAAGCCTCTACGAATACTGTAAGAAACTAATAGAAATGAT
The DNA here is from genome assembly GCA_035772735.1 of Datura wrightii. NCBI lineage: Eukaryota > Viridiplantae > Streptophyta > Magnoliopsida > Solanales > Solanaceae > Datura > Datura wrightii. Next base: position 24,687,721 of record JASDFA010000027.1, on the reverse strand, counting down.
CGGGACAAGGCCCCGACCTACCCATTCTTCACAACAAAAGAAAAGGAGCTACACCTCTGAGAATCAGACTCCGGATGACAGGAGCTGATGACTCACTGGCTGGATGGAATCACGAGGGATCGGCTCCTCGTCCGTGAGTACCTGTAGGCAAGCAATACAGCGCCCCGCTGGGCGTCAGTACCACAGGTACTGAGCATGTAAAGCAAACTGAAATATGCAACTGAAACGAATAGCACAATAACATGACATTTAAGCCAGAAGTAGCTGAGTCTATCTAGCTGAGGATAACTGGGGAGAGTTTATACATTCTGTAACTAACTGAGCGTACCTGAAGATGTGTCGTCCTTCTGTCTATCAGTATCTACTAGCACATATCAGTATACATAATAATACACACAATACCTGACCGACCCCCATAAGCCGGAAGGTGCCAACCAAGCAAGCAATCTATTTACCCCTACCCGGGTCTAAACCAACCAAAAACAAGTCACTCCACTCATCTGATAACTGTGAGCTCCTCCTACCGGTCCCCTTGGGTACGTAGCTCAGGCCTTGGCCTCTGACAATAAACTGTGTCTGAGTCCGAAGACTCCTGCCTCTGGGCACAGGTGTGCACACAGAGTGGTCTGCCCCTGTAAACAGGGTGTGCTAGCTCTGCGCAGAGTAAACTGAACTACCCCTCCAAGCAGGGCGGTCTGGACCATATTATCATGGTGGTCGGCCATCATCGTCCTTTAGTCGGACGGCATCGCCCAGCTGGTGGCGGTATCTGAATCTGGTATCGACACAGCTATAACCCAGGGGCGGTGGGGATGCTAAAGGGTGCCCACATGCCACGACAAGTCTCAACATACAAAACACATACACAGCAAGCATGCTCAAATGAAAAAAAATACTAATCATATTCTCTTCTTGTATCTCAAGGCCAGTTTGTATTAAATAACTGAAACTATATTCTGTTTTACACTATTCCTGATTGCTGGACTAACTGCTACCTGGCCTTTATCTGTCTATCTGATTATATCTGGATATATCTCAATAACATAAAATGCACCACCTACTACTGGATACAATCTCAACAGATGTAATACGTATTGCCTGAATATCTACTATTCTGATTATCGCATGATACGTAATTAATATACTAGCATGCTTGCTGGAAATTGTACTAAAATCGTTCCTGTACGCTGGGTATCGGTTAATAGCCTTTATTCTATTTACTTTCTAAGCTGTTTCACTTCTCAGCTAGGAACACATAGACATTAATTTAGAGCAATTCTACTTACCTTAGTTCGGCGGCTCGCCGATTCGTCGGCCGTATTTTACGAAACTAAATCCGTAGGAATGCTCTCTGCTGCTAAATATCTCAGTATCTGGGGTTAATTTGAATTTGGGCAGCGTTTAGCAGCATAATCGGACGAAAATTATTTAATTTCCTTCGTTCCTTTTCTCCCTCTGCCGGTTTGCTCTGCTTTCTGGAAATTATAACATGTTTTTACCAATTAAAACCAAAGTGGGGCTTTATATACTTGGGCCTGAACCTGGGCAACGTGTCACGGAGCCATCGCGGAGGCCTCACCTCCGTGACACGCTGCCATCTTGGAGGGGCTCTGCCTCAGCTCCTCCTGCGATGGTTCGACGGGTTTCTCGTCCGATCTTTTTCCCGGCCTTTCTCTAGCACGTATGGCCTTCTACTATGCTTAACCAACGTGCGAATAGGTCGTCTAGGTGCCGGGAATTCTACGGGGTATAACACGGTTAGCCTAAGGGCGGAAGCAGTCGTCTTTTGCATTTCCCCATCATCCTCCCGAGGCACCGGGAGCTTCCTAAGGCAACAGATATGTTAACGTCATCCCCGTTTCCTTGTTCAGCTTCACAATAGTCCTCAGAATAGTACACATATGAGTTGGCTTACCTACTAGATACGTAGAATTAGGCAGGGGCAGGAGTTAAGGTTAGACCACCTGAAACGTACAAAGGATCGTGCAAGGTTTGTACCCTCAGCCTTTAGAGTTGTTGAAATTCGCGCCCTAGACCTGGTATAGAATGATAGGGTTACCTCCCACCTCCCGGTTTATTCTTTCATTACAAAAGAAAACGAAGGTAGCTATGCTATGCTGCCCAGAATAAAGAGCAAATAGAGGCTAGAATTGTTGAATACGAGAAAGGTTAGAAAGTGGTTAAGACCCCTAATGTTTACAATGTTATCTAGACCCTCACAGTAAGTAAACCAGGAGGGCGAGCGAGGTTTCCAGCAGCACTTAAGTGAATGTGAGAGAGTCCATTAGCGATAAACTCTGAGCAATAGTAAAGCTTCGGTCAAAAGGAGGCTAATTCCGCTGTAGTATGCTAATAACAGTAGGGCATATCCACAAGATAATGGTTATGGCCCTGGCTTTTTATATTGAAGGACAGAGAGATCCTATGAATAAGATAGGCCCGAGTGTGGGTCAGAAGGATACAGGTCGGTGGACTTGGTTAGTAATATCTTTGACAGTATGAAGTAGAAGGCACAGACCCCAGAGCCCAGTCTAAGGGAGAAAGGGGAAAGGCACGAGTACTTGGAGGAAACAGAATCACCCCCAGGCTAAAAGTAAATCGACAGAGCATAGGGCCACCGCTGAGTGTCGAGAAATAAGCATCGGGCTGATAGTTAAGAGATAGTAAGGGGTTAACCTAGAATGCAGCAACATCACCACCTATTGTGGGAGTAAAGGAGTGATGACATAGAGATTCTAACCTAGTACAACCTAGATACAAGGCCTAATAGGAATTTATTGGCCTTTTATAAAATAAGGGGCGGAGTCATAAGACCCAGAGGTTGACTCTGCGTTCCAAAGGTGGCAGAACTTCATCAGTAGACTATGGCCAAGGCAAACTATGTCCACTATCCCCTCCACCTAGAGTTTAATGAAAATGCATCAGTTCGTAAAGAGAGACCTACGGATGGCATGGAAAGAGGGGGGACATCGTTGAATCGTAGCACAGGACTTCAATGACCAGCTAGGGGAGGCTGGATAGAAAAAACAGAGCAGGACAATTGAGGAGATGATTGTGCCTGCAAGGAAGTGGAAAGTAATCAACATGAATACAGTTATGGGGTTATCTCATACCAGGTGTAAATTGACCTCATTTGAGTCAGTATGGAAAGGCTAATAAGATCGACTCATGTCCAGCAGTTAAAGGCTATGCTGAGTTAAGTATTTGAGAAGTAGTTTGGCGTCGTGGAGCCCAAGTATCTAATAAACTCTGACAAGGAGGCACCATTCCCAGCTAGACTCTGAGAAGCGGTTGGAGCATATTGGGGCGTGTGTTATCTTAAGTGCGACTTCTCGTCCCCAAGTAAATAGCCAAGAAGAACACCCAATTCAGACGCCTGGAGATCTACTATGAATAGAAGTGGAAGCCCCCTAAAGTAAATTAGAGGCAGTTGAACTAGGGCATATTATAACAGGCATACTGAAAAGTTGAACTTACCAAAAAATGGGTACCGATAGCCCAGGGTCGTCGGAAGTCCTACCTTAATGTACGGCGTAAGCAGCTAAGAGTTGAAGCAGAAGTTGGGTATTTCTAGAAACTTCACCAAAGAAGGGCATTGCGAGGTTTGGTAAAAAGGGCAAGTTTAGCCCTAGATTCATTGGCCTGTATCATATCCTCTGAAGGACAGGCACGGTGGCATATGAGCTGGAACTGTCTCCAGAGTTAGAATCTGTCTACCCAGTCTTTCACATATCATTGTTGTAGAAGTGCATAGGATATCCATATCGAGTGGTGCCAGTTGAGGATGTTCAGGTCACTAAGAAGCTAGCCCACGAAGAAGTTCCAGTTGCCATACTAGATCGGCAAGTTTGCAGGTTGAGAACTAAAGACATAACCTTTGTTAAGGTATTACGCAGGAACAGGAGTAGAGAAGAGATGACTTGGGAAACTGAGGATGACATGAAGTCTAGATATTCTCACTTGTGCGAAGACCGATTCAGGTGATACAGTAGAGGTGATGTTATTATTCAGTTGTTATTTTACTGCTTATGTTATCAGTATTGTTTAGCTAGCTGCCTCTTTATGATGACATAGTTGTTTATAGCATCCTGTGAGGCACTTGTGTTGGACTTTTCTGCATTTCAAGTTTTCAGATAGTCCATCATACAAGGGAGACTCTGCCGAAATATTTTATGAAAATTGATTAAAAGAGTAAACTCCTCTAAGCCTAAAGATGACATTCGAGGATGAATATTCCTAAGAGTGGGAGGATGTTACACCCTATAAAAGTTAACAATTAGTAATTCGTACGCGTGGATTTATGGTGAATAAAGAGAGTACGACGCGTGTAGAAAAGCCTCGGAAGCAGGGTCGGGCGGGGCGAGGCCACGAAGGGCCAGCGCGACGTACCAGTTGACAGGGCACCGGCCGTGCGACGCCCCAGGCCCACTGACGCGATGAGGGGAGCGACGGGGCTGTTCTGGCACCTTGGGCGGCGCAGGGCGCCCCCTTCCACCGCTCATAATATATATCAAGCCCTCTTTTCAATTATAGTTCATTCTATCAATTAGTTTCATCCAGAGAAAGAGGAAAATGAAGAAATCAATTATTTTTCTTCTGATTATGCTGCCAAACATAGTCCAAACTCAAATTAACTTTAGGTATCGAGTTCTAAGCCCGCAGGGAGCATTACTATGACATTATTTTCTCAAAATTCTCTCGGTAAATTATAACTCTACTGAGTAGAAGTTGTCAGAATTATTTCAAACTTATTCCTAAATGATCATAGGCTTCAACTAAGTATTTCTCCCTTCTGAACTCTTGGAAAATTATAGGTTTTCGATCATATTAATTGAAGTTGAAGTATTATTGTTATTAGTATCAAAAGATGTCATTTTAAGCCGAATTTGGTATTGAAATTCATCTCTTTCTCCCAGTATAACGATTACTGCTGAAAAGGGCTAACGAATACAAGTTGAAACTTGTCAGTTATTTGGGAAATGGCAGTCGAGGTATGTAAGGCTTATCCCTCGATAAGTTATTCTCATTGTACAGTGCTACGAATTATGTTCTTGAATGGAAATAATGGACCCACATTCTGCAGATAGTTGCTACCAGTAGATTGTGATTAGACACGTTGTGGCCAGCTATTTTCTGTAGACTATGAATATATATGTTCTAATTAGCTGCTAGAAAATCTATATAGATTATACCGCAGTATCCCTTGTCATGAAAGAACATGTTAAGTGTGATACGCTCTAGAAGCGTCATAGAAACTCTTCTATTCTCTAATTCATTGTATGAGTAGAATTGTAGGTGTTATTGCCAGGCCTAGACCTTAGAAACTCATGAATAGTTATCGGGTCTGAGTTAGTAAGTTGAATAGCATAGGCGCAGCTAGGTGATTAACTACTAGTTTGGCGCCTGTATTGTCAGGAAAGCACGCCTAGAGGCCACTGGAATACCTTCACGCCCTAGGGCCAGAAACTTAGATAGGAGGGTCATACTTTAGAGTCAGCGGCACTAGGCTTATCTAGTGAGCTAAGTGATAGCCCACCACCTAGTTAGCTACTACTAGTGTCAGTTCCAGTTGGTTCAATATTCGTCATATAGGTTGCTCAGGAAGCCTTTCCAATAGTCCAAGTCAGATAGGACCGGAGGGGACCCTAAGGAAGGGGACCTTATTAGCAGTTAGAGGCGGGGCCAACGACCCAGCCTGCTCCCATGAGATACTCAGGTACAGGTCGCCATGAGTGGCTAAGTCCAGGTAAGCTTAACTGCAAGTTAGGAATTGCCCACGAAAGTCATATAAGATCTGAACAGACCAAGTTGAGGGCTTAAGGACTAGAACCATGTTAGTACAGTATTACCCTCAAACTAAGAATTTTAGTAGGGTACCTGCGGGGGATTAGAGACCGACCACTCAAAAGCATGTCCGATCAGTAGCAGTCCTACAACCGTTCTAAGTAAAGTGACTAAGTAATTGGTCGTCTGTGACCCTACAGTTTCTTGTGAGTTATAGTTGCTCGAATAGGAAATTCAAAGTATTATTAGGCCACTCCATATCTCTCTTTATTCGGTATAGACTCTTAGAGATCAAGATTACTACCAGGATCCTCTGATTAGATACTTGTGCACATGGTGTGCCTGCTAGTAGCCATATAAATTATTCTAGGGGCGAGCAGCGGTCGCGTTAGGCACAAAAGGCCAAATACACCTTTTGAGTGGCTAGATTGAGACTTTAGTATAGCACCTCGAGTGGAGTTTCCTTCACTCAGGAGCCTTCCGTGACCACCCCAGGGGTACTAGCTGTGTCATCGCCGGTGAAGGCTATATGACGTTGCTCGAAGGAGCGATATGCCATCCCAAGGGATGAAGATAAGGTTCGAGGGCCTTATACAGTCTATTTCATGACTGTACTATTATTTCTATGCCGTATCGGTAGTACACCCCCGTCGATCCTGGTGCCCGAGGTGCAATTATCATAAGTCCACTGGACTCAAACACAACTATAAATCAGGAGCCAAGTGGGCTCAGTTGCAGACCCAGGGGGACAGATAGGTTGGCTATAGCACCAGTAGATTCATAGAAAACTGAATAGGGGTATATAGATTAAGGTGTACTTGCCATGGCTTGTGGGGGTCCCAGTAGGTTATTTATGTGTTTTTTGTACCTTCCAGGCTTATGGGGGTAGGTTAGGTTCTTGTTTGTATTCTTGTCTGCTAGCTATAACTTATGAATATAAGATTGTATATTCGTAGCCCATATACATGTAGTGTTTTGCTAGATCCAGATTACGAATAAGCCAGCTCACAGGTTAATCTTTCTGCCCCTTATCTCTATTTACTTTCAGTATTTAACAAATTACTTATTGCCTTACATATTTGGTACATATTGTACTGACGCCCATCCCCAGTCGCTGTATTACTTGCCTGTAGGATTAGACAGACAGAGTTCAGGCTCTTCAGTAGCAGCTATTCAGAGTTAGTAGTTTGTCCAACTCCTTTTGTTCGGAGTTTCTAGGTTGTAGAGGTTACAATCTTTCAGTTGTATAATATTTGGGGTAGGCCGAGGCCCTATCCCGACCACTATTTGTATTCTTAGAGGCTTCCAGACTACAGTCGTCAGTTAGTTAGTTGTTGTTGGCCGTGTGGGGCCTAAAGTTAGTTATGTTTCGTATGTTGGCCTTGTGGGGCCTAGTGTAGTGGCTTGTTCTCATTTCTGTTATAACTAGACAACGTGGTGGTCTTGTCGGCCTGCATAGGATCCCTTTTGTTGCCTGTTGTTGGTTAGCTATTTTTATTTACAGGTGGCTATACGGTCTTGTCGGCCAGGTGCTGTGTTTACAGCCGAGATATAGCTCGTTATTTTATTGAATTGAGTTGTAGGCATGCACTAGATGTGCATCAACCCAGCCAGTTCAGTCAGATCCCAGTATGGTACTATGTGCCAGTCATGCCTCCCAAGGTGGGGCGTGACAGAACCTCAACTCTGCTTGGTGCTAAGTTCTCCTCCCACTAGAAGTGCTAATTATGTATAACTAGGCTGATAGCTCGAAACTGGTGTCCTAAGACTTTAGTCAGAACTACTTGTCTGGAAGTGTTCTAAGAGTCTAAGGACCTGAAAGTAACTATATTCCAAGACTCTCAGAGCTGCTTTATCTGAAAGTGTCATAACGGTCTAAGGAACAACTGAAAAACTGATAAGTAGTACTACTGAGGTTACTGAGTTCCTCAAGACTAAAGGCAGTCTAACTGATCAGTTGACATTTCTGTAGAACACTGAGTGTTAACTGAGACTCTGATGCTGAGTAAATCAAAGACTAACTTCTAATCACGAATATGTACTAATATTGGTAAATTAAAAGGAACTATACTGGCAAACAATATTCCTGTCCTAATTCTCATTTATGCAAGTTCCACTAAAATCACATCTGAAGATTTGGACTAAAATACATACTGTATGAAATGAGATACCAAGCATGAATTACAACTGATAATATTCTAGGAAAAACTCAAGAATTATCACAACAAAGGAACTCGTAAACTATCCGAAGGAAAAACCCTAGTTTCGATATTCTATAGAGTTGGAACTAAGGAGATTTCTATAAAGAATTTGGGAGACAAGGGTGAGAGAAATTCCCTTGCTAGGATTCCACATACCTGTAGTAGAATCCCTGAGGAAATCCTTGAGAAATTTGAGAAGAAAAGATGTAACCCTTGTCTTTGCCCTGCACTTCTTGTTTGAGTTCTTACATATTGCCTTTGAGAGTTGAGGGGAGAATGAGAGAAATGTTTGATCAACTCCCTAAATCCCCTTCAAAATGCACCCAAATGATGTAGTTTAGGCATTAAAATAATACAGTTTTACAAAAATGCCCCTAAAATAGTTATTAAAATTTATGCTCATCAGGTGGTATGACTCAACCTATGAGTCGTACCAAGATCCTATGGCCCGTACCTTCACTCGTGGATAGGGACCCCACTCCATATTATTTCTCTAAAGTTTTCCATGGTAGCCTCCTACAATCCATACAAACATCCTATGAGTCGTACTATGGTATGTGTTTTACTCCTGACCCTTCCTCTAATTCAACTCACGACTCAATGTACAGTCTGCACCAACATATCACAAGTCGTACCATGACTCGTGGTTACCCAATATTCCCTGATCATTTCTATGAACTTAGCCACGATGGGTCAGTATGATCTGTACCATATTGGTGTGAGTCATAACATGTACTTGTGATTCCTCCAATCACACTTACTGTTTCGCTCTAACTCTCATGTTACCGAGTCCAGGTACAACTCGTACCATAATTGTACGATTCGTACTGTGACTTGAACTGAGGTCTTTTTTTCTATTTTTTTGCATGATCAAGTTTTAAATCTAAAGGCTAATCTCATAAATTTCTTGGGCGTTACAATATCTCCCCCTTAGGAATATTTGTACTCGAATGAAGGCTAAATAAGCTGAAAGACTAGGGGAAAGAGTTGAAATCCCGCGCTGAAAGCTACAAACTGACTACTGAAGGAGTGACTGACTCCCAATTGAAGTGAAACATACTAACTGTACTTATTCAATTAGGGTGCACATTTCAAACATGAACAAGGCTAACAAGTATGGAACTGAATAGAGTACTGAAAAGGGACTTAATACCTGATGTTGAAGCTGAACTAGAAGGGAATAAATAAGGGTATTTAACCATTATGTCTACTTCTGCTTCCCATGTAGCTCCCTCAACTAGATAGATCCTTCATAATAATTTTACTAAAGTGACCTCCTTGTTTTCTCAGCTTACAAACCTGACGGTCTAGGATTTGAACTAGAACTTCTTTGTAAGAGAGACTGTCCTTTAAACAACACTCTCTAGAGTCACTACTGAGGTCGAGTCTCCGATGCATTTCTTCAACATGGAAACATGGAAGATTGGGTGCACTGATGCTAACTCCATAGGCAACTCCAACTCATAAGCCACATTGCCAATTTGTCTTAGGATTTTGTAAGGGCTGATATATCTGGGACTGAGCTTTCCTTTCTCCACGAATCTCATCACCCCCTTCATAGATGATACTTTCAGGTATACCCAATCATCCACAGCAAACTCCAACTCCTTTCTCCTGGCATCTGCATATGATTTCTGTCAGCTTTGAGCTGTTCTCAGTCATTCCCTGATAATATGCATGTCACACCCCATAAGTCCCTAATGTTTAGTCGGTGTATTCATATGTTAGTCAAGAGTTTTAGAGTACGACGCATACGAGAAAGGGCCCAGGGAAAGGTCGAAAGAGCGCAAAATTGGGAGCGTGATGGAAAAGACCGGACAAGCTGCCAAATAGGGGCAATGTGTCACGGACCCTCCCCCTCCGAGATGGCCTCCGTGACACGCTCATGTTTTGGCGCGTTGGGTTGCACCACCCCAAAGTTATATATATTAAGTTGTTTTATTGGATTTCATTTACAAAAAATAGACCCTCCGCCAGAATAGGGGGAGAATGCCATTTTCATATAATTTTCCTCCGTTTACGCTGCCAAACACCGTCTAAATTCAAATTAACTTCAGGTATCGTATTATAAGCCTGTAAGGAGCATTACTATGGAGTTAGTTTCTCAAAATTTTGCCCGGCAAATCATAGCCCCGCCAAGAAAAGGTTGCCAGAATTGTTCCAAACTGATTTTTATACGATCACAGGCTTCAGGTAAGCATTTCTCCTTTCTAAACTCTTGGAAATTATACGTTTTTGGCCGTATTTATTTAAGCTGAAGTATAGTTAATATTAGTGTTAAAAGTTATCATTTTTGCCGAATTTAGTACTGAAACCAGTCTCATTCTCCCAGTAATATGATTACAGATGGAAAGAGCTATTGAATACGGACTGAAACTCGCCAGTTAATCAGGAATCGACGATCCAGGTATGCTAAGGAAAATTTGTTCGGCAAGTTAGTTTCTTTAGTATTATAACTCAGTTGGAATCCCAGTAAGAGAGCCAGAAGTATATCTATTATAATTAGTTGTTGTTGTTAGCTGAGACCAATATTCTATGTTTAGTTTGGGATTGACTTTGTCCTGTATAGCCCTCCATAACCAACCCCAGGGTTACTAGCTATGTCGACTCCCGCTAGGGGCGAGATGACATCGCTCCAAGGAGCGGTATGCCATCTGCAAGGGACGAAGATGGGGCCCTAGGTCCTCATACAGTCCATTCCATTGCTGGACTATTATATGTCGTATCGGCACCACACCCATATCGAGCCTGGTAGCCGGGGTGCCGATATCAAGAGTCCGTTGAACTCAGACACAACTACAGTTTAGAGGCCGAGCGGGCTCAGTTGCAGACCCAGGGGACTAGTAGGATGGCTATAGTTACTAGTTGACTCAGTGTGACCTTGTAGGGATATATAGATTGAATTGTACTCGCCAGGGCTTATGGGGACCCCGGGTGGGTTATTTTGTGTTGGTTGTACCTTCCGACTTATGGGGGCCAGGTAAGATTCTTGTTTGCATTAGTTACTGATAGATTAGACAATAAGAAGTTCAGCTATTCAGGTAGTAACTCTATTCCTTTCTTTTAGTTACTTCCAGTTTTATTTTAGTTCATTCAGTTATTTACAGTTACTGCCTTACATATTCGACACTTATTGTACTGACGCCCTTTTGGGGCACTGCATTACTTGCCTGCAGGTGCCGATAGACATGGACCAGGACCTTCTTAGCTTTCAGCCATAGTTAGTAGGGCACTCAACTCCATTTCTCCGGAGCTAATAGCTAGAAGGTCTACTCCTTTTGTTTGTACAGTTTATGGGTAGGTCGGGGCCCTGTCTCAACCATTATATTACTCCTAAAGGCTTGCAGATTGTTTTAGATTTCCTGTGGTTAATATTGTTGGTCATGTGGGGCCTGTGTATGCTTTATTTTACGTGTTGGCCGTGTGGGGCCTCATTTAGCTGTTAGTTAGCGGCCTTGTCGACCATAGCTTAATTTAGTGCCGGATTTACTTTACATCCATTATTAGACATCATGGTGGTCTTATCAGCCCGCATAGGATTCCCCGTTATTATCTATTTTTTGTTAGCTATTTTCTTTAACGGGTGGCTATAAGACCTTGTCGGCAGGGGGTAGTGTTTACAACTGAAATATAGCCCGTCGTTTTCTTGATTTGATGATTAGGTATGCCCCAGACGTGTATAAGCTCAGTCAGGACAGTTCAGATCCTAGTAGGGCACCAGGTGCCAGTCATGCCTCCCAAGGTGGGGCATGACAAACTTGGTATCAGAGCAGGTCGTATCCCAGGGAGTCTGCAAGCCGTGCTAAGTAGAGTCTTGTCTATGGATATGTTGTGCACCACATTCTATAGGCAGGAGTCTGCGAGGCATGATAGTGTGGTTACTCTTCTTTCTCTTCCAGTCGTGCTATAGAGCCGTACAGTATAGGGTTGAGTCCCTAAGCTTACCATATTCTGCTTGTCTATAGAGAAATGTCGGACAGGAGATAGCCCACGATTGGCAGAAGTTGGGCGTTGCAGCAAGAGAGGGCACTAGCAGGGTTCCCCAGTAAGAGTCATCCCGACCTGAGAGCGACAGGGAGACTCCACCTCGGTCTCCCCAGCAGTCTCCACCCTGTTAGGAGCAGCCCAGAGCGACAGTGTGTCGGCACCACCTCCATCAGTTTCTATACTGACATCATCAGACCAAGAGTCAGGAATGCTGTTGTTATGTTAGCTCAAATAATGGTTGTGCAGCATCATCCAGTGGCACCCATGGTCGCCGAATATTTTGGAGGACCAGGTAGTTTGAGGGTCCGAGAGTTTCTTGCACTGAGTCCCCCACAGTTCACAGGGATGGACCGGGATGAGGACCCTTAGGACTTTTTAGACCAGCTGCAGCAGATCTTCAGGGTAATGCATGCCAGACCTGTGGAGTCGGTTGAGTTGGCGGTATTTTGACTGCGGGACATAACAGTATTATGGTATGAGAGTTGGGAGAGGTCCCGAGGTAGAGATGTTCCCCTCCGAATTGGTCTAGTTTTATAGAGGCCTTCCTGGACCACTATTTGCCTCGAGAAATTCAACAGGCCCGGGTAGATCAATTTCTGCATCTGGAGCAGGGTTCGATGAGTGTTTGGGAATATGCTATAAGGTTTGACTCTTTAGCCCAATATGCACCAGCTTTTGTAGATACTATGCCAGCTAGGGTGCACCAATTTATTATGAGGCTGCTTCAAGAGTATTTAGAGACATGTATTATGACTACTCTGCAAGAGAACATGGATATTGCCTGTGTTCAGGCATTTGCTCAGAATATTAAAGGGATTAGGTAGCGACAATGGGAGATAGAGAGGGCGAATCAGGAGCAGCGTTGCAAGGCTAGACCTAGAGACACTCAGGTGGAGTTTCAAGTTGGACCCAGGCCACGATTATCAGGCAGACCACCCAGACCCCTACCTCCACAGCAGTAATAGGGTGGTAGACCAGGCCATGGGGGTAGTTAGGGCCCGGTGAGAGCTCGCAGTCATCGGGTTCACAGTAGTAGGGAGGATCAGAGCAGAGTAGATTCACAGTGCCACTTTGCCCTATCTATAGTCGACATCATTCTGGGGCATGCAGGTATGGTTTAATGGCGTGTTATATATGTGGACAAGAGGGTCACCTAATGAGAGACTGTCCAGCCAGGGGTTAGAGTGATCGGGACCGACAGGATAGATTTTTAGTAGGGTCATGTGCCTCAGCATCTCCAGCAGGGCGTAGGCCCTTAGCTCCAGCCGGCAGAGGCCGAGGCAGGTTAGGGGCATCTAGCTCAAGCACCGGTCTAGATCGTACTTATGCTTTACCGGGGCGACAGGAGTCAGAGTCGTCACTGGATGTGGTGATAGGTATGCTGGACGTTTTCTCTCATTCTTTTTATGTTTTAATAGACCCAGGTTCCACTTTTTCTTATATGACGCCACTAGTAGCCTGGAAATTCGGCATCACGCTAGAATTGCTACAGTGACCTTTTTCAGTGTCTACACTCGTCAGTGATTCTATTATAGCTAAAAGGATCTACCAGGGTTACACAGTAGAGGTTGTTGGTAGCCAGACTTTAGAAGATTTGGGGAATTAGAAAAGATCGACTTTGATGCAATTATGAGTATGGATTGTATAGCACCATGTTATGCCAATGTAGAATGTTGGACCAAGACTGTCCGATTCCATTTTCCAGGGGAGGTAGCACGGGAGTGGAAAGGCAACGCAGCCACGCCAAAAGGCATGTTTATATCCTATATTCGAAAGAGAAAGTTGATAGCAAAGGGTTGCATCTATCATATTGTCAGGTTTAGGATGTTCAAGCAGAGTCCCTAACTCTTCAGTCTATTCCAGAAGTCAATGAGTTCCCAGATGTATTTCCAAATGAACTTCTTGGTATTCCCCCAGAAAGGGAGATCAATTTTGCGATCGACTTATTACCAGGTACTCAGCCTACATCCATCCCTCCGTACCGAATGGCTCCAACCAAGCTTAGAGAATTGAAGGAACAGCTAAAAGATCTATTAGATAAGGGCTTTATCAGGCCGAGTACTTCACCGTGGGGTGCACCAGTTCTGTTTGTAAGGAAGAAGGAGGGCTCCCTCCGCATACTACCAACAGCTAAATAAAGTCACTATTAAGAACAAGTACCCACATCCCAGAATAGATGACTTGTTTGATCAGTTACAAGGGGAGAAGTATTTCTCAAAAATCGATTTAAGGTCTGGGTACCATCAGGTTCGGGTTCGAGAAAAGGATATTCCAAAAACTACTTTCAGGACCAGGTATGGCCATTTTGAATTCTTAGTCATATCCTTCGGGTTAACAAATTCTCCTGCAGTGTTCATGGATCTGATGAACAACATCTTCAGGCCGTATCTGGATTTGTTTGTGATAGTATTCATTGATGATATTCTGGTGTATTCTCATTCAGAAGAAAAACATCGAGATCATATGCAAACAGTGCTCCAGATTCTGAGAGATCGGCAGTTGTATATAAAATTTTCTAAATGTGAGTTTTGGCTGAATTCTGTAGCCTTTTTGGGCCATGTTGTGTCAGAGGCTGGTATATAAGTAGATTCCCAGAAGATTGAGGCAGTAAAGACATGGCCTAGACCTACAACTCCAACTGAGGTATGTAGTTTCCTGGGGTTGGCCGGTATTACAGAAGGTTTATAGAAGGGTTTTCTACCTTATTAGCTCCTTTGACCAAGTTAACTCAGAAAGTAGCTAGATTTCACTAGATCGAAGCATGTGAACAGAGTTTCCAAGAACTGAAAAACAGATTGACATCAGCGCCAGTACTAGCGTTGCCAGAAGGATCAAAAGGTTATGTTGTGTATTGTGATGCTTTAGGTGTTGGGTTAAGATGTGTCCTGATGCAGTATGTTAAGGTGATTACTTATGCTTCGAGGCAGTTGAGAAAACATGAAAAGAACTATCACACTCATGACCTGGAGTTAGCGGCAGTAGTCCACACCTTAAAGATCTGGAGACATTACCTGTATGGGGTGCACGTGGACATTATTACTGATCATAAGCGCCACCAATACATTTTCACTCAGAAAGAGTTGAATCTACGGCAGTGTTGCTGGTTAAAATTGCTTAAAGACTACGATGTGAACATTTTGTATTATCCGGGAAAGGCCAACATTGTGGCAGATGCCCTCAGCCATAGATCCATGGGGGTTTTAGCATATTTTTGAAACCAGAAAAGGAGGAGTTGGCCTGAGAATTGCATCAGTTAGCCGGCCTAGCCATCCGAATAGTAGATTCGGGAGACAACGGGGCAATGATTCAGAATACTGTAGTATCATTCCTAGTTGTAGAAGTAAAAGAGAGGCAGTATGAAGATCCTCATTTAGCACAACTTAGAGATAAAGTACAACAGGGAGAAGTACCATCCTTCGAGGTAACTGAGGATGGGGTTTTGAGATGTAGGGGTCGCCTCTGCATTCCAGATGTGGCAGGACTTTGCCAGCAGATCATGGCAGAGGTACATTATTCTTGTTATTCTCTGCACCCAGGTTCAACAAAGATGTATCATGACATAAAAGAGATTTACTGGTGGCCTGGAATGAAAAAGGGTGTAGCGAAATTTGTAGCACAATGCCCTAATTGCCAGCAGGTAAAGGCGGAACATCAAAAACCCGACGGATTGACATAGGAAATATCAGTGCTTATGTGGAAATGGGAGGCAATAAATATGGATTTTGTGACAGGATTACCCCGCACCAGGCGCAGATTTGATTCCATCTGGGTGATTGTTGACAGATTGATGAAGTCAGCTCATTTTCTACCAGTCAAGACCACCTTATCAGCCAAGGACTATGTTGAATTATATATCAGGGAAGCAGTTCGATCGCATGGTGCCTCAGTATTTATCATTTCTGACAAAGGAGCACAATTTACAGTTGGGTTCTGGCAGTCTTTCTAGAGAGGCTCGGGAACATAAGTTAATCTGAGTATGACATTTCATCCTCAGACAGATGGACAGGCAGAACGAACAATCCAGACGCTCGAGGATATATTACGGGAATGCGTGCTCGACTTCGGGAGCAGCTGGGATGAACATTTACCGCTTATTGAATTCACTTACAATAAGAGTTACCATTCAGCAATTCAGAAGGCACAGTATAAGGCTTTATATGGGTGAAAGTATAGGTCCCCAGTTGGTTGGTTCGAGGTAGGAGAATCAGAATTAGTTGGACCAGACATGATCGACCAATCAGAAGAGAAAGTAAAGCTCATCAGAGAACGCTTGCTGACAGCTCAGAGTCGCCATAAATCTTAATCTGATGTGCGACATAGAAACTTGGTATTCAATGTAGACGACTGGGTATTTCTGAAAGTTTCACCAATGAAGGGCATGATGAGGTTTGATAAAAAAGGAAAGCTTAGCCCTAGGTTTATTGGCCTATATCGAATCCTCTGGAGAATAGGTCAGGTGGCATATGAGCAAGATCTGCCTTTAGAATTGGAGTCTGTTCACCTGGTCTTTCATGTATCGATGCTACGGAAATGTATAGGAGATCTGTCCCGAGTTGTACCCATTGAGGATGTCCAGGTTACTGAGGAGTTATCTTATAAAGAGGTTACAGTGTCCATATTAGATGGGCAGGTTCGCAGGTTGAGAACTAAAGACGTCGCCTCTGTTAAGGTACTGTGGAGAAACAAGAATAGAGAAGAGATGACCTGGGAAGCCGAGGATGACATGAGATCCAGATATCCTCATTTGTTCTAGGCTTAATTTATATTGTACAGTTAAGGCAAAGTTGTTGGTTCAGTTATTGTTTTATAATTTTTGTTATATGTAAGGCTCAATTGTCTATCATCTTACTGTGAAAGAGTTTTTAGTGTTATGTGAAATGCCTATATTGGACTTTTCTTCGTTTCAGAATTTTTAGATAGTCCATATTACAAGGAGACTCTGCCAAAATTTTTCCAAAACAATTATTGAAAGAGTTAAACTCCCGTAGGTTGTAGTCGACATTCGAGGATGAATGTTCCTAGGGGCGGGGGATGTTACACCCGTAAGTTCCTAATATTTAGTCGGCATATTCATACATTAGTCAAGAGTTTTAGAGTACCACACGTACAAGAAAGGGCCCGGGAAAGGTCGAACGAGCGCGGAATCGGGGGAGCGAGGGAAAAGGCTAGACAAGCTGTCAAACAGGGGCAACGTGTCACGGACCCTCCCCCTCCACGATGGGATTCGTGACACGCCTGTGTTTTGGCATGGACCACCCTATCCACCGCCCCAAAGTTATATATATTAAGTTGTTTTATTGTATTTCATTTACAAAAAATAGACCCTCAGCCAGAATAGTGGAAGAAAGCCATTTTCATATAATTTTCCTCTGTTTATGCTACCAAACGCCGTCTAAATTCAAATTAAATTCAGGTATCGGATTATAATCCTGCAGGAAGCATTACTACGGAGTTTGTCGAAAATTCGCTCAGCAAATCATTGCCCCACCGAGCAAAGGTTGTCAGAATTGCTCCAAACTGATTTGTATACGATCATAGGCTTCAGGTAAGGATTTTTCCCTTCTGAACTCTCAAAAATTATACTTTTTTGGCCGTATTTTGTTAAGCTGAAGTATAGTTAATATTAATATCAAAAGTTATCATTTTTGTCGAATTTAGTATTGAAACTTTTATCATTCTCCCAGTAATACGATTACAGTTGGAAAGAGCTATTGAATACGGACTGACACTCGCCAGTTAATCAGAAATTGCCGATTCAAGTATGCTATGGAAAATTCATTCGGCAAGTTAGTTTCTTTAGTATTATAACTCAGTTTGAATCCTAGTAAGAGATCCAGAAGTATATCTATTACGATTAGCTGTTGTTGTTAGATGAGACCAATATTCTATGTTTAGTTTGGATTGACTTTATCCTGTATAACCCTCCATAATCAACCCAGGGTTACTAGCTGCGTCGACACCCTCCAGGAGCAAGATGACGTCACTAGAAGGAGCGGTATGCCGTCCGCAAGGGACGAAGATGGGTCTCCAGGTCCTCATACAGTCCATTCCATGGCTGGACTATTATATGCCGTATCAGCACCACACCCCTGTCGAGCCTGGTGCCCGGAGTGCAGATATTAGGAGTTCACTGAACTCAGACATAGCTACAGTTCAGGGGCCGAGCGGGATCAATCACAGACCTAGAGGACTGGAAGGATGGCTATCGTTACTAGTTGACTCAGTGTGACCTTGTAGGGATATATAGATTGAATTGTACTCGCCAGGGCTTATGGGGGCCCCGGGTGGGTTATTCTGTGCTGGTTGTACCTTACGGCTTATGGAGGCCAGGTAAGGTTCTTGTTTGCATTAGTTACTGATATATTAGACAGCAGGATATTAGTTATTCTGTTAGTAACTCTATTCCTTTCTTTCACTTCTAGTTTTCTTTTAGTTCATTCAGTTATTTACAGTTACTGCCTTACATATTCGGTACTTATTGTACTGACGCCCTTCTGGGGCACTGCATTACTTTCCTGCAAGTGCCGATAGATGTGGACCAGGACCTTCTTAGCTTTCATCCAGAGTTAGCAAGGCAGTCAGCTCCATTCCTCCATAGCTAATAGCTAGAAGGTTTACTTCTTTTGTTTGTACAGTTTATGGGTAGGTCGGGGCCCTGTCTCAACCATTATATTACTCCTAGAGGCTTGTAGATTGTTTCAGATTCCCTGTAGTTAGTTTTGTTGGTCTTGTGGGACCCGTGTATGCTTTATTTTACGTGTTGGTCGTAAGGGACCTCGTTTAGATGTTAGTTAGCGGCCTTGTCGTCCATAGCTTAGTTTAGTGTTGGATTTACTTTGCAGCCATAACTAGACATCATGGTGGTCTTGTCGGCCCGCATAGGATTTCCCGTTATTATCTATTTCTGGTTAGCTGTTTTCTTTTACAAGTGGCTATAAGGCCTTGTCGGTCGGGGGCTGTGTTTACAACCGAGATATAGCCCGTTGTTTTCTTGATTTGAAGATTAGGCATGCACCAGAGCTGCATAAGCTCAATCAGGCCAGTTTAGATCTTAGTAGGGTACCAGGTGCCAGTCATGCTTCCCAAGGTGGGGCGTAACATTGAACCTTCTATATGGCCTCATGTATTGAATATAAACCTATCAAGGTAGCTTCACCAACCTCAAACCACCCTATAGGAGATCTGGACCTCCTACCATATAATGCCTCAAATGGAGCCATCTAAATACTGGAGTTGTAGCTATTATTGTATGTAAACTTGATTAGAGGTAGATAATTATCCAAACTACCCTTAAAGTCGATAAAACGCAAGCCCTTAACATATCTTCTGAAATTTGTATAGTTCAGTCGGTCTATGGATGGAAAGCTGTGTTGAGATTGACCTGAGTACCAAGTCCTTTCTAGAATGACTTCCAGAAGTGCGAGGTGAATTGAGTACCCCTATATGAGATGATAGATAAGGAAACTCCATGCAGTGTGACTAGCTCCTGGATGTATAGCCTAGCATAATTCTCTATTGAATCTGTGGTCTTAACTAGTAGGAAATGTGTTGACTTAGTCATCTGGTTAATGACCACCCAAATTGAGTCGTACTACCGGCAAGTGTGAGGTAAACTTGTGATGAAGTCCATTTTCACTTTTTGCCACTTCCAAGTGGGAATACTGATATCCTGAGTTATACCCCCAGGTCTCTGGTGTTCAACTTTGACCTGTTGGAGTTTGAACACTTAGCCATAATTCTGCAATGTCCTTCTTCATTCCATTCTATCAATAGACTTCCCATAGATCATGGTACATCTTGGTGGCACCTGGATGGATAGAATATCTGGAGCTGTGGGCTTCCATTATTATCCACTGCCTCAAATCGTCTACCTCTGGAACACACTATCTGCCCAGGTAGTGGAGCATACCATCTCCCCCTTTGGAGAAAGCTTCCACCTCTTTTCTTAGATTTGCCTCCTTCAACTTAAGTAGAATAGCGTCTTTATCTTGCTTTGACTTAACCTCTACTACCAGTGAGGATTATGACCCACTCTGGATTATAACTCCACCATCAGATGAATTAGCTAATTTGTACTCCTAAATGATCCAATGTGTAAATATCCTTTTCCAGCTCCTTTTTACCTTCTTCAACATGAACAACATTTTCCAATGATGTTCTGCTGAGGGAGTCAGCCACTACATTGGCCTTGCCTAGGTAATACAACACACTCATGTCATAATCCTTCAACAATTCTAGTTATCTTCTCTGATGAAGATTCAAATCCTTTTGACTAAACACATACTGAAGACTCTTATGATAAGTGAAAACATCTACATGAACCCCGTAGAGATAATGTCTTCAAATCTTTAAAGCGAACACTACCGCTGCCAATTCAAGATCATGAGTCCAATAGTTCTTCTTATGAACTTTGAGCTATCTGGGGGCATAAGCTATGACTTTTCCATGTTGTATCAGAACGCAACCAAGGCAAACTCTGGAGGCATCACAGTAGATCACAAACCCGTCTGAACCTTTGGCAGGTTAGAACTGGGGCAGTAGTGAGTCGATTATTCAACTCCTGAAAACTCTTCTCACAATTGTCAGACCACTGAAACTTCACTTTTTCTAAGTTAGTTTAGTCAAATTGGAGGTATTGTAGGAGAATCCTTCAATAGACCATCTGTAATAGCCGACTAGACCCAAGAAACTCCTGATGTCTGTCGAAGAGGTGGATCTTGAACAGTCCTTAACTGCTACTATCTTCTGAGGATCCACTTGAATACCCTTTTTGAAGACCACATGACCGAGAAAGGCAACTAATTTTAGCTAGAATTCACACTTGCCGAATTTAGCAAATAACTACCGGTCCTTGAGAGTCTATAAAATTATTCTCAGATGGTCTGCATGTTCCTCCTCTGTTCTGGAATAGACCAAGATGCCATCTATGAAACAAGTCTAGGTACAACTTCAATACCCTGTTCATTAGATCCATAAAAGTTGTAGGAGCATTGGTTAGCCCAAAAGACATAACTGCAAATTCGTAGTGACCATACCGAGTTTTAAAGGGTATTTTTTGGATGTCACATTTTATGAACCTGAGCTGGTGGTATCCTGACCTGAGATCTATTTTGGAGAAATAACTAGTTCCCTGAAGCTGATCGAACAAGTCATCAATCCAGGGTAGAGGATATCTATTCTTGATTGTGACTTTGTTCAGCTGACGATAGCGATACACATTCCGAGGGTACCGTCTTCTTTTCACACGAATAAGAGTGGGGCACCCCATGGAGAGATACTAGGTATGATGAAGCCCTTATCTAGAAGGCCTTTTAGCTATTCCTTCAGTTTCTTAAGCTCAGCTGGAGCCATTCGGTAAGGAGGAATAGAGATGGGCTGGATATCTGAAAGAAGATCTATGCCTAAGTCTATTTCCCATTCGGGAGGGACTCTAGGGAGGTCCTTGGGAAATACATTAGGAAACTCATTCACTACCAGAACTGATTGGAGTGTCGGGGTCTCGAAACTAAAATCTTTGACCCTAACATGTGGTAGATATACCTTTTGGAAATCATTTTCCTGGCCTTAAGATACGAAATGAAATGACCCTTAGGTGCCGAAGTACTACCCTTCCACTCTAAGACTGGTTCATTAGGAAATTGAAACCTGACAACCCTAGTTCTGCAGTCGACTGAAGCATAACAAAAATGCAACCAGTCCATACCGAGGATAAGGTTGAAGTCGACCATGTTGAGATCAATGAAAGTGACTTTACTCAACACTAAGACTGGATATTTCTGTATACCTGAATAACTCTAATTGACTCACCAATCGGGGTAGAGATTGAAAATGGTCTAGAGAGAGTTTCTGGACTAATATCTAGCTGGACTGCAGTATAAGGAGTCACAAAGGAAAGTGTGGCTCTTGGATCCAATAAATCATATACATCAATGTGGTAAAGGCGCAACATACTCGTAACCACATTCGGTGAGTTCTCCTGATCCTGCCTAGAAGATAGAGTGTAGAAACGATTTTAGCACTGACCACCACCTGTACCTGAGTGCCCTATTGAGTTAGGCAACCTCTCGGGGCTGCTGATATAGAAGACTAGGCCTTTCCCCAACCTGCTGACGGGCACTCTCTCAACCTGTGACCCAGTTGGCCACAACCAAAACAACCCTCTTTGCCTAGGCGGCACTCTCTAGGGTGATTCTTACCACACTTAGGACATACTAGAAAAGTGCGTCTGTTAGAGACATAGCTCTGGGACTGGAAGCCTGATGTCCTACCCCTCCTATCTTTGCGGGACCTGAAAGACAGAGCACTAGCTGAGGAAGGTGTTGGAGGCCTCTGCTGCTGCTGGGGGGCGATTACCACCGCCTGACCTCTACTGGGAGTACTCAAACTGACCAGTTTTGGCCGTTTGTTCTCCCTCTTTATGTCCTTCAACTTTTTTGCCTCTATCTGCTTGGCATGAATAATAAGATTGGAAAGTTCTATATCTTTGATCAACATGGTGGTCCTGTATTTCTTGAGTACCAAATCTGAGACTCCGTTAACAAACTTGAGCATGCGAACCCTCGGTTCAGCAACCATTTGGAGCATATCTCTACAGTTGAGTGAACTTCAGTGCATACTCCTCTACTTTCATGTTGTTCTATCTCAAGTTCATGAACTCGACAACCTTATCTTCCCTCAATTTACAGGGAAAGAACCTGTCTAGGTATGCTGTAACAAATTCATCCCATTCCACCGGACCTGCTCCATTCCACCTTCCCTCCTTCCACTATTTGTACCAAATTTGCATCACCTATTTCAGCTGGTTGGCAGCCAGATGAGCCCTCTTTGTAGAGGTGACACCCATAATTTGGGTGATCTTCTGAATCTCACGAACTCCTGCGGATCCTCTTCTACCTTAGACCCGTGAAAAGTTGGAGAATTCATTCGCGTGAAATCCTTGACCCTGACTGTAGTTGAGACCCATTTGTGTTCAATGGCACCACGACTTTCTGGTTGACCTAATTGATCATCGCCTGTGCCAGCATCTGAATGGTGGCCCAAAATTCAGAATGGGACACCTGATCGTCCTGAGGAGCTGCGGGAGCTGGTAGGGCTGGCTGGTTAGCATTACCGGTTCTCCTTCCATTTCCTCTTCTAGAAGGCATCATTATCACTGAAAAGAGTATAAGACGAGTTAGAAGGATGTATTAGAGTCTAAAAATCTATGCACGATATGATTTATGAATAAAGGGAATTTTTTTAAAAACATCTCGTAGCCTCCTCCTCATAAGTGTGGCGCACTTCACACCCATGACAAGGACTCTACTTGACGCGATTTTCAGACATCCTATGATACTCTAAACAATGATGCTCTGATACCAAGATTGTCACGACCCGAGTCTACACCCTGGATGAGACACGGTGCTTAGGGCCACAAGTGATCCCAAGCTAGCCCATGGCATAGCATACTACTGAAACTCTGAATACTATATGAAATCTATAAGTGGAAACTTCATAAGGCATAACTTAATAAAATACATATAAGCAAAACAATGCATATGATAACATACTGAATTACTAACTCTGTTTGAAAGCCATCTAAGAACTAATGAATTGTTGGGACAAGCCCCTACTAAAATATAAGGTCTAGACTAAAATATCAAAATATAATAAACTGGAAAAGAAACTCCGGCCCTCAGCAAATGAGGACTCACCACTGAACTCTGCTGATTTCCACCGGAGAAAGACTACTGATGATGCTGAGACTGAGAACCTGCAGTTGTATCATAAGACGATATATCATAGAGAGTAGGCATCAGTACTTCGAATGTACTGAGTAAGTGAAATATAAAGTAAATATAAATATATTGAGATTCTTTAAGCTGCACTGACAAAACATGCAATGACCATAACAGGAATTATAAATACTGGAGTATTTGAAAATCTAATAATACTGCAATTACTAATAACAGTCTGAAGGTCATACACATATCCTGAATTCTGGAGGACTGAACTGAGCTGGAGACTGAGAATGTATTGGACTGAGCTGTACTATACTATACTGTGGGAGAAACTATAACCGACATTAATCACGTGAGCTAGACGTGGAGTTCGATGTATACCCCAATCGGAGAAGGCCCCCTATACCTTGTCAGGATATAGTAGCTGAACTAGATGATCACCATCTCATGACCATTCTGGCTAATAACCTACGGAGGCAATGTAGTTCTAGGATCCTGGGTGCACTGAACCCCAACTCCACTCGGTGCTAAGTTCTCCTCCCACTAAAAGTGCTAATTATGTCTAACTAGGCTGATAACTTGAAACTAGTGTCCTAAGAATTATGTCATGACTACTTGTCTAGAAGTGTCTTGAGAGTCTAAGGACCTGAAAGTAACTATGTTACAAGACTCATCAGATCTTCTTTTTCTGAAAGTATCGTAACGATCTAAGGAACAACTGACAAACTAATAACTAGTACTACTGAGGTTACTGAGTTCCTCAAGACTAAAAGTAGTCAAACTGATTAGCTGACTTTTTTGTAGAACACTGAATGTTGACTGAGACTCTGAGACACCAGTAAATCAAAGACTACTTCTAATCATGAATCTATCCTAATATTGGTAAATTAAAAGGAACTATGCCGACAAACAATATTCTTGTCTAAATTCTCAATTATGCAAGTCCCAATCAAATCACATCTGAAGATTTGGACTAAAATACATACTGTATGAAATGAGATACCAAGCATGAATTACAACTGATAATAATCTAGGAAAAACTCAAGAGTTATCATAACAAAGGAACTCATATACTATCTGAAGGAAAAACCCTAGTTTTGATATTCTACAGAGGTGGAAATAATGAGATTGCTATAAAAAATTTGGGAGACAAGGGTGAGAGAAATTCCCTTGTTGGAATTCTACATACCTGTAGAAGAATCCCTGAGTAATCCTTGAGAAATTTGAGAAGAAAAGATGTAATCCTTGTCCTTGCCCTGCACTTCTTGTCTGAGTTCTTATGTACTGCCTTTAAGAGTTGAGGGCAGAATGAGAGAAATATTTGATCAAGATCTCCTCCAAAACGCACCCCAAACGACGTAGTTTAGGCATTAAAATAATAGAGTTTTACAAAAATACCCGTGAAATAGTTATTAAAATTTCTGCTTGTCGGGTGGTATGACTCAACATACACGTCGTACCAAGATCCTATGGCCCGTACCTTCACTCGGGGCTAGGGACCCTGCTCCATACCATTTCTCTGAAGTTTTCCACGGAAGCCTCCTATGATCCGTACAAGCATCCTTCGGTTCATACTATGGTTCGTGATTTACTCCTGACCCTTTCTCTGAATCAACTCACGACTCAATGTACTGTCCTTAACAACATACCACAAGTCGTATCATGACTCATGGTTACCTAATATTTTCTTGATCATTTCTCTAAACTTATCCACGACGGGTCAGTACAATCCGTACCATCTTGGTATAAGTCGTAACATGCACTCGCGATTCCTCCAATCACACTTACTATTTTCCTCCAACCCTCCTATTATGAGTCCAGGTACAACTCATACCATAATTGTACGAGTCGTGTTGTGACTCGTACTGAGGTCTTTTTCTCAATTTTCTGCACGATCAAATTTTAAATCTAAAGGCTAATCTCAGAAATTTCTTGGGTATTACACATACTCAAACCAACAAATTGATTTTTCTCACTTATTTTTTCAGTATTTTTTATAAAGGACCATAAAGAAAAAAGAAAAAAACTTCATGTTCTATGAATTACGTTTGGCCTAATTCTTGCTTTGGCATGATACGTAGGCAGTCCTATTATGTGACTCGGTCTCACAAAAAAAATTATTATCCCTAAAAATTAAAACTGGGGTATTTTTTATTTTTTTTATTTTCTAGGAATTCTATTTTTTTAAAAGAAAATCAAAAAGAGTTTCAAAGTTCCTATATCTCAAAAATCGAGGCCCATTTTCTTTTTCATGGCTTCACAGGGTACGACATTCCCTGGATAGGGAACAAAAACCCCTATTTTCTTCATACGACTTCACAGAGTATGACATTTCCTAGTTGCATTTTAGGGAACAAAAACCCCTATTTTCTTTTCTTGGCTTCACAGGATACGGCATCTCTTGGTTGCATTTTAGGGAATAAACTCTGTATTCTCTTTTTCATAATTTCACAGGGTACAGGTACGATATTCCCTAGTTGCACTATAGGAAACAAAAACTTCTATTTTCTTCTTATGACTTCGTAGGTTACGATATTCCCTGGTTGCATTTTCGAGAACAAAAACCCCTATTTTCTTTTCTTGGCTTCACAGGGTACGACATCCCCTGGTTGCATTTTAGAAAATAAAAGTTCCTATTCTCATTTTCATGACTACACAGGGTACGACATTCCCTGGTTGCACTATAAGGAAAAAAAACCCCTATTTTTTCTTATAGCTTCAAGGTACGACATTTCATGATTTCATTTTAGGGAACAAACACCCTTATTTTCTTTTCTTTGCTTCACATGGTACGACATTCCCTAGTTGTATTTTAGGGAATAGAAGTTCCTATTTTCTTTTTCATGGCTTCACGGGATACGACATTCCCTAGTGTCATTTTAGGGAACAAAAACTCTTATCTTTTTTTCATGGCTTCACATAGTACGACATTCCCTGGTTGTATTTTAGGGAACAAAAAAGCTTACTCTCTTTGTTTCATGGCTTCACAGGGTACGACAGTTTCTTAAACCCTTATCCTCTTTTTTTTCATGGCTTTATACGGTACGAAATACCTTGGTTGTATCTTAGAGAACAAAACCCCTTTTTTTCATGGATTCACAGTGTAAGACATCCCCTGGTTGCATTTTATGAAAAAAACACCCCTATCTTCTTTTTCTCGTCTTCACAGGGTACGACATCCCCTGGTTGCATTTTTTAGAACAAAAATCCTCATTCTCTTTTTCGTGGCTTCACGGGGTACAATATCTCCTGGTTGCATTTTAGGAAACAAAAATCCCTATCTTCTTTTCATGGCTTCACAGGGTACGGCATCCCTTGGTTGCATTAGGGAACACAAACCCATATTCTCTTTTTTTTTATTTCACATGGTACGACATCCCCTGATTGCATTTTAAGGAACAAAAACCCCTATTCTCTTTTTTTCTTGGCGTCACAAGGTACGACATCCCCTGGTTGCATTTTAGGGAACAAAACCCTTATCTGATTTTCATGGCTTCACAGGGTACAACATTTTCTGGTTGCATTTTAAGGAACAAAAACCTCTGTTTTCTTTTCGTGGCTTCATAGGATACGACATTTCCTGGTTGCATTTTAGGGAATAAAAAATTCTATACTTTTTTTTTCTTGGCTTCATTGGGTACAACATCCCTGGTTGCATTTTAGGAAATAAAAATCTCTATTTTCTTTTCATGGCTTCACTGGGTACAACATTTTCTGGTTGCATTTTAGGGAACAAAAATCCTATCTTCTTTTCATAGCTCACAGGGTACAACATTCGTTGGTTACATTTTAGGGAACAAAAACCTCTATTCTCTTTTTCATAGCTTCATAGGGTACGACACTCCTTAGTTGTATTTTAGGGAAGAAAAACTGTTATTATCTTCTTCATAGCTTCATAGGACAAGACATTCCTTGATTGTATTTTAGGAAACAAAAACCTTTGTTCTCTTTTTTTCATAGCTTCACAGGGTAAGACATCCCCTTGTTGTATTTTAAGGAATAAAAATTTCTATTTTTTTATGGCTTCACAGGGTACTACATCCTCTAGTTGCATTTTAGGAAACAAAAGTTTCTATTTTCCTCTTCCTAACTCCACAAGGTACGACATCCCCTGATTGCATTTTAGGGAAAAAAGACCTTATATTTATTTTATTTTTCATATTTAGTTTAAATTGTTGTTATTTTCTTCCATTTTATTAGAGAAGTTAGTTTATAATTTTACTAATAACTCACAAAAATTTTCTAATGCAAACTGGGGTAGATAATTTTTGTTTGTTTTGTTTGTCTTTGGTGGCTTTCAGGTTTATTTGAAAAGCTCAGATTTGATCGCTCAAGAATACTCAATCTCAAAGACAACTAGAGTCAGCTTTGATACAATGCATGCAATGGTCTAGCGTCTCAAGATTCATTTTTCAGCTTAACTCTAATCAAGAACCAAACATCTAAGGATATCCAACGAATTGTCATTTGGAGAACGCTAACAACTCAATCCAAGTGGCAAGTTTAAGCTTCAAATCCTAATTTCAAGATCAAATTTTGAGATCAAATTACCTATGAGAAAAACGTGTGGTGATAACTAAAGATCCAAAATGAAGAACTGAAAGAAGAGAACCAAGACAAGTATAGTATATAAGATCTTGTATTTTTAATTTTGATGTAACAACAGGAGCCACAGACCAAAACCTCGACGGGACCTTACTCGACTCTTCAACTCATCCTAATTTCATCCATCCATCCACTTGAACTACACATGTCCGATTCTCTTATTACTCGAGATATGTAAGCTGTCCAAAGCCAGAGCTTGGTCACACCTCTTTAATTTTTAATTTTTATTAGTATTATTATAATTATTATATTTTTTAATTTTGCACTTTATATATGGTCCGGTCAAAAATCAATCACGTTGTTTACTTCTTTACCTGAAACTCTTCAAGTTTTCAAGCAAAGAGGGGCATAAAATAAACACCTAATTTTTTACCGAACCTAAATTTTTACACCATTTTAATGTTTAAATATTTATTTTAGGTCTAAAGTAAATATTTCAATTTTAATTTTATTTTTAGTAAGTTTTATTTTTAAATTAAAAAACTGTAAAATATAGTCACATTTTAGAATAAGTTTTTGTCACGCCCCACCTTGGGAGGCACGACTGGCACCCGGTGCCCTACTAGGGTCTGAACTGGCCTGACTGCTTACGCACCTCTGGTGCCTAACTAACACTAAAACTCAAATCAAAAAGACAACGGGCTATATCTCAGTTGTAAACACAGTCTCCAGCCGACAAAGCCTTATAGCCACTTGTAAAAGAAATAGCTAACCAGAAACAGGTAATAATAGGGAATCCTATGCGGGCCGAAAAAACCACCATGACGTCTAGTTATGACTGAAAAGTAAATTCAGTATTAAACTAAGTTATGGCCGATAAGACTGCTAACTAACAGCTAAACAAGGCCCCACACGGCCATCAACAGCTAGCCACAGGAAATCTGAAATAATCTGCCAGCCTCTAGGAGTGATATACTGGACGGGACAGGGCCCCGACCTACCCATAAACTGTACAACAAAAAGAGAGACAACCTTCTAACTAGTAGCTCCGAAGAAATGGAGCTGACTGCTCTACTAACTCTGAAAAAAGCTAAGAAGGTCCTGGTCTGCGTCTATCGGCACCTACAGGCAAGTAATGCAGCGCCCCCAAGAAGGGCGTCAGTACAATATGTACCGAATATGTAAGGCAAAATCGTAAATGACTGAATAAAAGAAATGAAACTGGAAATAAATGAAAGGGGAGGATAAAGATACTACCTGAATAGCTGAACTTCCTGCTATCTAATTTACCATTAATTAATGCAAACAAGAACCTTACCTGGCTCCCATAAGCCGGAAGGTACAACCAGCACAGAATAACCCACCTGGGGCCCCCATAAGCCCTGGTGAGTACACCTCAATCTATATACCCCTAGCAAGGTCACACTGAGTCAACTAATAGCTATAGCCATCCTACCAGTCCCCTGGGTCTGCAACTGAGCCCGCTCGGCCCCTGATAGTAACTGTGTCTGAGTCCAGTGGACTCCTGCTATCTGCACCCCAGGCACCAGACTCGATGGGGGTGTAGTGCCGATACAAAATATAATAATCCAGCCATGTAATGGACTGTATAAGGACCTGGGAACCCATCTTCGTCCCTCGTGGATGGCATACCGCTCCGTGGAGCGACGTCATCTCTTCCCTGGCGGGCGTCGACACAGCTAGCAACCCTAGGGTTGGTCAGGGAAGGCTATACAGGGCGTAGTCAATCCAAAACTAAACATAGTATACTGGTCTCAGTTAATCACAATTGCTATACTTTTGGTCCTCTTACTAGGATTTAAACTTAGTCATAATACTAAAGAAACTAACTTGCCGAAGGAACTTTCTTTAACATACCTCAATCGCCGATTTCTGATTAACTAGCGGGTTCCAATTCGTATTCGATATCTCTTCCCAATTGCAATCGTATTACTGGGAGAATGAGACTAATTTTAGTACTAAATTCGGTAAAAATGATAACTTTTTATATAAATATTAACTATACTTCAACTTAACAAAACATGGCTGAAAACGTACAATTTCTCAAAATTTCAGAAGGGAAAAATACTCACTTGAAGCCTGTGATCGTACAGAGATCAGTTTGGAGCAATGCTGACAACCTTGGCTCAGCAGGGCTATGATTCGTCTGACGAATTTCGCGAAAATAACTCTGTAGTAATGCTCTCTACGGCCTTAAACTTTGATACCCAATGTTAATTTGACTTTGGATGGCGTTTCGTAGCATAAACGGATGAAAATTTATTGATTTCTTCGTATTTCCTCTCCTCTGGAAGAATGCAAATATGTGTATATCACACATAATGAAGGGAGGGGCTTTATATATACTTTGGCTGTGGACAAGGGGTCCATGGCACGGACCCCAACACGCCAATTTACGGGCGTGCCACAGAGCCCTATGCGCAGGGAGGGGGTCCGAGACACGCCGCCCCTGTCGCGGCCTGCTCAGGCTTCTTCCCATGCGGTCTCGATTCCACGCTCGTTCGACCTTTTTCTGAGCCCTTTCTTGTACGTGTCGTACTCTAAAACTCTTGACTAACGTACGAATAGTCCAACTAACGTTAGGAACTTACGGGGTGTAACATCCTCCCCTCCTTAGGAACATTCGTCCTCGAATGTCATATCTGCTTATGGGGTTTTAACTTTTTTAGCTACTATTCAGGAAAAAATCTCAGAAGAGTCTCCCCTGTAATCTGGACTATCTGAAAACCCTGAAACACAGAAGAGTCCAATACAGGCATTTCATATAACACTATAACAACTATTTCACAACAAAATTGTACCCAATTGAGCAATATATGCAACACACATCATGAAGAAAAATTGGATCATAAATGTACCTCAACTGCATGGTCTGGACTAAGCCTGGAACAAGTGAGGATATTTGGATCTCATATCGTCCTCAATTTCCCAGGTCATCTCTTCTCTATTCCTATTCCTCCACAATACCTTAACAGAAGCGACATCTTTAGTTCTCAACCTACGAACCTGCCGATCTAATATGGCTACTGGAACTTCTTCTAGGCTAACTTCTCAGTATTCTGAACATCCTCAACTAGCATAATTCGGGATGGATCTCCTATGCACTTCCGTAACATCGACACATGAAAGACCGGCTGGACAGATTCTAATTCCGAAGGCAAATCTAGCTTGTATGCCACCTGACCTATCCTCCGGAGGATTTGGTACGGTACTATAAACCTCGGGCTAAGCTTGCCCTTTTTACCAAACCTCATCACGCCCTTCATTGGCAAAACCTTCAGAAATACCCATGCACTTATACCGGACTCTAGGTTTCTACGTCGTACGTCAGCGTAAGATTTCTGGCGGCTCTGAGCTGTCGGCAAACGTTCTCTAATAAGCTTCACTTTTTCTTCTGACTGGTGGATTATGTCTGGTGTGATTAACTCTGATTCTTCAACCTCAAACCAACCAGCTGGGGACCTACATTTTCACCCATATAAGGCCTCATAAGGCGCCATCTGGATCGTTGAATGATAATTGTTATTATAAGCAAACTCAATAAGGGGTAAATGTTCATCCCAGCTACCCCCAAAGTCCAGAACACACGCCCGTAACATATCCTCGAGCGTCTGAATTGTACATTCTGCCTACCCCTCTATTTGAGGATGGAAGGCCATACTCAGGTTAACCCACGTCCCCAGGCCCTTTTGAAAGGACTGTCAAAATTTAGCTGTAAACTGCGTCCCTCTGTCAGAAATGATGGATACTGGAACACCATGCAATTGAACTATCTCTCTAATATACAGTTCGGCATAGTCCTCAGCTGAGAAGATAGCCCTGACTGGTAGAAAATGAGCTGATTTCATTAATATGTCAACAATCACCCAGATAGAATCATATCTGCGTCTGGTACGGGGTAATCCGGTCATAAAATCCATATTGATAGCTTCCCATTTTCACATAGGCACTGCTATCTCCTGTGTCAATCCATCGGGTTTTTGATGCTCTGCCTTTACCTGCTGGCAATTAGGACATTGTGCTACAAATTTTTCTACTTCCTTCTTCATTCCCGGCCACCAGTAAATCTCTTATATATCACGAAACATTTTTGTCGAACCCGGGTGAAGAGAATAACGAGAATGATGTAGCTCTGCCATGATCTGCTGGCAAAGTCCTGCCACGTTTGGGACACAGAGGCGACCTCTACATCTCAAGACCCCATATGCCGTTACTTCGAAAGCTGATATTTTCCCTTGCTGAGCTTTATCTCTGAGCTGGACCAGGTTAGGGTCTTCGTATTGCCGTCCTTTCACCTATACAACCAAGGATGATACTGCAGTATTCTGGATCACTGTTCCACTGTCTTCCGAGTCTACTATTCAGACGGACAAACTAGCTAACTGATGCAATTCTCGAGCCAGTTCCCGCCGTTCGGGCTTTAAATATGCCAGAATTCCCATGGATTTACGACTGAGGGCATCTGCTACAATGTTGGCTTCTCCTGGGTGATATAAAATGTTCACATATCCTTCAACAACTCTAACCAGCATCGCTGCTGCAGATTTAACTCTTTCTGTGTAAAGCTGTACTGGAGGCTCTTATGATCAGTAAAAATATCTACGTGGACACCATACAAATAGTGCCTCCTTGATCAATTCCAGATCATGGGTGGGGTAGTTCTTTTCATGCTTCCTCAACTGTCTTGAAGTGTAATCAATTACCTTACCATGTTGCATCAAAACACATCCTAACCCGACGCCCGAAGCATCGCAGTACACTGCATAACCCTCTGATCCTTCTAGCAAAGCTAATACTGGTGCTGATGTCAACCTATTTTTCAACTCCTGGAAACTCTGTTCACATGCTTCAGTCCAATGAAATTTAGTTGCTTTCTAAGTTAGCTTGGTCAAAGGTGCTGCTAAGGTAGAAAACCCTTCTACAAACCTTCTGTAATACCCGGCTAATCCTAGAAAACTGCGTACCTCAGTCAGAGTGGTAGGTCTAGGCCATGTTTTTACTGCCTCAATCTTCTGTGAATCTACCTGATTACCAGCATCTGACACAATGTGGCCCAGGAAGGCCACTGAATTTAGCCAAAACTCGCATTTAGAAAATTTCACATATAGTTATTGATTTTTGAGAATCTAGAGCAATGTTCGTAGATGGTCTCGGTGATCTGCCTCTAAACGAGAATATACCAGAATGTGTCAATAAACACTATCACAAACAAGTCCAGATACGACCTAAAGATGCTGTTCATCAGATCCATGAATACCGGTAGAGCATTCGTCAATCTGAAGGACATGACTAGAAATTTTAAGTGGCCATACCTGGTCCTGAAAGAGGTTTTTGGAATATCCCTCTCGTGAACCCAAACCTGATGGTACCCAGACCTTAAATCGATTTTTGAGAAATACTTTGCCTCCTGTAACTGATCAAATAAGTCATCTATTCTAGGGAGTGGATATTTATTCTTGATGGTGACTTTATTCAGCTGTCGGTAATCTATATACATGTGGAGGGAGTCATCCTTCTTTCTCACAAAGAGGACTGGCGCACCCCACTGTGAAGTACTCGGCCTGGTGAAGCCCTTATCTAACAGATCTTTCAACTGTTCCTTCAATTCTCTGAGCTCGGCAGGAGCCATTTGGTACGGAGGGACAGATATAGGCTGAGTGCCTAGTAGTAAATCAATTGTAAAGTCGATCTCCCGTTCTTGGGGAATACTAGGAATTTCATATAGGAATACATTTGGAAATTCATTGACTACTGGAATGGACTGGAGAGTTGGGGACTAGGCTTGAACATCCTGAACCCTGACAATATGATAGAGACAACCCTTCGCTATTAACTTCCTCGCTCGAAGATAGGAAATAAACCTACCTTTTGGCGTGGCTGCATTACCTTTTCACTCCCGTACTACCTCCCTGAGAAAGTGGAATCAGACAGTTTTGGTCCAACATTCTACACTGACATAACATGACGCTAGTCAATCCATACCCATAATTGCATCAAAGTCAATCATTTCTAATTCTATCAAATTTTCTAAAGTTTGGCGACCAACAAACTCTACTGTGCATCCCTGATAGACCCTCTTGGCTATAATGGAGTCACCGACGACAGTAGACATTGAAAAAGGTCGCTGAAGCAATTCTAGAATAATACCGAACTTCGGGGACACTAATGAGGTAACATAAGACAAAGTGGATCCTGTGTCTATCAACACATAAACGGAATGAGAGAAAATGTCCAGCATACCTGTCACCACATCCGGCGACGACACAGACTCCTGTCATCCCGGTAAAGCATAAGAGCGATTTGGACCGGTGAACTAGATGCCCCTGGTCTGCCTCGACCTCTGCCGGCTGGAGCTGAGAGCCTATGCCCTGCTAGAGGTGCTGGGGCACGCGACCCTACTAAAGATCTATCCTGTCGGTCTCGATCACCCTGACCCCTGGCTGGACAGTTCCTCATCTGATGACCCTCCTGTCCACATGCATAACATGACGTGGAACCATACCTGCATGCCCCAGAGCGACGTCGGTTGCAAATAGGGTAAAGTGGTACAGTAAATCTACTCTTCTCTGACCCTCTCTGCTTCTGTGAACCTACTGGCTGTGAGCTCTCACCGGGCCCTGACTGCCCCCGACGACGCTGGAGGTGCTGGGGCACGCGACCCTACTGAAGATCTGTCCTGTCGGTCCGGATCACCCTGACCCCTGGCTGGACAGTTCCTCATCTGATGACCCTTCTGTCCACACGCATTACATGACGTGGAACCATACCTGCATGCCCCAGAGCGACGTCGGCTGCAAATAGGGTAAAGTGGTACAATAAATCTACTCTTCTCTGACCCTCTCTGCTTCTGTGAACCTACTGGCTGTGAGCTCTCACCGGGCCCTGACTTCCCCCGACGACCAGATCTACTCCCCTGCTGCTGCTGTGGAGGTGGGGGTCTGGTGGTCTGTCTGATAATCATGGCCTGGGTCCGCCCTGAAATTCTGCCTGCACATCACTCAGTTTAGCCCTACGGCGCTGCTCCTGATTTTCCCTCTCTATCTCCCACTGTCACTGCCTGATTCCCTCGATATTCTGGGAAAATGCCTGGACACGAAAAATGTCCATGTCCTTTGATAGAGTAGCTGTAATACAAGTCTCCACATATTCTGGATTTAGCCCCATAATAAACTAGTGTACCCTGGCTCGCATGGTATCTACAAAGGCTGGTGCATATTGGGCCAGGGAGTCAAACCTCATGGCATACTTTTGAACACTCATCGAGCCCTGCTCCAGATGCAAAAATTGATCAACTCGGGCCTATCAAATTTCCGATGGCAAGTAATGATCCAGGAAGGCCTCTGAAAAACTAGGCCAAGTTGGAGGAGGTATATCTCTACCTCGGGACCTCTCCCAACTCTCGTACCATAATACTGCGATATCCCGTAACCGAAATACCGCTAACTCCACCGACTCTGCAGGTGTGGCATGCATTACTCTAAAGATCCACTACAACTGGTCCAAAAAGTCTTGAGGGTCCTCATTCCGGTCCGTCCCTGTAAATTATGGGGGACTCAATGCGAGAAACTCTCGGACCCTCGAACTACCAGGTCCTCCTGAATATTCTGCAACCATGGGTGCCACTGGCTGACGCTGTGCAGCCATCATCTGAGCTAGCATAATAACGGCACTCCTAACCTCCTGATCTGATGGTATCGGTATAGGAACTACTGGAGGTGGTGTTGGCGCTTCTACTGCTCCGGACGGCTCCTGATGGAGCGGATACTACTGGGGAGACCGAGATGGAGTCTCCCTGTCGCCCTCAGATCGGGCTGATTCTGACTGAGGCACCCTGCTAGTTCCTTCTCCTGCTGCAACGTCCAACTTCCTACCAGTCGTAGTATGTCGCGAGTTTGACATTTCTCTGCAGACAAGAAGAATATGATAAGCTTAGGGACTCGACCCTATACTATACAGCTCTATAGCACGACTGGAAGAAAAAAAAGTACGACCATCCTATCATGCCTCGCAGCCTCCTGCCTATAGAATGTGGTGCACACAACACATCCATAAACAAGACTCTACTTAGCACGGCTTGCAGATTTTCTGGGATACGACCTGCTCTGATACCAAGTTTATCATGCCCCACCTTGGGAGGCACGACTGGCACCCGGTGCCCTACTAGGGTCTGAACTGGCCTGACTGCTTATGCACCTCTGGTGCCTAACTAACACTAAAACTCAAATCAAGAAGACAATGGGTTATATCTCATCTGTAAACACAGCCTCCGACCGACAAGGCCTTATATCCACCTGTAAAAGAAACAGCTAACCAGAAACAGATAATAAAGGGAATCCTGTGCGGACCGACAAGACCACCATGATGTCTAGTTATGACTAAAAAATAAATCTAGTACTAAATTAATCTATGGTCGATAAGGCCACTAACTAAAGCTAAATAAGGCCCCACAGTGCCATCAACAGCTAGCCACAGGAAATCTGAAACAATCTGCAAGCCTCTAGGAGTGATATATTGGTCGAGACAGAGCTCCGACCTATCCATAAACTGTACAACAAAAAGAGAGCCAACCTTCCAACTAATAGCTCCGGAGAAATGGAGCTGACTTCTCTGCTAAGTCTAACAGAAAGCTAAGAAGGTCCTGCTCCGCATCTATCGGCACCTGTAGACAAGTAATGCAACGCCCCCAAGAAGGGCGTCAGTACAATATGTACTGAATATGTAAGGCAATAATTGTAAATGACTGAATAAAAGAAATGAAACCAAAATAATTGAAAGGGGAGGATAGAGATACTACCTGAATAACTGAACTTCCTGCTATCTAATTTACCAGTAATTAATGCAAACAAGAACCTTACCTGGCCCCCATAAGCCGGAAGGTACAACCAGCACGGAATAACCCACCTGGGGGCCCCATAAGCCCTGGTGAGTACACCTCAATCTATATACCCCTAGCAAGGTCACACTAGGTCAACTAATAGCTATAGCCATCCTACCAATCCCCTGGTTCTGCAACTGAGCCCGCTCGGCCCTTAACTATAGCTGTGTCTGAGTCTAGTGGACTCCTGGTATTTGCACTTCGGGCAACAGGCTCGACGGGGGTGTGGTGCCAATACGGCATATAATAGTCCATCCATGTAATAGACTGTATGAGGACCTGGGACCCCATCTTCATTCCTCGTGGAAAGCATACCGCTCCGTGGAGCGACGTCATCTCGCCCCTGGAAGGCGTCGACACAGCTAGCAACGCTGGGGTTGGTCAAGAAAGGCTATACAGGACGTAGTCAATCCCAAACTAAACATAGGATACTGGTCTCAGCTAATCACAATTGCTATACTTTTGGTCCTCTTACTGGGTTTAAATTGAGTCATAATATTAAAGAAACTAACTTGTCGAAGGAATTTGCCTTAATATACCTCGATCACTGATTTTTGATTAACTAGCGGGTTCCAGTTCGTATTCGATAACTAGTCCCAATTGCAATCGTATTACTAGGAGAATGAGACTAATTTCAGTACTAAATTTGGCAAAAACGATAACTTTTTATATAAATATTAACTATAATTCAACTTAACAGAACACGGCCGAAAACATATAATTTCTTGAAAGTTCAGAAGGGAGAAATACTCACTTGAAGCCTGTGATCGTATAGAGATCAATTTGGAGCAATTTTGACAACCTTGGCTCGACGGGGCTATGATTCGCCGGACGAATTTTGGAAAAATAACTCCGTAGTAATGCTCCCTACGGCTTTAAACTTTGATACATGAAGTTAATTTGACTTTGAATGGCGTTTTGAAGCGTAAACGGATGAAAATTTATTGATTGCTTCGTATTTCCTCTCCTCTGGCCAAATGCAAATATGTGTATATCACACATAATGACCGGAGGGGCTTTATATATACTTGGGCGGTGGACAGGAGATCCATGGCACGGACCCCAACGCGTCAATCTACGGGCGTGCCACGGAGCCCAACGCGCAGGGAGGGGGTCCGTGACACGCCGCCCCTGTCGCGGCCTACTCCGGCCTCTTTCCGTGTTGTCTCGATTCCATGCTCGTTCGACCTTTTCTCGGATCCTTTCTTGTACGCATCGTACTCTAAAACTCTTGACTAACGTACGAATAGGCCAACTAACAGGAACTTATGGGGTGTAACAGTTTTGTTTTCATTTTTTTTCTTCTTTTGAAGGAAAAGAAAATTTATATATAAAAAATATTTTCTTTCTTATTTAAACTGGTATAATGATTTTAACACTCTCTCTCTCTCTCTCTCTCTCTCTCTCTCTCTATATATATATATATATATATATATATATATATATATATATATATATATATGTTATACCCCGTAGAATTTCCGGCACTTAGACGACCTATTCGCACGTTGGTTAAGCATATTTGAAAGCCATACGTGCTAGGGAGAGGCTCGGGAAAAAGATCGGACGAGAAACCCGTCGAACCATTGCGGGAGGAGCCGAGGCAGAGCCCCTCCGCGATGGCAGCGTGTCACGGAGGTGAGGCCTCCGCGATGGCTCCGTGATACGTTGCCCTTGTCCAGGCCCAACTATATAAAGCCCCCACTGCGGTTTGAGATCATTATATACTTAATAAATTTCCAGAAAACGTAGGTAAACAGAGGGAAGACGAAGAAAATTAAATATTTTCGTCCGATTACGCTGCCAAACGCTGCCCAAACCCAAATTAATCCTAGATACCAAGGTATTTAGCAGCAGAGAGCATTTCTACGGAGTCAGTTTCGCGAAATACGGCCGACGAATCGGCGAGCCGCTGAACTAAAGTAAGTAGAATTGCTCTAAATTAATGTCTATGTGTTCCTAGCTGAGAAGTAAATATTTCTCCCTTCTGGGCCGTTGAAAAATAGCGAGTTTTCGACCGTCTTTCGATAAGCCTAAGTTTAGGCTATAAATTAAATCGAAAGTAACGTCGCTCTTTACAATAACGTTGTATTTAGTATTGATTGACGTATTTATGAATGCAGTTGGGAGAAAATAGTTGAAGTACCAGCCGAGCCTCGTCCGACGGACGAATATTCAAAGATAAGGTGTGTAAAGTTAAGTTTCCTCGTCAAGTCGAGTAACCTCGAAGCAGTATAGTAATTTACAGACCAGTTGCATGTTTAGAAATCGAGTATCGTGTTATTTTGAATATTGGTGCAATATGAGAAGTTTTGGGTTGTAACGTGTACGATACCTATCCGTACGATTTAGATTCGGCCGTGAGTGGTTAAGGTTGCCCAGTATATTCAGTATGTGATGTAATATGCCATGTTAAGATATTGTTGTGTTTAGCTGAAACCTCGCAAGGTAGTACAGTATCAGTAAAGCATTCCAGATATAGAATAGTAACTGTATATGGTTTAGAAAGCATGTTAGAAATAGGAAATTATGTTACCACAGAAACTTAGTAAACAGTATAGCTTTCAGCAGAAACACCTCCTCGTATAACTTTTACCCCAGTACAGTTTGACAGGAGGCTATATTTACATTTACACTTACCTGTCTCAGCATGTATCAGACACTTCCAGATTACTATTATTAGCTCAGTATGTGATTTATACGATACCCTGCACCTGTTAATCTTAGCTTATGAGATACACAGACAGCATGATTAGTTGAGACCATTGTATTGATTGGGGTTGGATTACCTAGCATCCCTGACCGCCCAGGGTTCATAGCTGTATCGACTCGTCCGCCAGAGGACGAGGATACGTCGCTCTACAGAGTGATATGCCGTCCCGCAAGGGGACGAAGATGGGATGCCAGTTTCCCCATATTGTGCCTTGGTCGGCCCTTATACACCCCCGTCGAGCGGGTACGCCCGGGGTGTTGATTTGGAGTCCTTCGGACTCAGATACAGTTATAGTCAGGGGCTCAGCGAGCCCAAGTGCATACCCAGGGACCGGCAGGATGCTTACAGCCACTATAGGAGATGGGATGACCGGGGTAGGGGCATAGATTCTGTGTTGATTGTACCTCCCGGCTTATGGGGGCCGGGTAAGGTTTGTGTGTGCTATGTTATGTTATGTATGCTATGCTATGTTATATTAGATGCGAGTGGGTTGGTAGTAGAATGATACGCCTCCAGGTAGGATTCCTACTTCCTTCGGTATCAGTAAGAACAGGTACGATCTACTTCATCAGACAGTTAAGTTATTCCTCCTACTTCTGCTTCATCAGTCATATTATTGCTTTCAGATGTTGTTTCAGTTATATTATTTTAGTTGCTTTACATACTCAGTACCAGTGGTACTGACGCCCAGTGGGGCGCTGCATTACTTGCCTGCAGGTACTCCTAGACGAGCAGGCGATTCTACATGACTCCCTGTCAGCGGTTGAGTATTCAGCTCCAGTCATCCGGAGGCTGAATTTCAGAGGTGTAGTTCAGTTCCTTTTGTTGTATATAGCATGGGTAGGTCGGGGCCCTGTCCCGATCAGTTCTATTACTATTCCTAGAGGCTTGCATTCTGTATGGAATCCCTGTGGTCAGCTGAGTCGGTCGTGTGGGGCCGTGCAGTTGTATAGTTGTCTTCACTCTTTCT
This sequence comes from Datura wrightii, assembly GCA_035772735.1. Classification (NCBI taxonomy): domain Eukaryota; kingdom Viridiplantae; phylum Streptophyta; class Magnoliopsida; order Solanales; family Solanaceae; genus Datura; species Datura wrightii. Next base: position 24,646,905 of record JASDFA010000027.1, on the reverse strand, counting down.
TACTTTTGTAATGGTCGCGTGGGGCCATAGTTGCCAGTAGTGGTGACCTTGCCGGTCACGTAGCTTCTTTTTGTGCTGTATGATTAAGTTGCAGATAACTAGACAGCATGGTGGCCTTGTCGGCCCGTATAGGTTTCCCTGAATTACTATGTTTCTGGCTAGCTGCTAAGACAGGTACAGAAGGCTATAGGCCAATAGGCCGGGGGCTGTATTTACAGCCGTTATATAGCCCTTTGTTTCCAGAAATGTGAGTTAGAGCCAGCCAGGCGCCAGATGCGCCCAGGCTTAACAGTCTAGCAGGTTAGGTCTTAGTAGGGCACCAGGTGCCAGTCATGCCCCCTCCCAAGGTGGGGTGTGACAATATATATCTATATAATTTTATTTGTTAGTTTAAAAATAGTTAACTAATATTTTTATCACTATATTTTGTGTATATATCTCTTTAAATGATCAAATGAAATTTTTTTTAAAAAAATATAAAAAATCAATCTAAATTACCCATAAACACCACTATCACACCACTCTTCATTTTCACACGTTACTGCTATCCATAAAATCAGAAACAATAATAATATAAAATACAATATAACATGCACAAAAAAAGAAGGGAGACTAAATTAAAAAAAAAGAGAGGACGGAGAGCAAACAGCAAAGGAAAAAAAGAAAGAAAGAAAGAAAAGAAGAGAAGAGAGGGAGAGCAAGAGGAAAATAGAAAAAGAAGGAGAAAAGGCAGAAGAAAAAAATTGAAAACAGAGAGAGAAGAAAAGAAAAGAAATCATTTTTTTGTAAATTAATCTTCCCAAAAGATTGAGAAAATTCACTAAGTTTGTTCGGGGTTTATTCCATGGCTTCGATTGATATCAAAGTTTTCTACATTGAGGTGCATTCCTTATTTATGTTGTCTTAATTATGACACGAAGAAAAATACTTTTTAAATTTTTTTGGTGCTAGTGCTATCTTTATTATAATGTGTTCGAATTTTTATTTTATTTTATTTTGATGGTTGTCATTGATTTCGATAATAAATACGGATTATTATTTTCTGTTAATGGAGATTGATATCTAATTAAAATGAGTAGATCAAGATATAACAAAGCTAACATGATTCGGGCCATCAAAATAGTTGAAAATTGAAAATGAAGACTTCAAGTTTTTTTATTTTTTTAGTTATTAATTTTTATTTTATTTATTTCAAGTCGTTAGGAGCATCTTTAGATCGATAATAAGAATAGGCAAATTTAAGACACTCAAAACATTAGAAAAGTTTTAGGTTTTTCTTATATTCGTAAACTAAGATCGTGTTTACACGTCTTAGATAAAGACATGTAAATAGAATGACAAGGTCATGGTTACACGTCTTGACCTAAATATTTGTTAAAATAATAATCTTGTGGCTCAAATTTTTGGTGCAATATGCTAGTCAACGTCGTGGTGGCGCGTTTTGACAGGTGTATGTCAAAACTAAAGTTGCAAGATTGTTCCTTCACTACTAAAAATATTGTCAAAATCGAGAGAACAAAAACTGACTGACAGATTTAGTCTAAAAATTGAGAAAAAATCGATCCAGTCCGTCGATTTTTATTTTTATTTTTATTTTAAAATTATTTTTTTAAAAAAATCGATGGATATGGTAGGTTATTCATCTATTTTTTTTTCGCACAAAAATCTGCGAAAATTATTTTTTTGAAAATAATATATTTTTTAAAAAGACCAACGAACTCCCTCAGTTTTATTATTTTTTAATAAAAACCTAGGAATATGGTCGATTCTTGAAGTGAAAAATTGCAGTTGAAGAGTGTAAATAAAAACGAAGAAAATATCTCGTCAAAGAGCATATATAGTCGGGTGGCAGAATTGTCTAATACCATAGTAAATACCTGAGTTTGATTTCAAGTAGCTACGTTTTTTATATATATTTCTGAAAAACTGAGGGACAAACCAACCCTATCCCTCAGTTTTTTTAAAATTTATTATTTTTTAATTTTTTAAAATTGTGGGACTGGATAGGCTGTCGCTCGGTTTTGACGATTCCGATGTGCCTAATTCCGATAGCGATAAGTGTGGCGGTTTTGCTAAAAAAATCAACCCTATCCAGCAGAATTAGCCCTCGTTTTTTAGGCAATTTTTTGTAGTGCTTAATCAAGACTAATAAAAGTTCAACAATATTAAATAAAGAATAGGCATAACCAAGTTATAGTTTATCCAAAAAAATTAATTTAAGCAGTTACAAGTTGTTTTAAGTATTTTGTTAAAATAAAAATTTTTAGTTTAACAGTTTAGGTATTATACGCAGTCAGGGTCGCAATTATGCGTCTTGATCAGTGTATGTCAAATTTGAGATCGTAACCTTGCATCTCAATTAAGACTAATAAAAGTTCAACACTGTTAAAGTGAAATCATAGGCATAATTGATATATACAATATCCAATAATTAATTTTAGCGAGTATAAGTCAATAAAGCGACCGTGCTAGAACCACCGGACTCGAGGGATGCCTAACACCTTCCCTCAGTCAAGAGAATTTCTTACCCGAATTTCTAGATCGCAGATCAATAACTTTAGAATGAAGTTTTCTTTTTTGTTTAGGAATTCAATAAGGTGACTTGGAACACTAAAACTCAATTTCAAGTGGCAACTCTGTAAAATATATAATCCCTCTTTAAAACGTCACTTTAGTTGGAAAATCCTTTTTCTTTTCAAAATTCCCTTTAAGGGGATGAGGAAAAAAAAGGAATGTGATAATTTCACATGTACTCTGATGCGGATTGGGCTGGAGATGTGAATAATCGAGCTTTCACTACTGGGTACATATTGTTTTTTGACAAAAAATTCTATGAGCTGATCATCCAGGAAACAAAGAACAATTACTTGCTTATCAACCGAAGCAGAATATCATGCGGTAGCTGAAATAAATTGGGCAATAAATTTGCTTAAAGAACTACATGTTTTACTTACTCAAGATCAAGCAACCGTCACCTGACAACGTTGGAGCAATCTATCGGTGCAAAATAATGGGTAAAATAATAAGATTAGCTATCTACCTTCATAGTTAATTCATGAAATATTTTTTATCAATTTCATTCCACAATCATACGACCCCAAAATAAATCGAAATCAATGAAGACCTAGGAAATAAGAAATAAAATGTGTTTGAATTATTGTTGAGAAAGAACCAGGCTGGCAGCTCATAAGCAAAGTTATTTACTCTGTAGGGTGGTTGAGATCATGATACTGGAGTCTGGAGATATGTATTCTTCCACTTCCCAATGGATTTGAACAGTTGTCCACGTTTTCTCTAATTATAGTATTTACAATATTTTACTTGCTTAAGTATAATTTTTCTCTTAGTGCGATTTTAAGCACAAACATCATTTTAATATAATATTTGTCTAATTACAATATTTATTGATATTATTCACCAATGCTGCCCCCGCCCCAACTGATAATAATAGTACATATATAAGTTGATTAAATAAGTTAAAAATTATAAATTGATCACTTTAAATTTATAATTTATCAACATATTGTAAGAATTTTTATTATTTATTTTATTTATGGCCCAATTAATATAAAGCCCATAATTAATATTTAATGAAGAATAGATCTCGCTCGTATACCGGTTATTTGATGAAAATTACCGGATTAAGTCTTAATTAATTTAACCTCTATAAATTGGTCCTGCCTCCATCCATTAGGATTACCACATATTCTCAACTCTTTCTTTTCCATCGATGACGGTTGTGGTAACATAAGGCTAGGGCAAGGAGGTAGAAACCAATTTTCTACTAACATCTAACGCTTCCTCTTCTCTTTGCGATAATGTCAATTGCTTCAGGTATGTTTTCTGTAATGTCTCTCTGTAAGATTATCGTGTTCAAGTTCCTAACGTGTATTAAGATTAAACTAACATGTGGTATCAGAGCCTGGATATTTGAATCGATAATCTTCATCTATGAAAATATTATTCATCGTACACATAATTAATATGCCCGTCATTGTTACGCTTCATTCTTGTGAAACTCATGTAACCCTAAATTTTTTGGAGAATCGAAGCTGGGGAATTTCAGTTTGCCGCAGTATTCTTACTCGAAAATTCTTTCACTCTGACACCGAGCAACTGCTTCTGTCTCTGACTCCCTTACTGCTTCGCTTCAACAGCTAATGACCGACAGACCCCTGTATCCCATGGATAGAAGGATTAAGGATATGTACTAATAACTTTTGGTTCTTCTGGAATGATGAAACAAATAATCATGTTTCTTAAGACCACTATTTCCCATAATAACATGGCAAATTAAATTTAATGTGATAGCTTCATTCATGTTAAATGAAGTATTTTTTCTTCTTAGACCCAATTATATAAGCCCTTTAATAAACAACCAAAGCTATTGTAAGCTTTTAAAGGTATTTGGGTCATTATGTTATTAACAAAGCTATTGTCGTTGATTTTATGTATATGTGTTTAAAATTAATATAGTTTGTTAGTGATTAAAGTAGTCAAACTAGTAGGCTTAAAATAAGCACATATATAATATTTTTGTTTATTTTGTGCATGTATTATGTTTATAGTTTGTTAGTCATCAAAGTGGCCAAGCTAGAATGTTTAAAATATTCACATGCATAAATTTTATGATATCTATTTTATGTGTGCATTTATGTTCATGTAGTTTGTTAGTCACCAAAGTGGCCAAACTAATATGTTTAAGAGAAATATGCATACATAAAATTATCATCTATCCATGAAAATAACATAATGCCTATTATTAAAAAATAAATGGATAAATTGATTTTTCACTATTTCTAGAACTTAAGAATCTACCCAAAGGTAAATCAATTATTCTATGAATAGTGAACATTATGAGGTAAATTAATATTTCTTAGTCGAATATATATTGTATATCCAAAGATATCGTATATGTTTGATTAAAAATTTTTAATTACCTACTAAAGTTGAAATATGACATTTAAATTATGATAGTATGTCGTAGTATCTGCCCAAAGGTGAATTACCATATACTTTTATTGTTTTGTTGAAACCACATTATTTTGTTATTTGTGAGCATATATATCTATTTTGCAGTTGTTCCTCTTCATTCGCTTGCTTCATCTGTTACTGTGTTCAATGGATTAAACTTCTCTGAATGGCATGAACAAGTCCAGTTCCACTTAGGTGTGATGGATCTTGACTCGGCTCTGCTGAAAGATAAACTTGCTGCCATTACTGATATGAGCAGTGAAGGTGAGAAGTCTTTCCATAAAGCATGGGAATGCTCTAACAGATTGAGTCTTATGTTTATGCGAATGACTATTGCCAACAACATTAAGAGTATTATACCACAAACAGAAAGTGTCAGGGAATACCTGAAGTTTGTGGAAGAACGTTTTCGTTCTGCTGATAAGTATCTCGCTGGTACATTAATGGCTGAACTCACGATCATGAAGTTTGATGGGTCGCGTAGTATGCAAAATCATATCATCGAGATGACTAACATTGCAGCAAGACTCAAGGTCTTGGGGATGAAAGTGGATGATAGTATGCAAAACTATTAGAAAGATTGCCTGAAACGTAAAGCTTGGTTTGAAAAGAAAGGTACACTTAGTGCTTTTGTATGTTTCGAATAAAATTTAGCAGAAGTTCCTAATAATACTTGGTGGCTTGATTCTGGTGCAACTGCTCATGTATCCACTATGTTGCAGGGATTCATTACGATCCAAACTACAAATCCAAATAAGGATTTCTTGTTCATGGGAAATTGTATGAAGACCAAAATTAAAGGCATAGGGACTTATCATTTGATTTTGGAGACTAGACATCACCTTGATCTATTACAGACTCTATATGTTCCTTCAGTTTCTAGAAATTTGATTTCTCTTTCAAGACTTGATGTTTCTGGATGTTATATTAAGTTTGGACATGGATGTTTCAATATTTATAAGAATGCTATTTTTTATGGTTCTGGTGTTCTTATTGATGGTTTATATAAATTGAAACTCGATAATATCTTTTCTGAATCCCTTCTTCTTATTCATCAAAATGTTGGAACTAAACGTATTTCACTGGATGAAAGTTCTGCTTACTTGTAGCACAGATGTTTGGGTCATATATCTGAAGAAAGATTAAAAAGATTAGTAAATAATGGGATTCTTCCGAATCTAAGTTTTACTAATCTTAATATATGTTTGGATTGCATTAAGGGAAAGCAAACCAAGCATAACAAGAAAGGTGCCACAAGAAGCACCCAGCTTCTTGAGATTATACACACTGATATTTGTGGACCTTTTGATGTTCCATCCTTTGGTGGAGAAAAATATTTATCACTTTTACTGATGATTTTTCATGTTATGGATATATCTATTTGCTGAAAGAAAAATCTCAAGCAAAGGACGCTCTCAAGGTGTACGTCAATGAGGTTGAAAAACAATTAGATAGAAAAGTGAAAATTATTAGATCAGATAGAGGTGGTGAATATTATGAAAAATATAACGAATCAGGACAATGTCCAGGTCCATTTGCAAAGTTCCTCGAGGAACATGGCATATGTGCACAGTATACTATGCCAGGAACACCTCAACAAAATGGTGTTACAGAAAGGCGTAATCGGACACTTATGGATATGGTTATGAGTATGATGAGTAATTCCTAACTACCCAAATCTTTATGGATGTATGCTCTTAAAACCGATGTATATTTATTAAACAGGACTCCTAGTAATGCAGTTCCAAAGACCTCTTTTGAACTGTGGACTGGAAGGAAACCTAGTTTAAGGCATCTGCATGTTTGGGGTTGCCCAGCGGAAGCTAGAATTTATAATCCACATGAAAAAAATTAGATTCTCAAACTATAAGTGGTTACCTTATTGGTTATCTAGAGAAATCTAAAGGGTATAGCTTTTACTGTCCCAACCATAGTTCGAGAATTATTGAAACCGGTAATGCAAGATTAATTGAGAATGGTGAAGTTAGTGAGAGTATTGAATGACAAAGTGTGAAAATAAATGAGGTGAGGGTAAACATTTCATTGCCCATGAATGCACCTACTTTCACAGCAATAATAAATATTATTCCTATTGTTGAACTCTTTGACAATACTGAACAATATTTGGAGGAAACACTTCAGAAAGGAACTAACTCACAAGTATCTGACACCAGTGAACCACAAAGAGTGTCATTAAGGAAATCTCAAAGACAAAGAAAATCGGCTATTTCAGATGATTATGTGGTTTATTTACAAGAGTCAGATTTTGACATTGGACTTAATAAAGATCTGGTTTCATTTTCACAAGACATAGAAAGTACTGAGTCTGATAAATGGATGGATGCCATGAAAGAAGAGTTAAAATCCATGGAATATAATAAAGTCTGGGATCTCGTTGAATTGCCAAAAGATTCTAAAAGAATAGGGTGTAGATGGGTCTTTAAGACTAAACGCGATTCGAATGGAAATATTGAACGATATAAAGCCAGACTTGTTACCAAGGGTTATACTCAGAAAGGAGGCATTCATTATAAAGAGACCTTTTCACCTGTCTCAAAGAAAGACTCGTTAAGAATTATTATGGCTTTGGTGGCTCATTATGATTTAGAGTTACACCAAATGGATGTGAAAACTGTCTTTCTTAATGGAGACCTCGAGGAGGAAGTTTATATGGACCAACCAGAGGGTTTCGAAATTGAAGGAAAAGGTCAAATGGTGTGTAAGCTAAAGAAGTCAATATATGGACTTAAACAAGCTTCACGACAATGGTATATAAAATTTAATGATACCATAACATCTTTTAGATTTAAAGAGATCACCGTTGATCGGTGTATATATCAAAAGATCAGTGGGAGCAAGTTTATATTTTTAGTCCTATATGTTGATGACATTTTACTTACTGCTAATGATTTAGGCATATTGCGTGAGACGAAAAACTCTCTATGAATTTTGAAATGAAAGATATGAATGAGGCATCCTATGTGATAGGGATAGAAATATTTCGTGATAGATCACAAGGATTATTGGGATTGTCTCAGAAAGGATATATCAAAAGAATTCTAGAGAGATTTAATATGAAGGATATATCAAAAGAATTCTAGAGAGATTTAATATGAACAATTATTCAGCAGGAATTGTTCCCATTCAAAAAGGGTACAAATTCAGTCTCTTGCAATGCCTGAAGAATGATGTAGAACGAAAAGAAATGGAATCAATTCCTTACTCTTCTATTTTTGGAAGTTTGATGTATGTTCAAACTTGCACAAGACCGGATATTAGTTTTGCAGTCGGAATGCTAGGAAGATATCAAAGTAACCCAGGAGTTGATCATTGGAAAGCTGCAAAGAAAGTCTTGAGGTACCTGAAAGGAATGAAAGATCACATGCTCATGTAAAGGAGATCCAATCACTTGGAAGTTTTTGGATATTCAGATTCAGATTTTGCTGGATGCATTGACACTAGAAAGTCCACATATGGTTACTTATTCCTATTAGCTGAAGGAGCAATATCGTGGAAGAGTGCTAAACAATCTGTCATTGCTACATCCATAATGGAAGCAGAATTTGTGGCATGTTTTGAAGCCAGAATTCATGCATTATGGCTAGGGAATTTTATTTCAGGACTTGGGGTTGTCGACACCATTACCAAGCCGCTGAAAATTTATTGTGATAACACTGCAGCAGTATTCTTCTCCAAGAACGATAAGTACTCCAAAGGTGCCAAACATATGGAATTAAAGTACTTTACCATCAAGGAAGAAGTTCAGAAACAAAGAGTGTCACTTGAGAATATTAGAACTGATCTCATGATTGTAGATCTGTTAACAAAAGGCTTACAACCAAAGATATTTAAAGAACATGTCCAAAGAATAGGTCTTGGTTGTACTTATGATTGATACATTTATGATGTTTTGACACTCTGAGCTCAATTACATGTTTCTGATATATATTAATGAATTTTTTGTTACTCATAATTGTGTACACATTATTGTTTTGAGATATTACAGGATAAGTCTCAATGAGACGTTATTGCGGACCATAATGTTATATGTTTTATAGCTTATGAACCTAATATGATAGATCGCTAATGTAGTAGTATATGGAAGGGAATATGTAGCATAAAATTATGTACAACCGCCATAACTCGCATTAGTGGTGTTGACACGCAATTTTGACCTCCCTACGTCGTACGCTGCTTATATATATATTTTATTTACCTTTTTTACGTAGTTATGCGACTTGCATTCATATTTTTAAAAATAATTAATTATCATAATCTTGCGAAATTATTTTAATTTACATATATATGTATATATGATTTGCATTAATTTCAATTTATTAATTTTCTGATGTTAAATAATTGTGTCATATATAGTATATTTCATATTAATATATGCTCTTATTTTGAAATATATATTTTACTTAATGTTTATAAACTATTTACATAATTTTACTAAATTTTACAAATTTATTTGCGTAATAATATTACTCGAATTTATAAATTATTTATGTTAAAATTTTTATAACATTTGATAACTTAATTTTATTTCCTAGTCATTGATTTATTTAAAAATATAATAATTTATTAATTATAATATTTACGTGAGTCTACTCAAATTTATGATTTATTTATATGTTTATAAGATTTTCCTGTGATTTAAACTATTTTATTATCTATTTATTAGATTATTTACAAGTATAATATATTTATTAATTTAATAGCAGCTAAAATTCAGTTTCATCCAATTCATTTAAAATCTAGCCATTTTTACTCAATTTTATTCAATTCTAGCCTATTTCTATCAAATCTGGCCACTTATAAAAATTCAATTCAACTTTCAATTAAATCTACCCATTTACCCTATCCGTGACCAGCCAGAAGGCCCGCAACCCGACCCATCTTTATAACTTTCGATCTCAGTCGTTCGTCTTATCTAATCCTACGGATGGGATTAAACCCTAATCTACTTCCCTTATTTATCAAAAACTCCCCCCAAACCCTAAACTAAACTCATTTTTCCCTCTCACCTTTACAGAGCCGCCGCACCCTCTCCTCCCCTTCATCTCCCTCGTTTCCGGCACCACGATCGGCCACCGAACCTCCCTCTATATCTCTCTTCTCTCCAGCCGCGCACAACAACTCCAACCGTCTCCTTCCCCTTCTTCCAACCTGCTGGATGTCATTTTCCGGCGAAACCACCACCAGTCACCATAAACCTACCACCCTCTCTTTCTTTCCCTCTCTATCTCCCTTTTTCCAGCGAAACACCATGCCGACCTAAACAGCCACCGCACCTAAACCCACTCTCTCTCTCTTCCTTCATTCCTCCTCTCTCTTTCACCCGTGAACCATCACCTTGCCTCCCTCTCCCCGTCCAACCGAGAACCAACGCCGCAGACCAGACCCAGATCTGCCACCTCACCACCATTTTCTTACTCTCCCCTTCTCTTTGTTTTCCTTCAAACCACCACGTCGCGGTTGTCCCGCTTCTCCAATGAAACCAACGAACAACGGCCGCCTACTTTCTCCCTCAAAGTCTTTCCTTCCCCTTTATTCATCTCTCCCAAACCACCCGAATATGAACCGGAATAAAGCCGACGATGTCATGACGAGTTTATGATTGTTTGTTACGGATCTGGACAGATTTTTCCATGACGCGATTCCTTGATATTTTTAAAACATACTTCTTCTCTTTCGTTTTGTTCTTTCCTCTACTAAGATAGATCTAAATTAATCGTTGCTTGTTTGAAAATATTTAGTTTATTATTTTGCAAAAGCCTCTAATCGTTTATGCCATATTTTGGTTTCGAACATGCTCACCTGATCTAATCTTTTTATAAAAAAAAAAGAGCAGCAACAGTTATTTGGTTCTAGTTGTTATATATATATATATATATATTCTTGTTAAATACTTTTTGAGAATCATTGGTTGTTTGTTCAGAGTTTTCGGTATGAACATGTAAAATAACCACTGTTAGAACATTTCACCCTCTGTTTATAACTCTAAATATTAGTCTTCTGATGTTCATCTTACCTTTTATTTACCAGTGGTAGGCTCATTTATTTTTCATTTGTTTTCTAGCTTTATCTGTGTCTTGCTTGATTTCTTTTGTCAAAATGGAAGAATTAAAGATTCATTAAAGTGTGATACGTATTTCTTACTATCTCAAGACTCTTTATTTAGGTGAACCCCATTGATTTAGTTAATAATTCTTATTTAATTGCCTTGGTAATATTCTTTATCTAAATATGGTAACCTAGGATCCGTTTGGCAGAATATAAAATAATGATGAATACCCTTATTTGACTTGCTTCTTTCCTAGCTTGACCGTACTATTTTGGATTTGATCTGTTTGCTATGATTATTTCCATACTGTTGTGCTAGATTAATTCATTACTTATTTATTTATTTATTTGTCTATTTACTTATTTGAATGACAGTTGTTAATTTGTCTTAATTTAAGAGAGAATTGTCATCAACTGATTCTTTCTTTTTAGTCAATTTAAGTATTTGTTTGAATATGGTGAAATTGGATTAGTTCTTACATAGGTTGATTTGATTCTTTATTGATTCTGTCAATTCCTTCCCTTCCTTAATGTGATATATATGTTTTACGAATTACTATTATACGGTAAATTGTGATATATTTACACCTTATTTGATTTGAATTATTTCCTTATTATAATTCAGCATTTAATTTCTGACTTATTTATTGGTAGTCTTTTAAAATAATTTTCTCGTTCCATATATTTGACTAATTTCTTCCTTCTTTTAATACTTACAATTATGGTAACATATTTTTATTCCCATGATTTAATCAATTAAATTATTTGCACATGGTAAGAAGTTATATGAAATTAACTTCTGATATTCCCCTCCCTTTATACTCTGACTGATTAACTATATAAAGGCCCTCTCCTCCCTTTATAATACATTCGAACGTTGTGATAGAACGGAATATCTTATTTTCATAAAATATTGCTCTAATTCTTTTAAAATTGTCACTTTTCCATCCCACTTCAACACGAGCACTGCTCGGGACCCAAGAGGTCCTTGTGATCTTGACATGTTAGATTTTGGGTCTCAATTACTAGGAAATCCTTTCTGAGAATTACTACTTGTCGCTCTATTTCATTATTGATTAACCGGTTAGTTATTTCTCTATATTACTTTTGATAATATTAGGTGCAAATTCATACTTGCATGGCAAACATGAACTCTTTAAATATTTTGTATAGGTCTTACAATGTGTTTTTGAACTTTTTGACTCAACTTGTTTGTATAGACATTTGGCATAAAATTTAATCAAATAAGTTAAGGATTTCCAGATATGTGTTTGTACGTGTATTTGTTGTATCACCCATTTAACAGGTTACACCTATTTTTGGGATGAAGAGTCGCCCGGGACGAAGGACTAGGGATTTGTTCTTTAGTTTATTTATTAATTTTATCTTATTTATATTTATTTGTTTGTATTAATTTGTTATTTTATTTTTTACAGTTTTGTAATATTTGTAAAAATGATAATAAATAGTGAAAGGGGGGCCCGGGGGCAGGGATTGCATGTTTCTTTTAATTGCTAATCTCACTTAGAAATCATGCCTATTGGAATCTCGTAACATATACCATGTTAGAAATCATGCTTATAGGATCTCTACTATTTAATTAAAATATGTTCTATTTTGACAGTGCCCATAGGATTTTAATCTATCCAATGATATACGTATCGCTAGAACTCAGGCTCATAGGAGGACAACCTGAAATAAGAAATTTAAGTTATGTCTTTAGTAATAAAGATTTAATTGTTTAATTAGGAGTAATTCCTATATAAACCACAACGATTAATTTTGAAGCATGTGTTGTTTTAGTTAATAGTAAACATGTCTGTAAGAATATGTTCAACATCAAAAAACTAGTTTGTTACATAAATTCGTGTGTTTACATGTTCCGTTACAGTTCTAAATTTTATTTAAATATTAATAACCTGGTAGATATCATGTCTATAGGTAAATGAGCATAAACCTTGCAATATCCTTCATCTGTCTATATTTGGAACTTAATTTCTGAGCTACTCTTTGAAAACAGATTATGATCGCACTCGCCTAATAAATTGTAAACAATTGTCTGCTCATAGTTATCTGGTTTGATTTTTAAAACATGTTATATTAATTGGAACCCTGTGCATAAGAACTCTTTCTGGTGGCTTTTCAAAACCATGTTCAATCATTGTCAATTATATTGAATAAATATCACAGGAATTATTTCTCAACACCTCTTTTGACATGTACTATTTATGTGCTAAATGTAATGTCTATCAGCAATATTATTGTACGATTTATGCATATTTTCTTTAGGATTTATGCATATAACATCAAAATTAATCTGTTTAACTTGTGCATTCTATAACATTTAATTCTCTGCGTTAGAAACCATGCCTATAGGATGCGACTTCATTTCTGAAATCTGTTTCTGTAGAGGCTTATCTGAAACCTTCGTTTGCTATCCGCCTTAATTGTCGTTTTGTTTACGTTTAATCTTCTTAAAAACCTTAAGATTTCTAGACTCAAAATCCAAAGTAATCATCCAATGCCTCTTGGACACTAAGTTTGGGATGGGTAGGCAAATATTAAGACGTTAGTTTTCTTCACCTAGAAACGCTTTAGGGTTAATAATCAATTAACTAGGTGGGTATACGAAAAATGATAGTTTGTGCTTGCTGAATAATATGAGCAACCTAAACAGGTTGCAAAGTATTATTTAAGTTGCACGGAGTGATCCCTTTAGGTTAAAATACCCCTCCCTTTAATGGTAGAACTACATTTGGCCTGATTCCCTTAAGGGATACGTAGGCGCCTCTTCGAGGTTCGGCCCCTTAGTTTTAAAATTCATTTGTTTGTTTATCAAATTCTGTATTTAGTTGTAAATGTTTACTATAATCATTTTTGCAACTTGCTGTATATTTTGTCAACTTTTAAATCAAATTGCCCATTGTTGTAACTTTTAATAGGTAATAATAGTTGTCTTTGAATACATACTGTCCAATTTCTTTCTTCTCGCTTGTCTATCAGTTTCTTTGTTTATTCACTTATTTTATCAATCTAGTTTTAAATTAAACAATGTAATCTAAATCAATCTTATTTTCTCGCCTAGTTAATTTGCCCGCATACTAATGGATCCAGCAGGAAACCACATTTGTTGACCTCGAAAGGTGCCTAATACCTTCCTTTCGAGGTAATTTAAGTCCTTGCCCGAACCTGGTGACCTAGGCTAATTTAAATGGATTTGTAGCATAGAACAGTTCCATAACGCACCTCAAATCGTTAGGTGGTGACTCTTCTTTCATAATAATCCCTTAAGAGTCGTCAGATGTTGAATCATGCTTTTCGCGAGAAAAATGAGGCGCGATAGCATGGCGACTCTGCTGGAGAAATTTTTAGGTTTAGACCACAACGTATTCATTTTATGCGGGAATTTATTTGAGTTCTAATTTTTATTTTTCTTTTTCTTAAATCCATTAACTGCCCGGTTTAAATCTCTTCCCTTTATTTGTTCCTATAAATATTTATTCATCCTTATTCATTTTTACCATGAAGTTACTAACATTTTTCTTTCTTTTATTTTTTATTCCGTTGTCTATTATTTTCTTCATTGCTTGTAACATGCAATGGTTATTTATTTGTAGAAACTGCTGTATTTTATAAATTGTCATGTCGCTCATACTTTCCCCCACTTGGGAACCTTTCACTATCACACACAACAATGGTTGCGTGGTTTCACGGCCGTTCACTATTAAAACACCCCCCCCCCCCCGAGGATTGCCTTATGATTTGGTCGATCAGCGGTGCGTCGACGGTCATAAGCTTCCTCACTCTCGAGTTGTCCGCTCGAGGGAACCGTGTCAAACCCACTCTTTCCTAGATATTGACCGTGTACGCCTTTAGTAAGGTGTGCACATCATATTAAACTTAGAAAAATCGCGACGTCCATGGCACGTCAAGATTAATAGGGAAACCTTGCCCTGAGTCTTAAGGGATTTTAAAATCCCGAGAAGGAAGATTCATAAATTATGTGCATTTTGTGAGAAAATAATGTTTAAGTAATATCATTTTGCTCCTGGGTGGGTAGGTTAGTTTAACCTTCTTTGTGTTGCAGGTACAATGAGCCTCCCTACCTCTTATCTGAGATTCGGCATGGTTTGGTGCATGCCCGTGGGAATAAAAGCATGGTGGTGTGATTTAGGGGAATATGGCCAAAACGAGGTGAGGAAAGTATTAGGGCACTTACCTTCTCTTATGCAAGTTGCCCCATGTCAAGAACTTATCGAAGCGCTCACTGCATTTTGGGATGAGAAAAAGGTTGTTTTCAGATTTGGAGACATTGAAATACTCCATTGTTGGAGAAAATTGGTGGGTATGTAGAAAATATGAGCCTGTTGTGGAGGAATAGGAAATGGGAAAAGGCTGAGATGATTATACCCAAACGCGTCACCCTAGAAGATGCGCGTGACAAGTTGGGACTGCAAGGTAGCAACAAGGTGTCCTACGTAATGAAGGGAAGGATGCCAAGAAATTATTTGCTCAACCAGTTTAGTAACAATTCGTCTCGTGAGATCTACAAAATAGAGAGTCCCGATCCGAACTCGTGGATGAGCAAAAGGATATTTGCATTCATGGTTTATTTTCTAGGGATGGTGCTCTTCCCACGAGGAGCCGAGGAAGACATTGATATCCGCCTTATTTCGGTCGTTCATGCCTTGTGCAAAGGTGTTGACAAAGGACCTTACACAATTATCCCAATGATTGTGGCTGATATTTATCGATCTTTGGAAAAATGCAAAAATGGGTTTAAGTATTTTGAAGGATGTAACTTGTTGCTTCAACTCTGGCTTATTGAACATCTTCAAAAAGTGCATAGCAATCCAACCATGCCTCGACCTACAGAAATCGATCATATTACCACTCATCATTATAGGGTCAATATGGGTGTTAAACTGATAAAAAGGCCCGAGGAGGTGGAAAAATGGGGTCAAATGTTGAGTAATCTGACGAAAGACTCTGTGAAATGGATGTTTTATTGGTTTCCAAGATCTAACTTCATGGTATATACCAAGTCTCGGTACTATTTGATTTTTATAGGACTCTGAGGTCTTCAACCGTACTCTCCAATGCGGACAATGCGTCAAGTTGGAAGAATGCAAATAATACCCAGGGTCACCGACATGGATGCATACCAAGTGGATTACAAGGAAGATCTTGTTCCGCATGCTCTAGACATTGCAAAAGCATGGAACAAAAAGATCTACCTCGATGAGAAGAGCATAGAGGCTGACCGATATCAGGCAGGCTACGTAACAGGATACGTTGAGTGGCTACATGATGATTGGGCTGGTACTGCAATATCGAGTGTCAAACGAGGCAAGCATGTAGAGGATAAGGAATCCCAAGCACAAACCCTCTATCGCCGCTTAAAGAGAAAGGTACAAGATTCTGAGGCTTGTCACCGACAGTTACACGACGACAATGCCAAAGAAATTGCTGAGATAGGCAAAGAGTTGGAGTACTGGAAAGATAGCGCCTTAGGTTTGGATTTAAGGATACAAGATTTGTGTGACGAGTTCAGCAAACATGGGGAGGAATGCCTGAATTGCGGAGCTATGGGAAAAGATCGAGCATTGGCTTATCTCCTGTCTAGTCGCCACCGTTTTGACAAAGTGTTGGAAGATCCAAAGAAAGCAAACCCCGATGAAGAAGTTTTTAAGATTTAGTTGAATGTTATTTTTCTTTAGTCATTTTCTTGTATTTTGCAACATCTTATCTTAATAAAGTTTACTTTGGGGTTTATTTTTGGAGTGAAATGACAATCCTTTATTACATGTTTTCTCTCAAACTCGTTAAGCCTATCTCTGGCATAAAAGAGGCTACAAAATTAAGAAATGTGCCAACGTGTTTATTTACTTTAATCAGCATGATTTCTAACCTCTCTTATTAACTGTGGAGTTGTTTGTTGTTTGTTTTATTTTTTCCTTTCCCAAAGGTTGATCTGTGCAAATCTGGCCTACTATACAAGGTCCAAAGGGGCTCCTCCTTCTCCTCCTTCCATTCTAACCACAACAGAGGGAAGAACAAGATGGACGAGCACAACAGCTTCTTCGATAAGAGTGGTAACAGTACTTCTAGAGATGAACGAGATAATTTCGAAGGGGTCTGCCCTCCAGGTTACAACTAGGTGATTATGAGGCTCGAGTAGAAAATCTTTGAGCTTCAAATAAAGTTAGCACAATTTGGTAGCTTAAACAACCAGACGACGTTATTTGGGGCTCAAGCTGATGCCTCAACTTCAAAAGCACCGGCCAGCCTCCCTATGTCTTCATAACCCGCAGCTCCACCACAAGATACTCCATCCCAATATTACCAATACCCTCCATATACATATCCAAATCCACCAGCTCCCGTTACCTCCCATTACCCATCACCAGCCCAAGAAATACCTTCCTCGGCCAATATAAATGCAACATATGGTCGCACTCATACCAACCCAATCTATGTGGAGACGGCGTCTGTGACTCACCATCTGGAGGAATCCGAGCCTTCAAAAAAGGATAGACTGATTCAGACTCTAGCAGAGGAGTTAAAAAAGATAAATGGCAAATTGCAAAGTGTCGAAGGCGCCAAGGGAATAACTAGTTTGGATTATGAGGACCTGTGCATTCATCCGGACGTTGAACTACCGGAGGGGTACAAACCTCCCAAGTTCGAACTGTTTAATGGGACCGGTGATCCAAAGGCCCACCTGAGGTTGTATTGTGACAAGCTGGTAGGAGTGGGACGAAATGAGAAGATAAGGATGAAATTATTCATAAGGGGTTTGACCGGTGAGGCTTTTAGCTAGTATGTAGAGCAGAATCCGAAGAAATGGTTTACTTGGGCAGAAATGGCAGTAGCTTTTGTGGAGCATTTTGGGTTCAATACAAAAAATGCACCTGATTTGCATTACATCCAAAACCTCAAAAGGAAGCCTACTGAGACTTTTAGGGAATTTGCAAAACTCGTTGGAGAACCGAGGCCGCCAGAGTATGAACCCCAATGGAAGAGGCATAGATGAAAGACATTTTCATGCGGACTCTGGATCCGCAAGTTTATGACAGATTAATGTTGGTTAGCGAGAAAAGTTTTGCAGAGATCATCCAGCTGGGAGAGAAGATTGAAGATGGTATCAAATATGGTACCATTATCAATTTGAATGCATTGCAAGCGGCTAACAAAGCCTTGCATTCTGGAGCTACTTTAAAAAGCCACAAGAAGCAAGAAGTTGACACTGTTATGATGGCCCAAGGGCCGAAGAATTATATTTACAGACCTCAGACTCCGCCCTTGCACTACCAAATTCCAACCCCACATTACAAGACTCCACCCTACCAAACTCCACCTCTACCTTATCAAGCTCCATCATCACCTTACCAAGCTCCTTCACCATACCAAACACCCCATTCTTATCAAGCACCGTAACAAACTCCCCCTCCGACCCATTTCTAAACACCTCCCTCACATTACCAAGCTCCCACTTATCCCATTTATAGAACACAACCCTCTTATCCACAACCTTCTCACCCACGACCTTATTCCTCGTCAAGCCAAAGGCCTAGGGACCAATTTGAAGGGAGACCAACAAAAACTTATACTCCGTTGGCAGAACCGATTGATCAACTATATGTAAGGCTGAAAGAAGCAGGTTACATCGAGCCTATTCCTGCCCTCCCGATCAATACCCAAGCTAAGTGGTATGGCCACAACAAAATATGTATGTACCATTTGGGCATGAGGGGACACACTACAGAGTCTTGCAGATCGTTGAAGGACAAAATACAAAAGCTGATTGATACAAAGGTCATTCACCTCAAAGATTCGGCACCGAACGTAACAAGTAATCCTCTGCCAAACCACCAAGTGAATATGATTTCTTGCGATGCGGCTGAAGACTTGTCGAATACTATTGGGGTGATCGAACACAAAGAAGGTTCTTCTTCAGACCCATCCATGATAGTGCAGAGACGTCCTCCGTTCGAGGTTGAGGTAGCTATGCCAAGGCCTCCATTTACAGTGGTAAGAGCTGCTCACACTTCGTAAAAAATGGTGCCTTGGAGCTACGAGGAAAATGCCCCACGGAGAGCAAAGGTGCTGGAAGCAGATGCAGCACAAGGGGTGATGCGGTCTGGGAGGGTATACATTCCTGACACTCTGGCTCAAGGGGCCAACAAATAAAAACAACCGGCGGCAAAGGTTGAAAATAATGGTATCTGGAAGAAGGTGCAAGCAAAGGAATACTCTTGGGTGGAACAGTTGAGCAAGACCCCGGCTCAAATTTCTATTTTTTCCCTTCTGCAAAGCTCTGATCAACACCAAGAAGCTCTGATGAAGGTGTTAGGAGAAGCATATGTTCCTACAAGCATATCTAGTAGTGAAGTGGCCCATATGGTGGGTCAAGTATTTGAAGCTCAGAAAATCTCGTTCCATGAAGATGAATTGCCTGTGGAAGGCGTGGCTCATAACAAAGCGCTGCATATCACAGTGCAACACTCAGAGAAGTTCATCACCAAGGTATTGATTGACCCGGATTCCGATTTAAATATTTGCCCATTGAACACGTTGACCCGGTTGGAAGTTGACTTCGCCCGAATCAAGTTATGAAAGATGAATGCCAAAGCTTTTGACGGCTCACAAAGGGACACCGTGGGAGAAATTGATTTGGATGTGCTAGTTGGCCCTTCCACATTCACTATAAGATTCCAAGTAATGGACATCCCGACCTCCTACAATCTGTTGTTGGGACGCCCATGGATTCTTGATGCGGGGATTGTGCCTTCAACTCTACACCATTGCTTGAAGTTTGAGTGGGATCACCAAGAGGTCGTGGTCCATGGGGATGAAAGTCGTCCAATCTATGTTGCTCCTGTTATCCCCGTCATTGAAGGACAAGGAGGTTTGGATGGGGAGAGTTTCCACACCTTAGTACTTATCGGTGTCGTCGAGGAAGGAAGGTGGTAGAGCGACACGATTTTGAGTATGTTGTTGTGGTTGGGGTTTGAACCAGGCAAGGGCCTTAGAGTCAGGTTGCAAGGGATGTCGGAGACGCTGCAAGTGGCAACACAAAAAACCACTTTTGGATTGGGGTACCAACCCACTGCCGAGGAGCTGGACAATTGGAATTATCCTTTGGGAAAGAAAAGTTTTTTGTTGCCAAATCCATTGCCTTTGCTTCAGCAAACCTTCATTTCTGATGGTTTTCTTGATATCAAGTGGGCCGAGGAAGACGTCGTGCTACTCAGTTTGAGGAATCTATTTTTATAGGAACCAAGTGATAGCATTTGTCATGCCATTATCAACGAGGAGGAAGGAGGGGCCCCACAACAGGAAGCGGGAGCTCAAAGAGGAGTCGCCAACTGAACAGCCACTACATCCAGAGCTCGCCAGGCATCTAGGTAGAATAAAAGGATCAGTTTTTATTATTTCAAAATAAAATATTTGTTTTTGAAGTCGTTAAATTTTCTTTTGAATATTATGTCAGAATTTTGAACAAATTTTTAAATTAATAAAATTATTTTCTTTTCATATATTTGATTCAGTTTTATTTATATTTCAGCATTTCTAGTATCGAACGCGTTGAATCTAAGGCCATGGCTTGTAATGAAACTATACGACATAACACAGGCAACTCATTAGAAGCCGAAGAAGATGAGGTACCTGCTGAAATTGTCAGGGAAGTAGAAAAGTTTGAAGACAAGCCCAAAGCAAATATGATAGAGACCGATGTGGTAACCATGGAAGATGCAGAAACGCCTAAAGAGACTCAAGTCAGCACTCATTTGCCAAAAGATGAGGTTGAGGAGTACATAGAGTTTCTGAAAGAGTATAAGGACGTCGTCGCTTGGTCTTATACTGATATGACTGGGCTCAGCCATTCCATAGTAGCTTATAGGTTGCCTACTGATCCAGCATATCCTCCTATCAAACAAAAGCCGAGGAAATACAAGTCTGACATGATTTTGAAAATCAAAAAGCAAGTGGCTAAGAAGATCGACGCTGGAATCCTCAAAGTAGTGGAGTATCCCACCTGGTTGGCTGATATCGTGCTAGTGCCGAAGAAGGACGGAAAGGTCAAAGTGTGTGTGGACTATAGGGACCTCAACAAGGCCAGCCCTAAAGATGATTTTTCGCTGCCAAACATCCACATCCTTATTGACAACTATGCCAAGCATGAGACACAGTCGTTCATGGATTGTTTCGCTAGCTATCATCAGGTCAGAATGCATGGTGAGGATGCTGAAAAAACTGCCTTCCTTTCGCCATGGGGTGTATATTGCTATAAGGTGATGCCATTCGGGTTGAAAAATGTTGGAGCTACCTACATGCGGTCCATGACCACTATCTTCCACGACATGATCCACAAGGAAATTGAGGTTTATGTGGATGATGTCATCATTAAGTCAAAGAAAAGCTTAGATCATCTGGAAGACCTCAGAAAGTTTTTCAACAGGTTGTGGAAATATAATCTGAAGCTAAATCCGGTAAAGTGTGCATTTGGTGTTCCATCGGGAAAATTATTGGGATTTATCGTCAACCGTCAGGGTATCGAGCTGGATCCAACTAAGATTAAAGTCATTCAAGAGCTATCTCTACCAAGGAGTAAGAAGGAAGTCATGAGCTTTTTAGGATGACTTAACTATATCAATCATTTCATTGCTCAGTCAACGGTTATTTGCGAGCCTATCTTCAAATTGCTGAAAAAAGATGCTGCTACAGAGTGGACTCCTGAGTGTTAACAAGCTTTCGATAGAATCAAGGATTATCTATCAAAGCCTTCGTTTTAGTCCCACCAGAACAAGGAAGACCTTTGCTCTTGTATTTATCCGTGCTAGAAAACGCCTTTGGTTGTGTTTTGGGACAACATGACGAGACAGGGAGAAAAGAGCAAGCCATATATTATTTGAGCAAGAAGTTCACACTGTATGAGGCTTGATATATATTGTTGGAGAGGACGTGTTGTGCTTTGACTTGGGTTGCTCAGAAGCTGAGGCACTATTTGTCTGCTTACATGACCTATCTGATCTCCAAAATGGATCCGCTGAAGTATATCTTCCAAAAGCCCATGCCGACAGGGAAGCTGGCTAAATGGCAGATATTGCTAAGTGAGTTTGATATTGTCTATGTCACGCAGATAGCGGTAAAAGGGCAGGCTCTTGCAAATCATTTGGCGGAAAATCCTGTGGACGAGGAGTATGAACCACTGAAGACATACTCTCCCGACGAGGAGGTATCCTTAGTAGGAGCAGATATTGCCGAAGAGCATGATGGTTGGAAGTTATTCTTCGATGAAGGAGCAAATTTCAAGGGAGTAGGCATTGGAGCAGTATTGGTATCAGAGACTGGGCAGCATTACCCTGTATCAGCTAAGCTTCGATTCCCTTGTACTAACAACATGGATGAGTATGAAGCTTGCATCTTGGGTATCCGGCTGGCGATTAACATGAATGTGCAGTCTATATTGGTAATTGGAGACTCAGATTTGCTGATGTTCCAAGTCAGAGGAGTATGGGCCACGAAGAATCCAAAGATCTTGCCCTATTTGCATTGCGTGTAAGAACTGTGTAAGAGGTTTGTCAAAATAGAGTTCCGGCATGTTCCCCGAATACAAAATGAATTTGCAGATGCTTTGGCTACATTGTCTTCAATGATCCAGCACCCTGATAAGAATTACATTGATCCCATTCCCGTTCACATACATAAGCAACCGGCTTATTGTTTTCAGGTTGAGGAAGAATCAGACGGTGAACCATGGTATGCGTACATTAAGAGGTATCTGAAGAATGGGAGCTATCCTGAGCAAGCTACAAGCGTCCAAAAACGCACGGTTTGGAGGCTAGCCAATCATTTTTTCCTAAACGGGGAAATCCTTTATAGGAGGACCCCGGACTTGGGATTGCTAAGATGTGTGGATGCTTAGGAGGCAACAAATTTGATTAAGGCAGTCCACACTGGAACTTGTGGTCCCCACATGAACGGTTTTATGTTGGCAAAGAAGATCTTAAGAGCTGGCTATTTCTTGTTGACTATGGAGACGGATTGTATCAAATACGTGCAAAGGTGCCATCGATGTCAAACCCACGCAGATGTGATTCGAGCTCCTCCCAATGAGCTTCATGCCACGAGCTCACCTTGGCCATTTGTAGCTTGGGGAATGGATGTAATTGGTCCCATCGAGCCTGCAGCGTCTAATGGACATAGATTCATTTTGATTGCGATTGACTACTTCACTAAGTGGGTTGAAGCTACTTCTCACAAGTCCGTCACAAAGAAGGTGGTGATAGATTTTGTTCACGACCATCTTATTTGCTGATTTGGGATACCTGAGTCTATTATTACCGACAATGGTGCTAATCTGAATAGTGACTTGATGAGAATGATGTGTGAAATCTTCAAGATCAAGCACCGCAATTCTACTGTGTATAGGCCACAGATGAATGGAGTTGTAGAGACTGCGAACAAGAATATCAAAAGGATTTTGTGCAAGATGATTGATAACTACAAACACTGGCATGAGAAGCTGCCCTTTGCTTTGTTGGAATATCGTACTACTCTCCGGACGTCTACTGAAGCAACACCTTATATGTTGGTATATGGCAATGAGGCAGTGATACCAGCTGAGGTTGAAATTTCTTCCTTGAGGATCATTCAAGAAGCAGAATTGAGCGATGCAGAATGGGTGCAAAGTAGATTTGAGCAACTAGCACTCATTGATGGGAAAAGGATAAATGCAGTATGTCATGGTCAACTTTATCAGAACAGGATGACTAAGGCCTTTAATAAGAAAGTTCGACCAAGATTCTTCACGCCTCGGCAGTTGGTTTTGAAGCGGATTTTCCCACACCAAGATGAGGCTCAAGACAAGTTCTCGCCTAATTGGCAAGGCCTTTACATGGTTCACCGAGTGCTGACTGGAGGAGCACTTATCCTAGCAGAGATGGATGGTGAAATTTTGCCCAAACCTATCAACTCAGGTGCTATTAAGAGATACTACATTTAGATTGGGAATTTACTTTTGCTCTGCCTTGTAACCTGAACTACGTTGGACCTCTTTCCCATTTAAGAGGGATACGTAGGCGTCCCTTTGGGATTCAGTCTATATCTTTATAAAATTTTCTTCTCCCCTTTCGTTAAAAAGGTCTCGGTGATTCTATCATATTTTCTATGGTGATTTGGTTAACAAGCTGCAAACTGGGGAAAATTTTTTGAGAGGACCTCAAAAATTCGCAACTCTATGTCATTTGCAAAGGATCTGACGTCATGTTCTACACTGGGGCAGAAATTTTGAGAAGGATCTCAAAATTTCGTCAAGGTTAAGTCAAGACAAGGGTTCGATTTACAAAAGGACATTGTATGGTTTTAAAACATGTCATGGCCCGTGATTTAACTCAATTTTTTCTGCATATTTCAAACTTACTTTACTTTTACTTTTATTAAATTATTTTAAAAGTTTGCCTTTTTATTTAAACCTTATGCCCGAGCGTATACCTGGACGGAGTTCAACAACAGGCGTCTAATGGATAGAATAAGGCTACAAAACAGACGCACAGATCAATCTCCCCTTTACAAACTAATAATTTCTCTTTGAGTGCAGAAATAACGAAATGCAAAAGGCAGAGATGGAGGACATCTTGTCGCAAGCCGACATAGAGCTAAGTCATTCTACCCTTGTGCCCCTATTTATATCTTTCTGTTCCATCATCTGAGCCCGTATTCACGTTTTAAGCCCGTTATACATTTTGATATATGCATCTAAGCCCCTTGATATACATTTAATATGAGCCCGTGATATACATTTTGATATATGCATCTGAGCCCTTGATATACATTTTGATATGAGCCCGTGATATACATTTTGATATGAGCCCGTGATATACATTTCGATATATGTATTTGAGCCCGTGATATACATTTTGATATTTGCATTTCGAGCCCGTTATTTGCATTCCGAGCCCATTTTATGCATTTGAGCCCTATGACTTATTTGCACTGAGCCCGAATAAGCCAGAGCTATCCATTGAGTTATTTAGGCTCTCGAATAATTTACTTTCTTTAAATTATCATTTTCCTACTCATCCGAAGGCGTCATGGTCCAAAGGCATTGTTTCATGGCTTGTGGACATCATGTCATCGCATGAGGATTTACTTTTCCGCTTATCATGCTCCTAACGCGTCGTAGTCCAAAGGCGTCATCTTCCATGGCATGCAGACATCATTTCATGGCCTAAGAAATTTATTTTCTGCTTATCATGGCCCAAGACATCATAGCTTAGAGACGTTATCCTCATTGTCTCGAAGCGAACTCTCATCGTCTAAGGGGAACTTGCATCATGTTTAATTTTTGTATCAGTTTATTTTACAAAGTATCCGATGCATATGCTTTGATCGTTTGTTTACGCGAATGTCGAGGAAAAATAAGTTACGAATGATAACTCCTCCTACTGTTCTCTTCACTTATCCACAATTTTCGAACCTTATTCCCACCTGTTCATTTTGTAATTCATTCTAAATCTAGTTGATTCGTGTTATCTTCATCCTTATTCAAGCCTCGCGTTACCAATTTCATTTTAGGGATTTAGTTTATCCCTAAATCTAGAACTACACGAGGCCTAATTCTCATGAAATCCGAGATATGTAGGTGACTTGATACAAAAGTCTCGGCCACAATTTCTCCACAACTCTCATTCCACTTTCTTTAGCCCCATCGAGATCATTCCCCGGTCGGACAAAATTGGCCACTAGGTCAACGTTCTTTGCTCGCCAATTCATCCTTCATTCCCGAGCAAAGAAGGGGCAGTTGTTGACACCCAATTTTGACCTCCCTACGCCCCGCGTATGCTGCTTATATATATATTTTATTTACCTTTTTTACGTAGTTATGCGACTTGCATTCATATTTTTAAAAATAATTAATTATCATAATCTTGCGAAATTATTTTAATTTTTATATATATGTATATATGATTTGCATTAATTTCAATTTATTAATTTTTTGATGTCAAATAATTGTGTCATATATAGTATATTTCATATTAATATACGCTCTTATTTTGAAATATATATTTCACTTAATCTTTATAAACTATTTACATAATTTTACTAAATTTTATAAATTTATTCGCGTAATAATATTACTTGAATTTATAAATTATTTATGTTAAAAATTTTATAACATTTGATAACTTAATTTTATTTCCTAGTCATTGATTTATTTATAAATATAATAATTTATTAATTATAATATTTACGTGAGTCTACTCAAATTATGATTTATTTATATGTTTATAATATTTTTCCGTGATTTAAACTATTTTATCATCTATTTATTAAATTATTTACAAGTATAATATATTTATTAAATTAATAGCAGCTAAAATTCAGTTTCATCCAATTTATTTAAAATCTAGCCATTTTTACTCAATTTCATTCAATTCTAGCATATTTCTACCAAATCTGGAAAATTCAATTCAACTTTCAATTAAATCTACCCATTTACCCTATCCGTGACCCGCCAGAAGACCCGCAACCCGATCCATCTTTATAACTTTTGATCTCAGTCGTTCGTCTTATCTAATCCTACAGATGGGATTAAACCCTAATCTACTTCCCTTATTTATCAAAAACACCCCCCAAACTCTAAACTAAACTCATTTTCCCCTCTCACCTTTACAGAGCCTCCGCATCCTCTCCTCCCCTTCATCTCCCTCGTTTCCGGCACCACGACCGGCCACCGGACCTCCCTCTATATCTCTCCTCTCTCCAGTCGTGCACAACAACTCCAGCCGTCTCCTTTCCTTTCTTCCATCCCGCTGCACGCCATTTTCAGGCAAAACCACCACCAGTCACCACAAACCTACCACCCTCTCTTTCTTTCCCTCTCTATCTCCCTTTTTCCGATGAAATACCACGCCGACCTAAACAACCGCTGCACCTCAACCCACTCTCTCCCTCTTCCTTCTTTCCTCCTCTCTCTTTCACCTGTGAACCATCACCTTGCCTCCCTCTCCCTGTCCAACACAGAACTAACACCGTAGACCAGACCTAGATCTGCCGCCTCACCACCATTTACTTACTCTCCCCTTCTCTTTGTTTTCCTCCAAACCACCACATCACGGTTGTCCCGCTTCTCCGGTGAAAACAACGAACAACGGCCGCCTACTTTCTCCCTCAAAGTCTTTCCTTCCCCTTTGTTCATCTCTCCCAAACCACCCAAATATGAACCGAAATAAAGCCGACGATGTCATGACAAGTTTATGGTTGTTTGTTACGTATCTGGACAGATTTGTCCATGACGCGATTCCTTGATATTTTTAAAACATACTTCTTCTCTTTCGTTTTGTTCTTGTCTCCACTAAGTTAGAATTAATCGTTGCTTGTTT
Source organism: Datura wrightii (assembly GCA_035772735.1). Lineage (NCBI taxonomy): Eukaryota > Viridiplantae > Streptophyta > Magnoliopsida > Solanales > Solanaceae > Datura > Datura wrightii. The sequence continues at coordinate 24,619,474 of JASDFA010000027.1, read as the reverse complement.
GAAAATATTTAGTGTTTTATTTTGTAAAAGTCTCTAATCGTTTATGGCATATTTTGGTTTCGAACATGCTCACCTGATCTAACATTCTTATGAAAAAAAAATAGCAGCAACAGTTATTTGGTTCTACTTGTTTTATATATATATATATATATAATACTTTTTGAGAATCATTGGTTTTTTGTTCAGAGTTTTCGGTATGAACATGTATAAATAACCACTGTTAGAACGTTTCACCCTCTGTTTATAACTCTAAATATTAGTCTTTTGATGTTCATCTTACCTTTTATTTACCAGTGGTAGGCTCATTGATTTTTCATTTGCTTACTAGCTTTATTTATGTCTTGCTTGATTTCTTTTGTCAAAATGGAAGAATAAAAGATTCATTAAAGTGTGATATGTATTTCTTACTATCTCAAGACTCTTTATTTAGGTGAACCCCATTGATTTAGTTAATAATTCTTATTTAATTGCCTCGATAATTTTCTTTTATCTAAATATGGTAACCTAGGATCCGTTTGGCAGAATACAAAATAATGATGAATACCCTTATTTGACTTTCTTCTTTCCTAGCTTGAGGGTACTATTTTTGATTTGATCTGTTTGCTATGATTATTTCCATAGTGTTGTGCTAGATTAATTCATTATTTATTTGTTTGTTTATTTACTTATTTGAATGGCAGTTGTTAATTTGTCTTAATTTAAGAGAGAATTGTCATCAACTGATTCTTACTTTTCAATTTAAGTATCTGTTTGAATATGGTGAAATTGGATTAGTTCTTACATAGGTTGATTTGATTCTTTATTGATTCTGTCAATTCCTTCCCTTCCTTAATGTGATATATATGTTTTACGAATTACTATTATATGGTAAATTGTGATATATTTACACCTTATTTGATTTGAATTATTTTCTTATTGTAATTCAGCTTTTAATTTCTGACTGATTTATTGGTAGTTTTTAAAAATAATTTTCTCATTCCATATATTTGACTAATTTCTTCCTTCTTTTAATACTTGCAATTATGGTAACATATTTTTATTCTCATGATTTAATCAATTAAATTATTTGCACATGGTAAGAAGTTATATGAAATTAATTTCTGATATTCCCCTCCCTTTATACTCCGACTGATTAACTATATAAAGGTCCTCTCCTCCCTTTAAAATACATTCGAACATTGTGATAGAACGGAATACCTTATTTTCATAAAATATTGCGCTAATTCTTTTAAAATCGTCACTCTTCCACTCACTTCAACACGAGCACTGCTCGAGACCCAAGAGGTCCTTGTGATCTTGAAGTGTTAAAGTTTGGGTCTCAATTACTACGAAATCCTTTCCGAAAATTACTGGTTGTCGCTCTATTTCGTTATTGATTAACCGGTTGGTTATTTCTCTATATTACTTTTGATAATACTAGGTGCAAATTCATACTTTCATGGCAAACAGGAACTCTTTAAATATTTTGCATACGTCTTACAATGTGTGTTTGAACTTTTTGACTCAACTTGTTTGTATAGACATTCGACAGAAAATTTAATCAAATAAGTTAAGGATTTTCAGATATGTGTTTGTACGTGTATTTGTTGTATCACCCATTTAACAGGTTACACCTATTTTTGGGATGAAGAGTCGCCCGAGACGAAGGACTAGGGATTTGTTCTTTAGTTTATTTATTGATTTTATCTTATTTATTTTTCTTTGTTTGTATTAATTTGTTATTTTAATTTTTCCAGTTTTATAATATTTGTAAAAACGATAATAAATAGTGAAAAGGGGGCCTGGGGGCAGGGATTGCATGTTTCTTTTAATTGCTAATCTCACTTAGAAATCATGCTTATAGGAATCTCGTAACGTATACCATGTTAGAAATTATGCTTATAGGATTTCTACTATTTAATTAAAGTACATTCTATTTTGACATTGCCCATAGGATTTTAATCTATCTAATGATATACGTAATGCTAGATCTCAGACTTATAGGAGGACAACCCGAAATAAGAAATTTAAGTTATGTCTGTAGTAATAAAGGTTTAATTGTTTAATTAGGAGTAATGCCTGTATAAACTACAACGATTAATTTTGAAGCATGTGTTGTTTTAGTTGATAGTATACCTGTCTGTAAGGAATATGTTCGGCATCAAAAAACTAGTTTGTTACATAAATTCGCATGTTTACATGTTCCGTTACAGTTCTAAATTTTTTTTAAATATTAATAACCTGGTAGATATCATGTCTATAGGTAAATGAGCATAAACCTTGCAATATCCTTCATCTGTCTAAATTTGGAACTTAATTTCTGAGCTACTCTTTGAAAACAGATTGTGATCGCACTCGCCTAATAAATTGTAAACAATTGTCTGCTCATAGCTATCTGGTTTGATTTTTAAAACATACTATATTAATTGGAACTCTGTGCATAAGAACTCTTTCTGATGACTTTTCAAAACCATGTTCAATCATTGTCAAATATATTGAATAAATATCATGAGAAATTATATCTTGACACCTCTTTTGACATGTACTATTTATGTGCTAAATGTAATGTCTATCAGCAATATGATTGTAGGATTTATGCATGTTTTCTTTAGGATTTATGCATATAACATCAAAATTAATTTGTTTAACTTGCGCATTCTGTAGCATTTAATTCTCTGCGTTAGAAACCATGCCTATAGGATGCAACTGCATTTCTGAAATCTGTTTCTGTAGAGGCTTACTGAAACCATCGTTTGTTATCCTCCTTAATTGTCATTTTGTTTACGTTTAATCCACTTAAAAACCCTAAGATTTCTATACCCAAAATTCAAAGTAATCGTCCAATGCCTCTTGGACACTAAGCTTGGGGTGGGTAGGCAAATATTAGGACGTTAGTTTTCTTCACCTAGAAACGCTTTAGGGTAATAATCAATTAACTAGGTGGGTAGACGGGAAATGATAGTCTGTGCACGCTGAATAATATGAGCAACCTAAACAGGTTGCAAAGTATTATTTAGGTTGCACGGAGTGATCCTTTTAGGTTAAAATACCCCTCCCTTTAATTGTAAAACTACGTTTGGCCTGATTCCGTTAAGGGATACGTAGGCGCCTCTTCAAGGTTCGGCCCCTTAGTTTTAAAATTCATTTGTTTGTTTATCAAATCCTGTATTTAGTTGTAAATGTTTATTATAATTATTTTTGCAACTTGCTGTATATTTTGTCAACTTTTAAATCGAATTGCCCATTGTTGTAACTTTTAATAGGTAATATAGTTGTCTTTGAATACATATTGTCCAATTTCTTTCTTCTCGCTTGTCTATCAGTTTCTTTGCTTATTCACTTATTTTATCAATCTAGTTTTTACATTAAATAATGTAAGTTAAGATCAATCTTATTTGCTCGCCTAGTGAATTTCCTCGCATACTAATGGATCCAGCCGGAAACCACATTTGTGGACCTCGAAAGGTGCCTAACACCTTTCTTTCGAGGTAATTTAAGCCCTTGCCCGAACCTGATGACGTAGGCTAATTTAAATGGATTTGTAGCATAGAACGGTGACCTAACGCACCTCAAATTGTTAGGTAGCGACTCTTCTTTCATAATAAACCCTTAAGAGTCGTCACATGTTGAATCCTGCATTTTGCGAGACCACCAAAAGTAACGTCCACCAAGATAGGCATAGTAATTCGATCTTTTGATCACGGTATTTTGTAAATACGTAATTATCTTGAATATATTAACCATTTCTTTCTTTTCCTATCGCCAGGAAGGGACAAAAGAAAGATCTTGTTGTTTCTTCAACAATTTATGATCTCTAGTGGACCTCTCAGTAGGATTCGAACCCAGATGAAGTTCTGACCATCTATCAGAGAAAAAAGAACGAACAGATCTTGTAGGATTCCCAAGAAATTCTTCGATTTCTTCTGGAAACAGATTATTAATCATCTGCTTCTCACGTTCCGTGAATAGCCGGGACATTGATGTTATACCCCGTAGAATTCCCGGCACTTAGATGACCTATTCGCACGTTGGTTAAGCATATTTGAAGGCCATACGTGCTAGGGAAAGGCCCGGGAAAAAGATCGGACGAGAAACCCGTCGAACCATCGCGGGAGGAGCCGAGGCAGAGCCCCTCCGCGATGGCAGCGTGTCACGGAGGTAAGGCCTCCGCGATGGCTCCGTGCCACGTTGCCCTTGTCCAGGCCCAAGTATATAAAGCCCCCACTTCGGTTGAAACTTATTAATCCTTATAAATTTTCCAGAATAGCGCAGAAGCAGAGAGAAAACGTAGGAAAATTAAATATTTTCATCCGATTACGCTGCCAAACGCTGCCCAAACCCAAATTAATCCTAGATACCAAGGTATTTAGCAGCAGAGAGCATTTCTACGGAATTAGTTTCACGAAATACGGCAGACGAATCGGCGAGCCGCCGAACTAAAGTAAGTAGAATTGCTCTAAATTAATGTCTATGTGTTCCTAGTTGAGAAGTAAATATTTCTCCCTTCTGGGCCGCTGAAAAATAGCGAGTTTTCGACCGTCTTTCGATAAGCCTAAGTTTAGGCTATAAATTAAATCGAAAGTAACGTCGCTCTTTACAATAACGTTGTATTTAGTATTGATTGACGTATTTATGAATGCAGTTGGGAGAAAATAGTTGGAGTACCAGCCGAGCCTCGTCCAACGGACGAATATTCAAAGATAAGGTATGTAAAGTTAAGTTTCCTCGGCAAGTTGAGTAACATTGAAGCAGTGTAGTAATTTACAGACCAGTAGAAGGTTCAGAAATTGATTATTGTATTATCTTGAACATTGGTGCAATATGAGCAGTTTTGGGCCGTAACGTGTACGATACCTATCCGTATGATATAGATTCGAATATAAATGAGTAAGATTGCTCAGTATATTCAGTATGTGATATAAAATGCCCTGCCAAGATATTGTTGTGTTTAGTTGAAACCTCGCAAGGTAGTACAGCATCAGTAAAGCATTCCAGATATAGAATAGTAACTGTATATAGTTTAGAAAGCATGTTAGAAATAGGAAATCATGTTAATACAGAAACCTAGTGAACAGCATAGCCTTCAGCAGAAACACCCGCTTGTATAGCCTTTGCCCCAGTACAGTTAGACAGGGAACTATATTCATATTTATACTTACCTGTCTCAGCATGCATCAGACACTTACAGATTGCTATTATTAGCCCAGTACATGATTCATATAATACCTTACGCCTATTAGTTTTGGCTTATGAGATACACAGACAGCATGACTAGTTGAGACCGTTGTATTGATTGGGGTTGGATTACCTAGCATCCCTGACCGCCCAGGGTTAATAGCTGTATCGACTCGTCCGCCAGAGGACGAGGATACGTCACTCTACGAAGTGATATGCCGTCCCGCAAGGGGACGAAGATGGGATGCCAGTTTCCCTATATTGTGCCTTGGTCGGCCCTTATACACCCCCGTCGAGCGGGTACGCCCGGGGTGTTGATTTAGAGTCCTTCGGACTCAGGTACAGTTATAGTCAGGGGCTCAGCGAGCCCAAGTGCATACCCAGGGACCGGCAGGATGCTTACAGCCACTATAGGAGATGGGATGACCGGGGTAGGGGCATAGATTCTGTGTTGATTGTACCTCCCGGCTTATGGGGGCCGGGTAAGGTTTGTATGTGTTGTGTTATGTTATGTATACTATGCCATGTTATATTAGACGCGAGTGGGTTGGTAGTAGAATGATACGCTTCCAGGTATGATTCCTACTTCCTTCGGTATCAGTAAGAACAGGTGCGATCTACATCATCAGACAGTTAAGTTATTCCTCCTACTTCAGCTTCATCAGTCATATTATTGCTTTCAGATGTTATTTTCAGTTATATTATTTCAGTTGCTTTACATACTCAGTACCAGTGGTACTGACGCCCAGTGGGCCGCTGCATTACTTGCCTGCAGGTACTCCTAGACGAGCAGGTGATTCTACGTAACTCCCTGTCAGCGGTTGAGTATTCAGCTCCAGTCATCCGGAGGATGAATTTCTGAGGTGTAGTTCAGTTCCTTTTGTTGTATATAGCATGGGTAGGTCGGGGCCCTGTCCCGATCAGTTCTATTACTATTCCTAGAGGCTTGCATTCTGTATGAGATCCCTGTGGTCAGATGAGCCGGTCGTGTGGGGCCGTGCAGTTGTATAGTTGTCTTTACTCTTTCTTACTTCTGTGATGGTCGTGTGAGGCCATAGTTGTCAGTAGTGGTGACCTCGCCGGTCACGTAGCTTCTTTTTGTGCTTTTTGATTAAGCAGCAGATAACTAGACAGCATGGTGGCCTTGTCGGCCCGTATAGGCTTCCCTGAGTTACTATATTTCTGGTTAGCTGCCAAGACAGGTACAGTAGGCGATAGGCCAATGGGCCGGGGGCTATATTTACAGCCGTTATATAGCCCTTTGTTCCCAGAAACCTGAGTTAGAGCCAGCCAGGCGCCAGACGCGCCCAGGCTTAACAGTCTAGCAGGTCAGATCTTAGTAGGGCACCAGGTGCCAGTCGTACCCCCCCCCCTCAAGGCGGGGTGTGACAAACTTGGTATCAGAGCAGGTCGTATCCCAGGGAGTCTGCAAGCCGTGCTAAGTAGAGTCCTGTCCATGGATGTGTTGTGCACCACATACTATGGGTAGGAGGCTGCAAGGCATGATAGGATGGTTGTCTTTTATTCTGATTCAGTCGTGCTATAGAGCTGTACAGTATAGGGTGGAATTCCAAAAATCTTACCATATTCTTTGGCTACAGATAATGTCAGACCAGCGCCATCCCGTCACAGGTCGGAGCTTAGACATTGCAGCAGGGGAGGGCACCAGCAGGATGCCTCCCCCTCATTTGGAGACAGCCCGATCAGAGGGCCCTACAGAGGCTTCATCCCAGCCTCCTCAGCAGTCTCCACCACGTCAGGAGCCAGTTGGAGCGACAGTATCTTCAGCAGTCCCTGTACCGATACCTTCCGACCAGGAGGTTAGGAGTGCTGTAGTTATGATAGCACAGGTGATGGCTGCTCAGCGACAGCAAATGCCATCCACAGTTGCAGAAGCATCAGGAGGGCCCGGTAGTTCGAGGGTCCGAGAGTTCTTAGCCTTGAATCCCCCACATTTTACAGGCACGGACCGCACCGAGGACCCCCAGGATTTTCTGGATCAGATGCAGAGAATCTTCAGGGTTATGCATGCTACACCTACTGAGTCAATTGAATTGGCCGCGTTTCGGTTGCGAGATATTGCGGTATTATGGTATGAAAGCTGGGAGAGGTCCCGAGGGAGAGATGTTCCCCCTCCTACCTGGTCCAGCTTTTCAGGAGCCTTTCTAGATCACTATTTGCCGCGGGAGATCCGACAGGCCCGGGTAGACCAGTTCCTACATCTGGAACAGGGGGCCATGAATGTTCGGGAATATTCCTTGCGGTTTGATTCTTTGGCTCGATATGCACCAGCTTTTGTTGATACCATGGCATCCAGAGTGCACCGTTTTATTATGGGGTTGAACCCAGAGTATGTCGAGACTTGTATCACTGCCACACTGCGAGAAGATATGGATATTTCCCGAATCCAGGCATTTGCCCAGAATATTGAGGGCATCAGACAGCGACATCGGGAAATCAGAAGGGTTAATCAGGAGCAGCGTCGCCGGGATAGGCCAGCTGAGTTACAAAGAGAGGCCCGGGGAGGACCCAGGCCACGATTGTCAGACAGGCCGCCCAGGCCCCCGCCTCCGCCACAGTCACAGGGAGGTAGATCCAACCGTAGGGGGCAGTCAGAGGCTGGTAGAGGTTCGCAGACGGCAGATTCACCGTCACAGAGGAGGGCGGAGCAGAGTAGGTATACCCTACCACTTTGTCCTATATGCAGTCGACGCCATTCTGGAGCATGCAGGTATGGTTCCACCGCATGCTATATTTGTGGCCAAGAAGGCCATTTGATGAGAGATTGCCCAGCCAGAGGTCGTGAGGACCGGGACAGACAGGATAGGGCATCAACAGGATCACGAGCTACAGCATCCTCGACTGGGTGCAGGCCCCCAGTTTCAGCAGGCAGGGGTCGAGGCAGATCAGGGGCCTCCAGTACAGGTGCGGGTCCAAGCCGCACATATGCCTTACCAGGGAGGCAAGATTCAGAGGCATCGCCTGATGTTGTGACAGGTATGCTAACTATCTGCTCACACCCTGCTTATGTGCTAATTGATCCAGGGTCTACTTTGTCCTATATTACTCCATTTGTGGCACGGAAGTTTAGTATTGTACCAGAATCATTACAGCAGCCCTTCTTAGTATCTACGCCCGTCGGTGACTCTATCACAGCTAGCCAAATTTACCGCGGGTGTACAGTAGAGGTTGCTGATCGTCAGACCACAGTAGATCTGGTCGAGTTAGAGATGATAGATTTCGATGCCATAATGGGTATGGATTGGTTAGTGCCATGTTTTGCTAATGTTGAATGTTGGACCAAAACGGTCCGATTCCACTTCCCGGGGGAGGCAGTACGGGAATGGAAGGGCAGCACCGTGACGCCAAAAGGTAGGTTTATTTCCTACCTTCGGGCGAGAAAGTTGATATCTAAGGGGTGCATTTACCATCTTGTCAGAGTTCAGGATGTCCAAGCAGAATCTCCGACACTCCAGTCTGTCCCAGTGGTAAATGAATTCCCAGATGTATTTCCTGATGAGTTACCTGGTATTCCCCCAGAAAGGGAAATAGACTTCGCTATTGACTTGCTACCAAGCACCCAGCCAATATCAATACCTCCTTATCTAATGGCTCCTGCAGAACTCAGAGAATTAAAGGAGCAGTTGAAAGACTTGTTAGATAAAGGTTTTATCAGGCCAAGTACTTCCCCGTGGGGTGCGCCAGTCTTGTTCGTGAGAAAGAAAGATGGCTCGCTCCGAATATGCATAGACTATCGGCAGCTCAATAAAGTTACAGTAAAGAATAAGTATCCGCTTCCTAGGATTGATGACCTATTTGATCAGTTACAGGGAGCCAGATACGTTTTTAAGATTGACTTGCGGTCCGGATATCACCAGGTCCGAGTACGTGAGAGAGATATTCCTAAGACAGCGTTTAGGACCCGATATGGACATTTTGAATTTCTAGTTATGTCCTTCGGGTTAACGAACACCCCAGCAGTCTTTATGGACCTGATGAACAGTATTTTCAGACCTTCCCTGGACTTGTTCGTGATAGTATTCATTGATGATATTCTGGTGTATTCTCGCTCTGAGGCAGATCACCGGACTCATTTGCGGACAGTGCTCCAGATTCTCAGGGACCACCAGTTGTACGCAAAATTTTCGAAGTGTGAATTCTGGCTTAACTCAGTAGCCTTTTTAGGGCATATTGTCTCAGATGCTGGTATACAGGTAGACAAGCAGAAGATAGAAGCAGTTAAGTCATGGCCCAGGCCTACCACCCCGACTGAAGTTCGTAGCTTTCTGGGGTTGGCAGGATACTATCGGAGGTTCGTTGAAGGGTTCTCAACCATTGCAGCACCTTTAACTAAATTGACATAGAAAGCAGCCAAGTTTCAGTGGACGAAGGCATGTGAGCAGAGTTTCCAGGAACTGAAAGACAGGTTGACCTACGCCCCAGTACTAGCACTGCCGGAAGGCACAGAAGGTTATTCAGTCTATTGCGACGCGTCAGGTGTCGGATTGGGTTGTGTGTTGATGCATCATGGTAGAGTAATCGCATATGCTTCCAGGCAGCTGAGGAAACATGAGAAGAATTACCCCACCCATGATCTAGAGTTGGCCGCAGTAATTCATGCCTTCAAGATGTGGAGGCATTATCTGTACGGAGTTCATGTTGATATTTATACAGATCATAAGAGCCTACAGTACATTTTCACTCAGAGAGAGCTGAATCTGCGGCAACGCCGCTGGTTGGAGTTGTTAAAAGACTATGATGTGAATATTCTATACCACCCCGGAAAAGCTAATGTTGTAGCAGATGCCCTGAGTCGTAAGTCAATGGGGAGTTTAGCGTATTTGCGACCTGAGAAGCAGAAGTTAGCTAAAGAAATTCATCAGTTAGCTGGGCTAGCCGTGCGAGTAATGGAAACAGGAGATAATGGGGCCGTAATTCAGAATTCTGCAGTATCATCGTTAGTTGCAGAGGTAAAAGAACGACAATATGAGGATCCCGATTTAGTCCAGCTCAGAGATAGAGTTCAGAAGGGTAAGGAGCCAGATTTTCAGACAACCGAGGATGGTGTGCTACGCTGTAAGGGCCGCCTTTGTGTCCCGAACGTCTCAGGCCTTCGTGGGCAGATTATGCACGAGGTACATTACGCTCGGTATTCCCTCCATCCAGGGGCGACGAAAATGTACCACGACATCAGAGACATCTACTGGTGGCCAGGTATGAAAACTGAAATAGCCGAATTCGTATCTAGATGTGCTAATTGTCAGCAGGTGAAAGCAGAGCACCAGAAACCGGGTGGTTTGACTCAAGAGATATCAATACCTATGTGGAAATGGGAAGCAATAAATATGGATTTTGTAATAGGGTTACCCCGTACGAGACGCAGAAATGATTCCATTTGGGTAATAGTTGATAGGCTGACCAAATCAGCTCATTTCCTGCCAGTAAGGACTACCTTCTCAGCGGAGGATTATGCCGAATTATATATCAGAGAAGTAGTTAGATTACATGGAGTGCCGGCATCTATCATTTCAGACAGAGGGGCACAGTTTACAGCTAGATTCTGGCAGTCATTTCAGAAAGGTTTGGGGACGCAGATTAATTTGAGCACAGCATTCCATCCTCAGACAGACGGGCAAGCTGAACGTACAATTCAGACGCTCGAAGATATGCTACGAGCGTGTGTGTTAGATTTTGGGGGTAGCTGGGATGAACATCTTTCGTTAATCGAATTTTCTTATAATAACAGCTACCATTCAGCTATCCAGATGGCGCCTTTCGAGGCATTATACGGGCGAAAGTGTAGATCGCCGGTGGGCTGGTTTGAGGTAGGAGAATCAGCATTAGTTGTCCCAGATATCGTTCGGCAGTCCGAAGAAAAGATAAAGCTTGTCCGGGAACGTTTACTGGCCGCTCAGAGTCGTCAGAAGTCATACGCAGATAGACGGCGCAGAAATCTAGAATTTTCGGTAAACGACTGGGTATATCTGAAAGTGTCCCCGATGAAAGGGGTAATGAGGTTTGGCAAGAAAGGCAAGCTTAGCCCAAGATTCATTGGGCCGTACCAAATTCGGTGAAGAATAGGCCGCGTGGCATATGAGTTAAACTTGCCTCCAGAATTAGCATCTGTTCATCCAGTATTCCACGTTTCCATGTTAAGAAAGTTCGTAGGGGACCCTTCTACAGTAGTTCCAGTCCAGGATATTCAGATCACAGAGGGGTTAGTCTACGAAGAGGTTCCCGTAGCTATCCTAGACAGACAGATTCGCAGGCTGAGAACTAAAGATGTGGCATCTGTCAAGGTATTGTGGCGTAACAGAAATCGGGAAGAAATGACGTGGGAGGCTGAAGAAGACATGAAAATCAGATATCCTCACTTATTTCAGGCCTAGTCAGACGACAGGTATGTCCGTATTACTATTTACACAGTACTTTATGGTATGTATGTTGTAAATGATAAAGAGAGAAGTAATACTTAGTTGTCCAGTGGATTGTGGAACATTGTGTGCAGTGCCTGTGTTGGACTTTTCTGCATTTCAGGTTTTTGCGATAGTCCGTATTACAGGGGAAACTCTGCCAAAATTTTCCCAGAAAGTAAAGTAAACATTCCTCTAGATAGCAGTATACATTCGAGGACGAATGATCCTAAGGGGGGGAGAATGTTATACCCCGTAGAATTCCCGACACTTAGATGACCTATTCGCACGTTGGTTAAGCATATTTGAAGGCCATACGTGCTAGGGAAAGGCCCGGGAAAAAGATCGGACGAGAAACCCGTCGAACCATCGCGGGAGGAGCCGAGGCAGAGCCCCTCCGCGATGGCAGCGTGTCACGGAGGTAAGGCCTCCGCGATGGCTCCGTGCCACGTTGCCCTTGTCCAGGCCCAAGTATATAAAGCCCCCACTTCGGTTGAAACTTATTAATCCTTATAAATTTTCCAGAATAGCGCAGAAGCAGAGAGAAAACGTAGGAAAATTAAATATTTTCATCCGATTACGCTGCCAAACGCTGCCCAAACCCAAATTAATCCTAGATACCAAGGTATTTAGCAGCAGAGAGCATTTCTACGGAATTAGTTTCACGAAATACGGCCGACGAATCGGCGAGCCGCCGAACTAAAGTAAGTAGAATTGCTCTAAATTAATGTCTATGTGTTCCTAGTTGAGAAGTAAATATTTCTCCCTTCTGGGCCGCTGAAAAATAGCGAGTTTTCGACCGTCTTTCGATAAGCCTAAGTTTAGGCTATAAATTAAATCGAAAGTAACGTCGCTCTTTACAATAACGTTGTATTTAGTATTGATTGACGTATTTATGAATGCAGTTGGGAGAAAATAGTTGGAGTACCAGCCGAGCCTCGTCCGACGGACGAATATTCAAAGATAAGGTATGTAAAGTTAAGTTTCCTCGGCAAGTTGAGTAACATTGAAGCAGTGTAGTAATTTACAGACCAGTAGAAGGTTCAGAAATTGATTATTGTATTATCTTGAACATTGGTGCAATATGAGCAGTTTTGGGCCGTAACGTGTACGATACCTATCCGTATGATATAGATTCGAATATAAATGAGTAAGATTGCTCAGTATATTCAGTATGTGATATAAAATGCCCTGCCAAGATATTGTTGTGTTTAGTTGAAACCTCGCAAGGTAGTACAGCATCAGTAAAGCATTCCAGATATAGAATAGTAACTGTATATAGTTTAGAAAGCATGTTAGAAATAGGAAATCATGTTAATACAGAAACCTAGTGAACAGCATAGCCTTCAGCAGAAACACCCGCTTGTATAGCCTTTGCCCCAGTACAGTTAGACAGGGAACTATATTCATATTTATACTTACCTGTCTCAGCATGCATCAGACACTTACAGATTGCTATTATTAGCCCAGTACATGATTCATATAATACCTTACGCCTATTAGTTTTGGCTTATGAGATACACAGACAGCATGACTAGTTGAGACCGTTGTATTGATTGGGGTTGGATTACCTAGCATCCCTGACCGCCCAGGGTTAATAGCTGTATCGACTCGTCCGCCAGAGGACGAGGATACGTCACTCTACGGAGTGATATGCCGTCCCGCAAGGGGACGAAGATGGGATGCCAGTTTCCCCATATTGTGCCTTGGTCGGCCCTTATACACCCCCGTCGAGCGGGTACGCCCGGGGTGTTGATTTAGAGTCCTTCGGACTCAGGTACAGTTATATTCAGGGGCTCAGCGAGCCCAAGTGCATACCCAGGGACCGGCAGGATGCTTACAGCCACTATAGGAGATGGGATGACCGGGGTAGGGGCATAGATTCTGTGTTGATTGTACCTCCCGGCTTATGGGGGCCGGGTAAGGTTTGTATGTGCTGTGTTATGTTATGTATACTATGCCATGTTATATTAGACGCGAGTGGGTTGGTAGTAGAATGATACGCTTCCAGGTATGATTCCTACTTCCTTCGGTATCAGTAAGAACAGGTGCGATCTACATCATCAGACAGTTAAGTTATTCCTCCTACTTCAGCTTCATCAGTCATATTATTGCTTTCAGATGTTATTTTCAGTTATATTATTTCAGTTGCTTTACATACTCAGTACCAGTGGTACTGACGCCCAATGGGGCGCTGCATTACTTGCCTGCAGGTACTCCTAGACGAGCAGGTGATTCTACGTAACTCCCTGTCAGCGGTTGAGTATTCAGCTCCAGTCATCCGGAGGCTGAATTTCTGAGGTGTAGTTCAGTTCCTTTTGTTGTATATAGCATGGGTAGGTCGGGGCCCTATCCTGATCAGTTCTATTACTATTCCTAGAGGCTTGCATTCTGTATGAGATCCCTGTGGTCAGATGAGCCGGTCGTGTGGGGCTGTGCAGTTGTATAGTTGTCTTTACTCTTTCTTACTTCTGTGATGGTCGTGTGAGGCCATAGTTGTCAGTAGTGGTGACCTCGCCGGTCACGTAGCTTCTTTTTGTGCTTTTTGATTAAGCAGCAGATAACTAGACAGCATGGTGGCCTTGTCGGCCCGTATAGGCTTCCCTGAGTTACTATATTTCTGGTTAGCTGCCAAGACAGGTACAGCAGGCGATAGGCCAATGGGCCGGGGGATATATTTACAGCCGTTATATAGCCCTTTGTTCCCAGAAACCTGAGTTAGAGCCAGCCAGGCGCCAGACGCGCCCAGGCTTAACAGTCTAGCAGGTCAGATCTTAGTAGGGCACCAGGTGCCAGTCGTACCCCCCCCTCAAGGCGGGGTGTGACAATTGAGGAATATCTAGAAAAGCATTTCGAGAATCGGACATGCTGCTGTCGTCGCCATATTTCATATGTCACTTAGTCATCTCTGCCTCGTTGAGGCACTGAAGAAAAGAAGATATATGAGACCTCCGATCAAAGAACCCATACATTTCAAAAAAAGCAGAGAAGAAAAAATGGTGGGCGACAAGTGGTTTGTCATATTGTGTTATGTATGATGGACATTATAGAAGAGATTTATTTTATGCGCATATAATGTTTATGTCATTAGATATTAATGTTATGTGGTTATTGGGCCAAGTGGGAGAATGTAAGAATTTTTATTATTTATTTTATTTATGGCCCAATTAATGTAAAGTCCATAACTAATATTTAATGAAGAATAGATCTCGTTCGTACACCGGTTATTTGATGGACGTACCGAATTAAGTCTTAATTAATTTAACCTCTATAAATTGGTCCTGCCTCCACTCATTAGGGCTACCACATATTCTCAACTCTTTCTTTTCCATCGCTGACGGTTGTGGTAGCGTAAGGCTAGGGCAAGGGGGTAGAAATCAATTTTCTACGAACGTCTAATGCTTCCGCTTCTCTCTGCGATAATGTCAATCCCTTTAGGTATGTTTTCTGTAATGTTTCACTGTAAGAGTAACATGTTCAAGATCCTGACGTGCATTAAGATTAAACTAACACATATAAATATTGTTTTCGTTCATATTCACTTCTTACAATATTAAAAATAGGTATTTATTATTACATATTAAGTTTAAAAAATTAAAAGACAATTTATCATTTTATATTTATTTTATTCTTATTATTCATTAAGGATATTATTTATGGCATGTTTGAAAAGCCACTTGATAATTGAATTTGAGTGTAATTAAATTTAATTACACAGTTTGACCTGTTTGTTTGATCAGATAATTACATGATTAGCAGAAAATTGGGTGTAATTGGGAGGGAGTAATTACACTCTTCAATCTCAGGTGGGAGGTGAGAATTACAGGTAATTACATGGTGTGATTATCAGGTTACTTTTAATTTTCTTTCTTTTTGTTTTTATTTTAATTTTTTTATTTCTATTATTTTAGTTTCTTTTTTTTCATTTTATATTATTTATCTTTTATTTCCTTTCCTCTTAGGAAAAAGGGTCAAATATACCCCCTCTACTTTAGTTTAATAGCTAATTTTACCCGTCGTCATACTATATGGCCAAATATACCCCTGTTGTTACTAAAGTATTCAAAAATACCCTTCATTTGGATGGAATTCCCAAATAAGGGACATTTTAAATGAGATTTGAAATATGACATTTTAAATGAGATTCGAAATATGACATTTAAAATCGAGTTTGAATGAATTATATTAATCGAAGTGTGTTAGGTTGACCAATGCGGTTTGGCAAAAGCAACACATGATATATTTGTTAAAAGTTTGACTTTTTGAAGTTGTAATTTTTTTAATAGTTAAAATTATATTCAAAACTATTATAGAAAAAAATATGAAATTTTATGAGTGAACTTTTAAAAATTCAAAAATTGATTTGATAGAATTTTTGAAAATTTAAAATATTTAAAAGTTAAATTTTCATTATTAAATAAATATTTGAAGGTAAATTTTTAAAATTTATCTTGGTAAATTGAACTTCAAATTTTGATCATAAAAATTCAATTTTATGAGCTCCATCTTTTAAAGATAAATTTAAAAGATTTACCTTTAAATATTTGTTTAATAATAAAAATTTAACTTTTAAATATTTTAAAATTTCAAAAAATTATATCAAATCAATTTTTAAATTTTTAAAATTTCACACATAAAATTTCATATTTTTTATATAATATATTTAAATATAATTTTAAATATTCAAAAATCACAACTTCGAAAGTCAAATTTTTAACAAATATATCATGCGTTTCTTTGTGAAACCGCATTGGTCAATCTGACACACTTCAATTAATATAAGTTCTTCAAACTCGATTTAAAGTGTCATACTCTAAATCTTATTTAAAATACCCCTTATTTGAGAATTTCATACAAATGAGGGGTATTTTTGAATATTTTAGTAACAACAGGGGTATATTTGGCCTTATAGTATGACGAAAGGTAAAATTAGCTATTAAACTAAAGTAGAGGGTAAATTTGACCCTTTTCTCTTTTTCTTATTTCCCAACCTTTACTTCTTGTGATTCTATGTAATTGATTGTATATAGTATTTAATATATATTTTTATTTTATTTATTTAACATAAGGGCATTATTATTCTAGTTTTTGAATTAAAGTATGATTTCATTGTTTAATGATGTTATTGACTTATGTTTTCCTTTTCTTTTGAATTACTTAAGTTATGTCGGAGTTTATTTTAAGTATGTTGGGATATAATATAAGAGTATTATGTTAACTTTTTTAAAATTTAAAAATTTATGTTATATTTTCGATTATAATTTATTTGCTTTAGCAGTATTGACTTGTTATTTCACATTGCATGCCATTAATTTTTTTAGTTAGAATTAATAGATTATTTTTTATCAAATATTTGTATATGACATTATATTTATAATATTAATTTTTAGGAAAAGGGTCAAAAATTCCTTAACGTATTAGGAATGGTTCAAAAATGTCCTTCTTCCATCTATTGAATTAAATTTGCCCTTGCTTCCACCTATGTAGATAGAAAATGCCCCTTAAGGTTAAATTTAAGTTTAACCTCTCCTTTTAACAAAAGTTAATATAAAATATATAATTTTTTATTAATTAAAATAATTCCAATATTTAACTTTTATTTATTCGGTATTACATAAGTTCAATAATATGATTGCGGAATAAAATGAAATTTATGATTTTTTTTAGTAATTCAATTAGTTAATTTGCTTAATTTTTATTTTGTTTATGAGGATTCAATTTTTCATCTTATAATTCTCTCCCCCGCGTATATTTTCACAAACAACTATTACTAATGGAATTTCACATAAATTGACATCTATAGTCACTATAACTGAATTCGAAGTTATAAAATTATGTAGTGCCATGTTAATTACACTAAAGAGAAATAAGTTAAAGAAGGAATGTGGAGAAATTATTTTCTATTTTTTTACAAAAAAAATAATTTTATGGTCGTTTTGCATGAGATTTTTATTTTTATACATAAGAGATTATTATTTTCCACCTACAAAATTCGAAAAGATAATTTTTTTTCTATTCAAATAATAAAATATTAAGAAATCTTATTTTTTTTAAAAAAAAATTATAAATGTCGTATTTATTTTTTTAAGAAATAATTAGGCATTCCTTTTAATAAAAGTTAAATATGTGACATTATTTTAATTAACAAAATTATATATTTTATATTAACATTTGTTAAAATGAGAAGTAATGTTAAACTTAAATTTAACCTTAAGGGCATTTTTGATCCAAATAGGTAGAAGAAAAGGCAAATTTGATTCAATAAATGCAAAAAAGGCATTTGTATACTATTCCTAATACTTCAAAGGCATTTTTAACCCTTTTTCCTTAATTTTTTGGTCCAACATGCATTCTATAATATTCTTTAAAAATGTCATTTTTAATTTTTATAATTAATTAGCTTAAATATTATTAATTTTATATATATATATATCAACTATTATTTTATCCGAAATATTACACCAATTTCATATTTAAGCTATTATTTTATCCGAACTATTAATAATTACACCAATTTCAATTATCCGAAACAAATAAGCTTGCTAATATCCGAAATATCATTACTGAAAAGTCCTAACCCTCTCCTTGACTTTACTCCTCACATCTTCACGACTTCTTTAGAAACTCCAGCATTAGCTATTTATCAACTATTTTAAAATAAATTTATAATTTATAAATTATGAATATTGACATAATTCAATAATTCAAATTTTATATAATATAATCAATTGATAGGTGAACTTTGGACCGTTGCTTACATAGGATAAGGACAATTTTGTCTCTTTCCTCATCAATCATCAGAGTTTCACACTGGAGATGGATCCCATGTGATGAGTTGGTAAAGTAAGATATATCGAGATACTCCAAAACAAGAAGATAATTATATCAGTTATTAAATAAATGGATTGACTGATCATCTAGTTAAAAAATAAATAAAAAAAAGTGATCGATGTGAACCTCAATCATAATCTGCCATTTACAAGCTTTTTAAGATGATCTCATCTCAATCTCCTGCCAGATTCTGATTCTATAGATAGGCTTTAAATCTTTTCAGACGCGGTATTTGATTCAAATTAAATTCTTGAACTAATGTTAATTACTTTGTGCTGAGAAATGTCAAGCTCTATCTAATGCACACTTAATTAGTTTACTATTCCCTCGGCTTTATTTTAACTTATAGGTATATTAAAAATAGTTATTTTAAAGTATTTGTTAGTTTTAAAAATTTAAGAAATAATTAATCATATTTTTCAATTCTACTCTTAATACTTAAAGTTATTTTAAAATGTGAAAATAATTATTATTGTATATTTTTCAAAAAATTAATAGAGTTACATTAATTAAATTATCATCCCTATTAATTTTTTCTTAATGAGTGTATAAATCTTATATATCCTAACAATTAAAATGGATCAAAGAGAGTATTACTAACTCGTAAATTAATAATAAGGAAAACAAGAAATAGAAAACACTACTAGTAAATGGTACTATACAATCCCTCCGTCATCTTTACTTGTCCTATTTTAATTTGAAACGTTTCTGAAAAAATAATAAATATAAAAGAAATAATGCCTCTAATTATTTTAAGTCATTTAAATGATTGAAATTAATTAAAACTTGGAAGAAAAATTGTGCACCCAATGAAAAACTCATTGAACTTTCCAACTCAATTCAAAATTGGGTTTAAAATTTAAAAACTCATCCAATTTAGTACAGAAGTATAGTAATATTAAATCAAAAAAAAAAATTTGAAAGGCATTAGCTCTTTTTAATATATAGGTATTGAAAAACTTATAGTTTCTAAGTATTGAAAAGTATTAATAACAAGGCTAAATAAAAATAAAAAGACAAATTAGATTTTAATTTTTTAAATTAAATAAATAAAAATAAATAATTATTTTCGATATATTAGACAACTAAAAATAAACTGAAGAAGTATTATTTAAAAAAATACTAACCCTTCAAGTAAGTGCAAATAAGCCTCAAATTGTGAGCACAAATGATCTAAGCTGAGACTACCTTTCGGAAAATAGTTCGTGTTATTTGTAGTGAGTTATAGTACTTTATATAATTTTTAAATATATAAAATTTAATTAATTTTTAAAAGTCTCAAAAAAATATATTTAATTAATCGTATAAAAATTAAGTAATCCGTCTTGGATATTGCATGATGATAAAACTTTTCCCTTATCAATCGATACTTACCTCAGACGAATAAATACATGATATATATTTCATTAATTATAATTAATTAATATATATTTTTATTACATTAAATCAGTTAATAATGAAAATGCGGTGGTTAGTAGTAATTAAACATGCATGTAATGTAAGTCAGTCTATATATATATATATTCAGTTATTGGAAGATGATCTGGATGGGGTACATGTACATACTTGACTAATTAATAATATCAAGAAGATGAAAGGCCTAAATGTTTAAGGTGATGGTGAATATCAGGAGGGTGATCATCAAGTCTGGGACGTTCAGGCTGAATCCAACGGCCATCCTTGTCTCTAATCATGCCTTTGTTCTCATCTTGCCTCCAATTGGGAGGAACACAGTAATGATCTTTCAAGAAATCACATGCTTTGTTCACCAATGCTATATCCCTTCCCTTTGCTAGCACGAACCTCCTCCCTTTTCCATGATATCTGTCCACACCAATAGTACCTATATTATTTTTCTAATCTATTAATAATTCCATTATATGTTTACTAATAAAATGGAAAGGGTAGGGTTACTTTTTTCCGTTGAAAATTTTCTCTTCTTGTTATCGGAGTTTTCACACAGCGAACAAGATTTGCATGTCTGAAAACTCCAGAACAAGATAAGTGTGGTGATTAAACAAATGGATGAGTACATGGCTCATCAATATGATGGTGTCTGTACTGCACTTGAATTTTGTTTATTATTTTCCTTTTTGAAGTCTGCGTTTATGTGTCTGTTCAAGATATATATGCTGGTGAACATTAAATAATTACAGATGTCATGCCAGTTGTCTACATCACAACTACCTTCCTACAATATATTTTCTGTTATGTACTAGAAGATTTTAACACGATCTCATCTCCATTATTAATAGAGTAGTTCGTACCATAATCTTCAATCTAAAATCCTTTCAGACGTGAACTTATTTTTTTTAATTAACTTGTGGTGTTTGAACGTTTTTATATGTCCACTGCAACTTGATTAATTATAATCCCGGTAGGTAATTAACTTTGGAGTATGGATTGTTTCATATTCTATTTTAAATATATGTAGTAGACTATTTCATCATTTTTACTCCTACGCCTACTGATGACCTTAATGAATTAAATATTGCAAGGAAAATAAAACGTAAAAATAAAAAACTTGAATTTTATAGCTAAATTATCTAAGATAATTTAAAAAGTTATAAGTTACTTATTCCTTATTTTGTTGTATGCGAACTCAAGCTAAGTTAAACTATAGCTTATTATGCATTTTCTTTTTTCAACTAATTAAACAATTAGTACTTTAATGCGGATCGCATAGTTAACACACACACACACCCATTATATATATTACCTAGATTTAACTTTTCAATGACTTAATTAATAGTGTGAATACTTTTATAACTTCATTTGATTAAATTAAAACACAAAAAGGAAGAAGACAAACCCGTCAAGCAAGTGCAAATGAGCCTCCAAATTATGAGCACACACAAGATCATTAGTTGGTTTCAAGAAAGGCGAATTCTTATGATCCAACGCCAGTTCTACCCCAACATGCGAGTAACTCCACGGCAGCCCTTCACATATCTTCATAACCATAGACGGCGAGTGCTCGTTCAACACTAATCCCGGTGATTTCGGAACAATGTCATGAACATTCACTACTCTCAGCACTTTGACACCTAACTTTTCGAGTCTTTCTTTGAACCTTACGTTACCCACTCTTGGCCCTGAAAAGGAGAAAACACAAATAGGCACAGCACTAGTATCCGCCCTTACATTTAATCCCGTTTCCACTATGTCGTACGCACTCAATATTGCTAGAGCACTCCCCAAGCTGTGTCCAGTAACCGTTATGCTTATTTCCTCATCTGGGTACATTTCTACTAATCTCTTCATCTCCGTTAATATCTGTTCTCTTGCTGAGAACTTGCAGTACCTGTGTACAGAGAGGAACATGTGTTCAGCGCAACCCATCCTTAAAATTTTAACAAATATTAAATTCTATTTTGATCAGTTCAGTGTACATATTTTTTCCTTTTAAACTGTTCAGGTCATCCAAAATAATATATATCTACAAGGAAATCTTGTTTAAATTTTAAAAATTAAATAAAATATGTTACCCACCAATTACAACGGATAAAAATAGTGTTATAGTATAAAAATTATTTATATCAACGATGCACAAAAGTAAAACTCATATCCCTATATGTATTCAAATTATTCAAATTTTAACAAAGATAAAATTATAAATTTACCCATAAATTTAATAGTGTAACGAATTCAATTGAATAAATATTTTTGACCCAGACCACACTTTGTGTGGGTAAAAAATCACTAAAAATTTAATAAATATTAAATTCTGAACTCGGGATCAGTATTAAAAAAAGAATTATAGATTGAACTTATTTAAATTAAAACTTTGGATGTTACCTGCACTTCTCGTCTTTGTCAGTGTAAAGATCAAGAAACCCAGATTCGACCTTTACATTAGGATCAGGGCAAGGTATATTGTCTGAGGAAATGGGACGGAGGTAGTCCATTAAATCAGCAATCCATTCCAAACGAGTCACAGTGCCTCTCCATGCAATTGTTATGTCACGGCGGCCTAAGCGTTTCGACGTTTCGTCATTTGAAACAGCAACGTAACCGATCCAATTCGCATTTTTGCTCCATACCTATTTATTGATACATAATATAATTAAGTAATTAAAAATATAATTTTTTTTTTCTAACAATTTGACTTTTTAGATGACATCACAGTGATTTCTAAGTCTCAAAGTAAAAGAGAGTATGAATTTCCAGAATACCTTAGGCCAACGAGATTGCTTGAAGAAATTGGGCAAGTTAATATTTGAAGTGGCATAAAGGTAACGTGTGATATCGTAGCCATAGTGGGTCATGTCTAGGCCATCAAAAAACTTGCGCCGCGGAAATTTGCAGCTCCCGCAGTACTTAGAATATGGATCAAAATCGAAAGCGTCGTAGCAAGCTTGAGCCATTTCTCCGTATCGAATCAATTCATTACGTAAAAGTGGATCCATTGGATCAAGCATGCCTACCCAATCATCTTGGCCATGGATTTCTAGCCATCGATCTGCTACTTCCGGTTCTTGAATTTTCCTACTACTAGTGCTACTTTCACTTTCTTCTAATTCATCAAGGGTCTTGTTGTCCCTTTCTTTTTCGAATTCACTGATGATAGATGTGAGAGATCGGCCAGTTTTAGAGGACAAGGAGGGGGTTCTTGTTGACAACTTGAGTACTCTATTAGGAAAATAAGAGGAAGAAAGAAACGAATCGGGTCTAAAACTAATAGTACCTTCGGGCTGATGGGGTGTACTTGTTTGGAATGTTGTAAGAGTTGAGTTAGTGAGAGAAGAAGCCATTGATGAATAAAAGAGGTCAATGATGGGGCTGATGAGAAGGGGTTATGAGGATGAAGAAATGACATACGGTGGTCAGGTTATATATAACAGTAAATTTTTGAAAAGAAAGATGGAAGGTTGATATAGTAATTAAGGTCCGCGTATATGGTGAATTATTGGAAAATATTGGATGTGAAAGAAAAATGAAGTGCGCATGTATCACATGGGAACCTTATATAAGTTTGAATACTGATATTCTTGGAGCTTTCGAGGCTGACCTAAAAAGGATTTTCCAAGAAGGTTCCGGATAATGATTTCCTTTTATTTTATTTATCTTTATTTATAAAAAATAAATTTAATTGTATTAGTGTTTATAATTGGTTTTTTTTGACATGATAGGATACGTATCAAAATTTTATATTAAAATAAAAAATTTTATATTACAATATTAATATGCATTTTAAATTTTCTTAATATTCAATACGATATTCAATATTTATTAAAAAAATATATATATCAAAATATTGAATATCATACCAAAACTTATATTGATACTATTTAATATATGAATTAGTTTAGTGCAAAACTACATCACATCTTATTTAATTCTAATTCTATATATTAGGAGATTGCTTAAATTTGATTAATATTGTTTAGACTTTGAAATTTTGATTATTTTATCGTGATTAAAATATTAATTTTTGTGTAATTAATTTGAGATGTCAGTTTTTGCATAATTGATTCATAAAAACACTTTTTTATGAATTTAATATAACTGAGACGTTTCTGAAAAAATCAAGACTTTTATAACTATGCTCCTTAAAGTAAATGGATTCTTATAACTATACTACTTCAATTCATTAAAAGAAAACACACCAAAGTCATTTAACTTCAAGTTGTAACTAACTGTACTCCTTAAATTAAAGGGATTTTTATAGAGGTACCGAAATAAAATATCATACTTACAATAACTTATCGTATTATTTCACTTTCAAAATAAAGCAATAATATTCACATAATATATACAACTTCCAAAATTCTATCATTGTTCTTCCTTAATAATTCACTGTTGGAGTTCTAAAATCTGATTTGGATGATTTCGTTGAGCTAAAATGAACCCTTCTTGCGTTTGAGCTGCGAATCAGGAATGGAAATTGTTGAACACTATCACTATTGCAGTTGAGTTTCAATTTTGGAATTGTCATTTCTGATTCAGAGTCTATTTAAGGCTTGAAATCTAATTTTTTTTATAGCATGGTAAAGATTAAATCCTTAAACACAATTGAAATGAATGATTATTAGGGTAAATTTCGAACAAATTTTCTGTCATTCACGAAATTTTAAAGTTGAAATTTAGATTTGCAAAATTAAAAACATCTTCGACTTGGTATTGTTTCAAAAGCTTGAGAATATATTGAGGAGCTTATATCTCAGTTTAGAAAGATGTGGTACAAATTTGGTGAGGTTTTAGACCAAATTTCAAATTGAACTCCGAGGTTGAGGAAAAACAATCTCATGTATACCATATGTATAACATGTGTATGTCACTAATTTGCTATATATATGTTACATGTATGTCAGGTATAATATTGATACATAAGAAAATTAACGATATACATAATGTTCATTGTAAAAAAATTCGTATTCAAATTTTTTATATCAAAATCATTTCTAAATGTACCCAAACTTCATTATCGATTTTTCCGAGTTATTCCAAAAAGATCGAGCAAAGAAAAATTGATTGGAATTAATGATAAAAGAAAGATATTTGACCAAAAAAAAATGTAGAGAAATTGGAAAATTTGTGTTGAAATAAAGTTATCATTTACGTGCGACCGTATCAGCCTATTTTGGTGCATATGGAGTTGGAGTTGTCGCCTTCAAATTACCTCTATTTGGATTAAATTGCTATTAAATAAAAATATATTATTAAATTAGATAATTATTTGAAATTATATATAAAAAATATTAGTGCTTCTAAATGATGTAAAATTATCTATATTTAATATATAGACCATAATCAATAAGTATCTTTTTGTTATTGACGAATTGGCCCTGGCGTAAAGGTCCACCAAAAAGCATTAATGACTGACGCAAAAGGTATGGATGGGGTCATGGCCTCTGTAGTCTATATATGGTTTGGTGGTTACATTGTTTACGTCTCTCCTTCCAACTTGTGAGTTGTGACCCTCAAAATAAAGAAATGTTAGACTGGTCTTCCTTTAATTATTATATTCTACATACTAATAATGTTTGCCTTACATTTAATTATTGAATATGATGATACAGCTAGGGCTGCAGGACCACCTCCCACAAAATCTCTATAACGACCAAAATGGAGTTTATCTCTATTCTATTATGTTCTTTTTTAAAGAAATAACCTAGGAAGATGAAGAATAATCAAGTCATGTATTTGGTTGGTCAGCACTGAAAACTCTCTAAGCTAATGATCCCTTTTATACGTATGTAAGCATATCATTTATATACCAAAATATAATATCGGCCTAGCTCCTTTTTTACAAGTCGAACTCATGGCAGCCTGTGTCACGATATTTTTCTGTCGAGGCCCTTTCAATGTAGACTAGTGCAATCAAAGTTGCAGCAAATGAATTATTCCGTCCCCAGTGTCCAATCAAACCAATTTAATTTGGGTGTGCTTGATACGGTTTTTCAATCTTTTTATATTTGATTGGTCAACATTTTTATAAATATATTTTTTAGAAAGTGACTTCTCTGGTAAAAGTAAGGGGAAAACAAGTTTCATAACTATCCCCATTCTCCAACACACCTCATCTTCATCCAACCTCCATTCCCTATCCAACCTCCCATAATATTTGTCTAGATTATATACAAATATTTTTAGAATAATATTTCTTACTTACGTATCGAATACAAAAAAAAATAAGTAAGAAATTCACTTTTACTTCTTCATACTAAATGTGGACAACGAAATTTTATTAAATGTAAATCCACGTGAAATTTAGATTATGTTAAATTCAAGATATATTAGGCTAAATAAATGTTGTGGATTAATATAATTGGATTAATCATTTAAGTCGTTCAATAAATATTAATTTAATTAATTGTTCAATTTTGTTGTGCTGGTCCATAGATTTGGGATACAAATGATGAATACTCTTTGCTAAGCCCAAGATGTCATCTTATTTTAGAGGCCTAATTCAGTGCCATATATTAAATAACTAGTTTTTGGATACGTGCTTCGTATGTGTATATACACATTAAATAATTAAATATAGAGTTGTGATAAGTGTAAATTCAAAATGATTGAACTGGCATTTTGGTTACCTTAGTTTGCTAATTATGCTTTGATGATGATTAAGTATAAAACATGACAAGATCACCTAAATAAAATGAAAATAAAAAGATTTTCAACACTTATGTAGAGAAGTGCAAGAATTACATAAAATATAAGTTACCCTGATAAGTATAAATACAAGCCACAGCCAAGAATAAATTTAGTGCATGTTTGATGCTGCTTCTATCAAGTTTATGGACATTTCATACAAACCCAAAATGCCAACAACAAAATAAGAAAGTAAATCAGAAAAATATTGAAAAACTATCAAAAAGAAGAAGAAAGAATGCAACAACTTCATTACCTATTAAAAGGTGTAGAGTATGATCATGACACAAATACATATATTTTTCATATTGAGTCTGCCTAATGGTATAGATGTTCATTAGATGATTATGTATAAATATTATTGTAACCGGTAGAAGCTTAGAAGATGCAATAATTGAAAGGTGAAAAGGTAGTATATGAAATAATAATTAAAAAAATATAAAAGTGTAACCTACAATTAAATAATTACTGGCAGGTGAAACAATCCTCCTCATTTACTCGATTCAATGAATGACTTTATTCATATATATATATATAATATTAGATATTTGATGGTAAAATACCATATTTAATTAGATATTTTATTATATTTTAATTTAATACAGGGAAAAAATGGTAATCCAACTTTTAAGATAAGGGTTTTCCACTTTTAATTAGTATAATATATAATGATAATAATAATTATTTATTTATTAATTATTATTATTATTATTTATTATTTGTATTTATTTATTATCATTATCATTATTTATATTTATTTATTATCATTATTATTATTTATAATTATTTATTATTATTTAATTATTTTAACTTTTCACTTTTTCTCTTTCCACTTATATAGTAATAAATATATAAATATGATATCATGTGATAAAATATTAATATTTAATTATATATTAATTAAAATTTAATTTAGTGGAGGGGCAAAATGGTAATCTAACTTTCAACTTAGGGACTTCCCCCTTATATAATAATATGAGGTGGCATGCCAAGTCAAGTAATAAAGCCAATAGGATTATGCCATATGTCAAAATGGCACAGCATGCCTAGTCAAATCAAAGATGAATAAAAAATTGTCATGTGTACAGGTAACATGTTTCGACCAATCAAATATTGCTATGTCAACTTCAATCTGATTGCCGAAAGGAACTCGTTCTTGTCACAACTCTTTTATTGTACAATTATAAGTAAGAGTATCATAATTCAAAAAGAGGACGTAAATTCTAACAAGAAGTCAGAGAGAGCTCATGGATCAAATATTGCTGTAGATTTCTCCACAAGTATTCAAGTACCCAAGTATTTTTCTATACGTTTCAAATATCAACACGAAAATTCTAGATAAAACTCAAAAATCCTTAAATTCAAGTATAAATCAAGATCAATTCCATTAAGTTCAAAGTATCAAACTCAAAAACTCTTGAGTTTATATTCGAAAAGAAGAATCAAGGATTCATAGATATTATAACACTTAAATTTGAAATAATATATTATGATTATTGTGATATTTTTCTATCTTGATTATTATTTTCTGAATGCGAATTTTATGGTCTACATCGAACACCCCCCTTTTTGGGTAACTAACAACTTATATTAAATACTAGAGGAAACATTATAACATTTAGCTAAGCCAACAGAACTAGCTAAAGTCAAATCAGAAACTCAATAAATATGGGAAAGTGGCAACTAGAAGTGCAGGCTAGAAAGTAAATATTTCAATTCATGAGAGGCTCGAACAGTGCAAAGTATGCAAGATTCTTGGCCAGAAGTTCCACTGGTTTGCATTTTTTCTTAAACAATCTCCGATTACTTTCCATCCATGAAGAGTAGAGGCATTCCACAAAAGGTATTTTGAACAAATAGCACAAAAGAAAGTCTTCCCAATTGATAGAGCTCATTGACAGCATGATAATCCACAAAAGAACTCGATCCCACAAAGTTTTTTTGCAGCTAGACAACTGATAAAACTTGATGCATGAACATTATCAATATTAGCAGCAACAGAAGCACCATGAACTATAGGTGCCACACTTAATGGATGGTTGGTAAGAGATGCATTTGGTTGATCTGAGGTAAAGAAATTAATCCATATTCTCACACAATGAATATAGGAAGCATATGTTTTGTCAGTATAGGAACCAATCTAGTTACTAGCTCATCCAGATTTCCTACTAGTGTTGATTGAGAATTCAGAGGTACTGATGCCGATGAAGCATCAGATCCAGAAAAATTACAAAAATCAGCCCGTAGTAGCATTTTGCTTGAGATCCAAGATCATATATTCTTTTTTTCTTCCTCCTCCCATGGCTTGATAATATGCTTGAAACTGATTAATATGAGGCCGAGTCTGTGTTTGTTGTGATGTTTCTTAATATTTTTCCTGTAAAAAAGTTTAATAATTAGTGAAACATAAGTTAAAATTCAACTAGATAAGGAAAACATCACAATTGCAATCAAGAATCGTCAATTTCTATTTCAACAAACCTTTAAAATCAAGTTGACATAAGTGATATAAATTATCAGATAAATAGAATTACTAAAACCATTCAAATAATTAAAAAAAATAAGGATTACATTTCCTCTTTCAATCTAGTAGAACAAGCCCTCATTAATGTGTTATAGAGAAAACCATCAATAGAGTTGAACTGCAGTGATAGCATTTAAGTTCAGTTGAAGAGAAAATCATCAAGTATACAACTCCTCTATAATGTATGAGAGAGGATTACGTTGAAGAGAAAATCCCTCTTTACTCAATTCAGGATCATTGGAAAGTCAATGAAATTATAAAAATTTGACTTATATGTACAATTTGGGATCGCTCACCAACAAAAGTTTTTCCATCATGATGATGTATATGGATGTATAAATGTATCTCACTTGATGTTGGATCTCAACCTCTTTTCTAAAGCCTATACAAAAATTATTAAAAATAGAAAAACAACTTTCCACCTAATTAAAATAGAACAATACTAAAACGTTATGTAAATAAGGCATGCTGCATCACAGATCTAACAGTGATGTTAGTAGAAATATATAAATTTTGGACCATAGAAGAGCAAATACTTCAGAAGAAGAATATTAAAAACAACAATGTTTTGTCATGAGGAAGTTCTAGCAGGTTATCTTCCTCGTGAAAATTTAGTGACGAAAAGATCAAAAGTTACTTTCTTAACTACCTAAGAAATATTTGATCGCCTAAGGAAATAACTACCTAAGAATGTTTAAATTAACTTTGTTTTTTTTGGTGTAATATAAATCCTCAGTACACATTTTCTTTTAACCAAAAGTTATGTGTTGTTTTATTGTCCACACGAGTTCTGGGCGTGCATTTTTTATGTTGAGCTAGGTCCAAGGTCTAACTTCTTTAACAAAACTTATTCTTCAACTTTCCAAAAACTTATTTTGTAGACACTACCAGCATCACACACACACACACACATATATATATATATATATATTCAATCTTCTTGTCACGACCCGAGTCAACACCCTGGACGGGACATGGTACTTGGAGCCACAAGTGACCCTAAGTGCACCCATGGTCTTTCATCACACTGGTAACTAAGTAAGAATATGCGGAAGCTGGGTAGAACCAAATATCCAAATAAAACTGTTTTGGAAATAGTAAACATAACTTTAAAGAATGCTAAACATTTGTGCCTGAAAGCCAACTATTAACTGACGAGTTGCTGGGACAACCCCCAAGCTAACTCTAAAGTCTGACTAAGTACTGAACTAACTGAAAAGAAACATCATCCTCGGAAGATGAGGACTCACCAATAGGACTGCTGCTGGAATCGTCGGGAGGAACTACTGATGATGCTGAGACTGGGAATCTACGCCTGTATCATAAAATGATACAACATAGAAAGTATGCGTCAGTACTTTGAATTTACTGAGTAAGTGAGAAATACATAAGGCATAGAAATAAGCAACTAAACTGAAATAACATGAAATGACCAACTGAATACTGTATACTGATAGAAGTTGAGCTGACTGTATTGAGGTCAAAATAGACCTTAACTGATGGTCATAAACATGTCCTAAAACTAAGTGATTGAACTGAGCTAAACTGAAATAAACTGAACTAAGACTATACTGACAAGTGGGAGAGTCTATAACCAATATATAAC
This sequence comes from Datura wrightii, assembly GCA_035772735.1. Lineage (NCBI taxonomy): Eukaryota > Viridiplantae > Streptophyta > Magnoliopsida > Solanales > Solanaceae > Datura > Datura wrightii. The sequence continues at coordinate 24,588,849 of JASDFA010000027.1, read as the reverse complement.
CACGTGAGCTAGACATGAAGTCCAATGTATACACCCCATCGGAGAAAGCCCACTATACCTTTTCAGGATATAGTGACTGCGCTGGGTGATCACAGTCTAGGGCCCGTTTGGGCTAATAAACTATGGTGGCAATGCAGTTCTGAGAATCTGGGGTGCGCTGAAACCCCGGTCCGCTTGGTTCTAAGGACTACTCCCACTGGATTGTCCTAACTTGAACACTAAACTAATAACTCAAAGTTGGGGTCTTGGAATAAGTCAGGAATACTTATCAGGAAGTAACCTGAGAGTCTGTAGGACCGAATAACTGAAAATGGTGTTTTAAGACTGGCCAGAGCTTCTTATCTGGAAGCGTCGTAACCATCTAAAGAACTATCTGATAACTGATACTGATGGTTATAAGACTGGCCAGAGTTGCTTATCTGGAAGCGTTGTAACCATCTAAGAACAATCTAACAAGGAACTAGGATGCATTACTGAACTAAACTCCTCAAGATCGGACTATTGTCAAACTGATCAGCTGACCTACAAGTCATACCAGAGTCATACGGTCCGTACCATGAGTCATGGTTAGGGACTCTGCTCCAACTCAATCCTCTGAAGTTTTCCACAGATGCCTCCTACGACTCGTACCTACATCCTACGATGGGTGTTACGACTCATAATTAAGCCTTGAGTCTGCATGTGATCTTTCCAACGACTCACCCTATAAGTCGTACCTTGGTTCCACGAGTCGTACCTTGGCTCGTGGTTACTTAAGATTTTCCCTGTCAGAATCTTTGTATTTTTCCACGATTGCCATGTACAAGCCGTACCTCCATTATACGATCCATAACTCCTAGTCGTGGTTCCTCCAACCTTAATCTCTGACATACCCCATCTCCCCAGTTACGAGTCCTGGTACGACTCGTACCTAGGTTGTACGGGTCGTACTGTGACTCGTACTGAGGCAATTTTTCCAGTTCTCTGCAGAATCAACTTTTAAATTTTCAGGCTAGTCTTAGAAAGTTATGGAGTGTTACAATATCTCCCCCTTGGAAACATTCATCCTCGAATGAAGGCTAACTAAGATGAAAGACTGGGAAAAGAGCTGAAATTCCCAAATTGAAAACTATAAACTAATATTTATACAGTGACTGACTCCGACCTGAAACAAGCATACTAACTAAGTTGACACAACTAGTGTGCACATAGAAAATATGAATAGAGCTAATGAGCACGGAACTGAATAGAGTACTGAGGAGGAATTTAATACCTGATGCTAAAACTGGACTAGAAGGGAATAAATGAGGATATTTAGCCATCATGTCCCCTTCTGCTTCCCATGTGGCCCCCTCGACTAGCTGGTTCCTCCACAAGAATTTACTGAGGCGACCTCCTTATTTCTTAACTTACGAACCTGACGGTCTAGGATCTGAACTGGGACTTCTTCATAAGAGAGACTATCCTTCACTCCCACACTGTCTTATGGCACAACTGAGGTCATATCACCGATGCACTTCTTCAACAGTGACACATGGAAGACTGGGTGAACAGACACTAAATCTAAGGGTAATTCTAACTCACAGGCCACATTGCCAATTTGCCTCAGGATCCTGTAGTGTCCTACATACCTCGGACTGAATTTCCCTTTCTTTCGAAACCTCATCACCCCTTTCATAGGTGAAATTTTCAGATATACCCAATCATCTATAGCAAATTCTAGTTCTCTTCTCCTCACATCTGGATATGATTTATGTCGGCTCTGAGTTGTTTTTAACTTTTCTCTGATAAGTTGCACTTTCTGCACAACCTCATGAACTGAATCTAGTCCTATCAAAGTAGCTTTGCCAACTTCAAACCACCCTATAGGAAACCTACACCTTCTACCATATAATGCCTCAAACTGGGCCATCTGAATACTGGAGTGGTAGCTGTTGTTGTATGCAAACTCGATGAGAGGTAGGTGTTCATCCCAACTTCCCTTGAAGTTGATCACACAAGCTCTCAGCATATCATCTAAGGTCTGAATAGTCCGCTCAGCTTGTCCATCTATCTGCGGGTGAAAAGCTGTGTTGAGCTTGACTTGAGTACCAAGTCCTTTCTGAAATGACTTCCAGAAATGCGAGGTGAACTGGGTAACTCTATCTAAAATGATGGACAAGGGAACCCCATGATGTGTGACTAACTCCCGAGTGTACAACCTAGCATAATCCTCAGCTGAGTCTGTAGTTTTAACTGGGAGGAAATATGCTGACTTGATTATCCGATCTACTATCACCCAAATTGAATCATGCTGCCGATGAGTACGAGGTAGACCTATAATAAAGTCCATATTCACTTCTTCCCACTTCCACGTGGGTATGCTGATATCCTGAGTCATACACCCAAGTCTCTAATGTTCAACTTTAACCCGCTGGCAGTTTGGGCACTTAACCATAAATTCTGCAATGTCCCTCTACATATCGTTCCACCAGTAGATTTTTCATAGGTCACGGTACATCTTAGTGGCACCTAGGTGGATAGAATATCTAGAGCTGTGTGCTTCTGCTAGTATTCACTATCTCAAGTCACCTACATCCTGAACACATAATCTGCCTTGGTAACGAAGCACATCATCTCCCATTTTGGAGAAAGCCTCCACTTCTTTTCTTAGAACTGCTTCTTTTAGCTTAAGTAGTATGGGATCTTCATCCTGCTTTGACTTAAACTCAACAACTAATGAGGATTTTGTCCCACTATGTAGTACTACTCTGTCCTCCGTTGAATCCACCAACCGCACTCCCAACCGGGCTAACTTGTGAATATCATTTGTCAGCTCTTTTTTGCCCTCTTCAATATGAGCAAAGCTCCCCATGGACATCTTGTTTAAGGCATCCACCACCACATTTGCCTTGCTCGGGTGGTATAGCACACTCATATCGTAATCCTTCAATAACTCCAACCATCTTCTCTGATGAAGGTTCAAATCCTTCTGACTGAACACGTACTGAAGGCTCTTATGGTTAGTGAAAACATCTACAAGAACCCCATAAAGTAATGTCTCTATATTTTTAAAGCAAACACCACTGCCGCCAATTCAAGGACATGAGTCAGATAGTTCTTCTAATAAACTTTGAGTTGTCTGACGGCAGAAGCTATTACCTTACCCCGCTGCATCAGAATGCAGCCGAGCCCAACTGAGGAAGTATCACAATAGACTACGAACCCATCTGTTCCTTTTGGTAAGGCCAAAACTGGAGCTGTAGTGAGTCAAGTCTTCAACTCTTGGAAACTCTTCTCATATGCACCTGACCGCTGAAATTTCACCTTTTTCTAAGTTAGTTTAGTCAGAGGAGACGCTATAGAAGAAAATCCTTTTACAAACCATTGATAATAACTGGCTAGACCCAGGAAGCTCCTGATTACTGTTGGGGAAATGGGTCTTGGCCAGTTTTTCACCACTACTATCTTTTGAGGATCTACCTGAATACCCTCACCAGAAACCACATGACCAAGGAAGGCCACAGACTTTAGCCAAAATTCACATTTGCTTAATTTAGTGAATAGTTGGCGATCTATGAGAGTCTGCAACACTATCCTCAGATGGTTAGCATGATCCTTTTCATTTCTGGAGTATACCAAGATATCGTCAATGAACACAATGAAGAACATGTCCAGATACTGTTTGAATACCCTATTCATCAGGTCTCCATGAAAGCTGCAAGGGCATTAGTTAGTCCAAAGTATATAACCATAAATTCATAGTGATCATACCGAGTTCTGAAGGCTGTTTTGGTATGTCACATTCCTTGACCCTAAGCTTATGATATCCCGACCTGAGATCTAACTTGAAAAAATAACTGGCTCCCTGAAGCTGATCCAACAAGTCGTCAATCCTGGGTAGGGGATGCTTGTTCTTAACTGTAACTTTGTTCAGTTGACGGTAGTTAATACACATTCTGAGAGTACCATCTTTTTTTCGCACGAGCAACACTGGAGAACCCCATGGAGAGATACTAAGCCTGATGAAACCCTTATCTAGAAGGTATTTCACCTGTTCCTTTAACTCCTTAAGCTCAGTTGGAGCCATTCTGTTAGGAGGAATAGAGATGAGCTGAGTGTCTGGAAGAAGATCTATGTCAAAAATTATTTCCTGCTCGGGAGGGACTCTGGGAAGATATTTGGGAAACACCTCAGGGAATTCGCTACCAACTGGAACTGACTAAATCATGGGGGTCTCAGAGCTAGAATCTTTGACCCGAACTAGGCGATAGATGCACCCTTTCGAAATCATCTTCCTTGCCTTAAGGTAGGAAATAAACTGATCCTTAGGCGCTGAAATACTACTCATCCATTTTAAGACTGGCTCATTGGGAAACTTAAACCTGAGACTCTATTCTGCAGCCGACTGAGGCATAACGGAAATGTAACCAATCCATGCCAAGAATTAGGTCAAAATCGACCATGTCTAGCTCTACTAGATCAATTGGAATAACTTTACTCAACACTGAGACTGGGCAATTTCTATATACCCGGCTGGCTCTAACTGACTCACCGACTGGGGTAGAGACTGAGAACGGTTCTGAGAGGACTTCTGGACTGATTTCAAATTGAAAAGCTACATAAGGAGTCACGAATGATAGTGTGACTCCTGAATCTAGTAAGGCATATACATCTAGATGAAAAAGACGTAACATACCCGTGACCATATCAAGTGAGCTCTCCTGATCCTGACGAGAGGACAAAGCATAAAAGTGGTTTTGGCGTTGACCGTCATCCATACCTGAAGTAGTCCCCTGCTGAGCTGGATGACCTGCTGGGGCTGATGAAGTAGACTGAGTTCTCCCCTTTCCTTCTGATGGAAACTCCTTTAACCTGTGACCTAGCTGCTCACATCCGAAACAACCCTCTTTGCCCATGCGGCATTCACCTGAATGGTTCTTGACACACTTAGTACAAGCTGGGTAATGATTTCTGAAACTGTAACTCTAGGACTGAGAGCCAGATGCTCCTCCCTTCTGATCCTTGCAGGACCAGAAAGAAGCGGTGCTGGTTGATGTGGGTGTTGGAGTTCTCTGTTGCTGTTGTTGTGGGCGACTGCTGCTACCGGACCTCTGGTGGCCATAATCCAACTGACTTGTTCTAGCCCTCTTTTTCTCCTGCTCCATATCCTTCAAATTCTCTGCCTCAATCTGCTGGGCATGAATGATGAGGCTGGAGAGGTCAATGTCCTTGATGAGCATTGCAGTTCTGCACTCCTTAAGTACCAAATCTGACATTTCATTAACGAATTTGAGCATGCAAGCTCTTGGATCAGCAACCATCTCTGGAGCATACCTCAACAATCGAGTGAACTCCAATGCATATTTCTCCACTGTCCTGTTACCTTGTCTCAGATTCATAAATTCCGTGACCTTAGCCACCCTCAATTTCCGAGGAAAGAATCTGTCTAGAAATGTTGTAGTGAACTCATCCTACTCTACTGATCCTACTTCTGCTGGCTTCCCTTCCTTCTACTGATTGTACCAAATCTGAGCCACCCTTTTCAACTGGTAGGCAGCCAGATTAGCACTCTCCACGAAACTAACACCCTTAATTTTGGTGATTTTCTATACCTCATCCACAAACTCCTGTGGGTCCTCTCCTACCTTAGATTCATGAAAAGGTAGAGGATTCATTCGGGTGAAGTCCCGAACCCTAACAGCTGCATTAGACCCGTTTGCATTCATTGGAACCACCTTCTGGTTCACTTAGTTGGTCATTGTCTGAGCCAACAGCTGAATCGCCGCTCGAAATTCTATTGACGACACTTGATCATCCTGAGGGCTGTTGGAGCTAGTGGGGCAAGTCAATTGGCATTGCCTTGACTCTTTCCATTTCCTCGTTTTGGAGGCATATTTTCACTGAAACGAATAGAGCACGAGTTAGGAGGACGTTTTTAGAATTCAACTTCAATGCACGATAAGGAGTATGAACAAAAGGGAGTTTTCCTAGTAACATCTTGTAGCCTCCCCGTTATAAGTGTGGTGCACTTCACACCCATGAAAAGGACTTTTCTTGACGCAGCTTTCAGACATCCTAGGATACTCTAAACCTATGGCTCTGATACCAAGTTTGTCACGACCCGAGTCTGCACTTTGGACAAGACACGGTACTTGGAGCCACAAGTGACTCCAAGCGAACCCATGGTCTATCATCACACTGGTAACTAAGTAAGCATACGCGGAAGTTGGGTAGAAACAGATATCCAAATAAAACTATTTTTGAAATAGTAAACATAACTTTAATGATTGTTGAACATCTATGTCTGAAAGCCAACTATTAACTAACGAGTTGCTGGGACAAGCCCCCATCTAACTCTAAAGTCTGACTAAGTACTGAACTAACTGAAAAAAAAATATCATCCTCAGAAGATAAGGACTCACCAATAGGAGTGCTGCTGGAATTGTCGAGAGGAACTACTGGCGATGCTGAGACTAGGAACCTATGCCTGTATTATAAAATGATACAACATAGAAAGTATGCGTCAGTACTTTGATTGTACTGCGTAAGTGAGAAATACATAAGGCATAGAAATAAGCAGCTGAACTAAATAACAAGAATTGACCAACTGAATACTGATAGAATCTGAGTTATAACTGTATTGAGGTCAAAATAGACCTTAACTGATGGTCATAAACATGTTCTGCAATTGAGTGACTGAACTGAGCTAAACTGAACTAAAATGAGACTGTACTAACAAGTAGGAGAGTCTATAACTGACATATAACCATGTGAACTAGACATGGAGTCCGATGTGTACACCCCATTGGAGAGAGCCCACTGTACCTTGCCAAGATATAGTGGCTGGGCTGGGTGATCACAGTCTGGGGCTCGTTTGGGCTAATAACTTATGGTGGCAACGCAGTTCTCGGAACCTGGATGCGCTGGAACCCTGGTCCACTTGGTGCTAAGTACTACTCCCACTGGATAGTCCTAACTTGAACATTAAATAATAGCTCGAAATTGGGGTCCTGGACTAAGTCAGAAATACTTATCTCAAAGTAACTTGAGAGTTTGTATGACCGGATAACTGAAACTGGTGTTCTAAGACTGGTCAGAGTTGCTTATCTGGAAGCGTCATAATTGTCTAGAGAACTATCTGATAAGTAACACTGATAGTTCTAAGACTGGCCAAAGCTGCTTGTCTGGAAGTACCGTAACTATTTAAGAACAATGTAATAACTGGAACTAGGGAGCATTACTGAACTGAACTCCTCAAGATCTGAGTATTGTCAAACTGATCAGCGGACTTACTGAAAGATACTATAAAGGGCTAATTGCTAACTGAGACTGAACTAGCATTCAAACTGGTTGTGAATTCACATAATGATAATAACATGAGAAACTTGAGAACTAACAGAGTCAAACAATATTTGTATGTAGACAATTATGCAAAACCCGAATTACTACATTCATAGGGTTAGGGCTAAAAAAATATTCCATGAAGAAGGAACAACATGCTTGCTAAATAGTGAAAGTTTTGCAAGAATCCATAAGAATTACAATCCACAAGAATATTCATAATCTAACTGAAACTAACCCTATTTCTAACATTTAGGGTTAAGATTGATAAGGAATTATAGAACGGTTTTGGGGCACAAGAAAAGAGCAATTCCCTTGTTGAATTCCCATATACTCGGAGTCGAATTTCCGAGGAAGAACTTAGAGAATCTGGAAAGAAAACTTGAAAGTCTAAGCTTGCTCTAAGAGAACTATCTCCGTTGATTGTATTTCTGCTATCTGGTTTTTGGAAGGAATGAGGGAGAGGGCCGACTACACCTCTAAAATCCCTCCTGAAAACACCCTAAATGATGTAGTTTAGAAGTTAAGTCGGGAGGGTTTTATGAAATTGCCCCTGAAACACTTAATAAAAATTTTGCGCATCAAGCGGTACAACTCAACCTACGAGTCGTATCATAGTCCTATGGTTTGTACCACGAGTCATGGTTAAGGACTCTGCTCCAACTCAATCCTCTGAAGTTCTCCACAGATGCCTCCTACAACTCGTACCTATATCCTACGATGGGTGTTACGACTCGTAATTAAGCCCTGAGTCTTCATGTGATCTTTCCAATGACTCACCCTATGAGTCGTACCTTGGTTCCACGAGTAGTACCTTGACTCGTGGTTGCCCAAGATTATCCCTGTCAGAATCTCTGTGTTTTTCCATGATTGCCATGTACGAGTTGTACCTCCATTGTATGATCCATAACTCCTATTCATGGTTCCTCCAATCTTAATCTCTGACATACCCCATCTCCCCAGTTACGAGTCCTGGTACGACTCGTACCTGGGTTTTACGAGTAGTACTGTGACTTGTACTGAGGTAATTTTGTCAATTTTCTGCAAAATCAACTTTTAAATTTTCAAGCTAGTCTTAGGAAGTTATGGGGTGTTACACTTCCCAAACTCTAACTCTTAGTTGTCATATAGGTTGAACAATAATCTTCTTTGCCATATTTTAGAATAATTGTTTCTTTTCTCCATTCTCATTTACCTCTGCCAACAACCATTTGAAAAAAATGAACTCTCACTTTAAAGTTTAAAATTCCTACACCTAGTAACCAACACATCATTTAGCTTGAGTAGCGTCTCTCAACTCATTCCAAATGCTACTATGAATTTCTAACAACCCCTTTCCCCACACACCTCCACAACAAAAAAAAAAGAGAAAACCTTTCTCTCTAGGCTGAGTATCAGCTAACATGTCTTAAAGTTCGCTTTATAAAGTAGAGCTACTATTTTTGCATTCCTTTCTATGGCAAGCACATTTGGTATATATAAAAACATATAGAGATGCAACAAAAACTCATAAGTCTTTCAAGTTCATATAGGTGAAGAGTAGAAATGAGATATCCTAATCTAATAAAAAAATAATTACTAGATTAACAACCATTGAAATCATTTCTGAGTACATATAGACTTTGTCGACCGAAAAAAACAATAATTCTAAAGTATAAAAGGAAAATCCAACTGTAACAGGAGGGGCTTAATGTGTTTTATGAAAATATAACACGAGTAAAAGTTTCGACCTAACATTGTGAAGTTCGATACAAAATAAACCCAAATCAGAAAACTGAAAATTAATCTACAGTGAGACCAATTGACAGATCAAAAGCTTGTAACTATTCTAAAAAAGATACTCATTAGCCATAGAGAATGAATATCAAAATAATCTTGAATTCAAACATAAATAGTTAGAACACGTGTACATCATGCAAATCGTCCATGAGTTTTGAAGACAGGGAAGAAACCAAGAAAGCTGCAAATAAAAAATTAACTTGTCCACTATACACAGCAGAGACAACACAAACTAACTTATTTAACTAATGTAGTCTTAATTATCTACGCACAATTTGCATCTTATTCCACTTCTCTCCTTTTTTTCCATCCAAATTTCAACACATTATTCAACAAATTCAATCACTATCATGAAATTTCAATGACTTCTCCCTTAAATTCAATAAATAATCATGATAACAAGTAAACCTAGAAGAAAGAGTGGATGGGGATAGTCTCACAAAAGAATCATAAGTTACTAGAAATTTTGAGGTATCTATTAAGGGACTACTCCGAAGATTATAAATCAAACTGTTAACATCATATTATATAAGAAAAATTATTAGTTTCATATCAGATACCTCATTTAAACCCACCCAATTGTCAGAATATTCTTTATGATAAATCAAAGAATTTATTCATTAAGCACACCAAGTTGGTATGAGAAATATGTACAGAGGACTATGAATGGCTCAACCACAGTTAACTAGAAAGTCATCCAAATCATTTATACAAGCAGAAATTTTCTCTTTAGACCAAAGAAGTGAACAAAATGCTATATGTTATCTATTATGGAATATTCTTCTATTTTTTTCATTCCAAACAATCCAACAGATAATGGTGTACTTTCCTCTCTTTGTCAATCCTACATAGCTTCTAGCTTGTATTGTCTCCTTAAATATCCCTCAAATGAAACTCATGGAGCACTTTTCTTAAATTATTTTATATTTATCACAGCATAAAGATTAAAAATATCTATACTTAAAAACTCCATTGGCATTTGATCAACCTGAGACTATGCCATTAATATAGATAATGGGTTCCATGGTCCCAAATTGTGAAAACCATGCCTTTTCTGGATCACTTTTTATTCTAACATCATAAGTAGGCTAAATTTCATCGAGATCGGAAAGACACTTTGGTACAACTCTTACTTTTGCTTTGTATACTTATTGTATATGGGGGGTGATCCCTTTTCTATTTAATATGTTCACTTTTCAGATCAAAACCAATAATTAGAACCAAGATAATAAAATTTTGAAGTTCCTAAAACTGAAATATTTTCAAATTGTTAGAACCAAATATAATAACAATTTCTAATTATTGAAACCATTCTTCATAACTGTTTGACATTTAGCTAGATGTAATATTATAAATTCTCAAGAAATGTATTTTTTTTAACCAAACAAAAGTTATATGCTGTTTTTATCAATCTCTTAATCCTGTCTAGCTAAGCCAACAAAAGATTCTCTTGAATCTTGTACCAACTCTGAATCTGTTAGAATCATATCCATCCATTCCATATAACCTAGGAAATGAAATTTGAAGCAGCCTTAAGATGGATAACAAATAGCTAAATATTTTAAGACCAAGCAATAAGAAAATATATTTTTTTCTCCCTGAAGTGATTCAAAACACGAGTAGAGTATGATTTAATCTTCCCTGCAATAATAATTTGCTTTATATCTAAGGCTTCATTTTTTATTATAGCAATAACTTACGCTTATTTCAAATATTCAGGTATAAAGTATGCAAATTTGTAATAAAAAACTAAAAAAATGATTATTACCTTTAGTAGTAGGTAATTCCTTTCCCTCTTTGTTGTAGTATTATCTTATCAATATCAAAGTTTTCCCCTAAACTTAATTTGTCGTCACTCCTCTTATGAGACGATTACATGGAATTCCAAAAAAAATTATCATTCTAGAAAGGAATAACGAGAAACATCAGCTTAGTAGCAATAAAACAGCATAAAACAACAAATAATACACAACACATATGAGTTTTCATGAAAACAAAATAATACAAAACACATGAGTGTTCATGATCAAGTTTCATGTACTGGGATTAATGCATCTATTCCGATCTATGTCAGAAAATATAAATTTTTCAAGAATTAAGAAAGTGCTAAAATATGTTTAAGTGAAGAAAATCATAAAGATGATTCCTTTCTCATGTTGCAGGGACTCTAAGTGCTTAAATTTAAGGTCGAAATGCAGAAACTTCAGAAATTATAATTCTCTACAGTTAAAACTATTATTTTCATTTTTTTTTAAAATTATTTAGTTCCACACAAAAATATTCATATAAAATATGTTAAAGTGAGAAAAAAATAAAAAAGATGATTCCATTCTCATCTTTTAGGGACTCTTAAGTACTTAAATCTTCACTGATTAGAAAAACACAAAAGTTTTATTTTGACCTTTAAATTTCTCTATTTGTGATGTGTATCTGCTCAAAGTTGCATCATCTACTACCTATGTTACTCTTATTAACATAATTTTAAAAATTCTTTGTGAGAGGAAAGTCATTGCACAAAGTAATTGATACTCATAATTAAAAGCACAAAGTATTTTAGAAAAACTTTATTTTCATTGGATACTTTTAAGAACTGAACAAAAGAGACCATATTATGCCTCTAGGATTTAACATATAACCAAATTACATAAAAGTTTTCTAGGTTTTGGTTGAATTTTCACCCTAACAAAAATTATAGGAAGAAATGATAGAGACAAAAAAAATCAAAGTTGAATCTCATTTCTGAAACTAATTCAAACAAAGAATAATATATATTACTTGATGGAAAACCCTAACAAAGACAACAATAAAAGGAGGATGGAAGAAGTGTGCCCATCGGAGAAAGGCGTTTGTGGAGAAATGTGTTCGTTGGAGAGAGACGTTGGTAGAAGAGTGCCGCTACATTAGTTCTGACCTACAGGCTACAATAATCTTTTATCCTCAAATATGTTTAGTGGGAGAGGTTGTCGAGTAATATTAAATATCTAAAATTAACCTGGCGACGTAATATAGTTCCATCGCTACTAAAAAAATTAAAAATTTACTTTTAACTATGGATTTTTTTGGTAGCAACTGAGCGTGCAGAATATTAATAAATATGATAACCCTAGCTACAGATATTCTATCACTACCATCACTAGGTTTCAATTAATTATATCTCCAACCTTTCGTTGCTAATTTTGTAGCTAAAATCATGGCATGCAAATTTAGCGCTAATTATTAGTGATGGTTGTACAATTTCATCGCTAATCCATCATTATATTTGATGTTAATTCACTTTTGGCTTTTATAGAGATAAAATTATAATTCTGTAGCTAATCCATTGTTATTTAGCGATAAAATTAAGTTCGTTGCTAGAATCCATTGCTAAACGCTTTTTTTTTGTTGTAAATTTTTAGGAGTTAAAGATTCAACTCACTTCAGCCCCAGTATTGACCCTACCGGGGGGTACAGATGGATTTGTGGTGTATTGTGATGCCTCTAGTATCGGTCGTGGTTGTGTGCTGATACAGCATGGTAAGGGCATTGCGTATGCCTCCAGGCAGTTGAAGATTCATGAGAAGAATTACCCAACACATGAACTAGAGTTGGAAGCAGTAGTGTTTGCATTGAAAATTTAGAGACACTACCTGTAAGGGGTGCATATAGGTGTGTTCACAAACCATAAGAACCTACAGTATGTATTTACTCAGAGGGACTTGAACTTTCGGCAAAAGGAGATGGTTAGAGCTTCTCAAGGATTATGACATGAGTGTTCTTTATTATCTGAGAAAGGCTAATGTAGTGGTGTATGCCCTTATTAGTCTATCCATGAAGAGTATTTTTCATGTGGAAGATGGAAGAAAAGAGTTGGTGAAGGATGTGCATCGGCTTGCACGATTAGGGGTTTGCCTTGTTGATTCTATGAGTGGTGGTGTCGTTGTTCAGAATTGTTCAGAATCTTCATTGGTGACCGAGGTCAAGTCTAGGCAAGATGAGAATTCTATTTTGGTAAAGCTAAAGGAAGCAGTTCAGAATCAGAAAGTAGAGGTCTTCTCCCAAAGGGGAGATAGTGTGCTTCATTATCGGGGTTGTTTGTGTGTTCCGGGTGTTGATGACTTGAGAAAACAGATGTTGCATGAGGCTCATGGTTCCTGATATTCTATCCATCCAGCTGCCACCATGATGTACCGTGACCTACGAGAATCTATTAGTGGAACGACATGAAGAAGGACATAGCAGAATTTGTGGCTAAGTGTCCGAATTATCAACAAGTGAAAGTCGAGCATCAAAGACCTAGAGGTGTGCTACAAGACATTAGTATCCCTACTTAGAAGTGGAAAGAGATCAATATGGACTTCATCACAGGTTTACCTCGTACTCGTCGACAGTATGACTCTATTTAGGTGATTGTGGATAAGTTGAATAAAGCATCCCATTTTCTACTGGTCAAAACTACCGACTCACCGGAGGACTATGCTAAATTGTACGTTGGGCAGTTAGTTCAGTTGCATGGGGTTTCCTTTTCCATCATTTTGGATAGAGGTACTCAGTTCACCTTGCAATTTTGGAGATCGTTCTATATGGTAAAACAGTTGTTGTAGCAAGTATATAACTTGTTGCAGTAAGTTAGTTAAGTTATTTAAAAATTCTCAACAATTAGATAACTTGCTGTGAAAAGTCATGATACTTGTTGAAACAAGTCCAACAAGTCGATTAGTTGTTGCAACAGATTCCTAGCTATTACAATAATATTTTCACTCAATTCACCAATAAATATAGCTTTGAGTCCTTAAATATATTTAATTCACTTTATTTAACAATAAATATGATTGATTCAAGCAATTCATGATCAAATTACTTGATTAAAGTTGACTATGTGTACAATTGCTCGATCGAAATCACTATGTATTGTTAAAGAACACTATTAAATCTAGCTTTGAGTTTTTAAATACATTTAATTCACTATATTTAAAAATAAATATGATTGATCTAATCAATTCATAATCAAATTACTCAATTAAAGTTGACTATGCATATAATTGCTCGATCAATCATCTATTATGATCAAATTACTATGTCATTATAAAAGACCACTATTAAATCTAGAGTTGAGTCTTTAAATACATTTAATTTACTAAATTTAATAATAAATATGATTTATCCAAGCAATTCATAATCAAATTACTCGATTAAAGTTGATTATGCGTACAATTACTCGATCGATCGCCTATTATGATTAAATTATTATGTCGTTATTAAAGAATACTATTAAACCTAGCTTTGAATCCTTAAGTGCATTTAATTAACTATATTTAACAATAAATATGATTGATCTAAGCAATTCATGATAAAATTACTCGATTAAAGTTGACAACGCGTACAATGGCTCGACCGATCGTCTATTATGATTAAATTACTATGTATTTATTAAAGAACACTATTAAATCTAGATTTGAGTCTTTAAATTCATTTAATTTACTATATTTAATAATAAATATGATTGGTCCAAGCAATTCATGATCAAATTAATCCAAACTTGCTGCAACAAGTACAACAGTTGTTTGAAAATTCACAGCAAGTTTATGAGTTGTTGCAATAGATTAGGTTACTTGCTTGAAATTGTCCAACAAGTGCAACAGTTGTTGGCACCTGTCAGGCAACTTGTTTGAAAATTCACAGCAAGTTTATGAGTTGTTGCAACAGATTAGGTTAATTGTTTGAAATTGTCCATCAAATGCAACAGTTGTTGGCACCTGTCAGATCAGTTGTTTAAAAATTCATAGCAAGTTTATCAGTTGTTAAAAAAATTAGGTTGCTTGTTTGAAATTGTTCAACAAATGCAACAGTTGTTGACACCTGTCAGGCCAATTATTTGAAATTCACAGCAAGTTATCAGTTGTTACAGCAGATTATGTTACTTATTTGAAATTGTCCACCAAGTACAATAGTTGTCAGCACCTGTCAGGCCAGTTGTTTGAAAATTCATAGCAAGTTTATCAGTTATTGTAGCAACTAGGTTGCTTATTTGAAATTTTCCAACAAATGCAACAGTTGTTGGCACCTGTCAGGCCAGTTGTTTGAAAATTCACAGCAAGTTTATCAGTTCTTGCAGCAGATTAGGTTAATTGTTTGAAATTTTCCATCAAGTGCAATAGTTGTTGGCACCTGTCAGGCAACTTGTTTGAAAATTCATAGCAAGTTTATGAGAATATGAATCAAGTACCCAAATAACAACAAGAATAAGTTTTGTTATTATAAGTAAGATCAGATCTGTTCCTATGTAGCAGTTCGCTTCGTGCATATGGTTCTTTTTGTGGCCAACCCTTTTGCATATGGAGCATTTATTTATTTTTATCGGAAATGATTCCCCGATTGATGTCCTCCTCTTCATATGCCTTCTTTCCAACTTTTTCAACTCAATTGGTGATGATTTTATTCACCAAATCTTCATACATGATATCTCTGTTCACAATCATCGCTATCGTCTCTACCCTTCCAATGTCAAATATAGTGGTTGTTGGATTCGATCCATTCACCATGATAATCAACTCATATTATTATTTTATCCCCCATTAATGGTCTTCAAGATACCTAAAGATATTTTATGTTAAAGTAAAAAAATTAGTCATTACAGGAGAAAAAAACTATGATAAAATAAAACAACTATTATAATGGTTGCAGTAACTGTTGAAGCTATTGCAACAACTGTTGTAGTTGTTGCAGCAACTTAGAGAGTTGCTGAAACAATTAAAATAGTTGTTGCAACAATTGAGTAAGTTGTTGTAAAAATATAGAAGCTTTTTTGCAATAGATTACTCAATTGTTCCAACAACTAACAACAAAAGATGCAGTAGTTGTTGCACTTGTTGCAACAAGTACAATAATTATCGCAGTTGTTGCAGCAAATACAACAGCTGTTGCAACTTCTTTATAAGTTGTTGGAAAAATTTAGAAGATTTTTTACTGCAGATTACTTAGTTGTTGCAACAACTACCAACAAAAGGTGCAGTTGTTGCTGCAGTTGTTGCAGCAAGTACAACAGTTGTTGCAACAAGCACAACAATTGTTACAACTTCTTTACAAGTTGTTGCGGAATAGAAGTTTTTTTACAACAGATTACTTAGTTGTTGCAACAACTAACAGCAAAAGGTTCAGCTGCTGCTACAATTATTGCAGCAAGTGAAACAACTGTTGCAACTTCTTTATAAGTTGTTTCAGAAAAATTAGAAGTTTTTTTACAACAGATTACTTAATTGTTGCAACAACTAATAGCAAAAGGTGCAGCAGCTGCTGCAATTATTACAGCAAGTACAACAACTGTTGCAATTGTTGCAGCAAGTGCAACAACTGTTGTAACTTCTTTATAAGTTGTTGCAGAAAAATTAGAAGTTTTTTTAAAACAGATTACTCAATTGTTACAACAACTAACAGCAAAAGGTGCAGCAGTTGCTGCAATTATTGCAACAAGTACAACAACTGTTGCTGTTGTTGCAGCAAGTGCAACAACTGTTGCAACTTTTTTACAAGTTGTTGCAGAAAAATTAGAAGATTTTTTACAACAGATTACTCAATTGTTGCAACAACTAACAGCAAAAGGTGCAGCAGTTGCTGCAATTGTTACAGCAAGTAGAACAACTATTGCAATTGTTGCAACAAGTTCAACAACTGTTGCAACTTCTATACAAGTTGTTGCAGAAAAATTAGAAACTTTTTTACAACAGATTACTCAATTGTTGCAACAACTAACAACACAAAAGGTGCAGCAGTTGTTGCAATTTTTGCAACAAGTACACAAACTATTGTAGCAAGTGCAACAACTATTGCAACTTCTTACAAGTTGTTTCGGAAAAATTAGAAACTTTTTTACAACAGATTACTCAATTGTTGCAACAACTAACAGCAAAAAGGTGCAGCAGCTGCTGCATTGTTGTAACTTCTTTATTAGTTGTTATTAAAAAATAAAAGCTTTTTCACAATAGATTACACAGTTGTTGCAACAACTGTAACTACTATTGAATCTGTTGGGAAAAATAAAATTTTACCCAGATGAATAATACACATAAAACGATATTGTGCACTTACCAAATATAATTTTTTGTTCTATTACAATAAAATTCAGCTCAAAAAATGTGTGAATCAGTGAATTTTTTTCCCATCAAAGCTTCAATAACAAGAAGAAGAAGAAGAAGAAGATGATGATGATAAAAAGGAGGAGGAACAGCAATAGCAGCAACAGCCGAAGAAGAAGAGCAGGTCGTTGATTTAGCGGCTTTTTCCCCCTTTTTTAGGTAATTAGGGTTTTATATAAGTTAGGTCAAAGTGTAAAAATAAAAATATGGGGGCTTATTTGAAAAGTGATCAAATATCTTTAAACACTAATTATAAACTTGTCACCTCTACTAAATGATTAAAACTTGTGTCACTTTTTTTGCATTTTAGAACTTTTTTGTCACCCTTAATTCAATGCCCCAATTTATACCTTGTTGACAGGAATTTGTAGAAAGTTATCAATGAGCGTAACACAAGTCTTCCTATCGAAAAATTAGAAAATAACACGACATTAAAAAAAATAAAAGTAGTTGAATGACAAGGTGGAGATCATCCTAAAAAGCAAAAAAGTCTATC
The DNA here is from genome assembly GCA_035772735.1 of Datura wrightii. Lineage (NCBI taxonomy): Eukaryota > Viridiplantae > Streptophyta > Magnoliopsida > Solanales > Solanaceae > Datura > Datura wrightii. The sequence continues at coordinate 24,571,164 of JASDFA010000027.1, read as the reverse complement.
TCTATGAAGCCCATAAATTTGAAATTTAATTTGGACTAATGTAAGTTTTAACGAAGTGATCAAAAATTTAATCCGGTCAAATATATATATAACTTCTTCAATTTATCCTCATTTTTCATTTTAGCACTCTAACTTAGCCTTATTTCATTTTAACTTTCCAATTCTATTTGTCATGTTCCATTTACACACAAAATACTAATATTTATTTATACTCTTCAACTGTAATTTTGCATTTTAAAAATCGATGGACGTCGTTAGTTTTCGTAAAAATAAAATAAAAGATTAACTGACAGATGTCGATATTGTTTAAAAACTAATAATTTATTTTAGAGTTTTTGCACATTTTTGCAGAAAAATAATCGATACGTACATTGATTCAACCCGACGGAATCTGTTGAATTTTAGTGTTTTTAATAGAGTTATTAACAATGAACAGGAGTTTTTTTAAACCCATATTGAAGATGAGTTCTTTTTAATCGTATTGGAGTGAGTTAAAAATAGAAAGCAGGATATTTGGTTTAAAGCCAAATGATTTGGGTGATATTACAAAGTACGTCACATTATTTAATTGAATATTTTATATGGGTAATATAAAAATATATGGCATTATTTAATTAAATATTTTGTATATTTTTAAAAATATTTATCAATGTACGTTAAATAATTTACACAAAATAATATTCAGTATTTATACTCAATTTTTTATTTTATATTTACAAAAATTAACGGACGTTCAATAATTTTTAAAGTATAAAATTATAGTCGAAGAGTATAAATAAAAATATAAAAATTAGTATTTTATATTTAAATGAAATATGAAAAATAGAATTAGAGAATTAAAATAAAATTAAATTAAGTTAGAGTGCCAAAATAAAAATAAAGACAAATTTATAAAGTTGTGCGTGTGTTTGGCCATTTAATCTTGAGGATTCCGACTCACTCAAGGTTGCTGATGTCATTGGAATGCGTGTGCACATCACGAGATCGATTGAAAGTGAAAGACATTAAGGGTTTGTTTGGAAAGTCACTGTGTAATTGGAATTGGTATAATTATTAGGGTAGTAATTACACAATCTAGTAATTACATAGTATAGTAATTACGATGACCTGTTTGTTTTCCATGATGCAATTACAGTGTAATTACAAGTATACTGTTTGGTTGTACAAGTGTAATTGCGTAGTTAGATTAATTTTTAAAAATAAAAGTTAATTATTAAAAATTAATATTTGATAAATATATGTCTTTATAAATGATATTAAATTAGGTATTTAAGATATATATTATCTCTAAAAATATAATAATTAATAAATATATATTTCTAACTAATATGATTAAAAAATAAGTTAGATTAATTTTTAAAAATAAAAATTAATTATTTAAAATTAATATTTGACAAATATATGTCTTTACAAATGATATTAAATTAGGTATTTAAGATACATATTATCTCTAAAAAATATAATAATTAATAAATATATTTTAACTAATATGATTTAAAAAATAATAGTTAGATTAATTTTTAAAAATAAAAGTTATTTATCAAAAATTAATATTTGACAAATAATTATGATGACCTGTTTTTTTGCTATGATGCAATTACAGTGTAATTACAAGTATATTATTTGGTTGCACAAGTGTAATTACGTAGTTTGATTAATTTTTGAAATAAAAGTTAATTATCAAAAATTAATATTTGCTAAATATATGTCTTTATAAATGATATTAAGTTAGGTATTTAAGATATATATTATCTCTAAAAATATAATAATTAATAAATATATATTTTTAACTAATATGATTAAAAAAATAGTTAGATTAATTTTTAAAAATAAAAGGTAATTATTAAAAATTAATATTTGACAAATATATGTCGTTATAAATGATATTAAATTAGGTATTTAGGATACATATTATCTCTAAAAAAATATAACAATTAATAAATATATGTTTTAACCAATATGATTTAAAAAATAATAGTTATAGTAATTTTTAAAAATAAAAGTTATTTATCAAAAATTAATATTTGACAAATATATGTCTTTATAAATGATATTAAATTAGGTATTTAAGGTACATATCATCTCTAAAAAATATAATAATTAATAAATATATATTTTCAACTAATAAAATTAAAAATAATAATAAATACGTATTTTAAAATTAAAATATTTTAATTTAATTAATTACAAAAACTAAAATTCATATTTTTAAGAAAATCATAGAATGCATGTTTGAAAAAAAAAATATTAATACTATAAACATAATATCATAAAATTATTCAAATATTTGAAAAATAATAATCTACCAATTTTAACTAAAAAATGAATGGGATGCAATGTGAAATAACAAGTCAATACTATTAAAATAAACAAATTAGAACCAAAAATATAATATAAATTCAAAAAAAAAATAAAGTAAACATATATTCTTGTATCAAATTTCAACATAACTTAAAATAAGTTTCAATATAACTTAAGTAGATATAATTCAAAAGAAAATGAAAATAAGTCTATAACATAATTAAATAATGAAATTCTAAGTTAATTTAAAAATTAGAATAATAATAATGTAGTATTTTGACAACTTATTATGCTAATAATTATAACTAATTTTTCCATGTTGGACTGACAACCCATTATTATATAAAGCTACGTGCCACTGTGTGCACCACATGGCCACAGCGCCGGGAAGCTCAGAAAAATCCAGAGGAGTTGATGAATTACCCGCAATCACGCAACCAACGCTCAAGAGAAAAGACGAACGGGCCGAGCGATGGCGTGGGCGCAATTGTATCACGCGAGGAGGAAACTGGCACGCTAAAGATGCCAACGCATTGCATAGGTATCTCATTAGACCCGGTCTATAAATATAAATCGAGATGTCAAAGATGAGAAAATAAGGAAGATGCTCAACACTTAAATCTAACATGAGGCAAGTTACATGAATGTTGGGAGAAATAGGTCGGAGTAAGTTGGAAATGTTTATGAGAAAAAAAGGTCTAAAGTAAAGCAAGACCCAACTTCAAAAATATATATCTCATGAAGATAAGGGATTTGTCCAAGATTACTTGTTGAAAATTGTACCTCTCAAGTCCAGTTATCAAAGGTTCAAACTATTGTCATTTGGATATTTCTACTGGAAGTTATGATCATTTTACTCAATGGCTAGCAGCTATCGCAAGCCATGCAATGGCCACGTGAAACAAAAAAAACCTCCAACTCTATATAAAGAGCAGCCTAGAGACAAAATTTGATTTTGACAAAATGCATGGTTTCGACTTTATGAGAGCTTGGCGATTTGAAACTTGGAAACTTCACTACAAACCAAAGTTAGCTATTGATGTTGTATTTGAGTATGGATAGATTTTTTTATGAATTTTATTTGGAGTTGTGTTGAAACTTGGGATTAAGCCTTAGAGTGGGTGTTGCCGGAAATATCATGATGAATTGTGCCCTATGGTTAAGGATTGAATTGAGTAACTTAATTAATGAATCAAATTACTACAAGAAAAGTGCTTATGGTTTAGTGACAGGAGGTAAACATGGTCCCTAAAAATATACCTATAGGGATGATATTTTATTTTGATCCCTGATTCGCTATTTTATTTTTTTAATACACGAAAGGGTCTATGAAAAAGCAAATATCCCGTCTGAAATAATGAAAATTTCAGCGGGACTATGAAAGCAAAGGTGCAAAGTGAAACACTATAAGGAGGCTCTCAAAAAAAAAAAAAAATTCTCTCAAAGCCCTAAAATCCCTAAACCTCGCTCATCGCTCAAAAGGTTGAAGATAAATCTTCTCGTGTATCACGGGTATAATCCAGCTACATCAAGAGTAAGTTTCTTTCTCCTTCATCTGATTCGTCTCTTCTTCTTCTTCTTCTTCCATTGAAACAAGAATTTTCTGCCTTCCGTTTTCTCTTTATCATTGATCGAGTTTTTTTGGTTGGGCTCTTTAGGATATTGATAGTTGTTATATGAGGGATAAAGTGATAGTACTGAGTTAAAAGTCGGGGCTTGGAGGTCAAAGAGGAAATATTTCAGAGTTTATTTTAGGATTTTGTCTGTTGGGGTTGCGATAAGCACGTCTTTTGGGACTCTCTTGAAGGGCCAAGTTTAGTATTGTCATTACTGTTATTTTATGAGGTGATGAATTGATATTTTTTAAAACAATTAGAGATCTAACTCTGAACTTTTATTATTATTATTTTTAAAATTCTATAACTACCTTATTGAATTTGTTAAGTGTAATCTGATTTTTGTCAGGCGTTAAAGAAAAATGATGTGAATAAGTTTTGTTAAAGAATCTCAAAGAGATTTTCTTATGGAAGAATTCCTGTAGCTCTGCCACTGGATCTGCTTATTCAGTAACACTCTAGTTGGAGTGACAGACTAGCTCGTCCAAGCTTTTTTCGGTAAATATTTGCGTTTATTCTGTCTAGAACCGCTCTCTCTCGAAAAAAAAGATTCACATTGCCTCAGTTTTAAGCATTATAATATAGGCTCTATTTTGATTCAAAAAATATTTTTTTTTGGTGTGAAATTGATCTTCTTCACTGCATTAACAAAACACATTCCTTGATTTTGGCATTTGCGAATAAAAATAAGATTCCATGTTTTAGTATGCTGAAACTCATTGGCTTTTCACTTGTTCTTGCTTTTGAGGAGATTGTTGATTCTATTATATTATAGGAAGGAAAGTAGAAAGTTTTAGTCTGTTGGACTAGAGAATTAATTCGATAAGAATGATTAAAATAATTAAAACATTACTTTTGGATTGTTCCATTCAGCTGGACAGTTTTATCATAGTTCTTTGTAGCCTGAAGATTTAACTGAATAAGAAAAATATTTGATCATCTTGTCAAATATACATAATTATGTAATACGAAATAGAGTATTCAAGTTGAAGAAGAAAGAAAAGTAGAACAAGACAATCTTTGCATCATAGCTTAATAAAACAGAAATGAAATTTATTCAGAAAGATGAGTTGATGCTTGATTGAGAGGAAAACCATAATCCTGATTTATTATCAAAACTGGATGGCTGAAATATTAGCTTATAAAGAAAGTAAAAGTGTAGGAGTAATAAAGTTTTTTATAGAGTTCAGATTCCATAAAATTTATACTGCATGCATCCTTCGTACAAAATTCAAAGTTCAGAAGTTGTGCAAGCGTTAGAACTAGCAAAACTAAAAGAAATAGGACAAAGATAAATCTTCAAGAAATTTCTCTTCATAAAAAATGTTGATAAAATATTTCTCTGCATACTTCGTGAATATTAAGTTTGGTGAGCACCTCTGATCTATTAATATTTTTTCACTGAAGTAACTTAGTCCAAATAGATAGAGAGAAAGAACACTTGAAGAATAAGTGCTCTTTTCAGACTTTTAACAGGATATATCATTTTTCTATATAGAAAGGTTGCTGGAAGGTTTTGGTATTTGCATTATTTCCTATGTTGTAATATTAAGTGTTCAGCTTATGTAATTTTTTTTGGTTGAATATGGTTAATAGTCCTTGCTGGAATAATCTTTCTTGTATTATGCTCTAATCATTTTTTCAGTGGATTATTATAATTTTTACTAAATCAATTTTTTAATACTTCTACAGGTTTTGAATGTACTGGAGTTTACGTCAAGCAAATTTCTTATGACATACAAATGATGATCTTTTTTTTTTTTTTTACTGGAAATGTCAAGAAAATTTATATTACAGTCAAAGTGAGATTAGCTATATAGATTTTTGCTAAAAAAAATTTATTTCATATATTTAACAAATTTTATCTACTAAATTTAACGAAAATTGAAAAAAGTAAAACTAAAAAAAAAACTATTAATCATTAATATAAAATAATTACATTTTCACTACTTACCTTTTATTAATATACTATTTTCTTAAATTAATTTATAGACTTTTTTCTTTTCTTTTTAACATAAGCTTATTTTATTAATATTATCAGTATATCTATTAAGCAAATAAATATAATTTTAAAATTATTTTTGTTAGTAATTTCTATGAACATTATTATTAACACATTGAATATACTATGTAAACTATAATATTTTTAGTAAATAAGAGTTATTAAAAAATAAAAGAACAAAATAAAGTTACTTATTATAATTTGTTTTTAAAGTTTGGGATGAGAGATTTTTTGGAGGGGTCGAGACAGAGTTGAAAGATTTATTGAAAGTTGAAAATGATGGCATGTTAAAAAGTTTAAAATTTTTATACAGATTGTTTCACTTCTTGATATTTCAGTTATTTTATAAAAGAATTGATTCCAAGAAAATCTCATTTTAACTAGAATTTATACAATCGATATATTAAAATTCGTGTGCACCGACAGCGAAGAGAGAAAATACCTAATTTTTATTTTAATATAATTTTTATTGAGCAGTAATAGTGAATAAAATAAATAAAAGGAAAGAAACTAATAAAACATGTTTATAAAATTAATTAAATAAAATAGTATTATTTGAAAAAGATAAGTTTAAGAAACGTTTTTGCATTAATTAGTGATAAATGTGTTAATGGACTTGTTACAGAGAAATCAAAATAACTAAAGTAAATGTGGTATCATATGTCACATGGGAAGTCAATGTTATGAAGCGAAATTTGGGGAGAGGTCTCTAGCATAAATTATACCTAACAATCTACACCAAATCTTACAATAAACTAAAAATAAATTATAAAAAAAAAACTCCTCTAAATGTGAGTCTATTATTAATTTAATTTTTTTACAGTTCTGTAAAATTTAACAATCAAAATTTGTTAAGTATTTGATGGAGATCAAATATGCTCATATCTAGCAAGTTAAAGTATATAAATTATTCAAAAGTATATTCAAGGGATGTATTTTGAACCTACCCTCAAACTTAAAGGATATTTTTATTATTTTCTCTCATATTTTAGGTAGGATATTAACCAAATTTTATCAAAATTACTTTTGTGAAAGATGAGGCAAAGTTGAATGATTTTTATGTAACAAAATAAAGAATAGTGACTTTTGGATAATGAACACAAAGCCGAATGACCACCCATAAAATTTACTCGCTTACATTATGGATGTACGATGCTAGTAACTGATATTGATAATTTTATTGTAATTAAATTTTATATATATGAAAGTAGATTATCTTTATGTTATATTTTGTTACCAGATTTTTAGATACACATTGAATATGATTTAGGGACCAGTGACTTTTTTCTTTAGGGACTAGATTGGTAGTCCTTAAAATCCTTTTTAGGAGCACAAAATTTGGTCTCTAATCTGTAGTCCTTGACAACCCGAAATTTGGTCCCTAAAGCATATTTAGGACCAGGTATCTGTCGCTAAAAGATTTAAGGATCATCCACCGCCTGTAACATCTTTAACTAGAAGCCAGAAATATGGTCCCTAAATGAGATTTAAGGACCAGTTTTAAGCATGTCGCAAAACAAACTTTTAAGGACTAGCTAGTCTATCCCGTCGTTAATTACCTTTAGTGTCGGAGGCTATAGAAACAGATAAATTTGATCATTATTGACTTTTAGGGACCAGAATCTTACTTTTAGGGACCAATTTTTTCTTCGGCTTCGAGTGTTTTTCTTGTAATGAGTTGTACCTACCATGTAGGAGAAACGAGAAGTTGGATGGAATTGTAAGCTCCAAGTGGGTTACCTTGGATTGTATGATCTTAAATTGTCAAAATTTTAATTATAATTGATGTAGATATATATTTTTGATATGTTTGGACATGCTGAGAATATTTTGAAAAATCTAAGTGAGATAAGTTAAGATTAACCTTTCTTTAAGAAGTTTTTGCTAAAATATATGAAAGTAAATTTGTGAAAATGTCTAAAATATTTGTGCAAATTTTGTATGAGCAAGCGAGCAATGCGTTGAATGTTATTGAAATAAATTTTGCTATCATATACTTTAAATTCTTATATTTCACAAGTTAGATAATATATTGCATTGAATTTAATTAAAGATAACACTATGATAAGTTTAAAATGATTGATGAATTAAGTTTCTATGAGATTAAATGGTGAGATTTGAGCTAAAACATTATGCGTCCAGAGTTACCTGATTGCAATATAATACTAAAATATTTTCAAGTTGATGAAGAGATCGATTTACATTTTTAAAAATGAAGTTTAAAATGTTTATGGGATAAAGATGTCACACTCTTAATATGGGATGAAGTTAAATGTTTTGGGAGATCTTTAGGACTAAGAGGTCATTTATTTCTCCAGTTGTGAAATGTTGACTAGAAACTACATGTACCAATGTAGAAGAAGTAAGTTAAATTTAAAGATTACTGCTACTTTCTTAGTTTAAAAATAAGTGATATTTTAGATTTTTTTTATTTTATTTCAAAATAAGTGGTATTTCACATTATTAAAAAGATATTAATGATATTTTTACAATTTTACTCTTATTTAAATGAAGAGAGAGATTTATAAATTACTAAAGATGTACATCATTTTCAAGGTATTTATTAAAGGCAAGTTAGTAAAAATGCATTTTACTTGCTAGAAGTGAGTAATTTTTTAAGGGGTGTGCCCAAACTAAAAGTACACCTTATTTTAAAACGGAGGAAGTAATTATTAGTATCAACTTCAAAGAAGTTTTACTATGTCTTGTATTTAAATGCTTACTGCTATATTTAAATCCACATATGAAATATTCAAGCTAGCTATTACTCCCTTCGTTTCAAAATAAGTTGTGCTTTTAGTTTGAGCGCACCCATTAAGAAAACTACTCATTCCTAGAAAGAAAAATATATTTTTATTCTCTTACCCCTAATAAATATTTTGAAAAAGATGTAACTCTTTAATATTTTCTTGATTATGTAAAACTCTCTCCATTTAAATAGGGGTAAAATTAGACGAACATCATTAATGTCTTCTTGATTATGTAAAACACCACTTATTTTGAAATAAAATCAACAGGGTAAAACACCACTTATTTTAAAACAGATGGAATATATTATTTATCCTATATATATTCTGTAATTTAAAGACATCGCTCAATAATCTTTTCGGGAGGAGTCAATGGTGCTTATAGGATACAATTTCACAGAAATTATGTTCAGCCTCCTATGTAGGGTAATTTACTTGATGTTTTAGATACTGGGGCATTTGAAGTTTGACATCACGAGTTATGCGTCTCCTCCATTCTCTGCTACTCACTTCTTTTATCGATGGGTGCATGTGTTTTATTGTATTAGAGCATGTCTATAGAGGTTCAATGACATTTTGAGGAGGACTAGTTATGTTAATGGGATTTATATTTTATTTCTCATGGACAAAGTCCTAAGTATATTTTGAGTTAAAATGAAACTTCTAAACCTAACTATTTAAGTTGGTGTTTAAAATGCTTAAGTTATGTTTCAGACATTTTCGATAATTATGAATATGGGTAGATGTGTTTAGTTGATTCACTCAGTGAAGATTAAAGGCATCATTTGAATTGTATCACGTCTCAATCTGGAGTTTAGAGTGTGACAGATTTGGTAGTAGAGCAAAGATTTAGGTATGTACTCTTTAAGTGACATGGAACCATGTCTAGGAGAATCCTACTTATTAATATGTTACATGTCACATTTATAATTAAAAGGCTATAAGTGATGTCACATTTATAATTGAAAGGCTACAAGTCCTTTAAAAAAAACTTTTCCTTCTTCATTCTAGATCGTGCATTAAAGCGTAAAGTGAGATACAAATTCCTATGTTCATCAATCTCGTGAATGGTTGGCACACGACACGATCAAATGGTGCAAGATTGGATGCTTAAGTATTGGCCTAGCTATACTTGAAGTGTAGTTCACAAGGTAACGATTGCCCTTATTATGAAGTAAAGTTGAGGTCAAGAAGATTTGGCACTAACGGAATTAGTAGGAGCCATTTAAGTAATATGTCCCTAAGCACACTAAGATTATGTTGAAACATCAGAAAATCAATCAGTGTGAAAACCACCATTAATGAGACCAAACAAGTAATAAACATGGGAAATTGAATGGTTGAGAGTCAATAGAAAAAAGCTCGTACCTTAAGATTCTACGAAGAAACTCTTAGGGCGAAGATGTCACAATCCAAATCTCATTCTAAGGCACGATGGAACACATGATGTGCTTCCACCCACAAGGAGAACCCCCTCTATGTTATAACACACGAATAAGGCAGGTGAAGGGGGAAGAAATTCGATTGAAAAGTCTCATTATATAGATATATAAGTGTGGAAACATTAACAAATGTACTAAGTCTCTGTTGATATAACTGATAAAATGACTAAGTTATGGAGCTACTAAGTCTAAATATAAAATAGAGTCACAACTCATAAATATGATACCAAATCTTCTAAGAGATGAAGTAGTCGTCATTATCTAATGGTGGCTCACCTAGACTAGAATGAACTGAAAGAGAGCTGGAGTCATTGATCATCTACTGGGTTACCACTTGCTACACCTACACACACGCAATAACTATAAGTCTAAAAACCCAACAATATCATCGACTTGCTCTCCCAGCTTACCTACGGGGGAAATCTTTAAAAATTAATGGTGGTAATGCAAAAGTATCTAATCATACGAAAGTACAATATAAGACTTGTAGTTGACTATTACATACTTCAAACTAGTCAACCTAGATTATGCTTCCTCACTCATATGAACTATATAGTTCAAATGCACATATATAATCTTTATATATATCATGCTTTTATTGAATAAACAAGTAAATTAAGAGTTAAAGTCTCACTTATCTGAAATTCAATAGTTAAATTTTTACTTAAAATACCAATGTAAACTTAAACGAGCTATGGTGGCTGCAATTTCTTCAAATCCACATAATGTCCGCATCCTTATTACTTCCCCATGCCTCCATTGCCATCAACTTCTTCTCATCTCCTGAGCTCTGATCACCGTAATCAAATCACCCCATTTGATTCTTAGTCGATCGTACAAAGTCTTTTTCTTTGTCATTCTTTTAATCCCTAATTTCACTATGAAAAGTTTTATGTTGGCAGTGAAACAATAAATGAAAAAAGATTATAATGAATAAGACAAAGGCTTTTAAATTAAAAAAAATTAGCAAAAGCAAAGATAGAAGATATATTAGTTTTAGCACATCCTATGATACACAATTTTAAATTTCAATAGTCTTTTTTCCCCAGAATTTCCTAATTATGTGTAGAAAAAAAAAAAAAGGTCGAATATATTGATAGTCTCTGAAATTTAGATATTTGAATTATGATTTGTTTAAATTGAATACTTGAATATATGATAAAATATTTATATTAGATTCTCAAATTTTGAGAAAACTTTTGTTTATGTTTTCAAGTGCCATGACGTAGTCACATAAAATGTGTCACCTTATCAGATTATATAGATTAACATTAATTGGAATAGGCCTGAGATTTTGTGGTTTATTGAGACTAATGCATATAATTAAATGATGTGACATATTTTAAGTGAATAACTTATCTATATAATTGAGACTTGAAAATATCGTGAATTTCTTTTCTATGATTTAGCCAAAAAAGTCTAATAAGAGTACTTTATCATTCTAATAAGAGTACTTTATCATGAATTTAGATGATCAATCAAAACATATTTTATAATTCAAGTGTTTAAATAAATTTAATAACAAATAAATTAAATTTAACAAATTTAATAACAAATATATATATATATATATATATATATGTATGTATGTATGTATTATATTAAAAATGTGAAGGCCTTAAGAATATTAACTGAACTTTTTGTTCTTCATTAAAAAATCAGCAATAGATAAAATTATTTACTTTTTTTTAAAATTATTATTTAATTATCTTTATAATGTTTAGTACATTGAAATCGATTAAATTTTAATTTATCAAATTTTTTCTTATTTAAACTAGGTAAAAAGTCCTTAAATAAAAGGGAATAGTACAAAAATACCCCCTTAAATTAAACTATTTATCTTGATTGTTCACTTTTCATACTAATTTCATTAATAACTATTTGGGGCCCCTCACTTTGCACGTTGAAGTGCTCCTTTTCTTTTTTTTTTTTCTTGTATTTATTGCTTTTATCCTTTCATTTATTATTTTTGTGTATTCATTTATTATTTTGTCGTTTTCTTATTTATTATTATTTTTATCATTTTATCTTTTTTATCCTTTATTAGAGATATATTTAATAACATTTTTATAATTTGTTCTTATTTTTTATTTTATTTTATTTTCTTTAATTTTTTCTATTTTTTCTCTATTCTTTTTACTTTTTTTTGTTAGCTTATCTTTTTTCTTAAAGTTTTTGTCCCTTTCTATATTTTTGTCTTTTATTAAAAAATAAAATACAAAAATAAGAAAATGAACTAAGTATTCTATAAAAAAATATAACTAAACTACAATAAAAAGTAACTAAAAATATTAAATTCCACTAATTTATTTAGTAATATACAAAGTGATAAAGAATTTATTTTTATAATTTTTTTATTTTGCAAATGAAAACAGAAACTTATATCTAAAATATGACTCTACTTTTTGTAACTATTTTTTATAAAAATTAACTTGCTAAAACCGATAAAAAAATTAAAATATATCAAAATTAAGCGTATAATTCTATGATACCATGTCAGTATATGATATATATCATGCGGGTATTATAGAGAATTCAGAAGTGCCTCATTGATAGATCACAGTACACCTGAATGATACCATGCCGATATATAGATATACTATGATGGTATCACAAACGACTGAGAAGTGCCTCATTGAAGGACAAAAGCATACCTCAATGATATCATATCAATATATAGATATATTAGGATGATATCATGGAGGATTAAAGAGTTTCATGAATAAATGAAACAAACCTCAATGATACCATTCCAGAATTAAATATTTTGTGATGGTATCAGTGAGGATTGAAGTAGACCTCAATGATACTATGCCAGTATATAGATGTAACAGCCCAGGTCGCCGCTTGTAGATATTGTCCGCTTTGGGCAGCTAGTCCCTCACGGCTTTAAAACGCGTCTACAATGTAGAGGTATCCAAGCACTTATAAAGCACTCTTCGTTCCCCTCCACCACCGATGTGGGATTTGCCTAAGTAAACCAGGCGTTACGTATCGCCGTCCCTGGTTACTCCCCCGTAGGGACTCAGCGTCCTCGCTGAGGTTTGCCCCACCACCGGCCGGCACCGGCTCTGATACCACTGTAACAGCCCAGGTCGCCGCTTGTAGATATTGTCCGCTTTGGGCAGCTAGTCCCTCACGGCTTTAAAACGCGTCTGCAATGTAGAGGTATCCAAGCACTTATAAAGCACTCTTCGTTCCCCTCCACCACCGATGTGGGATTTGCCTAAGTAAACCAGGCGTTACGTATCGCCGTCCCTGGTTTACTGTAACAGCCCAGGTCGCCGCTTGTAGATATTGTCCGCTTTGGGCAGCTAGTCCCTCACGGCTTTAAAACGCGTCTACAATGTAGAGGTATCCAAGCACTTATAAAGCACTCTTCGTTCCCCTCCACCACCGATGTGGGATTTGCCTAAGTAAACCAGGCGTTACGTATCGCCGTCCCTGGTTACTCCCCCGTAGGGACTCAGCGTCCTCGCTGAGGTTTGCCCCACCACCGGCCGGCACCGGCTCTGATACCACTGTAACAGCCCAGGTCGCCGCTTGTAGATATTGTCCGCTTTGGGCAGCTAGTCCCTCACGGCTTTAAAACGCGTCTGCAATGTAGAGGTATCCAAGCACTTATAAAGCACTCTTCGTTCCCCTCCACCACCGATGTGGGATTTGCCTAAGTAAACCAGGCGTTACGTATCGCCGTCCCTGGTTAGCGAGGACGCTGAGTCCCTACGGGGGAGTAACCAGGGACGGCGATACGTAACGCCTGGTTTACTTAGGCAAATCCCACATCGGTGGTGGAGGGGAACGAAGAGTGCTTTATAAGTGCTTGGATACCTCTACATTGTAGACGCGTTTTAAAGCCGTGAGGGACTAGCTGCCCAAAGCGGACAATATCTACAAGCGGCGACCTGGGCTGTTACAGAACCAGGGACGGCGATACGTAACGCCTGGTTTACTTAGGCAAATCCCACATCGGTGGTGGAGGGGAACGAAGAGTGCTTTATAAGTGCTTGGATACCTCTACATTGTAGACGCGTTTTAAAGCCGTGAGGGACTAGCTGCCCAAAGCGGACAATATCTACAAGCGGCGACCTGGGCTGTTACAGTGGTATCAGAGCCGGTGCCGGCCGGTGGTGGGGCAAACCTCAGCGAGGACGCTGAGTCCCTACGGGGGAGTAACCAGGGACGGCGATACGTAACGCCTGGTTTACTTAGGCAAATCCCACATCGGTGGTGGAGGGGAACGAAGAGTGCTTTATAAGTGCTTGGATACCTCTACATTGTAGACGCGTTTTAAAGCCGTGAGGGACTAGCTGCCCAAAGCGGACAATATCTACAAGCGGCGACCTGGGCTGTTACAGTGGTATCAGAGCCGGTGCCGGCCGGTGGTGGGGCAAACCTCAGCGAGGACGCTGAGTCCCTACGGGGGAGTAACCAGGGACGGCGATACGTAACGCCTGGTTTACTTAGGCAAATCCCACATCGGTGGTGGAGGGGAACGAAGAGTGCTTTATAAGTGCTTGGATACCTCTACATTGCAGACGCGTTTTAAAGCCGTGAGGGACTAGCTGCCCAAAGCGGACAATATCTACAAGCGGCGACCTGGGCTGTTACAGAACCAGGGACGGCGATACGTAACGCCTGGTTTACTTAGGCAAATCCCACATCGGTGGTGGAGGGGAACGAAGAGTGCTTTATAAGTGCTTGGATACCTCTACATTGTAGACGCGTTTTAAAGCCGTGAGGGACTAGCTGCCCAAAGCGGACAATATCTACAAGCGGCGACCTGGGCTGTTACAGTGGTATCAGAGCCGGTGCCGGCCGGTGGTGGGGCAAACCTCAGCGAGGACGCTGAGTCCCTACGGGGGAGTAACCAGGGACGGCGATACGTAACGCCTGGTTTACTTAGGCAAATCCCACATCGGTGGTGGAGGGGAACGAAGAGTGCTTTATAAGTGCTTGGATACCTCTACATTGTAGACGCGTTTTAAAGCCGTGAGGGACTAGCTGCCCAAAGCGGACAATATCTACAAGCGGCGACCTGGGCTGTTACAGTGGTATCAGAGCCGGTGCCGGCCGGTGGTGGGGCAAACCTCAGCGAGGACGCTGAGTCCCTACGGGGGAGTAACCAGGGACGGCGATACGTAACGCCTGGTTTACTTAGGCAAATCCCACATCGGTGGTGGAGGGGAACGAAGAGTGCTTTATAAGTGCTTGGATACCTCTACATTGTAGACGCGTTTTAAAGCCGTGAGGGACTAGCTGCCCAAAGCGGACAATATCTACAAGCGGCGACCTGGGCTGTTACAATAGATATATATACTATGATGACATCATTGAGGATCGGAGATTTTCTCACTAAATGACTGAAGCAGACCTTAATGATTCCATACTAATATATTGATATACTACGATGGTATCATAGAGAACTAAAGACTGTCTCACTGAAGGACTGAAAAAGACCTAAATGATACCATGACAGTATATAAATATGTTCTGATGGTATCATTAGGGACTGAAACAGATCTCAATGATACTACAATATTGCATAGGTATACTGTGATGGTATAATACTGAAGAGTGTCTCATTGAAGAACTTAGCAAACCTCAATGATACCGTCGCAGTATATAGATATACTATGATGACATCATGGAGGACTAAAAAGTCTCATTGAAGGACTAAAGAAAACCTCAATGATACCGTACCAGTATATAAATATGTTGTGATGGTATCATAGAGGACTGAGGAGTGTTTCACTGAAGGACTAAAGTAAACCTCAATGATACCATGACACTATATAGGTATATTTTGATGGTATCATTCAAGACTGAGAAGTTTCTCACTAAAAGATCGAAATAGACCTTAATGATATCATGCTAGTACAGATATACTATGATGGTATCATGGAGGACAGAGGAGTGTCTTGGTGAAGGACAAAAGAAGACCTTAATGATACCATGACAGTGTATAGATATATTGTGATGGTATCATTGAGGATTGAAGTAGACTTGAATAATATCATAACATTATATAAGTATATTGGGATGGTATCATTGAGGACCGAAGAGTATCTTGCTGAAGGACTAAAGTTGTTACACCCCGCAAGATGTTAGAGCTAGGGTGAGTGTGTATGGATTTGTGGCGAGCAATGAGAGCTTGACGCGTGCGGGAAGAGCCTCGGAGGCAGGACGAGCGAGGACATCATCAAGTGGATTAGCAGGATCGGGGAAGGCTAGGCCCCGAGAGCCTGCGCGAGGTGCCGTCCTTGCCTGCGCCATGGGCAGTGCAAGGCACCGCCCTGCCACCACCCTATGCCTATATATAAGCCTCCTTTATTAATTTAAGTCATTTATGAAATGAACCCTCGGCCAAGAATGGAGAGCACATGCAAATTTCATCCAAATTTCATCAAATTACGCCGTCAAACGCCGTCCAAACGCAAATTAACTTCTGGTAACAAGTTCTAGCCTGCGGGAAGCATCTCTGCGGAGTTATTTCTTGAAAATTCGCCTGGTACACTGAAATCCTACCGAGTAAAGGTTGTCGGAATTCCTCCAAATTGGATTCTAAACATCCACAGGAAATGGGTAAGCATTTTCTCCCTTCTAAACTCTCGAGAAATTGTAAGTTTTCGAATGAAACAGATTTCAAGTTATAGTTAACCCTATTGAAAGATATCGTTATTCACCGATTCCTACTATTGAAATAGCCTTATTTTCTTAGTATGAAGGCCCCAATTGAATGGAATCGCCGGCTACAGGTTGAAACTAATAGAATAAATGAGAATCGTCATTCAAAGTATGTTAAGGCTTATCCATTTGGCAAGTTATTCTCATCGTATGATGATACGACCTATGTTTTTTAACGTAGATAACGATCTTGTATATTATAATTAGTTGCTATTAGTAGATAAGGATTATACATGTTCTGATTAGCTGCTATCAGTAGATTATAATATTATAAGTTGTGGTTAGCTGCTAAAGGATGTTTTGAGATTATATTACAGTATCCCTTGTCGGGAAAGAATATGTTAAGTGTGACTCACTCTTAGAGCGTCATAGAAACTCCTCTGTTCTTCTGTTCACTGTATTAGTAGAATTCTGGTGTTTTGCTGCCATGCCAAGGCCTTAGAAGTTCAGAGTTAGTTGTTGGTCCTGATTGGGTAAATTGGACAGCGTAGGGTGCAATCAGGTGATATAACTATCGGTTAGGCGCCTGTATGGTCAGTAAAGTTTGCCCAGAGGACGTTGGCGTACCTTGACAGCTCCAAGACCAGAATTTGAATAGAATGGTCTTACCCTAGAGTCAGCGGCACCATGAGTGCCTAGTGAAATGAGTGACAGCCTGCCCTGTAGTTAGCCACTGTCAGTGACTATTAGTTGCAGCCGACTTAGTGTTTGTCATACAGGTAGTCCAGGAGGTCATCCCAATTGTACGAGTCAGACAGATCTATGGATACCCTAAGGAGGGAACCTTATTAGTAGTTGGATGTGGGGCCAATGCCCCAACTTGCTCTTATAAATACTCAGGTACAGGTTGTCGCAAATGGCCAGGTCTAGGTAAACTTACCTATAAGGTTAGGAATCGTCATAAAAGATATATGAAATCTGAACAGACCAAGTTAAGATCTAAGGGATTAGAACTACTATAGTACAATATTACCTTTTCCTGAACCCAGAATCCAAAAATTACAGTAAACTGCCTGGGGAAGGTTAGGGACTAACTACTCAGGAGCATGTACGATTAAGTAGCAGCCCTATAGTTGTTCTAAGAAAAGAAACTAAATAGTGGGTTGTCCACGACCATACGATTCGCTTATGAGCTATTGTTACAACCCATTTTAAACTTACGTTCAAAATATTCTATAACTTGACAATTTATTTTAAAAATAGAGTCGCCGCCTAATTATTATGGAAATTAGGAAACCGTGTCAAGGGTATTTTAACAAAACCTTTATTTAAAACTAAAGTTGGGTAAAGATTACGATGATTTCCCAAAGAAGATGTTAGGCATTCTAAGAAATCCGCAAATACGATTAACTGGCAATTTTTAAAACAAATTTATGGCTAAAATAATATAATTCATTTGTAAAATAATTTTAGAAAGTAATCATAAACTTGACTTTTGAATCAATTAACCCAATTAAATTTTAAAATGCTTTTGAACATAAAATATTCCGAATTGCTTACCCGGGTTTAATTCGGATAAGACCAAAGGAATATTTTAAAGAAAACCCACCTTGTAAGACTTTATTTGAACAACTTGATAAACTTAAACAAAATTGGTCCAAGAGTTCTCCGACGAAATAGACAATTTGAGAGAAATTCTTATTTCTCTCTACTCTTTTTTTTAAAAAATGTTTTTAAGTATAGAAAAACATATTAGAATGGATTTACTTAACGCATCTATTATATTACAATAATAGATATTCGGAGAAAAAAAATGGCAACTCATCATTCACTTTTGCTGGGTATTCATCTAAGTTAAACAAAGAAAAAAATAAATGTCAGTGTCACACATTCAAAGATAAATATGAAATTTAAATGGTTCGTAAAGAAAAACAAATGAATAAACTAATTTAGGCTACATTAATCCAAATTCAATAGTTGCAAAAGTGTCGTGGCTGCTGATACTTAGAAAGCGGACCGCTCCCTTTCTTGTTCAACGGGCGCAGAGTAGTAGGCTGACTCAGAAAATAATAATTATGTTGGACCTTTAGCCTAACACACAATGCAGAGAAAAGAGTCCAAAGACTTCGTAGGTTATCATGCATAAAAAAGAGGATTAGTGAAATGGGAACTCATATTTGAACTAACATCCTATGAGAAAAATAAATAAATAAATAAATAGAATCAAATGTGATTGACCAAAAAAAAGAAAAAAAAAAACTGAATTACTCTTGTAAATTTAGGCAAACAGGAGATTATTATTACGACCAAAACTGAAATAAGCTTGAGAGGATTAATTTGACACTATGCATTAATAACCAATTTGATACTTTAATAGATTCTACCTGAAGACAGACAAAAGTGGCTTTGCCATTCACACCCCATCGACATCTAAATAGACTGTCAAACATTGCATAATACTTAATCCCAACATAGACCATTCCATTAGAGATATACATTAACTATAAAGATTTCGAGATACAGAGCATCAATTCACCATGTATGAATCAAATCTTGTCTGCCATGTATCTATATACACACACCTTGATTAGAATAATTTATGATAAAGAAGCATATATAAGAGAACTAGTGTGAGTTATCGCATACAAAGGAAAGGAAAGCAGTAAGCAAATAATAAAAGGAGCATGGCCATGAAAATAATCAGTTAAGAATTTCTTATATTATCTATTTGGGAAAATTCTTATCAATGACTTAAAAGCTAATCACAACGAAGAGAAATAAGCACATTAATTCATAAAGAAGCCAATTTACATGAACTTCCTTGACCGAAGCTTAAGGCTACACATGTTAAAGTTTACTTTGGGAATACAAGAATTTGAACGCGATGCTTATAACAGTGAACGAGAATACTCAACACTTCATATTCTGCCAACATTTCTCTATGATTTGAGGACCAATAGTTATATTTTAAAAGGAAAAAAATATATAATCGAAGCCAAATTAGGAAGTCATTAGAAGGAAAAATATACTCTCTAGCATTAATGGGTATTTCAAACTTGACGGAACTCTAGTATACTATTAAACATATAGAGGAATATCTTTTAAACCGCAATAAATATCCAAAGAAATGTGAGGCTAGACAGAGAGGAAATATAGCTCATATGTAGAGGCATCTCGGAAAAGGTCGACTCACAGTTGAATTTCAACTTGTTTTATGAAAGCAAAACAGTAGATAAATATATTGCTATTGAGACCATGTGTAAACAAATTTATTAAAAGGCAGACAACACTTTATTTAGACAGTGCGGCTATCAGGAGATCTGAAATAGTATGATTTGACCAATTGATTCTAAGGCTACTATAAGATCCCAAGATTTAGGATCAACCAAAGATAGCTGAGTGTACACTCGAAGCTTGTCCATGAGCTCAAGGCCGACTTATTACACCTTCAACAAAAGTTTTACTATGATTTTTCTATTATGGGAGTAAGGGTTGAAGTGCATGCTAAAAAATAATTTCGAAACTATTGCCAGTAATTCATACATTAAGTAATAAAGAAACATGAATAAGTTAGGAACGGTTTTAGTTTATAATGATAAAGGAGAGAATGGAGTTGACTTTGAAACATAAAAAGAATGTTCATCTTTCCTTGAAACTACACAATAGAGCAAAATAAAATAAGGAGTGATATACATCACAATACCTTTATCATTTTTTTTTACCCAAACCACTCATGTGAGCATTCCATTTTTTATATTCATGACAGGCTAAACAGATAACTAAACAAGAATGAGAATAAACGATAAATAATTAGTTTAACCAGACAGATGTAGGATGAGTATAAATGGGTATTAAAAATTAGTAAATAAATAAATACGCTATCTGAACAGAGGGGATATGAATTTTTCTCCACAAAGGTTATCAGTTAACTACTCCTTTAATACTATGAATTCCATATTCATTCATCGGTTCTTCTCTCTTTTTTTTTTTTAAAAAAAAAACAAAACAAGAATAAATAAATAAATAAAATTTCCAGCTTGTTACTTTCAAACAAAAGCTTAAAATACACTCAATGATCTAGACAAATTGGAGGAAATCTTTCTACGTAAACACAATTTATAAAGAGTGTATCATGTTTTAGGAGATAAAGATAAATATAAAAAGAAATTAGATGATGGATTCTCTTTTTTTTTCAAAGAAGTGAAAGAAGTACATGACTAAGCCTACTATGTAAGAACATATGAATGGAAATAAAACCAAAAGTCATTCCTAAAAAAATAGTAATATTTGTTATTCAATTCTTCCCGAATTAGTGTAGCAAAATTCATTCTCCTTTAACCAACATCATTCTTCCATAGAAGACACCAACAAAAAGGAGAGTTAAGCTGATACATTGTAAATAAGTAGCCAAAGGCAGAGCATAATATTGACAAAACTTAATCGATGCCAGTAGAAAAATAAGATGAATGGACAAAGAATGCTGCATATATATCATGTATTTGGCAAAATAAAGGAATGGGAGTGAAAGATCCAACAATATTACCTTGTCGAGAGCAGTGAACTGAAGCGCAAGAACTCAAAGGACCGATTATCTTTTCCACTCCGACCAGCAACAACTCCGAGAGAAAAGAAACATATTAGAGTTTGCTAGCGAAAGCTTTTCCCCAAACAGAACCGATCAATATTTGCTTTAGAGATTTTCTTTTTTAGATCTCAAAAATTCCCCCTTTTAAACAGTGAAGCAGAGGCTCTATATATAGAACCCACAATTAGGGTTCCGGATTTGAAATTTCGGATTTGAAGAAAGAGAAAAAAAAGTTAAATTCTTAGAATGGGACAAAGACCATAAATGGCCTGTCCTTGCAATCTCAAGAAGAACAAGGAAGTCAAAGATTGAAATCCTACCGTTCGGACAAGGATCATTGAAGCTTTGCTCGAAATAAGGTGAGTAGTCTCTGAATAGGAATGAAAGCGAGCTGCGGATTTGCTCAAAAATCATGAACCTTAAATCGATGCGGGTCTCGGTCATCGAAGAAAGGACTGAACGCAATTAATGACTTACCCGGATAAGAAAAATAGCTCTGTAAAGGACGAAAGTAGTGAAGATCTTAACCAAAATTGGCGAGGAGGTGCGAGAAAGAGGAAAGGCATGGTGCGGCACAGGCTGTAGCGAGGTTTCCGTTAGGTTTCTGTTTGTTTTAGGGGTTTGTTAAGTAGGTGTTATCGTCGTTTGCTGAGTGGGAGAGAAAGTGAGGAGTTTATGAGTAATTGGGCCGGGTCGCGAGGGTGTTTGGGCTGCAATTTTATTTATATTTTTTGGGTCTGTGGTGGCCTGTTGTTGGGATGTTTTGGGTCCGAAAATATTGAGGAGCAGAGTTGGTTTAGTTTGGGCTGCTTTGGTGCTGCAGAGGGATCAATAAAATAAAATAAAATAGAGGCTGATATATTAGGACTTAAATTATCGCTAACTTAGGCTTTAGAAGGCAACAAATATGTTAATCGTAGACCAAAATTTAAAAAGTGATCAACTTGTGATAAAAAGTAAAGATGAGTTAATTATCAATTAATTATTTAAACTTCTCAACTTATCAAAATAAATATTTATTCATAAATGTAGACTAATTAAAAGGTTTAAGGCGTAAATGGACTTGTATTTACAAAATTAAATATGCACTTATTTTAAAACTTATTTTCTAGAGTGAATTAATTTAGACTTAAAAGATGCGCTAAAATAATATATAATTAATATTTATAGATACATATATAATTTATAAATAATATATTTTAGAGTATTTTACCAAAAAAAATGACAAAATAAATTGAAAAATAATTTAACAAGATTTCTAAAATTGCATAATATAAATATTTCACTTTGTTTGAAAATCGAGAAACTCGAATAATTAATCGACAGGTGGAAGGCCGAAATTGGGTGTCAACAGCTATCACTGTCCTAGAATGACATTCAGAGTATTGTTTAGGCCACTCCAGATCTCGCCCTATCCGATCTAGACCGTTAGAGATTATGATCACTACCAGGATCCTCTGATCAGATATAAGCACACGGGGTGTGCTTGTTAGTAGCTATACAGACTATTCTAGGGGCGAGTAGTATCGCGCCAGGTCTTATGAGCCAGATACGCTTTTTGAGTGGCTAGATTGAGACTAGAATGCAGTATATTGTTTGGGATCAACCTACCCTATATAGCCTTCTGTTGACCAACCGCAGGGTTACTAATTGTGTCATTGCCTTTGGGGCTATATGGAGTACTCCAAGGAGCCATATGTTGTCCCAAGGGACTATGTTGAGGCCCAAGGGCCATATTACAGTCCATTCCATGGCTAGACTTTTATATTTATGTCATATCGTCATCACTGACCCTCGTCGAGCCTGATGCCTAGGGTGTAGTTACAGGAGTCCACCAGACTCAAATATAGCTACAGAGCCGAGCGGGCTCAGTTGTAGACCCAGGGGACTGGTGGGTTGGCTATAGTTACCTGTAGATCCATATTTACCATATTAGGGGTATATAGATTGGAGTGTGCTCGCCAGAGCTTATAGGTGGCTCGGGCGGGTTATTTTTGTGTTGGTTGTACCTTCCAGGCTTATGGGGGTCAAGTCAGGTTCTTGCTTGTATTTTTACCTGCTATTTATAGCTTATGAAGTATGGTTGTACAATCTGAGGTCATATACGTGTAGTGTTTTGTTAGTTGCAGGTTAAGGATAGGAAAACTTACACGTTAATTTCTGCCCCTTCTTGTTATTTACTTCCAACCCTTTATCAGCTTTTATCCAGTCTTATTTACTGTCTTACATATTCAGTACATATTGTACTGACGCCCAACTATGGGGCGCTGCATACTTGCCTGCAGGTTTAGACACATAGGTTTCAGGATCTCCCAGCAGCCGTTCAGAGTCAGCAGTTAGGTCAGCTCCTTTTGTTCGGAGTTGTCAAGTTGTAAAGATTATGTATTTTCTTTTTGTTTAGCATTTGGGTAGGCCGGGGCCCTATCTCGACCAATATCTTCACTCCTAGAGGCTTGCAGATGATAGTATTCCATTAGTTGATTGTTGTTATCCATGTGGGGTCCAGGTATGTCTTATTTTACGTGTTGGCCGTGTGGGGCCCAGTATAACTGCCTGTTTTCATTCTTGTTATAACTAGACAGCGTGGTGGTCTTGTCGGCCTGCATAGGATCCCTTTTAATTTTGTATTGGCTGGGTTAGCTGTTTTCTTTTATAAGTGTTGCATGGCCTTGTCGGCCTGAGGCTGTGTTTACACCCGACATGTAACAGTTTGATTTCTTGATTATGTGTCGCTGGTAGGCACCAGCGATACGTATGCCCAGCCAGGTCAGCCCAGATCCCAGTGTGACATTAGATGCCAGTCATGCCTCTAAAGGTGGGGTGTGACAAAAGTAGACTTAAATGATATCATGACAATATATAGATATATTGTGATGGTATCATTAAGGACTAAATCAGACTTAAATGATACCATGACAGTATATAGACATACTGTGAGTATATCACTAAGGACTGAGGATTTTCTCCTTAAAGGACTAAAGCTGACCTTAATGATTCCATACTAGTATATAGATATACTATGATGGTATCATAGAAAACTGAAGACTGACTTATTGAAGGACTGAAACAGTCGTCCATGGTACCATGCCAATATATAGATATACTATAATGATATCATGGAGTACTAAAGAGTGTTTCATTGAAAGATCGAAGTAGTCCTCCATGATACCATGCTAGTATATAGATATATTGTGATGGTATCATCGAAGACTTAAGAGTGTTCACTGGAGGATTAGAGGATACCTCAATGAAATCAAAAAATTTAATAAACAGAATAAAAAAAAGCAAAAAAATAAATGAAATTAGATTATGAAAAAAAAGAATTAGATAAAATAAAATAAAAAGATGAAAAAGAAAAGAAAAACAGAAAAAAAGAAAGGAACCGTAATCTAATTTCACTCTCAAATTCGGTGTTAGATTACGGTGGAAAATTTGATTTTTTTTCCACCATAATCTAATTTAAAAAAATTATTTTTTTTCAAATCATTATTGTCTAACATGGTACACACGTGCAACGGACGTACACTAAAATAATTTTCATTGAATCAATATAAATATACTTCATTTATGGATAAATCTATCTATCTATATTATATTAAAAGTGTGAATGCCCTTAGAAATATTGATTAAACTTTTTGCCCTTCATTAAAACACATCACAATAGATAAAATTTTCATTTACTATTTTTATACAATTATTATTTAAAATTATTAATTTTAAATTATTTTCATCACTTTATTTTATTATTTTAGGTTTTCTATTTATGGAATAACTTTATTTATAGTGTAAATTTATTTAAAAAATCGCCGAGTTTTTTTTTTCCGTTTTGATAGTCCCAATTTTCTTATCTTATTTTATTATATTAAATTTTCTACTTGTAGCGTAAATTTATTTATAATGTAAAAAAATAAAAATAAAAATAAAGTTAAAAAAAGAACCACGAAAGTTTTTATTTGGATTAAAATATTTTTCCTTTTTGATTCGAAAGTTTTTTTTTCTTTTTTTTTGCCATAAAAGTTCCTCTTTTTGATTTTATTTTCTTTTTCCATAGTCACAAATTTTTTTTTCCTTTTTAATAGTAATGTCTTAATGTTTTTATATTTTTAAAATTTTTTTGATTTATAAATCCTTCCACCTCTATAAAAAGATTTATAATTACATAATTTAATTCATCAACTCTATTACATCAATATGTTTGATTTAATTTCCAACCTTGTATATTTTCGTGTTAATCTATCTTCTTCCTTTTTTAATGTTATGAATTTTTTTTTATGTTGTGGATTTGAAATACACAATAGTAATTGTTATGTCAACTCAAGTTATTTGTATTCAGAATAATTTAACTTACATCATCTCCTTTACTTGAGTCTAATATTGATATTATGTTATCCTCTTTAATTGAGTCTTATAAAGTAATCTCTTCATCTCATAAAATAAATTATTTTATAAAATTATAAATTATTATAATTATAACTCTTGTGCACAACTTATTTTAGATAATATTGCAATGGAATCTGAAAATGAATTAAAGATGTAATACAATCTTCTGATGGAACAATCTTTGGTAATTTCTTTAGATTTCATCACTAATCTAACATTTAATATATGCATAATATTTTGCTCCTTTTTACTTGACAATATATTTTGTAGACATAAGCACCAAAGTCCTTATAAATGTTTATTAACCTTTTTTCTCTTCACTAAAAGATTTTACCATAGATAAAATTGTCATTTACTATTTTCCCAATTAGTTGTTATTTATTATTATATATATTTACTAATTTATAAAATTAAAACTCCTAATATTTAGTAGTTTAAAATTGACTAAAATTTTACTAACTAAATTTTTCCTTATTTGAGTTATATTAAAAGTCCCAATATTTAAGACTTTCAATTACAATTTTGTTAACTTATATATCCATCCATTATTTATTAAACTAACTAATTATCAATCACAATATTTTAATTAAAAAAAAATTAAAACAGTGTAAATTTACTATGTATTAATACGTGAAATCCTCCTCCTCCTCCTCCTCCTCCTCCTTCTTCTTCTTATAGAAAATAACATACTTTAAGTTGTTTCAATTAATCGAGTACTCTTGTTATTCACTCTCTTTAGTTAAATGGGTAAAATGAAAAAAGTTTAAATTTAAATTATTATTAAATATTTAAAGTACGAAACCTCGTAGCAAAATATAATTCACCTTTTTTCTTTTTAAAAATAAAGTTCACACATGACAAATAGTTATTTATTATTTTTCTTATATTTAGGATTCTAAAATTAATTAAATTTTATGTATCACATTCTTCTTTATATGAAATACATCGAAAATATTAATATTTATATATACATATAATGCATGCATTTAAGTGCTCATGTAAAAGCGAACAACTATTTTATCTTTTAATCAAATGCTATTTCTATGACGTTTTTGTTCATTGAAACAATTATTAGAACAAACTGAAGAAAGAACTACTAGACTGGATCAAACTTTTAAACATAATTATTTACCAATTCGAAATTCATAATTTTCTTTCTAAATTTTGATATGTTACACAAACACATCTTTTAAATTTTATTTATATTGATTTTATAAATTTATTTTTATTAATATGAGGGACTCGCACGAGGCGCATACGCATAGACTAGTATCATATTAAAATTATGAAGGTTCTTAAAAATGTTGATTGGACTTTTTACCCTTCGTTAAAAGACTCTACAATAACAAATAAGAAATTAATCATAATCACCTCCTCCTCCTTTTAAATTTTAAAAGTTTTATCAAGCTTTTTTATTATCATAATTCAATGATAAAATGATTAAGAGAAGTATATGATTGGAGCGAATTGATGTGTGGGCTAAATTTTTTCACAATTTTAATTGTAAAGTAACAGTAGGGCTGTCTTTTTATGGAAAAAAAACATAATATTACATAATCTCATTCTCTTTCTTCTCGCTAAATAAATATTTTTGGGATCTGCACTTGAAACTTAGTATGTCAGTCTTTGTATGCTAATAGCTTAATACTTTTAAGACACGATTTTAATAACTTTTTACTTTTCCTGATTCGATTTTCTGGTCTTCTGACACTATTGCGCCTGAGTGCAATTTTTATGTTTTATGCTATATCTTAATTGGCTTACCAAATTTACTTGAAGCTTACTGGCATGACTCAAAAAGACGAGTCGTGTAGACACCTACGTCAACTCTAATTTGATAGAATTTTTTTTTTGAACAACGTATAAAAATAAATTTGATACTTCTTAATTTGCACCGATCAAATGTTTTTAAAATTACAATAAATCCCTTCCCAAAACCGTGACTCCCTAAAAACCGACTCTTTCCAAAATCTTTGACTTCCTAAAAACTGACTCTTCCCAAGATCTAGTCTAAACAGGTAAAAGAGCTCTAAACAGAATATCGATAATTAAAAAGATACAACTTCGCCCACAGAGAAGTGCCGAAACTGATGCTGAATACGCTACGTCAGTCATGAAACTTCATGCCTACACCTAAAAAGGCTTAGCAAGGTAGTATCAATACACCATATGTACTGTTAGGCATCATCGACTGACTACAATTAATTCATGCAACAACATAAAATTAATATGCAATTAATAATTTAGTTTTTAAACAACCACATAATCATTTATCAAGTCAATTTCTTACTCTTCATTTACCCTAGTTATTTAACAATAATTCATATTTCTTTTAATTTTCATCTTATCAACAAGGCTGACCTGCACACTGTTTAGGCCTCGCTAGAACGGTAACTTGACCGCTGCCACGGTCTCACCCCAACAGAAATTCTATCGCTGCAGCGGTACTGCTCCAGGCAGTATCTTGACTTCGCTGACAACCTTACTTCTTTCAACACCTCATCAAAACAACACACAGTACTGTAGCAATCTACACTCAGTTAAATATACACTTCACCCTTGATCATCTTATCACAATTATTCATTTTATTTCCCTTTTTCACGAAACGTTAGGATCAACCCGACAACATCACCTAAACCCCATTTACCCAATAATGTTAGAATACAACGTTAACTCATTCACAATAATTTATCAGAACACAAGGGCTCACAATATAAATAAGATAATTATGCAGCAGATCATATGTATGCTGAACACACGGTAAAAAATCGGTCATCATTATTTCAACTCATCGGATGTTTGAACACATAACGGTGTCATACCTGTCATTGATCTTTGTCACACAACCGTATGTATATCATGACATACGTGTACTGATCTCAGTCACTATCATGCCATCGGTAATGTGCCGGGCACATGCCTTCATCTTATCATCGTACACACTCACACAAACTTCATTGTACACACATGCCAGAGGGACTTATGTTTGTTATTCTGGTCATGACCTGCAGGAGACTCTAGAAATCCATGTACTGTACTGGCATGGTATCCTCTCCCGCTTATCTGCTCGTGTGGATGCTCACCTCGAACATGAGCCACTCATATCATAATTCGCTCGCCCTGATACTTACCTCATACACGAGCCACTCATCTCCAAGTGTCAATATATTCCTCAAACAATCACACTTTCGCTCGTCCAGATGCTCAACTCGGACACGAAACTCTCATATTGGGGCAAGGATATATTACCCAATTTGTTCTCAACCCATATCATCATGATCTCAATCAGTCACCATAGAGGATGAATTATCAGTACACTTTGATTTCCAAAACTTCAGTCACAGTTTCAAAAATATCAATCAAGGTTCAATAAATTTAGAATGAATTCAAACAACACGAAAAATTTATAGAAATATTCAACAAAATCAGTGTCATGAGACCAATTAACCACATTGCCCACCATGCAGATGTACGTCATTATATAGGGGCTAATGCCTCATAACTATACCTTGCTATCTTGTTAGCTATTTATCAAATAGTAAAGTCTTGCGCCATCTGTCACTAAATAAAAAACACAAGGTAACATTCATAATTCACCAGTTCTAGCTTTCATACCCTCTCACTTAAGGTTCTTTTAAATTCTGATCGCCTTATAATTTCTTCAACACAATCCAAATTTAATTACTCGACCCTGCTACTATGGTTCTCCACAATTACCCATTCTTTCCTTACCTCGTATTTGTTTTAGGTTAGCTACCTCATACTACCAGTCTAATGTTTTAGTTCCTAAATATTAAATTGCAACATTAAAATTCTATAGCTATGCTAGGTTTGATCACCTCACCCCTTCCATTATTAACACCATTATGATTCTTCTCCCAAGATTATATCATCAAGATTTCACCACCAAGTTATTCAATCAAGAGCAACTACATGCCCATGTCATCAAATCATGCTATCCAAAACACCACCTCGGGGGTGTTTTATCAATAACCTTACATCAAGAATATTAAATTAAAAACATTACATTAAAAGTTCATCCACATTACTATTTATCAACTAGGTTTCACTCATTCACTCTCTCGTACTAAGATTAATCCTCCATTTTTAGTAGTTATGTCAATACAAATCTTTCTTCACGACATCATGTTTATGATCTCTCTATTCTCATCAACTATACATCAATAATACGCACGTATATGACTTGCTAATTATAGTCTAACACAAGGTAACCCATAGCCTACCTGGGCGCTAATGCTAACATCGAGAGAGTGGTAAGATTTCATTTCCTAGCTTCAAATTCATGCCCTTTGAGGGATCCCGCCAATAGGGTTGGTGGAGTTCTTCTCTTCCCTAGCCTCCCTTTTCTTTTCCTACAATAACCAGACAGGTTTCAGGCAGTTTTTAATGATCAATCCTTATTATGATAGGATCCGAGTTTTAAAAATAGGAAAACATGGAGTTCTAGCCCGTATCTCCCACTACAGCGATGAGAGACTTGTTGTAGCGGTCCTTTCATGGTGACTAGGTGCCCGCCACAGCGGTCCTGTTGCAAGGCCTACAAAGAATTTTAATTCTTCCCTTTCAAACAAAATCCAGTCTTTATCCCTATCTGTTCCATCCATTAACCTGGACTGCAAAAATTCAAATTCTGGTGTTATCATTGTCAAGTTGTTAAAGCGATTGGATGGATCATTATATCGGATACCAATTAAAAATTTCTTCATTCCCGAACGGCCCCACGAAATAGGCATAGGTTCTTTAGTTGTCCCGTGTTAACTTGATGCAGGGTCCTAGTCCTAATGCTCCTCATTGACACTATGTTCTCACCAATATTATTTCTAGGTTTTTTTTAGGCTGGTACCCCCCTAGGCCCTTAATTCGATGCCCTACGACACCTAAAGGCATATCACCTGGTGCACAAATATTTTACCCTTTCCTTTTTCTCCTTATACTATAGCCGGAAGAAGTAAAACGTGTGCTTTACCCCTTCTAGCTAGTTTTGTGTTGGTTCGAGCCGCCTAACCCCGAGCCTCTCAAATTTCTCACTTGTGACTTATAGCATTTTACTCGGAGCTTATGCACCCCTAGACGCCACTCATTCTTATAGAGATTTGTCTAACCGGGATAGTAAAATGTGGTTAACCCCTGGGGAATATAAAACATCGCTATTTTAAGCCCATTCGCTACTGCGATGTATGTTCCACAACAGCGGAACAAAAATCAATTTAAAGTCCAGAATGACAATTTCTGGCTCATTACCATTTTCACTCAAAATTTTGGCAAATCCTCTCAACTCTCTGGCGTCCTTTACTCAACTTTCTTAGGAATCCTTATTTTCATAACTTCCTCTCCTCATTTACTATTCGTATGATTGTGATATCATGCCGACTTGCACTATTTTGGGGTGGTTATTGGAGTAGTAAGGGTAGGTTTCTTTATTAGACTAGATTCTCGAAGTATACTATTCACATTTATGTCCCTAAGTATTCTATATTGTTCTCTATGTGTTTCTGGTCGATTTCATGTAGTTTTTGGCTTGAATAATGGGGGTTTTAGATAGGTTGATGCTTCGATTTCTCCGAGCCTTTCATGCTTGAATTTGTGCTATATCGGGGTGGGAAATGGTGGGTAGGCCATGGGTAAGTCTACCCTTTTCCCGATCTGTACCTAAATAGGAGAAAAACGGGGGTTGGAGTTTTGACCTCCATTGTTGGGGACGATGTATGCTGTAGCAGGTCCTTATCGCTGTAGCGGACTCGTTGTAGAGGTCTCACCTTGCTATTATAGTCTCGCTGCAGTAGGTTCTCATTCACCGTTGCAATCATGCCCAGGCAGTGAGCCACTCCTTGGGTCCCTTTTTCTACTTCCTCTTATTGGTTTTGATCTCTTCTTAATGCACTTGTCTTCTACAGGGTCTTATCACCATGTATTCTAGCAGCGGCAGCAGCCACACTTTTGACTCCATTCAGTTCGTGACTTACCAATGTCAATTCTGGCATAATGAGTAGGCATCTAAAGGTCTGATACACGAGAGAGGTTTCATTATGCAGGACATGGCAAAAAAGGCGCCCGAGTTTTATGCTCACCTCCAGGAGTTGGGATGGGATCCTCTAGTTAAGAAATCCTGCAAAGTCAATAAGGCTTGGGAGAGGGAGTACTACGCAAACCTTCCCATCATGGTCTAGAATCGCTTAGAACCGATCGCCTTCGAGGCGGCAAATTCTGTTAAACACTACTGCCATTAATAAGGCTTTGAGTCTGCCAAACCCTCAGGAGGATGAGCTGAGGGCCAGGGACGTGGATGGGAATAGGCGGTGGCTTGTGGATACCCTGGTGATAGAGGAGCATAGAGCCTCATCCCGTTGGGATATCGCCCGGACAGGTATTCAGGGTACCTATTTCACTGTCGACGCCTGGAGGTGGCTAAATTTGGTGTCTCATAGGATCCACCCATCCATCGATGTCACCAACATTACTTATGCCCGAGCTTTTGCGGTGGCCTATATCTTGAGCGGAGTGCTGGTAAATGTGGGGGCATAGGTACTGGAGGAGTGGAGGTATTTTTCATCCAAGGCCATCATTGGCCTACCTTTTTCCTCTCTCATTACTCGGCTTTGCAAATAGGCCAAGGTGCACCGGGAGGCCAGGGACGTCATTGTAGCCTGCAACATGCCCTTCGATCCCTTGAGGGTGAAGGGGGTCTTAGGGAGGGCAGGAAAAAGAGGAAGACTTCTTCTGGTGATGAGGATGGCGGGGCCAGCACTTCCAGCCATATAGGCCCTTTGGAGCGGATCGAGACAGAGATAGACGCCATGGGGGAGCTATTGGGAGGGTTTCCCAGACCTCCTTCCAGTAGCAGACCATCCAACATAACTGCTAAGGACTCAGAGGGGGTGCAAGGGGTGATTGCTGCCTTGGCCTAGGTCCATATAGAGCTCCGGGAGGATTTGGAGAAGGAGAAGAAGAAGCATCGCTCCTGAGATAGGATCTTTGTCCGTATGTAGAAGGGGGTCAAGGCGATCCTAAAGCACCTCTCTCCCTCTAGCAGGACACCCTAGGAGATTAGGGCAGACATCCCAAAGTTTTCCTTCCTCAGCGGATTTGAGGAGAAGGAGGCGGGCCGATGACCTCAGCGATGACAGTGACAAGGCCTCTAGTTAGGCATGACCATAATGTACCTCCCTCCCCTACTTCCCATTTAGATAATTGCTTTGGGTTGCCCCCGTTTGGGGCATGTAAGACAATTCTCATCTCCTTTACTTGCTTTTGAATATTGCTACTTATTTCCAGTTAATGTACGAATGCCCGCTTGGTATTCTCAGATAATGGCTGTGTTTTTGGCCCTTTTTATTTATATCCTATCATTGTTTTTCCCGTATTTGAACTGCTTGATTTTATCGTATTTGACACATCTGTCGTTGCCTTCAAAAACAAGGAATTTTGGATTCTGCCTAGCAGCCGTCCTCTGCAGTGATCACCCTTTCACTACAGTGAACCCACTGCGGCGGTCCCTTTCTCGCTGTAGCAAGTTCGTTGTGGCGAGACACACTTCACTGCAGCGAAACTCTCTAAGCAGGATACTTACAGAGATTTTGGTCCCTCTGATGAACATAAGTCAATTCATTGTCACCCCTCTTCACCCACCAATTTATCTCATAGTTTCTTACAATTCACGTCACCAGATACCAATTAAGCCCGTCGAGATACCAATTGGGCTTAACCCAAGGTGAACAACACATCCAGACAGCATGATAGGAAAGAATAAAGGGAAAGACTTCCTAAATGCCTCATATCTTTCCAAAGATTAGATGTGGACGTCTACACACCAATTTGCAGGGGTCTACTCGATATTGCTCTTGTACTTGTGAGACAGGTAACCTAGACATTCTGATACCAACTTGACTCGATCCAAAAGGGCGAGTCGTACGGGCACTTGCATCGACTCTAACTTGATAGGAGAACCCCTTCTTGAACTACATACAAAAATAAATTCAATACTCCTCAATTTGAACCAATCAAATATTTTTAAAATTACAATATATCCCTTCCCAAAATCGCGACTCCCTAAAAACAGACTCATACTACCAGTCTAACGTTTTAGTTCCTAACTATTAAATTACAACATTAAAATTCTATAGATACGCTAGGTCTAATCACCTTGCCCCTTCCCATTATTAGCACTATTATGATTTTTCTTCCATGATTATATCATCAAGATTTCACCACCAAGTTATTCAATCAAGAGCAACTACATGCCCATGTCATCAAACCATGTTATCTAAAACATTACCTCGAGGGTGTTTTATCAATAACCTCACATCAAGAATATCAAATTAAGAATATTATATTAAGAATTCATCTCCATTACTAGTTAGCAACTAGGTTTCGCTTATCCACGCTCTCGTAGTTAAGATTAATCCTCCAATTTTTAGTAGTTACGTCAATACAAATCTTTCTTCATGACATCATATTTGTGATCTCTCTATTCTCATCTACTGTACATCAATAATACATTCATATACGACTTTCTAATTATAGTCTAACACAAGGTAAGACATAGCCTACATGGTTGACACATGCTAAATTCGAGAGAGTGGTAGGACTCCGTCTCCTTGCTCCAAATTCATACCCTTTGAGGGTTCCCCCGATGGGATTGGTGGAGTTCTTCTCTTCCTTAGCCTCCCTTTTCTTTTTCTTAACTAGGAATGGTTTCAGGCTATTTTTAATGACCAAATCTTATTATGATAGGATCTAGGTCTTAAAAGTGAGAAAACGAGGAGTTTTGGCTCGCGTCTCCTGCTATAGAGATGAGAGACCCGCTATAGTGGTCTTGTCATGGCGACTAGTACCCGCCGCAATGATACTGTAGCAGGGCCTACAAAAAATTTTAATTCTGCTCTTTCAAACAAAATCTAGTCTTTACCTCTATTCATTCCAGCCATTAACTTAGACTGCAAAAACTTCAAATTCCGGAATTATCAATATCAAGGTGTTAAATAATCAAATGGGTTGTTACAATTACATAGTAAAATGACAATAGCCTTTTCTTTTTTGATAATTAACTTTTACACTAAAAAAAGTAGTAGTATATATATAAGTTGCCACACATGACACATGGCTATTTGAAACTCCCTCCGTTTCAAAATATGTGGTATTTTAGCTTTTTGATTTTATTTTAAAATAAGTGGTATTTTATATAATCAAGAAGACATTAATGATATTTTTTCAATTTTACCCTTATTTAAGTGGAGAGAGTTTTACATAATCAAGAAAATATTAAAGAGTTACATCTTTTTCAAGATATTTATTAGGGGTAAGTGGGTAAAATTACATTTTTCTGTGTAGGAATGAGGAGTTTTCTTAAGGGATGTGCTCAAGCTAAAAACTCCACTTATTTTGAAATAGAGGGAGTATTTATTTAACTTTCTTTCATGTTTGTATTATCCTTTATATATATTCTTATATTTCAAGCCATTTACATATATTAGCCTATTTTGTGGAGGAGAAGGGCAATTTTTTTAAAATGATTTAAACTATGATTTTTTTCCTTCTTATTATAACATATATTCTTCTCTAATGACTTTCTCTCTCCTAGCATATGGTAACTAACTTGTGCATTTCCATGGGAAGGATAACTCAAATTCCATCTCAGAAGGCTTTAATGGCGAAGGAGTATGCTAACAAGGGAAATATAAAGGGACAGAAGGGCAAACAATCGGTAAATGAAGCTCAAGTGGAAACTGGGAGGAAGGCAGCAGAGCTTATCCCTAAAACAAGCAATTCAATTGGATCTATGAGAACCACTAGGGAGGCTCGTTTGGAGGAGGTGCAGTTGCCTATAAAGTCGCTTGAAGGAAAACAGTATGAGGATGTCGGGTTGGAGGAACTGGTAATCAATGAAACAGTAATTCCTAAGAGTGCAATAGGATCTACGATTGCAAGCCATCGCACACTGGAAGGCAGGGGTTTTAAATGCCTCGAACTCTAGTGGAAGCAGTAATAGACGATCATAGGCTGATGAAATGGAGCAGGATCTGGACATTACTAATAAGAAGGAATCAATCTGGGAGAAGTTCAATATCAATAAAATATCCGATGTAGGATTCAAATTGGGTCCCTCCCACTGTACAGGGTGAGTCTCCTATCAGCAAAATTCGCGTAGAGGATATAGAGTCTGAGATAGACTATTGAAAATCAGCAGTAGTGTTCTATGATTTAGGGGCTCATCCCCCTTTTGAAGTACTTAAGGGATTTATACAAAGACTATGGGCAAAACACATGATTGATAAAATTTCTATAGTGAAGAATGGAATAGTCCTTATTCGATTTGAATTAGAGATAGGGAAAAATGACGTTATACAAGAGGGAATTTACCACTTTGATAATAAACCTTTCATTGTAAAGGCTTTGAGCCCTGATATGGAGTTTATTAGAGATGAAATTAATACTGCTCCTTTCTAGATCAAGTTTCCTGGGTTGGATTTAAAATATTGGAGTCCTAAGGGATTAAGTAAGATTGGAAGTTTAGTAGATAACTAAACTCCTAGACTGTGTGTTATTTAGAAATGAAAGAGGTGATTTGATTGAGCGAAAATTCAGCTATGATTGGAAACTAACTTTGTGCAATTTTTGCAAAAAGTGTGGTCATATTGAGGAAGTTTATAAAACGAAGAAGGGGAACAAGTTACCACTTGACACTATCCAAGTGAAGGAAATAAGGAGCAGGTTGAAGTGTCAATTATCCATAAACAACTTATAGACCAAAATTCACCAACTGAACAAGTTATTCTTCAGTAGAGTAACTTAGCTAATAAATCCCAAAATACTATGCAAAGGGAAGATAAAATGGATCATCCTAGTCCAGGATGGGTTACACCATCTAAAATAGCAGATCTCAGGCTAAGGCAGAACAACCAGTTATGAAAAGGAATACTTTCCACATCCTGAATAGTCCAGTGGAGAAAACTGTTATGTCTATTAGTGTGGATAATGATGTTTCCCAAGAGCATGTAAGCTCACGTGGTCGTCAAGTAATATATGTTTGTTAAGTCCCGATATCGTACCCACAAGGACTTGTCAATTTAATCGTTATAAGTTTGTACTTTGATTTCACTAATCTACGAAACAAGTAAAATGAAGATTGGTTTGGAAAATTAAACTACTGAAACTTCAAATGTAAAAATTAATTAAAACAAATGCAAGCTTGATTGTATTTCGATAATGATGAAGACTAGGGCAATGACACTTGATTGGTTTCAGGTTGAGTTTTTCAGACGTAATTAAACTAGCTTGATTCTTCCTACAGTTTTTAGTTGCAAGTTACTATCCCATTTCTTGCCACTATACCTAGCATCCAAGAACTATTTCATGAATCCTAACGCCTATATCCCTATGGTCGCAGGAGAATAATGAAATGAGAATTATGCCTACTTGTATTTCAACTAAATGGGATTGAAGGGTATATCCCTATCGTCAACAACAACTTCTATCCTATCATCAATGGGTTTAAGGGTCTTTGAATTCCTGTTCTGTATTTATTTTTAACCCTTTCGATTCTCTTTTTCAAGTTCAACCAAAAGCTAACAGATTATTGATCAATCTCATAAATAATAAATTAACACAAATAAATATAAACAATCATAAAAGAAGACTCAAAACTAAGTTTATTTAATCTGTCAAATAATGAATCATTCACCATGGCCACAACCTTAGAATATGAGTTTAGCCACTCATAGACAAGCGAAAAAATAAATACTTAGTCATCATCGTGCGAAAATATGAAGTAAAAAAGAAAAAAACCTAGTTGTAGAATCTTGTCTTCCTTCCAAACGGCTTACAAACTTTTATGAATGAACTACGGAATAAAAATGAGTAAAGATTTCTTCAAAGAAGTCCAAAACTACTCCAACAAGTCAAAAAATACATAACAAATGACCTAAGACTCATATTTATAGGATAACCTTTGAATGACCTTTCTGCCCTTCAAGAATTGGCTTTAAAATCGGCATTTTATATCACAAAATGTCTTTGGCGCGATGCCCCTCCTATCTCGCCACAGACTTAGTCAAATTTCCAGCAATTTCAGCTCCAGATAAGGTCTGGCACACCGCCCCCTTCATCTCGATAAATTTTTGAAGTGAAATTCTCTGAAGCCATAGCACCAAATTGAAATTTGGGACTTGGTGCAGGGTGCCAGCTATAGCACCAACCTCGTCAGATCCTCAAATCTTCATTTCTTGCATCATTTTGAGCCCATTTAACCTAAACTCTGAACTCAAAACATGATCAAATATGGGTAAAAATATCCCAAATGGGCATGAAAATATGCCCAATATTAGGTATCCAGGTCTTTCCTGAGTCAGGCTATGGTTAAAATCCAAAGTTGGAATTTGAGGGGTTTTAGTGCCCCAAATAAGCAAAAGGAGGCCAAGCTCCTTTGCAATAAAATGAATGTTAGTTTGTTGGATTGTTTGAAACAAAGATCAAAAGTAACAAGTTGGAGATGGTTATGAATAGATTATTTAGTGGATAGGAGTTTGGTTCAAATTTAGAAGCTTACTATAATGGTAGGATCATTGTGGTATGGAGACCAGATTACTATGCAGTAAAGTTGCTAAATATTTCCCCTCAACTGGTGACTCGTGAGGTTTTCTGTGTACCTCTACAAATGTCTTATGTAATGTCATTTGTATATGCCTTCAACACAAGAGAGGAGAGAAGGGCACTTTAGGATATCTTGTTGGAACAGTAGACCAAAATGTCTTTGCCTTGGATGGTTCTGGGAGATTTCATCTCAGTGCTGAGTAGTGAGGACAGAATTGGTGGAAACCCTGTCACCTGGGCAGAAGTAATGGAGTTTTAGAACTGTGTGGATGGTTATGGTTTAATTGAATTGGTGCATCAAGGTCATAAGTATAAATGAAATGATAAATATGTGATCAGAGAATTTATTAAAAGATAGACTGGGCATTTACAAATAATGACTGGTTAGATAGACTGCCAAAGTTGTCTACCTTCAAGAAAATATAAGTGACCATTGCCCTTTCCTTGTTTCATATATGGATGAGACGCAAAGTTATAGGAAATATTTTCAGTTTTTTAATGTATAGGACAAGCATCCAGGTTTCATGGAAAAAGGTTAGAACTGGTTGGGGTACACACATCACTAGCTGCATGATGTTTCAAGTGGCAAGGAGATTAAAACTTATGAATAGGCCACTTAAGGAATTGAATAATAAATTCTTTAGGAATATTGTTGATGAAGAAAATGTAGATAGAGATACTCTACATGATGCTCAAAAGGTACTGCAAACTGACCCTGTAAACTTAGACTTCCAGAATGCAGAAAAAGAGAAGCACCAAAAGTTTAGAGCCTCCTCATATATGGCTGAAATCTATCTTCAGCAGAGAAGCACAACAGAGAAGAAAAACAACTTGGATAAGATTAGGTGATGATAATACTAAGTATTTCTACTCTA
The DNA here is from genome assembly GCA_035772735.1 of Datura wrightii. Lineage (NCBI taxonomy): Eukaryota > Viridiplantae > Streptophyta > Magnoliopsida > Solanales > Solanaceae > Datura > Datura wrightii. The sequence goes on along the minus strand of JASDFA010000027.1, from coordinate 24,531,982 downwards.
TCATTAAGTATAGGAGACTAAAACATGCTACTACACAATTCAAGGATGAGAGGGGAGATTGGCAGTCTGACTAGAATGAAATAGCCAGAATTTTCATTCACTATTATCAGAATATGCTACGGAGGAGAATGAAGGATATAGTAAAGGCTTTTGATGGATTTTTGAATATGGACCAATGCTCACAGTGGAACAACAGACACAACTAGTGTTGCCTTACACTGCAAAGGAGGTAAACCAGGCCATATTTCAGATTGACAGCCACAAAAGCCCAGGTCCTAATCGTTTTGGTAGTGGTTTTTTCAAAGCTGCTTGGGATATTGTGAGTGAGGATATAACTACTGTAGTATTATACTTTTTCAACAAATGTCAATTACTCACTCAGTTAAACAATACATGCATTTCCCTCATCCTTAAAGTTTCTGTTTATGAAAATCCAAGCTAGTATAGACCCATATCTTGTTGCAATGTCATATACAAATACATCTCAAAGTTAATATGTACTAGACTCAAAGAAGTTGTAGAACATATTGTAGCAGGAAGCCAAACAACTTTTGTTCAAGGTAGATCTATGATGCACAACATCCTGACATATTATGATATCCTTAAGCATTACAACAAGAAAACCACTCCTAGATGTCTTATGAAAATTGACCTCAAAAAAGCTTATGATATGGTTAGCTAGGAATTTGTAGAAGAGACCCTTACTGGATATGATTTTCTCCCAAGCTTTAAAAATCTGTTCATGGCATGTGTTTTTTCTCCTAGATATACTATGAAGGTAAATGGTGAGAGTCATGGTTACTTTGCAGGAAAAAGGAGTTTGAGACGAGGGGATCTAATGTCAACCTTATTATTTGTTCTTGTCATGGAATATCTTTCCTGAATTTTGAACACAATGAGTGAGCTGCTAGACTTCAAATATCACCCCATGTAATCAGACTAAGCTTACACATCTTATTTTTGCTGAAGATCTTATTATTTTCTGTAAAGGTCAGTTAAATTCGGTATCTAGAGTTATGAGAACACTATATTACTTCAGCAAGGTCACTAGACTAAGTGAAAACATGGATAAATCCAGCATATTCATGACAGGATTGGAGGAGCCTATGTAGGAGTTGCTATGGTTTAGAACTGGCTTTGCCACTATCCAGTTGCCTATCAGGTACTTGGGACACTCTTTATCATCCAAGAAATGGAAAAAGTTAGATTGCTATCAGTTGGTCATGAAGATTACTAACAAGATAAGAATAGGTTATGCTAAACAATTGCCCTATGCTGGAAAACTCTAGATCATCACCGATGTCCTATTCTCCATTCAGAACTTATGGGGGACAATATTTATCTTCTCTCAGAGTGTAATTAAGAAGGTTGATAAGCTTTGCAGGAAATATCTTTGGGGTAAGACTACACAAAAGAGAAAGGTTAATTGGTTTTATGGGACCAAGTTTTCTTCCAAAGAAGTTTGGAAGGCTTAACATTAAAGGGTGTAGGAATTCGAACATAGCTTCTATTGAGAAATTATTATGGCAACTGGCCATGAAGTAGAATTTTCTCTGGGTAAAATAGGTACATGGAGTGTATATAAAGGGTGAAGATGATATATTGTAACATAGAGCCCCTCCTGACTGCAACTGGTATTGGAGGAAACTAAATTCTTTAAAGGATATAAAGATATGGTATTCAAACTATAAATACTACCAACTCACTCCTATTGGGAGGTACTCCATTACCAGTAGTTATAGTTAGCTTATTAGAAATCATAGAAGATGGAGAGCCTCTGAGTTAATATGGAATGCAGTGGCCCAGCCAAAGCATAAATTCATCATGTGGTTGGCTGTGTAAAGAAAATTGCTGACCAAGGAAAGACTGATTTCTCTAAACATTCAAGTGGATTCTAATGTGTGTTGCTTATGTGATTCTCAATCGTCAGAAACGGATTTACACTTATTTGGGGAATGCACTTGGTTTAAAACTATTTGTTCTGAGTTGTTGAGATGAGCAAGAGTACAGATCAATGCAGGGGACACAAACTTGGTGATGAAGAAAATCAAATAGAAGCATTAGAAGTAGTTTAGGAAGGAAACAGTTGCAGAATTATGGGGAGCGAGTGTCTACCACACCTGGAGGGCTAGGAACTCAAAATAATTTAGAAATATTATATAGATTAACACAACAATAGAGCAGATTAAGCGAGAAATTATTAAAATATTAGACCTTCTTAGACAGAATAGCAGGGCTAGACGATGCAGCAGATTTCTTAGCAGTCTTACTTGTACTTAGTAGAATGATTGAGGCTCCTAAAACACTGATCCCCTTACTAGAAGGTGGCCAGTTGTGTTTTTGAGTGCTCTTAGGATGTATGTTGATGGTTTTTTTGTTGGTATGGTGATTTTCACAATTTTTACCCAAAAAAAAGTTTTTTTTTAATTTGAGTTTCCTACAAAGTCCTTACACACACACACACACACACACACACACACATATTGTATGATAAAAATTAGATTTTTAGCAAAATATTATTCACGTCTCTTTTTTTGAAATAATTTTATATTGGATAAATGGTCATTAATTATCTTGTTAATATTTTGGAGCTTGAAATCAACAAAAAATTTAGTTCGTAAATATATTCTTATTTAAATTGAGTAGGAAGTACTCATATTTAGGACCATAATATTAATCAAGAATTTACCTTACCTAAACCTTATTTTATTTAAGCTATGTAACTTCATTTATTTTCCTATTACTTAAAATTTGATGTTGGGTTCTATGTAGTTTTGATGATTGACAAAATGACAATGAAAAAGATAAGTCAAACTGCTTCAAAAGTACACTGTTTCAAGGAGCTGAGTTTGCAACACGGTAAATAATAAATATAGACAAGTGTGCAAAAATCAAGGAACAAATGATAAAGTTACTTCACACAAACTCAAGAAAATAAACATGTGCTGATGATGTGCCGTGATTTTATGACACTTTCAACGCTTAAAATTAAGAAAATATGCAAATTTCGGGTATTTTTAAGTAGATAAAATGTGTTTGTGTTAAATGTTATAGAAAAATAGGTTCGGAATGTGAAATGGGCAAAGTAAGGCATAAAAGGATTGAAATGGAGGCTGCTAGTCAAGTCACGAGTCATTGTCATTATGCACGACTCGTTGTTGAGGTCGTGGGATAAGATTGATTTATGAAGCTGAGGAACAATGCACTTCACGGGTTGAAGGCACGACTCGTTACATCTGGTAACGAGTCATGAAGCCAGTCATGAAGATTGGGAGAAGGATTCCTGAAGAAACATCCAGTGAAGGTAACGGAAGACATCACGAGTCGTTGGCTGACTGCACGATTCATTGTGAGATCACTGGAGTGAATCGTAGGGTACATTGGATATTTGAACAAGCAATACCAAGAGAGGCCTAATAACTCATGCCCAGACACGACGAGTCATTAGGCGACCCGTTGCCCCGACTAGGCCTAATGCCGAGGACGACTACTTTTCATGTATCATGACTCGTTAGGGGATCTAACGAGTCATTACTTAGTACGTGACCACTGGTGACCTGAGTTTCGATTTTAGTTAGGAAAAGGTTTATTTTGGAACTATAAATACATTATTTAGGTTTATTTTCGAAGTATAATTTATTATTATTATTCTGACGTGGAATTTAGTGTTGGGAAATATATTCTTGGTTCAAGAAACAAAGTTGGAATTTTGTTCTTGATTTTGAGGATTAAAAGCAACATTGAAGTTTATTGATTAGTTTTGGAATTTTATTCAATTCAAGAGGTTTTCTTCTACGAATTTTTGTAAGTTGCAATTATGATTATTCTTTATTTTGTGATTGTGATCATACAAATATGAGTAGCTAAACCCATAACTAGGGTTGTGGAAACCATGATGAGTTAACACATATAGGTAAAACACTTAGTGATTCTTGAACGAGGTTTAATGCATGTATTGTTTTTCCCTTCGTTTTAATTATTTCTTAACGGTTGCAAACGTCAGAGCTTGCCTTATTCTTACTTACCGAATCAAGGAGGTAGTGAATGGGAAAAAGGATTAACAACGGAGATTTGAGGCTATCAACCCTTATCTAATAGCGTGAACTTATCCGGTAATGGCTAATCCGATATTAAGGGTAAGGGTTAATTAAGCATACACCCATAGACGGACCAAGTTGCATGGTGATAATCATCTATATAGGGGAACAACCATTTAGGTGAACTTAACGTACCATTATTGCATGCTAAACACCGGAATAGATCACTAGTGTAAAAGCCTTGTGGTTATGAAGTCATGGGGAACACAATCCTAGTAAATTGTTGTTTGAATACAAACCGAAATTGATTTAAGCATCTAGTAGTCTTTACTCTTGTTTATTATTTTATTTCTTTCCCTCCTAGGAAATAAGCAATCCGATAGTAATAGCTAATCAAATTAACTTAAGTTCTTTCCATATTCCCCGTGGGATCAACCTCAACCTTTGTTGGGTTCTATATTTGACATCAACCGCTTTATATCTCAATTGCTAGATGTAATTTGGGTGACATCAAATTTTGGCGCCGTTGCCGAGGAATACGGCTAAGACTTTTGTTAATTGTGTTTGCTTTATTGTTGGTTCTTATTTTATTTTTATTTTTATTTTATTGTTTTTGTTTTTAACAGGTCTTAGGTTCGTGCATGCCCACTACCAGGAGCCAAGGAAAATCCCTGGTTCAAATCGATCACGAACTTGAGCAGACACTAAGGAATCTAAGAAGAATGACCAACATACAAGAACAAGAGACAGTGGAACAAGCTACAACAAGAATGTCGACTGAGGAGCAAGCTCGGGCTAGAGATCGTGAGTTAGCTAGGTTTGTTGAAGAGCAACGTCTAGCTGCCAAAACAGAGAGAGCTAGAAGGAATAGAGGTTCGGAACAACAAAGACACCGGTATTTCGATGAGGATGATGATGCTAATATAGATGAAGCTGGTGCCATTGGAGCTATTGTCCCTCCCCCTTTGCCTACTGGGACAAAGTTTGATATTACCAGTGCTATGATCTAATTGCTCAACATGAAGGGAATATTTTTGGGTTGTGCAACTGATGATGCCCATAATCACTTGACCAATTTCATGGGTATCTGTAAGGCATATAAACAATTGGGAGTGAGTCAGGATGCGATTCAGCTGAGGTTATTTCCCTATTCATTAGGGAGTGAGGCAATGCTTTAGTTGGCAGAACTATCAAACGATTCTATAACCACATGGAGGGAGTTGAAGAGAGCTTTTCTTGAAAGATTTTCCCCACCTTCCAGAGCCTTGAAGTTGAAGGATGAGATATATAACTTCATGCAGTTAAATTTTGAGGCACTTCACGAGATGTGGTTGAGATTCAACAAGAAGCTTAAAAGGGTGCCCAACCACAGGATTCCAAAAGATACATTTCTTGAAATTTTCTATAGATCTTTAAATGCTAACACCAAGGCAGTGGCTAATATAGTATCCCAACGGATCATTCATGAGTCACACTTATGTCGAGGCTGCTGAGCTACTTGACAGAATCACCAAAACCAACCGCGCATGGCACACAAGAGAGTCGGAAATGCCAGTTGGTTCTTATGCGGTAGGTATGTCTGTAGAACAGAGAAGAAAGGATGAAGAATAAGATCAAGACATTGCTGAGATAAAGACCACAATGGGGCTGCTTGCTAAGCATTTGATGGGAGCCGGAGCTGAAAAAGTGAATGTTGTGGGTTCTCAGGGCAAGGCCTAGAGAAATGATGGTGAATCTAAATCCGAGGAAGAATATAACTATTTGAATAATCAAGGGGTGGGTTTTCGGACCAATGCATAAGGGTCTAACCAAGACTCTTGGCATCAAGGTCAAGGGAACCAAGTTCGAAACCTTTATAGAGATAATAATTATAACCGAGGCTAATACAGAGATAATGGTGACTGGAAGAAGCGTGATGAGTACAAGAATGACAAAAGCGGTTTATATGTTCCTCCAAGGAACCGTGAGCCATAGTCTAGTGGTTCACAAGTAGAAGATATGTTATCCACCCATTTTAAAGAACTTCATGCTGATATTTCTAGGATGAACCAAGAGGTGGAATCACATGCCATTGCCATAAAGCAGATTGAGCAGTAGCTTGGTCAGATGTCTGTCACAATGAACCAGAGGCAGAAGGGCACGCTTCCCAAAAACACTGCTCAAAATCCAAAAAATGATAGTCATTGCATGGCTATCACTACTAGGAGTGGGAAAGCGATAGTTGATCTGCCAAGATAGGTTGTGATTGACGAGACAGTTGAGCCCTTAGTGATTGATGATGATAGGATCGCATATTTTGAGGATCCAATTTAGGTTGATGATTCAGTGGTGAAGACTGCTCCTAGTAATGCAAAGGAGCATGGATCTAGCAATGAGAAGGAGAAAGAGGCACAAAAAAAGTTCACACCGATCCCTAGACCTCCTCCCCCTTTTCCACAGCGGTTGAAGAAAAAGGTCGAGGATGGGAAGTATCATAAGTTCATTTCCATGTTGAAACAATTATCTGTGAACATCCCATTAGTCGAGGCACTTGAGCAGATGCCCGGCTATGCTAAATTCATGAAGGACCTTGTCACTAGGAAGAGGACTATAAGCTTTGAACCTGTAGATATTTGCACCACTGTAGTGCAATAGCATCCCGTTCTCTTGTTCAGAAGAAAGAAGACCCCAGAGCATTCACCATACCGTGCACTATTGGAGCCTTTAACTTTGCTAAGGTGCTATGTGATCTGGGAGCTAGTATTAATTTGATGCCACTAGCAGTGTTCAGACAGTTGGGCTTGGAGGCCTCCAAACTAACTACAACGCGACTCTTGATGGCAGATCACACGGGGAAAAATCCGGTGGGAATTCTATATGATGTTCTAGTGAAGGTGGAGTCCTTTATATTTCCAGCCAATTTTGTCATCCTGGACTGTGAAGTTGATTTTGAGGTCCCCATTATTTTGGGCCGACCATTCCTCGCCACCAGACGTGCTCTTGTAGATATGGAGACTAGACAACTCAAATTCCAGTTGAACAATGAGGAAGTGACATTCAATGTATGCAGATCCATGAAATAACCAAATGATATGAGGGTGGTCTCAATAATTGATGTTGTGGAACCTGAGTTCCAAATTATGCCTATTGAGGAGTTTTTGATTCTTGATGACGTAGCAGCAGTTATGATAGATGTTGGTGCTGAGGAGATCCATGGGGGTGAGGAGATTGTTAATGCACTTGCTGGCATGGGGTCATACACTTATGCTCCAAAGAAAATTGATCTTGACTTGAAGAATCTGGTGACTCCACCATCCAAGCAATCTATTGAGGAGCCTCCGGTATTGGAGCTCAAAGCACTTCCATCTCATTTACAGTATGTATTTTTGGGAATCGGTAATACTTTACTGGTCATTGTTGTAGCTGACTTGGAGGAATGGAAAGTGGAGGCTTTGGTCTCCATTTTGAAGAGATATATAAAAGCCATTAGGTGGACCATTGCATACATTATTTGAATCCTAGCCGGTATTTGCACTCACAAAATCTAGCTAGAGCCAGATTGTGTTCCGAGCATTGAGCATCAGCGTAGGTTGAATTCACCTATGAAAGAAGTAGTCAAGAAGAAGATTATCAAGTGGTTGGATGCATGTGTGGTTTACTCTATTGCAGATAACAAATGGGTGACCCCAGTTTAGTGTGTACCAAAGAAGGGAGGAATCACGGTGGTCCCAAATGCCAATAATGAGCTCATTCCACTCAGACCAATCATCGGTTGGAGAGTATGCATGGACTACAGGAAGTTGAGCTATTGGACTCAAAAAGATCACTTTCCTATGCCATTCATGGACCAGACGTTAGACCAACTTACAAGTAGAGGATGATACTATTTCCTTGATTGTTATTTAGGTTATAATCAGATTTCTATAGCCTTCGAAGACCAAGAGAAGACCACGTTCACTTGTCCATATGGTACATTTGCTTTTAAGAGGATGCCGTTCGGGTTATGTAATACACCCGCCACTTTTCAGCGTTGCATGATGTCCATATTTTCAAACATGGTGGAAGACATCATTGAAGTCTTTATGGATGACTTTTCGGTGGTGGGTGATTCATTCAAAGATTGTTTGGCTCATTTAAGCAAGGTGCTGCAGCGATGTGAATAGACCAATTTGGTGCTTAATTGGGAAAAGTGTCATTTCATGGTTAAAGAAGGTATAGTGCTAGGCCACAAGATTTCTGGTAAGGGTATTGAGGTGGATCGGGCCAAGATCGAGGTAATTGCTAGTCTACTACCTCTAATTTCTATGAAAGGTGTTCAAAGCTTTTTGGGTCATGCAGGGTTTTACAGAAGATTCATCAAGGACTTCTCCAAAATTGCACATCCTTTGTGTAAATTGCTTGAGAAGGAGGTGAAGTTTGTTTTTGATGAGGCATGTCTAAAGGCGTCTGAATGCCTAAAAGAGAGATTAACCACTTCCCCAATAATAGTAGCACCAGACTGGTCTTTACCATTCGAGATTATGTGTGATGCTAGAGGAGTGGCCCTAGGAGCTATGCTGGGTAAAATGAATGAAAAGATTTTCAATCCTATTTATTACGCTAGCAAGGCTCTTAATGCAGCTCAGAAAAATTACATTGTGACAGAACAGGAGTTGTTTGCTGTTGTTTTCACATTTGAGAAGTTTCAGGCATACTTGCTTGGAACTAAGGTGATAGTCCATACAGACCATGCAACTTTAAGATATCTCATAGCAAAGAAGGATGCCAAGCCATGGTTGATTCGATGGGTTCTACTGCGACAAGAGTTTGAGTTCGAGGTAAGAGACCAAAAAGGGACTAAAAACCAGGTGGCAGATCACTTATCAAGATTGGAACCTGATCCAACACTTCGAGATGAGCGTGACATAGTTGATGCATTCCCCGAGGAGCAGGTTTTAGCAGTCTCACAGGATCTCATCCCATGGTTTGCATACTTCGCTAGTTATCTGGTGAGTGATGTTGTACTGGAGAACTTGTCTTTTCACCAGTGGAAGAAGTTCATGTTTGATGTGCGGTAGTTTTTCTGGGATGAGCCCTACTTATTTCGCATATGTGCTGATGGGGTTATTCGGAGATGCGTGCTTGAGGTAGAGATGTTGAGCATATTGGAGGCTTGTCACTCATCCCCTGTTGGGAGCCACCATAGCGATATTCGCACTGCCCACAAAATTCTTCAATGTGGGTACTATTGGCTGACCGTTCACCAAGATGCACATGATTTTTCAAAGACATGTGATACCTGCCAAAGTCAAGGAGGCATATCAAGGAGGCATGAGCTCCCTCTTACTCCCATCCTTGTCATCGAGCTATTTGATGTATGGGGCATTGATTTCATGGGCCCATTTGTGAGCTCAAACGGGATGAAGTACATACCGGTTGCTGTGGATTATGTTTTGATGTGGGTGCAGGCAATTGCGCTTCCAAACATTGAAGGGAAGAGTGTCACAACATTCCTGAAGCGGAATATTTTTGCTAGATTTGGGACTCCTAGAGCTATTATTAGTGATGGGGGTTCACATTTCTGCAACCGGTTGTTTCGGACTTTATTCGAGAAATATGGGGTGAAACACAGGGTGGCACACCTTATCATCCTCAATCTAGTGGAAAAGTTGAAGTCTCTAATCGGGAGATAAAGACAATCTTAGCCAAAACTGTAAATGCTAACCGGACAGATTGGTCTAGGAAGCTAGATGATGCTTTATGGGCTTATCGGACCGCATTCAAGACTCCTATAGGTATGTCTCCGTATCAGCTTGTATATGGGAAAGTATATCATCTTCCGGTCGAACTTGAGCACAAAGCAATGTGGGCGCTGAAGAAGCTGAATTTGAACAGGAATGAAGCTGCGAACTTGAGGCTTGATCAGTTAAATGAGCTTGATGAATTTTGGTTGAAAGCCTATGAGAGTTCTGAAATTTACAAACTAAGGATGAAAATTCAGCATGACTTGAAGATTGAGAAGAGAGAATTAAGTCCGGGTCATATGGTGCTACTATTCAATTCTAGACTTTGTTTGTTTCCTGGCAAGTTGAAGTCTAAATGGCTGGGACCTTTTCAAGTGGTCCAATTATTCTCCCATGGGGCAATCGAACTAGAAAACCATGAAGGAAAGCGATTTAAAGTGAATGGTTAGCGGGTGAAAGCTTATTTGGGAAAAAGTGAAGAAATCAAACTGGTAAATCTTTGAACCCTGAGTGAAGTCTGAGTAACTTAGGGAAATTGTGTCGTGCCGCTATGTTAAATTAGGCACTGCATGGGAGGCAACCCATGGAGGCATTTTGGTGAAGTCTGAGTAATCAAATTACCCGCATCGTGCCGCAATGTTAAATCAAGCGCTTCTTAGGAGGCAACCCAAGTTGTAGTTGTAAGAAATATGTAGTGTTTACGTTTGTTGATGTGTGAGGTTATTAAGATGGAAAATTTGAAGTTGGAACCAAGATAATTAACTTCAATTCTGGTGTGAAATATCACAGAACGAGTCATCGTTTGACCTGACGACTCGTTAAGTCCTTTCGTTAAAACTGATGCAGAAAATAGGGGAACAACGATCGACCAAATGACTCATCGCAACTGACAACGAGTCGTGGGGTCTTCCGTCGAGTACACTCCCTTGATATTGTAGAAAAGTTATAAAAGGCACCAACGAGGGGCATAAAGAATCATTGGATGGCCTAGCGATTCATCAAGTGATCCGTTGAGACCACACCAGAAGAGCCAACAAAGTCAGGGCCTACAACTCATGTCACGACTCATTGGGTTTTACCACGAGTCGTTCATTGAGTCATTAGGTCCCAGGTAAGATTCAACCCAAACCACTGCTTAGAAATTCAAAATGAATCATTTTCCACTTGACGAGTCGTTACATGGGTCGTGGAGATTTAATGTTAAATAAAACCTGACCCGACCCACGTTCAAATAAAGCACATATTTGATTTCAAACGGAAAAAACACTGAATTTTCCACTTAAACCCATCATCCATTAAAATGTATCACTACTCCAACTTAAAAATTTCCCTCTTCTTCTCCTCCCAACCATCCACTCACTGAAAATTCTCGAATTGCATTCACAGAACTCACGCTCACACGGGCATTCTACTCTCTGCTCAACATCCACTGTTTACTCTTCAGAAATTAATTGTGAGTATCTTTACATTTACAATAGATTATTGTTGACCCATGCTTTGTTGAACTTTCAAATGCCTGATTGATGCTGTACATTGCTTGATGGTTGCTTCAATTTGATAGTAAACCTTAGGTGGCAGGCAATATCAAAATCACGATTTAACTTAAATATAGTGATATGAGAACAATGTTGTTTTGTGTTTGTGGGATTGAAAAATAGCAAGTGTAATGCAAGATGAGGGTGGGTTACCTGAAACTCTTGAGCACGAGCCACATCATGAGTTGTGGTATCATCTCACGACTCGTTGTGTAGCTCGTCCTGAGTGGAAAAAGTAGATTTACAGTGTACTTCACGACTGGTATAATGAGTCGTTGCCACAGGTAACAACTCGTCATGACCAGTCGTTAGGTTCACTAGTTCAGTACAGGAAATTATGACTTGCAGACAATGAAAAACATCACGAGTCGTGGCCAGTGGCAACGACTCGTTAAGTCCCTCATCCCGTTTGCAGGAACACAGTTAAACCTGCTTTTTGTTTCATACCATCTTGTATACTAGCGTTTATTCCATAGGTACAATGGCACCTAAGGGAACTCGAAAAAAGGGTCTGGCCAAGAAACAAGTGCCGGAGAGAAATCAACCCTCATATTATAGACACAGGATGAGCCTTCATCTTTCTAAGAGTCGAGTTGCTTGGTGGAAGAAAATAAAGTTTTCGAGGAGCAGCTTAAGAGGAGATCGACTAGGACTAGGACACAATGCCCTAGAAATTCGATAGCCCTGGTCGCATCCCCTACCTCACTTGCAAGAGATCCACCGAGCCGAGCTGAAGAGAATATTAGGGCCGCAGTCCCGGTTGGCCCCGAGGGCACCACAGATGCAGCACATGCAGAGGGGGCTGATGAGTCACGTGCTCAACAGGGGAGCACATACAATGAGCTGATTGAGACCTTGCAGACATCCACTAAGCAACCACGGATGGTGAGGCAATGGTGTGTACATGGGATGAAGGAGATCTACAATAGGGATATTGAGCCAACTGATAAGGGCCACCCGAAAAGGAGTATCTATAAGGAGCCTCGACTGGTCACCATAGGGCTCCAGGACCTTCTCGAGCTGAAAGAGTTGTTTGAAAAATGTAGATTCCAGTGGTTGACTGAACCTTCAGGGAGCTATAGTCCATGCCTGGTCTGAGAATTATTTGCAGCCTACATAGCTATGCTAAAGCGTATGGCATTGGGAGGCCAGGATGAAAGAAGAGGCCCACCTTGCATTAGGTGTTGGTTCGGGAGACACCCGTTGACATCTCAGAGAGGACCATCTCTAGACTGCTCTATGGTTTGAACTATCAGGCCCCAATGAATATAGACGAGTTTGATCATAGATTGTCAGAGCTCAAGAAAGTCAAGATCAAGAAATTGAATAGTGAAGAGAGAATCAGGCAGTACACTTGGCTTTCGCGCATCATTGCTACAAGGGGACATTTGGTTGAATGGTTACGTTGCACAGAGTCTCAGATCAAGAAGGCCACACTCAATTTTCAAGCAAAACTTTGGTGGTCCTTGGTCCGACACAGGCTGGTCCCGACCAGCAATGATAATGTTTTGTCACCTGATCGAGCCACATTGATAGTAAGCATCACGGAGGGGTACGCCATTAACTTCCCGCAGTACATTGCTGAGGAAATTCGAGAGCGGGCAATTGTAGACAGTACCACTATCTCATTTCCATGCCTCATTGATCGACTATGTCAGGAGTCAAAGGTGCCAGAATTACCATCGATTGATCAGAGAGTAATGGTGCATAAGATTACCGATATCGGGTTGGTCAGAGATGAGACAAACCCGGTATCGAGGACGAGGAGCCAGTCCGCCGCATCCTCGGGAGCAACTTTATTGGAAGAGGCATTTAGCTGCGGTATGCAGACCAATACTGCACAGCTTACTGATTTGGCGGCTGAGCTCATAGAGGGTAGAGAGACTGGTAGCCAGCCTGAGGCTACAGTTGCAGCTGATACCTCTGCACCTGTTGATGTTCCAGAGTCATCATCCACAACAGTAGCACCTAGACCACCTATTTCTCCTTCACGTGCCCCTATAGCCGGCCTAGTTACGATTTCTCAAGAGTTCCTGGTTGACATGGCTAGGTGGCTGGTCAAGGTCGAAAAACAGCAAGCGCAAACAACTCTACAGGTTAAAGTCTTAATGGAGCAGGTAAAGCCATGGGTGTCAAAGGAGTTGGAGACGCTATCTAATTGCGTTCATGGCCGATTATATGCCTTTGAGAGGCATATGGATGAACATCTTGCTCAGTTACAGGGGCCCGAGCTTACTAGATGGTATGCAGAGCTAGGAGCACTTCAAGCTGAGGTGCGGGATTTAGCTGCATGACAGGTAGCTGCGGTACCTCCACTTGTGCTTCCAGTGATTGATGATGACAGTGAAGAAGAGCTACCACTGATAGTCAATTTCATCACTGAGGAGCCGATGGAGCAGGATAAGGGTAAGAGGCCACGTGTGGAGGCCAGTCTAGAGGAGGATGCTTCTCTGCTTCATGCACAGAAATGATAGTGGAGAGAGATCGAGAAAGTGCTACAATTATCTAGAGAGGAGGCTCGGTAGAGAGCCAAAATTGAGGCATCGAGAGCTCGTGGAGAAGGTACGAGCTCAGTTGGTTTTGAAAATGCACCTATTCAACCCGGTAAACTGGAGATGACTAGGCAGCGGATGCCTAGGTTGCATAGGTATGTTCCCTATTTCCTTTTTTTATTTTTGTTCATATATGCGTTGAGGAAGACACATGCTTTTCTTGATGGGGGTGGGGAGGGATACCTGTGTAGTTTTTCTGAACATATCCCGAGGATTTTTCTTGCCGGATATCTTTTCCCTCGGGTGTTCCTTATCTAGTAGAACCGACATGTTTAGGTTTTTGTGTCTTTTTTGTTTCAGTCAAAAGAAAAGTAGGTGAACTTAAGGCAGTTAATAACATAGAATTTTTGAAAATTGTTTGAGCTGATAAACATGATACCCCTCCTAAATTTTTGTTTTGTATGTGTGTTAGAGGAAAAATATGACCTTTGTGAATCTTTGCATGACATTAATACTGTGAACATGTTTACCATTGTGTGACTGTACCTGAACTAGCTGTTAGTAGAAGCGATGATGTTGTCCTATGCATAGTGTGAGTAAGGTTCAATAGTTGAATTTTGCTATGTGTGTCAATCTAGAACTTTCCTGATCAGTCATATTGAGGTAGAAGATAGGAAACTAGGAAAGGATCATAGGCCATTTTTGATTAATGAGTCCACTTTAGCCTTAAAAGACATACCAAAAGAAAATAAATATCCCTTGATCCAAATTTTGAGCTTAAATTGACCGTTCTTTTTGTTAACCCAAATTCACCTTCCTGCTTTGATTAAAAATGAATATGTTTTGGCCCTGGTCCCTCCTTGGACACTGTGAACCTCAACTCAGACAAATTTCCTAAGTTGAGGATGGCTATTATAGGGGTGACTAAGAAGAGTAGGGTGGAATGAAATTGGATAATGAATATAAAAGAGCGGGTGCGGTGTGTGTAATAAAAGAAAAGAAAGAAACAAAAATGTTGTTAAAGTGAAAAAGAGCAAGAAAAGAAAAGAAAAGAAAAGAAAAGAAAAATGTCAAAGCAATAAATTCTTGAAAGAAGAAGAACCGCATTCGTGGTTGCAAATGAAAATAAAAGAAGAAGCAAGTACAGGAAAAAGGGAGAAAATATGCAAAAAAAGAAGGTTAAAAGTGGAGTCAAGAAGTGTGTAGTGTCAAGGAGGGTTAAGCTACTATTCCCATATGTAACATACCCGAACTTGAGCCTACATTACAAGCTAAAACAGTCCTAGAGTGATCCTTGTTAACCTTTTGAAATCAAGGTATTGAAAGTAAAGGCAAACTTATGGTATTGCATATGCACAGTTAGTAGTTCTTTGTGAGAGAGAGTGCTTTTATCTAGTCCCAAGAGAAATATATTGTTAGGATCATGAACACAATGTGTGAGTGTGGGACTTCTTTGTGGTGAGAGCGTTTGGTCAACAAAATTGTCTGCAAACTGTCTAGGTCAGTGTGCTAGAATTCTGTGCATGGTTGCAAGTGACAGTATATTGCCATGTTTTGATTCCTCTATGCTATGGCTGAAAATTTAACATATGCATTATGATTCGGTTTTTTAATGTAAGGGAGGAGTTATAAAATTTGATTTGATTTAGAGAAGTGACTGCCATGGGTTGCCTAGAGTTCTTTTGATTGAAGTGTCGAAATGGTTTTCTTTTTTGTTTGTTTTTTCCTAAGGACATGAAAAGTTCTAAGTTGAGGGTATTGATGTGCTGTGATTTTACGACACTTTAGATGTTTAAAACTAAGAAAATATGCAAATTCCGGGTATGTTTAAGTAGATATAATGTGTTTGTGTTAAGTATTGCAGGAAAACAGGTTCGAAACGTGAAATAGGCAAAGTAAGGCATAAAAGGACTGCAATGGAGGCTGCTAGTCAAGTCACGAGTCATTGTCACTGTGCACGACTCGTTGTTAAGGTCGTGGGATAAGATTGATTTATGAAGCTAAGAAACAGTGCACTTCACGGGTTGAAGGCACGACTCGTTACATTTGGTAACGAGTCATGAAGCTAGTCGTGAAGATTGGGAGGAGGATTCCTGAAGAAAAATCTAGTGAAGGTAACGGAAGACATCACGAGTCTTTGGCTGACTGCACGACTCGTTGTGAGATCAATGGACTGAATCGTAGGGTGCACTCGTTATTTGAAGAAGCAAGACCACGAGAGTCCTAATGACTCGTGTCTAGACACGATGAGTCGTTAGGTGACCCGTTGCCACGACTGGGCCTAATGCCAAGGACGACTACTTTTCATGTATCACGACTCGTTAGGGGACCTAATGAGTCATTACTTAGCCCGTGACCACTGATGACCTGAGTTCCAGTTTTAGTTAGGGAAAGGTTTATTTGGAACTATTAATACATTATTTAGGTTTATTTTCGAAGTATAGTTTATTATTATTATTCTCACGTGCAATTTAGTGTTGGGAAATATATTCTTTGTTCAAGAAACAAAGTTGGAAATTTTGTTCTTGATTTTGAGGATCAAAAGCAACATTGAAGTTTATTCATCGATTTTGGAATTTTATTCAATTTAAGAGGTTTCCTTCTACGAATTTCTATAGTTGCAATTATGATTTATTCTTTATTTTGTGATTGTGATCATACAAGCATGAGTAGCTAAACCCATAATTAGGGTTGTGGGAACCATGATGAATTAACACACATAGGTAAAACACTAAGCGATTCTTGAATAGGGTTTAATGCATGTATAGTTTTTCCCTTTGTTTTAGTTATTTCTTAATAGTTGCAAATGTTAGAGCTCGCCATATTCTTACTTATCGAATCAAGGAGGTAGTGAATGGGAAAAGGGATTAACAATAGAGATTTGAAGCTATCAACTCTCATCTAATAGCTTGAACTTGTCCGGGGATGGCTAATCCGATATTAAAGGTAAGGGTTAATTAAGCATACACCCGTAGACGGACAAAGTTGCATGGTGATAATCATCAAGATAGGGGACCAACCATTTAGGTGAACTTCACGTACCAATATTGCATGTTAAACACCAGAATAGATTACTAGTGTAAAAGCCTTGTGGTTATGAAGTCATGGGGAACACAATCCTAGTAAATTATTGATTGAATACAAACCGAAATTGATTTAAGCATCTAGTAGTCTTTACTCTTTTTTATTATTTTATTTCTTTCCCCCATAGGAAATAAGCATCCGATAGTAATAGCTGATCACATTAACTTAAGTTCTTTCCATATTCCCTGTGGGATCAACCTCAACCTTTGTTGGGTTCTATATTTGACATCGACTGCTTTATATCTCAATTGCGAGGTGTAATTTAGGTGACATCAGCTGAATTGAAGTGTTAGAGTTTGACTACAACATAAAAGAAGCAAGGAGTTTACTTGAAGAAGGAGTCTCACTTGAAGTATAACTCTAAGTATAGAAGAGTTTGAGTAGATGTGTAGTTTGAGGCAAATAAGAACTCTTTGAAGAGTTGTGGTTATATATAAGCGTAGTCACTCCAAGTACGTGAGCACTGATAGAGAGAGAAAAGAGAAATTGGCAATTTGACTTTGTAAGCAATATCCAAGGAGTAAAGGAACACATTGAAAAACCAGGTCCTAGTACAGAGTCAGGCTAAGAGTTTTAGCATTCTTGTATTAGGAGTGTTTATTGAGTTGTAATATTGATGTTATCTTAGTTCAGTGTGTTATAAAATGAATTAGGATTACTTAGTATTCAAGTTGGGATAACTCAAAGACTTTGGAAACACATACCTTGGGAGGTTTGTGAGTTGTTAGGAATTAGAGTTTATAATTCTTTAGGTTACAAAAGTTTGTAACCTATTGTTGAAAGGATCATTGAGTTTTAGTGAAGTTGGGGTAAATCCTGTTGAGGTACAAGTCATGGTTTTTTTTGACTTTGTGAGCCGAGTGTTTTCATGTAAAAAAAGTGTGTTCTTTACTTATTGCTTTTACCGCTTTGTTGGAATATGTTAGGCAACCTATTTCGAACTTAGGCTAAAAGTTAAGTTAAATAACTAAACTCTAATCGCGTGGAATATCAATTGGTATCAGAGCGGGTTATCTTGTAAAGACTAACACCTCAAATAAGATCATGATTAATTCTGCACCACCAATTGGGCATAGTGAAGGACAATCAACAACGAGACCTCCTATCTTCAATGGATCTCATTTCATCTGGTGGAAAGCTCATATGAATAATTTTATACAGGCTGAGGATTATGAGTTATGGGATCGAATCACTATAGAACCAACAGTTCCTATGAAAACTGTGGAAGGAGTGGAAGTCATGAATATAAGAACGAAATCCACTCTAGAAGATCTAGTAGCACTCAAGAAGAATGCAAAGGCTAAAAACATTTTAGTGTGTGGTGTAGGTCCTGATGAGTACAATAGGATTTCAAATTATACTACTGCCAAGCAAATATGGGATCCTCTATTTAATGCTTATGAAGGAACTAGTCAAGTGACAAAGTTCAAGATAGCTCCGTTGTTCACTAAATATGAACTATTCAAGATGAAGGAAAATGATTCATTGCAAGAAATGATCACTAGAATCACATGATGTGCTATGAATTTATAGCACTATTGACGCTCAAAACTAAGATAATAGCATGGACTTAGGTGTATTTATGTGGATATGAGGCACTTTTCCTTTGATTTCAGGATAAATGGGTGTTGGAACAATAAATTGCAAAAGGAAGCTAAAAGTGTGCAAAATAGAGCAAAAAGTGCAGACCACAGTACGATCCGTAGGATGAACCTACGAGTCGTATTGCGGGCCTTGATCAAAAGCTGATAGTTTAATCTGGAATACCGAACTTATGAGACTTGTCACGGATCGTACCATGGTGGTACGAGTCGTGATAAGCCAGTCGTGATGAAATCCATAAGAATTGCATAGAAGGCTGATTCTCAGTATGAGAGCATCATACGACCCGTGATATGAAGGTACGAGTCGCACCATACCGGTCGTGGTGAAGTTTAGAAAAAGTTCAAAAGATCAGGATCAAGCCACGATTGTCAATGTACGAGTTGTAGCATGTTGGTACGAATCGTACCTTGACCCAACACTTAGCCAAAATTATCGAACACTCCAAGCCACGAGTGGATGTCACGATCCGTGAGAAGCCCCTACGAGTCGTAGGTGCACCCCTGACGAGGTCGGCAGCAGATATGGAAAGCAGTCCTGTTGGTTTAGGAAAAGGATTCTTGTGTCTCTATAAATACTTTTTATGTTTTATTTGTAATGGAGGACGGCGAATAGACATAATTCTAGGAGAAAAACATTGTAGTAGGAAATTTTACATCGTTGGAAGAAAGAATTGAGTTGGTTCAACCGTACGATCAACCTTTTATTGAATTCATCTTGTTCTTGCTACTTGTAATTCAAGATTTCGTGGTTTAATTGAAGGAATTATTTTTTCTCAATCATCTTTGTAAGTATTGTTATATGTTTTCAATCATGAACACAAATCACAACCTTGCAACTATGAGAGGCTAAAACCTCCATAGCTAGGGTTGTGGGAACCATGGTGGATTAACTAGTTAGGGTTGCATAAAGTGAGTCTAAAACCAATACTAAATACTTATATTGTATTCTCTTCATCTTTAATGATTCTTAATGGTGTACAATGTTAGGAAGTGCTTGAATTATTTATTTTCTTTGGTCGAAGAGGTAGAGATTCGGGAAAGAGAATTACAACGGAGCCTTGATCTTGATGATCATTGTATTATCTTGAGCTGTGGTCGCAGGATAGTTATATCTGGAACTTAGTGAAAACAATTAGTTTGAAAAACTCATGAGACTTGGTCGAGTAATTGAGGATAGTTATTCAATAGGGATTGGTCGATCGTTTGAATGAATCTAAGTTATCAATTCTGTAAGTAAGTATTTGTAAAGATCATAAGTGTATACCTAAAGCTGTTATGAACCCATGGGGAACACAAACCCTAGTTATCATTTAATTATTGATTTACAAATATAATCTTGACTATTGTTTATTTTTATTATTGCTTTTTATTAGAATTCCCCTATTGTGAAGTAATTACCATACAAGTTCATCTACCGGCTGTAATCTAGATCTTCCATATTACCTGTGGGATCGATCCCAACCTCTAGTTGGGTTCTTTATTGACAACGTCCGCTTCATACTTCAGTTGGAAGTGTGGTTTGAGCGTTATCAAGAAGTAGCGCTGTTTTCGGGGAATACGACTAAGACTAGGTTATTAGCTTGTATTTGACTTGTTGGTAGTGACTTAACTTTTGACGTTTTCTTTTTTTATTTTGTTTTTCTTTTATGATATCCTCAGGTTCTCATCTAGGGATAAACCCTCCACTCAAATACCCAAAGATGGAACACAATCAGCTGCCAACCTTGGTGGAAGGAATTTTGACTACTGATACTTTGGCAGCTGTGATAATGAATTATGGAGATAATGGGAGCCCAGAATATACAGAGATGGTTAATGCCTTAAATGGGATAGGGTCATATAGCTTCAACCCAATGAAGCTATAATTGGATTTAAAGAATCGTTCAACACCACCGGCCAAACCATCTGTGGAGGAACCACCTGTCCTTGAGCTGAAGGCACTACCTCCACATCTTAAGTATGCATTCCTTGGAGAGAATAACACCTTGCAGGTTATAGTTGCAACAACCTTATCTGATGAGCAGGTGGAAGCTGTGGTCAACATATTGAAAAGATACAAGAAGGCAATCGGATAGACCATAGCTAATATCATCGGAATCCCACCAGGCATATGCACCCACAAAATCTAGCTGGAACCAGATTCTAAGCCAAGCATAGAGAATCAGCGCCGCCTGAACCCGCCCATGCAAGAAGTGGTAAAAAAGGAGATTATCAAGTGGCTGGACGCTGGGGTAATATATCCCATAGCTGACAATCAATGGGTAAGCCCTGTTCAATGTGTACCAAAGAAGGGAGGAATCAGGGTGGTTCCCAATGCAAATAATGAGCTGATACCAACACGATTAGTCATAGGATGACGTGTATGCATGGACTACAGGAACTCAACCACTGCACTCAGAAGGATCACTTTCCAATGTCATTCCTGAATCAGATGTTTGATAGACTGGCAGGTAGAGGATGGTACTGCTTCCTTGACGGATATTCCGGTTATAATTAGATCACTATTGCTCCAGAAGATCAGGAGAAGACTACCTTTACTTGTCCATATGGGACCTTTGCTTTCAAGAGAATGCCATTCGGATTGTGTAACGCTCCAACCACTTTTTAGAATTGTATGATGTCCATATTTTCATACATAGTAGAAGATACCATCGAAGTGTTTATGGATGATTTCTCGGTTGTGGGTGAGTCATTCGAGTCCTACCTTGAGCATCTGGGTAAAGTGCTGAGAAGATGTGAGGAAACCAATCTTGTCCTAAACTGGGAAAAATACCATTTCATGGTTAAAGAAGGCATAGTGCTAGGCCATATACTCTCAGGAAAGGGGATCGAGGTGGACAAGGCGAAAATTGAAGTTATCTCAGGATTGCCACTCTCGATTTCCATTAAAGGGGTCAAAAGCTTTTTAGGGCATGCAGGGTTATACCGAGGCTTTATCAAGGATTTTTTCAAAGTAACACAACCATTGTGCAAACTATTGGAGAAAGAGGTAAAGTTTGTATTCGATGAGGCATGTCTAAAGGCTTTTGAGTGCCTAAAAGAAAAGCTCACCACTGCTCCCATCATCATAGCTCCAAATTGGTCTCTCCCCTTTGAGGTAATGTGTGACGCTAGTGGTGTTGCCCTTGGCGCTGTTTTAGGTCAGAGGAGAGCAAAAATCTTTCATCCAATCTATTACGCTAGCAAGACACTAAAAACGGCCCATAAAAATTATACAGTCACGGAGCAGGAACTATTGACAGTGGTATTTGCATTTGAAAATTTTTGAGTATACTTGCTCGGTACAAAGGTGATCGTTCACACAGACCACGCTGCATTGA
Source organism: Datura wrightii (assembly GCA_035772735.1). Lineage (NCBI taxonomy): Eukaryota > Viridiplantae > Streptophyta > Magnoliopsida > Solanales > Solanaceae > Datura > Datura wrightii. The sequence goes on along the minus strand of JASDFA010000027.1, from coordinate 24,510,208 downwards.
AGTACCTGATGACTAAAATAGATGCCAAACCCAAATTAATTCGGTGGGTACTCTTGCTCCAAGAATTCGAATTTGAAGTAAAATATAAAAAGGGAACAGAGAACCAGGTGGCAGATCATCTATCCAGACTTGAGGCCGAAGCAAAAGAGCAGATGGAGGTTGAGATCAATGATGCATTCCCAGATGAGCAGGTATTAGCTGCATCACAGGACTTGATCCCTTGGTTTGCTGAGATAGCTAACTACTTGGTTAGCGACATAATGCCAACAGACATGACTCCTCACCAAAAGAAGAGTTCTTATTTGATGTCAGATGGTATTACTGGGATGAGCCATATTTATTCCGTATTTGTGCAGATGGGATCATTCGTAGGTGTGTCCCAAAATTGGAGATGCTGAGCATTACGGAGGCATGCCATTCATCTCCTGTAAGGGGGCATCATAGTGGCACCAGAACAACACATAAAATTTTACAATACGGGTATTACTGGCCAACTATTTATCAAGATGCATACAACCTTGCCAATTCATGTGATTAGTGCCAAAGGCAAGACAATATTACCTATAAACATGAGTTGCCATTAACCCCAATTTTGGAGGTAGAACTATTTGATGTGTGGGGCATTGACTTCATGGGCCCATTCATTAGCTCATACGGGATGAAGTACATTCTAGTGGCTGTGGATTATGTATCAAAATGGGTGGAGGCTGTTGCATTGCCAAACAATGAAGTCAAGAGTGTTACACCACTCCTTTGAAAGCATATCTTTTCCAGGTTTGGCACTCCCAGATCTATAATCAGCGATGGTGGATCGCATTTCTACAATCGCCTCTTCAAAACCTTACTGGAGAAATACGGTGTCAAGCACAAGGTAGACACACCTTATCATCCTCAATCAAGTGGATAGGTAGAAGTTTCTAATAGGGAAATCAAGACCATTCTGGCCAAGACAGTAAATACGAGCCGGACAGATTGGGCCAAGAAGCTTAATGATGCATTGTGGGCCTACCGGACAACATATAAAACTTCCATTAGCTCATCATCTTACCAACTGGTTTATAGTAAAGCAAGCCACTTACAAGTTGAATTAGAGCATAAGGCATTATGGGCACTGAAGAAGCTAAATATGAATTGGAATGATGCTGCCAAGCTAAGATTGAACCAGATCAATGAGTTGGATGAATTTCGACTGAAGGCATATGAGAGTGCAACCATTTATAAGGAATGAATGAAGATCTATCATGACAAAAAGATCACAAGAAGGGAGTTTACCCAGGCGACTTGGTATTGTTGTTTAACTCAAGACTCTGACTGTTCCTTGGGAAGTTTAAATCTAGATGGATGGGACCTTACAGAGTAGTACAAGTGTCTCCATATGGTGCAGTGGAACTTGAGAACGAAGAAGGGAAAAGGTTCAAAGTAAATGGGCAGAGAATAAAGGTGTACCTAGGAGATGAAGATGAATTGAAAAGAGTGGAGGAAATATACCTTGATGATAGCTGAGGAGTCACAAGAGTAACGTCGTGCTGCAACATTAAATCAGGCGTTGCATGGAAGACAACCCATGGAAGGAGAAGTTTGAGTAGCCACATGTATGTCCCTTTTCCTTTCAAGCTTATATTTTGTACTTCGGGGACGAAGCTCATTCTTTAAAAGGGGGGGTGTACTTGTATTTTTGGGATATTTTTGGTTCGCCTGAGGGTTTTTCTTGTCGTGTTTCTTTTCCCTCAGACATGCAATCTAGCAGAACCAGCATGTGTAGGATCTTTTTTGTTTCTAGTTGTGATTTCTGTTTGATTAGAAAGTAACTTAGGAATACTCAGCCATTGAATATGCACTACTTTTGTTGTTTTTGAAAAATTGACCCTGTTTAAAAATTTTTGCTATGTATTTATGACAACAATGCATGATTTCTGTGGATCATTTTATGTCATTTAGTTATTGATAGTGCTAGTCTTGTTAATCCATGCATCAACCAGACAGGTAAAGTGAAAATAGTTCATGTACCATGTGTGAGTGAGGTCTTAGTATTTGTTGCGGTATGTTGTTGAAGATCTAGAACTTGCCTGATTGATCTCTGCATAGGTTGAGGATGGTTGGTTAGGAGATGATCATAGGCCATTTTTGTGTTAGCTCACTTTTTTCCTATATTACCCTACCAAAGTGTCATGAGTCCCTTGATCCCAAGTTTGAGCCTTAATTGACCATATTTCTTTGATTTACATGCTAACCGTACCCAATTATTTATAATGAACCTTTTTGGACTTGGTCCTTCCTTGGATATTGTGAACCTCAACATAAGCAAAATCCTTAAGTTGAGGGCGGCTAAAGTAGGGGTGCATAAATGGTGGGAGCAGGAGAAAAGAAAAAATAATTGGTGAAAAATAAGGTGTGGTGAGGTGAAAAAGTAAAAAGCTAAAAATTTGAGAATATTGAAAAAAGAAGAGAAATTCAAAATAGCTTGAAAGTGTTGGAAAATGTGAAAAATCATCTCACTCATGAAAATGTTCATAAAATAGGAAAAAGGGAATAAAAGGAGAAGAATGAAGGGTGAAATAAGAGAATGGTGTAGCCAATGAATGTAGTGCCAAGAAAGGGATAGTCACTGATAAAATCTTTCATCTTTAATATGTCCAGTCCTAAGCCTACATTACAAGTCATATCAAGTCCTATAGTGATCTTCATTTGACCATCTAACACACGGAAGTAGAGAAAATAAGGACAAGCCTATGGTATCTGATGCATAATACTTGCAGTTCTTTGAGAGAGTGAGTGCTTCATTTGCCTAGTCCCATGTTTCACTTGATACTTCATACCAGAGTGGGGACTTCATTTTTTGTGAGGGTACATGGATTATGTTTGCTTTTACCATTGGTCTGTGTGAAACACATAGGTGATGACTTGATTGCTTGTTGATAGCTAGATGACATGTCTTAATCCCTAAATATGATGTTTTGAGTTTGCTTGCAATACATTAGCTGATGATGCTTCATGAGGAAGGGTTAATAGAGTTTGTATATAGAGTGCACAAATTTATTTGAGTTTTGGTTGTAGTATCTTAAGTTTATTTTCTAGTTGAGCGTCGTGTTTAGTTTTTATTTTTCTTTGCCTGAGGATATGCAAAAGTCTTAAGTTGAGGGTGTTGATGTGCCGTGAATTTACAGCACTATTGACGCTCAAAACTAAGAAAATAGCATGTACTTAGGTGTATTTATGTGGATATGAGGCACTTTTACTTTGATTTCAGGATAAATGGGTGTTGGAACAATAAATTGCAAAAGGAAGCTAAAAATGTGCAAAACAGGGAAAAAAGTGCAGACCACAGTATGATCCGTAGGATGGACCTACGAGTCATACTGAGGGCCTTGATCAAAAGCTGACAGTTTAAACTGGAAGACTTGGAAGACTGAACTTATGCGACTTTTCACAGATCATACCATGGTGGTACGAGTCGTGGTAAGCCACTCGTGATGAAATCCAGAAAAATTACGCAGAAGGTTGATTTTCAGTTTGAGAGCACCCTACGACCCGTGAGATGAAGGTACGAGTTGTACCATACCGGTCGTGGTGAAGTTCAGAAAAAGTTCAAAAGATCAAGATCAAGCCACGAGTGTCAATGTACGAGTCATAGCATGTTGATACGAATTGTATCTTGACCCAACACTTAGCCAAAATTCAGCCAACAGTCCAAGCCATGAGTGGATGTCATGATTCGTGAGAAGCCCCTACGAGTCGTAGGTGGACCCGTGACGAGGTCGGCAGCAGATATGGAAAGCAGTCTTGTTGGTTTAGGAAAAGGATTCTTGTGTCTCTATAAATACTTTTTATTTATTATTTTTAATGGAGGATGACAAATAGACATAATTCTAGGAGAAAAACATTGTAGTAGGAAATTTTCCGTTGGAATAGAGAATTGAGTTGGTTCAACCGTGCGATCAACCTTTTCTTGAATTCATCTTTTTCTTGCTACTTGTTATTTAAGATTTTGTGGTTTAATTAAAGGAATTGTTTTTTCTCAATCATCTTTGTAAGTATTGTTATATGTTTTCAATCATGAACACAAATCACAGCCTTGCAACTATGAGAGGCGAAAACCTCCATAGCTAGGGTTGTGGGAACCATGGTGGATTAACTAGTTAGGGTTGCACAAAGTGAGTCTAAAAACAATACTAAATACTTATATTGTATTCTCTTCATCTTTAATGATTCTTAATGGTGTACAATATTAGGAAGTGCCTGAATTATTTACTTTCTTTGGTCGAAGAGGTAGAAATTCGGAAAACAGAATTACAACGGAGCCTTGATCTTGATGATCATTGTATTAACTTGAGTTGTGGTCACAGGATAGTTATATCTGGAACTTAGTGATAACGGTTAGTTTGCAAAACTCATGAGACTTGGTCGAGTAATTGAGGATAGTCATTCAATAGGGATTGGCCGACCGTTTGAATGAATCTAAGTTATCAGTTATGTAAGTAAGTATTGGTAAAGATCAAGAGTGTATACCTAAAGCTGTTATGAACCCATTGGGAACAAAAACCCTAGTTATCCTTTAATTACTGATTTAAAAATATAATCTTAACTGCTTTTTATTTTTATTATTTCTTTTTATTAGAATTCCCCCATTGTGAAGTAATTACCATACAAGTTCATCTACCGGCTATAATCTAGATCTTCCATATTCCATGTAGGATCGACCCCAACCTCTAGTTGGGTTCTTTATTGACAACGTCCGCTTCATACTTTAGTTGAAAGTGTGGTTTGAGCGTTATCATCACATCTCTGGTCAATGAGTTGTCATCCTTGGGAAAGGTTTTCACCACTAAGGAGTAGGTTGATAAAGTTCTAAGAATTCTTCCAAAAGTTAAATGGGATGTGAAAGTCACTGCTATATGAGAAACAAAGTATCTATCATTACACTTGATGAATTGGTAGGAAACTTGAAAACTTATGAAATGAATATGGATGATCTCAAAAAGTAAGAAGTGATTAAGGAAAATTCATTAGCACTAAAGGCATCTGACAGTGATGAATCTGATTTTGATGAATAACAAGTAGCTTTTCTGGTAAAACAATTCAAGAAATTCCTCAAGAGAGAAAAGTGGTATGACAGGAAAGGAACATGTAGCAAGAAAGGGTCCAATGGAAAATGTCAAGCCAGTTACTACAAGTGCAATAAAACTGATCACATGATCAAGGATCGTTCACTATGAGAAATTGAGTGGAAGAAAGAAAGAGCTGAAAAGGAGATTAATGACAAGGCAAAGAAAAGGGAGAAGGAAAACTATGTCATGACGACTTCATGTGGATCAGGTTCAGAAGAGTATGACAGTGAAGAGGTAGATGAGACTGCCTTCATGGCCATAGGTGATTTAGACCTAGAAGAAGAAGAAAAAAATTCTGAGGTAAGTACTCCTGATTTAAAAGAAAACTTGCATCTTTTCTCTAAAAAGTAAACTCATTTATGTAATGCATGCCTTAGTTGATAATCTTCAAGGGTTAACTTCCAATAGGGATCAGCTGTTCAGTGCTCTTGCAAGTTTAAAGTTTGACTATATTGATCTTAAAAATTGCAAGAATGTCACTGATGAGTAGAATAATACCCTAAAGGAACAGGTTGACCGACTTGAATCAACTAATCTAAGCCTAAAATCTAAAATTTTTAAGGAGTTTATTATTGAAAATGGAGCGACAAGTAAAAATCAAAAAATAATTGAATTAAAGCTTAAGGATTACAAAATTAATTTCTTCTGTGAGAAAGAAAAGGTGAGAAACTTGAATCTAGAAGTGTCTAGGTTGAAATTAGATCTTGAGAGAGCAAATAGATGGGAAAAAATCCTCCAAAATCATAAATAATTTAAGTGGAAGGATTCATAATGAAAAGGTAGGTATAGGATTCTATAAAGAAAAAAATATCACTGAAAATATCTATTACTTTTGTGGAAAACTTGGACACCACACTATTGAATGTCCAGTAGCTGCTAGGTGTAGAAATAGGGGCACAAAATTAGCAAAAGGAAACAACTTTTATCCGGTTCAAAGAAACAAGTTCAATAACCTGTTGCCAAGATGGGCAAAAAGAAACTTGATTCATCCCTTTAACCACAAGAAAGGACCCAAGCTTGTCTGGGTTAGACTAACCCCTAAACTATTTTGCGAGTGAAGGTGAAAGGAAGCAAGCGACATTAGTATATGTATATTTTCTATTCAAGGATTATGACTGTAGAATAATAGAAGTTCCTTTTCTCACTCCACTCAAAGGGTGGAATTGTCCTTTGGAGATGGTAAAAAAGGGTATAGTTACTGAAATTGGAAAAATTGGAAGATTTGAAGCAAAGGCACTAGAAGAAGTGTATAATGTAGATGGATTAAAACACAATCTGATTTGTATATCTCAGTTATGTGACAAATGTAACAAGGTAACTTTCACTTCTATAGGTTGCAAAGTCAAAAAGTTGGATAGAAAGAAAATTATATTAACTGCTAATAAATATAAAAACGTGTAAAAGGCTGCCATCATGGGAATACCTAGTACAAATCAGACATGTCTTGGTGTAATTGATTGTGATCCCTTACCTTGGAACAAAAGACTTGGACATGCTAGTGTGAAACAGTTGAACAAACTTGCTTTAAAGAACATGGTTATAGGCTTGCCTAAAACTAAGTTTAAAGATGACAAAGTATATAGTGCTTGTGTAAGGGAGAAGCAAGTGAGATCCTCTTTCAAGCCAAAGAATCAAATAAGTACAAACATGTGTCTTGACTTGGTCCATACGGATCTTTGTGGACCAATGAGGATAAGAAGCAGAGGAGGCAAAAAAGTATATTTTTGTTATTGTTGAAGATTACTCCAGGTTCACCTGGACTTTATTTTTAGTTTCTAAAGAAGATGCCTTTGATATCTTTCTATTTTTTATTAAGAAAATGGAAAAAAATCTAGGCACCTCCTTGATTTTAATTAGATTTAACCATGGAATAGAATTTGAAAATGCAAAATTCTTGAAATTCTATTCATTCAATAGAATATAATTTCTCTACTCCAAGAACACCACACCAAAATGGAGTAGTGGAAAGTAAAAATGGGACTTTGTAAGATATGGCGAGAACAATGATGAATGTAGGAAATCTTGCGAAAAATCTTTGGGCTAAAGGCCATAGGTACTGCTTGTTACATTGTGAATAGATGCATGACTAGACCTTTGGTAGAGAATATTCTCTATGAATTACTCAGGGATAGAAAACCTAATATTGCTCATCTTAGAATCTTTGGTTGCAAATGCTTCATTTATAATAATGAAAAAGATAATTTGACAAAATTTGATGCAAGGAGTGATGAGGGAATGTTCTTAGGATATTCTCAACACGGTAAAGCATACAGGGTATTGAACAAAAGAACAAACTGTATTGAAGAAAGTATGTATGTTGTTTTTGATGAATCTAGTATTATTCTTGAGACTAACATGCAGGATGAAAGTGAAACTGATGAGCATGTCCAGGAACAGGTTGTACCTTCTGGTCCAACTACTGAACAAACTAAGAGCATATTGACAGGAGGAACAACAAATTATGAATCTAATTCAACACCAGTGCAGTTAGCTGATAGTGGCGCTGGAACCTCACAAGGGTTAATGTTGAAAAGCTACAAATATCAAGGATCTCACCCTATTGAGAATGTTCTTATAGATCTAACATCTGGAAGAACAACCAGATCAGGTCTAAAGAACTTATATGCCTTTAAAGATTTTTTGTCAAAGATTGAGCTTTAAAAGGTGAAAGGGGCTCTTCTTGATGAATATTGGATACTAGCAATGCAAGAAGAGCTTAATCAGTTTGAAAGAATCAAAGTGTGGCACCTGGTTCCTCCACCAGAATGTAGAATTGTGATTGGCACAAAATGGGTGTATAGAAACAAGCTGGATTAAAATGGAATGGTTAGAAGGAACAAGGCTTGACAGGTCGTCCAAGGCTACAACCAAGAAGAAGGAATTGACTGTGATGAGACCTTTGCACCTATAGCAAGACTTGAAGCAATTAGGCTACTTATAGCCTTTGCTACCTTTAAAGAATTTTATCCTTTATCAAATGGATGTGAAGAGTGCATTCTTAAATGGAAACTTGAAAGAAGAAGTCTATGTGAAGCAGCCACCAGGATTTGAAAGCATTGAGTTTCTTGATCATGTCTATAAATTAGATAAAGCCTTTTATGGGTTGAAACAAGCTCCAGGAGATTGGTATGAAAGATTGTCACAATTCCTTTTGAAACATGGGAACACAAGAGGTAAAATTGACAATACTCATTTTTTGAAAACAAAAGGCAAGATTTGTTGATTGTGCAGGTGTACATGAATGATATCATCTTTGGATCTGTTGATATCTTCATGACTCAATAATTTGCAAAGCTTATGAATGGAGAATTTGAGAAGATCATGAAAGGAGAACTAAACTTTTTCCTAGGACTACAAATCAAGAAAACCCCAACTGGACCCTTGATTCATTCTATTTTGCTGCATGGAACGTGTTGTACTCTTGGTTTTGATAATAGATAAATTATGAAGGGACCAAGTTCGTATATGATATGTGCTCCTGATGACAAACAAAAATTATAGCTGTAAAAGCATACTATTTTTTGAGCCTGGTAGTGGTACTGCAGCTATGCTGCAGCAGAGGTGCCACAGTATGGCATAAGGTCAATTATACTCAACCAATTGGATTGCTTCTATGATTTTTCTCTCTTATACATATCCTTATCTTTCTAAACCTAGATTTTGGGATTTAGAGAAGCAATCTTCTCTTTTCTTTCTCTCTGCTCACAGCCTCCATGAAGAACAAGAACAAATTCTCTGAAAGCAACAAGGCATCTACTCTTAGGAAATTGACTATCCTATTAGTCTGTGTTGCTGCTAAGTTCTTGTACTGATTCAAATTATACACCTACTCTTCAATATGAAGCTTGTGAAGGTAATTTTTTTCTTGTAATCATTCTTATGTTCATGGAGGTGATTTTCAACTAGAGTTAGTTGATGAATAGATAGAGGTAGCTGTGATGTACTAGCTAGAGTTAGTTGGTTGATAAATATGAAGTAGAATTATTGCATTGTAGCCTTGTAGTAGAGTTTCTTCAAGGGGGTTGGAATTAAGAGTTTAATCCAAGGTGGTGCTTCAGTCTATAATCATCGCTGCTCAATTTTTAGTGAAGATGGTTGTAAAATCCTACAAGGTAGGTTGTAGTTTTTTTCTCCCTTGATCAAGAAGTTTTTTCCACATAAAAACTCTGTGTCTCTTTCATTATTTCATATCTGCATTATCTATTGTGAGTTTGTGTGATATCAATCTAAGGACCAGGTCCCTAGACTAGTGGTGGACTCTTTCATCTCAACAATTGGTATTAGAGCAGGCTCTTTGTAATGCCCCGGAAACTCAAAGACTAGATTCAGGACTTAAATTAGAAAATTCAGAAAATATGTAGAAAATGTCTCAGGACGACCCATCTGACGAGTCGTTGTGAGACCTAACGACTAGTTAGGTTGGTTGTGGGAAGGAGGAATTGAAAGTGTGAAGCAGTGTACTTGACGGATGGTGACCACGAGTCGTGGTCACCTGTAATGACTCGTCGTGTCCCCCGTTATTATCCCTAGTCAGTTGTTAGGCAGTGCACCTAATGAGTGTCACCACGAGTCTTCATCAGTGGGAACGACTCGTTAGGTGACTTGTGGTCATTCCTAGTATAGAACTTTTGAAGTGAGGCAGTGAGGTCCACGAATGGTGACCACGACTCATTAGGTCCCGTGTGGTAATCTATAGGGGAATCTGGGCAGTGTACTCAACGGGTATGACCACGAGTCATGGTCAGTCACCACGACTCGTTAGGTCACCCGTTAGGGTCACCTGACAGTTTTTCCCAGCAATTTTCTAAGGGCTATTTAGTAATTTCCTATTCTCCTAAGCTTTAGACCACATCGTTTTGGAAGTAAGATCCGACTTATTAGAGGGTTTGGACGATTCCTCCCCTCATTCTCATGTTTATTCTCAGAAAATTTATCGAAAGTTCTCTCAAGAAACTCTCTAGCAGGCTTAGGGTTTTCTCTCATCACAGTAGTTCAGGTCTTCTTGTACGAGGAATTTTCAGCCAGGTATGTGGGAATTCAACAAGAGAATTGTCCTTTCTTTGTGTCCCCCAAAACCCTCCCAAATTTTCTCTATCAGTTTAGCCTTGAGTTCTTCGAATATGAATAAATTTTCATGTTGGTTTTCATTAATTTCAACTGGGATAATATCCATGTTTATTATTCATATAATCTTCTTCATTTCCTATGTAAATTGTTATTGTTTTTGCCTAGGTGATTTACAACCCTAAATTCTCGAGTAAAGATTATTGCATATTAAATTCTGTCTAGTTTGTGAAGTATGTTTTGGACTGAATTTCCTAAAATCTCGTATTATATATATACATGCTGAGCAATTTTTCCATTGATAAGAATTATTTTAGCCTTGTTGAATGAGATTCCTTTAACTCTTGAAATTTCGCTATATTATGAAATTCCCACGTTGTTGGAATGAGTTGTGTTCTCTATTAGCTGCTTAGTAGTTTAGTTCAGTTAGAATGTAGAACCTCTTTAGAACTATACAGAAAGTGTCAATTTATCAATTTGACTTCAGTCTTTTCCCGAGGTGTCAGTGGTGCCTCCCAGTTATCAAAATCAGACTCAGCATCCAGTTTATTGGTCCATTAGGCGATCATGAAATTTTAGATATACAGCTCTGACCATCCCCAGGACCCCAGTTCAGCTTATAAGTTTGTTGTTAGACGGTTATGACGCTTCCATATATGCAGCTCTGACCAATCCAGAACCTAGTTTCAGAATCTGGTCCGATAAGACTCTCAGGGTACTTTCAATTATATGTCCTTGACTAGTCTTGGACCCCAATTTCGAGCTATCAGTCTAGTAGTTCAGTTTAGGTTTTCCATTGGGAGTAGGACTTAGCACCAAGCGGGTCGGGGTTCCTATGCACCCAGGTTCCCAGAACTACATTGCCAGCATAGGTTACGGTATTATTTGGCTTGATTGGCCCCAGACTTTTGTGATCACCCAGTTCATGCCTTTATACCCTGGAAAGGTGTATTAGGTCTTACCGGTGGGATGTATGCATCGGACTCCACGTCTAGCTCACGTGGTTATATGAAGATTAGAGACTCTCCCACTAGTCAATCAAGTTCAGTTCAGAATAAGTAGCTCAGTACGGTTACAGTTCTATCAGTTTAACTCAGTACAGTACAGTATTTCAAACTCAGAACTCTCAAACTTAGGGCATGTCTTTGACCATCAAACAGGGTCATCTTGACTATTTCAGTTTACATCACTAGTTCAGTTCATCTTACCTATTGGTCATTGCGTGTCATTTTGGTTCAGACTTTATATTCAGTTATGTTTTCTCCCACTTACTCAGTACATTCAAAGTATTGACGCATACTTTTATGCTATATCATTTCATGATATAGCTGCAGGTTCCCAGACTCAGCAGTGTTAGCTGCCACGATTCAGATCCTCAGCCGCAGTAGAAATGTGAGTCCTCATCATTCGAGGGCCTTATTTCATTTTCTTATAGTTATTTTACAGTTCTTATTTAGACTTAGAGTTAGTTGGGGGCTTGTCCCAGTAATTCATCAGTTAGGAGGCTTTCAGACTACAGATGTTCAGATTTCATGTTTTAAAGTTTCATCTTAAATTTCATAAAAATGCTTTTATGTTATTACTTCAAATTTTCCGCTTTGCATGTTTTACTCAGATTACCAGTGTATGATAGACCAGGGGTTTACTTGGGGTCACTTGTGACTTCAAGTACCATGTTATGTTCAGGGTGTAGTCTCGGGGCATGACAAACTTGGTATCAGAGCACTAGGTTTAAAGTATTCTTGGAATGTCTGAAAGCCGCATCGAGTAGAGTCCTTTTCATGGGTGTGAAGCACGCCACACTTATGACGAGGAGGCTACGAGATGTTATTAGAAAAATTGTTCATAATCTTTATCATGCGTTAATGTTCAATTCCAGAAACGCCCTTCTAAATCGTGCTCTGTTTCGTTTCAGTGAACCATGCCTCCTAGACGCGGTAATGGAAGAAGGGCCGGTAATGCCAATAGACCTGCCCCACTACCCCGACAGCCCCTCAAGATGATTCGATATCCACTGCCAAATTCAGGGAGGCTATTCAACTGCTGGCCCAAACAGTCACCAACTAGGTAAACCAGTAGGTGGTTCCGATGAACACCAACGGGTCTGCAGCAGCTGCGAGGATGCGGGACTTCACCCGTATGAACCCTCCATATTTTCAGGGATCCAAAGTAGGGGAGGATCCCCAGGAGTTCATGGATGAGATCAGGAAGGTCACCCGCATTATGGGTGTTAGGTCTTCTGAGAGTGCTGACCTGACTGCCTACCAGTTAAAAGGGGTTGCTCGGTTCTGGTATGAATAGTGGAAATAGGGGAGACCAGCGAGAGTAGGACCAGTAGAGTGGGGGGAGTTTCGCACAGCTTTCTTGGATAGGTTTTTCCCTCGGGAGCTGAGGGAGGCAAAGATGGCAGAGTTTATGAATTTGATACAGAGCAACATGACTGTAGAGGAGTATGCTCTGGAGTTTACTAGGCTGTCTAAGTACGCTCCAGAGATGGTAGCTGAGCCAAGGGCTCACATGTTGAAATTTGTGAACGGGGTGCCAAATCTGGTCCTCAAGGAGTGCAGGACAACGATGTTGATTAAAGACATGAACCTCTCCAGCTTGATTGTCTATGCCCAGCAGATTGAGGCTGAAAAGCTGAAGGATATGGAGCGAAAGAATAAATGGGCAAGGAGTGGCCATTCAGATTTCGGCCATCAGACGTCTAGCGGTAGTAGCCGCCCACCGAAGCAGTAGCAGAGGGCCCCAACACCCAGTTCAGCTAGCGCCCCAACCCTTCGGTCCCGCTAGGATCGGAGGGGTGGGTTATCTGGTGCTCAGCCTCAGGCTTACAACACCGGGAGCAAATATCCAGCTTGTCCTAAGTGTGGTAGGAACCACTCGGGAGAGTGCGTTCAGGGTCGAGAGGGCTTTGGTTGTGGGAAGCTTGGACATCGGCTTAGGGAGTGCCCATTAGCAGGCGGAGGGAGATCACAATCTACTATTTCATCAGCTCCAACAGGCCGACCAGCTTAGTAGGACAACACATCAGGTATAGATGGCAGTCAGTTCCAAAATCATTTCTATGCTCTGTCTTCCCGTCAGGATCAGGAGAGCTCACCTGACGTAGTTACAAATATGTTACGTCTCTTTTATCTAGATGTACATTCCCTTTTAGATCCAGGAACCACTCTTTCATTCGTGACTCCCTACATAGAAGTCCAGTTTAATATCAGTCCAGAGGACCTCTCAAAATCATTCTCAGTCTCTACCCCAGTTGGCGAGTCAGTTAGAGCCGACCGAGTGTATAGAAACTGCCCAGTCTCAGTCCCGAATAAAGTCATCCTAATTGACCTCGTAGAGTTAGACATGGTCGATTTTGACCTTATCCTTGGCATGGATTGGTTATACTCTTGTTATTCCTCAGTTGATTGTAGAACTAGAGTTGTCAAGTTCCAGTTTTCGAATGAACCAGTGTTAGAATGGACGGCCAGAAGTTCAACGCCTAAGGGTAGGTTTATTTCCTACCTTAAGGCCCAGAAACTCATCTACAAGGGATGTATTTATCATCTAGTTTAGGTCAAGGACTCCAATGCTGAGACCCTAACTATCCAGTCAGTTCCAGTGGTCAGCGAGTTCCCAGATGTTTTTCCTGAGGATCTTCCCGAAGCTCCCCCTGATCGGGAAATACATTTTGGGATAGATCTCCTTCTAGATACTCAATCCATCTCCATCCCTCCTTACAAAATGGCTTCAGCTGAGCTTAAGGAGTTGAAGGAGCAACTGAGAGATCTTCTTGACAAGGGTTTTATCAGACCCAACATCTCTCCCTGGGGTGGTCTAGTACTATTCGTGTGTAAGAAAGACAGTAACCTCAGAATGTGCATAGATTACCGCCAGCTGAACAAAGTTACAGTCAAGAACAGGTATCCCCTACCCAGAATTGATGACCTGTTTGACCAACTTCAGGGAGCAAGTTGTTTCTCCAAAATCGATCTTAGGTCAGGATACCATCATTTAAGGATTAGAGACTGTTACATACCGAAAACAGCATTCAGAACTCGGTATGGTCACTATGAGTTTGTGGTGATTTCCTTCGGGTTAACCAACACCCCAGCAGCCTTCATGGATTTGATGAATAGGGTCTTCAAGCAGTACCTATATGTGTTCGTCATTGTATTTATCAATTACATTCTGGTGTACTCCAGAAATAAGGAAGAGTATGCCAATCACCTAAGGTTAGCATTACAGACACTCAGGGACCGCCAGTTGTTCGCCAAGTTCAGCAAGTGCGAATTCTGGTTAAAGTCCATGACATTCTTAGGTTATGTGGTCTGAATAAATACAAGTAGATCCTCACAAGATAACAGCAGTGAAAGATTGGCCCAGACCCATCTCTCCTACTGAAATTAGGAGTTTCCTGGGCTTAGCTGGATATTACCGACGGTCTGTGGAAGGTTTCTCCTCTATAGCATCTCTCTGACTAAGCTAACTCAGAAGAAAGTGAAATTTTAGTGGTCTGATGAGTGTGAGAAGAGTTTTCAGGAGTTGAAGACTCTACTCACTACCGCTCCAGTTTTAACCTTGCTGGAAGGATCAGATGGGTTGGTTGTTAATTGTGGCGCTTCCAGAGTTGGACTCGGTTGCGTTCTGATGCAGCGGGGCAAAGTGATAGTGTCACGCCCCATCTTGGGAGGCATGACCGGCACCTGGTGCCCTATTGGGATCTGACTGAGCTGACTAAGCCTAAGCACTCCTGGTGCAGGGCTAATGCTAACTCTGAAATCAAGAAAATAACGGGCTATATCTCAGTTGTAAACACAGCCCCTGACCGACAAGGCCTTATAGCCACCTGTCACAGGAAAATAGCTAACCAAAAACACATAGCAACAGGGAGTCCTATGCAGGCCGACAAGGCCACCATGATGTCTAATTATGATTGAAACTTAAATCCGATGCTAAACTGAGTATAACCGATAAGGCCGCTAACTATCAGCTAAACAGGGCTCCACGCAGCCAACAAGCAAGATAAAACACCTACGAGCCCTACATGGACAACAACAGTTAACCACAGGGAAATAAAAACAATCTGCAAGCCTCTAGGAGTAATATGATGGCCGGGACAGGGCCCCGACCTACTCGTAGACTGTACCGTCAAAAGAACAACCTGTTATCCACAAGCTTCAAAAGAAAGGAGTCGACTCTTCTGCAAATTCTAGCTAGAAGCTAAGAGGGATCTTCTCCTCGTCTATCAGTACCTGTAGGCAAGTAATGTAGCACCCCAAAAGGGCGTCAGTACAACATGTACCGAGTATGTAAGGCAATAACTGTAAATGACCGACTACAAAAGATAGAACTAAAGATGAATGAAAGAAAAGGGATAGGAGTCATACATGAGTAGCTGGATTCTCTATTATCTAGTCTATCAATAACCAAAGAAAACAAGAACCTTACCTAGCCTCCATAAGCCGAAAGGTACAACCAGCACAGAACAACCCACCTGGGGCCCCCATAAGCCCTAGTAAAGTACGCTTCAATCTGTGTACCCCTAACAAGGTCATAATGGGTCAACTGGTAACTATAACCGTCCTACCAGTCCCTTGGTCTGCAAATGAGCCTGCTCGGCCCCTAACTGTAGGTGTGTCTAAGTCCAGTGGACTCCTGATATATGCACCCCAGGCACCAGGCTCGTCGGGGGTGTGGTGCCGATATGACATATATATAATGGTTCGACCATGGAATGGATCGTATGAGGACCTGGGACCCCATCTTCGTCCCTCGCGGATGGCATGCCGCTCTTTCCAGAGCGACGTCATCTCTCCCCTAGCAGGCGTCGACACAGCTAATAACCTTGGGGTTGGTCATGGAGGGCTATATAGGCAAATCAAATCCCAAACAAAGTGTAGAATACTAGTTTCAGCTAAAAACAACAACTATTCATAATTAACGTACTTCTGATTCTCTTACTGGGATTTAGAATGAGTTATAATACTATAGGAACTAACTTGACGAAGAATTTTGCCTTAACATACCTCAATTGCTGCATTTTCATTATCTGACGAGTTCCAATTCGTATTTAACAGCTCTTCCCAAATGAAATCATGTTACTGGGAGAATAGGGCTGGTTTTAATACTAAATTCGGTGAAAAGGAAAACCTTATATATAAATATTAACTGTATTTCAATTTAGCGGAACACAGTCGAAAGCTCGTTATTTCTCGAAAGTCTAGAAGGGAGAAATGCTTGCCCGAAGCCTGTGATTGTATAGAAATTAGTTTGGTGTAATCCTGACGACTTTAGCTTGGCGGGACAATGATTCGCCGGGCGAATTTCATGAAAATAACTCTGTAGCAATGCTCTCTGCAGCCTTAAATTTCAATACCCAAAGTTAATTTGAATTCGGGTAGCGTTTCATAGCGTAAATAGTAGAAATATACTTGTTTTCTTCGTTGGTTTCCTCTATGGCCGTATGGATATATATATGAAATGAAATCAAAGGATGAGACTTATATATTCTTGAGGCGGTGGATAGAGGTCCGTGGCACGGACCCCAACGCGCCAATTTACGGGCGTGCCACGGAGCCCAACGCGGAGAGAGGGGGTCCGTGCCACGTTGCCCCTTTGGGCAGCTAGCCCGGCCTTCTCCCGCGCAGTCCCGACTCTGTACCCATTCGATCTTTTCCCGAGCCCTCTATCATACGTATTATGTCCTAAAACTCTTAATCAACGTACGAATAGGCGAACCAATTATTAGAAACTTACGGGGTGTAACATCCTCCCCCCTTCGGAACATTCATCCTCGAATGTTAAAACTTCAGCTTACAGGGATGCTAACTCTTGTAACTATCTACCCTGGAAAAATTTTGATAGAGTCTCCCCTGTAATATGGACTATCTGAAAATCCTGAAACGTGGAAACGTCCAACACAGGCACCTCACACAACACTATAACAACTATTTTACAACAAGCTGGAGTTAACTACATCATGTATATACGACACAACTTATGAAACAACAACTAAATCAATAACATACCTTAACTGCATCGTCTAATTAAGTCTGAAACAAATGAGGATACTTGGACCTTATATCATCTTTAGCTTCCCAAGTCATCTCTTCTCTATTTATGTTTCTCCACAATACCTTCACAGAAGCGACATCTTTGGTTCTCAGCCTGCGAACCTGTCGATCCAATATAGCTACGGGAACTTCTTCATAAGCTAACTCTTGAGTGATTTGGACATCCTCAATTGGCACAATCTGGGAGGGATATCCTATTCACTTTCATAGCATCGACACATGGAAGACTGGGTGGACAAATTCTAATTTTGAAGGCAGATCTAGCTCATAAGCCACCTGGCCTACTCTCCTGAGGATCCAATGGGGTCCAATAAACCTTGGGCTAAGATTTCCTTTCCTACTAAATCTCATCACGCCCTTCATCGGCGAGAACTTCAGAAATACCCAGTCAGCTACACTGAACTCCGCGTTTCTACGCCGTACATCCGCGTAAGATTTCTGGTGGCTCTGGCTGTTAGCAGACATTCTTTGATAAGCTTTACTTTCTCTTCTGATTGACGAATTATATCTGTCCTAATTAACCTTGATTCTCCAACCTCAAACCAACCAACTAGGGACCTACATTTACGCCCATATAAGGTCTCATAAGGTGCCATTTGGATTGCCAAGTTATATCTATTATTGTAAGCAAACTCAATAAGCGGCAAGTGTTCATCCTAGCTGCCTCCAAAATCCAGCACACACACTCGTAACATATCCTCGAGCGTCTGAATTGTATGTTCCGCCTGCCCTTCTGTTTGAGGATGGAAGGCCAAACTCAGATTAACCTGTGTCCCCAGACCTTTCTGGAAGGATTGCCAAAATTTTGCTGTGAACTGTGCCCCTCTGTCAAAAACGATTGATACTGGAACACCATGCAATCATACTATTTCTCTGATATACAATTCAGCATAGTCCTCCGCTGAGAAAGTAGCCCTGACTGGTAGGAAGTGGGCTGACTTTGTCAACCTATCAATGATGACCCAGATATAATCAAATTTATGCTTGGTAAGAGGTAACCTTGTCATGAAATCCATATTAATCACCTCCCATTTCCATATAGGCACTGTTATTTCTTGTGTCAGCCCGCTGGGTTTTTGATGTTCAGCCTTCACTTGCTGGTAGTTAGGACATTGTGCCACAAATTCAGCTACCTCCTTTTTCATCCCCAACCACCAATAAATTTCTTTTATATTATGGTACATCTTCATTGAACCTGGATGAAGAGAATATCGGGAATAATGTACCTTGCTCATAATCTGCTGGCGAAGTCTTGCCGTATCCGGCACACAAAGGCAACCCCTATATCTCAAAACTCCATCTCTAGTTAGCCTGAGATCTGCTACTTCCCTCGCTGAGCTTTACTCCTGAGTTGAACTAGGTTAGGATCTTCATACTGCCGCTCTTTCACTTCTACAACCAATGATGACACTACAGTATCTGGATCACTGCCCTACTATCTCCTGAATCTACTATACGGACGACCAGATTAGCTAACTGATGTAATTCTCAAGCTAGTCCCCGTTGTTCTGGCCTCAAGTATGCTAAACTCCCCATAGATTTGCGACTGAGGGCATCTGCTACAATATTGGCTTTTCCTGGATGATACAAAATATTTACATCACAGTCTTTCAATAATTCTAACCAACGGCGCTGCCGCAAATTCAACTCTTTCTGTGTGAAGATATACTGGAGGCTCTTGTGGTCAGTGAAAATATCTACATGAACACCGTACAAATAGTGACTCCATATTTTTAAGGCATGGATGACCGCAGCTAATTCCAGGTCGTAGGAGGGGTAGTTATTTTCATGTTTCCTCAGCTGCCTGGAAATGATCGCGATGTTCTACTTCTGAGTGGAAATGCACCAGAATATCATCAACAAATACTTTCACAAATAGATCCAGATACAGTCTAAAGATACTGTTCATCAAGTCCATGAACACCGTTGGAGCATTCGTCAACCCGAAGGACATGACTAGAAATTCAAAGTGGCCATATCTGGTCCTGAAAGCGGTTTTTGGTATATCTCTCTCCCGAACTCGGATCTGATGATACCCAGATCTTAAATCAATCTTGGGAAAATACTTTGCCCCTTGCAACTGATCAAACAAATCATCTATTATGGGAAGAGGTACTTATTCCTTATAGTGACTTTATTTAGCTGCCGATAATCTATACACATGCGGAGGGAGCCATCTTTCTTTCTCACAAATAAAATCGGTGTAGCCCACGGTGAAGTATTCGGCCTGATAAAGCCCTTATCTAGCAAATCTTTCAACTGCTCCTTTAATTCTCTGAGCTCAGTAGGAGCCATCCGATATGGAGGAATAGATATAAGTTGTGTACCCGATAATAAGTCAATTGCAAAGTCGATTTCCCATTCTGGGGGAATAGCAGGAAGTTCATCTGGGAATACATCTGGAAATTCATTGACCAATGGAATAGATTGAAGAGTCGGAGATTCTATTTGGACATCCTGAACCCTAACAATATGATAAATACATCCCTTTTCTATCAATTTTCTCGCCCGAAGATAGGAAATAAACCGAACTTTCGGCGTAGCCGCACTATCTTTCCACTCCTGTACTGCCTCCCTAGGAAAGTGGAATTAGACAGTCTTGGTCCAGCATTCTACATTGGCATAACATGTAGCTATCCAATCCATACCCATAATTGCATCAAAATCAATCATCTCTAATTCTACCAAATCTGCTAAAGTCTGGCGACCAACGACCTCTACTGTGCACCCTCGCTAGACCCTCTTAGCTATAATGGAATCATTGACGGGGGTGAAAACTGAAAAAGGTCGTCGAAGAAATTCCGGCGTGATACCGAACTTCTAAGCCACTAATAGTGTAATATAAGATAAAGTGGAGCCTGGGTCTATCAAAGCATACACGGAATGAGAGAAAATTCCAGCAACCTGTCACAACATCCGACATTGATTCTGACTCCTATCGGCCCGATAAAGCATATGTGCGATCTGGATCGGTATCTGAACTGGAGGCCCCTAATCTACCTCGGTCTCTGTCGGCTGGAGCTGAGGGCCTGCGCCCTACCAAAGTGGCTGGGGCACGTGACCCCACTGAAGATCTATCCTTTCGATCCCAATCACTGTGACCTCTAGCCGGACAGTCCCTTATCCGATGATCCTCTTGTCCACATGCATAACATGCCGTGGAACCATACCTACATGCCCTAGAATGACGTCAACTGCAAATAGGGCAAGGCGGTACAGTAAGTCTGCTCTGTTCCGACTCCCTCTACTGCTGTGATCCTGCTGACCATGAGCTCTCACCGGGCCCTGGCTGTCCCCGACAACCAAACCTGCTCCCCTGCTGCTATTGTGGAGGTGGGGGTCTGGGTGGCCTATTTGATAATCATGGTCTGGGTCCACCCTGGGACTCTGTCTGCATATCAGTGGGTCTAGTCCTGCAGCGCTGCTCCTAACTTTCCCTCTTTATCATTCGCTGCTGCTGCCAGATCCCCTCAATATTCTGGGCAAATGCCTGAACACGAGCAATATCCATGTCCTCTTGCAAGGTAGCTGTGATACAGGTTTTCACGTATTCTGGATTCAGCCCTATGATGAACTGGTGCACCCTGGCTGGCACAGTATCTACAAAGGCCGGTGCATATCGGACCAAGGAATCAAATCTCATAGCATATTCTCGAACATTCATCGAACCCTGCTCCAAATGCAAAAATTGATCTACCCTGGCCTGACGGATCTCCCGTGGAAAATAATGATCTAGAAAGACCTCTGAGAAACTGGGTCAAGTCGGAGGGGGAACGTCTCTGCCTCGGGACCTTTCACAACTTTCGTACCATAGTACCGCAATGTCCCGCAACCGAAATACGACTAATTCCACTGATTCCGTAGAGGTGGCATGCATTACCCTGAAAATTTGCTGTAACTGGTCCAGGAAATCCTGAGGGTCCTCATCCCAATTTGTCCCTGTGAATTGTGGGGGACTCAATGCAAGGAACTCTCAGACCCTTGAGCTACCAGGCCCTCCTAAGGATTCGGCACCTACCGGCGTCACTGGCTGATGCTGTGCAGCCATCATCTGAGCTAAATAATAACAACACTCCTAACCTCCTGATCCGATGGTATCGGTATAGGTACTGCTGGAGGGGGTGCCGACACATTTGCTGCTTCGAGCGGCTCCTAGCGTGGTGGAGAATATTGAGGAGATCGAGATGAAACCTCTCTGTCGCCCTCAGATCGGGCTGTCTCTAAATGGGGCACCCTACTAGTGCCCTCTCCTGCTGCCACGTCAAATTCCTTGCCGATCGCGTTCCGTCGTGGTTCTGACATTTTTCTGTAAAAAAGAAGCAGATTAGAATTAACTTAAGGACCCATCTCTACACAACACAGCTCTATGGCACGACTGGAAGAGGAAAAAGAGTAACTTTCCTAACATGCCTCGCAACCTCCTGCCTATAGTATGTGGTGCACAACACATCCATAAACAAGACTCTACTTAGCAAGGCGTGTAGACTCCCTAGGATACGACCTGCTGTGATACCAATTTTATCACGCCCCACCTTGAGAGGCATGGCTGACACCTAGTGCCCTACTAGGATCTGACCGAGCTGACTGAGCCTAAGCACTCCTGGTGTAGGGCTAATGCTAACTCTGAAATTAAGAAAATAACGGGCTATATATCGGCTGTAAAAACAACCCACGACCAACAAGGCCTTATAGCCACCTGTCATAGGAAAACAGCTAACCAGAAACACATAGCAACAGGGAGTCCTATATGGGCCGACAAGTCCACCATGATGTCTAGTTATGATTGAAACTTAAATCCGATGCTAAATTGAGCTATAGCCGAAAAGATTCTAACTATTAACTAAATAGGGCCCCAAGTGGCCAATAAATAAGATAAAACACCTACAGGCCCCACACGGCCAACAACAGCTAACCATAGGGAAATATAAACAATCTGCAAGTCTCTAGGAGTAATATGATAGTCAGGACAGGGCCTCGACCTACCCATTAACTGTACTGTCAAAAGAACAACCTGTTATCTACAAGCTCTGGAAGAAAGGAGCCGACTCTTTTGCTAATTCTGGCTGGAATCTAAGAGGGATATTCTCCTCATCTATCAGTACCTGCAGGTAAGTAATACAGCGCCCAAAAGGGCGTCAGTACAACGTGTACCAAGTATGTAAGGCAATAACTGTAAATGACCGACTACAAAAGATAAAACTGAAGATGACTGAAAGAAAAAGGGATAGGAGTCATACCTTAGTAGCTAGATTCTCTATTATCTAGTCTATCAATAACCAAAGCAAACAAGAACCTTACCTGGCCCTCATAAGCTGGAAGGTACAACCAGCACAGAACAACCCACCTGGGGCCCCCATAAGCCCTGGTGAGTACACTTCAATCTATATACCCCTAACAAGGTCATAATGGGTCAACTAGTAACTATAGCCATCCTACCAGTCCCCTGGGTCTGCAACTGAGCCCGCTCGACCCCTGACTGTAGCTGTGTCTGAGTCCAGTGGACTCCTGATATATGCACCCCAAGCACCAGGCTCATCGGGGGTGTGGTGCCAATACGACTTATATATAATGGTTCAGCCATGGAATGGACCGTATGAGGACCTAGGACCCCATCTTCATCCCTCGCGGACGGCATGCCACTCTTTCTGAAGCGACGTCATCTCACCCTGGCAGGCGTCGACACAGCTAATGAGCCTGGGGTTGGTCATGGAGGGCTATACAGGTAAATCAAATTCCAAACAAAGTGTAGAATACTAGTTTCAGCTAATAACTATTCATAATTAATGTACTTCTAATTCTCTTACTGGGATTTAGACTGAGTTATAATACCATAGGAACTAATTTGCCAAAGGATTTTGCCTTAACATACCTCAATCGCTGCTTCCTGATTAGCTGACAAGTTCCAATTCGTATTTAACAACTCTTCCCAACTGAAAGCATATTACTGGGAGAATAGGTCTAGTTTTAATACTAAATTCGGCGAAAAGGAAAACCTTATATATAAATATTAACTATATTTCAATTTAGTGGAACACGGTCGAAAGCTCGTTATTTCTCAAAAGTCTAGAAGGGAGAAATGCTTACCTGAAGCCTGTGATCGTATAGAAATTAGTTTGGCGCAATCCTGACGACTTTAGCTCGGCGGGACGATGATTCGCCGAGTGAATTTCGTGAAAATAACTCCGTAGCAATGCTCTCTGCAGCCTTAAACTTCAATACCCAAAGTTAATTTAAATTCAGGCAGCATTTCGTAGCGTAAACAGAAGAAATATACTTGTTGTTCGTTGGTTTCCTCTCTGGTCGTATGGATATATATATATATATGAAATGAAATCAAAGGATGAGACTTATATATACTTGAGGTGGTGGACAGAGGTCCATGGCATGGACCCCAAAACACCGATTTACGGGCATGCCATGGAGCCCAACACGGGGGGAGGGGGTCCGTGCCACGTTGCCCCTTTAGGCAGCTGGCTCGGCCTTCTCCCGCGCAATCCCGAATCCGTACCTGTTCGATCTTTTTCCGGGCCCTCTCTCGTATGTATTATGCCTTAAAACTCTTAATCAACATACAAACAGGCCAACCAATCATTAGAAACTTACGAGGTGTAACAAATAGCCTATGCCTCTAGACAGCTCAAAGTTCATGAGAAGAATTATCCAACTCATGACTTGGAGTTGGTAGGCTGTGGTATTCATGCTAAAAATATGGATACATTACCTTTATACGGCTCATGTGAATGTGTTCACAGATCACAAGAGCCTTCAGTATGTGTTCATCCAGAAGGACCTAAACCTGCGCCAGAGATGGTGGTTGGAGCTGCTAAAGGACTATGACATGAGTGTGTTGTATCACCCGGGTAAAGCCAATGTGGTGGATGACGCACTAAGAAGACGGTCTATGGGAAGTGTGGCTCACATTGAGGAAGGCAAGAGGGAGTTAGCAAAATATGTTCAGAGACTAGCCCGGTTAGGGGTGCAATTGGTGGATTCAGCCAAAGGTGGTGTAGTAATGCAAAGCGGGTCAGATTCATCCTTGGTAGTTGAAGTCAAGTACAGAAAGGATGAGGATCCCATCTTACTTAAGTTTAAGGGAGCAGTCCTCAGAAAAGAAATAGAAGCTTTCTCCCAAAGGGGAGATGGGGTGCTCCATTACCAGGGTAGGTTGAGTGTATCGGATGTCAGTGAGTTTAGACAGCAGATACTGGCTAAGGCACACAACTCAAGATACTCTATTCACCCTGGTGCTACAAAAATATACCGCGATCTGTGGGATATTTACTGGTGTAATGGCATGAAGAGAGACATTGCTGAATTCGTAGCCAAGTGCCCGAATTGCCAGAAAGTCAAGGTGGAGCATCAAAGACCAGGAGGCATTACTCAAGATATCAGTATACCCACATGGAAGTGGGAAGAAGTAAACATGGACTTCATTACAGGACTACGCCGAACTCGTCGGTAGCATGACTCGATCTAGGTAATAGTAGACCGGATGACTAAGTCAGCTCAATTCCTCCCAGTTAAAACAACAGAGTCAGCTGTGGACTATGCCGGACTTTACATCCGAGAGTTAGTCAGACTCCATGGGATGCCTTTATCTATCATTTCAGACAGAGGAACTCAGTTCACCTCACACTTCTGGAAATCCTTTCAAAAGGGACTAGGCACTCAAGTCAAACTCAGCACAACTTTCCACCCGCAGACCAATGGGCAAGTTGAGAGGACTATTCAGACTCTAGAAGATATGCTAAGAGCGTGTGCAATTGATTTTACGGGGAATTGGGATGACCATTTGCCTCTTATCGAGTTTGCATACAACAACAATTACCACTCTAGCATTCAGATGGCCCTATTTGAAGCATTATTTGGAAGAAGGTGTAGATCACCTATAGGGTGGTTCGAGGTTGGTGAAGCTACCTTGATAGGTCCAAACTCAGTACACGAGGCAATGTAGAAAGTTTAGCTCATCCGAGAAAGGTTGAAAGCAGCTCAGAGCCATCAGAAATCTTACACCGATGTGTGGAGGATAGAGTTGGAGTTTGCAGTTGATAACTGGGTTTACCTGAAAATATTGCCCATGAAAGGGGTTATGAGGTTTGGCAAGAAGGGAAAGCTTAGTCCGAGGTATATGGGACCTTACAGAATTTTGAGGCGTATCGGCAATGTAGCCTATGAGCTAGTTGTACACCCAGTTTTCCATGTGTCACTTTTGAAGAAGTGCATCGGAGATCCAACCCCAGTTGTGCCATCGGACAGTGTAGGAATAAAAGATAGTCTCTCATATGAGAAAGTACCAGTCTAGATCCTTGACCGTCAGGTTCGTAAGCTAAGGAATAATGAGATAGCTTCAGTCAAGGTTTTATGGAGAAATCAGCAGGTTGAAAGAGCTACCTGGGAGGCCGAAGCAGATATGGTGGACAAATACCTGCATTTGTTCTCTACCGGCTCTAGCACAGCTTGAGATATTAGTTTTTACCCTAGAACCCAATTTAGTTTTCATGACTCAGTCCAAGTGTTCAAGTCACTTTTATGTTTTTGAATGTATGTACGAAAAGAGAATTCAGTTTAGTTATGTATTTTGAAACAGAGGTAGTCATTCCGTCAGTTTTGGAATGAAATGAATAGTATCTGAAACTTTGATTGTTATGCTCTGTTTTCTTGTGTGTTTTCTAACATTCGAGGATGAATGTTTCCAAGAGGGAGATATTATAATGCCCCCGAAACTCAAAGACTAGATCTAGGACTTAAATAAGAAAATTCAAAAAATCTATTGAAAATGTCTCAAGACCACCCACCTGACGAGTCGTTGTGAAACCTAACGACTCGTTAGGTCAGTTGTGGGAAGGAGGAATTGGAAGTGTGAAGTAGGAAGCAGTATACTTGATGGATGGTGACCATGAGTCGTGGTCACCTATAATGACTCGTCGTGTCCCCCGTTATTAGCCCTAGTTAGTTGTTAAGCAGTGCACCTGACGAGTGTCACCACTAGTCGTCATCAGTGGCAACTCGTTAGGTGACTCGTGGTCAAGCCTAGTATAGAACTTTAGAAGTGAGGCAGTGAGGTCCACGAATGGTGACTACGAGTCGTGGTCAGTGACCAAGACTCATTAGGTCACTCGTGGTGACCTACAGGGGAATCGGGGCAGTGTGCTTAACGGGTGTGACCACGAGTCGTGGTCAGTCACAACGACTCGGTAGGTCACCTGACATTTTTTTCCAGCGATTTTCTAAGGGCTATTTAGTAATTTTCTCTTCTCCTAAGCTTTAAACCACATCGTTTTGGACGTAAAATCAAACTTGTTAGAGGGTTTGGATGGTTCCTCCCCTCATTCTCACATTTATTCTCAGAAAATTTATCGAAAGTTCTCTCAAGAAACTCTCTAGCAGGCTTAGGGTTTTCTCTCATCGCAACAGTTTAGGTCTTCTTCTTTGGGAAATTTTCATCTAGGTATGTGGGAATTCAACAAGGGAATTGTCCTTTCTTTGTATCCCCCAAAACCCTCCCAAAATTTCCCTATAAGTTTAGCCCTGAGTTCTTCGAATATGAATAAATTTTCATGTTGGTTTTCGTTCATTTCAACTGGGACAATATCCATGTTTATTATTCATATGATCTTCGTCAGTTCCTAAGTAAATTGTTATTTTTCTTGCCAAGGTGCCTAAATTCTCGAGTAAAGATTATTACATATTAAATTCCGTCTAGTTTGTGAAGTATGTTTTTGGCTGAATTTCCTAAAAACTCTTAATATATATATATATATGCTGAGCAATTATTCCATTCATAAGAATGATTTTAGCCTTGTTGAATGAAATTCCTTTAACTCTTGAAATTTTGCTATATTATGAAATTCCATGTTGTTGGAATGAGTTGTGTTCTCTATTAGCTGCTTAATAGTTTAGTTCAGTTAAAATGTATAACCTCTTCAGAACTATATAGAAAGTGTCAATTGATCAGTTTGACTTCAGTATTTCCCCGAGGTGTCAGTGGTGCCTCTCAGTTATTAGAATCAGACTCAGAATCCAGTTTATTGGTCCATTAGGTGGTCATGACATTTTAGATATACAATTCTGACCAGCCCCAAGACCCAGTTCAATTTACAGTTTGTTCTTAGACGGTTATGGCGCTTCCAGATAAGCAGCTATGACCAGTCTAGAACCTAGTTTCAGAATCTGGTTCGGTAAGACTCTCAAGGTACTTTCAGTTATATCTCCCTGACTAGTCTTGGACCCCAGTTTTGAGCTATCAGTCTAGTAGTTCAGTTTAGGTTTTCCGGTGGGAGTAGGACTTAGCACCGAGCAGGCCGAGGTTCCAGTGCACCCAGGTTTTCAGAACTATGTTGCTAGTGTAGGTTACAGTATTACTTGGCTTGATTGGCCCCAGACTTTTGTGATCACCCAGTTCATGCCTTTATACTCTAGAAAGGTGTATTGGGTCCTACCGGTGGGGTGTATACATCGGACCCCACGTCTAGCTCACGTAGTTACATGTTGGTTAGAGACTCTCCCACTAGTCAGCCCAGTTCAGTTTAGAATAAGTAGCTCAGTTCGGTTCCAGTTATATTAGTTTAACTTGTTGCAATACAATTTTTCAGACTCAGAACTCTCAGACATAAGGCATATCTTTGACCATCAGACAGGGTCATCTTGACCATTTCAGTTTACATCAGTAGCTCAGCTCAGCTTACCTGTTGGTCATTGCGTGTCATTTCGGTTCAGACTTTATATTTAGTTATGTTTTCTCCCACTTACTCAGTACATTCAAAGTACTGACACATACTTTTATGCTGTATCATTTCATGATACAGCTGTAGGTTCGCAGACTCAGCATCGTTAGCTGCCACGATTCAGATCCTTAGACGCAGTTGAAGTGTGAGTCCTCATCGACGGCCTTATTTCATTTTCTTATAGTTAGTTTACAGTTCTTATTTAGACTTAGAGTTAGCTGGGGGCTTGTCCTAGTAACTCATTAGTTAGAAGGCTTTCAGACTACAGATGTTCAGATTTCATGTTTTAAAGTTTCATCTTAAATTTCATAAAAAATGCTTTTATATTATTACTTTAAAATTTCCGCTATGCATGTTTTACTCAGATTACCAGTGTATGATAGACCAGGGGTTGACTTGGGGTCATTTGTGACTTCAAGTACCATGTTACATTCAGAGTGTAGTCTCGAGATGTAACACTCTTCCTAAAATGTTAACACCTAGGAAGGATCCTGCAAAGATGGTAGCTCCACCAAATCTAGAAGAGGGACAGTCAACAACAAGACCTCCTCATTTCAATAGTCAATACTTGGGATGGTGGAAGACTCGTATGCATGATTTCATTATGGCAGAAGACAGCGAACTTTGGGACATCATTCTAGATAGACCATATGTTCCCATGAAGACTGTCACAGAGGGAGAAACTACCACATCAGTTTCAAAATTAGAAAAGATTTTGTGGAAAGTGATAGAAAGAAAACTGAGAAGAACTTCAAAGCTAAGAAGTTGTTGGTCTGTGGAATAGGGCCAGATGAATATAATAAAATCTCAGCATGTGAATCAACAAAAGAAATTTGGGATTTCTTTACAACTGCACATAAAGGGACCAATCAGGTCAAGCAGTCCAAGGTAGACATGCTGACTACACAATATGAGATGTTTGCCATGAAAGAAGGAGAGTTGATTCAGTAGATGCACACTAGATTCACCTCGATAACTAATGAGCTATATTGTCCGGGAGAAGTGATCAAGTCTAGCAGACTTGTTAGAAAAACCCTTAGCATTCTTCACAAATCTTGGTAAAGTAAAGTAGATGCAATCACTAAGGCCCAAAATCTTGAAACTCTTACAATGGATGAACTCATAGGGAATCTAAAAACCTATGAGCTCAAAAGACAGCAAGACCAAACTAGGAGTGAACCAAGGAAGGATAAGGGTTTATCTCTCAAAACTACTTAGGCAGATTCCAGTGAGGAAGATGAAGACATGTCCTATCTAACAAGAAGGTTTCAAAATATCATTAGTAGAAATAGAGGATTTCAAAGAAGATCAAACTCAAATAATTTTTCTAGTGGAAATGACCTCTGCCATAAATGCAGGAAGCCAGGCCATTTCATCAAAGACTGCCCAATGCATAAGGTTGATTACAAAGAATACATGAAGAACAATGTAGACAAAGCCAGAAAGAAGGATCGGGTCCCTGATAGGTTTAAGAGAAGGGCTGCTGCAGACCACAGGTTAAATAGGCTCTTGCTGCTTGGGGAAATTCATCATGTGAGTTAGAAAATGGCGAGGAACCTGAAGATGCTTCAACGACAGCGATAAAGGATGATGATACGCTATTCAACTCAATGTTTTACTTCATGTCTAAGTCAGATTACAATGAAGAAGAAAGGCAACCTTCCTTGACATTAAAAAGAATCTCAAAGACTATAATTTGGAGTTAAGGTCTCTTGCAAATGTTTTAATTGATTCCTTCTCTGATCTTTCTATAGAAAAAGATGCCATAAATAGGAGTTTTGATGATCTTGAAACAGAGAAGGTTGTGTTAGATACAAATTTGTATGATCTAAGAGAGAAATATGAAAGGTTGTCAACTGAGAATCTCACACTCAATAAAAGAATGAGCGAGATGTCTCAAAATGGAGACAACAAAACTTATGAAATTCGAGAATTTTAGGCTGAGCTTGAAGCTAAATTTAAAAGGACTCAACTAGATTTCACTACTTCCCTAAAGAAAAACTCTGAACTAGAGAGGATCTAGTTAGAATCAAAACTGATATTGAAAAGCCTCTTAGATGGACTGCCCCTTCTCAGGTCTTGGTCAACTTGACCAATCAGAGATCAAACAATGGTAAAGGCTTAGGATATAGAAGGACTAATCCCTCTTATAATCCTTATAGCAAGTATGTGTCTGATCCAAACAATCTCTTATGTACACACTGTGGCAGAAATGGCCATCTTAAACATGTGTGCCCAGCCAGACAAATCACAATTAAAAAGGTTTTGAATGTCTCTAAGTTAGATGAGACACCAGGGTACCTAGTCCCCAGATGCGTACAACTAGGTTACCCTCATAGGCTAAGAAAAGTCTGATTTATCCCCTGTCTCTCTTTTGGGAACTCAAACTGAAATGGGTTTTCAAATGTAATTCATGACTTGTCTTGCAGGTAGGAGTGAGAGAAAGCAGCCAAAGCTGGTTTATCGATAATGACTGCTCAAAGCATATAACAGGTAAGATGGAGGATTTCCTCTCACTCAAGGCCTTTTAAGAGGGAAGCGTCTCCTTTGGAAATGGAAAGAAAAGGTACTTACTAGGTGTTGGAAAAATTGGCAAAACCCTAGAAAATGTTTTCTACATCAATGGGTTAAAATATAGCCTATTGAGTGTGTCCTAAATCTGTGACAAAGGAAATGAAGTTAAGTTTCTGTCTGCTGCATGTACTATAACAAATCTCCAATTTGGAGAGGTGATCTTAATAGCAAGAAGGTGCAAAAGCATGTGTATAGCTGATCTTAATTCCGTAACTGGTGACAACCTCACCTGCTTAAGTGCGGTGGAAGATGATGTTGTCTTGTGGAATAGAAGACTAGGGCATGTTAGCTCCTCTTTCCTCAACAACCTTGTATCCAAGGAATTGGTTCGTGGAGTGTCAAAGATAAAGTTTGCTGAAAGACAAAATATGTGACACAAGTGTGAAAGGAAAGCAAACTCAAGTCCTCGTTTAAGAAAAAGAAGAAAGTAAGCACCTGAAGAGCATTAGAACTGCTTCACATGGACTTGTGTGGACCGGTGAAGATTGCCAACAGAGGTAGAAAGAAGTTCATCCTTGTTATCATTGATGACTACTCAAGATACACACAGATGAAGTTCTTGCAGACAAAGAGTGAGACTTTTCCTATGTTTGAGTCCTTTGCAAATCAAATATAGGTAAAGTTAAAATGCAAAATTATGGGGATCAGTTCTGACCATGGTACTGAATTTGAGAATGGAAAATTTGATGCATTTTTTGCGGAAAAGGGAATCAATCACAATTTTTCAGCCCCTAGAACTCCTCAACAAAATGGAGTTGTTGAAAGAAAAAACAGGACCCTAGTGGACATTGCTAGAACCTTGCTGATTGATGGAGGTACTGCCAAAACCTTATGGGCAGAAGGCGTTAGCACTGCATGCTATATGGTCAACAGATGCCTGATTAGGTCCCTGCTTGGGAAGACGCCTGATGAGTTGCTGTACAAGAAAAAGGCCAATGCTGAACTATCTATGGGTATTTGGTTGCAAGTGTTTTGTGCTGAACAAAGGCAAATTAGAAATCACACTTGGAAAGGGTGGACAATTAGCTAGAGCAGCGGGTGCTGTAGCAAAACTAATTGCAAAAGAGGGAAAATCGGCCATATTAAAATTACCTTCTGGGGAGATCAATGTAGTCAATTATGTCTCTCCTAGAAGTTGGTTAGCTACCTCTCATTTTGTTCTAGGATTCTTCTTCTTCGTAGGTCATTTATGGCATGCGGGAAGGGCTCGTGCAGCTGCAGCAGGATTTGAAAAAGGAATTGATCGTGACTTTGAACCTGTTCTTTCCATGATCCCTCTTAATTGAGATAAGACAGGAGATCCAATGTAACACTTGGGAAAATTCGACCCTAAAAGTTATGAAGGGATTTTCCTGGGATATTCTTCAAATAGCAAGGCCTACAGGATTTACAGCAAAAGGACACAATATGTTGATGAAAATGTCCATGTTATCATTGATGAATCTGGCGAGTTAAGCAATATTGATAAGCTGAATGATGTTGAGCCAGATGAGCTATGGAAAATTCAAAGAGATGCTTTGGACAAGGAGATATCTAAGAATTCAGCCAAGGAGGACGATGATGAACAATCTGTTACTGAAACAACAAGACCACTTGGAGGGAAAGGTTCCATAAGTAATGAAGTCCAAGAACCTATTCAGGAAGAACAACAAGATATGGATCTCATAGAGAATCTCCCAGATAAAGGACCAGGTACCTCAAATGATCAAGCAATAGTAAGAAGCTCAAACTGGAAGCATAGATCCTCACATCCTCTAGATAACTTACTGTCACTCTTGGAATTTGGCATGCACACCAGGTCAAAATCCAGGAATATGTTTGCCTCCTGAACATTCATATCTCAGATTGAGCACAAAATTTCAAAGAAGCTCTAACTGATGTAGGATGGGTCAATGAAATGCAGGAGGAACTCCATTAGTTCGAAAGAAACAAAGTGTGGCACTTGGTTCTCAAGCCTCCAGATAAAATTGTCATTGGGACCAGGTGGGTCTTCAGGAATAAGTTGGATGAGCAAGGGATCGTCACACCCCTTTTTCAAGCGAGGGTCAGAGAACAAGAATTTTTTCAATTGAAGTGACAGTTTTGAATAGGGATAATTTTTATTTACTTACAGAGTCGCCACTTGGAATTGAGTTATGGTGTTCCAAATCACCTTATTGAATCCCTAATCAAAAGGAAGTTGACTATTTTATTATTGGTCTGCCAACTAGAAATTCGGGTAACGAATTCTGTTGATTGAGGAGAAGGTGTTAGGCACCCCTCAAGTCCCGTGTTTTTAGCACGATCGCTTTATCGGCTTATCCCTGGCTTAAATTAATTTTGAATAAATTATTTATATTAATTATGCCTGTGATTCACTTAAATATTATTGAACTTTTAACAGTCTCAACCAAGATGTGTAACCGCATTCTTGGTCTTGACATTCAATAGTTTCAAGCGTAAATTCTTTCTTTGTTTCGTGCACTACACCTACTAAATTATGTCTACACGTCTTGATGTGATTTAAACTTCAATTATTAAAATAAATTGGTCAAGATGCATATCTGCAATCTTAATTTTTTTTGTTTTTTTATTTTTAAGGCGTGTCAAAAATGTAAAATGGTATTCTTAACCAAATTTAATAATAACAATAATAATAATAATAATAATAATCGAGTTTCTGCGTTTATTATAAAATTAAAAAAAATTAATAAAATTGAAATTAATTAATACAATAGCTAAATAACTTAAATAATTAAGATACATAAATTATACAAAATTTAAGCATTACTTTTTACGATAATTAACTAACAACAAAAATAACTTTTTCTCTTTTCTTTCTGTTTCTGTTTTTTCTTTTATGTTGCTGTTTTGTTCGTTTCTTTGTTTTTTTTTTCGTTTTCTTTTTTCTTTTCTTTTAAATTATCTTTTTTTTAATTCTTTTCTCTTTCCTTTTCTTTTTCTTTTCTTCTTTTCTTGTATTCTTTTTTTCCTTCTTGTTTTTGTTTTTCATTTTAGTTTTTAATTTTTTTTGACCAAGCATTTTATTTCTTCTAACATGTAAAAATGTAAAAATAAATCTAAACCTTGCTTGTTTAATATTCTTATTTATACTAAAACAAAATTACAAAATTGTTATCTTCCTTAAAGATCGATACTTTTGAAATTCATGAGAAAGAAGACTACTATTAGTTTTTTTTATGCAAATTCATTTTAAATTTATTCAACTCAGCCAGATATTTTATTATCTACATCACTATTCAAACATGTTAAATCAAAACATAAATGAATAAACACAAAAAATATGATTTAATAACATGCTTCTTAATAACATAATTTAATGAAATTGGAGATGTAAATACAATCAAATTTATATATATGAAAAGAATAGCTAAAATAAGAGGGAACCTTTTACTAGCCGAAAACTGCAGCAACAATCTGACCAAGAGCAACAGGACCTCGACTCTCTTATCTTCTCTTCTTCTCTTATTTTTTGTTCTTTTTTCCTCTCTGTCCGTTTTTTTCCTCTATATCTGTCTATATGCGCGTGTTTTTTCCTCTGTGTGTGTTGTGTATTTATAATGGTATTTTGTGTGGGTAGAAGATGGGAATGTGGGAAAGTGGGATTAGTTTTTTTTTTAGTTGACAGTTTTTAGGGCATGGGAATAAAAAAAATGGTGTGGGGGTTTGATGGAGTTTTTTAGGTGAGAGTTTTTAGGGTGTGAGAAGAGAAAAAGAGGAGAAAAAATTGTAGGGGTGGGGGAGTTTAAGGATTAGTTTTTTGAGTGAGAGTTTTAGGGGGAGTGGGATTGGTAAATTTTAGAAGATTTTGTCTTTTTTTAAAATAATAATAATAATATTACTTATAAAAATAAATTAAAAATAATAACATAATAAAATAAAATTTAAATATGAATGCTAGATAATTAACGAAAGGTTGAAAAATACTTAATTAAAAGCTAGATAAAAAATAAAAAATATTTTTTTTGTCATTCTCTTTCCTTTATAAAATAAAATTAAAATGTATAATATAAGAAAGAAAAAAGGAATAGTTTATAATTTTTCAATAAATAAAAATCTACTAAAAAGCTAAAATCAAGAATAATCATAATAGAAAATTTAATGCTAAAATAATATAAAAAATGGACCGTCACAAATTATGTGTCTACAACTTGCCCTCTTTGACTGAAAACACCAAGAGTTTTCAGACAAATAAGTAGACATCGAGACAAGTTTTGACGCGACCGTTATTTAAAAAGGGGAAGAAAAGCAAAAAAATTTATATATGACTGAGCTTTAGTTTTTAGACAGCCTACATATCTCGGGTCATAAGGGAGTCAGGTCATGTGTAGTTCGAGGAGCAAGAGGAGTGATGAAGGATGGTTGGAGAATCGAGTGAGGTCCTATCGAGGCTTCGGTCCACCACTTATGTTATTACATCGGGAAATGAAAAGTCAAACTACAATCCAAAAGAAAATATAAGTACAAGATCCTATCTATACATCTTCTATTAAATCTTTCTTGAAACTTTTACTAGAATCTTGACCTTCAAAATGCTATTACGCTTTTAACGCCGGTTACTCAGGTGGGCTTGCGAGCTTGAAAATGAGAATTTTTTTATCCTCCCAAAAGATCTCTAAGATCAAAACAAACAAAATAAAAGGAAAACAAATTTTTGCCCCGATTTAAAGTGAAGAAAATTTTATTTCTTAGCTCGTGTATCAGGACTCTGGATGACACTTGAATTTTATTGTATCGCATCCTTCACAATGCTTCTAACTATTGAAGGTAAGTTTTTTCTTCAAGAGCACCCTGATACTACATCCCATTATCCAGGAGGGTCTTGTTATACTAAATTCCGTTATCTAGGAGGGTCCTGCTATACTAAATCCCGTTATCCAGGAGGGTCCTACTAAACTAAACCCATTATTCAGGAGGGTCCTGCTATACTAAATCTCATTATCCAGGAGGGTCATGCTATACTAAATCCCATTATCCTAAATTCCATTATCAAAGAGGGTCCTGCTATACTAAATCTCATAATCCAAGAGGGTCATGCTAAACTAAATCCCATTATCCAGGAGGGTCTTGCTAAACTAAATCTCATTATCTAGGAGGGTCCTGCTATACCAAATTTCATTATCCAGGAGGCTCCTGCTAACTAAATCCCATTATCTAGGAAGGTCCTGCTATACTAAGTACCATTTTTCAGAAGGGTCATAATAAATATGTCCTATTATCCAGGAGGGTCATGGCAAATTAAATTTCATTTTTTAGGAGGTCCTGCTAAATACGTCTCATTATCCAGGAGGGTCCTACTATACTAAATCCCATTTTCCAATAGAGTCCTGCTAAATATGTCTCATTATCCAGGAAGGTCCTGACAAATTAAATCCCATTTTTTAGGAGGGTCCTGTTATACTAAATTCGATTATCCATGAGGGTCCTACTATACTAAATTTCATTATTTATGAGGGTCTCGCTATAGTAGATCCCATTTTTCAGGAGGGTCCTGCTATACAAAATCTCATTATCTAGGAGGGTCCTACTATACTAAATCCCATTATCCAGGAGGGTCCTGCTATACTAAATCCCATTTTTCAGGAGGGTCTGATAAATACGTCTCATTATCCAGGAGGGTCTTGACATCTACATCCCATTATCCAGGAGGATCCTGACAAATTAAATCCCATTTTTCAGGAGGGTCCTGGTATACTAAATCTCATTATCTAAGAGGGTCCTGGTATACAAAATTCCATTATCCAGAAGGATCCTTCTATACTAAATCCCATATTTCAAAAGGGTCCTGCTATACTCAATCCCATTTTTCAAGAGGGTCCTGATAAATACATCCCATTATCCAGGAGGGTCCTGAAAAATTAAATCTCATTATCCAGGAGGGTCCTGCTATACTAATTAAATCTCAAAGACTAACAACACGAACAAAATCTTCTGCCCCAGTTTTACCAGAAAATTATTGTGAGTGCCATCAGATTCAACAATTATTATGAGCAAATAAAACTAGGAAAAAGTGTCTCGTAGGATGTTGTGGCATCTACAATTTGAAAATATACTCTAATTTTATTTGATGTTTTTCTTCATTAATGCAAACCTGTATTGTTCCATCGCCCTTCTATTTTTCTAGAATAAAATGAACATTTGAATTTGGGGTCTCTCTCTTGAATATAACTCGTATTCCTGTTTTCACACTAAAAACATTTGTAAGTTCAAAAGCGTGGTGGTTGGTTTGTGGCTTTGTCTTTTGACGCTGATTGTTTCAATACTTATCAGGTTCAACTCTCTACTTCAAATTATTCTAAGTATGTCAATGACTTATTGCATTTATTGACCCATAATCTGGCCATCAAGAATGGCTTTATTTCAATTTCGTACCTCTATTTCATGATATTTCCTCACTCTGACATCTATTTAACCTCTATACTCCGATGAATCCAAAAATCGCCTGCAGATGATAATTCATAAAATACTTTTCTCTATTTTGAATCACGTTATTTCATGTGTTGGCTATTTTCCTCGTCCTATGCAATTGGTAAAGCTGGTAGTGAGTTTTGAAGTCCTTTCTTACTTGTTCTGACACTTACATTGGCTCAAAGATAAGAAAAAATAATGAAAAATGAAAGTATAGAGAAAAATGGGAATCAACTAATGGCGTCACTATTTGAAAAATAAGATATGAGAGAATTATATCTGAGTGTGGTAGCCGGCTCCAGTGATTATGACATGCATTCTGGATTGAGCAGTCTGATCTATCTATTCAAGCTAACATTAAACTCGTGTTGAACCTTTGAATTTGAAATCACGCTTTTTTGCACTTAAAAAAATCTTAACACAAACAAAAGCCCTCTTTCGACTAGTAGCGCCCTGAAGGATTTTTGTCAACATGCCTCTCTTATTTTCATTTTTTGACAACTCCCCATCGCCTTAGGGTGCCCGATAGGGTTTTTACCAATAAGACACTCTTATTTTAATTTCTCTCAACTCATTATCATCTTATGGTGCCTGAAAGAGTTTTCATCATTAAGACTCTCATTTTTATTTCTCTCAACTCACCATCACCTTATGGTGCCCGAAAGGATTTTCACCAATAAAACTCTCTCACTTTATTTCTCTTAACTCGCCATTGCCTTATGGTGCCCAAAAGAATTTTCACTAATAAGACTCTCTCATTTTATCTCTTTCCTGTGATGAAAACCAATAATACCCATGGTGCAACTGTCATATACCCATATCATGCTTAGCCTCGAACTCAAAGATTGATCGAAAGGTCTTTCTCTTGGTTGTAATGTAGCTTTTGAAAAGGGTAAAAAGAAAAGGTTACATGAAGGCTCAAAAATAACATATAAAGTAGGGTTGGGACTTACAACTTTCAAAATCACCTCAAAAAATAAAAATAACTTTTGCCCCAATTTTTTTTTAAAACAAGCTTTATTATGTTTTTGGTTGGTTGGATCGAACCCCAGAGTAAGGTTTCCTACGTATCTTATTGAGACCAGAATCAGGTCAAACATAGTTCCAAAAATTGTGATTTTTAATTTTTTTTTCTTTTTTTTATTTTCTTTTTTCTTTTTGTGACTCCATCATGATTCTGAAAAAAGGATATGAAAAAAAATAAAATAAGGCTCAAAAGGGATAACACAGTAGTTGGATAGCAGAATAAAACGCATTCGTCGTATCAAACTTTGAAATGTCAAGTACAAAGCAACATAATCTAACTACGAAAAATAAAGGTCATACATAATATCTTTAATTTCATAGCATTGGTGTTGATAGACATTTTTGTTGTTTTGCCTTCTATGTCCGTCAAGCATAGAGCACCATTGGGCGATACCATCTTCACAATAAGCGGCCCTTGCCAGGTTAGGGAGAACTTTCCAATTGCTTCAACCTGGTGGGGGAGGATACGCCTCAATACTAATTGACCCACTTTAAAATGCCTAGGACACACCTTTTTATTATATGGTCGTGTCATTCTTATCTGATATAATTGTCCATGACATATTGATGTTAATCTCTTTTCATCAATCAAGCTTAATTGCTCCAACCGGGTCTTAACCCACTCATCATCATCAATCTCAGCTTCCACAATAATTCAAAGGGATAGAATTTTGACCTCGGCAGGTATAACAACTTCCGTCCCATATACCAATAAATAAGGAGTTGCACTTATGAAAGCGGCTATTCAGATAATATGTAGGAAACATATTGTTATTTCTGATTCAGTATTATCTTGACATGTATGCAGACTTCTGTTATTATGTATGTAAGACTTCCTCTTATTTTTGTTAAGTTTTAGATATCATGTTCATGCCATGGGTCGACTTAGAGCCTCTCGGGGTTCTTTGTCCCATGTTTCAATCTGGGCCTACGTTCAGGTCGTGACAAACTTGGTATCAAAGCATTAGGTTTTGAAGCATCCTAGGGTGTCTGAAAGTCGCGTTAAGTAGAGTCTTTTTCATGGGTGTGAAGTGCGCCACCCTTATGATGAAGAAGCTACGAGACGTTTAGGAAATGTTCCATTCTTTTATAATATATGTCGTGTGATGAAATGGCTTTCTATCCTTCTAACTCCTATTATACGCATTTTCAGAATCATTCCTCCTCACCGAGTTAGCCGGAGAAGAAACAGAAATGAAAATGGCCACGAGAATGGCAATGGGGATGGGCAATAGAAAGCCCCACTAGCCCCCGAGGATTATGTATTCGAGCAGGTTGCCCACCTAGAGTTTAGGGCTGCCCTTCAAATGCTACCTCAAGCTTTGACCACCCAGGTCAACCAACAGGCGCTAGCACATGTCCCTCATAATGGGAATGCGGCGGCAGCAAGAGTCAGAGATTTTCTGAGAATGAACCCTCCAGAGTTCCTTGGGTCAAAGGTGAACAGGATCTACATGAGTTTATTGATGAAGTTCTAAAGATCACCCAGATCATGGGGGTGATTGGGGAGGAGTGCGCAGAACTAGCCTCGTATCAGTTGAAAGGGGTTGCGCACATCTGGTTCAAGCAGTGGAAGGATAGCAGGAAAGTTGGAGCAAGCCCCATTAGTTGGGATGAGTTTCATGCCGCATTTCTAGATCAATTCTTCCCTCATGAGATGAAGGAGATTAAAGCAACTGAGTTTGTGAACCTAATGCTGGGTAACATGACGGTCTAGGAGTATGATTTGGAGTTCACTCTCTTATTCAAGTATGCCCCAGAGATGGTGGCTGATCAGAGAGCTCGGGGGAGCCAGTTTGTGCAAGGAGTAGCAGACTACCTGGTCAAGGATTGTCGGACCTCTATGCTTCACCAACACATTGAATTTATTCAATTGGTTCTATATGCCCAGCAGATGGAGGTGGTGCATTGAGAGCGAGAGAGGCCAAGAGGGCCAGCACAAACAGTTATGGGTTCTCTCTACTGAGATCGGGAGGTGACATCGCAAGCGATCTCATTAGAGGTAGTTAGCTCCAGCGCTATCATCGGCCAATGCTCCATATAGGTCATGAGGTGATCAGAGGAGCAGAGCTTCAAGTTCGACGGACCAGGGAAGCATGCAGATAGAGCATACCTTTTCGGCCTGCTGAAAGTGTGGCAAGAGTCATATGGGAGAGTGCTTGATAGGATCAGATATCTGTTTTGGGTGTGGTAGATCCGGCCACATGCACCGAGAGTGTCCCTTGGCTAGACAGGGTGATGGTAGAGGTCGTGCTCAGGCTACCGATTTAACAGAAGCACCAGCATTCCTAGGTCAGTAGGGTGCGTCCATCAATACAGGTGGTGGTTAGCGCCAGAACATGTTTTATGCCCTTGCATCTTGAAAAGAGCAGGAGACTTCACCAAATGTGGTCACCGATATGTTATGAGTCTTCCAATTTGATGTTTATGCATTGTTAGATCTAGGGGCTACTTTATCTTTCATGACGCCCTATATTGCTAGTAGTTTCGGAGTCAGCACTGAAATCCTATCAGAACCCTTTTCAGTCTCTACTCCAGTCGATGATTCAGTTATAGCTCGACGGGTATACAGAAATTTCCCTGTCATAGTCCTTCATAAAATCACCTCAGTAGATTTAGTAAAGCTAGCCATGAAAGATTTTGATGTTATCTTCGGCATGTGTTGGCCACATGCATGTTATACCTCAGTCAATTGTAGAACCCATGCAGTGGAGTTCAGATTTCTGGGTGAGCCAATCCTAGAGAGGAAGGGCAGTTCGGTTGTGCCTGTAGGTCGCTTCATTTCCTACCTCAAGGCCAAAGAGATGATTTCTAGAGGTTGCGTGTACCATCTAGTCAGGGTTAAGGATGATGCATCCGAGACCCTGACTATTCAGTCAGTTCCTATAGTGTGTGAATACCCAGAAGTGTTTTCAGATGATTTACCAGAAATTCCTCCTGAGTAGGAGATTCAATTTTGGTATTGACCTTCTTCCCGATACGCAACCTATATCTATTCCTCCTTACGAAATGGCTCAAGTCAAGTTAAAAGAGTTGAAGGATCTCTTAGACAAGGGTTTCAATAGACCGAGCAAATCCCTATGGGGTGCACTAGTCCTCTTTGTCTGGAAGAAGGATGGTTCCCTTCGGATGTGTATTGATTATCGACAATTAAACAAAATCACCGTCAAGAATAGGTATCCCCTCCCCAGGATTGATAACTTGTTTGACCAGTTTCAGGGTGCTAAGTGTTTTTCAAAGATAAACCTCAGGTCCGGATACCATCATCTCAGAGTTAGAGAGAGTGACATTTCGAAGACAGCCTTCAAGACTTAGTATGGTCACTATGTGTCACACCCCGCCTTAGGGGGTATGATTGGCACCTGGTGCCCTACTAGGACCTGACCTACTGGACTGTTAAGCCTGGGCACATCTGGTGCCTGGCTGGCTCCGATTCACATTTCTGGAAACAAAGGGCTATATAACGGCTGTAAACACAGCCCCCGGCCCATTGGCCTATAGCCTTCTGTCCCTGTACTAACAGCTGACCAGAACATAGCAACTCAGGGAAACCTATGTGGGCCGACAAGGCCACCATGCTGTCTAGTTATCTGCAACTCAATCATAACGTATTAAAAAGCTACGTGACCGGCAAGGTCACCACTACTGACAACTATGGCCCCACACGACCATCACAATAGAAAGAAGGAATGCTAACAACTATACAACTGCACGGCCTCTCACGACCGGCTCATCTAACCACAGGGAATATATACAGACTGCAAGCCTCTAGGAAGAATAATAGAAATGATCGGGACAGGGCCCCGACCTACCCGTACTGTACAGCAAAAGGAACTGAACTACACCTCTAGAATTTCAGTCTCCGGATGACAGGAGCTGAATACTCGACCGCTGATGGGGATCACGTAGTATCGCCTGCTCGTCTGTGGGTACCTGCAGGCAAGTAATGCAGCGCCCCACTGGGCGTCAGTACCGCTGGTACTGAGTATGTAAAGCAATAACTGAAAGAGATATCTGAAATCAATAACATGACTGACGAAACTGAAATAAGAAGAACTAGATTAACTATCTGACGGTGTAGGTCGTACCTGTTCTTAATCATACTGAAGGGAGTAGGAATCATACCTGGAGACGTATCATTCTACTACCAATCTGCTCGTATCTACTGTAATATAGCATAACATACATAACATAACATGGCATACACAACCTTACCCAGCCCCCATAAGCCGGGAGGTACAATCAACACAGAATCTATACCCCTACCCCGGTCATCCCATCTCCTATACTGGCT
This sequence comes from Datura wrightii, assembly GCA_035772735.1. NCBI lineage: Eukaryota > Viridiplantae > Streptophyta > Magnoliopsida > Solanales > Solanaceae > Datura > Datura wrightii. The sequence continues at coordinate 24,467,952 of JASDFA010000027.1, read as the reverse complement.
GTAAGCATCCCGCCGGTCCCCTGGGTATGCACTTGGGCTCGCTGAGCCCCTGACTATAACTGCATCTGAGTCCGGAGGACTCCTAAATCTGCACCCGGGCGTATCCGCTCGACTGGGGTGTGTAAGGGCCGATCAAGGCACAAATATGGGGAAAACTGGCATCCCATCTTCATCCCCTGTGGGACGGCATGCCACTCCATGGAGCGACGTATCCTCATCCTCTGGCGGACGAGTCGATACAGCTATTAACCCTGGGCGGTCATGGATGCTAGGTAATCCAACCCCAAACAATACAATGGTCTCAACTGGTAATACTGTCTGTGTATCTCACATGCTGAGGCTAATAAGGGTAAAGTACCGTATATATTACATGCTGAGCTACTGATAGTAATCTGTACCTATCTGTTACGTGCTGAGGCAGGTAAATACATATAAATATGAACATAATCCCCTGCCAGACTGTACTGGGGCAAATGCTATACAAGATAGTGTTTCTGCTGAGAACTATGCTGTGTACTGAGTTTCTGTATTAACATGATTTCCTGTTTCTAACATGCTTTCTAATCTTCATTTTACTTTATTATTCTAGTTTTGAAATGCTTTACGGATACTGTACTACTTCACGGGGTTTCAACTGAACACAACAATATCTTAACATGACATATTACATCACATACTGAGTATACTGGGAAATCTCTAACACTTGCGTTAAAATCTATATCATACTGATAGGTCTCGTACACGTTACAACCCAATGCTTCTCATATTGTACCAATATTCATAATAACGCAATACTCGACTTCTGAACATTCTACTAGTCTGTAAATTACTATACTGTCTCAATGTTACTCAACTTGCCGAGGAAACTAACTTTACATAACTTATCTTCAACTATTCGTCCGTCGGACGAGGCTCGGCTGGTGCTTCAACTATTTTCTCCCAACTGCATTTATAAATGCGTCCATTAATACTAAATGCAGCTTTATTGTAAAGAGCAACGTTACTTTCGATATAGTTTATAGCCTAAACTTAGGCTTATCGAAAGACGATCGAAACTCGCTATTTTTCAGCGGCCCAGAAGGGAGAAATATTCACTTCTCAGCTAGGAACACATAGACACTAATTTAGAGCAATTCCACTTACCTTAGCTCGGTGGCTCGCCGATTCGTCGGCCGTATTTCACGAAACTAAATCCGTAGAAATGCTCTCTGCTGCTAAATACTTTGGTATCTAGGATTAATTTGAGTTTGGGCAGCGTTTGGCAGCGTAATCAGACGAAAGTATATAATTTCCTTCGTCTTCCTCTGCTTTACTGCGTGTTCTGGAATTTTATAAAGTGTTGAATGAGTTTAAACCGAAGTGGGGGCTTTATATACTTGGGCCTGATCTTGGGAAATGTGTCACGGAGCCATCGCGGAGGCCTCACCTCCGTGACACGCTGCCATCGCCGAGGGGCTCTGCCTCGGCTCCTCCCGCGATGGTTTGACGGATTTCTCGTCCGATCTTTTCCCGGGTCTCTCTCCAGCATGTATGGCCTTCAAATATGCTTAACCAACGTGCGAATAGGTCGTCTAGGTTCCGGGAATTCTACGGGGTATAACACTATGAGTTTGTAGTTATGTCATTTGGACATACAAATGCTCCTATAGCTTTTATGGATTTGATGAAAAGGGTGTTCAAGCCCTATTTTGATATGTTTGTGATTGTGTTCATAGATGATATTCTCATATACTCTCGGAGCGAGAAGGAGCATGCCGCTCATTTGAGGGTGGTGCTATAGACTCTTAAGGATTGCCAGTTGTATTCTAAATTCAGCAAATGTGAGTTCTAATTAAACTCGGTAGCATTTTTGGGTCATGTGGTGTCAAGTGAGGGTGTGCAGGTGGACTCTTAAAAGATAGAAGCAGTAAAGAATTGGCCTAGACCTTCTAGTCCTTCGGATATCAATTGTTTCTTGGGTTTAGATATTTATTATCGGAGATTTGTTGAAGACTTTTCATCTATTGCAGCCCCATTGACTAAATTGACCTAGAATAAAGTGAATTTTCAATGATCGGAGGCTTGTGAGAAGAGCTTCCAAGAGTTGAAGACTCAACTCACCTCAGCACCAGTATTGACCCTACCTGAGGGTACCGATGGGTTTGTGGTATATTGTGATGCTTCGAAGATCGGCCTTGGTTGTGTACCAATGTAGCATGGTAAGGTTATAGCCTATGCTTCTAGACAGCTGAAGGTTCATGAAAGGAACTATCCGAGTCACGACCTCCAGTTAGCGGCGATAGTATTTGCCTTGAAGATTTGGAGACACTATCTGTACGAGGTCCAGGTGAATGTTTTTATGGACCACAAAAGCCTACAATATGTGTTCACCCAAAAGGATCTAAAGCTACGTCAGAGAAGGTGGTTGGAGCTTCTTAAGGATTATGGTATGAGTGTCCTTTATCATCTCGGAAAGGCCAATGTGGTGGCAGAAGCTCTTAGTAGGCTTTCTATGGAGAATGTTTCTCATGTAGATGAGTAAAGGAAAGAGTTAGTGAAGGATGTGCATCGGCTTGCACGGCTAGGAGTCCGTCTTGTTGACTAAACCGATGGAGGTGTCATTATTCAGAATGGATCAGAATCTTCTTTGGTGACCAAGGTAAAAGCTAGGAAAGACGAGGACTCTATTCTAGTAAAGTTGAAGGAAGTCATTCAGAATCAGAAGGTAGAGGTTTTCTCCTAAGGAGGAGATGGTGTGCTATGATATCAGGGTCATTTGTGTGTACCAGGTGTTGGTGACCTGAGGGAGTGTATGTTCCATGAGGCTCATGGTTCAAGATATTATATACATCCAGGTGCCACCAAGATGTACCGTAACCTATGGAAAGTCTATTGGTGGAATGGCATGAAGAAGGACATAGCAGAGTTTGTGGCTAAGTGTCCAAATTGTCAACAGGTGAAGGTTGAGCATCAAAGACCTGGGGGGTGTGCTTTAAGACATTGGTATCCCTACTTGGAAGTGGGAGGAAATCAATATGGACTTCATTACATTTGTCTCACACTCATCGATAGTATGACTCCATTTGGGTGGTTGTATACAGGTTGACTAACACAACTTATTTTCTATCGGTCAAAACTACCGACTCAGCGGAGGATTATGCCAAATTGTACATTCGGGAGTTAGTTCAGTTGCATGGAGTGCCCTTGTCCATCATATTAGACAGAGGTACTCAATTTACCTCCCAGTTTTGGAGGTCATTTCAGAAGGGATTTAGAACTCAAGTCAAGCTTAGCACAGCTTTTCACCCACAAACAGATGGCCAGGCTGAGCGAACCATTTAGACTCTTGAGGATATGTTGAGAGCATGTGTGATTGACTTTAAAGGTATTTGGGATGATCATTTACCTATCATTGAGTTTGCATATAACAACAGTTTATCATTCCAGCATTCAGATGGCTCCATTTGAGGCTCTCTATGGGCGAAGATGTAGATCACCCATTGGTTGGTTCGAAGTTGGTGAAGCTGCGTTGATAGGACCAGATTTAGTCCATGAGGCCATGGAGAAAGTTCAGCTTATAAGGGATAGGTTGAAAACAGCTCAAAGTCGCTAAATGTCCTATGCAGATGTGAGGAAGAGGGAGCTCGAGTTTGAAGTTGATGATTAGATATTTCCATTAAAAAGAATCGATTCAATACATTTCTTATGTACCCATAGGTTGAAGGTATTTCCCATAAAGGGAGTGATGAGGTTCTGAAATAAAGGAAAACTCAGTCCCTGTTATGTTGGTTTGTACCGGATTGTGAGATGTGTTGGCAAGGTGGCCTATGAGTTGGAGTTACCCTCAGAATTGGCTTCAGTTCAACCAGTCTTCCATGTATCGCTCTTAAAGAAGTGCTTGGGTGACCCGGCTTTGGTTGTTCCGGTGGAGAGTATAGGTGTGAAGGATAGCCTTAGCTATGAGGAGGTTCCGGTGGAAATACTTGATCATCAGGTTTGAAAGCTAAGAAACAAAGAAGTAGCCTCAGTAAAGGTTTTGAGGAGGAATCAACATGTCGAGGGAGCTATATGGAAAACTGCGACAGATATGATAGATAGATACCCACATCTATTCCCTTCCGGCTCAATTTCAGCTTGAGGTATCAGTTTCCCCCTTAGTATTCTATTCAATTCCATGTTCATTTCATGTCCCCCAATTTCCTTCATGTCAATGTATGTATGTATGTGTGATTCATGAATTCAATTCAGTCATGTATTCTAGTCCGGAGTTAGTCACTTCGCCAGTTTTTAGCTTAAGTATTTAGTATACGACATGGTAGTTGCATTTCTCAGCTTTTTAGTATATTAACCCACATTCAATGATGAATGTTCCCAAGGGGGAGATATTGTAATACCCCGGAAGTGCTTAAGACTTGACCCGGTATTTGAAATAATAAGTAGCAGAAAATCTGAGATTTCTTCTCAGAACAACTCATTGTACGGGTCGTTGGTGGGTCTAACAACTTGTTGGAGGGCTCATGGTGAGAATCTGCAAAAATGGACTTGGAAGTAATGGGTATTATAATGACCCGTTGGTCGATGTAACGAGTCATTGTATAAGGGTCGTTGGGAGGATGCTCTTGGTCAAAGAGAGCTGGCACGAGTCATAAGACGACTCATGGTCCGATAGGATAGGTCGTTGTACGGTTCCGTTAGAAGGGTTTCCAGTCGGTGGGCAGTGGTGACAACTGATGGTTACCATGAGTTGTGGGAGCATGGTACGACTTATGGTTCCTGTCGTGGTGCAGGTCTAGGTCTGGAAAATGGAATGAACCAACGAGAGAAGTAACGACCCATTAGAGCAAGGGACGACTTATTGTTGCGCCCATTGTCACTAGCAGTGCAGGATTTTTAGGTTTTTCATTAAGGGTATTTTCATCATTCTTAAGCCCTAAGGTCCTAAACTACGTCGTGTTAAGCTCAATTAATAGGGTTTTAAGGGTGTTAAACCTATTCTAAGCCTCACCATTTCCATGCATGCAACTTAAAGTCTTTCCTTAGGGATCAAGTTTGAAGTCTCTCCAAATTCTATTCAATTTCCTTTGATCTTTCAAGAGGGAGTGTTGATCAGATTTACCCAGGTACGTGAGGTCATGAATAAGAGTTCCTTTCACTCTCATGCCCTAAATTCTTCTTAATTCCATGAATTTCAAATTCTAGATTCAAGTTTCATGATCTATGAGGTTTATTCCAATTCTTATGATATTCTCTATGATCCATCTATGAGTCAATTCCTTTCATGTTTTATGATCTATAGGTAGATTTTATGTCTATTTTGAATTTAAATTTAAATCCAATTATGCCTAATTATGTATGTTTTATGAAAAGTCAAGTTATGATTTCATTATCATCTTGATCTTAATTAGCTCAATTATGATTTATGCTTTATGATTTGAATTCTCTCAAGTACTTATCATGAATTTATGAAATGTCAAGTTTATACATGTTTTACAAGTATGCATGGATTTCATGATTGATGGATTTATGACTCTTTGCCAATTCTTGGGCCCTTGTTCATGGCTAATCATGTATTTTAAATGGGGATCAATGATGTTATTATTTATTTTTCCATGATCTTCATGAATGATTTTATGGTTACTATACGAGTCCTAATGTGCATGTTATTGGGAGCAGTGTCTAGCACCGAGTAGCCCTGTGTTCAAAGGACTACGCTGGTGTCTCAGAACTATGTGCCACCACAGGTTTATATATATCCAAATGTTAATGGATCCCCTTTCATGATATAGCATACTTCACGTCCATTGCCTAGTAAGCCTAGGACGACTCTGCCCATTTGAGCGAGATAGTTGGGACATCATGTAAGCTCTATCATGATGGTGTCGGTTATGACGAGTCCTCCCATTGTTCCTCATGATTTATGCATGGTATGTTATGTTACTTTGGCTCAAGTTATATTCTATAAAATTTTTTTCTTATCATTATGATTATGACTGGTTTATGAATGTTTGCAAACCTTAAGCCTTATGTTTACATTATGATATTTACTTTATGATCATGCTGTCCTACTCTTACGAACATTTTGTATTTTAACTGTCTATTTTATTTACCTTGCATACTCAGTACATTCCAAGTACTGACTACATATTCTATGCTATGATACAGACTCTGACATTCAGGTCCAGCCCCGCCATTAGCCGATTCTCAGAGTTCACATCCCTCAGCCAGTGTGGTGAGTCCTCATCCTTTGAAAATTCAGTTATTTGTAGTTATGCTCTTTCAGTTACAGATTTTCGTCGAGCTAGTTGGGGATGATGTCCCATCAGCTCATTAGTTATGTTAGAGGCTATTCAGATAATATGTAGGAAACAAATTGTTATTTCTGATTCAGTATTATCTTGACATGTATGCTTATATATGTTATACTTCCTATTATTTATGTTGAGTTTTAGATATCATGTTCATGCCATGGGTCGACTTGGAGCCTCTCGGGGTTTTTTTTTCCCGTGTCTCAATCCGGGCCTAAGTTCGGGTTGTGACATGTGCACACTTGATTTTGTGGTGTGGACTTTCTTGTTTCTTCTTTCTCTTTGTTTTCTTTCAATTTAAAAATACAAACATTTAATCTTTGTTTTTCTTTTGGCTCATCTTGTTTCTTTTATCCTTTAATTTTCATTGATTGATTGTTTCATTTTCATTAGTTTCTATTATGACTTTGGTGATCACATGTCTGTTGATTTGACAGCAAGATAATGTTTCCAATCAGCGAGAATATATTATCCACCTTATTGCAAATGAGCAGAACCAACTTCATATTCTTGAAGAACCTGAATAATAGGCTTTATATCATCTTATACCTTTTGTATAGATGTTATATTTTAGCCTGCAACTAGTATTTTTTCTTTCTCTTATTGTACAAATTTTTATCAGTATGCAGTTTTATTCTCCACCCATTGAAGAAACTCATTTGACTAAAAGGAAAGATGTAATGCACTTCTAGAAATCAGAGCTTATATCCTATCCTATGTTGCTTATGCTTCTTTTAGCTTATTTGAGAAATCTTTATCATTGTATATGGTCAATAAGTTATCTCTTTGAGAAATCATAGTTTTGGTTGTAATTAAATGGTAAGTTCTTTCATAAAGCTGCTATGTAGGCTGTGATTTAGTGCTGTTTGGTTGCAGTGTAGCTCAAGGACATTTTATCGTCTACTTTTTGTATATTATGGATGGATATCTGTGCATTTTCCTAGCTAGCATCAATGAGGTGCAAGTGATTTGTCTCTTGAGCTTGTTTCCTTGATGATCCCGATGAGATTGGTCACTTTTGTTTCATTAATTTGCTTTCATTCAGTTTAGGCCTTCTTGTCCCTGCTTTTGCAGTTTTATCTTATTTACAGAATTGGAAAAATAGATATTGTGAAATGTAGTAGTCTTATTGTCTTGTTTCAGCTACTGTTACCAAATGTTGGCACTCTTACAAACCATGATATCTGGGTTAAATTTTTATCCAAGATAATATTGACAATTGGTGATGTTATATTATTTTGAACAGGCGATGTGTAGAACTCTTGTCAATTATTTATGTCTTCTAGCAAAGGATGGTAGAATTAATAATATTTGTTTTTTTTTGGGTGGGGGGTGTCCCAGCTTGTGAATTAAGATAATATTTTCAGCAGTTCTATTTTGTGAGAGGTGGTATATTATGGATTACCTTCACTAATTTATTTCTAAGCCCATATTTCTGCATCTCTAACTTCTAGATATTGGATGAGGCTATTGTATAGAAGGTCTTCTTGAAGTCCCTTGATAACTATATCAAGTGGTACAACTATTTGGGAATCCCAACCTTGTCGAGCAAGTAAGGTTTCATGTCTAGTGTGTTTCGATCTTGCACCCTAAAATAATTTTGTCTTAATGTAGTGAGAACTGCTAGGATTTTTCTACTTGCAAAAATCCTTTCATCTTAGCATATTCAGTGACTATCATTGACACTGTTGATTGGTTTTGTGCTTTGAGTTTCTGATACTTTGCTTCTGTTTTGCAGTTTGGATGTAGTTAGCAAGGAGAAGAAGTTGTTATTCGTTTTTTTGTATTTCTTAATATGCGGTGAAGCTGCTAACATCTGATTCATTCCAGAATGGTTGTGCTACATATTTCATCATGTAGGTTAATTTGGTGTGCCTTTTGTCTCTTGACCATTTGGGAAGTCTTGCTGCTAAGTTATTCTATTGTGTACTTTTCAATTCCAAAGAGAATTTGTTCTTTCAATTTTATGATCTCCATTCTCTTATGTTTTCTTGTAATAATTGAAGTACTCAGAGGTTGGTCTATAAATATATTCTAAGCTTATTCCTTAATTGTAATTTCCCCTTGTCTCGAGGGTCTTCTCTTTGGTAGGAAGGTATGTGGGACTGTGGGAAAAGGTGAAAAGATATTGTGATACATCATCCCAAGTTTTTTTCTTACTTCGATTGGAACAATCAATTGCATGATAGATGGGAAGGGGTTGGGGGAGTTGCTACAACAACAGGATGCATAGCCAGCTAAGAGTTGCATGTCTGAAAATGTCATGTCATTTCTTGATCAAGTTATATGTCATGTTTATGATGTCATTGTGGTGGTATGCTTTTTATTTCTTTCCCTGTTGTAGCTTAGTTTTCTATTTCTAAAAATCGTTGACAGAAACATTTATATGTGTAAGATTTCCTAAATATGTATTTGCATGCATCTGTATACTCGTACTAGTCAAAACTATTCTTGATTTTGATAATTATTATTATAATATGTGGCGACATTATTTTTAGTATGCATATTAAAGGCCTCTCAAATTCATTTGGACATCTTTTGCTTTTGTGAAATCTCTGTTGACATGCTAATGGTTGATCTGTTGATTCCACTTCCGCCAGTTTCTTTTTCCTTTTTCCCCCTATTAGAAGATGTTGTTGTAACACTATCTGCAGATTTGATCTTTCACCAAGTTCAGTTGCTTTTTACTCTTTCCATCCATATATTGAAGAATCTAATCATTATATGCAATTCCTTAAATAACAGATCTAAAGTGCTGACATGTCATGCTTGTGAGCTTCATATTACTCTATGGCATTGTTAAGAGACTTAAATCTTCCCTCCTGTATATTAACAACTAGGACCAACTAAGTATTAACCATCAATATTCATGAGCTTAGTCTTGTTTTTTTTCCCTTCTGCTGTAATTGTGGGCATTGTGGTATGGAAGGGTTGAACTAATACTATGCATAATCCATTCCCTTTGGGATGCTTATTGATTTGTTAGCTTACAGGAGGCTGGAAACAATGAGAACGACCGAGCACCTCATACTGCTTGGAGAAACTATGATGATTTTAATGAGTATTTTTGGTAGCTTTATGCATATTAAGTAATGATATCTATTTTTATTAGATATTGCTGCATTTCTTCCAACTCAACTCATGCTCTAGTTCTTGAAAAGGTATTTTATATTTTACATTCATGACAAACTTAAATGCTAGCATAACTTTTAAATGTGAAAGAGGCTGCAAGAATGTTGTTGACCCTTAATGTTGAACTTTTAAATGGTTAACTATTTTGTATACTCCTTTTTGGTCCCCACGGGGGGGGGGGGGGGAATATAACGAGTTGAGAAACTTTGTAAGGTAGGGAAGAAGGTGCCACAATTTATGAATAGCACCTTAAAACTTGTAAAGTAATGTAACAATTTTGATAAGGAAAATTGCTGCTTCTTTTTTATTTGTTGAGCAAAACATTATGCAGGTTTTTGAATATATACATACATACATATATATATATATATATATATATATATATATATATATATATATATAAGTGGAAGCAGGTTTTTTTCTGTTGCGTCCATATAAGGACATAATACTAAACTTGTTTTCTGAATTGCCACTGGACAAACAGGTTTCTCTAGACTCCTCCCCATTGTGGCATAGAATGCACTGAGTGTCAACACTCATTCCCCAGCTGGACAAAATATGGCCTCTTTTTTGTGTTCTCAATGTCCAATTCCTCAAAATAATAATTCTACTATAGCAGAAGATGATTTCTCTCTCTTTTTTGTATTTCTGATTCTGCGAGTCAAAGATATATGCAAGATTGGCAGTTTGGTTTCATGGTATATGCACCAAATTTTCATCAAGGGTTTTGAATGAATGATTGAATGCAAGTGGCCGAGTGCTTGAATGAGGTGGATTGCTATTAAATAATTGGTCTCCTCTTAATTTGGCAGATAAACTGCATTTAAACCTAAGTTCTTAAGTTCTGTTTGGGTTGGAATGGGGCCTCCTCTTGCTTAGATGGATCTTGAATTGCATATAAGAAGGAGAGTTCTTAAAACATTAAAATCCTAACCGCTTCTAACTATTTTGTCTGCATGTTCTTGGCTATAACTCCTGAACTCTATCTTTAATTTCAAGGATATCTTTTATACATTGTAAATTTTACGTTGCAAATTTTACAAAGTTCTGTATTTTCTAATTTTTTAAATTTCATTTTAATGTCTAGGAAAATGTGGGTGATTGAATTTGAATGGAGGTCACAAGTCAACTCGATCTATTGAAGTGAATGATGAAGAGTGTTTGAACTATTATGATGTTTAAATACATTTAGTTTTGTGAAATTAATTGCTAGTACAGATCTTTAAAATATTTCTTTCATAAGTATGTGTAGTACAAGACATGTTGGTTTTCGAAGTTCATTACAAATCTATACATTTGAATTATTTATTAACTAGTTTGATGTTGTGAGATTATTTTTATATATGTGCCGTGATTAGTGAAATATATGCAAACCAGAATTATTATTTTTAACAATTGTGGCGATAAAAATTCTAGACACCATTTTCACACTTCAAAAGTATGGCTATAGGGTCGTTAATTGTGTGGCTTATTAATTATAAATTGTGGCATGTATATTAGAAAAGGCTATACTTTAGAAATATTATCGTAGAGGAAGTATAAAAGGCAACGCTTTAAAAGCGTGGCCAATAACTAACAAAAAGCCACACTAAAAATTGCAGTTTATTAAGCAAAAGTGTTTTCAAAGAGGTACTACAATAGCGAGGCCTTTTTACCTCATGGACCACGCTTTTAAGCGTAGCTACTATGGAAACACTTAGAAAGCATGACCTAAAGTCTAAGGTTACTCCTCTTTAGGCCACCCCCGAAAAAGCATTACCTAAAGTCAAAAAGTATGGCCTTTGATCAAAGGCCACATTTTTTGCTAGTTTAGGCAACATTTTATAGGGGCGTCTAAAAGCCCAAAATGTTGTAGTGTGTGTTGATTCGAAAGGCCGCGAGTATGGGGAGTTTAGCTTGTTTGGAAGCTACTCAGCAACCAATGGCTAGAGAAGTTTAGACTCTGGCAAACAGTTTGGTGAGCTATCTTTGATAGAAATAGGTGCGATAATAGCTAGCATGGAGGCTAAGTCATCTCTTTTGGAGGATATAAAGGCAAGACAGTTTGAGGATGAGAAGTTGGGTAAAATTCAAGATAAGGTCTTGCGAGGAGAAGCAAAGGAAGCAATGCTAGATGGAGAAGGGGTCCTGAGGATAAAGTGGCGTAGGTGTGTTCCTCGAGTCGGTGAACTAATTAAGATACTTTTGGTAGAAGCTCACAGCTCGAGGTACTATATTCACCTAGAGCCACCAAAATGTGCCATGATTTGAAGTATCAATATTGGTGGGATAGGATAAAAAGAGATATGTAGAGCATGTTGCCCAGTGTTTGAGTTGCCCAGTGTTTGAATTACCAGCAAGTGAAATACAAACACTAGAAGCCTAGGGGAGTACTTCATAGGGTGCCTATCCCTGAGTGAAAATGGGAGAGAATAGCGATAGACTTCATAGTTGGTCTTCCAAAGACATTGGGGAAGTTTGACTCCATTTGGGTCATTGTGGATAGATTGACCATGTCTGCTCACTTCTAGTCTATCCAAGTGACTTATAATGCCGAGAAGTTGGCCAAGCTGTATGTGAAGGAAGTGATTCAGTTGCACGGGGTGCCGGTGTCGATTGTGTCTGACAGGGGTACTCAGTTCACCTCTCATTTCTAAAGGACCTTGCAGGCAGAGTTAGGAACCAGGTTGGACTTAAGCACAACCTTTCATCCTCAGATAGACGGACAGTCAGAAAGGACTATCCAAGTGTTGGAGGACATGTTTTAGGCCTGTGTTATAGATTTTGGGGGCCATTGGGATAAATTCCTACCCTTGGCAGAGTTTGCCTATAACAACAGTTGTGACTCAAGCATTGGCATGGCACCATTTGAAGCTCTTTACAAGAGGAAATGTAGGTTTCCAATTGGTTGGTTTGATACATTTGAGGTGCGACCTTGGGGAATCGATTTGCTAAAGGAATCCTTGGAGAAAGTTCAGACAATCCAACTATGTCTGATAGCTGCTTAGAGTAGACAAAAACAATACGCAAACAAGAAAGTGTGAGATATGGAGTTTATGGGGGGAGAATAAGTTCTTCTCAAAGTATCTCCCATGAAGAGGGTGATGAGGTTCGGTAAATGGGGCAACTTAGCCCGAGGTACATTGGACCGTTTGAGATCCTCCGATGGGTGGGAGAAGTAGCTTAGGAGATGGCTTTACTGCCAGGACTGTCAAGAGTACATCCAATCTTCCATGTTTCGATGTTGAAGAAATACCATGGGGATGGATCGTATATTATTAAATGGGATTCCATGCTACTAGAAGAGAACTTGTGTTATGAGGAAGAGCCAGTGGCGATATTAGCTAGGGAGGTCCGCGAGCTGCGATCAAAGGAAATTGGGATGGTAAAGGTCCAGTGAAAGAATCATCCTGCAGACGAAGCCACTTGTAAGATCGAGGCCAATATGCAAATCAAATATCTGCAATTATTTGTGGAATCTGGTATGTCCTCTTCCTTGCTTTTATGTAGACCGTTCGAGGATGCATGGTGTTTTAATTGGTATCTGATGTAACAACCCGTATTTCATTACTAATGGAAATGGATTTAGAACACTCGAATAAGCTAGAATCTGTAGAAAATGGTTATGAAAATAGCTAAGTGTTAAAAAGATAACTTTTGGGGGAGCTACTGGTTTCTGGGGACCGCTACAACGGTAGAATTTTCGCTGCTGCGAGACCGTGGTGGCATTCGGAGTTCCACCATAATGGACCAGGGAATTAACCATCGGATTCACTGTAACGGTGTCCCGACTGCTGTAGCGGGTCCACTGCAGCGAAAATATGGCCAATGCAGTGAACAACGGGAATCAAAAAGTGAGTTTAACTGAGATTTTTGGGGTTATACCCTATTATTTTCAAAAACACAAATACAAGGGTTAGAAGGCGATTTTTTCCCCACCAGAACAGTGAATTCCTCTCCCAAGGTAAGTTTCTTGATCTCCTATCTCAATGATGGATGTTTTTGACCCTAGAATCCATAGGGAACCCTTAATGGTGGGAACTTAAGTTGAGAAACCCTAGGTTGATACACTAGGGTTGTATTATGAGGAGTTAATGGGGTGATGGAATTAGAAGTTTGAAGGGTAATAATCATTTCCCGAGGTTTCCTTGCTTGGGAATGTGGGTTATGCAGGAATTGATGCCTAGAACTAGGGGAATTGGGGTTTTTACCTTTAAGAATGCCCTAAAGGGAAGGGTTTGAACTTCTAAGACCCTTTTTGCGAAGAGTAAATAATGAAAATTACTCTATGTTATTGTTCTAGATTTTGAGCATTGTGAGTCTTTGATAAAGGGCAAGGCTCCGGTGAAGTAGCTGACTTTTCATACTCGAAAATTGAGGTAGGTTATGGTTTAAGGAAAATAGACCCTATTTGATGGCATATATGTTTTGTGTAATGATGATATGTGATTTGGTCTACGGACATTACCAGATATGAAGCTTTATTATTGAATGAATTGTAGAAGTAATGTAGATATGATGTGGTTTGTGAACTGTTATGAAATTGTGTTGAATGATTAAGTGAAGTTCCTTGGCATTGCTATTGCGATGTTTGATGGTTTCTATTTATGAGAGCTAAGGAGTAGATTGTAAACTCCTGAATGTTTTAAAGAATTCACCCTGCATAATCACTTGAACGTGAATTGTTAAGGATAGTAATAATATCCTAAGATGAGAGGCTCGTGCTCGAGGGGAGCATTCGGGCGAGCAATATTGGTTGAGTGGCTCGCATCCGTAGGGAGCATCCGGACGAGCATATGAGTGGGAGGGGGTACTACGCCGATACAATACATGAATTTCTAGAGTCCCCTATAGGTCATGACTGGAAGGGAAGAAATAAGACTCTCTAGCATGTGTGTACATTGATTGTGATGATGGAGTGTTTATGGTGATATTTCGGAGGTGTGTGCCTGACATGTCACCATTTGTTCTATTTTATGATGTGTGTAAAACTTGTGAAAGTTTTGGAATGAGTATGTGCTAAGTGGTTGAGTGGAATTGATGATCCTGTAATTGTAATTTAAATGAGAAGAGTTGAAAAGATCCTAAGTGTGATACGGATTAGTGATTATGGATGTTGATGTGATGTGGGTTTACAACACTTTCGACACTTAAAGCTGAGGAAATAAGCATGGACTTAGGTGTTTATATATGGATATGATGTACTTTTACTTTATTTTCAAGGAAGATAGATGTTGCAATTGAAATGTGCAAAAAAAGGACAAAATGCACAAAAAAGGCTAAGTACGGACCTCAGTACGAGCCGTACCATCCTGGTATGAGTTGTACTGAGAGTTGTGGAAAGGTCCAGAATATTTATTTGAGGCAACGCAAAGTAAGACTTATGGTACGAGTCGTTCCACAACATTCGTAGGAAAGATCAGAAGGTGCTGCACAGGATAAGTCTCCAGGTACGGGCAGTAACCATGGATCGTGATATCTACCTAAGACCCGTACCAAGGAGCCGTGGTAAACTTTAGAAGAATTGAAAAATGACAGATCTCAATGTATGACTAGAAGTCACGAGTCATAGGACGTAGGTACGAGTCGTACCAAGCCACTCGTAAAATTAATCAGAGGATGCCAGAACTCTCAGAATCAAACCACAACAAGATAGTATGACTCATAGGTTCATGGTACGATTCGTACCAGATTCCAACACTTAGCCAAAATTAGAAGTTTCCAAGCATTGTATGAGTAAAGGTATGAGCCGTATAATCCAATTACGGGCCGTAAGTGAAGTCGGCGACAATTCAGCAGTTTTTTCCTATTTACTTAGGAAAGGGTTCTAAATATTTGTATAAGTACTTTTTAGGTTATTTTTTATAGGGGAGAGCCATATTTGGAGAAAAATAATTATTGTTGATTTTCTATTCAAGTTTTGGGGATTATTGAGAACAATCTTGGGAGACTTTCTTGAATTGATTTTCTCATTGTTCTTGAAGTGTTCTTCCTTAATTCTTACAATAACCAAGTAGGTTTTCTTCCAATCATATTTGTAAGTTCTAAATGATGTGGTTGACTATGAATGCTTATAATTCTCTTACAACCATGAGAGGCTAAACCTCCACAACTTAGGTTGTGGGAACCATGGTGAATTAACAAATTAGGGTTGCATAAAGTGATTCTAGACCAATTCTAACACTTTTATTCTCTTAATCTTTAACGTTTCTTAATGGAGCGCAACGTTAGGACTTGCTTAAATTCTTCACTTGCTTGAATCTAGAGGAGTAGAGATTAGGAAAAGATAATTACAACAAAGCCTTGATCTTTATGGGTCATTATATGACTTGAGTTGCGGTTCCAGGATAGTTAATTTGGAACAAAGTGATAATGGTTGAATTAAAATCACTCATGAGACCTAATCCTGCCCGATTGAGTATATTCAACCAATAGGGATGAACCAGTCGTTTAGATGAACCCTAGTTATCAGTTCTATAAGTAAGCATTGGTATAGATCACAAGTGTAAACCCAAGTAGTTATAAATCCATAGTAAACACTTACCCTAGTTAATCACATAAACTTGATAAACAACAATCAATTCTCAGCATTGTTACATATTTGCTTTTACAAAAACCCCTCTAGGAGATAATAAACTTAAAAGCTTAAATACTAGCATTATTCTATATCTTGACCATATTCCTGTGGGATCGACCCCAACCTTTGTTGGGTTATATATTGACAACATCCGCATCATACTTTTATAGGAGTGTGGTTTGAGCATTATCAAAAATGGCGCCATTGTCGGGGAATACGACTTAGGATTAGAATAATTTCTATGTTTAACTTTTAGTTGTTATTTCCTCATTTATATTTTCTTTTTGTTTTTGACATCCACAGGTTGTCTCTTGGTGAATGCCAAGTACTCAATGGAGCGAAAACCCCCTGATTCCTCTTGATCTTGAGTTAGAGCGAACTCTGTGGAGAATGGAGACTCTGAGTAGAGAGAGGCACAGTTAGTTGAAGAAGCTTGCCAAGCTGAGTTCTACGATAAGGATGACCTAGATATTGATGAAGCCAGTTCAACTGGAGCCATCATACCACCACCTTTTCCTACTTGGGAAAAGTTTTATATCAATATCACCATGATACAACAGAGCTGAATATGAAAGGGGTGTTTAGCGGTTATGTAGTCGATGATGCTAACCTGCACTTGATCAACTTTGTTGGTATATACAAGGCATACAGGTTACCTAGTGTGAGTCGATATGTTATACAGCTAAGACTATTTCCATTATCTCTGATTGGAGAGGCTACACTTTGGTTATCGGAGTTGCCCAATGACTCCATAACCAAATAGAGGGATCTCAAGTCAGCCTTCTTGGAAAGGTTCTTTCCCTCCTCTAAGATGCTACACTTAAAGGATGAAATTTATAACTTCCAACAACTACAAATAGAGGCACTTCATGAGACATGTTGATTTTTTAGAAGAAGCTGACCAGTGCCCGAACCATAAAATTTTAGATGAGAGTTGGAAATTTTTTATAGGTCCTTAAACAACAACACAAAAGCTTTAGCATATACTGTGGTAGGAGAAGCATTGATAAGTCACATATGAGAGCAAGCTACCATTATTCTAGATAGAGGACTAAGACGAATAGGCTCTGGCACACTAGGGAAGCAGAAGAAGTTGAAGGTACGTATGTTATTGGTATGTATGTGGATCAACGCAGAAATGAGAAGAAGTGTGATTAGGAGCTGGCTCATATGCGGACATCATTAGACCAGCTCATGAAGTATATCATGGCCACTGGTGCGAGAAAGGTAAACGCAGTGGGAGCTCAGGATCAGGAATGGGGGCAAGAGCATTTAGATTCCGAGGAGGAGGCAAACTTCTTGGACAACCAGGTGGCAGATTTTCGGGCCAACGCCCAGGGTTTGGACAGGAGACTTGGCTTCAAGGTCTCAAAAATCAGGGTTGGAACCAATATCAGGATAACTATAATAGGAATGGGTATAGGGATAGGAGCCGAGGTAGTGAGCAAGAGGGAGAATGGAGAAAGAATGATGGATATTGCAACGACCGCATAGGTTTGTATATTCCTCCTAATGCATGTGAGGGTGAGATTGGACCCTAAATATTGGAGAACATGATGGCTGAAATGCTCAAGAAGGTAAAATCCACCAATGATCAGTTGAGGGACATTCAGGGAGATATATCTTGCATGATCCAGAAAGTTAAATCGCTTGCCACAGCAATCAAACAGATTAAGCAACATCTTGGTCAAATGTCGGCTTCCCTAAACCAAAGGCAGAAGGGAACACTTTCTAGCAACACAGTGCAAAATCCAAAGAATGATAGTCACTGTATGGTTGTGATGACTAGGAGTGGAAAGAACAGAGTCGATCCCCCTCTATCGGCTGTAGTTAAGATAGAAAGATGGAAGGAGATTGAACTTAGTGAGGAAGATAAGGTTATCGAGCATGAGCTTACCGGTGAGGCTGAGTTGACTGAGGCTCCAGGTGGTGCAAAGGACTCTGAAGTTGATAAAGGTAAGAATCAAGGGGCCATACAAATTTATATGGCTATCCCTTGACCACCGCCACCATTCCCTCAAAGGATGAAGAAAAAGGTGGAAGATGGTAAGTTCCAAAAATTTCTTTCTATGCTCAACTAGTTATCTGTGAGCATACCATTGGTTGAAGCATTGGAGAAGATTCCCAAATATGCCAAGTTCATAAAGGATCTTGTGACCAAGAAGAGGTCAGTGAGCTACAAACCAATTGGTAACTTGCATTATTGCAGTGCTATAGCCTCATGGGTCCTAGCTCAAAAGAAGGAGGATCCAGGTGCCTTCACCATTTCGTGTATGATTGGTGATTTTGAGTTTGCGAAGGCACTGTGTGACTTGGGAGCCAGCATCAACTTGATGCCTGTAGATGTGTTCAAATAGCTGGGCTTGGAAGCCCCTACATCGACTTCAATGAGGCTAGTGATGGTAGACCACATAGTCAAAAAGCCAGTGGGGATCTTATTTGATGTGCTAGTTAAGGTGGGACCGTTTTATCTTCCCATCAGACTTCTTAATCCTAGATTGCGAGGTTGATATTGAGGTCTCCATCATTTTGGGGCAACCATTCCTTGCCATTGGGAGATCTTTGGTGGATGTTGAGGCTTTCCAACTAAAATTCAGGGTTGAAAGAAGAGGTCACTTTTAATTTCTGTCGGTCAATGAAGCAGCCCAATGAGTTTAGAGTTGTCTTAGAAATCGAGGATGATTCTGAGTTTCTTGATAAATTTTGAGCAGTCAAGAGACTTGCGTTGTGCCGCGATGTTAAATCAGACGCTTCTTGGGAGGTTATCCATGAGGTGATTTTGTGAAGTCTGAGTAACCAAACCACCTGCGTCGTGCCATGATGTTAAATCAAGAGCTTCTTGGGAGGCAACCCAAGTATCTTAACTTATGTGTGTTCAGTGTGCAGGTGAAACAAAACTGGTTGGTGAAAAATTGCAGAATAGACATGTACTACGAGCCTCAGTACGACTCATAAGAGGATTGTACAGCTCGTATTACCATCCATGGTTAAAATCAGAGACTGTTCTGATGCATGAGTTCATGTTACGGTTGGTCGTTACGAATCGTACCTCCTTTACACGAGTCTTAGTACCATTGTAAGGATGAACTATGCTAAATATGAATGTGCAGAAAATAATGACCAATGAGCCATACTACGGTTCGTACCATCATGGTATGACTCATACCATGCACTCGTAGGTCCCCAGGTAAGTTTTCTCAATCTCTTGCTATGAGTCCAGGGGGATGAGTCATAGGTACAACCTACGACTCGTGGTACGAGTTGTTATGGGCTAACTTAATGAAATTAACCTGACTCAACCCAGATTTTTAAATCCACCCCAAACCTATTTAAAAAATCAAATCTTTTGGACCTAAAAATCCCATGAAATCAAAAGCACTAAACCACGATTCTCTCCCCACAATCCTCACTCACCCGTAACTCACTCTCAATCCATTCATGCACCATTCAAGCTATAAAATCACTAAGATTAGTGAGTTACATCCTCTAGAACTTCGAACAAGCAACAGCGGATAAAGATTTTTGCAAGTAACTGGAGTCTCTTCTCTTTTACTAGTTTGCTGACTGTGATGTGAACCACCACTGTGGTTCCCCTGTAAATGTATGAAAATAGAGGAAAGTGATCAGTGGATAATACATAATATTGCTTGTCCGGTTTGGATTGTATTAAACTCAATAAAGTTGGTGATAAAGTAAGTGAACAAAAATGGAAAATTGAAACTGTGAGGATAGATGGGGTAGATAATTTCATATGTAATATGAATCAATGGGGTGGTGAAGTCTGATTAACCACCCCTAAAAATGTGCTTGATTAAAGAAAATGATTGTTTGCCTGAATTATTAACACTGCCCAGGTGGGGACAGGCTTCATGAGCCTTCTTACGACTCGTGGTTTCATACTACGACTTGTAGGATGGCTCGTTAGGACTGTCCCAAGCCATTTTAACTGGAATACATGGTACCGAACCTAGTATGTCTCGTGGTATCCTACTACAAGTTGTACCTAGTAATCGTACTACAAGGCAGAATGGGTCAAAGTTCAAAAGTAATAGTATGACCCTTTGTACGACTCATAGAATCTAATAATGATTCGTAACTTGAATCATACAAAAATACAGAACATCAGAATTCTAGGGAAGTCCTTATACAACTCCTAGTACAAACCGTACCAACCCAATACGAGTCCTACCATGGAGTTGTACCAGAAACACTAAATGTTATGAGTCTCAGTACGAATTGTACCACCTAGGTACGATCCATACTGTGGACTCGTGGAAAATTTTAGAGGACATCTTTCTTGCTTTCTTTCTCTGATCATATATACTAACCTTTTTCTCCACAGGTATAATGACAATGAAGAGAAGTGCAATAAAAAATTCCCAAGATAAGGAGGCAAAAGCTGAAATTTGCTGCTCGGAGGGCATTGAGAGATGAGCCCTCCGACTCTGATCAAGCAAGAAACACCCCTAGTGGTTCAGTGGAGGAGTATCAAGTCGAGACTTCTGACACAAATGAGCCACGAACCACTAGGGCACAGGCTAAGGCCCGAGCATAAGCTGCTACAACTAAATCTATTGAAGCTCCCTAGTCTGAGGAGGGAGCTGAGGAGCAGTCCCAAGAGTCCAGGAGTGGCTCTAAAGAGGAAGAAGAGTCTGAGGAGGCCCAGTCCAGAGATAGTAATGATGAGGCCAAGACTGACAAAGAAGCTGCTGAGAAAGAAGATGAGCAGACTCCACCCCGAGAGAGGCGTACTATGAGGTGGCATGTGCCCAGGGCATAGGAAATTTATGAGCAGGGCCTGGCTCTCACCTCCAAGAAGCCCCCAGGGTGGAGTATTCCAGAGGAACAGTGGATCCTCATTGATGCCTTGAATGAGGTTGAGGAAATGAAATGAATCTTCAGCTTCTATGGATTTGATTGGATGGCTAGGACCCCTAACTACTACAGTATAGAGTTATTCAAGGAGTTGTATGTCAACTATTATATGAATGGAGCAGAAAGCACAGACTGGGCAAAGACTAAAAGAGCATCGCAAGCTTGATAGGCTAGTTGTCCGAGGGTAAGAAGTTAAGATCTCAAAAAAGACTATTTCCCGGATACTCTATGGGCCATAGTTCAGAGCTCCATCTTCCATAACTGAGTTCATCTACCGAGTAGATACCCTGAAAAGGGTTAAGCATCTGGGATTCAAGGAGAGACAGAGCCAAGTGAAATGGCTAGCTGGGGTGATAGCTAAGGACAAGGAGGATGTCGAGTGGGTGACTAGTGGTTGACAGGTCACCAAAGCTCGCTGAACTTCATAGCGAAGGCCTGCTGGACACTACTTCGCCACAGGTTGATGCCGACAGTGAATGACAACACCCTCAGTGCAGACAGAGCAGCTCTAGTGGCTTGTAACATGTATCTATATGACATTAATATCCCGAGGGTGATAGCTAACGAGATACGGGATCGTGCTCTGGGCTTGAGCACCACTATGCCATTTCTGAGCCTCATTCACAGGATGTGTAAAGACGCTAGGGTGAGGATGCTGATGCAGATAGATGTGGAGGTCAGAGGCCACAAGACTACTGATATCATCCTTATATGGGATGACATGAACCCAGTTAGCCAGGTTAGACTTCCTTCTATAGTCACACTACCACGAGCATTAGGGGGCGAGCATGTTGATGCCCCCACTTCAGTAGAGCAGGGGAGATGCTGGCTATAGAGGCCGTCCACATAGATGCAACTCTTAGTACTTCCTCCATACTGCCATTAAGAATACCATGCCAGACACCAACTAGTTACATATTGGTCCCGTAGGACTTCCTCTAGGAAATGACCAAGAGGCTGGAAATGAACAAAAAGAAGGTCAATGCGATGATGAAAAATGTCAAGTCATGGGTGAAGGCTGATATTTATGAGGCTGTAAGATTGTCTCATAGCCGGTTGGATAGTTTTGAGCACTGCCTCAATGAGCGCCTGTCTGAGCAGATAGATACGGGCAATCTTAGAGAGGAGTTGGGGGCTTTGCGGAGGCAGATAGCCAAGTTATCATGTATATAGCTTGCAATAGTATCAAACCCCACCATCCTGGAGTAAGATGATGAGCTCGATGAGGAGCTAGATTGGAGGCATACTAGGCTCCGATAGAGGCCGGTGGAGGAAAAGGGAAGAAGAGGGTCTCGAAGGAGGTTGGAGACGATTCTTCAAGAAAGAAGAGAAAAAGAAAGGATTAAAAGGAGTGCAAGCGGGCGAGAGTGGATAGTATGCAGACTCTTGACAAGCATATGTTAGAGTTGCATGAGCGAGCCAGAGGAGCAGGGAGCTCCACAACTGCCTTTGGAGAGCTTGCAAGTGGCAAGGACCCTTCGGTGAGCCACATTCAGCCTAGGATACTATTGAGTCACTGAGGCGACTACTACTGCTAAGGGAGTAACCAATCCGCAAAGTGATATTCCATTGAGTGCATCAGCCACCTCTAGTGCCATGATTGGATTAGAGGAAAGTGTACTTGCACACCTGCCTCTGCCGAATGATAGGAGCACCAAGAGTGTCACAGGTATGTCCCTTTCCCTTGTTCTTACATTCTATGCTTTGGTACAAAGCATGCTTTTAAAAGCGGGGGGTGTACTTGTTATTTTTGGGTGTTCTGCTCGTCCAAGGGTTTTTCTTATCATGTTTCTTTTTCTTAGACATGTTATCTAGTAGAACCGACATGCTTAGGTTGTTTTTGTTATTTTTTTAATTAAAAGTAGCTTAGGATTACTTCACAGCTAATAAATGCACTAGTTTTGATATTTTGAAAAATGACCCTATCTGAAAATTTTTGATGTTAGCTATATATGGTGACTGAATTACTTGTATGACCGCGTACGCTTGCGCCTGTGATGGGGTGCAACAGAAGGTCGGAGTTCCGCTGAAATAGAATGGGGAATTAACCACCGGATCTGTTGTAACAGTGTCCTGACCGCTGTAGCGGGTCCGTTGCAGTGAAAATGTGACCGCGACAGTGGACAACGAGAATCGAAAATGGGTTTAAATGGAATTTTTGGGGTTATACCCCATTATTTCCAAAAACGTGAAGAGGAGAGCTAGAAGGCGATCTTTGCCCCCCCCCCCAGAACTGTGAATTCCTCTCCCAAGGTAAGTTTCTTGATCTCCTATCTCAATGATGGATGTCGTTGACCCTATAATCCAAAGGGAACCCTTAATGGTGGGAACTTAAGTTGAGAAATCCTAGGTTGATAGACTAGGTCAGGATTATGAAGAGTTAATGGGGTGATAAGATTAGAAGTTTGAGGGGTAATGATCATTCCTCGAGGTTTACTTGCTTGGGAACGTGGGTTACATGGGACTTGACGCCTAGAACTAGGGGAATTGGGGTTTTTACCTTTAAGAATGCCCTGAAAGGAAGGGTTTTAAACTTCTAAGACCCTTTTTTCAGAGAGTAAATAATTAAAATTACTCTATATTCTTGTTGTAGATTCGAGCATTTCGAGGCTTTGAGAAAGGGCAAGGCTCCGGTGAATAGATGACTTTTCGTACCAGAAAATTGAGGTAGGTTATGGTTTAAGGGAAATAGACCCTATTTAATGGCACATATATTTTGTTCAATGATGATATGTGATTTGATCTACGAACATTACCTGTTATGAAGCTTTACTATTAAATGAACTGTAGAAATAATATAGATATGATGTGATCTGTATACTGTTATAAAATTGTGTTGAATGGTTAAGTGAAGTTCCTTTGCATTGCTATTGTGATGTTTGATGGTTTGTAGTTATGCAAGCGAGGGAGTAGATTGTAAACTCCCGAGTGTTTTAAAGAATTCACCCTGTATATTCAGTTGAATGAGAATGGTTAGGGATAGTGATAATATCCTAAGATGAGATGTTCGTGCCCAAGGGGAGCATCATAAGATGAACCCTAGTTATCAGTTCTATAAGTAAGCATTAGAATAAATCACAAGTATAAACCCGAAGTAGTTATGAATCCATGGGGAACACTTATCCTAGTGATCTTGGGCATATCTACATGCCCAAGTGCTATTTTCTATCTAATTTTAAGTCATGTTTGTCAATTTAATTAAGTTATTCTTATGTAATTTTATATAATTAGGTGCTTAAACTAACGAATATGATTAGCCCTTGTTTGTACATGAAAAATTGCCAAGGATGGGCTAAATATGACGGTGCAAAAGAAAGAAGGAACATTGTGGAATGAGTTTGGAGAAAGATTGCACAAAATGGCATAAAAACAAGTTGTCACACAGCCCAGCGTGCTACGCGGCTGACCTGCATGACAGGCGCTGTGTCATGTTGTGCATGTGCGCGCGAGGGCAATGCCAATGTAGGCCATCTATGCATCTGCGTCGTGCCACACCGGCCCTTCTACGCGATAGCGCCCGTGCAACACCTGTTGGTGCCCACCCATGACATGGCAGCTGCTGAAATTTCCAGTGAGCCTGCATGACAACTCCATGCCATGGAGGCTGAGCTGCGTGATAAGCAGCGTGGCACGGAGATGGTTCTCACACAACCAAATTTTGCAAATTCCAACTTAGTATAAATTGGAAACTTGGTTATTTTTATTAGATATCACGGTTTTATTTTGAAAAACACGAAATGAGCGAAGGAGAGAAGAAGGAAACTCTACCTAGGGTTCGTAAATTCTTTCTTTTTTCACTCTTGTTTTTACATAAATTGCAATTATAATGAATTCTTGTATTAGCATGAGGTATAAAACCCTTCTTTTAGGGTTGAGGCTACAAGACATGAATGCAATCGCGTAAATTCTACTTTAGTTCAAGCTTTATCCGTTGTTAGTTCTTGAATTCTTGCTTGTTTACCATTTTAATGCTTGATCACCATTAAAATGCAATTGTTAAGCTTAGGCAAAACTCAAAAGAGATAAACCTAGGTTAGATTTAGGAATTCAAAAAGTGAGTTCCAAGTCTTCAAGACTTGATTTGCGGTTAGGATAGAAATATACCTAATTCGCCTTACTTGATTATAAAATGGGAAGGTAGCTAAACACCGACTTGGAATTGTCACATCACCGCTTGTAGAACTAGTTGTGAAGCCAAGTTAGGTTAAATGGTTAGAGGTTCGAGAGTCCATAACCAAGGGTGTAAACCCCGTAAACCATTCCACTTAGTTAATTGCTCACGAATTAGGACGTCACATCCCCGCTCAATGATGTAGTTATGAGACTAATTTGTTGTGTTTAGAAGCTTGAAAGACCATGAACAATGCTTTAACTTTGTGAGACAATGAATGAAGTCATATACTAGAACCGAGTTGAATGTAGCATTGCATAATTGTTAGGCCTTAACCATGGATGCTTTTTATTTTTGTTTTTCCAATTATCTTGTGATCACCTTAGATTTAGAAACAAAAATCCAAATCTTTCAAACCAACACTTGGGAAATTTAATTTAACACTTGATCTTGTAATCCGCTAGATAGACTAGTCCCTGTGGGTTCGACATCTGGCTCTTCAAGAGTCACTGTATTACTTGTACGACCGCGTGTGCTGGGGCACAATAAGTTTTTGGTGCTACAAGTAAGCATTATAGATCCCAAGTGTAAACTCAAAGTAGTAATAAATCCATGTGGAATACTTACCCTAGTTATTCGCATAAACTTGATAAACAACAATCAATTCTCAGCATTATTTCATATTTGCTTTTACAAAAACCCCTCTAGGAGATAATAAAATTAAAAGCTTAAATACTAGCGCTATTCTATATCTGGACCATATTCGTTGTGGGATCAACCCCAACCTTTGTTGGGTTGTATATTGACAACGA
The DNA here is from genome assembly GCA_035772735.1 of Datura wrightii. Lineage (NCBI taxonomy): Eukaryota > Viridiplantae > Streptophyta > Magnoliopsida > Solanales > Solanaceae > Datura > Datura wrightii. The sequence goes on along the minus strand of JASDFA010000027.1, from coordinate 24,442,182 downwards.
CCGCGCCATACTTTTATACGAGTCTGATTTGAGCGTTATCAGATGTCGAGTTTCTTCTTTTTGTCATGAAATTTTTTAAATTGCATGTTATGAAGAATTGTTATTAATTTATGTCAAAAACTTGTGCTATGTCTGAATGATATATAGAATGTGTGAACTATTGAAAACTGTGAACTAATGAAGATGCAGCTAAGTCGAGCTACTGCCTCGAGCAGTACCTCTACAGCAGAACTTATTTCCACTGCGACGAGACCACTCTAGCAGTCAAGTGACCGCTGCAACAAAAGGACCAATCCAGTGAGCAGGCCAGTTGTTACCTGTGCAGAGCTAGTGTACTTAAAATGTTACTATACTTATGTATGATGTTCGGGACTGATTTTACATTGTTGTTTCCATTCTTATATGATATTATTTATGGTCGGCCGATGATGCCTACCAGTATTATTTTTGTATTGATCCTACTCCTGCATTTTTTTTGAGTGCAGAATACGATCTAGGAAGCTCCCCTCATCCCCACCTATAAACAGCAGTGATTCCTCTGAAAAGTGAGCAACGCGGAATGGGCTAATTCACTCCTCTTCGAAGACGTCTCTCCTTTAGCTGTTTTTGCATTTCATTTTGTTTATTTCAAATATTCCTAGATGTAGTTAGACTTTGAAATGCAATGACTTTCAGATCTTGGGAAGATTTGGTTGCTTTGGTTTAGTTGGTGTTACAATTTTTGGATATTACATTTCATTTCATATTATTGCAAGTGTTACTTCTTATTGAAATGGTTGTTGATAGGGTAGTTGTTGAGGAGCATTAGTTCTCCTACCGGGGGGTTGGTATGGGTTCTAATCATGGTAATTAGGGTCGTAACACTTCTACGGATCCATTTTCTTTTGGACGATATGGAGTTGAATTTCCGTGTGCAATCTTAAACTGTTGGCATGCCTCTTTTATCAAATGACTATTGAGATTAGCAGGATTATCTATAATAATTATCTTTGGGACACCAAATCTGCAAATAATATTTGAAAGAATAAAATCCACCATGACTTTGTTGGTTACTGATTTGAATGTCACTGCTTCTACCCATTTTGTAAAATAATTAATGGCTACCAAAAGGAATCTATGGACATTTGATGCTTTTGGTTCAATCGACCCAACCACATCCATTCCCCAGGCCACAAAAGGTCATGTAGCCTACATTGTATGTAACTCAGAGGGAGGGGAATGTATCAAGTCCCCATGAACTTGGCATTCATGACATTTGTGAACGAAATAAATGGAATCTCGCTCCATAGTGAGCTAATAGTAACCTGCCCAAAGTATTTTCTTTGCCAGCACATACCCGTTCATATGCGATCCACAAACTGCAGAATGTATTTTGGTCATGATAGTGGAAGCCTCTCTAGCATCTACACACCTTAGAAGTCCTAAATCTGGAGTCCTCTTGTATAAGATTCCCCCGCTTAAGAAAAATCCGCTAAACAGTCACCAAATCATTCTCTTTTGATTACCATCGACATGTACTAGATATTCTCCAGATTGAATATATCCTTTGATATCATGAAACCAAGTTTCACCATCAAGTTCTTCTTTGACTGCACTGCAATATGCATGTTGATCGCGGATTTGTATATGTAAAGAGTCGATATGAGTCTTATCGGGATGTTGAAGCACTGAAGACAAGGTTTCCAAGGCATCAACAGTCTCATTATGAATTCTAGGAATATGTCTAAACTTTACTAATACAAATCATCGACAAAGATGGTGTAAGCAATCTCGATATGCTATGAGCTTTGAGTCACGAGTTTCAGAGTCTCCCTAAATTCAGTGGACTAACAAGTCTAAGTCTCCTAACACCAATAATTCTTGAATTCCCATGTCAATAGCTAGTCTCAAACCAAAGATGCATGCCTCGTATTCTGCCATATTATTGGTATAATAAAATCGAAGTTGGGCTGTTACAAGATAATATTGTCCTGATTCAGAAACAAGAATTTCTCCTATTCCAACTCCTTTCACATTAGTGGCTCCATCAAATAACAACTTCCAAATGGCGTGGTTATCAAAAATAACTTCATCAACACATAATACCTCTTCATCGAGAATGTCTTTAATGGCTCATATCCTTTATCAACGGGGTTTTCAGCCAAATGATCTACCAAAGCTTGGGCTTTCATTGTCGTCCGCGTCATGTAGACAATGTCAAATTCTGTGAGCAATATATGCCATTTTGCGAGTTTTCCTTTGTGCATGTTCTTCTAAAAAATATGCTTTAAGGGGTCCAAGCGGGAAATGAGGTAAGTGGTGTAAGACAAAAGGTAATGCTTCAGTTTCTATGCCACCCAAGTCAAGGTGCAACATGTCCTTTCGAGAAGAGTGTACTTTACCTCATAGGTGGTAAATTTTTTGTTGAAATAATAGATGGACTGCTCCTTTTTTCTTGTGATTTCATGTTGACCCAATGCACAGCTAAAAGAGTTTTCCAAAACTGACATATACAATATCAAGGGTTTGCGCGGCTCAGGGGGAACCAATATAGGTGGATTCGATAAGTACCCTTTGATTTTGTCAAATGCTACTTGACATTCCTCAGTCCATTCAACTATAGCATTCTTCTTTAACAACTTAAAATTGGGCTCACAGGTGGTTTTGAGCTGGGCGATGAATCTACTAATATAGTTCAACCTTTCGAGTAGGCTGATCACCTCAGTTTTGTTCTTTGGTGGTGGTAATTCCTAAATAGCTTTTATCTTTGAGGGATCTAACTCAATACCACGTTGACTGACTATAAATCCCAACTGCGTTTCTAACAAGATCCCAATATACATTTTCTAGATTAAAATTGAGATTATATCTGCAGAGCCTTTCCGAAAATTTTTTTTAGATGATTGACATGGTTAGACTGCTTTTGTGATTTGATGATCACATCATCCGTGTAAACTTCAATCTCTTTATGCATCATATCATGAAACATAGTGGTCTTTGCCCTCATGTAAGTAGCTCCAGTATGACTCGATAACAATATGTCCCCCATGATGTGATAAAAGATGTTTTCTTGCATCCTCATTATCCATAATGATCTAGTGGTACCCTGTGTAACAATCCACAAAAGATGCAAGTTCATGCTTGGCATAATTGTCCAGCAAAATATGGATATTAGGTAGTGGAAAGTCATCTTTGGGGCTTCTTTGTTTAGATCATGATAATCGATGCACATTCAAACTTTTCTATCTTTATTTGGGATTGAGACAATAATGGCCAACCACGTAGGATATTGAGTGACTCAAATGACTTTAGCCTCAATTTGCTTTGTAATTTCCTCTTTAATGATTACACTCATATCAATATTAAGCTTTCTCAACTTTTGTTTGACCGGGGAATGCCGGATCAGTTGGAAACTTGTGAACTATTAGGTCAATGCTCAAACCAGGCATATCATCATATGACCACTAAAAAATGTCTTTGTAATAAAATATAGCCTTGATTATCCCTTCCTTTTGTTGTTGATGGGCATGTACACTTACCTTAGTCTCCCAAATATTTTCATGATCTCCTAGATTGATTACCTTGGTTTCACTTATATTAGGGTTTGATTTATTCTCAAACTGTTTGAAATCCTTACTTATTTCCTTCAATACCTCATCCTCATCATACAACTTCTTGGTTCATTATATCCTGATTAGATTGAATTTTATGATCTGGCTGCAAATTTTGCATGCATGTCATATCACTAGAATCGGCATAGAAAAAATTGTACAAAATAAAAATAAACAAGGAAATATTATACTCAAAATGGAAAGAAGGGAAACTGCATTTCATTGAAAGGAAATATAGGAGGGTTTACACATAAGAACAAATGAGATAAAGATTCGAATTCCAACCCTGAAATAATTCGATTATAGAGAGGGAAAAAAACATTTTTAGTAGGGAGAGGTGTGGCCTCCCAATTGTTGAGCTGGACATTAGGGCAAATAAATTGCACATCTGCATTACTGATACTCTCCCCAGTTTCAACCATATCAGCCTCGATAAACATGTTCTACAGATAAACAACCAACTCTGTATCAACATCAAACATTCGCTCTAAGACTGGTGACTTGGAGGATTCGATAGCACCTGCTTTGATGAAAGACTTGTCGATTGGCGGGATTGGTTGGGTAAGCAACCATGATTTGTTATTCCTTTTCTTAGCCCTCTTTCTATCCTTAAAAGTCAGTTCATACCCCAAACCAAAGGTACCAAGGTTTTCATGTGGACATATTGGCTGAGTTATTCCTTTTAAAGACATCCCTAAACCTTTCCCTGATTCAAAATCATACTTTAACATTTCATTCACCACCATAAAATACGTAGGGGGCAATTTTGGTCTTGGAATGAGATTCCCCTCGAGGATATGCTCAGCAACCACTACCTCAACAACTTGATAATCGGTGCTCCATTTGTATTGCCCGCCTCAACGGAGGAAATGGAAGAGTCTTTTTACGTCGACAAGTCCACCTCACCATGAACAACTATTTCTTATTTGTCGTGTTTAAACTTGATCATTTGATGTAATATACATGGGACTGCCCCAGCCCTATGAACCTAGGGTCTTACTAATAACAGACTGTAGGAAGCATCAATTTTCAACACCTAAAAATCTATGGTGAAATCAATAGGCCCTATTATCAGCAAGAGCTCTATCTCACTAATGGCATCTATTTTTGCTCCATCAAAAGCTCTGACACTTACATTATTGGGTCGTATCCTTTCCAGATAATCATTTAACTTCTGCAAAGTTGACAGAGGACAAATATTTTCCCCAGAGCCTCCATCAATCAAGAATCATATGACATAAGAATGCTCACATTTTACATTAATATAGAGGTCTTGGTTATGCCTAATACCTTCCGCGGGTAGTTCATCATCTAAGAAGGTGACACTGTTTACCTCAAAGATTCTTCTAGCAATTTGCTCCAATTGATTCACCGTAATCTCACTTGGTACATGTGCCTCATTCAAAATCTTCATTATGGATCTGTGATGTTCATCTAAGTGTATCAACAAAGACAACAAAGAGATTTGGGCTGGAGTTTTCCTCAACTGCTCCACAATAGAATATTCTAGCGACTTCATCTTTTTCAAGAATTCTTCGGCCTCTTCCTCGGTGATCGGTTTCTTAATTGGAATTTTGTTATCCCCAGCTTATTTAGTTTTTCATAAATCTTTTGGGGCAAAACATCTCCGGGAACGGGTTACTCGCCCCACTCCGTCCACTTCTGTAATGACTTCATTCCCCTTAGATGTCATCACGTTGCAGTTGTAGTTATAAGGGACTGTCTTGGCATTAACCATAGGAAGTTGTGGCACTATTTTAATAACAATAGGTGTGATAGAAGCTCCTTTCACAATTAAGAAGGGCTCGGCAGGCACTCGTGGAAACAATTATCATTGGTTTTATCTGATTTGCCCTAACATTTTCTAAAGCTCCTTTCACAATTAGCATGGGAGTATTCGAGGGTCCGGACATTATCGGCATCTTGTTACTCCTGAAGGCACTAGTTTGTCAAATCCATAGTATTCATTGACTTTTCCATGTTAGTTTTGATCTTAATGATAGGCTTGTAGGAAACCATATACTCTCCACCACTATGTATCAACTCTAGCATGTTTGTTTCAGTACGGATTGGCAACAGGTTTTGATTGATGTTTGGTGCATCCGAGTATTGCACTATAATTTGATGTATATCAACCAAATCTTGAATCTCTCTCTTTAAGTACCAACATTTCTCTATGTCGTGTCGTGGGGCATTAGAACCATATGCATATCTTCTAGAATAATCCAAATTCTCCGGGGAAGGGTTAGGGATCCTTCTCTCAATTGGGCTCAAAACATTTAATGCCCTTAGCTTTTGAAACAAACGAGCGTATAATTCCCCAATAGGATTGAAATTATCCTTAGCTACATTTGCTCTTTTGTACTCTACCCTAGGTCAAAAATTGAATTTGGGAGGGCCCAGGTAAACTTGAGAAGGCAGTGGATGATTTTGAGAGGCGGGTGCACACCATTGCAAGTAAGAAGGGGGTTGGGCATATGATTGTGCATTATAAATAGGATATTGAGAGGATGGGATGGAACATAGTGGGGTTCGGGGGAGAGAGTAATGTTATGGGTGGTTATACGGGTCTTGAGCATAGGTTTGGAATTGAGACTGTGTGTATTGGTGTTGTGGAACCCTTGGACTTTGTCGTGGCCCTGGCACAATAGTGGCTACATCCTCTTTCATTTTATTTCCTTCGAGACTCCCCGAACTATTTTGAATTTCCTGCGTAGTAGCTTTCAAAGCAGCTTGGCTTATGATCTTTCCAGACTTAATTCCATGTTTCACCATTTCTCCAACCTCAACGAATGTTTTTCCAATAGAGGAAAGAAATGATGGAAGTAGTCAGGTTCCAGTGCCTGGAGAAAAACATCAATCATCTCACACTCCTTTATGGATGGCTTAACTCTAGCAGCCTGCTCCCTCCACCTAATAGCATATTCACGAAAACTTTCAGTGGTCTTTTTCCTCATGTTAGCAAGTGTGGTGGGATCTGACACTATGTCAATATTGTATTGAAATTGCTGGACAAAATCCCGAGCCATGTCATTCCAAACATACCAATGAGAGATATTTTGATAAATAAATCATTATGAAGCTATCCCCGTTAGACTCTCTCCAAAGTAAGACATTAGTAGTTCTTCTTTTCCCCATACTCCTCTTAGTTGATTACAAAGCCTTTTCAAATAAGCCAAAGGATCACTGTGGTCGTCGTTCTTGTAAAACTTTAGGGTTTTGAACCCTAGAGTCAAGTGAACATTAGAGAACATGCACAAGTCTTTGTAAGCAACACTCTTGTGCCCTCTCATTCGTTGCATGTTTCTCATGTTTTGCTCCAAACTTCTCATTTTCCTAGCCATATCTTCTTGTTCCTTGTTTCTAGTAGTTTTTCGATCATGATAGGGGAAGTATGTTGATGGGCGGGATAGTATGAGTTTGGGACCTTAAAAGTCAATTGAAGGGAATAAAATTGATCATGATATGGCTCACTGCTAGACTTCTGTATCAGCATCAGTTGAGGGCCTGTATTGATTTGTACCACAGGAATGAAAAGTAGGTTATTTGTGAGAGATGCATTTGGAGGGTGTACGGTAGAGGTCCCAACTATGATAGACACATTAGCATGTGGGCCGAATCCCGGTGGGTAAAGGGGATCATTTATTGGAGCCTGGGTGGAAATTGAATAGCCCCATCCAAAAGTCCTGGGATTGAAGAGGGTGGTGCTTGTCTATTAGTACAAGATTGGTACATTTCTACCATTTGATATCTCAATAACCTTATCTCCTTCATTGATGCACATTCTTGCGGAATCAACTGTCCATGAATTTCCTCATTATTAGAGTATGTCCTATCCTTGTGGTTTATTTTGTCTTTCCTTTTAAGTCTAGTGTTATAAGGATGAGATGCTAGCTTGACCACAAAACAACCACCATTAAAATTTTATCTTTTTAATGATAGAAACAAAAATGTGTTAGGTTTTAATATTTCTTAGATACAAATCACACGTTGTATGTCGTAAATCTAAAGTTATTTTTGTTTCTTGAATGAGCTTGGAACACTTTGGGATGTTTCATCCGGCTTTGGGTGGATATGTTCTAATACTTCTTTTAATTATTTTTTCATTCATTTAGTGGTTTTAAAAGTATTTCAATCAAACCCATTAAGGGATGCCTATGTATCATGTTAAACATGAATCAGATCATTAGGTAGTTCATGAAAATAAAAGACAATTTGGATATTTTTATTTTAATAATTATTATATGAAACCAATAAAAATCTTTTCATTGATTAAAATTCTTTGATACAACGATGCAAAGAAAAGACCTAATGTTACACCCCGTAAAAGTTAACAATTAGTAAGCGTACGCGTGGATTTGAGATAAATAAAGAGAGTCTGACGCATGTAGAGAAGTCTCGGAAGTTGGATCAAAAACGGTCGGGCCGCGAAGGGTCAGCGCAACGCCCCAGACGGCAGGACACCAGCCAGCACGGCGCCCCAGCAGCCTTGGCGCCTTGAGGGGCGCGGCGCGGCACTACGGCTTCCATGATGGCCGGCAAGAGGCGCCTCCCTAGTGCGCCTCCCTCCTATATAAAGCCCTCCTTTATCATTTTAAGTACATTTTCCAAATCAACACACGGCCAAAGAGGGAAAGGTGCGAGGAAAACAATAAATTTTCGTCCGTTTATGCGATGAAACATCGAGCGAATTCAAATCAACTTTGGGTATCAAAGTTTAAGGCCGTAGGGAGCATTACCATGGAGTTATTTTCGCGAAATTCATCCGGCGAATCGATACCCCCCCCCCCCCCGAGCCAAAGTTGTCGGAATTGCTCCAAACTAACTTCTATACGGTCACAGGATTCAAGTAAGCATTTCTCCCTTCTGAACTCTCGGGAAATTATACGTTTTTGATCGTATTCTGTCAAGTTGAAGTATAGTTGATATTGTTATTAAAAGTTATTGTTTTTTCTGAATTGAGTATTCAACTAGTCTCATTCTCCCAGTAATACGATTGCAATTGGAACGGGCTACTGAATACAAATTGGAACTCTCCAGTTAATCAGAAATTGGCAATCCAGGTATGTAAGGCCATCCCTTTGGCAAGTTACGTTCGTCGTAAAGTTAGTATGACCCGGGTGTCTATAGTACTTTAGAGTAAATCTATTGGTGTCAGCTGTTATAAACTGAATTGAGCCTATGGTGACAAAAAGTAATTCTTGTCCGAGTTAATCTAGCTAGAATGATCTTACATTGATGCTGAGTAGTTAGATGTTATGCTATACAAAGTTCTAATTACTGAGGCCGCGAGGGCCATTTGAGTTCTATTTACTGAGGCCGCAAGGGCCATTTGAGTTCTATTTACTGAGGTTGCGAGGGCTATTTGAGTTTTATTTATTGAGACCGTGAGGGCCATTTGAGTTCTATTTACTGAGGCCGCGAGGGCCATTTGAGTTCCATTTACTGAGGTCACGAGGGCCATTTGAGTTCTATTTATTGATGATGTGAGGGCCATACAGAGTTCCATTTACTAAGGCCGCGAAGGCTGTATTGAGTTCCATCAGATTGAGGTCGCGAGGGCCGTAATGAGTTTCACCAAATTAAGGCCACGAGGGCCATCCAGAGTTGTAGTATGCTTGCGGGGGCTTATGTGTGCCCAGGTAGGTTCTTTTGTGTTGTTTGTACCTTCCAGGCTTATGGGGGCCCGGTTAGGTTCTTGTTTGCTTATATAGACTTGTTGTTTAGATAATTCAGACAGTGAAGGTATTCAGGCTAAATCCTTAGTCTCTTCATTTAATTACTACAGTTTTACCAGTTTTTAGTTAGTTATTACCTTTTGGCTTTACATATTCGGTACATGTTGTACTGATTGCAAGTGCGGATAGATGCGGTTCGGGACGTTCCTAGCCTCCAGCTGAAGTCAGTAGTTTATTCATCTCCTTCCCTCTAGAGTTGAAAGTCAGTAGAGTTTTGTACTTTTGATGTATAGTTTTGGGTAGGTCAGGGCCCTGTCTCGACCATTATATCACTCCTAGAGGCTTGTAGATTCTTGTACATTCCCTGTGGTTAGTTTTTGTTCGCCACGTGGGGCTCGTGTATGCTTTATTTCTCATGTTGTCTGTGTGGGTCCTTGTTTCGCTATTAGTTGGCAGCCTTGTCGGCCATAGCATAGTTTAATGCTTGATTTGTTTCCCAGTTAAAACTAAACAGCATGGTGGCCTTGTCGGCTCACATAGGATCCCTACTAATGCATTTTTGTGGTCAGTTGTCTTCTCTTACAGGTGGCCTTGCAGGCCAGAAGCTGTACTTACAGCCGAGATATAGCCCGTTCATTTCTTGAATTAAGCATCAAATATGCCCCAACCCAGTCAGGTTAGTTCAGACCAGTATGGCACCAGGTGCCAGTCATACCTCCCAAGGTAGGGCGTGACAAACTTGGTATCAGAGCCGATCGTATCCCAGGGAGTCTGCGAGCCGTGCCAAGTAGAGTCTTATCTATGGGTGTGTTGTGCACCACATTCTATAGGCAGGAGGCTGCAAGACATAATAGTGTGGTTACTCTTTTTTGTCCTCCAGTCGTGCTATAGAGTTGTGCTGTATAGGGTAACTTCCTGAGCTTATATTGTCCTATTTATTTACATAGAAATGTTGGACACATGGAAGACTGCGACTGGTCGAGAATTGGATGAGGCAGCAGGAGAGGGCACTAGTTGGGAACCACAGGCAGAGTCAGCTCGATCTGAGGGCGACAAGGGGATACCACCTTAATCTCCCCAGCACCCACCACCACACTCAGAGCCTACTAGGACGGCAGATATGTCAGCACCACCCCCAGCTATACCTGTGCCATCAGATCAGGAGCTCAGGGTGCTTTTTACATGTTGATACAGATGATGGTTGCCCAGCGTCAGCCTCAGCCAGTAGTACCAGCTGCAGTTGAGGCCGCTGAGGGGCCCGGTAGTTCGAGAGTTTGTGAGTTTCTAGCTTTGATCCCCCCGCAGTTTATAGGGATGGACCGCAGAGAGGACCCCTAGAATTTCATAAACCAGCTGCAGAGGATATTCAGGGTCATGCATGCCTCGTCCACAGAATCAGTCGAGCTAGCAATATTCAGACTGTGAGATGTAGCGGTTTTGTGGTATGAGAGTTGGTAGAGATCCTGAGGCTGAGATGTACCTCCACCTACGTGGCCTATCTTTTCTGAGGCTTTCATAGATCACTATTTTCCTTGAGAGATCCAGTAGGCCAGAGTAGAGTAGTTTTTGCATCTAGAGCAGGGCCAAATGAGTGTTAGAGAATATGTATTGAGGTTTGACTCCTTAGACAGGTATGCACCCTCGTTTGTGGACACCATGCCAGCCAAGGTACACCGGTTTATCATAGGGCTTGCACTAGAATATACAGAATCTTGCATTACAGCCACTCTACGAGAGGATATAGACATTTCACAAATTCAGGCTTTTTCTCAGAATATAGAAAAGCTCAGGCAGCGCCAGCATGCTATGGAAAGGTCAGGTCAGGAGCAGAGTCGGAGGGCTAGACCCGCAGATTTTTAGGGCGGGCCTAGACCTCATTTCTCAAGCAGGCCACCCAGGCCCCCATTTCAACAGTAGCAGGGTAGCAAATTAGATCGTCGGAGGCAGTCAGGCCCAGCGAAAGTTCACGAGTGCCCAGCTCACAGCAGTAGAGGGGGAAAGACCAGATAGAGTTAGCAATACCCTAATGCATTACCTGCCATAAACAGCATCTAAGGGGGTGCAGATATGGTTCCACCGCCTGTTATACCTGCGAGCAGGAGGGGCATGATGTGCTGTGAACTTACAGCACTATTGACGCTCAAAACTAAGAAAATAGCATGGACATAGGTGTATTTATGTGGATATGAGGCACTTTTCCTTTGATTTCAGGATAAATGGGTGTTGGAACAATAAATTGCAAAAGAAAGCTAAAAGTGTGCCAAAAAGGGCAAAAAGTGCAGACCACAGTACGATCCATAGGATGGACCTATGAGTCGTACTGAGGACCTTGATCAAAAGCTAAAAGTTAACCTGAAAGACTGAACTTTTGAAACTTGTCATGGATCGTACCATGGTGGTACAAGTCATGGTAAGCCATCCATGATGAAATCCAGAAGAATTGCACAGAAGGCTGATTCTTAGTACAAGAGCCTACGACCCGTGAGATGAAGGTACGAGTCGTACTATACAGGTCGTGGTGAAGTTCAGAAAAAGTTCAAAAGATCAGGATCAAGCCACGAGTGTCAATGTACGAGTCGCAGCACATTGGTACGAATCGTACCTTAGCCCAACACTTAGCCAAAATTCATCCAACACTCCAAGCCACGAGTTGATGTTACGATCCATGAGAAGCCCCTACGAGTCATAGGTGGACCCATGACGAGGTCGGCAATAGATATGGAAAGCAGTCCTATTAGTTTAGGAAAAGGATTCTTGTGTCTTTATAAATACTTTTTATGTTTTATTTTTAATAGAGGACGACGAATAGACTTAATTCTGGTAGAAAAACATTGTAGTAAGCAATTTTACATTATTGGAAGAGAGACTTGAGTTGGTTCAACCTTGTGATCAACCTTTTCTTGAATTCATCTTGTTCTTGCTACTTTTTACTCAAGATTTCATGGTTTAATTGAAGGGGTATTTTTCTCAACCATCTTTGTAAGTATTGTTATATGTTTTCAATAATGAACACAAATCACAACCTTGCAACTATGAGAGGCTAAAACCTCCATAGCTAGGGTTGTGGGAACCATGGTGGATTAATTAATTAGGGTTGCACAAAGTGAGTCTAAAACCAATACTAAATACTTATATTGTATTCTCTTCATCTTTAATGATTCTTAGAGGTCTACAACGTTAGGAAGTGCCTGAATTATTTACTTTCTTTGGTCAAAGAGGTAGAGATTAGGAAAAGAGAATTACAACAGAGCCTTGGTCTTGATGATCATTGTATTAACTTGAGTTGTGGTCACAGCAGAGTTATATCTGGAACTTAGTGATAATGGTTAATTTGCAAAACTCATAAGACTTGGTCGAGTAATTGAGGATAGTCATTCAATAGGGATTGGTCGATCATTTGAATGAATCTAAGTTATCAGTTCTGTAAGTAAGTACTGGTAAAAATCACGAGTGTATACCCAAAGATGTTATGGACCCATGGAGAACATAAAACCTAGTTATCCTTTAATTATTGATTCACAAATATAATCTTGACTGCTACTTATTTTTATTATTGCTTTTTATTAGAATCCCCCCATTGTGAAGAAATTAACATACAAGTTAATCTACTGGATGTAATCTAGATCTTCTATATTCCCTGTGGGTTCGACCCCAACCTATAAGTTTGGGTTCTTTATTGACAACATCCACTTCATACTTCAGTTGGAAGTGTGGTCTGAGCGTTATCAAAAAGTGGCGTCGTTGCCGGGGAATACGGCTAAGACTAGGTTATTTGCTTGTATTTGACTTTTTGGTAATTATTTCCTTAATTAAGTTTATTTTTGTGTTTTTCTTTGATACCTACAAGCTATCCTCCAGTTGATTCCAAGCATGGAATAGAGGAGACCCCCTTGTTCCACTCAATCCCGAAATTGAACGAACACTGCATAAAATAGAAAACCCTGAGCAAAGAGAAGCCCGCTTAGTTGAAGAAGCTAGACAATCTGAGCTAGCTAGGTTAGCTGCACTTCAGCAAGCTGGTGATGATAGAGATGAGGTGGTAAACGCTAGTCGACATGGGAGGGGCAACTGAGCTCAAAGATTTGCCCCTCAGTTCTTCGATGATGATGACCCAAATATTGATGAGGTTGGGTCAACTGGAGCAATTGTGCCACCACCATTGCCCGCTAGGGCCAAATTTGACATTATGAGCACCATGATTCAACTGCTAAACATGATGGGGGTGTTCAGTGGCCACGCAGTGGATGACGCCAACCTGCATTTGATGAACTTTGTAGGAATATGCAAGGCATACAGGTTGCCCGGAGTAAGCCAGGATGCAATAAGACTCCGACTCTTTCCTTTCTCTCTATCAGGTGAAGCTACTTTGTGGTTATCGGAGTTGCCCAACGACTCCATAACCAATTGGAGGGAGCTTAAACAAGCCTTCTTGGAGAGATTATTTCCCCCATCAGGGATGTTACAGTTAAAAGATGAGATCAATAATTTTCGGCAGATTAAGACGGAGGCACTTCATGAAACCTGGTTAAGGTTCAAAAAGAAGTTGACTAAGTGCCCGAACCATAAAATCCCAGATGACAGTTCGTTGGAAATTTTTTATAAGTCTCTTAATAATAGCACCAAGGCTGTAGAAGACACGGTGGCGGGTGGAGCATTGATGAGTCACACCTGGGAGGAAGCAGAAACTATCCTTGACAGGGTGACAAAGACAAACAGGGTCTGGCATACGAGGGAGGCTGATGCAGTGGAAAGTATATATGTTGTTGTTTTGACTGCAGACCAACGAAGAAAGGAGGAAGAACGCGATCAGGAGTTGGCTCACATACGCACATCATTAGATTTGCTGACAAAGAATATCATGGGAGCAGGAGCCAAAAAGGGAAATGTAGTGGGAACACAAGGAAGGGAGCAGGAAGTGGATTACTCTAATTCTGAGGAGGAGGCAAACTTCCTAGATAGCCAAGTGGCGGGTTTCCAAGCCAACGCCCAAGCATCTGGACAAGACAATTGGCGCCAAGGTTCTGGAAATCAAGGTCGGAACCAATACAGAGATAACTACAACAGGAATAGGTTCAGATATAGGAGTCGTGGTCATGAGCGAGAGGGAGAATGGAGAAGGAATGACGGATATCGCAACGATCGAGCTGGAGTCTATGTGCCTCCTAACGCATGAGAAGGCGAGGCAGGACAATCAAAGTTGGAGAGTATGATGGCCGAAATGCTGAAAAAGTTGAGGTCCACATATAGGCAGTTAAAAGAAATTCGAAATGACTTATCTAGCATGGGTCAAAAAGTGGAATCTCATGCCACCGCCATCAAGCAGATAGAACACCAACTTGGGAAACTGTTGGCATTAATGAACCCTAGAAAAAAGGGTACACTTCCTAGCAACACTGTCCAGAATCCAAAGAATGATGCTCATTGCATGGCAGTGATGACTAGGGGTGGTATAACAATTGTTGACCCCCTATTTTCTATTGAAGTTGAAAGGAGGAAAGAGAGCGTGATTGAGGAAGAACACATTGGTGATGAGACACAGCACAATAGGTTGCAAGAGGCCCCTAAGGGTGAGAAGGAATGTGACATTGATCAAGGGGCAACTCTAGTGCAAAAGGCTATCTCGAGACCACCACCACCATTCCCACAAAGGATGAAGAAAAAGGCGGACAACAGTAAGTTCCAACAATTTCTTTCAATGCTCAAACAACTTTCTGTGAATATACCGTTGGTCGAAGCACTAGATCAGATGCCAGGATATGCAAAATTCATGAAGGACCTGGTGACGAAGAAAAGATTTGTAAGCTATGAGCTAGTTGACAATGTCCATAACTGATGTGCCATAGCAACAAGGGTCTTAGCTCAGAAATAGGAAGACCCAGGTGCCTTCACAATACCTTGCACCATTGGTAATGTCGAGTTCGGAAGGGCATTCTGTGATCCAGGAGCTAGAATTAATCTAATGCCCTTGGCAGTTTTCAAGAAGCTAGGATTGGGAGCCCCCACACCAACTAACATGCGGCTACTGATGGCCGACATGACAGTAAAAAGGCCAGTGGGCATCCTAGTTGATGTGCTCGTGAAGGTTGATAAGTTTATATTCCTAGCAGACTTCGTGTTGGATTGCGAGGTCGATTATAAGGTCCCCATCATTCTGGGGCAACCATTCCTCGCCACTGGGAGAGCTCAAGTAGATGTGGAAACTAGTCTGTTAAAGTTCAGGCTAAACAAAGAAGAGGTCACTTTCAACATCTGTCGGACTATGAAGCAACCAAAGGAATTTAGTGTGATCTCAGCACTTGAGGATGAGTATGAGTCACTTGGAAAATTCTGAGTAGTCAAGAGACTTGCGTCGTGCCGCGACGTTAGATTAGGCGCTTCTTGAGAGGCAACCCAAGTGGTGGTTTGGTGAAATCTGAGTAACCAGACCACCTGTGTCGTGCCATGACATTAAATCAAGAGCTTCTTGGGAGGCAACCCAAGTTATTAATCTAAATGTGTGCTTAGTGTGCAGGGAAACAAAAACAGGTGGCTGAAAAATCTGCTGCTACAGGATCTCAGTACGACTCGTGGTGAGGTCCTACGAGTCATGGTAGAAATGGTGGTGAAAAGCGGAGAAAATTCTAAACAAAGTCTGACCTACGACTCTTCCTACGATTCGTACCTTTATGGTACGAGTCGTAGGATGATCTCATAGGTCATCGGGTAAGTTCTCTGTAACTAAAGTCATTACGGGCCAGGAACGAGTCGTAGGTTGCTCCTAAGACTCATAGTACGAGTCGTAACGGGTCAAATTGCCCCGATTCAGCCCAGATTTTTAAATTGACCCCCACCTACTTGAACTTCAAAAATCAACCATCTTCCCACGCTAACACCTCAAAACCCCAAAAACCCACGACTTGAGAACTTTCTTCCCAACACCCATAGCTTCCCAAACATTAAGAAATTAAGTTAGAAATTTGTGCTTCAGCTGAGTGTGCAAAGCCCTCACATTTGATTTCCAGCCTATGAATCGCAAATCAAGTAAGTTGTTTATATTATAAGCTCTTAATGCTTGAAAGTGAACTTGAGGGAATCGAAAACCCATAAGACTCACTAGGTATGCTTGAAAATCAATGGGTATGAGCGAAAAACTCCAACTCGACTGAAAACCCACTGGAAATTGATCGAATTTTGGCCCTAGAAAACCTAAGGGGAGTTATGGGTAGGGGAGGAGTAAGTGGTGTAAAAAGGTAGGGTACCTAATGCTAAACCTGGGGGAAATCTGAGTACCCAAAAATGTGCAAAACAAACACCTACACACTGATCAAAAAGAATCTTAAAACTGGGTTGAAAAAGGGTATGTAGCATAGTACGGGTCGTAGGTTGACACTACGAATCGTACTGAGTGCTCGTACCACTTATCTTGAAAAATCAATTTGGAAAGCCCACCCCACGACTTGTCGAATCGACCTACAGGTCATACCAAGAGTCGTTGTGAAAAATAGAATATGTGCAAAATGGGATTTCATCATATGACTTAAGGTACGAATCGTACCTTCATGGTACGAGTCGTACCTACAAGTTGTGGGGCACCATCAGGGCTTCTCACAAGTTGCACCTTTGAGGTACGACTCGTACTGAGGACCCGTGATGAGATACTGCAATTCTTCTATCTGATCTTTATTTCTCAAAAATGGATTACTAACCTCTTTCTCACCAGGTACATTGAAATACAAACGCAGGGCAGACAAAACACAAGTCGCAGGCAATTGATAGATGAAAGAACGGACTCAGAGTCCGAGCAAGCTGGAAATTCACCTAGTGGTTCTCTTGAGGATTATCAAGTAAATACCTCAGACACAGATGGGACAAGAACCACTAGGGAAAGAGCAAAGGCCCAAGCCGGAGCAACCACGGCCACATCCGCTCAAGCTCCCCAGTCTGAAGAGGGGGCTAGAGAGGAACAACAAAGGCCGGGAACAGACTCAAACACTGAGGAAGGGTCAGAAGGGACCCATTATGATGCAGAAAGCAGTGAGGAAGCAGTGGAGGAGGAGACCCTTGCTAGAGAAAATAGAACAATGTGGTGGAGAGTGTCGAGTGCTAAAGAGATATATGAACAGGCATAGCTCTCACCGCCAAGAACAAACCAAAGAGAAGCATCCAAGAAGAACCACGAATCCTCACTAATTCCTTGAATAAAGTCAAGGAGATGAAGCATATTTTTAGCTGCTATGGGCTAGAGTAGATGGCCAAGACCCCTTCACAATACACTAAAGAAATCGTCAGGGAGTTGTATGCCAACTACCTAGCCACAATGGAGGAGAAAGCAAAGGAGAGGCAAAAGATAAAGGAGCATCCTTGCTTGGAGAGTGTTCTAGTACGAGGGCGAGTAGTTGATGTATCTGATCGGACTATTGCATGGATGTTGTCTCTTTGGAGCCAAGTGGTTGAGTTTTATTTACGGCAACCAACTGTTATACAAGCCCCCACTCTTCTGGACCTGGATGCAGAGCTTGAGGAGGATATTGACTTGGCAGCATACTGGGGGCCAACTGCAGCCGGTGATAAAGGCAAAAAGAGAGCTGCTAAAGATGTTGGTGAGGAAAGTGTGAAAAAGAAGAGAAATAAGAAGAAGAAAGAGCACAAGTGGGCTAGAGCGGAAAGCATGCGAGCTCATGAAAGCATATGACTTAGCTGCATGAGAGAGTTAGAGGAGCAGGAAGCTCCACCGCAGCTCAGCCCGAGCTTGCTAGTGGCCATGACCCTTCGGGTGAGCCACATTCAGCCCCAGTTTCCACAGAGGCCGTTCAAACGGCTACAGTTACTGAGGGGGGTACCACTACCCCAATTGTTCCACCATTGAGTGCGCCGGCCACCGCTAGCGCCACTACTACTGCGGAGGTACCACCTTCGCGAGATGACAGAGGCGAAGTCTGAGTAGCCACAAGTATGTCCTTTTCCCTTCAAGCTTTTATTTTGTGCTTCGGGGATGAAGCTCATTCTTTAAAAACGGGGGTTGTACTTGTATTTTTTGGATATTTTTGGTCGCCTGAGGGTTTTTCTTGTCGTGTTTCTTTTCCCTCAGACATGCGATCTAGTAGAACCGGCATGTGTTAGGATTTTTTTGTTTTTAGTTGTGATTTTTGTTTGATTAGAAAGTAACTTAGGAATACTCAGCCAATGAATATGCACTAGTTTCGTTGTTTTTGAAAAATTGACCTTGTTTAAAAATTTTGCTATGTATTTGTGAAAACAATGTATGATTTTTGTGGATCGTTTTATGTAATTTAGTTATTGATAGTGCTAGTATTGTTAATCCATGTATGAACCAGATAGGTAAAGTGAAAATAGTTCATGTACCATGTGTGAGTGAGTTCTTAGTAGTTGTTGCAATATGTTGTTGAAGATCTAGAACTTGCCTGGTTGGTCTCTACAAAGGTTGAGGATGGTTGGTTAGGATATGATCATAGGCCAATTTTGTGTTAGCTCACTTTTAGCCTATATTTCCCTTTCAAAGTGTCATGAATCCCTTGATCCCAAGTTTGATCCTTAATTGACCATATTTCTTTGATTTACCTATTAACCGTACCCATTTGTTTATAATAAACTTGTTTGGCCCTGGTCCTTCCTTGGATATTGTGAACATAAGAAAAATGCTTAAGTTGAGGGTGGCTAAAGTAGGGGTGCATAAATGGTGGGAATGGGAGAAAAGGAAATAAAGAAAAAAAAGAGAAAAAAGAAAATGGTGAAAAAAGGTGCGGTGAGGTGAAAAAGTAAAAACCTGAAAATTTGAGAATATTGAAAAAAAAAGAGAAATTTAAAATAGCTTGAAAGTGTTGAAAAATGTGTCACCCATGAAAATGTTCATAAAATGAAAAAAAGGGAAGAAAAGGAGACAAAAAGAATGAAGGGTGAAATAGGAGAATGGTGCAGCCAATGAATGTAGTGCCAAGGAAGGGATAGTCACTATTAAAATCTTTCATCTTTATCATGTCCAGCCCTAAGCCTACATTACAAGCCATATAAATTCCTATAGTGATCTTAATTTGACCATCTAACAAACCAAAGTAGAGAAAATAAGGGCAAGCCTATGGTATCTGATGCATAATACTTGCAGTTCTTTGAGAGAGTGAGTGGTTCATTTGCCTAGTCCCATGTTTTAGTTGATACTTCATACTAGAGTGGGGACTTCATTTTTTGTGAGAGTACATGGATTATGTTTGCTTTTACCATTGGTCTGTGTGAAACACGTAGGTGATGACTTGATTGCTTGTTGATAGCTAGATGACATGTCTTGATCCCTGAATATGATGTTTTCAGGTTGCTTGTAATATATTAGCTGACGATGTTTCAAAAGAAAGGGTCAATAGAGTTTGTACATAAAGTGCATAAATTTGTTTGAGTTTTGGCTGTAGTATCCTAAGTTTATTTTCTAGTTGAGCGTCGTGTTTAGTTTTTCTTTTTCTTTGCCTGAGGACATGCAAAAGTCTTAAATTGAGGGTGTTGATGTGCTGTGAACTTCAGCATTATTGATGCTCAAAACGAAGAAAATAGCATGGACTTAGGTGTATTTATGTGGATATGAGGCAATTTTCCTTTGATTTCAGGATAAATGGGTGTTGGAACAATAAATTGCAAAAGGAAGCTAAAAGTGTGCAAAACAGGAAAAAAGTACAGACCACAATACGATCCGTAGGATGGACCTACGAGTCGTACTAAGGACCTTGATCAAAAGCTGAAAGTTAACCTAGAAGACTGAACTTATGAAACTTGTCACGGATTGTACCATGGTGGTACGAGTCGTGGTAAGCCAGCCGTAACGAAATCCAGAAGAATTGCACAAAAGTTTGATTCTTAGTACGAGAGCACCCTATGACCCGTGAGATGAAGGTACAAGTCATACTATACCGGTCGTGGTAAAGTACAGAAAAAGTTCAAAAGATCAAGATCAAGCCACGAGTGTCAATTTACGAGTTGTAGAATGTTGGTACGAATCGTACCTTGGCCCAACACTTAGCCAAAATTCATCTAACACTCCAAGCCACGAGTTGATGTTACGATCCGTGAGAAGTCCATACGAGTCGTAGGTGGACCCGTGATGAGGTTGGCAGCAGATATGGAAAGCAGTCCTGTTAGTTTAGGAAAAGAATTTTTGTGTCTCTATAAATACTTTTTATGTTTTATTTTTAATAGAGGATGACGAATAGACTTAATTCTTGTAGAAAAACATTGTAGTAAGCAATTTTACATTATTGGAAGAGAGAATTGAGTTGGTTCAACCTTGTGATCAACCTTTTCTTGAATTCATCTTGTTCTTGCTACTTGTTATTCAAGATTTTGTGGTTTAATTGAAGGAATTATTTTTCTCAATCATCTTTGTAAGTATTGTTATATGTTTTCAATAATGAACACAAATCACAACCTTACAACTATGAGAGGCTAAAACCTCCATAGCTAGGGTTGTGGGAACCATGGTAGATTAATTAGTTAGGGGTTGCACAAAGTGAGTCTAAAACCAATACTAAATACTAATATCATATTCTCTTCATCTTTAATGATTCTTAGCAGTGTACAATGTTAGGAAGTGCATGAATTCTTTACTTGCTTTGGTCGAAGAGGTAGAGATTAGGAAAAGAGAATTACAATAGAGCCTTGATCTTGATGATCATTGTATTAACTTGAGTTGTGGTTGCATGATAGTTATATCTAGAATTTAGTGACAACGGTTAATTTGCAAAACTCATGAGACTTGGTCGAGTAATTGAGGATAGTCATTCAATAGGGATTGGTCGATCGTTTGAATAAATCTAAGTTATCAGTTCTATAAGTAAATATTGGTAAAAATCACAAGTGTATACCCAAAGCTGTTATAGACCCATGGGGAACATAAACCCTAGTTATCCTTTAATTATTGATTCACAAATATAATCTTGACTGCTGCTTATCTTTATTATTGCTTTTTATTAGAATCCCCCCATTGTGAAGTAATTACCATACAAGTTAATCTACCGGCTGTAATCTAGATCTTTCATATTCCCTGTGGGTTTGACCCCAACCTATAAGTTTAGGTTCTTTATTAACAACGTCCGCTTCATACTTCAGTTGGAAGTGTGGTTTGAGCGTTATCAGGGCACATGATGAGAGACTTCCTGACTAGATGTCAGGGCAGTCAGGACCAGCAGAATAGATCCTCAGCAGGTTCATATTCCCCAGCACCTTTCGTAAGGCACGGGCCCTCAGCTCCAGTTGGTAGAGGCCGAGGTAGATCAGGGGCATCTAGTTCAGGCAGCGGTCAGGATCGCACATATGCTTTACCAGGGTGACAGGAGTCAAAGTCGTCGCCAGATGTTGTGACAAGTGTATTAGATGATTGTTCTCACTCAGTTTATGCCTTGATAGGTCCGAGCTCCACTTTGTCGTATGTTACTCCGTTAGTAGCCTAAAAGTTTGATATAGCACCAGAACTGCTTTAGCAACCCTTTTTGGTATCTACCCCTATTGGTGACTCTATTGTTGCTAAAAGAATTTATCGGGGTTGTACAGTAGAGGTTGCGGGTCGTCCGACCTCAGCAGATCTAGTAGAATTAGAAATGATTGGTTTTGATATGATTATGGGCATGGATTGGTTGGCACCATGTTCTGCTACTATAGAGTGTTGGACCAAAATTGTCCGATTTCACTTTTTGGGAGAGGTAGTGTGAGAGTGGAGAGGTAATACAGCTAAGCCGAAAGGTAAGTTTATATCCTATCTTCGGGCGAAGAAGTTAATAGCAAATGATTGTATCTACCATATTGTCAGGGTTCGGGATATGCAAGTAGAATCCTCAACTCTCCAGTCTATCCCAGTTGTTAATGAGTTCCCGGATGTGTTTCCAGATGAACATCCCAATATTCCTCCAAAGCGGAAAATAGATTTCTCTATAGATTTTCTACCAGATACTTAGCCTATATCCATACCCCTGTATTGAATGGCCCCTACTGAATTGAAAGAATTAAAAGAGCAGTTAAAAGATTTGTTAGATAAGGCTTTCATCAGACCCAGTACGTAACCATAAGATGCACCCATCCTATTTGTGAGAAAGAAGGATGGGTCTCTACGCATGTGCATAGACTACCGGCAATTAAATAAAGTTACTGTTAAGAATAAATATCCTCTTCTGAGAATAGATGATTTATTCTATCAGCTGCAAGGGGCAAAATATTCTCTAAAATTGATTTGAGATTCGGGTACCATGAGGTTCGAGTCCGAAAGAAAGATATTCTGAAGACAGCTTTTTCAAATAGGTATGGCCATTTTGAGTTCTTAGTTATGTCCTTCGGGCTGACAAACACGCCAGAAGTGTTCATGGACCTAATGAATAGTATCTTCAGGCGGTATTTGGATCTGTTTGTAATAGTGTTCATTGATGATATTCTAGTCTACTCCCGCTCAGAAGAGGAACATAAAGATCATTTACGGGCGGTACTTCAGATCCTCAAAGACCGCCAGCTATATACAAAGTTTTCTAAATGCGAGTTCTGGTTGAATTCTATAGCTTTCTTAGGCCACATTGTATTAGAGGCTGGTATTCAAGTCGATTTGCAGAAAATTGAGGCAGTGAAAACCTAGCCTAGACCTACGACCCAAACAAAGGTTCGCAGTTTCCTAGGGTTAGCAGTGTATTATAGAAGGTTCTTGGAAGGATTTTCTACCCTATCAGCACCTTTGACTAAATTGATTCAAAAAGCAGCCAAGTTTCAGTGGACCGAAGCCTGTGAGCTGAGTTTCCAGGAATTGAAAAACAGACTGACATCAGCACCAGTGTTAGCCTTGCTGGAAGGTTCAGAGGGTTATGCGGTGTATTGTGACGCTTCAGGCGTCAGATTAGGGTGTGTTCTAAAGCAACATGGAAAAGTAATAATGTATGCTTCGAGGCAATTGAGGAAACATGAAAAAAACTACCACACCCATGATCTGGAGTTAGCTGCAGTGGTTCACTCCTTAAAGATTTGGAGGCATTACTTATATGGGGTGCACGTGGATATTTTTACTGACCATAAAAGTCTTCAGTAGATTTTCACACAGAAAGAGCTGAATTTGGGACAATGCCGTTGGTTTGAACTGTTGAAAGATTATGATGTGAATATCTTTTATCACCCAGGGAAAGCTAATATTGTGGCGGATGCTCTTAGCCAGCGATTTATGGGCAGTTTGGCATATCTGAGGCCAGAACAGCAGGAAATGGCCCGAGAATTGCACTGGCTAGCCATCTTAGCAATTCGGGTAGTTGATACAGGGGATAATGGAGCTATATTTCATAATACTGTAGTATCATCCCTTGTTGTAGAAGTAAAAGAACGACAATATGAAGATCCTCAATTAGCACAGCTCAGAGATAAGGTATAGCAGGGAGAAGTACCAACCTTTGAGGTAACTGAGGATGGGATTTTGAGATGTAGGGGTAGCCTCTGCATTCCAGATGTGGCGGGACTTCGCCAGAAAATCATGGCAGAGGTACATTATTCCCATTATTCTCTTCACCTAGGTTCAATAAAGATGTATCATGACATAAAAGGGATTTACTGGCGGCCGGGAATGCAGAAGGAGGTAGCATAATTTGTAGCACAATGTCCTAACTGCCAACAGGTAAAGGTGGAACATCAAAAAGCAGGTGGATTGACACAGGAAATAGCAGTGCCTATGTGGAAGTGGGAGGCAATTAATATGGATTTTGTGACAGGATTACCCCGTACCAGGTGCAGATTTGATTCCATCTGGGTGATTGTTGACAGATTGATGAAGTCGGCTCATTTTCTGCCAGTTAGGACCACTTTTTCAGTCGAGGACTATGCTGAGTTATACATTAGAGAAATAATTAGACTACACAATGTCCCAGTATCTATCATTTCTGATAGAGGAGCACAATTTACAGCTAGATTCTAGTAATCATTTAAGAAAGGTTTGGGGACACAAGTCAATTTGAGTACAGCATTCCACCCTCATACAGACGGGCAGGCAGAACGTACAATTCAGATGCTTGAGGATATGCTATGGGCATGCGTGCTAGACTTCTGGGGCAGCTGGGATGAATATTTACCCCTTATTAAGTTTTATTATTATAATAGTTATCATTCGACGATTTAGATGGCACCATACACGGCTTTATATGGGCGGAAGTGCAGATCCCCAATTGGTTGGTTCGAGGTAGGTGAATCAGAACTAATTGGACCAGACATGATCCACCAATCAGAGGAAAAAGTAAAGCTTATCATAGAATGCCTGTTGACAGCTCTGAGCCGCCAGAAATCCTGCGCTGATGTACGGCGTAGAAACCTGGAGTTCAATGTAGGTGGCTGGGTATTTCTGAAAGTTTCGCCGATGAAGGGCGTAATGAGATTTGGTAAAAAGGGAAAACTTATCCCGAGATTTATAGGACCGTATCAAATCCTCCGGAGAATAGGTCAGGTGGCGTACGAGTTAGATTTGCCTTTAGAGTTAGAATCTGTTCACCTGGTCTTTCATGTGTCAATGTTATGGAAGTGCATACGAGACCCATCCCCAATTGTGCCAGTTTAGGACATCCAGGTTACTGAGGAATTAGCCTACGAGGAGGTTCCAGTGGCCATATTAGATCGGCAGGTTCGTAGGTTGAGAACTAAAGATGTCGCTTCCGTTAAGGTATTGTGAAGAAAGAGGAATAGAGAAGAGATTACCCGGGAAGCTGCGGTTGAAATGAGATCCAGATATCCTCATTTGTTCAGGCTTAGTCTAGATTAAGGTAAGTTATTGATTTAGTTGTTGTTTCATGATTTGTGTTATATATATTGTTCAATTGACTCCAGCCTTGTTGTGAAATAGTCGTATAGTATGATGTGAAGTGCTTGTGTTGGACTTTTTTTTGCATTTCAGGGTTTTCAGATAGTCCATATTACGGGGGAGACAATGCTGTAATTTCTCAAAAATAATAGTTAAAAGAGTTAAACTCCTATAAATTGTAGTTGACATTCGAGGATGAATAGTACTTCAGAGTAAATCTATTGGTGCCAGCTGTTATAAACTGAATTGAGCCTATGGTGACAAAAAGTAATTCTTTTTCGAGTTAATCTAGCTAGAATGATCTTACCTTTATGTTGAATAGTTAGATGTTTTGCTATACAAATTTCTAATTACTGAGGCCGCGAGGGCCATTTGAGTTCTATTCACTTAGGCTGTGAGGGCCATTTGAGTTCTATTCACTTAGGCTGTGAGGGCCATTTGAGTTCTATTTACTGAGGCTACAGGGGCCATTTGAGTTCTATTTACTAAGGCCATGAGGGCCATTTGAGTTCCATTTACTGAGGCCGCGGAGGGCCATTTGAGTTCTATTTATTGAGGTTGTGAGGGCCATACAGAGTTCCATTTACTGAGGTCGTGAGGGCCATACAGAGTTTCATTTACTGAGTTCGTGAGGGCCGCATTGAGTTCCATTAGATTGAGGTCGCGAGGGCCATCCAAGTTGCAGTGTACACACCATCCTTAGTACTCAGGTAGTAGGAGCGGACTTTGTTTGTACTTGTCGGGGCTTATGGGGGCCCAATTAGGTTCTTGTTTGCTTATATAGACTTGTTGTTTAGATAATTCAGACAGTGAAGGTATTCAGGCTAAATCCTTACTCTCTTCCTTTAATTACTACAGTTTTACCAGTTTTCAGTCAGTTATTATCTTTCTGCTTTACATATTCGGTACATGTTGTACTGACACCCACCTGGGGTGCTGTATTACTTGCCTGCAGGTGTGGATAGATGTGGTTCGGGACGTTCCTAGCCTCCAACTGAAGTTAGTAGTTTATTCAGCTCCTTCCCTCCGGAGTTGAAAGCCAGTAAATTTTTGTACTTTTGATGTACAGTTTTGGGTAGGTCAGGGCTCTGTCTCGATCATTATATCACTCCTAGAGGCTTGCAAACTGTTGTACATTCCCTGTGGTTAGTTGTTGTTGGCCGTGTTGGGCCTTGTTTAGCTGTTAGTTGGCGGCCTTGTCGGCCATGGGGTAGTTTAATGCCTGATTTGTTTCCCAGTTAAAACTAGACAGCATGATAGCCTTGTCGGCCCGTATAGGATCCCTATTAATGCGTTGTTGTGGTCAGCTATCTTCTCTTAAAGGTGGCCTTGTCGACCAGAGGTTGTACTTACAGCTGAGATATAGCCCGTTCATTTCTTGAATTAAGCGTCAAACGTGCCCCAGCCCAGTCAAGTTAGTTTAGACCAGTATGGCATAGGTGCCAATCACACCTCCCAAGGTGGGGTGTGACACCTAAATAGAAAAATGACATAGATTTAAAGAGATAAAACATGACTGGAATAAGCAAAATAAACTAAAGAAGAAAGAAAAAGAAAAAATATCGAAAAAAGTTAAACTAAAGATGCAACTAATGAACTGATTCCTAACAATTATAACTAAGCTTCAATACTGGAAAACCTCCGATCTTTCATGTAAATCAAATGACATATCTGCTCATAGATCTTCTTGCTGAGGCCGACCCCCCAATATGCGGTATATCTCCTCCAGCTTGGTGGAAAAGTAACGTGCGAAGGTAGGTACCTCGGCAACAAATTTCCAGTAACCCATCCCTTGATAGTGTACACAACTTTGAGCAGTATCAACAACTAAATCATGGACCTATTGTTTAACATCTTTATAGTTATGTTCTAGGTCTCGAATATGTTGTTGGTGGGTAATGGCTATCTCTCTTATACTTGCCTCATGGTTCAATGCTAACTCAAATTGATTTCAAACCCTTGCTCGATCAACCGTTAATTGATTCCTTTCTACAGTAAACTGGCCTCTTTCTTTATCAAACTCTGCCTGTTATTGAGCCTACAATGCCTCGAATTAGGCTCTCTCATCCTCAAATCGAGATTTCTCTCTATCAAAGTGGTCTCTTCTCTCATCAAATTCCTTCTACTACTGATCCGCATCTCCTATAACGATTCTTAAATCCTCATATAGTTTTTGAATAGTAGAGTGATGGTTCTTCTCAACCCTTTCTTTGGCGATCCTAACTCTAGATTCCAACTCTGCCTCCATCTGGACTAAATTTTCTTTGGCACTTGTTAGATTTTTATTCAGAATATATAGAGTGGACTGATATTTTTCTTCAACTTCGAGCTGAGCTTTCTTGATTCTGATCTCAGTTTCTGCTTTCCAGTCTACTATCCCCTTCACTGATCTCTCCGGACGAACTTTCAAACCTAGTTGTTCCTTAAACCATGCAGGGTACTGCGGGTGTTTCCCCCGTGTCATGCTCCTTTACCAATATGTCGAATCCAAAATTTTGGCAACCACCCCAAATCTTTTGGGCCAATCCCTCGAGAAGGGGGATTTCCACTTTTACCTCGAATTCAAATTCTCTCATGTCCTCAATCACTGGTATTATCTGACATCTGCCTAACTGGCATAAAGCCGTTAGTGGTACATATGGTTGAATTCCTCTAATGCCCATCAACAACAAGAAAGGGCGATAATAAGATATATAATTACTTCCTTCCAAGGGTAAATCGAAGTGACCTATCTGCCGTCAATGAGAAAAAGCATTCAAATTGAGCCCTTACCCCTTCTGGAAAATCATAAACATCCACCCTCTTTGTGTAGCTAGTAATGTAGTCACTCTATCCATGAAGGAATCTAGCCACAGTAAGATGTTAGTAGAGATGTTCTACTATCCACATTTGAAGTAACATGTTACACCCTTCAAAGAAACCTTTTTCCTCTTTGGCAAACCGTTAGGGCAGGTAAATATCAGCCAAGATTATTGGCACAATGATATGGTTCTCTTTCTTAACCAAAATATCCACTACCCCAACTAAATAAATGTTGATCTTTCCACCTCTTTTTGGGACAAAACATCTATGCTCTTTCCAAGTTTCAAAGCTCCCTTTGTTACTGAGTTGTCTCTCGGATTGCTCGAACTCTTCTTCTCTACCATATCTGTCATACAAAAACTTCATAGAAACCCAACCTTTGTTTAGAGACACCCCATTGACCTTGCAAATGTTCAATGGCTTAAGAATTTATTCACAAAAATGTTTCTCGGGGCTACAAGCTTTTGACGATGCAGGTTTTTTCCAAACCCAGTATAACCGGCTATCTCTTCCAAGGTAGGGTTAACTCAAAATCTGAAAAATAAAAGACATTGTTTGTGGAGTCCCAAAACTTTTGCTTGCATTGTATTATTTGGTCTACGTACCGGAACTGATAATATTCGAGATTATGCAGGATTATAGACAAAAGATCCTTAGCAATGCTTCAATCACATCCCTTATAGGGTCCACTTTCATGATTTTGATCAGGAAGCCCATATGTTTGAATATTAAACCATGCTCAATTTCTCCCATTTCATACCACCATGTCAAAAGTTGCCAGGGAACACAACCTACCACCTGAAGTAGTATATTCACATTTCTTTTCCTCTTCTGACACTTTCCACGACTGGGATAAAATATGTTGTACCTATGGATAGAGATGCAAAGTTAATACTCATCTAAACTCGGATGAAATCGAATTTACTACCCTTTGGGGTAGAGACTCATGAATGTCAGTAGACGCCAAATTAAGTTCAAATAGAAAATATTAAATGATTTTCTGAAAGCAAGGATATAAGGAAAAAATATATATAAACATCCTTACAAGAAAGAAACTATTTTTGAGTGACGATCAACTGTGATCCAAAATGAATCAGGCTTAACCAATTGATCCAAAATATTACATGAAATTAAGTCCGAGACAAGTTACCTAGGTATCTCAGTTGTGTGCGGTTCATAAAATTCACAAAAGAAATATTTTTTTTTGGAATAAGAAGTAAACATTTCTTGTTTGAACAGGGATAAAAATATTTCTTTTTCATCTTTTTTTTTAGATGTTTTGAATAAAATTTTTCTTCTTTGGATTGTTGAATTAAAAAAAATTGAATTTTTGTGTAAGGATTTTTCCTTTTATATTTTAGAATAAAGAATAAAAATTTTCTTTTTTTTGGATCGTTGAAATAAGAAAAGAAAGAAGAAAAGAAGGAAAAAACTCTTTTTTGTATTTTTGTATAAGGATTTTTTATTTTTAGATTTAATAAGGAATATAAAATTTTCTTTTTATTTGGATCATTGAAATTTTTTTTCTTTAATTTTATAATTTGTAATAAAGACCAGCGAACCCGAAAAGGGTTGCTTACGTATCTCATGGAGGTGAGAATCAGGTGTGTGTAGTTCGTGAAACTCGCAAAATTATTGGACTTATTGAAAAATTTAATTTATTTAGGACGTTCTATTTAAACCAATAATAATGATAATGATAATGATACAAATTTTTAGAACCATTCAATTTTAGATTTGACCGTCAAACGAGTATATTTCATAAATACTAGAGGAAATATCATCTCTCGTTCTCCTTTTTTTAGTTTAATTAAGTTACCCTTAAGCCGGTCAATATTCCAACAAAGCCTTCCAAATAATGTAGCAAGTAGCACATAGTCATGAACATGTTGGTCTTGGAAGTTGGGTTTCTATCCTAAACGGACCCGGCCCCTGTGTCGAGCCCCGCTAAGTCAAATACAAATGATGCAAATAAGTGGATCCTACTAAGGATAACTATTTCTGGGTTTCAATTCTGCTAGGTTCAAGCCTATGAAAAAAAAAGGTGTCTAGACTAGCTTACTCGAGCGGATAACTCGAGCCGGAGAAGAACAACTTATCGGTAGCAGTGGTATTCCAATTTTATTTCTGGTCCAACCCCCCCCCCAACATGTGTGACTACAATCCATTAATAGGTGCCAAGACACTCCGGCTTTATCTCAAAAGTAAATAGGATGCATAACTACATTCCTGTGATCGTGTGTTAAGTGTTTTCAGAGACTCAGATGGGATGCGTAAGAGCAAACATATATATACATGATGTCACTCAGGCGCACGTAAGTGCACGTAATCGTCAAGTAATATAGAACTAAAAGCCCCGATTATCATACCCACAGATACTTTTCAGTTCAATCGTTATAAGGTTATTACTTTATTTTGTTATTCTAATAAAACAGTTAAAACAAGAATTGGTTTGAAGAAATTAATTGCTAAAACTTTAAAAAAGAAACTAACCAAAATGGCTACAAGCTTGATTTTACTTCGATGATGATGAAAATTTAGGGAAATGGCACTTGGTTGGTTTCAGATTGAGTTTTCAAGACGTGATTACACTAGAACAATTCTTCCTATGGTTGCTAGTTGCAAGTTACTATCTCACTTCTTGCCACTATCCCTAGCATTCAAGAACTATTTCATGAACCCTAATGCCTATATCCCTATGTTCGCAGGAGAAACATGAAATGATGATTATGCCTACTTGTATTTCAACTAAACAGGGTTGAAGGGTATATCCCTATCCTCAACACAACTTATATCCTCTCACCAATGGGTTCGAAAGTCTTTGAATTCTCATTCTGTATTTACCTTTAACCCTTTCGTTTCCCTTTTCCCAAGAATAATCAAAAGCCAACAAGTTTGCTTATAAGGTGATCAATCTCATAAATAATCAATTAAAATAAGTAATTACAAACAACCATAAAACAAGAATTGAATCTAGATTAAATTAGTCTTTCAAATATTCAACAATCCACCATGGCCAAAACCCTAGAGTATGAGTTTGGCCACTCATAGACAAGTGGAAAAATGCACGCTTAATCATCATCATTTGAAATACAAAGTAAATAAGAGAAGAAACCTAGTGTAAAACTTTCTCTTCCTTCCAAATGTTTTACAAGCCTCCACAGATGACTTACGTAATGTAAAAATGAACAAAAGATAGTCGAAAGATTGTCAAAAGATGTCTAAAAATTCCCTAGAGGATGTATTTATAGTTTAGCCTTCAAATGACGCTTCTGCGCTCTAGCACTTAGCTTTAAAATCAGCAATTTTGGCCCGAGACAGGTCTGGCGTGCCACCCCCACCATCTCACTGCACACTTATTCAAATTTCTAGCAATTTCAGCTCTAGGATGGACCTGGTGAGCCGCCCCCATCATCTCGCCAAGGACATAGACAATTTTTCTACTATTCTAGCACCTCTGGCGCGCCACTTTCACCATCTCACTAGAGCATTAGTCAAATTTTTGCACTTTTCGACCCTTCTGGCACGTGGCCTCCTCTATCTCACTAGAATTTAGGTGATTTTCGCTATGTCTGGGAAGCTCTGGGGCTCCACGCCCACCATCTCGCTAAGGTATTGAATGATCATCTTCTGAATGTTAATAAGCACCATATCAACAAAAATGATAGAATTTTGTCAAGGCAATTGAGGTCGTACGTTGGCGCCAGCCATAGCCCCTAAACCTTCTTCTCAACTTCTCAAATCTTCAATCTTGGTTCATTTTGGGTCCTTTTCCCTTGGTTTCCTGCTCAAAATATTTGTTAACATACAGAACACACAAACATATGAATTTATGCATTTCATAAGGATTATGAACTCGAAATAAGATAAAAGATGGACAAAAACGAGAAAAATTAGCATAGAAATATGCCCAACATCACCACCCCACACTTAAACCATTGTTCGTCCTCGAACAATCCTTTACTTCATACATAAACTCATCTTTTACCATCATACTTGGTACCTCTAATAATTCACACTCAACTAACTAGCATAAAGCATAAATTAAGTGGTTCATCAACATACAACAATTCTTATCAAGCACATGTACAGGTTTCACAATCATGACTACACAACCTCTATAACTGACTCATCTTTTCAAAACAAAGGGCCAACATGATTAAGTATGGTATATGCAACAAGTAGTACACGGATATAGACATTTTGTGCCCCTCACTTTTAGTGATGTTCCTCTCTCAGATCATTAATGCAAACACATGGAACATAGAAAGAAAGTACTCTCATGCTCATAAACGATATAATTCACATATGTCACATACCATAAGCTTTCCCTCCATGTATATTTAGACTACTTGATTGTTTCAAGAGATTCGGATCACAAGGTCTTCTCTTGGTTGTAATATCGGCTAAGGGACGGGTAGAAATGATATTTTTTATAGTGGCTACCACCCTAAGCACTTTTAAGACATTTTTCATTTTTTTTAAGTTCACCACCTTTTCTTGCTTGTTCATCCTTCACTAACTCACCCTTTTTTCTTTCTTTCTTTCTCATTCCCCTTTTTCACTACTTGACTACTAGTCTTTGCTTATAGAATCAACAGGAATTTTGCACTTAAGCTCTATCTTTCATTTTTCTAGCAGTAAGTAACAACACAATTCTGTGGGCACCCCTTCTTCCTATTTTTTCTTCTCTTACCACAGTTTTTTCTTTTTTTCTTAAAATTATACTTTGGTGGACCTTTAATTTTTAAGTCTCAAAGTGCCTAAGACTAATTTAGATCAACAAGTCTGAGGTCTCACAAAGAAAGGGATTAAGCTACATTTGTGGCTAAGAAAGAATAAGGATTAATGGCTCAAATGGGGTTAACTAGGGAGAATGTACAGGAGGGTAAAACAAACATGGGCAAAAATGGCTTTTTCAAAGAAATGTCTTCATCATATCCTCACTCCCTAAGAACTAGCTATCCTAAATACACTAAGGCAAGTTATAGATGTTCCAATATGTACACACAAGACAATTTAGCTCACCTCTCATGGCAATTAATATTCTAGTCAGCTTCTATAGCTACACATATACACAATCATATTGAATGACATTTTTCATTATTAAGCCCTAAGAATCACTTTGAGTCAAATTAAAGAGCTATATATGTCTCTCATGGATCCTTCACTTATGCACTTAAAATGACCACTTTATTGACTCTAGCATAGCAGCTAAGTAGAATGTCACAAGCACACAAGTGAATGATCTATGATTCCATCCTAAGCAAAATTAAAAAATAAAGTGACAAAATTCCCTTAATATGGGCTTCATCCATCTATCATAGGGAAGGGTCACTAATCTATGACTACAATGACTCCTACAAAAATAAAAATTTACCCGATTTAAAGGACTCCCCTTCGAAAAAGAACCAAGGCCATAAGAAAAATTAAAGGGTGGGTGAGATAAGCCAATTACAAAAAGAAATTCAAACAAACCTCAATGAACATACTCACCCTTGACCAACAAAAACACAAACACAAACTAAAAAGAAATTAAACTAAAACTGACAATCTCAACTACTAAAGACAAACAGTATCCAAAATCCCAAGGCATCACAAGTCATAAGCATCATACTAGCTATTACAGACCAAGACCTAAAAAATCATATAGCTACTACTACAGAAAATGAAACTATGTTATGGCCTAAAGATATAGCGATTAAAGAACAAACAGGAATCTTTCCTTCACCCCATACTTAAATAGTGCACTGTCCCCAGTGTATACACAATCATATAAAAAGGTAGGGAAAAGGAACTTCCTGGGCCACTAAGCATCATCATCAGGATTGTAATCCTGATCCTCATCCTCATCATCAACACCATCAACTTGCATAGCGCCCATAGTAACATCATCCTTCTCCTCATCATTATCGAGATCATCAATACCGTCGATCAGCATAGTGGTTCCCTCATCATTATCAAGTGGCTCCTCGAAGGTAGGCCCCACTCTACACATCTGCATGGCACTCTCCGTGAGAGGGTATCTATCCTCAAGGGTTGCCATCTCCTCAGTTGTAGTAGGTCGACCACCTATCCTCAACTGCAAGTCAAGCATCCCAAATACACGACCTTGCTAGCTCTCATCACGAGCCTAAAGATCACCTATAGTTGGGGCTTGAGCTGTGGAAGTGACGGTCTCCTTCATCTTTGTAGCCTCAATCATCTTTCTAGCCAAATGCCCTGTTCTAGATAAGTGAAGGCCTACTTATTCCTCCTTAATGCCTGTCTCTCGCAAAAACTGGGTCAAGAGACTGCCACTGTAGTATTTCCACCCACAGTTGTCTCGTGATCTCCTCATATTATCCCGGAGCACAACACAAAAATTAATTAGTATCCCCTTCATAAGCATGTACGCAAATACCACTCGCTCTCTAGTGATTTCTATCATGTGAGTCTTTGAGAGGAACACAGCACAAACTACCTTTACCTAACTTTCGCCTCCCTTTTTAAGTAGGAGATGCAAGTGTGGAGTGAATTCCCTTGTGGTCCCATGCCCATCAGGCAGATGAGTGCTCACTAGAGAGAGTGTGACAGATGTCATGGTAAGGAGGCCTCTCAAACAAGATAAAGTACTCTAAACGGTCTACCACAGGTGTACCAAGACAACCATGGAACCTCTTGTAAGTGAACCGCACGACCTGACCCCTGATCTTCACTTTGGTGCTCTCTAAATGATGTGTCTCAGTTTGCGTAGAACTCCCTCACCAAGATGAGGTTGCATTCCTCCGGCTCCATAAAGATATATCCAACTCCCAACTCACGGAGCTTGTCCTGAATAGCAGGGAACTCAAGCACCAGGCAGCCCTCATCGATCCAATTTTCAGGAGCATACTTAGCCTCCTTTTTCGTGTTGAACCAGGTAATCCCATGAGGCTCTACAACCTGTGCTCTAAAGTGTTTAGCAGGGCCAGCCTTAGCTGCTAAGAACTAGATCCCTTTGTACCTTTTCGAAGCCTCTTTGGACCTTTTCCTGCTCTTCAATTTCCATTCCTTTGCTTCCTTTCGATGCCATGATACCTGTCAAGCAAAAATTAAGAACTACGCAACATTAGTCAGTGAACAACAAAGCTAACTAATTAAGTGTTAAAGGTGAAAAATTGACCCCATACTTGATTCTCTAGCATAATTGTGAGACTTTGTTCAATGGGGTACTCAAGACTTCCCTCATCATCATCCAACTTCACAACACTAATTCATTCACCAACTCTACTCCAACCAAGTTCATGAATTTTTCAAATCTCCTCTCATGATTATCTTTCCAAGAATGCCTTAATTGGCCATCCCTCTCACTTTTCTTCCTTCCATTCTTAGTTCAAGAAATTCATACATGGAAGTAACATTATTCAACTTATTCAACAACCCAACAAACAATTTATTACCATCCATAATGAACTAACATGAATTTAACCAACTCAAGACTTATTTACATTCAAGAATTCAATAGCTATGTACATTCTCTATCCACAATTAGTGCATCTACCCACCAAATTTATGAATTCAATTCACCATTCCCATTCATCCTCATAACTTTAAATCATGATATTCAACCAAAAATAAGTTAACCCAATAAGGATACACATTATCATAGAATAAATTTAGATATTAAAGCTCATGAAACCCACAATATGGAATTTAAGCTTTTCACCAACAATGGTGATTTGGGTCTTTAGTCTTGGGGAGGAAGGGTTTGGGAGCATGCTTTCAACTTTACCTAAAAAACAGAGAAGAAAGATACTTATTTGAGTTAAGAAGAGGAGCTTCACCAAAGCTTGGAGAAGAAAATAATGGAAGGGAGAGGGGGAGGGGAGTTACAGGTTAAAAGGAGGAGAGAATTTTTACCTTTTTTGATTTTCAACTTTTTGAAGGAAAAGGATGAGTGGGAATTTAAATAAAGGTGTGGGGCATGTGTTTTTGGTAATATTAAGGTTTTTAGGTCAACATTGACCCAAATTGACCAAAACAATTTTGCCCAACATAACCCAGGTGTGAGGCCACCTCTGTCTCACCAGAAAAAAAAATTTCTTTGGGATTAGGGTTAGCGCGACGCACCACCCATAGCACCACCTATCAGATTTTTTCTTTTAGAGTTTAACACCTGGTACCCCACGCCAGGTATCTCACCCAAACTTAACCTTTTTCAGCTCATTTTCGTAGCTCTTTTTGCCTCCGAAATTCTGTTCATCTCTACAAAACAAAGAAAAATGTTAGAATGATGGGTTGCCTCCCACCAAGCGCCTTAGTTATAGTCGTGGAACGACATTCATGGGTCGCCTCCCATGCAGCGCCTAATTCAACATCGCGGCACAACCATGGTCTCTGTCACTCCTTCATCCGAGTGAAATGGTGACCAAACTAACAATTCAAATAACTTTCATATAGCTCACGCTGCTCAACCAACTAATTACATCCTCCATGCTCTACTACCGGCTTAACTGTGAAGTCCTCATAATGAGGAGACATCCTTGCTGATCTAAACACCTTAAAAACTACTTTTTGACCATCCACCTTCATAGACATCATTCCCATCTTTACCTATATGACGGCATCAGCGGTGGCTAATAATCCTCTCCCCAAAATGAGGAAACTATTGCATCGTCTTCATAATCTAGGATTATGAAGTCCACCGGAAAAATGAAAGGTCCCACCTTTGCAAGACGTCTTCTATTATTCCATTAGGATAGGCCAGAGATTGGTCTGCAAGCTGCAGAGTCACTATGGTAGGACGTAGTTCACCTAGCCCCAAAGTTTTGAATAGGAATGCAGACATCAAATTGATGTCTGTACCCAAATCACATAAGGCTGAACCAACTTCCTTGTCTCCGATCACCACAGGAAGGGTGAAGCACCCAGGGTCCTTCAGCTTTTTAGAAATTTTATTTTGAATCTGAGAACTACACTCTTCCATAAGAGACACAGTTTCAAACTTTGTTAACCGCCTCTTGATGGCCACAATGTTCTTCAAGTACTTAGCATATTTTGGAACTTCTTGTAAAAGCTCCACCAAAGGAATGTTAACATGTACCTGCTTCAACAAGTCAAGAAACTTCTTGTAGGCTATATCCTCCTTTTGTTTTCGAATCCTCTGTGGGAATGGGGGCAGTGGTCTAGCTACTACAACTTTTGGTTGTGAGTTGCTTGATTCCCCGACCTCATTCTTGGACTTCTCAACTTGCTCATTATCAACCTTCTTTTCTCTGGGGATAACTTCACCCAACTCCTTACCACTGCGCAAAGAGATTGCGCTCACATTTTCTTTAGGATTCTTCTCAATGTTACTCGGAAGTGCTCCCTTTGGTCTATTCGTCTGCTGTAGGGACAATTTCCCCATCTACTTCTCAAGCTCATGGATGGACTTTTGCATTTCATTCAATACCTGAGTCAGTTGCACCATCCATTTCTTCCTCATCTCCTCAAAAGAACTGCTCAACTTCTGGCTAAAGCCTTTGACCATTGTGGGGCCTTTGGAAGTTCTGGTTCCCTCCCCATGAGAGATTTGCTGCATTCCGGTACCCCTGGTTATACCCATTACCTGCAAAACCTCCACCACGATTCTGTTGTCCATCAAAAATACAGATTCAAGATTAAGTGGACAACCTGAATATGCATTACCTTCTCCACATGCTTCACAATACGGTGGTGGAGTCTGCACCTGATGTACCTGCTGTATTTGTCTTCCTGCTGGTGTGGTCACAAGTTTTCTAATCACATTCACCAGCTGGCTAATGTCTTCTCTAATTGCTGCAATACCATCTACCTCAAACTTCCTTGGCATATTTGCTACTACAAATCCTCTACCTGAGTCTTGATAATCCTGACTCCCCACTGTCTCACCATCTTTCTGTACAAACCCGGAGATCTTCCCTTTCAACTCTTTGGTTTTCCTTTAAGAGAAAATCTGTTGATGAATTTGTTGGAAAGAATCTCTCATATGGTGATGGAACCTACCGGCTCGTTCTGAAGCCACTCTTTGGCTTTACCAATCAGTGAGAATGGAAATAAGGTCAGGTTCACATACTCATCTGACACGTTTTGGTAATGGAAATTCTCACTCAGCTCCACAAATGTCATCAGATGACTGTGGGGATCCTTGTGTGCCTTGCGCTGATATTGGTAAGTGTTTTGGACCAACCGCATGTTCCCTTCCTTCAGCTCAGAGTTCTCAATGATAGCCATCTTTTCGATCACTTTAGAAGCATTTTCCAAGTTCGTCCTGGAGAAGTTTAACATTGGAACTCTCTCTTGGTTGTTGCCCTACTCCTGCTCATTGTCTCCATGATTAACCTTCTAAAGGTTCTTTGAATTTCAGGATCAAGAGAAGCCAAAAGTGATTCTTGACTTCTCCTACTTGGCATACACTAAGCACACAATCCTGTAAACTTCACAAAAAAATAAAGAAACAAATGTAAAATATAGAATAGCGGAATAAAATCCTAACCTATAAATGATCAAACAATATCAAGTCCCCAACAACGGTACCAAAAACTTGATGTCATCCAAGCGCATGCAAGCGCACGTGGTCGTCAAGAAATATAGGATTAGAAGCCCGGATTATCGTACCCACAGACTTGTCAGTTCAATCATTATAAGGTTATTACTTTATTTTGTTATTCTAATGAAACAGTTAAAAATGGGAATTGGTTTGAAGAAATTAACAATTAAAACTTTAAATACAAAACTAACTAAAATGGTTGAAAGCCTGGTTTTACTTTGATAGTAATAAAAATCTAGGGAAATGGTACTTGGTTGGTTTCAGGTTAAGTTTTTAAGACATAATTACACTAGAACAATTATTCTTATGGTTGCTAGTTGCAAGTTACTTTCACATTTCTTGCCACTATCCCTAGCATCCAAGAACTATTTCATGAACCCTAATGCCTATATCCCAATGGTCGCAGGAGAAACATGAAATGATGATTATGCCTACTTATATTTCAACTAAATAGGGTTGAAAGGTATATCCTTATCTTCAACAACAACTTATATCCTCTCACCAATGGGTTTGAGGGTCTTTGAATTCTCGTTCTATATTTACCTTTAACCCTTTCGATTCTCTTTTCCAAGTTCAATCGAAAGCCAACAGGTTTACTTATAAGGTGATCAATCTCATAAATAATCAATTAAAATAAGTAAATGCAAACAACCACAGAAGAAGAATCGATTTTAGATTAAATCAATTTTTTCAAAAATTGAACCATCCACCATGGCCAATACCCTAGAATATGAGTTTAGCCACTCATAGACAAGTGAAAAACACGCACTTACTTATCATCATTCGAAATAAAGAGTAAAGTAGAGAAGAAACCTAGTGTAGAACTTTGTCTTCCTTCCAAACGGCTTACAAGCCTCCACAGATGACTTGTGTAATGTAAAAATAAATAAAAGATAGTCGAAACATTGTTAAAAGATGTCTAACAGACGCCCTAGAGAATGTATTCATAGTTGATCCTTCAAATGACGCTTCCACCCTCCAACACTTAACTTTAAAATCAGCAATTCCAGCCCGGTACAAGTCTGGCACGCCGTCCCCACCATCTTGTTATGCCCCAGCGCACGCGTAAGCGTACGCGGTCGTACAAGTAATACAGTGGCCCATTTTCAAAGCCGGAAGTCGAACCCACAAGGACTGGACTAATTCAGCGAATTATCAAGTTCAAGTGTTAAATTAACCTCCACAAGTGTTGATTGCAGAAATTTCAAAAAAATTCTAATTAAATTTATGAGTGATCACAAAATAATCGAGAAACAATGCAAGAAGCAACTAGAGTTAAGGCCTAATAATCATGCAATGCTACAATTCACAATGGTTCGAGTATGAAAACTTCAGTTATTGTCTCAAATAGTTAAAATGTGATGTTCATGGTCTTTCGAGCCTCTAAACACGACAAACTAGTCTCACACCTACATTGTTGAGCGGGAATGTGACGTCCTAATTTGTGAACAATTTAATAACGTGGATGAGGTTTACGGAGTTTGTGCCCTTGATTATGGACTTTTGAACCTCTAATCATTTAACCTGACATAGCTTCACAACTACTTCTATGAGCGGTGATGTGACAATTCTAAGTCGGTGTCTAGCTCATCCCGTTTTAGTAACCAAGCAAGGCAAATTAGGTATAATTTCTATCCTAACCGCTAATCCTATCGTAAAGATAAGAACTTTCTCCCTACATTCTTGTGTTCTAGCCTAGGGTTACTCTTTCGAGCTTTTACCTAAGCTTAACAAGTTAGTTTTCATGGTGATCAAGCATAAAAAAAACAATACTGAAGAATGTAAGACAAAACAACAACTAACAACTCAAACCAAAATAGAATTCATGCAATTACAATCATTATCTTGTGGCCTCAACCCTGAAGGAAGGTTTTTAGCCACCCATGTTCATACAAATACTTTAAAACATGATTAAAGTAAAGTACTTACAAGAATGATTAAAAGAGAATAAAAAATAATGAACCCTAGGTAGAGTTCTTCCTTCTCCCTTCTCTCCTCTCCGTTGTTCTCAAAATATATCGTGATAAATGATTTTAGAAGCTAAGGATTCAATTTATAATAAGTTGGAAAAATGTAAAATTTGGCCTGTGGTGAAATAGCTCCGTGGCACACTGCCCATAGTATATATTTGCCTCTGTGGCACGTAGCTTAACGCGGAGATCAGGCTCCATGACACGGAGCAATCGCGCAAGCTCACTGTTTGGTAGCCCCAGCTTATATAAATTAATTCTTTGCTCCGTGGCATGTTGTTGAATGCCCCAATGCTTCTCCATGGCATGGAGTTGACTCCAAATGTCCTTTTTAGCTTGCCTCATCATCCATAATCCGTCCCTTAACATTTATCTTCAATATTAGGACCATTATCTTCACATTGAGCTCCATACATTGGCAATTTCAACCTACAAAGAGAGCTAATCATATTAGTTAGTCCATGGCCACAAATTACACAAAATACAATGAGATTATTCTTAAATTAAGGTACAACATGGGTATAAAATAGTATTTGGATATGTAAATATGCCCAATATCACTACCCCACACTTAAAGCTTTGTTCGTCCTCGAACAAATCCTTTACATCTCACACACAAGGAAGACTCACAAATTACCAACTGACGCAAGACGACTCAAATTAAGGCTACAATGATTGATTTAGATGGCAAGTTCAAATAAAGTACGCTATATATATAATATATAACACAATTCAAATCTAATACAACCAAGTTAAGAACTCCTAGGCTCAAGAATGGACTCTACAACCACAACAAAGTCATGCACATTGACCAATCAAGAAGTCCAACATGAATTCTATCTTTCCTCAAATATAAGAGAGATACCCATTTTTCTCTCACAAGTTTTTCAATTATAACATGTATTGGTATATGAATAAGAATTCAGCTCACTCTCACAAAGAATTCACATTCATCATGTATTGATCCATAAGCTTGCCTTTGGTGTATTACTCCACTAATTTAGGAATGTTTGAAAGTAAGATCACGTAAGACTTATCAGATTGTAATGTAAGCTAAGGGACGGGTAGGTACTATTTTGGCCAGTAATAGTGGCTATCTTCCCCAAGCACTTTTAATACATCACACTTTTATTACGGACATCTCTTCTCTTACTTCACCTTTATTCTTTTTACTCATAAATTTCCTCTTTTGTTTCCCCATTTCTTTAAGCGCACTTAGATTATTAGTAAGGAGTACTTAAGAAACTTTTCCATTCTTTTGTTCTCTTACTCCCTACCAATACTCATGCATTTTCAAACAAGTACACCTTTAATCTTTTC
Source organism: Datura wrightii (assembly GCA_035772735.1). Lineage (NCBI taxonomy): Eukaryota > Viridiplantae > Streptophyta > Magnoliopsida > Solanales > Solanaceae > Datura > Datura wrightii. The sequence continues at coordinate 24,400,513 of JASDFA010000027.1, read as the reverse complement.
CTCAACTCCCACAGCCATTATTTTTCCTTCTTCCAACTCCTCACTCCTTAACTTTTTTTGCATTTTCACTTAAGCGCCTTAGGAGTTTTAGATCAAATTCAAGGCTATTGAAAAGAAAAAGGATTAAGTTTATGTTCCAGCTATCAAAGAATAGATTTAAGGCTCAATGGAGCTAACTAGGATCAGACATTCAAGGTAGGTAAAGCGAGGGATAAAAATTAGGCTCATTCAAAGAAATGCCTAAATCATCTCCTACAATCGACATCCCTCATTTTGTTTTGTATACACACCAGAAAAGTTCTAGACACTACACAATAGCATGGAATATTCAAAAAAAACTTACACTCACAACACATGCTCAATTCAAGAAAAATTCAGTAGACTCTTAACCTAGCTAATCACAAGAATGCAAAATTCATCTTTAAGCACATCGAGTCACATTCAAGAGCCTAGGTGTCTCAAACAAAGTTATACAACCACTCACATGCTTCAAGATTAACACACTTGCATCTCACAATCATGTATAGAACATAACAAGAACATCAAGCCATCAATCAGCTAAGGGTTCAAAAATAAAAACCTATTGACTAATTTTCCCTCAAGAAGGTCATCATCCATCCATCGTCGGGAAAAGTCCTTAACTATGACTAAAACAATCATGTACAAATAAAGAAAAATTTTATTTCTCGATTTAAAGTGTCCCCCCTTCAGAAAAGAACAGAAAAGAAAAACCAACGGGCAGGTGAATTAGGCTCAACTCAACAAATTTTTTTTTCATCAACCCTTACCACATCAAGCACTAACTCCACCCGAAATCATTAAGCACAAATTTTAAAATTTCCCTCACCCCACACTTAAATCATGCTATGTCCCCGAAGCATCAAATTAGAATACAAAAAGGGTGAGAAATACTCCCTGAGGCCTCTAGGCCAAGCTAACAGCATGTTATCTTTCGTTCTTTGAACAAGTGGGTTATAGACCCCACACTCATCCTCTTCCATGCTCCTCAGCTGCCTCTTCCAAGGGTACTCAGACTTTCCCTCAATTTGTGCTTAGTTCACCACCAAAAACTACAACAAGATGAAAATAAACAAAATCAACAAAAAAGAAAAATAAAATTGTACCTATGGTACCCTTGGGTTGCCTCCCAAGCAGCGCCTGATTTTACGTCGCGGTACGACGTGGACTATCCTTCTCAGGATATCCTCAAACCATTGTTCCCTTTCACGAACCATCTACTTCTCTTTTTATTTTTCGAGGGAACAGCCTCTACTCCGTCCCTCTCTTGTTCCAACTCCTTCTCTAACTGAATCCCTCTATCAGATTCGGGCTAAAACGTGATTATTTCCTACGGCCATGGACCTATGGAATCTGTCACCCCACACTTAGCCTCTGACAATACACTAACCTTACAAAGGTCTCTAATGTGTGTGAGTGGGTTGATCTCTTGGTAGACCTAGAAGAGTTTTTCTTCATCATCGACCCTCATTTTCAAGGTCCCCGCTCTTACATTTATAATTTCTCCTCCAGTGGCCAAGAATGACCGTCCCAAGATCAGGGGTACCTTGTCATCAACTTTAAAATCAAGTATGATGAAATCAGCGGGTATAATGAACTTACCCACTTTGATGAGAAGGTCCTCAATTATTCCTTTTGGTGCCACTTGAGACTTGTCTGCTAGCTCCAGCATCATTCGTGTTGGCCTCGGCTGACCCAACCTAAGGTGTTAAACAAAGATAGGGGCATTAGGTTAACTGCTGCCCCTAAATGACACAGAGCTCTTATCACTTCAGCTTTACCAATTTTTATGGGGAGGGTAAAACTCTCTGGGTGTTTGAACTTTTTCAGTATCTTGCTCATTACCCTGTGGCTGCACTCCTCCGTCAGTGCCACAGTTTGAACATCCACCAATCTGACATTCCTGGCGACCACATCTTTCAAGTACTTTGCAAACTTGGGCATTCCCTGCAAAACATAAAGCAAAGGCAAATTTATGTGAAGTTCTTTGAAAATATCAAAGAACTTTTTGAAGCATTCCTCCTCCTTACTCTTCTTGAGTCTTTGCGAGAATGGTGGTGGTGGTCTTTGTACTTACTGCAATGATGATTGTGCATTGTGTTGCACAGCAATTTGATTATCTCCCTTGTCAGTCGGTGATCCCTTTCTGACCAGCTCCGATTGCACCTCATTTCTCTTCTCTTTCGGTGGTGCATCATCCAATTACCTACCACTTCTCAGACTAATGGCATTGACCTATCATGGGTTTGTATCTGTGTCACTAGGTAACCCTTCCTGAGGTCTGGTATGTTGAGCAGCTGCTATTTGACCCATCTGCTACTCTAGATTGCGGGTGGCCAACTGCTGATTTTTCAAATCTGCTGCCATCCTCGCCTGATTCTCTGCCATTTGGGTCTGCGTAGCCATAATTTTCTGCAACATCTCCTCAACGTTGTTGTTGCTCGACTGGCCATCATTCTGCCTGATATGCTGTTGATACTGCTGCTGCTGAGGTTGCTGGTAGCTTTGACTCTGATTTCCACCCCAATAAAAATTTGGGTGGCTCTGCCAATTCTTATTGTAGTTATTCCCGAAATTCTGATTGTTTCTATGAACATTCCCAACAAAATTTACCAATTCACGATTGGCCCCACAAGATTCTGCATTGTGCCCATTATTACCACAAATTTCACAACAACTGGGAGCCTGCTGAACTGCATTCACCTGTCCCTACTGTTGGTTCATACTCAATTTATTGAATTGAGTCATCATCTGATGCTGAAATGATACTAGTTGTGCCACCAAGGCATTTACACCATCCACCTCTATCAGCCCCGCTGCTCTCTTACCTGCCCCTCTCGATGAGTCGTTGTGCCACTATGGATTTCCCTGAGCAATCCTATTCAATAGAGTACAACTTATCATAAGTCTTCTCCAATGCTTGCCCACCCGATGCAGAGTCTAGTAAAATTTTGGTGTGTGGGTCTAGACTTGCCACAAAGGTATGGGCTAGCACTTCATTGGACTTCTGGTGATGGGAGCAGTTTTTCAATAATGACTTGAATCTCTCCCAAGCCAAATTCAAGTTCTCCTCCGGCCTCTGCTTGAAGCTTAATATTTCACTCCTTAATTTTACAGTCTTGCCTGAAGGAAAAATCTGATGAGGAACTTCTTTGCCAAGTCTTCCCAAGAAGAAATGGAATTCGATGGCTCAGCCTTCAACTACCTCTTTGCCTCTCCCAACAATGAAAAAGGGAAGAGTGTGACTCGGACATAATCAGTTGACACTCCTGTGGGGGCGAAAGTGTCACTGATCTCCAAGAAGTTCTGTAAATGTTGTTGTGGGTCCTCCTGATTCATTCCAGTGAACTGGACACTCGAATGTAACAGCTGCACCATATTTTGTTTAAGCTCAAAGTTTCCTCCGGGCTCTGGTTTGCGGATACTGGAGATCACATTTGTCGCTAGTGGGATTGCCACTTCGCGAACTGGTCGGGATGCCATTTGATCAGGTAACAAATCTGCTTTCCCAACTGGTGGATGTTGTTGCAACTGCTCTTGTAATCTTTTCAACTTTCTTTCTAGAGCTTCCCTCCTAAGCAAATGCAATTGACGTTCAGGTTCTAACAATGGTTCCACCAGCTCTCTATTCCTTGTCAGCTCTGCTAGGACAACTTGTAACCTGCAATATAGCAGACTAAGACCAAGTTTCTCAACACTAAAGGAAATTAAAAATCAAACAAAAATAGAAAAATTCACTAAACTTAGCCAGTTCCCGGCAATGGCGCCAAAAACTTATTGCATCCCAGCACACACGCAAGCGTACACGGTCGTACAAGTAATACAGTGACCCTTTTTTCAGAGCCGGTAGTCGAACCCACAGGGACTGGACTAATTCAGCGAATCATCAAGTTCAAGTGTTAAATTAACCTCCACAAGTGTTGATTGCAGAAATTTCAAAAAGAATTCTAATTAAATCTATGGGTGATCACAAAACATAGAAACAATACAAGAAGCAACTACAGTTAAGGCCTAATAATCATGCAATGCTGCAATTCATAATGGTTCAAGTACGAAAACTTCAGTTGTTGTCTCAAATAGTTAAAATACGATGTTCATGGTCTTTCGAGCCTCTAAACACGACAAACTAGTCTCACACCTACATCATTGAGCGGGAATGTGACGTTCTAATTCGTGAGCAATTTAACCACGTGGATGAGGTTTATGAAGTTTGTGCCCTTGATTATGGACTTCCGTACCTCTAATCATTTAACCTGACTTAACTTCACAACTACTTCTATGAGCGGTGATGTGACAATTCTAACTCGGTGTCTAGCTCATCCCGTTTTAGTAACCAAGCAAGGCAAATTAGGTATAATTTCTATCCTAACCGATAATCCTATTGTAAAGATAATAACTTGCTCCCTATATTATTGTGTTCTAGCCTAGGGTTACTCTTTCGAGTTTTTACCTAAGCTTAGCAAGTTTGTTTTCATGGTGATCAAGCATAAAAACAACAGTATTGAAGAATGTAAGACAAAACAACAACTAACAACTCAAACCAAAGAAGAATTCATGCAATTACAATCATTATCTTGTGGTCTCAACCCTAGAGGAAGGGTTTTAGCCACTCATGTTCGTACAAATACTTAAAAACATGATTAAAGTAAAGTACTTACAAGAATGATTAAAAGAGAATGAAAAATAATGAACCCTAGGTAGAGTTATTCCTTTCTCCCTTCGCTTCCCTCCGTTGTTCTCAAAATATTTCGTGATAAATGTTTAGAAGTTAAGGGTTCAATTTATAATAAGTTGAAAAAATGCAAAATTTGACCTGTGGTGAAACAGCTCCGTGGCACGCTGCCCATTGCGGAGATTTGTCCGTGGCACGTAGCTTAACGCGGAGATCAGTCTCTGTGACACGGAGCAATCCCGCAGGCTCACTTATTGGTAGCCCTAGCTTATATAAATTAATTATTTGCTCCGTGGCACATTGTTGAACTCCCCAATGCTTCTTCATGGCACGGAGTTGACTCCAAATGTCCTTTTTAGCTTTTCTCATCATCCATAATTCGTCCCTTAACATTTATCTTCAAGATTAGGACCATTATCTTCACATTGAGCTCCATACATTGGCAATTTCAACCTACAAAGAGAGCTAATCATATTTGTTAGTCCATGGCCACAAATTACACAAAATACATGAGATTATTCTTAAATTAAGGTACAACATGGGTAAAACATGGGTATAAAATAGTATTTGTGCATGTAAATATGCCCAAGATCATATCTCACTATAGTCTTAGTCAAAATTTCAATAATTTCAGCTTTGGGATGGACCTGGTGCACCGCCCCTATCATCTCGCCAAGGACTTAGCCAATTTTTCTGCTCTTCTACCACCTCTGGCACGCCACTCTCACCATCTCACCAGAGTGTTAGTCAAATTCTTGCACTTTTGGACCCTTCTGGCGCATGGCCTCCTCTATCTCACAAGAATTTAGGTGATTTTCTCTTTGTCTGAGAAGCTTTGGGGCTCGACGTCCACCATCTCGCCAAGGTGTTGAATGATCATCTTCTGAATGTTAAGGAGCTGGCACGGGGCTCCAGCCATAGCACCAAACATAATAGAATTTTGTCAAGGAATTGGAGGTCGGGTGCTGGGCGCCATCCATAGCCCCCGAACCTTCTTCTCAACTTCTCAAATCTTCAATTTTGGTTAATTTTGGGTCCTTTTCCATTGGTTTCCTGCTCAAAACACCTCAAAACGTTTGTTAGCATACAAAACACACAAACATATGAATTTATGCATTTTATAAGAATTATAAACTCAAAATAATGTAAAAGATGGGTAAAAACAAGGCAAATAGGCATAGAAATATGCCCAACATTAATATAGTTCAATAATATCAAAGTGGTTAAAGAGCAACAAGTAGCACATTAGGCAATATACATAATATGTTCAAAAAATAAAATAAAAGCCAAGTATGAGTCAATATAATAAGCTTAAATTTTGGTTAATCCCTGGCAGAGTCGTGATAGATGTCACACCCCTTTTTCATGCGAGGGTCGGATAACAAGAGTTTTTTCAATTGAAGTGATGGTTTTAAAATAGGAATTATTTTTATTTACCTGCAGAATCGCCACTTGAAATTGAGTTATGGTGTTCCAAGTCTCCGTATTGAATCCCTAGTCAAAAGAAAGTTGACTCTTTTATTATTGGTCTGCAAACTAAAATCCCGAGTAAGGAATTCTATTGACCCAGGAGAAGGTGTTAGACACCCCTCGAGTCCCGTAATTCTTGCACGGTCACTTTATCTACTTATGTCTGGTTTAAATTAATTTTGAATAAGTTTTATATTAATTATGCCTATAATTTACTTAAATATTGTTGAACTTTTAATAGTCTCAACCAAGATGCGTAACCTCATTCTTGGTCTTGACATTCAATAGTTTCGAACCGTAACTTTTTTCTTTATTTCGTGCACTACACCTACTAAATTCTGTCTCCACGTCTTGATGTGATTTAAATTTTAATTATTAAAATAAATTGGTCAAGATGCGTAACTGCCCTCGTGATTATTTTTTTATTTTTTATTTTTTAGGTGGGTCAAAAATGTAAAATGGTATTCTTAATTGGAATCAAATTTAATTACAAAACAACAACAACAACAACAACAACAACAACAACAACAACAACAACAACAACAACAACAACAACAACAACAACAACAATAATAATAATAATAATAATAATAATAATAATAATAATAATAATTCATTTATTATAAATAAAGAAAAAAGATTTTGATAAAATTAAAGTTAACTAATACAATAGCTAAATAACTTAAATAATTAAAATATGTAAATTATACAAAATTTATGCATTACTTTTTATGACAATTAACTAACAACAAAAATAACTTTTCCTTTCTTTTTCCTTTCCTTTTCTTCCTTTGCTGTTTTTTTTTCCTTTTCTGTTTCTGTTTTTTTTTCCGTTTCTTTGGTTTTCTTTTTTTTCTTTTTTTTTTTCATTTTCTTTTTTCTTTTTTTTAATTATCTTTTTTAATTCTTTTCTTTTCTTTTCTTCTCTGTTTCTGTTTTTCTTTTCGTTTCTTTGGTTTTTTTTTTTTTTTTGCTTTCTATTTTCGTTTTTTATTCTTTTCTTCTGTTCTTTTTTTTTTTTCATCCGTTTTTTGTTTTTCTTTTTTATTTTAGTTTTTCATCTTTGTTGGCCAAGCATTTTGTTTCTTCTAACAATTAAAAATATCAATAAAAAAATAATTAGTCAAGTAAAATCTAAACCTTACTTGTTTTATATTCTTATTCATACTAACAACAAAACTACATAATTATTTTATTCTATAAAGATCGATACTCTTGAAATTCATGAGAAAGAAGACTACTTTAGTTTTTTTTATGCACATCCACTTTAAATTTGTTCAACTCAGCCAAATATTTTATTGTCTACATCATTATTCAAATATGTTAAATCAAAATATAAGTGAATAAACACAAAAAATATGATTTAATATCATGCTTCTTAATTACATAATTTAATGGAATTGGAGATGTAAATACTATAAAATTTATATATATGAAAGGAAATAGATAAAATAAGTGAAAATCTTTTACTAGTCAAAAATTGCAACAACAATCTAACCAAGAGCAACAGGACCTCGACTCTCTTCTCTTCTCTTCTTCTCTTGTTTTTCGTTCTTTATTTTTTCTCTCTGTCCATTATTGTTTTCGCTCTGTATCTCTCTATCTGTATGTGTTTTTTCCTTTGTGTGTGTTGTGTGTTTATAATGTTGTTGTGTGTAGGTAGAAGATGGAGATGTGGGGAAGTGAGATTTATTTTTTATTGAGAATTTTTAGGTTATGGGAATAAAAAAACGTGTGGGGTTTTGGGTGAGTTTTTCGGTAAGAGTTTTTAGGGTGTGGAAAGAGAAAAAAGGGAGAAAAATGTTGGGGGTGGGGGAGTTTAGGGATCATTTTTTGAGTGAAAACTTTAGGGGGAGTGGGATTAGTAAATTTAGAAGATTTCGTCTTTTAAAAAAATAATAATAATAATAATAACAACAACAACATTACCTATAAAAATAAACTAAAAATAATAACATAATAAAATAAAATAAAATAAAAATGTGAATGCTAGATAACTAAAGAAAGGTTGAAAAATACTTAACTAAAAGCTAGATAAAAAATAAAAATATTTTTTTGTCATTTTCTTTCTTTTATAAAATAAAATCAAAATATATAATCTAAGAAAGAAAAAAAATAGTTTGTAATTTTTAACAAATAAAAATCTACTAAAAAGCTAAAATCAAGAATAATCATAATAGAAAATTTAACACTAAAATAATATAAAAATTAAGGAGGGTCAAAAATTACGTATCTACAGGGATTACAACAAGGAACAAGGCAAGATTAGTAGTCCAAAGATGCAATCAGGAGGAAGGCAATATTATGATGAGACTTTTGCTCAGTGGACAGAATAGAGGCAATTAGAATGTTGATTGCTTTTGCATCCTTTATGAAATTCAAGTTGTTTCAAATGGATGTCAAAAGTGCATTTTTGAATGGATACTTGAAGGAAGAAATATTTGTGAAGCTACCTCTTGGGTTTGAAGACATTGATCATCCACACCATGTATATAAACTGCATAAACCTCTTTATGGGCTAAACTAAGCTCCAAGAACCTGGTATGAGAGATTATCCCAGTTTCTTCTAGATAATGGATTCAAGAGAGGAAAAATTGATAATACTCTTTTTCTGAAGTCTAGAGGAAGAAATCTTCTCATTATTCAAGTTTATGTGAATCATATCAATTTTTGGGGCAACCTTTGACTCTTTGTGTGAGGACTTTGTGTTACACCCCGTAAGATTTCCGGCACCTAGATGGCATGTTCGCGCGTTGCTTAAGCATATTTGAAAACCATACGTGCTAGAGAAATGTCCGGGAAAGGATCGGACGAGTAGCCTGTCGAACCATCGCGGAAGGAGCCGAGGCAGAGCCCCTCCGTGATGGCAGCGTGTCACGGAGGCGGGGCCACCGCATTGGCTCCGTGACACGTTGGGCCTGTCCAGGCCCAAGTATATAAAGCCCCACTTCGGTTTTAAATCAAATTATTCATTATAATTTCCAGAGAATTCGTGGAAAACAGAGAGAGAGACGAAGAGGGTTATATATTATCGTCCGATTACACTGCCAAACGTAGCTCAAACTTAAATTAACTCCAGATACTGAGGTATTTAGCAGCAGGGAGCATTCCTACGGATTTTGTTTCGCGAAATACGGCCGACGAATCATCGAGCTACCGGACTAAGGTAAGTAGAATTGCTCCAAACTAGTGTCTGTGTATTCCTAGCTGTGAAGTGAATACTTCTCCCTTCTGGACTTCTGGAAAATAGCGAGTTTCCGACCGTCTTTTGATAAGCCTAAGTTTAGGCTATAATTATATCGAAAGTGATGTCGTCCTTTAGAATAAAGTTGTATTTAGTACTGATTGACGTATATATGAATGCAGTTGGGAGAAATAGCTGGAATACTGATCGAGCTACGCCAGTTAGTCGGGAAATCGGAAGCGCAGGTATGTAAAGCTAGTTTCCTCGGATTGTTAGTAGTCTCGGTATAGTAAGATAGTTCAAAGGCGAGTAGAATGTTTCAGGAGTTGTGTGTTATGTTTAGTATGAATATTAGTACGATATTGGAAGCATCATGTTATGCATACCGTGAAACTTGCTAGCACGATATAAATTCTAATACAAAGTGTTAGGAACTGTACAGCATGCCCAGTATGTGATTTAGTAAAGTATGTTAGGATATTATCGTATTCAGTTGAAACTTACTAAAGCAATATAAGTATCTGTAAGGTATCTCAGAAGTAGAATGGTAGATTAAAATGAAGTTTAGAAAGCAGGTTAGAAATAGTAAATCATGTTACTATAAAAACTCAGTTATACAACATGATTTCCAGCAGAAAAACTATATCTTGTTCAACATTAGACTCAGCACAGTATGACAGAAGATTATATATATATACCTTTATCAGTCTCAGCATGTATTAAATACATACATATCACTATCACTAGTTCAGCATACAGTATGTACAGATACATTATCATCACTAGCTTCAGCATGTGGTATGTGCAGATAGTATTACTAGTTGAGACCACTGTATTGTCTTGGGGTTGAATTACCTAGCATCCACGACCGCCCCAGGGTTAATAGTTGTATCGACTCGTTCGCTAGAGGGCGAGAATGCGTCGCTCTACGGAGTGGCATGCCGTCCCACAAGGGACGAAGATGGGATGCCGGTTTCCCCATATTGTGCCTTGGTCGGCCTTTATACACCCCCGTCGAGCGGGTACGCCCGGGGTGTTGATTCAGGAGTCCTCCGGACTCAGGTACAGTTATAGTCAGGGGCTCAGCGAGCCGAAGTGCATACCCAGGGGATCGGCAGGATGCTTATAGTTATTATAGGAGATGGGACGACTGGGGTAGGGGTATAGATTGCGTGTTGATTGTACCTCCCGGCTTTTGGGGGCCGGGTAAGGTTTGTGTGTGCTATGCTATGTTATGTTATGTTATGCCATGTTACACTAGATACGAGTAGATCAACAATAGAGTGATACATCTCCAGGTATGACTCCTACTCCTTCCAGCATGGTTAAGAGTAGGCTTAGCTTTACATTTTCAGTCAGTTTAGTCTATTCCTTCCTATTTCAGTTCCATCAGTTGTATTGTTGTTTTCAGATATTTTTCAGTTGTTGTTTTACATACTCAGTACCAGCTGTACTGACGCCCCTTGGGAGCGCTGCATTACTTGCCTGTAGGTACTCATAGACGAGGGGCCGATACCTCGTGATTCCAGCCAGCTCACAGGGTCATCAGCTCCAGTCATCCGGAGCTAGATAGCTAGAGGTTTATCCCTTTTCTTTTGTTGTACAACATGGGTAGGTCGGGGCCCTGTCCCGACCATCTTATCAGTATTCTTAGAGGCTTGGAGTCTGTATATATTTTCCCTGTGGTTAGCCGTGCCGGTCGCGTGGGGCCGTGCGTATGTTTAGTTGTTTATGTTGGCCGTGTGAGGCCTTACCAAGTCAGTAGTGGTGACCTTGCCGGTCACGTAGTTGTTCAGCATTTGTTATATTGAATTAGAGTTAACTAGACAGCATGGAGGCCTTGTCGGCCCGCGTAGGTTCCCCTATATGAATGTGATTCTGGCTAGCTGATGTTATAGTGCAGGTGGCTATAGGCCTAGTCGACCGGAGGCTGTATTTACAGCCGTTATATAGCCCGTTGATTCCTTGAATCTGAGTTAGAGCTAGCCAGGCACCAGATGTGCTTAGGCTCACCGGTTAGCAGTCTAGGTCCTACTAGGGCACCAGGTGCTAGTCATACCCCCCAAGGCAGGGTGTGACAAACTTGGTATCAGAGCAGGTCGTATCCCAGGGAGTCTGCAAGCCGTGCTAAGTAGAGTCCTGCCCATGGATGTGTTGTGCACCACATACTATGGGTAGGAGGCTGCAAGGCATGATAGGATGGTTGCTTTTTATTCTTATTCAGTCGTGCTGTAGAGCGGTACAGCATAGGGTTGAGTCCCTAGAGCTTACTGTATCCTTTGGTTATAGATAATGTCAGACCAGCGACATCCTATCACAGGTCAGAGCTTGGATATTGCAGCAGGGGAAGGCACCAGCAGGATGCCTCACCCTCGTGTAGAAACAGCCCGATCAGAGGGCAATACAGAGGCATCATCCCAACCTTCTCAGCAGTCTCCACCACATCATGAGCCACTTGGGGCGACACCACGTCCAGCAGTCCCCATACCGATACCTTCCGACTAGGAGGTTAGGAGTGCAGTAGTCATGTTAGCACAGATGATGGTTGCTTAGCGTCAGCCGATGCCGTCTACAATTGCGGAGTTGTCAGGAGGTCCCGGTAGTTTGAGGGTCCGAGAGTTCTTGGCTCTGAATCCCCCACAGTTTACAGGTATGGACCGGACAGAGGACCCTCAGGATTTTCTAGATCAGATGCAGAGAATTTTCAGGGTTATGCATGTCATGCCTACAGAATCGGTTGAGTTGGCAGCATTCCGGTTATGGGACATCGCCGTATTGTGGTATGAAAGTTGGGAAAGGTCCCGAGGGAGAGATGTTTCCCCTCCGACCTGGTCCAGCTTTTCAGGAGCTTTTCTAGATCACGATTTGCCACGGGAGATTCGACAGGCCCGGGTGGACCAGTTTCTACATCTAGAGTAGGGGGCCATGATTGTTCGGGAATATGCCTTGCGGTTTGATTCTTTGGCCCGGTAAGCACCGGCCTTTGTTGATACCATGGAATCCAGAGTACACCGCTTTATCATGGGGTTGAATCCAGAATATGTTGAGACTTGTATTACGGCCACACTGCTAGAGGACATGGATATCGCCGGAGTTCAGGCATTTGCCCAGAATATTAAGGGCATCAGACAGCAGCATCAGGAGATCAGGAGGACCAATCAGGAACAGCGCCGCAGGGACAGGCCAGTTGAGTTACAGAGGGAGGCTCGGGGAGGACCTAGGCCACGATTGTTAGATAGGCCGCCCAGGCCCCCGCCTCCACCACAGCCGCAGAGGGGTAGATTTAGCCGCAGGGGGCAGTCAGAGACCGGCAGAGGCTCGCAGATTGCAGATTCACCATTACAGAGGAGGGCGGAGTAGAGTAGGTATACCCTACCACTTTGCCCTATATGCAGCCGACGCCATTCTGGAGCATGCAGGTATGGCTCCACCGGATGTTATATTTGTGGCCAAGAGGGCCATCTGATGAGAGATTGCCCAGCCAGAGGTCAGGAGGATCGGGATAGGCAGGACAGGACATCCGCAGGGTCACGAGCTACAGTATTCTCGGCATGGCGCAGGCCCTCAGTGTCGGTAGGCAGGGGTCGGGGCAGATCAGGGGCCTCCAGTGTAGGTGTGGGTCCAAGCCGCATATATGCGTTACTAGGGAGGCAGGATTCAGAAGCGTCACCTGATGTTGTGACAGGTATGATAACTATCTGCTCACACCCTGCTTATGTATTAATTGATCCAGGATCTACTTTGTCCTACATTACTCCGTTTGTGGCTCGAAAGTTTAGTGCTGCACCAGAGTTGCTTCAACAACCCTTTTCATTATCTACACCCATCGGTGACTCCATTATAGCTAGTAGAATTTACCGAGGGTGTACAGTAGAGGTTGTTGATCGCCAGACTACAGTAGATCTGGTAGAGTTAGAAATGATTGATTTCGATGCCATTATGGGTATGGATTGGTTGGTGCCATGCTATGCTAACATAGAGTGTTGGACCAAGACAGTCCGATTCCACTTTCCAGGAGAGCCAGTGCGAGAGTGGAAAGGCAGTACAGCTACTCCAAAAGGTAGGTTTATTTCCTACCTTCAGGCGACAAAATTGATAACTAAGGGATGTATTTACCACCTAGTCAGAGTTCAGGATGTTCGGGCAGAATCTCCGACACTTCAGTCTGTTCCGGTGGTGAACGAGTTCCCTGATGTGTTTCCAGATGAGTTACCTGGTATTCCCCCAGAGGGGGAAATAGATTTCACTATTGATTTATTACCAGGCACTCAGCCTATATCAATTCCTCCTTACCGTATGGCTCCTGCAGAACTCAGAGAGTTGAAGGAGCAGTTGAAAGATTTGTTAGATAAAGGTTTCATCAGGCCGAATACTTCACCATGGGGTGCGCCAGTTCTATTTGTGAGGAAGAAAGATGGCTCGCTCCGTATGTGCATAGACTATCGGAAGTTGAACAAAGTTACAGTGAAGAATAAGTATCCGCTTCCCAGAATAGATGATTTGTTTGATCAGCTACAAGGTGCCAGATACTTTTATAAGATCGACTTGCGGTCCGGATATCACCAGGTTCGATTTCGTGAAAGAGATATTCCTAAAACGGCGTTCAGGACCCGATATGGACACTTTGAATTTTTAGTTATGTCCTTTGGGTTAACGAATGCCCCAGCAATATTCATGGACCTGATGAACAGTATTTTCATACCATATCTGGACCTGTTCGTGATCGTGTTTATTGATGACATTCTGGTGTATTCTCGCTCCGAAGCAGATCACCGGACTCATTTACAGACAGTGCTCCAAATTCTCAAGGACCACCAGTTATATGCTAAGTTCTCCAAGTGTGAATTCTGGATGAACTCAGTAGCCTTCTTGGGGCATATTGTGTCGGATACTGGTATACAGGTTGACACGCAGAAGATAGCAGCAGTTAAGACCTGGCCTAGGCCTACCACTCCGACCGAAGTTCGCAGTTTTCTGGGGTTAGCGGGATATTACAGGAGATTTGTTGAGGGATTCTCTACTATAGCGGCACCTCTGACCAAACTGACGCAAAAAGCAGCGAAGTTTTAGTGGACAGAGGCATGTGAGCAGAGCTTCCAGGAGTTGAAAGACAGATTAACCTCCGCCCCAGTGTTAGCATTACCGGAAGGTACAGAAGGGTATTCGGTGTATTGCGACGCATCAGGCGTCGGATTAGGTTGTGTGTTGATGCAGCATGGTAAAGTGATTGCATATGCTTCCAGACAGCTAAGGAAACACGAAAAGAATTACCCTACCCACGACCTGGAGTTAGCCGCAGTGATCCACGCCTTGAAAATATGGAGGCATTACCTGTATGGCGTCCATGTTGATATTTTTACAAATAACAAGAGCCTACAGTATATCTTCACTCAGAGGGAGTTGAATCTGCGGCAATGTCGCTGGTTGGAGCTGTTAAAGGATTATGACGTGAATATTTTGTACCACCCGGGAAAAGCCAATGTTGTAGCAGATGCTCTCAGTCGTAAGTCCATGGGGAGTTTGGCGTATTTGCAGCTCGAGCTGCGGGAATTGGTCAGGGAGATACATCAGTTAGCTAGCCTAGCCGTTTGTGTAGAAGAAATAGAGGACGGTAGCGCAGTAATTCAGAACACCGACGTGTCATCATTAGTTGTGGAAGTGAAAGAACGGCAATATGAGGATCCTGACCTGATCCAGCTCAAAGACAGAATCCAGCATGGTAAAGCGCCAGATTTTCAGGTAACTGAGGATGGAGTGCTATGCTGTAAAGGTCGTCTATGTGTTCCAGATGTTTCAAGCCTCCGCCAGCAGATTATGAACAAGGTACATTGCGCCCGCTATTCTCTCCACCCTGGCGCGAGTAAAATGTACCATGACATCAAACAAAACTACTGGTGGCCAAGTATGAAAAGAGAAATTGCTAAATTTGTAATCCAGTGTCCTAACTGCCAACAGGTGAAAACAGAACATCAGAAACCGGGCGGTTTGACTCAGGACATAGTTGTGCCTCTCTGGAAATGGGAAGCAGTAAATATGGATTTTGTGGTAGGATTACCCCGTACTAGACACATACATGATTCTATATGGGTGATAGTTGATAGAC
Source organism: Datura wrightii (assembly GCA_035772735.1). NCBI lineage: Eukaryota > Viridiplantae > Streptophyta > Magnoliopsida > Solanales > Solanaceae > Datura > Datura wrightii. Next base: position 24,385,066 of record JASDFA010000027.1, on the reverse strand, counting down.
TGACAAAATCAGCTCATTTCCTGCTAGTAAGAACTACTTTCTCGGCTGAAGATTATGCCGAGTTGTATATCCGAGAAATAGTCAGGTTGCATGGAGTACCAGTATCCATTATTTCAGACAGAGGAGCACAGTTTATGGCTAGATTTTGGCAATCGTTTCAGAGGGGTCTGGGAACGCAGATTAATTTGAGCACAGCATTCCACCCTCAGATAGATGGATAGGCGGAGCGCACTATTCAGACGCTCGAGGACATGCTACGAGCGTGTGTGCTAGATTTTGGAGGTAGCTGGGACGAGCATTTGTCGTTAATTGAATTTGCTTATAATAACAGCTATCACTCAGCCATCCAGATGGCTCCTTTCGAGGCAATATACGGGCGAAAATGCAGATCACCGATTGGTTGGTTTGAAATAGGAGAATCAGCGTTGGTTGGGCCAGACATTGTTCAGCAGTCAGAGGAAAAGGTAAAGCTTATCCGAGAACGCTTACTGACTGCACAGAGCCGCCGGAAATCATATGCAGATGTGCGGCGCAGAGACCTGGAGTTTGATGTGAATGACTGGATATTTTTGAAAGTATCCCCAATTAAAAGGGGTGATGAGATTCGGCAAGAAAGGTAAGCTCAGTCCGAGATTTGTTGGGCCTTATCAAATTCGTCGAAGGATAGGCCGAGTAGCATATGAGTTGAACTTGCCCCCAGAATTGGAATCCGTTCATCCGGTCTTTCATGTGTCTATGCTGAGGAAATGCATAGGAGACCCATCCAGAGCAGTCCCAGTCCAGGGTATTCAGGTTACGAAGGAGCTGGCCTATGAAGAGGTTCCGGTAGCTATCCTAGACAGACAAATTCGTAGGTTGAGAACTAAGGATATTGCGTCTGTCAAGGTGTTGTGGCGTAACAGGAACCAAGAGGAAATGACGTGGGAGGTTAAGGAAGATATGAAGATTAGATATCCTCACTTATTCCAGGCTTAGTCAGGCGACAGGTATGTCCGTATTATTACTTATGCAGTACTTTATGGTTGTATATGTGTAAATGAGAGAGATTGATGTTTAGCTATCAAGTGGATCTTAATGTATTGTGTGTAGTACCCGTATTGGACTTTTCTGCGTTTCAGGTTTTTAGGAAAGTCCGTATTACAGGGGAGACTCTGCCGAAATTTTCTTAGAGACAAGTTGAAAAGTCCTCTAGATAGAAGTTTACATTCGAGGACGAATGTTCTTAAGGGGGGGAGAATGTTACACCCCGTAAGATTCCCGGCACATAGATGGCCTATTCGCGCGTTGGTTAAGCATATTTGAAAACCATACGTGCTAGAGAAAGGCCCGGGAAAGGATAGGACGAGTAGCCTGTCGAACCATCGCGGAAGGAGCCGGGGAAGAGCCCCTCCGCGATGGCAGCGTGTCATGGAGGCGGGGCCACCGCGTTGGTTCCGTGACACGTTGGGCCTGTCCAGGCCCAAGTATATAAAGCCCCACTTCGGTTTTAAATCAAATTATTCATTATAATTTCCAGAGAATTCATGGAAAACAGAGAGAGAGACGAAGAGGGTTATATATTATCGTCCGATTACGCTGCCAAACATAGTCCAAACTTAAATTAACTCCAGATACCGAGGTATTTAGCAGTAGGGAGCCTTCCTACGGATTTTGTTTCGCGAAATACGGCCGACGAATCGTCGAGCTACCGGACTAAGGTAAGTAGAATTGCTCCAAACTAGTGTCTGTGTATTCCTAGCTGTGAAGTGAATACTTCTCCCTTCTGGACTTCTGGAAAATAGCGAGTTTTCGACCGTCTTTTGATAAGCCTAAGTTTAGGCTATAATTATATCGAAAGTGATGTCGTCCTTCAGAATAAAGTTGTATTTAGTACTGATTGATGTATATATGAATGCAGTTGGGAGAAATAGCTGGAATACTGATCGAGCTACGCCAGTTAGTCGGGAAATCAGAAGCGCAGGTATGTAAAGCTAGTTTCCTCAGCAAGTTAGTAGTCTCGGTATAGTAAGATAGTTCAAAGGCGAGTAGAATGTTTCAGGAGTTGTGTGTTATGTTTAGTATGAATATTAGTACGATATTGGAAGCATCATGTTATGCATACCGTGAAACTTGCTAGCACGATATAAATTCTAATACAAAGTGTTAGGAACTGTACAACATGCCCAGTATGTGATTTAGTAAAGTATGTTAGGATATTATCGTATTCAGTTGAAACTTAGTAAAGCAATATAAGTATCTGTAAGGTATCTCAGAAGTAGAATGGTAGATTAAAATGAAGTTTAGAAAGCAGGTTAGAAATAGTAAATCATGTTACTATAAAAACTCAGTTATACAACATGATTTCCAGCAGAAAAACTATATCTTGTTCAACATTAGACTCAGCACAGTATGACAGAAGATTATATATATATATATATATACCATTATCAGTCTCAGCATGTATTAAATACATACATATCACTATCACTAGTTCAGCATACAGTATGTACAGATACATTATCATCACTAGCTTCAGCATGTGGTATATGCAGATAGTATTACTAGTTGAGACCACTGTATTGTCTTGGGGTTGGATTACCTAGCATCCACGACCGCCCCAGGGTTAATAGCTGTATCGACTCATTAGCCAGAGGGAGAGGATGCGTCGCTCTACGGAGTGGTATGCCGTCCCACAGGGGACGAAGATGGGATGCCGGTTTCCCCATATTGTGCCTTGGTCGGCCTTTATACACCCCCGTCGAGCGGGTACGCCCGGGGTGTTGATTCAGGAGTCCTCCGGACTCAGGTACAGTTATAGTCAGGGTCTCAGCGAGCCCAAGTGCATACCCAGGGGATCGGCAGGATGCTTATAGTTATTATAGGAGATGGGACGACTGGGGTAGGGGTATAGATTGCATGTTGATTGTATCTCCCGGCTTATGGGGGCCGGGTAAGGTTTGTGTGTGCTATGCTATGTTATGTTATGTTATGCCATGTTACACTAGATACGAGTAGATCAACAATAGAGCGATACATCTCCAGGTATGACTCCTACTCCTTCCAGCATGGTTAAGAGTAGGCTTAGCTTTACATTTTCAGTCAGTTTAGTCTATTCCTTCCTATTTCAGTTCCATCAGTTGTATTGTTGTTTTCAGATATTTTTCAGTTGTTGTTTTACATACTCAGTACCAGTGGTACTGACGCCCCTTGGGGGCGCTGCATTACTTGCCTGCAGGTACTCATAGACGAGGGGCCGATACCTCGTGATTCCAGCCAGCTCACAGAGTCATCAGCTCCAGTCATCCGGAGCTAGATAGCTAGAGGTTTATCCCTTTTCTTTTGTTGTACAGCATGGGTAGGTCGGGGCCCTATCCCGACCATCTTATCAGTATTCTTAGAGGCTTGCAGTGTGTATATATTTTCCCTGTGGTTAGCCGTGCCGGTCGCGTGGGGTCGTGCGTATGTTTAGTTGTTTATGTTGGCCGTGTGAGGCCTTACCCAGTCAGTAGTGGTGACCTTGCCGGTCACGTAGCTGTTCAGCATTTGTTATATTGAATTAGAGTTAACTAGACAGCATGGAGGCCTTGTCGGCCCTCATAGGTTCCCCTATATGAATGTGATTCTGGCTAGCCGATGTTATAGTACAGGTGGCTATTGGCCTAGTCGGCCGGAGGCTGTATTTATAGCCGTTATATAGCTCGTTGATTCCTTGAATCTGAGTTAGAGCTAGACAGGCACCAGATGTACTTAGGCTCACCGGTTAGCAGTCTAGGTCCTACTAGGGCACCAGGTGCCAGTCATACCCCCCAAGGCGGGGCGTGACACTTTGCTAAGCTCATGGAGAGTGAGTTTGAAATGAGTATGATGGGAGAGCTAAATTTCTTCCTAGGTCTACAAGTAAAGTATGTTCAAAATGGCACCATGATCAGCCAATAAAAGTATATCAAGGAGCTTCTCACAAGATTTCACATGGACAATACCAAGCCAATTGATACTCCTATTCGTACGTCATCAAAACTAGATGCCGATGAACCTGGTCCCCCAGTAAATGAGACCATGTATAGAGGAATCATTGGGTCTCTCATATACTTAACTATCAGCAGACCTGACTTAGTTTTTAGTGTGGAAATATGTGTTCGCTTTCAAGGTTGTCCTAAGGAGTCTCACCTCAAGGCTACAAAGACGATATTCAGATATCTGAAGGGAACTCCTGATCTTGTTCTATTCTACCCTTCTAGTAGTTCATTTGATTTGGTGGGTTACTCGGATGCTAACTATGCAGGGTACTGGTAGATAGAAGAGAATCTCTGGAATGGCTCACTTCCTTAGTTCTTCATTGATCTCTTGGGGATCAAGAAAGCAAAACTCAATGGCTCTCTCCATAGCTAGGGCCGAGTATAGGGTTGCTGCCTCATGTTATGCTCAACTGTTATGGATTAAGCAACAGCTTAAATACAATGGGATCTTATCGGAATATGTGTCATTATTATGTGACAACATTAGTGCTCTGGACATAGAAATAAATCCTGTCCAGCACAAAAAACCCAAGCACATTGATATCAGGCATCATTTCTTGAGGGATAATATGGAAAAGCGAAATATTCGTGTGGAATTTTATAAGACTAAAGATCAAATAGTTGATATATTTACTAAGGCCTTAAGTAGGGACCAACTTGAGAAGAATCGCATGAAGTTGGGATTGATTAAGTTAAATTTGACTCTCATTATTGTTATTTTCTCTCCTTATCTTTTTCCTTTGGCAATGTCTAGACTGCAGGTATCTGAGTGAGTGCCTCTCAGTCAGTGTGTAGCTCAGCTCCAAACCTTAACAGGTATACACGCACGATAAGCAAAGGAGAAGATGGAGCAAAGATAGGACAGATATGGAGTGATGAGATTCAGAAATTCATAGGAGGTACCAAGTCCCCCCCCCCCTCCTCACGGGTTAGTATTATGAGCATCAGTTGCAAAAGTTCTTTTTAAATATTTAAGAATGGTCATATAGGTCAATGCTCTTCCCGCCTATCAGTGCCATTGGTTTTTCCCTTTTTGAACTAAACCATCGCCTCTCTCTTCTCTCTCTCATCTGAAACACCGCATCCCTCCTCTTAAATATCCCTCCGACCTCTGTCTTTTACATTTCTCTCACTTGCTTACCAGATCTTTCTCAGATCTAAGTCTCTCAAAACCCTTATTTTTTCAAAACTCTTCCTACTTCATCTTCTTACCCTCTTCATCATGTCTCTTCCAAACTCCCCTGTGTCTACATCCCAGATGACTCCTACTTTGTCTCTCATCATTGAATCATCTTCAAACCTGGCTAAATTTGAAAACCTTTTTTCTAAAAAAGCAGACTCCTTCCTCATCCCTCAAATTGGGAACACCTCTATTAAAACCCTGCATGTCGACTCCTCCATTCTCCAGGTCGACCTTAACACTTCGCTAGACTCATCGACAAAGGATGCTTAGATTAATTCATTAGAACAAATGTCAGTTCAAGTCAGCCATCATGAGTCAGTCTTGCCCTCTAACATACCAGGTCCCTCATGTGTTCCTAGCAGTGAGGAAGTGAACCCATCTGAGAAAGGGACAACTGAAACTTCCTATGACTATATTTTTAGGAATACTTTCCAATTGAGAGAGGGATTACCTCGAACATTCTTACACATGAGGACCAGTTGATAGTCCAAAGTCTCACTCAAATGGCCTTGGGGAAAGAGAGAGTACATGATGATGAAAAGAATGCTACTTCCCACTCATCCCCTCCTGCACTTGAATCACTAATTTTAGCACCCTCTCCAAAATGGGATGGAACCCCTGGAAGTCTGCATCTGTAAAGGGTAGTTGAGAACATGCATGACAACAGTGAAGATGATTAGCCCTTGGCCTGAAAAATCAGGAAAATTGTTGCTAGATAACAAAATAGCAAATTTGAGGGACCAGACTCGTCCTCCAAGTACCAGGTAAAGTCTAAGAAATTAATGGAGGATGCCTTGAAGGAAAGTTAGGATAAAACCACTCTTAAGGTAAAGCTGAAAAGAAAGGCCATTGTTGAGGATACGGTTCAACCAGAAAATGTTCATGATTTAGAAGGAAATGAAGATGGAAAAAGAGAGTGATGAGGAAGTTGCTTCGCGTGTCAGAGTAAAAAAAGGGAAGATAGTGTCTCAACAATCTTCTGGTAAAGGGACTAGGTTACCCAAACAGTTTCGTACCAAGAAGATTGCTTCAAGCTCTAAAAGAAGACTCAGGGAGTTGATTGATGAGGATGTTCCTGAAAAGAGTGTAGACCTTTCCAAGTCTAAGCCAAGTTTTATGTCTATAAGCCGGACCACTGAGGGACCTAGTACATCTACTGATACCAAATCTCTCACAAGAGAAGAAAGACATGTTATGTTTAAGTTACAAAAGGTGCTCAGAGGAAGAGTGTTTGATCCTGAAGTGAGAAACTTGCATGGAATGGCTGACTTGGTAAAGATGGTGGTTTACCAAGAATTAAAGTATCTCCTTTACCCTCTTGTCCCTAATCTGCATGAGAAAGAAGTGAGAGTTTTACCATGAGATGGTCTTTACTTATAGAGGCCGTGAATTGAGTACTGTTGTGCAAGGGTAGAGATAACACTTGATGAGATAATTCTTGGGAAAATTTTGGGGGTTCCCACTAAAGGGATCAAGTCAGTGAAGGATCAATGTGTCTCTCGTAAGTTTATGGCTCTAATTGGGAAGTCGTCAAATCTTAGTGGAGAAAGACTTTTCAAAAAACAGTTGAAAGGAGAATATCAACTAGTTTTTTAATTTGTTAACAAGGTAATGCTTCCTAGAACTGATAAAAGGATGTTTGCAGGGGTCGCAGATCTTTATTTCATGGAGGCATTGAGCACTTTCCAAGCCATAAGTTTGCCAGCTACAATGATTAAGCATATGCATAAGGTCGTGCATGTTAGAGAAGGCAAACATGGGCTTACTTATGGGTTCCTTTTGAATAAAGCTTTTGACTATTTCAAAGTACCTTGTGAGAAGAGAATTGCTGGAACTAAGAAGCAAATGTTCACCTTTTCAACTTTTGAAGAATGTGAATGTATTCAAATAAGAGGTGGTGTGGGTTCTCAATCAGTCATCTCTGATCTGATTGCCTCTCAAATTCTACTAATTCCCTTGCCATTACGAAAACACTACGAGGGAAGTGAAAAGGTTGACTGGGTTGCTGGCTCAATAAGATGCTGAAATTGCAAATCTGAAGGTGGCTTTACAGAAGGCCTCTACAGCACAGATAGAGGAACCAGGTCCCACAAATGTTCTATGACAGGAGAATGAAGAGTTGAAGAGAAAAGTTGGTGACCTGACCCAGAAATTGTTGCATGTTCATGAGCCTGCGGATGAGTGCATGTCCTTGCTATTTTTGAAACTTTTCGGCCCTTGAGCTTGCCACTTTCAATGCCTCCTTTTTGCCCAAATTCTTCATCCTTACTCCTACTTTCCTAAGCCCTTTTTTGCTCCTATGTCCTATTGGCATATGACTGTTCTTTGTTATTTTTATGATCTTTTGCTTTTAATGCTTGTAATGCTTTCCCAATCAATGAATGAAAGAATTCCATTTGTCTCTTTGTTTATTATTTCTTTCTCTATGCTTATCTTTTGCTTATACATGTTTGTGTTGCCCCAGTGGCCATGAATTACCTTTGTACGAGTTGTACTTTGCTTGGTTTTCTATTGGTTCTTTTTAATGATGCCAAAAAGGGGAAGTTATGTAGATGGGGAATGATGACAGGGGGAACTATGAAAAAAGGGGGAAGCTCTTACAGGGACCTGGTAGGCTGGTTGGTATACTTTGACTTTGAAGAAAAGTGGAGATAGCTTAGGATATCTTATTTGAAATATTTGTCATCATCGAAAAGGGGAAAAATTTTGTACTCTTAGTTTTGATGATAGACAAACTATGAAGGGATCAGGTTCGTATCTAATATGTGCTCCTGATGACAGACAAAAGTTACAACTATAAAAACATACTATTTTCTGAGCCTGGTAGTGGGAAGGCAGTTGTGCTGCAGCAGAAGTGTCACAGTGTGGCAGAAGGTCAATTGTACTTAACCTATGAGATTGCTCCTATGGTTTTGCTCTCTTATACTTATACTTTTAAGGCATCTTTCTAAACCTAATTTTTTGGATTTATAAAAGTATTCTTCTCTTTTCTTGCTCTCTACTCACAGTTGTCGTGAAGAACAAGAACAAATTTTCTGAAAGCAACAATGCATCTGCTCTTAGGAAAATGAATATTCTATTAGTCTGTGTTGCTGCTAAGTTCTTGTAATGATTCGAATTGTACACCTACTCTTCAATCTGAAGCTTGTGTAGGTATTTCTTCTTGTAATCGTTCTTATGTTCATAGGAGTGGTTTTCAGCTAGAGTTAGTTAAGTGAATAACTAAAGGTAGCTGTGATGCACTAGCTAGAGTTAGCCAGTTAAGAAATATGCAGTATAATTATTACATTGTAGCCTTGTAGTAGAGTTTCTTCAAAGGGGTTAGGATTAAGAGTTTAATCCAAGGTGGTGTTTGAGCCTGTAATCATCACTGCTCGATTTTTAATGAAGATGGTTATGAGATCCTACGAGGTGGGTCATGGTTTTTTCCTCCCTTGAGCAAGGAGTTTTTTCTACGTAAAAACTCTGTGTCTCTTTCATTATTTCATATTTGCATTATCTTTTGTGAGTTTGTGTGATATCAGTGTAAGGACCAGGTCCCCAGACTAGTGGTGGACTCTTTCAACTCAACAGAATGCATTCAAGAACTAGTTTTCTACTTCCCTTGATATTCCTCCATTCGAGTCAAGTATGTCCCCTGTTGTGTGTAATGTTGTCCCTCTTAAAAATTCTGCTAATGAAGGAACACCCATTGCAGACCTAATTCCCAAAAAGAAGATGAGTTAAACAATTTATGGTCATTAGGCTATCACCAAGACAATCAGATACAGTCATCATTCAACATAATAATGGATTAAAAAGAGCTAGAAGATGAGTCAATTTAAGCGAAAGACAACCATTTTATTCAATGATCAGATAATGTTCTACATCAACTATAAGTTAATACTATAAAAACAAAAACAGTTGAGCCTAGAAACAAGGAAACTGGATAGGATAGGATTCAACCCTAGAGGCACGAAGATGGTAAGGCTGGGAAGGTGGAACAGATGATAGCAGCTATGTCAACTGACGAATGGTTTCAATATTTTCATCCCTCTCTTTATCATGAGTATTCTGCAACTCATCAATCCTTTCCTGAAGAGCATTATTTTCCCTCTCATGAGTTGCTTGGACAGTTTCTAACTCAGCAGTCTTTTTAGCCAAGGCAACCCTCATTCTTTATAAAGGAGTATCAGGTCTCCTCATTGAAGCAAGTAGGACAACATGTTCACATGTCCAAGAACATCCTTTGTTGTTTGAAAATTCCATACTTGAACAGGGACTGGATAGTCCTCAAAGATTGTATCCAGCCAAAAATCATAAGGGAGAGTATGTCCCTTTTCAGTCTTCGTAAGCACACGCTGCTTGTGCTTAATTATCAAATTGGGCAAATTTATCTTGACTTTTGTGTCAAGAAGTTCCATCAGTGTGAGATCAAGATAATTTGCCTCAGTCCTCCTCTCTTTTTGTGGTATAGTCATCTTGTGAACCACATCAAAATACAACTAATGTAAAGGAGACAATTTTCTCTTCATCACACGTTTGTGCTGAGTGAGGGATGGTTGACCAGAGAATTTCCTGCATATATCTCTTGTAAAGGCCATGTTGTCTAATGGTGGTCACTCAAACTTGACATAATGATCCCATACTTCATTAGGAACATGCAGAATCCTAACTACATCCTCAGCAACTAAGCGAATAGACAACCCCCCGACAGAAGTAGAAAATAGCGACCCATTTGCATAGAACTTCATGACCTCCGATCTCCCAAACTTCCTCTGAACATTCTCTTGAATAAATAGGTCAGTCTAGCCTTGTACTTCAAACTTAGCCGGTAAAGTGACCATTTCAAGCCCACCAAACCCAGTCACAACCCTTCCCCAAAGAATGAATCTCTTTTGAAAGTAAAGAATGTGTGATATTTAAGTATCAGAAATCCCAGATGTGTCAATTTCCACAGACATGTCTTCATCAGTAGCCTCAGAGTCGGAGTCTTTGGATAGACCAGGTTGTGAGACCCGTTTTGATGCACGGGATTTTGGAGTGGATTTAGAAGAGGATTTGGATGGAGAATGGATGGATTTATTTGAAGATGGCTTAGGTGAAGCGGGGCTCTGAGATGACTGAAAAGAAGAAGGCTTAGGGATGGAATTCTTAACCACTTTTAAGCGTTGAACCTTATGAAGTAGTAGGGCGTCACTTGATGGGATCCCTTTTTGAGGGGGAGAAACCTTGGAGGATTTCTTCTTTTTACTCTCCTTAATAGCTTGTTGCAAAATGGCTTCCTCTTGACGCTTGCGATTTCTAGTGTGAGGGGTCCTGGATGGAACAAAAGAAGGAGGTGTTTCACAGGGTGGTTCATCTTCAGGAATTGGAATTGAAGACCCAGATTTCTTTCTCAATCGAGATCTACATTTAAAAGGTTGAAACAGCTTTTTGATAATGCCAAAAGGAAGAAGATATAGGTTATGTAGTATTTATAACCCATTGAGTAACCTGTTTCACTCAAGTGTTTCATATTTTAGTACCTACAGGTAAAGATAGTTGAATAGAGAAAGACGAGAGGTTTGTCATCATCAAAAAGGGGGGAATTTGTTGGGTTCTATGCAGTTTGATGGTTGACAAAATGACAATAAAACAGTAAGTCAAGTTTCTTCAAAGGTACACTGTCTCAGAGAGCTGAGTTTGCAACATGGTAAATAACAAATAAAGATAAGTGTGCAAAATCAAGGAACGAATGATAAAGCTACTTCACACAAACTCAAGAAAATAAACATATGCTGAATTGAAGTGTTGGACTTCAACTACAACACAAAAGAAGCAAGAAGTTTATCTTGAAGAAGGAGCCTCACTTAAAGTAGAACTCTAAGTCTAGAAGATTTTGATTTGATGTGCAATTCGAGGCAAAGAAGAACTCTTTGAAGAGTTGTGCTTAAATAGAAGCATAGTCACTCCGAGTACTTGAGCACTGATAGAGAGAAAAAAGAGCAATTGGCAAATTGACTTTGTGAATGATATCGAAGGAATAAAGGAACACATTGAAGAACCAGGTCTTAGTACAGAGTCAGGCTAAGAGTTTTAGCATTCTTGTATTTGGAGTATTTATTGAGTTGTAATATTGATGTTATCTTAGTTCAGTGTATTATAAAATGAGTTAGGATTACTTAGTCTTCAAGTTGGGATAACTCGAAGACTTTGGGAACACATACCTTGGAAGGTTTGTGAGTTGTTAGGAATTAGAGTTGATAATTCCTTAGGTTATAGAAGTTTGTAATCTGTTATTAAAAGGCTCATTGAGTTTTAGTGAAGTTGGGGTAAATCCTGTTGAGCTACAGATCGTGGTTTTTTTCCACCTTTGTGAGTCGAGTGTTTCCACGTAAAAACAGTGTGTTCTTTACTTACTGCTTTGTTGGAACACGTTATGCAACCTGTTTCACACTTAGGCTAAAAGTTAAGTTAAATAACTAAACTTTAGGTCGTGTAGAATATCATTTGACGTCCATCAAAATTTTCTTACTTAATAGGAATACACGTTTGTATAATCACAACTTTGAATAAGTAGGAATTTCATAATTTCAAGTATACCAATTAAAATTTCTTCAATATTATTATTATTACTACGGACTTTTTCAAGGAATCAATGATTTGCGTCATCGCAACAAGCTGTCCGCCCACGTTGGTGGTGTTGGTCACCAAAGCGTTGACCACTTCACTCGACGTTTCATATTGAATGAATGTCAATCATTCAAGCTAATTCATACTAGAAATTCACAAGTGTATCGTTTTAAACACAAATACAAAGAAGAGCCAGTAGCTTAAAAGAAGACTTAACAAATTTGATTCACCGCAAGAACATTACTACTTTTAACACTTTAAGTTGCAGTCAAATACATTACTGGGAGTAAGAATGCATAGATATGTGGGAGAGGGAACTAATACACAAAGCACAAAAACGCCAAAAAAATCTAAGTTTGATTGACTAGCACCTTATCAATGCACTTTATTTTCAGTTTTAAGAAGAAATTATATAGAAGCTTTATGAGATTGATCTACTGATCAATATGCATGCATTTAGGTCTTGTTTAACACTTGCGGTTATTATGACATATATTACATATATGAGTTTGCGCTTTGTGCATTTCGTTTGTGACTTGATAAATAATGTCTTTTATTTTTGTTTCTAAATCAAACCTCAATGTGCTTCAAAATTGGTGGAGCTCCTCTTCCAAAACTGTTTTCCACAGATAAGAACTCTGTACTAACAATCTGAGTGAAGCTCAAGCCGCTTTAATTATCTCATGGTGCTGTGAACAATAAGTGACTGACTTAAGTGTTGAACTGGACTCCATGATTATAGTAAATATGATAAATGGAGTTCATAAATGTTAAATATATGTAAATATATTTAGGCACATATCATGCTAACTGTATCCCTTAGAATTAGGCACATATCATGCTAATTGTATCCCTTAGAATTAGGCACATATCATGCTAACTGTATCCCTTAGAATTAGGCACATATCGTGTTTCGGTTTTGTATATATACGTTTATCTTAATGAGAATCATTGAGGAATTATTTCTAATATGGTATCAGATTTTTAGGGAAAAACAATCCTTTTTTCTTCCTTCCGCAAAGCTCCCTAGCCTTCTTCTTCTTCTCCATTACTCTTTTTTTCTATTTTTCTTCTGTCCACCATGTCAGATAACAAGAGCACTTTTCATCATGCACTTGCAGTTTCGGACATTCGGAACCATATCTTCATCACTCTAGAAATGGAGAATGTCCAATACTCCACATGGGCGGAACTCTTCAAAATCACCGCACGTTCTCATAAGGTCCTTCATCATATTATTCCTCCTGCCAGGGGCAAAGAGAAGGTTCCTTCGACCGAGGATGAAAAGGAATTATGGTCGACTCTTGATGCTATGGTTCTTTCATGGATTTATGCTACAATCTCGAATGATCTCTTGCATACTATTATCGAACCCGATGCTACGGCCATGAAAGCTTGGAATCGACTCCGTGATATTTTCCAAGATAACAAAAATTCTCGTGTGGTAACTCTTGAAGCCGAATTTTCCAATACAAAGATGGAGAATTTTTCGAACGTTTTGGCATATTGTCAGCGTCTCAAGTCTCTTGCTGATCAATTAAAGAATGTCAGAGCACCGGTATTGGATAGTCGGCTTGTTATTCAACTCATTTTGGTTCTCACGAGAGCATATCGGGGTGTTGGTACCTTGATTCGACAAAGTGACCCTTTACCTCCATTCTATCAAGCCCGGTCGATGTTGACTTTAAAAGAGGCCGGCTTGGCGAAGGAGGCTACCGCAGGCTCGGAGTTCGCTATGGTGGCTGCCTCGGGATTGGAGTATGAGGATTCAGGTTATCCATCCTCTTATTCGAACCATTCTAATCATCGTGGGAAGCAACATGGCAACCGTAAGAATTCTGGGCGTAAGGGTTCCGGTGGCGGCAAAGGTCCTGGTGGGGGACGCCAGGGTCAGTCTCACGGTGGTGGTGCTCGGCGTGGACAACAGCAACAATCCGGCTCTGGGCAGCAGCCTTACAGACAGCAGCAGTAGGGGTCACAACCGTGGCCTAATTTTCCTCCTTGGGGTTGGATGCCACAATGAGCCACTCCACCTTGCCCATATCCAACACAAGGGTGGGCTCAGTGTCCAATGAGTAACAAGGGGCAGCAGCAGCCTGGTCTTCTTGGGCCACGACCACAGCAGGCCTTTATGAGTTCAACCAATGGGCAGTCTGCTACATATGCACCAACGGATATAGCTTCTGCGATGCATACTATGTCGTTAAATCCCCCCGATCGACATGGTACATGGACACCGGAGCTACTTCTCATATGACTTTCTCCAATGGTAATCTCTCATCTTATTTTAATTTGAGTAATCATAATAGTGGTATTACTGTGGGCAATGGTCATATTATTCCAATTCATGGTTATGGTCACACGTCTTTGACTAATCATAATCCTCCTTTGTCCCTACACAATGTTCTTCATGCTCCTAAAATCATTAAAAACCTCATTTCTGCCTGTAAGTTTACTACTGATAATTATGTGACAGTTGAGTTTGATCCTTTTGGTTTTTCTGTGAAGGATTTTCAGACGTGGAAGCCAATAATGAGATGTGATAGTCGGGGTGACCTTTATCCTCTTACCTCTTCCATCGACAATCAAGCCCTCCACTCAACCTTTGCCGCCATTTCACCTACTCTTTGGCATGATCGTTTGGGTGATCCAGGTGCTTTCGTTTTAGATGCTCTTAGGCTAAATAAAAGCATTGATTGTAATCGTCATTCAAGTTATAGCATTTGTCGATCTTGTGTCTTTGGAAAACATATTAAGTTGCCATTTGTTTCTTCAAAATCAAGTACTATTATGCCATTTGATATTATTCATAGTGATCTTTGGACATCTCCTATTTTGAGTTCTATGGGGCATAAATATTATGTTGTTTTCTTAGATGATTATTCTAATTTTCTGTGGACTTTTCCCATAGCTAAGAAATCGGATGTGTTTGACAAATTCTTAGCTTTTAAAGCTCATATTCTCACCCAATTTGAACGTAATATTAAGAATGTGCAATGTGATAATGGGAGGGAGTTTGACAATGGCCCTTTTGGGGAGTTTTGTAAAACAAATGGCATGTCTTTCCGTCTTTCTTGTCCTCATACCTCATCTCAAAATGGTAAAGCCGAACGAAAAATTCGGTCTATAAATAATATTACTCGTACTCTTTTAGCTCATGCCTCTCTTCCCCCTTCTTTTTGGCATCATGCGTTACAAATGGCTACCAATCTTCTTAATGTGCTTCCAAGCAAGCTTTTGGGAAATATATCTCCACTTCAAATTCTTTATCATCGGGTTCCATCTTACTCTCACATTCGGGTTTTTGGGTGCTTGTGTTATCCTCTTTTTCCATCTACAACCATCAATAAGTTGCAACCTCGTTCAACTCCATGTGTCTTTTTGGGATATCCTCCGAATCACCGTGGCTATAAATGCTATGACTTGTCCTCAAATAAGATTATAATTTATCGGCATGTTGTGTTTGATGAGCATGTGTTTCCTTTTGCACAATTGCATACTCCTTCTGCTTCTACTTTTGATTTTTTATGTGATGATATTTCACCATATACACTGTATCACTTACGAAATCAGAATTCTTCTCCTTCTACTCAGCTACAAACGGCCCAAACACACGACCCACCTCCACCTTCTACTGACCGGCCTACTCCTATGAGCCCAGTTGCCGCCCACAGCCCAGCTTCTCCTACTCTCCCCACACCTCCTGCCCAAACATCAAATTCCTTGCCCACCAATCGGCCCACCATGGTCACAAGAAGCCAAATGGGTATTTCTAAACCCAATAGAAAATATGACCATGCATATGCTACTACAGTTACACGGTCCCCACTACCACGTAACCCAGTAGAAGCCCTTCGTGACCCGAATTGAAAGTTGGCCATGGACGATGAATATGATGCTCTTATTAAAAATAAGATGTGGGAGTTGGTGCCTCATCCACCTAATGTGAATGTTATTCGTTCTATGTGGATTTTTGCTCATAAAGAAAAATCTAATGGTGTTTTTGAGAGGCATAAAGCCCGTCTTGTAGGTGATGGGAAAACTCAGCAGGTGGGCATTGATTGTGGCGAAACATTTAGTCCGGTGGTGAAACCGGCTACCATTCGCACAGTTCTTTCTCTTTCTCTGTCAAAGGCATGGCCTATTCATCAGTTGGATGTTAAAAATGCCTTTCTTCATGGTGAGCTACAAGAAACAGTGTATATGCATCAACCATTGGGGTATCGGGATCGTACTCATCCAGATTATGTATGCTTGTTACGTAAGTCATTGTATGGACTCAAACAGGCACCCCGAGCTTGGTATAAGCGATTTGCTGATTATGTCATTTCCCTTGGTTTCTCTAATAGCAATTGTGATAATTCTTTATTTATTTATCGCAAGGGTCATGATATGGCATATATTTTGTTTTATGTTGATGATATTATTCTCACTGCATCTTCTAATGCTCTCCGGCTGTCTATTATGAAGCTTCTCGGCTCAGAGTTTGCTATGAAGGATCTTGGTCCTTTAAATTATTTTCTTGGCATTGCAGTTTCTCGACATAAGAGTGGTATGTTCCTTTCACAACGCAAATATGCCGAGCAAATAATTGAGCGAGCCGGAATGTCTTCTTGCAAGTCATCTCCTACTCTTGTTGACACAAAGGAGAAGGTTAATGCGACTTCTAGTACTCCCTATGAGGATTCGTCTTTATATAGGAGTCTTGCTGGGGCTCTTCAATATCTTACATTCACCCGACCGAATATTTATTATGTTGTTCAACAAGTGTGTTTACATATGCATGGTCCGAGAGTTGATCATATACAAGCTCTTAAATGCATTATCCGATATATTCAAGGTACACTTGACCATGGTCTCCATCTCTACTCATCTTCTGTTTCATCCCTTGTTTCTTATACTGATGCTGATTGGGGTGGTTGCCCGGATACGAGACGATCTACCTCTGGTTATTGTGTATTTTTGGGTGATAATTTGATTTCTTGGTCTTCTAAGAGACAACCTACTCTTTCTCGGTCCAGTGCCGAAGCCGAGTATAGGGGTGTGGCAAATGTAGTATCCGAATCATGTCTCATGGAAGCTACAAGACATCATCGAGAAGATTCAACAAAAGAAATCCTCAAAAAAATATTCAAGTCAGACATTGTTTTAGAGGGAAAAAAAATGGAGTAACAGACACGTACTTGCCAAACATGCCACTACAATTTAAGATGCCAAGTTTTACTTCATAGAAAATGAACTTTCCAGAGAAGCAAAAGGTCCTCTTTGTATGGACAAGATACAACTCCTTGCTTTTAGGAGAAGAGCAAAAAGAAAAACACTCTTCCTGGTGCTATAATCCTCCATGAGATGAGATTCTTGTTGTACTGGTAATATGGGGTATGAGCTTGCAATAAAGATTCCAGTCTTCTTCCACTCACAAAGGTAAAATTGTTATGCCTCCCTCCACTTCTTATATATTTTATAATGAATAATTGACATAGTAGAGGTCTAAGCCAAGCCCTCCACCACCTCGGGAGTATATTTAGATTCTAGGTGGATGGCTTAACATAAAATAATAATTAAAAGAAAAAAAACTAACTTCAAATTCACAAAATAATACTCTAATATCTTTAAGTATCTATCTTTTATTAAAAATAAAAAGAAAAAAGTTGTTTGGTTGAAGGAAAATAATTTTGCCAACAATTGCTCTTATCTGTTTTTTTTTTATTTTTTACAAAGTACACTTCACTTGCGCATTACATATATGTAGTTTAATAATATTTTAAAAGTTTTATACTTATTAAAATGGATACACACGCAAAGTACAGAGTCTAAACTAGTTATATTAAAAAACAATAAATATCCCAAATTTAAAAATTGAATTACTTAAATGTCATTCTTATAAACATATATACTTATTAAAATAAAATAAAAAATCCAAATGCATAAACAACCCCAGATCACGCTTCCATTCAAAAAAGTTCCTTAATGAATTTTTATCTGTCTGTTTCTCTTGGTAAAAATTTTCAACTTCTGTTTACTATTGCTTTCGTTTCTCCCCTTCTCTTTGGAAGAATGTTTAAGGAAATTGCTCTATTTTGTTCCTTCTTTTACTTGTTGGTTCTTCATCTTTCTCAACAATTATCTCTCATAGTCTTTAAGAATTCTGCTCAATTTTGATGCCTCTTATGCTACACGACAGCTTGGTTTCTGAAAAAATCAATATTTTCTTTTCATGTCGTCTTTGAAATGTAGAACTGCACCTGTTATTATTGTTCTTTCTAAGATAATTTTCTAGAGTTTAATTAGTAGTTATACCCACATACGTTATCTTTGTTCTTCTTAGGAGAAGTTGGCAATGCATATTCTTTTTCTTTTTTTTTTTCTGTCTGTTAAGGACAATACATTTAACTACTTAGAGGTCGATAAAAATGTATAAAAATAATGTTTAATATGGTGTATTAATTTAGTAATGCTGAAATTATTTCTTATACACTGTTTGATTGGATGTATTAAAAAAAACACACATTGCATAATTTTAAAAAATAAATATTTGTTTACAAATATATTCTTCTCAAATATGACGGAAAGGACGTGAATAAGATTTTGAGGGAAAACTCCATGCATTAGCATGCTTTGAAAATTCCTGCATTACTAATTATACCATAGTTTGTCATGTATTAGTTATATATATCATAATATTAAATAGAGTGTATAACTAATACAGGCATTAGTTTTACATAAACTGAAAAAATATATCAAACAAAATATTAATAATACACAAAACTAATAAATGCATTAATTTTCTAATGCATCCTACCGAATGGATCCTTATTTCAATATTTGATTTTTTCTTTATCTTTTTTGGTGCCTCAATATAATAAGAATAAGTGTATTTTATTCATATATCAGTGTCCATGTTAATAATGATTTAGTTAAATATAAATCCTACATTTGGGAGAATTAATTTTTATAGGCCATTTACAATTATTTTTTAAAAAATTTCGCGTCGTTTTTATGAAAGATTTTATTTTTATATATAAAAAAATTATAAAAATATTATTTTTCTATTTAAATTGTATGTATATGTAGTCAAGAAATCTCATTTCATCCATTTGCCAATGCTCCATATAGATCAGGTATATTTATTCTTTTTTTCAAGCATCTCACTGAAATTTTTTTGGTATACTCGTGTGAACGTAAGACTGTTGTTGTAATCAGAATACTGTAAAATAGTATATTTGTCATGATTTTTTTATGATAACTTGTGTGCAACACTCTTCAGTTCATGCATTAAGTTTGATAATTTTCTAAGTCGAAGAGGTTACTTTTATGAGGTTAGAGTTGTTTTTTAAAAAATATATATATATTATATACATATTAAAGTTAATATAAGTATACATAATGTTTTTTCTTTTTTCTTAATATGATCTTATAAGCTTATTCACTAAGATCTTCAGATTCTGATTTGGGATGCTAAAATTTCATAAAAACAAAGCAGAAACTCCGGCACGTGAATATCATCCATAATAATCTTACTCATTATCATTCACACTTAAAATGTACATATATTATATATTGTTGAAGTATCTAAAAACAAAGGAAACAATCAAGCTTAATATTAAATATATTAGAATTATTGGGATTCGAGCATTACTTTATCACATTAAATTTCACACTAATCATTTACAAATATTTATACGTTATTCTTTAAATATAATTATTTTATTCAAAGCTTCTATTTTAGTAACTAGATTGTGATAGCCCGTGATAGCACCCAATGTTGGAGCTTTTTGTTAGCTAAATACGTATATTATTCACCTGTAGATATTATATAATAGATAAATATTATAAGTTTGATAAATATTATAAGTTTATATTTAGTAATGTATTATTTATATTACATAGTTAGACTCTATATATTATTTAGATATTGAAAATAGTGGCGAAGTTGTTTGTATTTTATTTTTTTTTTTGTAGCGTCTTGAAACATCTGGTCAAAAATATCTGTGGAAAAAAAAAATATAGGTGGGTAAGATGATATTGTAAGAAAAAATATGTTATTCTTACATTACAAATAAAATGAATACACATAAGAAAATTTTTAATATATAGTCAAATTAGAGATCCTACATAAGAAAAGAATTTTGTTTCTCATTTTACGGTGGATGCCATCCTTAGAGTACATTAAATGGAATTTCATACAACTAAAACATTTTTCATTAAAATTTAACATGAAAAATTTTACTCAGTGTCTAATGGTTATTAAGAGAGGTTGAAATTATTCATATCAAATTATAACTCAAACCTGATATTGCCGCAAAGTAACTTGACCATTTCCAAAATATATTCAATACAAGTGGATGCTATTGGCATCTGTAGTAGTCAAATAAGTAATAGCAAAAGTAATTTTCTGGCCCAAAAATAATGTCAATCACATCTCAAGAGGTATTTTACTGACAACAAAACTAACAGATAATAGTTTGTTACAAATTGAAACCCTTTTTTAATGAAAAATATTTGTAATATATTATGAGAAGATGCTAAAATCAGAGTGAGCAAGGATTTTTATTCCTAAACTTAGATTACGAATCAAGTGTGGAATATAACGTGTTACAATTACTCCAGTAACTAAATTTATATTCTTGCCATGATATAGAAGCTAAGAGCAAGTGATGTAAAACCATTAATTAGACTTCAACTTAAAACTCAACAGCAGAAACAACTACTTCCATTTAATTGAGCAACCATGATAACAATCAAGCCATTAATAAACCACACAGTAAATAATTTCTTAAATCAGAGACAATCCAATCTTCTATATATATATATAAAGTTGGGTATATTAAGTAGGTGATGTGGCACCTCTCTTAGGCCATCATTGGTATTTATTTTTTTAACTATTTTTTTTATTTTTTTTCAAGATATTTTACTTAAAATAAAAATTACTCTACCAATAAATCTATAATATTTGCATTAATTTGTATTAAATATATTATTAAAGGCAAAACAACCTTTTCCTCTCCCCGTATTGAAGACTTACTTTTAAGTTTTTTTTTAAAAAAAAATTATTTATTTATCGTGAATCAACTTTGCAATGAACCACCACTTATCTTTTATAGGATATAGTTCGATGTGATCAGTGAATTGTCTGGATGAATATGAAGAGAAGACTCGAATAAATTCGAGTTTTTCAGGGTTCCAATAAAGAGCAATTAAGGTATTGCTGATTTTCCATGTTCAAGCCTCAAAGAAGAAGAATAGAAAAATTAAAGTAATAATTTTCAAGAAACTTCGAAGAGGCACAGATATAAATTTCTATTTTTTCCTAAGTAAGAGAGGTTGTATAAGTTCAATCTTGAATGATATTTTACATGAGCATCATGGTGACAATTCTCTACCTTTCTCTTCTAACTTTTTTTTTCATATTAAAGATTTTCTAATTTGTTTTCAATTGTCTGAGAAATTAAATTTCTTTTTTCTATATTTTTTATTGTTTCATTTATTTTATTAATATATATTATTTATGTAGCATGAAATAATTTATCTATTTATATTTATATATTATATAATGTTTCTTAGAAGAGATGATGTATCACTTTTCTTAGACCAAAAATCTTATTAATCTTTTTTTTTTAACTTTGAATTCACTCAATTTTTTTTAGTTATTTTCCATTTTCTTAGAATGTATATTATTATTGTTTATTATCATAAGAAGGGAATGAAATAAAATTTTTGAGGCCAATGAAGAGTTTTTACATACAAACGTAACTGAAATCAGATTATGAGAGTTAACGTTCTTTAATATACTTGCTTCTTTCTTTCTTTTTTTTCATATACACATTTTTACGAATGAAATAATCACCTAATCTTGAAGGTTGTTATAAATCTACATTGTGTAAAAAGATATTGATCATATCATATGCACATATGTTACAGGGAAATCTCCACAAAAGTCTTCACTTTCATGAATACCATAACACGTGCGATGTTCCCCGAAGAAAATTGATTAGCCTAAGAAATATTGTAGAAACTACATTGATATATTTTTTGAAGCTCTTCTGCCTTGTGTCATAAATGACATTGATGTTGTTGGAATTTTTGTGATTAGACGCGTTGTTGCAACTACAAATTATTTTTTTTCTCATCTCATTTTTCAGCTTCCTTTTGATATGATATGAATTGCATTTTGTAGTTAAATTAAACCTCTTAACATTTAATCAATTATCTCACATTTAATTAAATATTCGGGTATGAATATACGATTAATCATCAAGCTTAAAAAAATAATGCTCCCAGCACTATTTTAAGGACCAAATGAGGAAAAAGGGATTTTGCTTCCATGAACTCATTCCAGTACTTTTTATTTTTAGGAGTTCTAATTTCTATTTTCTTTGTTGATTTTATTTTAAAAGTTAATTAAATATTCACAGTTGCTAAAAAAATTAGAAAAGTCATTAGAAACAAAAAAAAGTTCAAAGTGATAGACATGGTACATATTTTATTTTAATTTTCATTTTATTTTTCTTATTAGTAGAAGATGAGAAGACTTATGTAAGATAAAAAAATATTCTTTATTTATGGATAATATTTACTTATGTATATACTAACCATAAATATTATTATTTACATAATTAATATATTATTTATAAACATCTGACATGGTACAAATTATTTTCATTTTTATTTTTTGTTTTTCTAATTGGCAGAAGATGAGAAGACTCATGTAAGATCAAAAATATTCTTTGTTTATGGATAACATTTAATTATGAGTATAATAATCATCAATATTATTTTTTACATAATTAATATATTATTTATGAAACAACTAGTATTAATGCCCGTGCGATGCGCAGATAATACTTAAGAAAAGAATTATTTAAAAAATATAGATTAAAAAAACTTAAATTTACAAAATTATCAAATGAATAAAAGATCATAAAAAATTTCTCTCACTTGACCAACAAGTAAACTAGCAAACGCTAATGAAATAAATGTCAACATCTCCTTTGCCTTATGTTTTCTTGAATAACCACTTTTACGGGGCTATCGCTTAACCCTTCTAAATAATTTGTTCTACAAATTCACCCTAAAAGGTAGCTGAAATATTCTTCATCCTAATTGAAAAAACACGACTTCACATTGAGAAAAATAATGACATTGATATCTATATGTTAATTCTAATCATGTTTACGAGATTACTCGTGTCTTGTAGCTTCATATTCATAAAAATGTTGGTCTTACCACCTTACTTGTGTGATTTCACTTCTCCCTGACTAACAATCTCGCTTTTGATATCTAGTTAGATTTAACTCCAGTTTGTCTGTCACGTAGCAGAAGGATTATTCATCATATTAACCAAAACCCCACCTTAAAGAAAATAAAATACTTCATAAATACCAAGAGAAATAAAATTCAGGAACTACAAGTATGCTGTCTCGGAGGATGCTTTCATTACTGGCAGTAGAGTAGGTACTACTTGTTGTAGAAGTGTTTTCACGTGCCCATACTAGAAGAGCTTTTTTATTAGATTGGCTTTTACATATATATTTATAAATGTACTTGTATCCAACAATCTCAGTGTGGATATTACTATCAGCATCTCTCAAGCGATGCACACACGTATAACTGTTCTGAGAAGCATAAGTTGAACATTAAACCAAAATTAAGAAAATAAAAAAATGATTATCGTCATGCCAAAGAAATTTTCAACACTATAGGCTAAAAAGTCAACTATAAACTAAATCACCTGCTAATTGGTTGCAACAAAATAAAATAGCAAGCCATCAAAATCCTGCCAAGTATTGATATAGTCCTTTTTCCTACTCCTGGTGAATTCAAATGTATCACATATCGAAGAATCGTCTTCTAAATAAAATGAATCACAAATATAGTGACTTTCTAGTGAGATTTACCTAATCATTCTTTCAATATCAATGAGTTTCAGAAAGTAGCATGGAAACTCATAATTGAATAATCGAATACCAAGTGAACTGAAAATAATATCAAGTGAAAGTGAAACTTAGCCCTCTTCAGTTTGTGCAGCAGGGGCTTGTACCTGAAATATTTTACTCCATATGAATAAGAGATCTTAAAAAGAAAAGGATATTGCATAAGTTCAGCCTAATTTGAGTAATGAAATTAACTCTTAATGAAAGATTACCCATGTTTCAATTGTAGTGCCGGTAGTTTCTCTCACTGTAAAGCTTGTTAATTTCCATTTGATGGAGATCTATTCATCATAGCGAGAAAAGAATTAAGCAAGAAGATTAAATAAGCAAGAACTATATGAAATTCATAGAAGATCACAAGTTAAATAAACAAGCAAAATTTTCTAAAATAAGCTTCTCAGAAGTAAATAATCTTTTATAAGAAATAACATCTTTTGATTGCTATGAACTCAAACTGAAAAAATTCTTCCTCCTCTGATATTATTTTTAGCCAACGGGTAGGACCACGTATTCTAAATGTATGAATTTCAATAACACCTTTACATTAAGACGTAACATGGATTACTATGCATTTACATTAATACAAGCAAGTTTCATACCAAGTCCATGGACAACCTCTACTCAAGATATGAGATAGTCTTGAATTGAAGTGTATGATGCAAATAAGTTTCATTCCATGAGGTAATTCCTAGTAATATTATTGTTTCAAATTGAACTTTTTAAGTAATAAGCTTAGAATCTAACATACTGAGCAACAAGGTCTATTATAGTGGAAAGTGTGCGCACACTGTTATAATTTGGTTGACTGAAAGCATTTAATAGCTGAATCATGAAATCAATAATATTTCAGCAATGCTCTTTGTTTTACAACCTAGTCCTAGTCTTAATCCTTGCAAACCAAGCCCATCCCTACCGCATTTCAGTGAATCCTAATTTATCTGTCTTGTTTTCACTCTTACCTTTTTTCGAGTTAAATCCAGAAGGCTAGAAAGGGGTGACCTCCCATTATTACTTTACGAGTTGTATGTGGCTTCAAAGACATTCAGGAATAGCAATAAAAATTTAGCGCTAACCATATGCAAAACAGTACACAATTAGTTCTAACTATTGGCACATTGGCATGAGAGAAATGCATGCTAGAGACAAACACTAATGAGTAAACTGGTTATAAAATGTTTTACCTCTCAATGCCAATACATAATCACCACAGATGGTGCCAGCAGTAGAATCCAAGGGGTTTGTTGCTCTAATTATCTTCCTACCAGTAGTAACCACACCCTTATTGCCTATACCATCGCAATAACAGGGCCAGATACAATGTATTAAACAAGTCCATTGAAGAAAGGCTTTGTAGAAAAGTCTGCATAGCACTTTTCAGCAAAAGCACGATCCACAGTGATGAGCTTCAAGCCTAGATCCAAATACAGAAGCCAACATGGCAATAGAAAATTAATCAAAAGACCCTCCAAAAAATCACAAGAAACTTACAGTTGTCTAATAAAGTTGTTACCTACATATTAAAAAAAAAACAAGAAAAATACCAAATGATGACTGGTAGAATCATTTTGTCCAGGACACAACACTTACATAAACTTACCACATAATTTTGCTTGTTCTATTATATGATAATTACCATAGAAGAGACCACAAGAAATCACAATAAAACATCATGTTGACTAAGGCTTAGTAAGCTCAGCATATATCAGTTGAATCATCGTCATGCAAATTGCAATGGGTTTAAGAGCAATAACATATGCTAAAAGTGATCACTTTTAATTACATTAAAGAGAGAAACCTGAAGGTCAATGAGGGCATACAAGTTCTAACTCTTGCCCGAGATAAGAATATTATACTAATAAACGTATAACCTTGTTTTTTTCATACTAAAAAGCAAACAAATACTATCTAGCAAATTCGTGTAATAAATGCAAACTAATACAACTTGGTTGCTTTCCATACTTTTAAGGGACACATAAAACTTAGCCTATTTTAATTATCAGGTTAAATACGTTATTTTAATATTATATGATAATACCTTCTATAAGTATTTCCAAACCTATATCTTCTTCAATTATTGTCTCTGTTGTGAAGCAATGACGATTCTCTACTAATTACTTAGATCACGATGAAACTGAAAAGTCATATATCTAGTGAAATCAAGATAGTGAAATGCATACAGGCTACAACAAACTGGTAAAAATTCCAGAAAGGAGAAAAGAAAAATAAACCCTACTTGTGAACAACATCTTTGAATTTCTCCTCATCCAGAAACTAAAGTATCAAAAACACAATCTCCCTACTCATCAAAGATGTCACTATCGAGCTAGGACCCCAGATCGAGACACGAGACCTAGAACCACGAATGACTCTAAGCAAACTCATGGTATATACATAGCATAACTTAAAAGCATAATCAAGAAGAAAACAACGTGAGCATGAATAAGCGGAAGACTGAATATCATAAAGCATATATCAAATGATAACATCACAACACTAAATCTCAAAGCTGAATATACTAGTCTATGTCTGAAAAACCTCTACTATCTGATGAGATGTTGGAAAAATTCCCCAGCTAACTCCAAAACTAAAACTAACTGATATATCAAGTCTAAATTGATAGATATCCTCGGATGATGAGGATTCACCCAAAGCAAGGACTGGACTGGACTGGGGTGGGAGCAAGCTATCGGCAAGACCGAGTTGGATCACCCGAACCTATATCATGAGACGATATAGCATAGAGTATGCAGTCAGTACTTGGAATGTACTGAGTATGTAGGGCAAATAAAACATTCTTGGTAAAACATTAGATGAAATCATGCATATAAATCAAAAAATTACAAGAGTAAGGACTGCATGCTAAAAGTTATGTATATGAGATATACATAATCATAAGCTGGTTATCATAACTGAACATAGTGACCCAAGATTTAGAAATAGAGATCATATGACTTGTCATAGTTTAAATCATAAGTAAAATCTCATAAATTGATCATTAGGTCAAACCTGCTAATAAACATAATATCATAAGTTCTGAACATAAGTATATGAAATCATGAGAAACAATGGGAGACTCATTATAATTGATACCATCACGATATAGCTTACGTGATGCCCCAACTATCACACTCAAGTAGGCAGAGCCATCCAAAACCTTACCGGGGTTAAGGACGCTAAGAAATTATGATATCGATATCAAGCTGAGCCCCTTAGGACAGGGAAAAACTCTCTTGAGAGGTCCCAAATATATATACCTATCTGTGTAGTTTATGAGACTGGGGAATCTCAAAACCCCAAGCCTACTTGGTGTTAGATACTACTCCAATAACATGCATAGTGCTCATATAATCATATTCTCAAAACATATCTTGAATATGAACATTGAGAGTCTTGACTCCATATCATATCATAAGCTGCATTGGGAGTCTTGGCTCCAAATCAATCATAAACTAATCTTGTTAACCTTGGCTAAAATCAAAATAAAACATACTTAACTTGCATGGGCTTGCCCAATCATAAAATCATGCATACTTGAAATAGACTTCACAAGTAAAAATTATGGAATCGTAAGTTGAGAGTTCATAAATATTCATGCATACGAGATAGCTTATCATGCTTAAAATCATGGATCATAGGATGGAATTTTCATAAAACTTGCATAATAGGGCATAATTTCTAATAAATTCAAATCATGAATATATAATCAACTTGAGTGTAAAATCTGTACATTAAATCATACACTAGAACATGAGGGGATTGGACCCATAAAAATAGTATAGATAATTTCATAGAATTGGGTTAAAACCCTAGAAATCAATACACTTGATTAGAAACTTGAATTCATGAATTACAAAAGAAGTTTGGGAATGAGGGTGGAATAAATCCCCCATTCATATCCCTACATACCTGGGTAAACTGATTTCCAAGCTAGTCTTGAAAGTTCAAGAGAATTGAGGAGGAATTCCAGTTTGATCTTAGAAGAGAACTTCAATACAATACATGCATGGGAGCCTAATGACTTAGGATAGTCTAAACCCTTTTAAAACACTCATTTCAGGGCTCAAAACGACGTCATTAAAAAATTAAGTGCTTGAGAAATTACAAAAATACCCCTGAGAACACGTATTAAAAATCTTAACTGCCAGTCGTAACGAGTCCTACCACGAGGTGTACCGCCTTACCATGACTCGTGGTTTCCTTCCGTGGCTGGCCGGTCAAAAACCTTTGGTTCTCTGGATCAAACCACGAGTGCTCACTATGACTCATCCCTACACACCATGAGTCGTCCCGTGACTCGTAGTCAGTGGGCAGTCCTTGTCCCACCTTTGATCCTTCAACCTATGACTCCAAACCATGATCCCTTACAGGGACCTACAAGTTGTAGTATGACTCGTCACCCTAGGACTTCTTTTGTAGATATGGACCATGACTCATGACCACAAGTCATACCCACTCACCACGACTCATGGTATGGGCTTGTGTTCTGGGAGATGAAACCTCGGGATCTAACCATGACTCACCCAACGACCCGTGTTATCGACCCACAACTCGTACAACGAGTCGTTCTGAGGGATTCTACAGATTTTTCTGCTGAATCTGGTACAAGTCTAGGGCTTGATCATAGGAACTTTTAGTGTGTTACATTATCTCCCCCCCTTAGGAACATTCATCCTCGAATGTAGACTAAGCACACTAAAAGGGTGGGGAAAGAACTGCAAGCCCAAAACTGAACAACTGAAACTGAAAACTAACAGAGTGATTGACTCCAACTGCAAGCCCAAAACTTAACAATTGAAACTGAAAACTAATGGAGTGACCGACTCCGGACTGATATACATGACTAAATTGAATTCATGAAACATACATGCATACGATGACATAAAAGAAACTTAGAGACATGAACTTGACATGAAACTAAATAGAGTGCTAAGGAGGAAACTGGTACCTCATGTTGAAACTGAGCCGGAAGGAAAAAGATGCAAGTATTTAGGCATCATATCTTCTTCGACTTCCCACGTAGCTCCTTCAACAAGTCGATTCCTCGATAAAACATTCACTGAAGCTACTTTCTTATTCCTCAACTTTCGAACCTGACAATCAAGTATCTCAACCGAAACCTCCTCATAGGTAAGGCTATCTTTCATGCCTATGTTCTCCATCAGGACAACTAAGGCTGGGTCACTAATGCACTTCAATAGAGATACATGGGAAACTAAATGCACCGAAGCTAACTCTGCTGGTAGCTCCAACTCATATGCTTCCTTGCCAACTCGCCTTAGAATCCTATAAGGACCAACATATCAGGGAAAGATTCCCTTTCTTTTCAAACCTCATCACTCCCTTCATGGGAGACATCTTCAGAAATACCCAATCATCAACCTCAAACTCAAGCTCCCTCAGCCTCACATCCGCATAAGATCTTTCTGACGACTCTGAGTTATTTTCAGCCTTTCTCTGATGAGCTGAACTTTTTCCATGGCCTCGTGAATTGAATCTGGCTCTATCAATGTAGCCTCACCTACCTCAAACCATCCAATAGGTGATCTACACCTCCACCCGTAAAGAGCCTCAAACGGAGTCATCTGAATACTGGAATGATAACTATTATTGTAGGAAAACTCGATGAGAGGCAAGTATTTATCCCAACTACCTATGAAATCAATCACACACGCTCTCAACATATCCTCAAGACTCTGAATGGTCCGCTCAGTCTGTCCATCTGTCTGCAGGTGAAAAGTTGTGCTAAGCTTTACCTAAGTACCAAGTCCCTTTTGAAATGGTCTCCAAAATTGAAAGGTGAACTGTAGTACCCCTATCTGAAATAATGGACAAAGGGACTCCATACAACTGAACTAAATCCTGAATGTACAATCCAACATAATCCTAGGCTGAATCAGTAATTTTGACCTGTAAGAATTGGGTTGATTTGGTCAACCTATCCACAATCACCCATATGGAGTCATACTATTGGCGGGTACGAGGCAAGCCTGTAATAAAGTCCATATTGATCTCTTCCCACTTCCAGTAGGAATACTAATATCCTGAAGTATACCTCCGGGTATCTGATGCTCAACTTTCACTTGTTGGCAATTCGGATACTTAGCCATAAACTCCACTATGTTCTTCTTCATGCCATTCCACCAATAGACTTCTCATAGGCCACGGTATATCTTGGTGGCACCTGGATGGATAGAGTACCAAGAGCTATGAGCCTTGCTCAACATCCGCTCTCTTAAGTCATCTACAGCTAGCACACACAATCGACCCTGATATCGGAGTACACCATCTCCTCCTTAAGAGAAAACTGTGACCTTCTGATTCTGGATAGCTTCCTTTAGCTTCACTAAGATAGGATCCTCATCTTGCCTAGCTTTAACTTCCATCACCAAAGAAGATTCTGACTCATTCTGAGCAATAACACCTCCATCTGTTGAATCTATAAGGTGAACCCCTAAACAAGCAAGCCTATGGACATCATTTTCTAACTCCTTCCTCCCATTCTCGACATGAGACATACTCTCCATGAAAAAACTACTGAGAGCATCCACCACTATATTGGCCTTTCCTGAATAATAAAGGATACTAATGTCATGTCCTTGAGAAGCTCTAGCCATCTCTATTGCCATAAATTCAGGTCCTTCTGAGTTAATATATACTGAAGGCTCTTGTGGTCCGTGAACACATCCACATGTGCCCCATACAAGTTGTGTCTCCAGATCTTCAATGTAAACACCACCACTGCCAACCCTAGGTCATGCGCAGGATAGTTTTTCTCGTAAGTCTTAAGTTGTCTAGAGCATACACAATAACCTTACCACGCTGCATCAACTCACAACCAAGACCAACCCTAGAGGCATCACAATACATAATGAAACCATTTGTGTCCTCTGGTAGGGTCAATACTGGAGTTAAAGTTAGTCGAGTCTTTAACTTTTGAAAACTCTTCTCACAAGCATCCGACCACTGAAATTTTACCTTCTTCTGGATCAACTTAGTCAATTGTGATACAATGGATGAAAATCCCTCAACAACCCTCCTGTATTAACCGGCTAAATCCAAGAAACTCTTGATATCTGAAGGACTAACTGGTCTAAGTCAATTCTTCACCGCCTCTATCTTTTGAGAGTCCGCCTGCACAAACTCGCTAAAAACCACATGGCCCAAAAATGCTACTGAGTTTAACCAAAACTCACACTATTTGAATTTAGCAAACAGATGACGATCCTTGAGAGTCTGTAACACAATTCTCAAATGAGTGGCATGCTCCTCCTTACTTCGAGAGTATATGAGAATGTCATCTATGAAGAAAATCATGAACATGTCCAAATACTACTTGAACAATCCTGTTTATCAAGTCCATAAAAGCTGCAGGAGCATTTGTTAGTCCAAAATACATGACTACGAACTCATAGTGACTATACCGAGTCCTGAAGGCTATTTTCGGAATGTCACTCTCCCTAACTTTAGGCTGATGATAGCCGAATTTAAGGTCTATCTTTGAGAAACACTTAGCACCTTAAAGTTGATCAAACAAGTCATCAATCCTGGGGAGAAGATACTTGTTCTTGATTGTGACCTTGTTAACTACCGATAACCAATGCACATTCTAAGGAAACCATCCTTCTTTAGAAAAGAGAACTGGAGCACCCTATGGGGATTTACTAGGCTTGATGAAACCCTTATCTAGGAGATCTTTCAACTGCTCTTTCAACTCATTTATCTCGGTTGGGGCCATTCTGTAAGGAGGAATAGATATAGGCTGCGTATCAAGGGGAAGGTCGATATCAAAGTCAATCTCCCGCTTGGGAGGGACTCCTAACAGATCATCTAGAAACACCTCTAGATACTTATATACTAAAGAAACTGACTGAAGAGTCAGGGTCTCGAATGTAGCATCCTTAACCCAAACTAGATGATACATACACCGCTTAGAGATCATCTTGCTGGCCTTGAGATAGGAAACAAAGCGGCCTAAAGGCACAGCTGAACTGCCTCTCCATTCTAGGACTGGTTCACTGGAAATCAAAATTCTACCACAAGGGTTCTACAATTCACTGAGGCATAACATGTATGTAACCAGTCCATATTGAAGATAACATCAAAATCGATCATGTCTAACTCTACTAGATCAGTTGAAGTGACTTTCTGAAAGACTGTGACAGGGCAATTTCTATATACTCATCGAGTTATAACAGAGTCACTAACTGGAGTAGAGACTGGAAAGGGTTTTGATAGGATTTAGGGACTGACTCCGAAATGAATAGCAACACAAGGAGTCACAAAAGATAAGGTATCCCCTGGATCTAGATGAAATACTCGTAACATACCTATGACTACATCTAGAGAGACCTCCTACTCCTGATGAAATGATAATGCATAAAATCTATTCTAACACTGGTCACCACCTGCACTAGTAGATGCACCCTGTTGAGCTAAGCGTACTGGTGGAGCTACTAAATTGGTGGCTAGGTCACAACCTCTACTATGGTCCAGTATGGTTGAAGGGCAGTCTCTAAGAAAATGACAAGGCTTCCCACACTCGAAGAATGCGCCTGAACCCGCTAAGCACTCTCTTGTGTGACTCCTACCACATCTCCCACAAACTGAAATGTTGGGTTCTCATGACATGCTTCCCTGACATCGAGAGCCTGATGCTCTACCCCTTTGATCATGCCTATATCTAAATGGAACACTAGCTGATGATGGTGCTGGGGCTAACGACCTCTGGTGGAATTGATAGTGATGTCCTCCACGGGACCTCGGTTGGAATTATCTATAACTCCCTCTCCTGGCCCTCTTGGCCTCTCTCTCTTTCTCCTTCATCTGCTCCTCTTCTATCTGTTGGGTATATATGACCAACCGTGAGAAATCTAGGTCACTGTTTAGCATAGCGGTCCTACGTTCCTTGACCAGCGGGTCTAATACTCTATTCAAAAACTTGCTCATACGAGCCCTCTGATCCATAACCATCTCGGGTGCATACTTAGACAATCGGCTAAACTCCAAAGCATACCCTTGGACAGTCCTGTGATGTTGCATCAGGTTGACGAACTCTGCCACCTTCGCTTCCCTCAACTCTCTAGGGAAGAACATATCCAAGAAGGAAGACACGAACTCGTCCCAACTCACGGGGACTACTCCATCCCCTTTCTATCCTTCCGCTGGCAAAACCATATGTAAGCAATTCCCTTTAGCTAATAGAAGGCT
Source organism: Datura wrightii (assembly GCA_035772735.1). NCBI lineage: Eukaryota > Viridiplantae > Streptophyta > Magnoliopsida > Solanales > Solanaceae > Datura > Datura wrightii. The sequence continues at coordinate 24,352,154 of JASDFA010000027.1, read as the reverse complement.
AAGTCTGCACTCTCCTCTCCAGTCACCCCCATAATCTGGGTGATCTTCTGCACCTCCTTAAGTAATTCATGTAAGTCCTCATCCACCTTTGACCCAAGGAACTCAAGTGGGTTTATCTTGAGAAAGTCTCGAACTCTAGCAACTGCTGCTTTCCCATTTTGGGGAACATGGGCCACAGCCTACTGGTTGACTTGAGCGGTCATTGATCTTGGGCAGATTTATATGCCCAAGTGATACTCAAACGTATCATTTTCGCCTTGTTTGTTGTGCAATGTGTATACATTTTCATGTAATTGGTAATAAAATGTGAATTTATACTAACCAACATGATTAGCATTGTTTTGTAGGTAAAACATGATTTTGAGGAGCTAAAATGCATGTTGGAACAATATCGGAGTTGGACTTGGATGCGAGCACGGAAAAGACATTGGAATGCACAATGTAAAGGGGCTCCGCGATAGAACCGTGCCACGCTACCATCGCGGAGGCACACTGCATGGAGGATGAATTAATTTGGCAATTTCCAGTGAAGCCTCGCGACAGCTCCGTGGCACGGAGGCAAGCCACCGCGTTGCATGCCGTGCCACGTTGAGGCTATATTCCCGGACCCCAGATTTCCAGTGAGGGTCCGCGTCCACTCCGTGTCACGGAGGCAGTGCTCCGCGTTGGCCTCCGTGACACGTTACTTGTTATTCCGGGAAAAATTCCCACTAGTATAAATAGAACACTTAGGCTTATTTTTAATTAATTCAGACTTGGTGGAGCAAGGACGTGGGTTACAGGCAGTTGAGGGACGAAAAAGCTAAGGGTTTTTCTCTCTTTCTTTCTTCTTTCAATCAATTGTTTGTATGATTAACACTTGTTTTAGGATGATTAATCCACAAATGAGTGGCTAATTCTCTTCCTTGCTGAGGTTATGAACAATGGTGATGAATTTTGATTATTGAATTGTATGGTTTTTCATCTTCTTCTTCTATGTTGTTCTATTAATTCTTGTTTCTACTGCATTAGTGTGTGGCCGACATTAATGTACATCTAAAAAGTCCGATTTCACTCGAGAGAGCACGAAATTGGAAAGTTGTGAATTAATAGGGTATTGTTCTTAACTTGATTTGGGAAAATTGGGTTTTGATGTGCTTTCCTGATAGAAATATACTTGAAATCCGTATTAGTCAATTTAGGAACCGGAATTGTATTGCTAGGTCATAGATTGCATTTGATCACAGAAATGTAGACGGATGGTTTATGATTCTTAAGTGAGATTAAATACGAGAGTTTTAATCTCTTGGCTAATGTTCTTGGCTAGCAACTAGAAGAGAAGAATAACTGAATTATGATGATAATCAAGTTCATTACTTGTTCTTAACCTTGGCATGCTCATATCCATAGTTTCAATTCAAAGTAAATATTTGTTAATAGTTTTAGTATATAATTTATAAACAAAAATTATTTAACTTTTGGTTACGTTGTTGTCAGCATATTTAGAAGTAAGATAGAATATAGTATACTTGAGCAATTTTACTTATCCAGAGTCTCCTTGGTTCGATACTTGGCTTACTTAGCCACTTTATTACTTGTTTGACCACGTGCACTTGCGTGTCAGTTTTTAACCCCTACCACAGCATCGGACAAGTTTTTGGCGTCGTTGCCGGGGAGACTAGGCAATTGGTGAAACTGTGTTAAGTGTAAATTTACTGTATTTTTGTTTTATTTTCTTAAGTGTTGACAACTTGGTTTTAGCCTGTATTTCGCAGACTTGATTTCTGTGAACACTGGCAAAGGACAAGGAGCTGGTGGAATCTTATACAGAGCCTGAACGTGAATTTCATAGTAAATGCAGAGAAGCTCTACAAAAGAAGCTGCAGTTGCTCAGACAGACTATAATGGAGCAACAAAATCCACCGGTTGTGAGGGCAGTATTAGTGCCCGACGAAGCAGCAAGGCCGGTTCGCGAGGTGGCAATCCCACATGCCAACAATGTACATTCAAGTATCCGCAAACCAGAGCCTGGAGGGAGATTTGAATTAAAGCAGAATATGGTGCAACTTTTGCACACAAGCGGGCAATTTACCGGTCTCCCTCATGAAGACCCACAACAACATCTCCAGAATTTTTTGGAGATAAGTGACACTTATATACCCGCTGGAGTGTCACCTGATTATGTTCGGCTCACACTATTTCCGTTTTCCTTACTTGGTGAAGCCAAGAGGTGGTTAAAAGCTGAACCACCAAATTCTATATCAACGTGGGATGATCTAGCACGAAAGTTCTTGATAAGATTTTTTCCCTCTGGTAAAACAGCCAGACTTAGAAGTCAAATTCTAAGTTTCAAACAGAGGGAGGGAGAAAATTTATATCAAGCCTGGGAAAGATTTAAATCCATGTTGCGGGACTGTCCTCATCATCATCAGTCCAATGAGGTGTTGGTACACACATTTATTGAGGGTTTGGAACCCCATACTAAAATTTTGTTAGACTCAGCAGCTGGAGGGCAAGCGCTGGAAAAGACTTATGAGGAGCTGTACACTTTGCTCAACCGAATTTCACAGGGCAATCCAGAATGGAATGCAGATTCATCTCGAGGTGGAGCAAGGAAAGCAACAGGAGTGCTTGAAGTGGATGGATTTACAGCTATCGCTGCACAGATAGCTGCCTTGCAGAATCAGTTGAACAACCACTTCAGCAACATGAATTTGAACCAGCCTTCAGCTTCAGTCAATGCGGTCCAGCAAATGTGGTGTGAAGTGTGTGGTAGCAGTGAGCATTCAGCTGAGTGCTGTGGAGCAAACCCAGATTTGGTTAACTTTGTGGGCAATGCACAGAGAAATCAGCAGCAGTTTGGTAGCGGCTACAACTCAAATTGGAGGAACCATCCAAATTTTTCGTGGGGTAGAAACAACCAACAAGGCCAAAGTTCGGGTCAGGGTATGCACAGGAATCAAGGAGGGCAACAGAACTACCAATCTCAATTCAGAAATCACAATGCCCCTCCTCCACCACCATCACCGACCATTGAAGAAATGTTCAAGACCATGATCGCTAATCAAGCGCAATTGCAGGCTGACTATGTTAAATTGGCAGCCGAAGTGAAGAATAATCAATTAGCGACCAAGGCTCTTGAGTATCAATTTGGGCAATTTGCTAGTGCCCAAAACACAAGACCCAGAGGAGGACTGCCTAGCGACACAGATCCTAATCTGAAGCAGGTAAATGCAGTGACCACGAGGAGTGGTTTGCAGCTGAAGGAGGTGGAACCGGAAAGACCGCCTCAAAAGTCAGGAGCAGCAGATGTTGAGGGAGAGCAACTTGCGGATAAGGGGAAGACCAAAGAAGCTGAATCAGAAAGGCCTCCACCCCCGTTCCCTCAACGACTCAAGTAACACAAGGAGGAGGCGTGTTTCAAGAAATTTATGGAGGTGCTTAAACAGGAATTCCAGTCATTGATGAGATCTCTAGAGCCTTTGCCAAAACCATCCGTTGAGGAGGCACCGAAGCTGGAGCTGAAAGAATTGCCTCCCCACCTAAAATATATCTTTTTGGGGGAGGGGGAGACGTTACCAGTTATCATCTCTGCAGACTTGACGGAGGCACAGGAAAAGGCAGCATTGGGTGTCCTCAGAAAGAGGAAGAAAGCAATGGGTTGGAAAATGTCTGACATTCAGGGTGTTAATCCAGCTTTCTGCACACACAGGATATTCATGAAGCAAGGAGCCAAACCAACCGTTCAGCCGCAACGGAGACTTAATCCAGCAATGAAGGATGTGGTAAGGAAAGAAATAATCAAGTGGCTTGATGCAGGTGTGGTCTACCCAATTTTAGACAGTGAGTGGGTCAGCCCCGTTCAATGTGTTCCTAAGAAAGGGGGGATGACCGTAGTCCCCAACGAGAAAAATGAGTTGATCCCTACTCGAACCGTCACAGGCTGGCGGATTTGTATGTACTACAGAAAAGCTAAACGAAGCCACGAGGAAAGATCATTACCCCATCCCTTTCATTGATCAAATACTTCATAGGTTGGCAGGACAGGAGTATTATTGCTTCCTTGATGGGTACTCTGGTTATAACCAAATAGCCATAGCTCCGGAGGATCAAGAGAAGACTACTTTCACCTGTCCTTATGGGACATATGCTTTCAGGCGGATGCCGTTTGGGTTATGCAACGCACCCGCCACATTTCAGAGATGCATGATGGCTATTTTCCATGACATGGTTGAGGATTTTGTTGAGGTATTTATGGATGATTTTTCTGTTTTCGGTAATTCGTTTACTACTTGTTTACAGAATCTTGACAGGGTGTTGGCTCGATGTGAAGAATCCAACCTTGTATTAAACTGGGAGAAATGCCACTTCTTGGTGAAGGAGGGGATTGTCCTTGGCCATAAAGTATCTAAAAAGGGGTTGGAAGTCGATCGTGCTAAGATCGAGGTTATTGAAAAATTGCCACCACCAGTGTCGGTGAAAGGTGTGCGCAGTTTTCTGGGGCATGCAGGATTCTACAAACGATTCATCAAAAACCTTTCCAACATTTCTAGACCACTATGCAGACTGCTAGAAAAGGAGGTAAAGTTTGAGTTGAATGATGAGTGTGTTACAGCATTTGAAAAGTTGAAGCAGAAGTTGATAGAAGCACCTATACTTACTTCTCCTGATTGGGAACAACCATTTGAGTTGATGTGTGATGCCAGTGATGTGGCTATGGGAGCCGTATTGGGACAAAGAAAAAATAGAATTTACCATTCTATTTATTATGCAAGCAAAACACTGAATACGGCCCAGAGCAATTACACAGTCACAGAGAAAGAGATGCTAGCCTTGGTGTTTGCATTTGACAAATTCAGGTCTTATTTGGTGGGTTCGAAAGTTGTGGTGTACACCGATCATGCAGCTATTCGGTACCTATTCAACAAGAAGGATGCTAAGCCCAGATTGATTAGATGGATCTTATTGTTGCAGGAGTTTTACCTTGAGATCAGAGACAGAAAGGGAAGCGAGAACCAAATAGCAGATCACCTATCACGACTGGAAAGTCGGTCGCATGTGATGGAAAGTGATAACATAAATGAAGAATTCCCAGATGAGGAACTCTTGGCGGTGGGAGAAGCTGAAGTTCCCTGGTATGCAGACATAGTCAACTTGCTAGTGAGTGGAGTCTACCCACCTGAAACAACAGACCAACAAAGAATGAAATTGAGGCATGACAGCCGGCATTATGTATGGGATGAGCCATATTTGTTCAAACAGGGACCAGATCAGGTGATGAGAAGATGCATCCCAGAGAGTCAGATAGCAGAAGTGTTGAGGGGCTGCCATTCTTCGTTGTATGGAGGGCATCACGGAGGCGAAAGAACAGCGCACAAGGTTCTACAGTCAGGTTTCTTTTGGCCAACACTGTTCAGAGACTCTATGGCGTATGTCAAAATGTGTGATAGATGTCAGCGTACAGGATCAATTGGCAGAAGACAAGAGATGCCTTTGCAGAATATACTGGAAGTTGAGCCCTTTGATGTATGGGGCATTGACTTCATGGGTCCATTCCCACCGTCATTTGGTAATCGTTACATCTTGGTGGCTGTAGATTATGTGTCAAAATGGGTGGAAGCAATAGCTTGCCCCAGAAATGACAACAAGGTAGTAACGAAGTTTGTGAAAAAACACATCCTCACAAGGTTTGGGACACCCCGAGCAATTATCAGTGATGGAGGGGCTCATTTTGTCAATGCAAGTTTTAAGAAATTACTAGCCAAGTATGGGGTGCGCCATAAAGTGGCAACAGCATACCACCCCCAAACTAGTGGGCAAGTAGAGGTGTCAAATAGGGAGGTGAAGCAGATTCTTCAGAAAACGGTGAATACACAACGGAATGATTGGTCAAGAAAACTCGATGATGCGTTGTGGGCTTACCGAACTGCTTATAAGACACCGATTGGAACTTCACCATACCGATTGGTCTACGGCAAAGCATGTCATCTCCCGGTGGAATTAGAGCACCGAGCTTTCTGGGCTGTCAGAAAACTAAATATGGACTCCGAGCTGGCGGGAAAAAAGAGACTAATGCAGCTCAGTGAACTTGATGAGTTCCGCTGGCATGCCTATGAGAGTGCTAAGTACTACAAGGAAAGAACCAAAAGATGGCATGATAAGCATGTGGTGCATCGCATTTTCGAGCCGGGACAAAAAGTTTTGCTCTTTAATTCGAGGTTGAAGTTGTTTCCTGGTAAGCTAAGGTCTAAATGGTCGGGACCATTTGAAGTGGTAAGAATGACCCCTCACGGGGCCGTAGAACTGTGGCAAGAAGATCGAAGTGCTACGTTCTTGGTAAATGGGCAGAGATGTAAGCACTACTGGGGGGAGGACAATGATCGTGAAAAATCGTCCATCACCCTAGTGGATAATTGAGCATAAAGGATGTCGAGCCGCGACGGTAAACCAGGCGCTGCACGGGAGGCAACCCGTGAAAAATAATTTTTTTTTAAAAGTGTAAATAGTTTTTAGTTTATTCTTCTTTTTCTTGATGTGGTATAAATTTTTCGTTTTAGTTAATATTTTTCATTTTAGTTAGGGAAATCTATTAATCTAACCAATTTTGTTTAGTGAGGTGATTTTCAGGTCAAACGGAGAAAAATATGCATGGAATCAGGAAGGAAAAGGCAAGGTATGAAAAAATGAATAAAATGAAGAGACAGTGCACTGGGGCGTTGGCTCCGTGTCACGGAGGAGGGGCTCCGCGTTACCCTCCATGACACGTTGCCCTATATTTTGTGACGGGTCACACCGGGTTGCCGGGTGACCCGCGTGTTTCCCTTCATTTTTAACCCCGATTTTAGGCCCCTTTTCCCCCATTTCCTCTCTTCTCCGCGACCAAACACCCGAATCCCCCTCCCCAACCAACGTGCCACGCTATTAAGCAACCAAATTGTCGAGTTTCTTCGATCATTCAACTTAAAGGTATGTTTTCCTCTACTCTCTCAAGTTTTTGTCGATTTTAGTCGAATTTGAGCATGGGAGGTGAGATAAATCACCCTAATTAGCAATTTAGCATGAAATTGAATTATTCTTTGATTGATAAATGTTCGGAATGTTGTAATTAGCGTTTGAACTTGTCGATTGCGTGAATGATTCAAATTCGATTGTAAAATTGAATTCTAGGGCTGGGGTTGTTGAAATCGAATTGGGTAACTTGGTAAATTGGTGAATTATATGCCGGTGTGTGTTTGTGAATTGAGATAAGTCGTTGTAAATATTGTTTGAAGGTAATAGACGACGAATTCTCGGGTTTTGGGAAAATGTAAAAATTGTTCAAATTGGTTTGGTTATTTGGATTCGTATGTATATAGAATTTTTGTTGTTGTTTTTGTTTGTTATTTTCTTTGCTAAGTGCGATGGTTGAATTGATAGCGATGGTAGGATTGGGATTAGCTGTATGAAGTCTGAGTAGTACGCTAAAGTTATACTGTCGAAATTTTTTTTTGTGAATGCACTAAGCATAAATTGTATAGTTGTTTGTTTTTGGTGTAAATAAAGTGATCCTTGCCGTAGTATCGTAAACGTAGCTAAGGACTAAGTGTGGGGTAAACTTAGTTTAACCCGACCTTAGTCGAAGCTAATATGCATTTAGCTTGACATGGTGCTTGTTTATTTGTATTGACAGGTACAATGGCAAGTAGGCAGGATATGGGTAAAGGTGCTTCTACTTCAGGCACTGGGAGAAAACGCATGAGATTGGGCACAGCAGGCCCAGCTACACCAGCTGTTCCGCGCAGCCAACGCCGCCAATACGGAACGAGGTGGGTGACCGATGAAGGGAAGAAGTGGTACGCTAAACATAAGGAGAATAAGTACTTCCTTGAGGAGCATATTGCACGGGAACCACTAGCACAGGAGTTCCCCCGTATTGTGCAGAGAATCGAGGCAGCTGGGCTCAGCTTCATATTTCAGGAGCCCAAGGAGTGCAACCTACATTTACTCCGGGAGTTCTATGCAAATTGGAACCCGGCCATCAGAAGCCACACAATAAAAATCAGAGGGCAGATTGTCACTCTGGAACCCCAGAAATTAAATGCCATCATTGGAGCGCGGGACACAGACACCCACGTTCTCCGCCAGCTGAACATCACCCCACCATACGCCGATATCAGACGCACTTTGTGTGGGGCTCGATCCACAGCCCGATGGAGCAAACATAAGGAGAGGGGTTACCACCAGACTCTGCCATCTTCTCAAATGAACAGGGAGGCCAGAATATGGCTGAAAATAGTTTGTTCGTGCTTGATCACGGGGGTGCACATGACGGATGTGACCGGGACCGTGTGTGCCTGGTGTATGCCCTGATGAAAGGGCTAGAGATTAATGTTGGGGCGGTCATCATATCCGCCATGAAGAGAGCCCAACTACACCAGGGCCACAGGTATGGGTTCGGCGGACTCATCACCACCTTTCTCCGGGGCCTCGACGTCGAGGAAGAGGCTTTAGACTACATCCCGCAGTTGGAGCGGAGGGCCCTTGATGTGACCAAAACCAAGGCCCCCGACACCACACACGGGCCAGTGCTAACACTGGGCGAGCGACATGCTCGTGACGATCAGTACATGGCACGGATGTTTGGTATGCAAATGCTTCAGCTCCGGATTGGTGGGAGACCAGCCACAGAGGAAGAGTTATGGCAGCTGGAGCTGGATTACCCATTTGGCGAAAACGCCAGAGCTTTGTGCCGAGTGGGGCCAGCCTTCGTTGAGCCCACTGACGATGATGTCCCCACGGACGAGGAGACATGTCGGGAGGACTCCGATGTGGAGTCCGATGACGACGATGGAGGTGACTCAGACATGGGCAATGAGGCAGCAGCACCGGATGAAGAAGTCGAATATTTCGACTGATCAGGGAGTGCCACCACCCAATTTTGTGATTTTTAATTTTTGTGAACACTGGGGACAGTGTTCGATTTAAGTGTGGGGTGGGGAGTAGTTAGGTGCTGGGGCTGGGCTGATTTGCTGTATGTTTTTCCTCTGTTTTGTATTTATGTTTATGTTTCCCTGTGTGCAAACTGGTTTGTATCTGTAAATATTTGTGGTAATTGATGATGTGTGTTGTGAAATGTTGTGGTTTTCCAGCTAAGTCTGTAGACAAAAATTTTTTGTAAATATTTTCTTATGTTTTTTTCCTCTATCGAAATGATCGATATTTTTAAAATTTTTGCGAAAATTTTTGCAAAAATATTTTGTACATAGTAAAATATTTTGTAAATATTTTTCCATCGAAATGATCGATGTTTTGCAAAAAAATTTCAATTTTTATTTTTGGGTTTCTCGGAGTTTGTTTTCGGTTCTTTTACCGAGAATAGTCCCATTGAACCGATGTCATAGTTAGTGACCGTTCCCTATGATGGATGGATGACGACCGTCTTAAGGGAAATGTAGTCGGTAGGAGTAGTGATTTTAATTAGTTTTCAGTTTTTTTCTTTGGTGGATTGCATCACTGAACCTGTAGTTACTATATGGTTGTGAAATTTTGGTTGCATGATGTAACTGATATTCAAAATGTAAAAGTTCGTATGAAAGCATGCAATTTTGTAAATATGTTGAGTTACCTAAGCTGTAGAATTCGATTTGGTGTGATTGAGGCTTAATTTTTGAATTCATGTAATTGGCTAATTAAAGAGTCTGTGAATGCATCTTGAATCGAGCATGTGCATGAAGTGTGAAGTGAGGTGTTGTTATTCCATGCTATTGTGAAGTGTCTAGAACTTGCCTGGTGTGTGTACAAAACGAAATGAAGGAGGTGTAGTGTTAGAAAGGATGTAGGCATTTCTTTGTTTTAATTGTGAGTTTCTATTTTTTTCTTGTCGTACTCTCATTTTTATGTGACTGTATACCCTAGTCAGCCCGTTGAGCCTTTAGCCGATTCTTTCTTTCTTTTGTCCAAAAATGTATAAACTAAGCTTTATTCCTTCTTTTCATGAGCCGTAAAGTCTATACAAAACTCTTAAGCGCTTAAGAAGAACAGAAAATTTTTTCCCAAAGTGTCAAAGAGTGAGAAGGGTGAAAAGAAAAAGAAAAGCAGAGTGAGGAAAGAAAAGAAAAAGGTGGAGGGTGCACTCATCATAATTAAATGATATTGAGGGTACATGAAAACCCTTTGTATCGTGTCAAGTGTGTTGGATGAAATGGGCCATACGAAAGTAAACCATCATGAGTGGGATGATGAAAAAAAGAAAAGAGAGAAACAATGTCATGAGTTGATGGGAATGTGTTGAAAAGGCGCTTAAGGATGCTAGTGGCTATTATTGGCTAATCCAAGAGGTACTAGTTCCATAGCTTCCATTACAACCCATTAAAGTCCTACCTGATCTTACATTGCATTTCTTTATATTAGTGGAGTAATACACTAAGGGCAAGCCTATGGGTCATGACATGATGCATGTGAATTCTTTTGGGAGAGAGAGTGAAATTAATTTCTACATGCCCCTACTTGAATGTTTGTGAGTCGCATGAACATAAAGGGGGAGATTCTCTTGAGTTGTGAGGGCACATGCTTGATGAAAGATTGATTTTCGTGTCGGATATCTTGATTAGCTGATTTGCATGAGTTTGCCGATATCAAGAGTCGGTTCTTAAAGTCTAGGAAGTCTTGATATATTAAAGGTCATTGCATTGTTAAAACCATGCATGTTTTCTTGATGATTTACAATATTGAATGATCGGTATGACCGTAGCATAAATTGTCGCACCATAGTGGCAAAGGTTGGGATGTAATTTGCATGAGTTGTGTATGTGTTGTTCGAGGACGAACAAGGATTTAAGTGTGGGGTAAGTGATCTTGGGCAGATTTATATGCCCAAGTGATACTCAAACATATCATTTTCGCCTTGTTTGTTGTGCAATGTGTATACATTTTCATGTAATTGGTAATAAAATGTGAATTTATACTAACCAACATGATTAGCATTGTTTTGTAGGTAAAACATGATTTTGAGGAGCTAAAATGCATGTTGGAACAATATCGGAGTTGGACTTGGATGCGAGCACGGAAAAGACATTGGAATGCACAATGTAAAGGGGCTCCGTGATAGAACCGTGCCACGCTACCATCGCGGAGGCACACTACATGGAGGATGAATTAATTTGGCAATTTCCAGTGAAGCCTCGCGACAGCTCCGTGGCACGGAGGCAAGCCACCGCGTTGCATGCCGTGCCACGTTGAGGCTATATTCCCGGACCCCAGATTTCCAGTGAGGGTCCGCGTCCACTCCGTGTCACGGAGGCAGTGCTCCGCGTTGGCCTCCGTGACACATTGCTTGTTATTCCGGGAAAAATTTCCACTAGTATAAATAGAACACTTAGGCTTATTTTTAATTAATTCAGACTTGGTGGAGCAAGGACGTGGGTTACAGGCAGTTGAGGGACGAAAAAGCTAAGGGTTTTTCTCTCTTTCTTTCTTCTTTCAATCAATTGTTTGTATGATTAACACTTGTTTTAGGATGATTAATCCACAAATGAGTGGCTAATTCTCTTCCTTGCTGAGGTTATGAACAATGGTGATGAATTTTGATTATTGAATTGTATGGTTTTTCATCTTCTTCTTCTATGTTGTTCTATTAATTCTTGTTTCTACTGCATTAGTGTGTGGCCGACATTAATGTACATCTAAAAAGTCCGATTTCACTCGAGAGAGCACGAAATTGGAAAGTTGTGAATTAATAGGGTATTGTTCTTAACTTGATTTGGGAAAATTGGGTTTTGATGTGCTTTCCTGATAGAAATATACTTGAAATCCGTATTAGTCAATTTAGGAACCGGAATTGTATTGCTAGGTCATAGATTGCATTTGATCACAGAAATGTAGACGGATGGTTTATGATTCTTAAGTGAGATTAAATACGAGAGTTTTAATCTCTTGGCTAATGTTCTTGGCTAGCAACTAGAAGAGAAGAATAACCGAATTATGATGATAATCAAGTTCATTACTTGTTCTTAACCTTGGCATGCTCATATCCATAGTTTCAATTCAAAGTAAATATTTGTTAATAGTTTTAGTATATAATTTATAAACAAAAATTATTTAACTTTTGGTTACGTTGTTGTCAGCATATTTAGAAGTAAGATAGAATATAGTATACTTGAGCAATTTTACTTATCCAGAGTCTCCTTGGTTCGATACTTGGCTTACTTAGCCACTTTATTACTTGTTTGACCACGTGCACTTGTGTGTCGGTTTTTAACCCCTACCACAGCATCGGACAAGTTTTTGGCGTCGTTGCCGGGGAGACTAGGCAATTGGTGAAACTGTGTTAAGTGTAAATTTACTGTATTTTTGTTTTATTTTCTTAAGTGTTGACAACTTGGTTTTAGCCTGTATTTCGCAGACTTGATTTCTGTGAACACTGGCAAAGGACAAGGAGCTGGTGGAATCTTATACAGAGCCTGAACGTGAATTTCATAGTAAACGCAGAGAAGCTCTACAAAAGAAGCTGCAGTTGCTCAGACAGACTATAATGGAGCAACAAAATCCACCGGTTGTGAGGGCAGTATTAGTGCCCGACGAAGCAGCAAGGCCGGTTCGCGAGGTGGCAATCCCACAGCCAACAATGTACATTCAAGTATCCGCAAACCAGAGCCTGGAGGGAGATTTGAATTAAAGCAGAATATGGTGCAACTTTTGCACACAAGCGGGCAATTTACCGGTCTCCCTCATGAAGACCCACAACAACATCTCCAGAATTTTTTGGAGATAAGTGACACTTATATACCCGCTGGAGTGTCACCTGATTATGTTCGGCTCACACTATTTCCGTTTTCCTTACTTGGTGAAGCCAAGAGGTGGTTAAAAGCTGAACCACCAAATTCTATATCAACGTGGGATGATCTAGCACGAAAGTTCTTGATAAGATTTTTTCCCTCTGGTAAAACAGCCAGACTTAGAAGTCAAATTCTAAGTTTCAAACAGAGGGAGGGAGAAAATTTATATCAAGCCTGGGAAAGATTTAAATCCATGTTGCGGGACTGTCCTCATCATCATCAGTCCAATGAGGTGTTGGTACACACATTTATTGAGGGTTTGGAACCCCATACTAAAATTTTGTTAGACTCAGCAGCTGGAGGGCAAGCGCTGGAAAAGACTTATGAGGAGCTGTACACTTTGCTCAACCGAATTTCACAGGGCAATCCAGAATGGAATGCAGATTCATCTCGAGGTGGAGCAAGGAAAGCAACAGGAGTGCTTGAAGTGGATGGATTTACAGCTATCGCTGCACAGATAGCTGCCTTGCAGAATCAGTTGAACAACCACTTCAGCAACATGAATTTGAACCAGCCTTCAGCTTCAGTCAATGCGGTCCAGCAAATGTGGTGTGAAGTGTGTGGTAGCAGTGAGCATTCAGCTGAGTGTTGTGGAGCAAACCCAGATTTGGTTAACTTTGTGGGCAATGCACAGAGAAATCAGCAGCAGTTTGGTAGCGGCTACAACTCAAATTGGAGGAACCATCCAAATTTTTCGTGGGGTAGAAACAACCAACAAGGCCAAAGTTCGGGTCAGGGTATGCACAGGAATCAAGGAGGGCAACAGAACTACCAATTTCAATTCAGAAATCACAATGCCCCTCCTCCACCACCATCACCGACCATTGAAGAAATGTTCAAGACCATGATCGCTAATCAAGCGCAATTGCAGGCTGACTATGTTAAATTGGCAGCCGAAGTGAAGAATAATCAATTAGCGACCAAGGCTCTTGAGTATCAATTTGGGCAATTTGCTAGTGCCCAAAACACAAGACCCAGAGGAGGACTGCCTAGCGACACAGATCCTAATCTGAAGCAGGTAAATGCAGTGACCACGAGGAGTGGTTTGCAGCTGAAGGAGGTGGAACCGGAAAGACCGCCTCAAAAGTCAGGAGCAGCAGATGTTGAGGGAGAGCAACTTGCGGATAAGGGGAAGACCAAAGAAGCTGAATCAGAAAGGCCTCCACCCCCGTTCCCTCAACGACTCAAGTAACACAAGGAGGAGGCGTGTTTCAAGAAATTTATGGAGGTGCTTAAACAGGAATTCCAGTCATTGATGAGATCTCTAGAGCCTTTGCCAAAACCATCCGTTGAGGAGGCACCGAAGCTGGAGCTGAAAGAATTGCCTCCCCACCTAAAATATATCTTTTTGGGGGAGGGGGAGACGTTACCAGTTATCATCTCTGCAGACTTGACGGAGGCACAGGAAAAGGCAGCATTGGGTGTCCTCAGAAAGAGGAAGAAAGCAATGGGTTGGAAAATGTCTGACATTCAGGGTATTAATCCAGCTTTCTGCACACACAGGATATTCATGAAGCAAGGAGCCAAACCAACCGTTCAGCCGCAACGGAGACTTAATCCAGCAATGAAGGATGTGGTAAGGAAAGAAATAATCAAGTGGCTTGATGCAGGTGTGGTCTACCCAATTTTAGACAGTGAGTGGGTCAGCCCCGTTCAATGTGTTCCTAAGAAAGGGGGGATGACCGTAGTCCCCAACGAGAAAAATGAGTTGATCCCTACTCGAACCGTCACAGGCTGGCGGATTTGTATGTACTACAGAAAAGCTAAACGAAGCCACGAGGAAAGATCATTACCCCATCCCTTTCATTGATCAAATACTTCATAGGTTGGCAGGACAGGAGTATTATTGCTTCCTTGATGGGTACTCTGGTTATAACCAAATAGCCATAGCTCCGGAGGATCAAGAGAAGACTACTTTCACCTGTCCTTATGGGACATATGCTTTCAGGCGGATGCCGTTTGGGTTATGCAACGCACCCGCCACATTTCAGAGATGCATGATGGCTATTTTCCATGACATGGTTGAGGATTTTGTTGAGGTATTTATGGATGATTTTTCTGTTTTCGGTAATTCGTTTACTACTTGTTTACAGAATCTTGACAGGGTGTTGGCTCGATGTGAAGAATCCAACCTTGTATTAAACTGGGAGAAATGCCACTTCTTGGTGAAGGAGGGGATTGTCCTTGGCCATAAAGTATCTAAAAAGGGGTTGGAAGTCGATCGTGCTAAGATCGAGGTTATTGAAAAATTGCCACCACCAGTGTCGGTGAAAGGTGTGCGCAGTTTTCTAGGGCATGCAGGATTCTACAAACGATTCATCAAAAACCTTTCCAACATTTCTAGACCACTATGCAGACTGCTAGAAAAGGAGGTAAAGTTTGAGTTGAATGATGAGTGTGTTACAGCATTTGAAAAGTTGAAGCAGAAGTTGATAGAAGCACCTATACTTACTTCTCCTGATTGGGAACAACCATTTGAGCTGATGTGTGATGCCAGTGATGTGGCTGTGGGAGCCGTATTGGGACAAAGAAAAAATAGAATTTACCATTCTATTTATTATGCAAGCAAAACACTGAATACGGCCCAGAGCAATTACACAGTCACAGAGAAAGAGATGCTAGCCTTGGTGTTTGCATTTGACAAATTCAGGTCTTATTTGGTGGGTTCGAAAGTTGTGGTGTACACCGATCATGCAGCTATTCGGTACCTATTCAACAAGAAGGATGCTAAGCCCAGATTGATTAGATGGATCTTATTGTTGCAGGAGTTTTACCTTGAGATCAGAGACAGAAAGGGAAGCGAGAACCAAATAGTAGATCACCTATCACGACTGGAAAGTCGGTCGCATGTGATGGAAAGTGATAACATAAATGAAGAATTCCCAGATGAGGAACTCTTGGCGGTGGGAGAAGCTGAAGTTCCCTGGTATGCAGACATAGTCAACTTGCTAGTGAGTGGAGTCTACCCACCTGAAACAACAGACCAACAAAGAATGAAATTGAGGCATGACAGCCGGCATTATGTATGGGATGAGCCATATTTGTTCAAACAGGGACCAGATCAGGTGATGAGAAGATGCATCCCAGAGAGTCAGATAGCAGAAGTGTTGAGGGGCTGCCATTCTTCGTTGTATGGAGGGCATCACGGAGGCGAAAGAACAACGCACAAGGTTCTACAGTCAGGTTTCTTTTGGCCAACACTGTTCAGAGACTCTATGGCGTATGTCAAAATGTGTGATAGATGTCAGCGTACAGGATCAATTGGCAGAAGACAAGAGATGCCTTTGCAGAATATACTGGAAGTTGAGCCCTTTGATGTATGGGGCATTGACTTCATGGGTCCATTCCCACCGTCATTTGGTAATCGTTACATCTTGGTGGCTGTAGATTATGTGTCAAAATGGGTGGAAGCAATAGCTTGCCCCAGAAATGACAACAAGGTAGTAACGAAGTTTGTGAAAAAACACATCCTCACAAGGTTTGGGACACCCCGAGCAATTATCAGTGATGGAGGGGCTCATTTTGTCAATGCAAGTTTTAAGAAATTACTAGCCAAGTATGGGGTGCGCCATAAAGTGGCAACAGCATACCACCCCCAAACTAGTGGGCAAGTAGAGGTGTCAAATAGGGAGGTGAAGCAGATTCTTCAGAAAACGGTGAATACACAACGGAATGATTGGTCAAGAAAACTCGACGATGCGTTGTGGGCTTACCGAACTGCTTATAAGACACCGATTGGGACTTCACCATACCGATTGGTCTACGGCAAAGCATGTCATCTCCCGGTGGAATTAGAGCACCGAGCTTTCTGGGCTGTCAGAAAACTAAATATGGACTCCGAGCTGGCGGGAAAAAAGAGACTAATGCAGCTCAGTGAACTTGATGAGTTCCGCTGGCATGCCTATGAGAGTGCTAAGTACTACAAGGAAAGAACCAAAAGATGGCATGATAAGCATGTGGTGCATCGCATTTTCGAGCCGGGACAAAAAGTTTTGCTCTTTAATTCGAGGTTGAAGTTGTTTCCTGGTAAGTTAAGGTCTAAATGGTCGGGACCATTTGAAGTGGTAAGAATGACCCCTCACGGGGCCGTAGAACTGTGGCAAGAAGATCGAAGTGTTACGTTCTTGGTAAATGGGCAGAGATGTAAGCACTACTGGGGGGAGGACAATGATCGTGAAAAATCGTCCATCACCCTAGTGGATAATTGAGCATAAAGGATGTCGAGCCGCGACGGTAAACCAGGCGCTGCACGGGAGGCAACCCGTGAAAAATAATTTTTTTTTAAAAGTGTAAATAGTTTTTAGTTTATTCTTCTTTTTCTTGATGTGGTATAAATTTTTCGTTTTAGTTAATATTTTTCATTTTAGTTAGGGAAATCTATTAATCTAACCAATTTTGTTTAGTGAGGTGATTTTCAGGTCAAACGGAGAAAAATATGCATGGAATCAGGAAGGAAAAGGCAAGGTATGAAAAAATGAATAAAATGAAGAGACAGTGCACTGGGGCGTTGGCTCCGTGTCACGGAGGAGGGGCTCCGCGTTACCCTCCATGACACGTTGCCCTATATTTTGTGACGGGTCACACCGGGTTGCCGGGTGACCCGCGTGTTTCCCTTCATTTTTAACCCCGATTTTAGGCCCCTTTTCCCCCATTTCCTCTCTTCTCCGCGACCAAACACCCGAATCCCCCTCCCCAACCAACGTGCCACGCTATTAAGCAACCAAATTGTCGAGTTTCTTCGATCATTCAACTTAAAGGTATGTTTTCCTCTACTCTCTCAAGTTTTTGTCGATTTTAGTCGAATTTGAGCATGGGAGGTGAGATAAATCACCCTAATTAGCAATTTAGCATGAAATTGAATTATTCTTTGATTGATAAATGTTCGGAATGTTGTAATTAGCGTTTGAACTTGTCGATTGCGTGAATGATTCAAATTCGATTGTAAAATTGAATTCTAGGGCTGGGGTTGTTGAAATCGAATTGGGTAACTTGGTAAATTGGTGAATTATATGCCGGTGTGTGTTTGTGAATTGAGATAAGTCGTTGTAAATATTGTTTGAAGGTAATAGACGACGAATTCTCGGGTTTTGGGAAAATGTAAAAATTGTTCAAATTGGTTTGGTTATTTGGATTCGTATGTATATAGAATTTTTGTTGTTGTTTTTGTTTGTTATTTTCTTTGCTAAGTGCGATGGTTGAATTGATAGCGATGGTAGGATTGGGATTAGCTGTATGAAGTCTGAGTAGTACGCTAAAGTTATACTGTCGAAATTTTTTTTTGTGAATGCACTAAGCATAAATTGTATAGTTGTTTGTTTTTGGTGTAAATAAAGTGATCCTTGCCGTAGTATCGTAAACGTAGCTAAGGACTAAGTGTGGGGTAAACTTAGTTTAACCCGACCTTAGTCGAAGCTAATATGCATTTAGCTTGACATGGTGCTTGTTTATTTGTATTGACAGGTACAATGGCAAGTAGGCAGGATATGGGTAAAGGTGCTTCTACTTCAGGCACTGGGAGAAAACGCATGAGATTGGGCACAGCAGGCCCAGCTACACCAGCTGTTCCGCGCAGCCAACGCCGCCAATACGGAACGAGGTGGGTGACCGATGAAGGGAAGAAGTGGTACGCTAAACATAAGGAGAATAAGTACTTCCTTGAGGAGCATATTGCACGGGAACCACTAGCACAGGAGTTCCCCCGTATTGTGCAGAGAATCGAGGCAGCTGGGCTCAGCTTCATATTTCAGGAGCCCAAGGAGTGCAACCTACATTTACTCCGGGAGTTCTATGCAAATTGGAACCCGGCCATCAGAAGCCACACAATAAAAATCAGAGGGCAGATTGTCACTCTGGAACCCCAGAAATTAAATGCCATCATTGGAGCGCGGGACACAGACACCCACATTCTCCGCCAGCTGAACATCACCCCACCATACGCCGATATCAGACGCACTTTGTGTGGGGCTCGATCCACAGCCCGATGGAGCAAACATAAGGAGAGGGGTTACCACCAGACTCTGCCGTCTTCTCAAATGAACAGGGAGGCCAGAATATGGCTGAAAATAGTTTGTTCGTGCTTGATCACGGGGGTGCACATGACGGATGTGACCGGGACCGTGTGTGCCTGGTGTATGCCCTGATGAAAGGGCTAGAGATTAATGTTGGGGCGGTCATCATATCCGCCATGAAGAGAGCCCGACTACACCAGGGCCACAGGTATGGGTTCGGCGGACTCATCACCACCTTTCTCCGGGGCCTCGACGTCGAGGAAGAGGCTTTAGACTACATCCCGCAGTTGGAGCGGAGGGCCCTTGATGTGACCAAAACCAAGGCCCCCGACACCACACACGGGCCAGTGCTAACACTGGGCGAGCGACATGCTCGTGACGATCAGTACATGGCACGGATGTTTGGTATGCAAATGCTTCAGCTCCGGATTGGTGGGAGACCAGCCACAGAGGAAGAGTTATGGCAGCTGGAGCTGGATTACCCATTTGGCGAAAACGCCAGAGCTTTGTGCCGAGTGGGGCCAGCCTTCGTTGAGCCCACTGACGATGATGTCCCCACGGACGAGGAGACACGTCGGGAGGACTCCGATGTGGAGTCCGATGACGACGATGGAGGTGACTCAGACATGGGCAATGAGGCAGCAGCACCGGATGAAGAAGTCGAATATTTCGACTGATCAGGGAGTGCCACCACCCAATTTTGTGATTTTTAATTTTTGTGAACACTGGGGACAGTGTTCGATTTAAGTGTGGGGTGGGGAGTAGTTAGGTGCTGGGGCTGGGCTGATTTGCTGTATGTTTTTCCTCTGTTTTGTATTTATGTTTATGTTTCCCTGTGTGCAAACTGGTTTGTATCTGTAAATATTTGTGGTAATTGATGATGTGTGTTGTGAAATGTTGTGGTTTTCCAGCTAAGTCTGTAGACAAAAATTTTTTGTAAATATTTTCTTATGTTTTTTTTCTCTATCGAAATGATCGATATTTTTAAAATTTTTGCGAAAATTTTTGCAAAAATATTTTGTACATAGTAAAATATTTTGTAAATATTTTTCCATCGAAATGATCGATGTTTTGCAAAAAAATTTCAATTTTTATTTTTGGGTTTCTCGGAGTTTGTTTTCGGTTCTTTTACCGAGAATAGTCCCATTGAACCGATGTCATAGTTAGTGACCGTTCCCTATGGTGGATGGATGACGACCGTCTTAAGGGAAATGTAGTCGGTAGGAGTAGTGATTTTAATTAGTTTTCAGTTTTTTTCTTTGGTGGATTGCATCACTGAACCTGTAGTTACTATATGGTTGTGAAATTTTGGTTGCATGATGTAACTGATATTCAAAATGTAAAAGTTCGTATGAAAGCATGCAATTTTGTAAATATGTTGAGTTACCTAAGCTGTAGAATTCGATTTGGTGTGATTGAGGCTTAATTTTTGAATTCATGTAATTGGCTAATTAAAGAGTCTGTGAATGCATCTTGAATCGAGCATGTGCATGAAGTGTGAAGTGAGGTGTTGTTATTCCATGCTATTGTGAAGTGTCTAGAACTTGCCTGGTGTGTGTACAAAACGAAATGAAGGAGGTGTAGTGTTAGAAAGGATGTAGGCATTTCTTTGTTTTAATTGTGAGTTTCTATTTTTTTCTTGTCGTACTCTCATTTTTATGTGACTGTATACCCTAGTCAGCCCGTTGAGCCTTTAGCCGATTCTTTCTTTCTTTTGTCCAAAAATGTATAAACTAAGCTTTATTCCTTCTTTTCATGAGCCGTAAAGTCTATACAAAACTCTTAAGCGCTTAAGAAGAACAGAAAATTTTTTCCCAAAGTGTCAAAGAGTGAGAAGGGTGAAAAGAAAAAGAAAAGCAGAGTGAGGAAAGAAAAGAAAAAGGTGGAGGGTGCACTCATCATAATTAAATGATATTGAGGGTACATGAAAACCCTTTGTATCGTGTCAAGTGTGTTGGATGAAATGGGCCATACGAAAGTAAACCATCATGAGTGGGATGATGAAAAAAAGAAAAGAGAGAAACAATGTCATGAGTTGATGGGAATGTGTTGAAAAGGCGCTTAAGGATGCTAGTGGCTATTATTGGCTAATCCAAGAGGTACTAGTTCCATAGCTTCCATTACAACCCATTAAAGTCCTACCTGATCTTACATTGCATTTCTTTATATTAGTGGAGTAATACACTAAGGGCAAGCCTATGGGTCATGACATGATGCATGTGAATTCTTTTGGGAGAGAGAGTGAAATTAATTTCTACATGCCCCTACTTGAATGTTTGTGAGTCGCATGAACATAAAGGGGGAGATTCTCTTGAGTTGTGAGGGCACATGCTTGATGAAAGATTGATTTTCGTGTCGGATATCTTGATTAGCTGATTTGCATGAGTTTGCCGATATCAAGAGTCGGTTCTTAAAGTCTAGGAAGTCTTGATATATTAAAGGTCATTGCATTGTTAAAACCATGCATGTTTTCTTGATGATTTACAATATTGAATGATCGGTATGACCGTAGCATAAATTGTCGCACCATAGTGGCAAAGGTTGGGATGTAATTTGCATGAGTTGTGTATGTGTTGTTCGAGGACGAACAAGGATTTAAGTGTGGGGTAAGTGATCTTGGGCAGATTTATATGCCCAAGTGATACTCAAACATATCATTTTCGCCTTGTTTGTTGTGCAATGTGTATACATTTTCATGTAATTGGTAATAAAATGTGAATTTATACTAACCAACATGATTAGCATTGTTTTGTAGGTAAAACATGATTTTGAGGAGCTAAAATGCATGTTGGAACAATATCGGAGTTGGACTTGGATGCGAGCACGGAAAAGACATTGGAATGCACAATGTAAAGGGGCTCCGTGATAGAACCGTGCCACGCTACCATCGCGGAGGCACACTACATGGAGGATGAATTAATTTGGCAATTTCCAGTGAAGCCTCGCGACAGCTCCGTGGCACGGAGGCAAGCCACCGCGTTGCATGCCGTGCCACGTTGAGGCTATATTCCCGGACCCCAGATTTCCAGTGAGGGTCCGCGTCCACTCCGTGTCACGGAGGCAGTGCTCCGCGTTGGCCTCCGTGACACGTTGCTTGTTATTCCGGGAAAAATTTCCACTAGTATAAATAGAACACTTAGGCTTATTTTTAATTAATTCAGACTTGGTGGAGCAAGGACGTGGGTTACAGGCAGTTGAGGGACGAAAAAGCTAAGGGTTTTTCTCTCTTTCTTTCTTCTTTCAATCAATTGTTTGTATGATTAACACTTGTTTTAGGATGATTAATCCACAAATGAGTGGCTAATTCTCTTCCTTGCTGAGGTTATGAACAATGGTGATGAATTTTGATTATTGAATTGTATGGTTTTTCATCTTCTTCTTCTATGTTGTTCTATTAATTCTTGTTTCTACTGCATTAGTGTGTGGCCGACATTAATGTACATCTAAAAAGTCCGATTTCACTCGAGAGAGCACGAAATTGGAAAGTTGTGAATTAATAGGGTATTGTTCTTAACTTGATTTGGGAAAATTGGGTTTTGATGTGCTTTCCTGATAGAAATATACTTGAAATCCGTATTAGTCAATTTAGGAACCGGAATTGTATTGCTAGGTCATAGATTGCATTTGATCACAGAAATGTAGACGGATGGTTTATGATTCTTAAGTGAGATTAAATACGAGAGTTTTAATCTCTTGGCTAATGTTCTTGGCTAGCAACTAGAAGAGAAGAATAACCGAATTATGATGATAATCAAGTTCATTACTTGTTCTTAACCTTGGCATGCTCATATCCATAGTTTCAATTCAAAGTAAATATTTGTTAATAGTTTTAGTATATAATTTATAAACAAAAATTATTTAACTTTTGGTTACGTTGTTGTCAGCATATTTAGAAGTAAGATAGAATATAGTATACTTGAGCAATTTTACTTATCCAGAGTCTCCTTGGTTCGATACTTGGCTTACTTAGCCACTTTATTACTTGTTTGACCACGTGCACTTGCGTGTCGGTTTTTAACCCCTACCACAGCACCGGACAGTCATGGCATGTGCCAACATCTGGAATGTCGCTCTGAACTCGGCATGAGTGACCTATTCGGGCAAAGGATCTGCTAGAGCTAACGGGGCTTGCTGATTCCCATCTCCATTGCCATTGTCATTGGCCATTTCTATTGTCATTCCTTCTACCATTCACTTGGCATGGAGGCATATACCTGCAAATGCATATAGCACGAGTTATAAGGATAGAGATATACTTCATTGCACGACATAGATCAAAAAAGAAGAGAATCTAGCTCTTTTGGTAATTGTTTTTATTATTGATTTTCTTTAAAATCTCCCAATTTTGGAGTAACTACTTAGCAAGTTCATTTACCGGCTGTAACCTAGCTCTTCCTTATTTCCTGTGGGATCGACCTCAACCTTTGTTCGATTCTTTATTGACAACATCTGCTTCATACTTCGGTAGGAGGTATGGTTTGAGCGTTATTAAAAAGTGGCGTCGTTGCTGGAGAGTACGGCTAGGACTAGATTATTTGCTTGTATTTGGTTTTTTGGTAGTTATTTCCTTAATAACATTTTTCTTCTTGTTTTTGATTCACAGGATGTTCTCCGGTGAATGCCAAGCACTCAGAGCAATGGAGATCCCCTTATTTCGTTAAATCCAAAAATCGAACGAGCACTACACAGAATGGAGAACTAAGATCAAAGAGAAGCCTGCATAGCTGAAGAAGCTATGGAAGCAAAGTTAGCTCGGAAATATGCACTGTAGGATGCAGATGATGGTAGAGAAGAGGTTGTAAATGTTGGTCGACATGGGAGGGGCAACTGAGCTCATAGATTTGCCCCTTAGTTCTTCGATGATGAGGACCCAGACATTGATGAAGTTGGGTCAACTGGAGCAATTGTGCCACCACCACTGCCTGTTGTGGCCAAATTCGACATTACGAGCACCATGATTCAATTGTTAAACATGAAAAGGGTGTTCAATGGTCACGCAGCAGATGACGCCAACCTGCACTTGATGAACTTCGTAGGAATATGCAAGGCATACAGGTTGCCCGGAGTAAGCCAGGATTCCATACGGCTCAGAATCTTCCATTTCTCTCTATTAGGGGAAGCCACGTTATGATTATTAGAGTTTCCCAATGACTCCATAACCAACTGGAGGGAGCTCAAACAGGCCTTTTTGGAGAGATTCCCCCCCCCCCTCCAGAATGTTGCAGCTAAAAGATGAGATCTATAATTTCCAACAAATTAAAACAAAGGCACTTCATGAAACTTGGTTGAGATTCAAAAAGAAGTTGACAAAGTGCTCAAACCACAAAATTTTAGATGACGGTTTGTTGGAAATCTTTTACAGGTCCTTGAATAATAGCACCAAAGCTATAGCGGACACGATGGCAGGAGGAATGTTGATGAGTCACACTTGGGAGCAAGCTGCCACTATTCTTGACAGGGTGACTAAGACGAACAGGGCCTAGCATACAAGGGAGGCTGATGCAGTGGTCGATATATATGTTGTTGGTTTGACTACAGACCAACGAAGGAAAGAAGAAGAACGCAACTAAGAGTTGGCTCATATGCGCACATCATTGGACTTGCTGACAAAGCATATTATGGGAGCTGGAGCCAAAAAGGTAAATGCAGTAGGAACTCAAGGAATGGAGCAAGGAGCTGATCGCTCTGATTTTGAGGAAGAGGCAAACTTCCTGGATAGCCAAGTAGCGGGTTTCCGAGACAACGCCCAAGCATCTGGACAAGACAATTTGTGCCAAGGTTCTGGAAATCAAGGTCGGAACTAGTACAGAGACAACTACAACTAGAATGGGTACAGATATAGGAGCTGCGGTCATGAGCACGAAGGAGAATGGAGAAAGAATGATGGTTACAGTAATGACCAGGCTGGAGTTTATGTGCCTCCTAATGCACGAGAGGTGGAGGCTGGGCAATCAAAGTTCGAAAGAATGATGGCCTAAATGTTAAAAAAGGTGAGGTCCACTCATGAGCAATTAAAGGAGATTAGAGGAGATATATCAAGTATGGGACAGAGAGTGGAATCTCATGCAACTGCCATCAAGCAGAATGAGCAGCAGCTTGGACAACTATCAGCATCACCAAACCTTAGACAAAAGGTACACTGCTTAGCAACACTGTCCAGAACCCAAAGAATGATGGCCATTACATGGCGGTGATGACTAGGAGTGTCAAAACCATAGTTGACCCCCCTTTCCCGGTTGAAGTTGAGCGGAAGAAAGAGAGCATAATTGAGGAAGATGATATGAGTGTTGAGATGGTGAATGGTGAGTTGCACGAGGCCTCGATAGGTGAGAAGGAACTTGACATTGATCAAGGGGAAACTCAAGTGCATAAAGCTATCACACGACTACCGCCACCGTTCCCTCAAAAAATGAAGAAAAAGGCAAAAAATGGTAAGTTCCAGAAACTCTTCTCAATGCTAAAGCAACTATCTGTTAACATACCATTGGTCGAGGCATTAGAACAAATACCAGGATATGCGAAGTTTATGAAGAACGTGATGACTAAGAAGAGATCGGTGAGCTTTGAGCCTATTGGCAATGTATATCACTGTAGTGTCATAGCTACAAGGGTCCTAACTCAGAAGAAGGAAGACCCATGTGCTTTCACTATGCCGTGCATAATTGGCAATGTCGAGTTCGCAAGGGCACTCTGCGATCTGGGAGCTAACATTAGTTTGATGCCCTTGGCAGTGTTCAAGAAATTGGGATCGGGAGCCTCCACATCGACCAACATGCGGCTACTAATGGCCGACAAAACTGTTAAAAAGCCAGTGGAAATCCTATTCGATGTGCTTGTCAAGGTAGATAAATTTATATTCCTAGCAGACTTCGTGATTTTAGATTACGAGGTTGATTTTGAGGTCCCCATCATTTTGAGGAGACCATTCCTTGTAATCGGGAGGGCTCTAGTAGATGTGGAGGCTGGCCTACTGAAGTTCAGATTAAACAAAGAAGAGGTCACTTTCAACATCTGCCAGACAATGAAGCAACCCAAGGAATATAGTGTAATCTCAGCACTGGAGGATGAGTATGAGTCACTTGACAAATTCTGAGTAGTCAAGAGACTTGCGTCGTGCCGCGACATTAAATCAGGCGCTGCATGGGAGGCAACCCATGGAAGGTGAAGTCTGAGTAGCCTCTGGTATGTTCTCTTCCCTATGTTCTTGTAGTTCATGCTTCAGGAACGAAGCTTGCTTTTCAAAAAAGGGAGGGGTATACTTGTGATTTTTGGGGAATTTTTGATTCGTCTGAGGGTTTTTCTTGCCGTGTTTCTTTTCCCTCATGCATGGTATGTAGTAGAACCGGCATATTTAGGATCTTTATTTTTCTTAGTTTGTGATTTTTGTTTGATTAGAAAGTAGCTTAGGATTACTCAGCCAATAAATTGTACTAGTTTTGATGTTTTGAAAAAAAACAAAAAAAAAATTGACCTTGTAAAATTTGACCCTGTTTTAATTTTTTTTTTGATGCATTAGCTATGTATTTGTTACTGCATGCATGATTTCTATGGATCTTTTGATGTCATTTAGTTTATTAACCTGAGTAGTCTTGTTAAGCCATGTATAAACTAGACAGGTGAGATGAATATAGTTCATGTACCATGAGTGAGTGAGGTATATTACTTAGTTCGGTATTGTGTTGAAGATCTAGAACTTGCCTGGTTGGTCTTTCATAGGCTAAGGATGGTTGGTTAGGATATGATCATAGGCCATTTTTGTTTAGCTCACTCTTAGCCTATATGACCCTACCAAAATTACATGAATCCCTTGATCCCAAGTTTGAGCCTTAATTGACCCATATTTTTTTTTCTTTGATTAACCAATGAACTGTACCCATTTGTTTATAATGAACTTATTTTGGTCTTGGTCCTTCCTTGGATATTGTGAACCTCAACATAGATAAAATGCTTAAGTTGAGGGTGGCTAGAATAGGGGTGCATAAATGGTGGGAACGAGAAAAAGGGAAAGAAAAGAGAAAAAGGGTGAAAAATGAGGTGTGATGTGTTGGAAAAAAGAGAGATGAAAGATATTAAGAATCTTGAAAAATAAATTTCAAAATAAAATGAAAATACTGAAAAAGTTGAAAATATACCATACCCATGCAAATGTATATAAAAGAGGTAAAAAGAATAGAAAAGGGAATGAAAGAATAAAGGATGAAGTAGGTGAAAGGTGAAGCCGATGTATGTAGTTCCAAGAAAGGGATAGTCACTTAAAAATCTCTGATCTTTATCATGTCCATCCCTAAACCTACATTACAGCCATATCAAGTCCTATAGTGATCCTAATTTGACCATCCGACAAACCGAAGCAGAGAAAATAAGGGCAAGCCTATGGTATTTGATACATGGTACTTGGAACTTACTTGTGAGGGTGAGTGTTTCATTTGTCTAGTCCCATACATATTTGATATTACATCTTTGAGTGGGGACTTCATTGGTTGTGAGGGTACATAGATTATGTTTACTTTTGTTATTGGTCTGTGTGAAAAGTATTGGTGATGACATGATTACCTGTTTATAGTTAGATGACATGTCTTGATCCCTGTTTATTATGTTTTTGGGGGCGCTTGTAATTCATTAGCTGATGTTGGTCCATGGAAAAGGGTCAGAAGAGGTTGTATGGAAAGTGCAAGTTTTGTTTAAGTATTGGTTGTAGTATCTTAGGTTTATTTTCTAGTTGAGCGTCCTTTTCTTTGCCTGAGGACTTGCAAAACTCTTAAGTTGAGGGTGTTGATGTGCTGTGGTTTTACAACACATTCGACGCTCAAAACTGAGAAAATAGCATGGAATAGGTATATTTATGTGGATATAAGGCACTTTTCCTTTGGTTGCAGGATAAATTGGTGTTGGAGCTAAAATGTGAAAAAGATAGCCTGAAAGTGTACAAAATATGCTCAACTTATAGTTCACAGTACGAGTCGTAGGAAGGTCTTACGAGTCGTACTGCTGGCCGTGAGAAGTTGCAGAAGGCTAAGGATGAAGAGGTGCATTAAACGAGTCTTAGTACGATTCATACAAAGCTTGTACGTTTCATGGTGAAGAAGTCATGAAATGACTCAGAAGATTTGCACAAGAGACTGACTCCTGCTACGGATAGACAGTACGAGTCGTGGAACGAAGGTACGAGTCATACCATAATACTCGTGATGGACTTAAGAAAAATTCAGTCTCAAAGTCAAGCCACGAAATCACAGGAAGACTGGTACCTGCGTCCAACACTTAGTCAAAATTCAGCCAGTCAATAATGTACAAGAGGAAGGTACGACTCATAGGTTCATGGTACAGGTCGTAGGATCAGTTGCGGCACTGGCGGCACCAGATATAGAAATTCACCCTGTTAGCCTAGGAAAAATATTTTTATGTATGTATAAATATGTTTTATGTTTTATTTTCAAGAGAACATTAGTAGAGGTTAGATAATAGTTAGAAAACATTGAGAAATGAGTGAATTGAGTTGATTTGCCTTGTGATCAACCTTTTCTTGAATTCTTCTTATTCTTGTTACTCGTTCTTGAAGATTTTGCTGATTTATTAAAAGAAGTTTTTCTCTCATCCATAATGTAAGTATTGATTTATGTTTGTAATCATGAATGCAAATCACAACCTTGCAACTATGAGAGGCTAAAATCTCTATAGCTAGGGTTGTGGGAACCACGGTGGATTAACAAGCTAGAGTTGCACAAAATGATTCTAAACTGATATTGAACGCTTGTATGGTATTCTCTTCATGCTTAAATATCTCTTAATCGTGTACAACGTTAGGACTTACCCGAATTCTTTACTTGTTTAGGTCTAAGAGGTAGATATTAGGAAAAGAGAATTACAACGGAGCCTTGATCTTGATGATCATTGTATTAACTTGAATTGTGCTCGCAGGATAGTTAAATTTGAAACTTATTGATAACGGATAGTTTGAAACCGCTCATGAGACTTGATCGAGTGATTGAGTATAGTCATTTAATAGGGACTGGTCAGTCGTTTGAATGAACCTTTGTTATCAGTTCTGTAAGTAAGTATTGGTGATGATCACTAGTGTATACCTAAAGCAGTTACGAATCCATGGGGAACACGAACCCTAGTTATCCTTTAATATTCATTCAAAATCAAACTTTTGATAATTGTTTTTATTATTGTTTTTCTTTAGAATCCCCCAATTTTGGAGTAACTACCTAACAAGTTCACTAATCGGTGTAATCTAGCTCTTCCTTATTCCCTATGGGATCGAACTCAACCTTTGTTGGGTTCTTTATTGACAACGCCCGCTTCATACTTCGGTAGGAGGTATAGTTTGAGCGTTATCACTAAGTATGTAAGATAAGTAAAAACATGCTTAGTAACTGTTAACTGAAATCATGCATATAAATATAAATCATTAGATCATGAGAGTAAGAATGGCATGTTGAAAACTGTATCTTAGACATACGTAGTCATAAGCTGAATATCATAACTGAACATAGTGACCCAAGATTTAGAAATAGAAATTATATGACTTGTTATAACTGAAATCGTAAGTAAAATCTCATCGACTGATCATTGGGTCAAATCTGTTATAAAATGTAATATCATAAGTCATGAATATGAATAATGAAATCATGAGGAACAATGGGAGACTCGTCATAACCAACACCATCACGATAGAGCTTACGTGATGCCCCAACTATTACACTCAAGTGGAAAGAGCCATCCAAAACCTTGTCGGGGCTAAGGATGATACCGTGATATTGATATCAAGCTTAGGCCCCTTGGGCCAAGTGAAAACTCTCTTGAGAGGTCCCAAACAAATAATATATCCCAATCTTGGTGCGTAGTTCTGAGACCGGAGAACCTTGGAACCCCAAGCCTACTCGGTGCTAGGCATTACTCCCAAAAACATGCATAATGCTCCCATCGTTTTTCAAAAAAGCTTAAATCATAATTACATGCATAGTCTAAAATCTGAATATTGAGAGTCTTGACTCCAAAACATATCATACGCTGTAGTGGGAGTCTTGACTCCAAAATATATGATAATTTGATCTTATTAGCCTTGGCTAAATCATAAAAACATACTTAACTTGTGTGGGCTTTCCCAAATCATAAAATCATGCATTCTTGAAATAGACTTCATAAGTCAAAATCAAGAATTCCTACATGGAAAATTTAGAAACATTCATTCATGCTAGATATCTCCTCATACTTGAAATCATAAACCATAAGCTTAACTTTTCATAAAACTTGCATAATAAGGCATAGTTCCTAATAACTTGAAAACATGAATTTATAATCAAATTGTGTAAAAAATCTGCCAATTAGACTTAAAGCATGTTTTAGAACATGAGGGAATTAAACCTATAAACATAACATAGAGAATTTCATAAAGTTGGGTTAAAACCCTATAAATCCATATACTTGAATTAGAACTTGAATTCATGAACTTGAGGAGAAATTTGGGCATGAGAGTGAAAGGAAACTATCATTCATAGCCCTACATACCTGGGTAAACTGATCCTCAAACTATCCTTGAAACTCCAAGAGAATTGGGGAAGAAATTGAGGGATTTCTCTTGATCTTCAAAGGGAATCTCTAAACTTTGCATTCATGGGAGTCTAAAGCATTAGAATAGGTTATACCCTCTTAATACACTCCTTTAAGAGCTTAAAACGACGTGGTTTATGAATTATAAGTTTAGAAATTATGAAAACACTCTTAATGATTCGCTTGGAAAATGGACACTGCTAGTCACAACGATTCATCCAATGAGTCGTTGTAGGATACAACGGCTCATTGGATCATCCGTTGTTACCTGGGCATCTATGGAACTTGGTTTATCCCTCACCGATAATTTACAAGATGAGTCGTTACTCTCCCCAAGGGGTCGTTGCACCTGCCCGTTGCATATGAAGCACATCCAGTATTCTGCTGAGGTTCTAACTAACGACTGCTTAGGACAGATCATCGTACAAAACAACGACCCATTACTCTTCTGATTCTCTAACCGATGACCAGACAGGACGAGTTGTTACTTGAAACAACGGCTCGTCGCATCCTCTCCCATTGTCACTAACTCAAACTTGGGCATTTTCTAAGCCCCATTCAATGGCCACTCAGGATGACCCATTGGATCTTCCAACGAGTCATTTCTAGGCCCATTTCTTACTAGAAAAATTCTAATTGGGGTCTTAATACAAGGGGCACAATGGTTCACTGTTCCCGACAATGACTCATCCCTTAAGTCGTTCAATGACTTTGATGCAATTTTCCCTGATTTCTTGATTAAACACTTGGGTCTGGACTTAGGGACTTCTTAGGTGTTACAACAATGTAGGGAGTCATGAAGGCTAATATGGTCCCTAGATCTAACAATGAATGTACATCAAGATGGAATACTCGTAACATACCCGTGACCACATTGGGTGAGCACTCCTGCTCCTGCCGAGACGAAAGTGCATAAAACCTGTTCTGGCATTGGCCGCCACCTGTACTAGTGAATGCACCCTGCTGAGTTGAACATGGTGGTGGAGCTACTGAACTAGTGGCTGGGTCACAACCCCTACCATGACCCTATCTAGCTAAAGGACAATTTCTGAGCATATGTTCGAGCTTCCCACACTTGAAGCACGCACATGAACCCACTATGCACTCTCTGGTGTGCCTATTACCACATCTCCTATAAGATGGAATGTTGGGCTCACCTAACATGCTCCCCTGACCTCTAGAGCCTGATGCTCTACCCCTCTGATTACGTCTAGATCTAGATGGAACACTAGTTGATGACTGCACTAGGGCCGATGACCTCTGGTAAAATTATGGACGATGTCCGCCACTGAACCTCTGTTGAGAATACCCATAGCTCCCTGTCCTGGAGTTCTTGGCCTCTCTCTCCTTCTCCATCATCTGCTCCGCCTCTATCTGCTGGGCATATATGATCAACCGTAAGAAATTTATGCCATTGATTAAAATGGCGGTCCTTCACTCCTTGACCAAGGAATCTGCCACTCCATTTACAAACTTGCTCACACGAGCCCTAGGATCAGCAACCATCTTCGGTGCATACTTGGACAACCGGGTAAAATCCAAAACATACTCTTGGACAGTTTTGTTGTTTTGCTTCAAGTTGAAAAACTCCGCCACCTTTGCCTCCCTCAACTCCCTAGGGAAGAACCTGTCCAAGAAAGCAATCACGAACTCATCCCAATTCACGGAAACTGCTCCAACTCCCCTACTATCCTTCCACTGATGGAACCATATGTGAGCAACCCCCTTCAGCTGATAGGAGGCTAAGTCCAAACTCTCTTCTACAGTCACCCCCATAATCTGGTTGATCTTGTATACCTCCTTAAAAAACTCATGTGGGTCCTCATCCACCTTCAACCCAAGAAACTCAGGTGGGTTCATCTTGAGAAAGTTTCGTACTCTCGCCGCTACTGCATTTCCATTTTGGGGAAAATGGACCACTACTTGTTGGTTGACCTGAGAGATCATGGCATGTGCCAACATCTGAAATGTAGCTCAAAACTCGACATGAGTGACCTACTCGGACAAGGGATCCGCTGGAGCTGGACTGGCTGATGCCCATCTCCGTTGCTATTGTCATGGCCATTTCCCCTGTCATTTCTCCTTCCATTGACTCAGCATGGAGGTATATTTTTGCAAACGCGTACGGTACGAGTTAAAGGAATAGAGAGATACTTTATCGTATGATATAGATCATGAAAAAAGGAAAATTTCCTAAAACATCATGTAGCCTCTTCCCCATAAGTGTGGCGCGCTTCACACCCAAGCAAAAGACTCTACTCAATGCAGCTTTCAGAAATCCTAGGACACACCTAAAACTTTTCTTTGAAACCAAATTTGTCATGACCCGAGCTAGGACCCCGAATCGAGACACGAAACCTAGATCATGAATGGCTCCAAGCTAACCCAAGCTACATACATAGCATGACTTAAAAGCATAATCAAGAGGAAAACAACATGAACATGAATAAGCGGAAGACTAAATATCATAAAGCGTATATTTAACAATAACATCATAACGCTGAATCTCAAAGCTGAATATACTAGTCTATATCTGAAAAGCCTCTACTATCTAATGAGTTGCTGGGACAAGCCCCCAGCTAACTCTAAAACTGAAACTAATTGACATATCAAGTCTAAACTAATAGATATCCTCAGATGATGAGGACTCACCCAAAGCAGGGACTGGACTGGACTGAGGTGGGAGCAAGCTATCGGCGAGACAAAGCTAGATCACCTGAACCTATATCATGAGACGATATAGCATAGAGTACGCGGTTGGTACTTGAAATGTACTGAGTATGTAGGGTAAGTAAAACATGCTTAATAAAATGTTATATGAAATCATGCATATAAATCAAAAGATTATGAGAGTAAGGACTGCATGCTAAAATTCATGTATCTGAGATATACATAATCATAAGTTTGTCATCATAACTGAACATAGTGACCCAAGATTTAGAAATAGAGATCATATGACTTGTCATAGTTGAAATCACAATTAAAAGCTCATAAACTGATCATTGGGTCAAACCTGCTAATAAACATAATATCATAAATTATGAACATAAGTATATGAAATCATGAGGAACAATGAGAGACTCGTCATAACTAACACCATCACGATAGAGCTTACGTGATGCCCCAAATATCACACTCAAGTGGGCAGAGTCGTCCAAAACTTTGTCAGGGATAAGGACACTAAGAAAGCATGATATCGATATCAAGCTGAGCCCCTTGGGGCATGGGAAAACTCTCTTGAGAGGTCCCAAATATATATATACCTACGTTGGCGCGTAGTTTATGAGACAGAGAAACCTCAGAATTTCAAGCCTACTTAGTGCTAGACACTACTCCCAAAACATGCATAGTGCTCATATAATCATATTCTCAAAACATAGCTTGAATCTATACATTGGGAGTCTTGACTCCATAGCATATCATAAGTTGCATTGGGAGTCTTGACTCCAAATCATATCATAAACTGATCTTGTTAGCCTTGGTTAAAATCATGATAAGACATACTTAACTTGCATGGGCTTGCCCAAATCATCAACTTATGCATACTTGAAATAGACTTTACAAGTCAAAATTATGGAATCATAAGTTGAGAGTTCATAAACATTCATACATACTAGATAATTCATCATGCTTGAAATCATGGATTATATGTTTGAATTTTCATAAAACTTGCATAATAGGACATAATTTCTAATAACTTTAAATCATGAATTTATAATCAAATTGAGTGTAAAATCTATCCATTAGAGTTAAATCATGCATTAGAACATGAGGGGATTGGACACATAAATATAGCATATATAATTTCATAGAATTGAGTTAAAATTCTAGAAATCAATACATTTGATTAGAAACTTGAATTCATGAATTAGAGAAGAAGTTTGGGCATGAGGGTGGAAGAAATCCCCTATTCATAGCCCTACATACCTGGGTAAACTGATTCCCAAACTAGTCTTGAAAGCCAAAGAGAATTGAGGAAGAAATTAAGGAGGAATTCTAGTTTGATCTTGGAAGAGAACTTCAATACAATGCATGCATGGGAGCCTAATGACTTAGGATAAGCTAAACCCTCTTAAAACACTTATTTCAGGGCTCAGAACGACGTCATTAAAGAATTAGTAGCTTGAAAAATTACAAAAATACCCCTGAAAATACGTATTAAAAATCTCGACTGCCAATCATAACGAGTCCTACCACTTGTCATACCACCTTACCACGACTCGTGGTTTCCTTCCGTGGTTGGCCGGTCAAAAACCTTTGGTTCTCTGGATCAAATCACAAGTTCTCACTATGACTCGTCCCTGTACACCATGAGTCGTCCTATGACTCGTGGTCAGTGGGCAGTCCTTGTCCTACCTCTGATCTTTCAACATATGACTCCAAACCGTAACCCCTTACAGGGACCTATGAGTCGTACTGTGACTCGTCACTCTAGGCCTTCTTTTGGAGATATGGACCACAACTCATGACCACAAGTTGTACCCACTCACCACGACTCGTGGTGTGGACTCATGGTCTGGGAGATGAAACCTCAGAATCTAACCATGACTCACCTAGCGACCCATGACATCAACCCATGATTTATACAACGAGTCGTTCTGAGGGATTTTGCAGATTTTTCTGCTGAATCTGCTACAAGTCTATGGCTTGATTGTAGAGACTTTTGGGGTGTTATAGAAAATATCACACTTTTCCTTACCCACCTGCAGAAACACCAAAAAATAAAATTAAAAATTCATTGAATTCGACTTCAACCCATATCCTCTTCTATCGGAATATTCATTGTTTCTATAAACCCCCTTGTTGGCCCTCATTTTGAGGTTGGCTCTGGTGAAAGAAAAATGTAAGCAGAAATTTTATAAAAAAATCTCCAATAATTCTCCCAGATCGAAAAATAGGAAAAAAATCAAGTTATGAAAAACTAACTGAGAATCAAATTGAGGAGATAACCTAAACTAAAATTCAATACCTGAAGCATCTCCGCGTATGGAAAAAGACTCGAAGCTCGTCCCAATTTGGAAAACAAATGAATAAACTTAGCAGTTTTACGGTGAAAACAACGATGTAAGAAAACAGATTAGGATTTTAACCAAAGGAAAACAGAAAAGAGGAATGACAGAGATGAGGGAAGTGAGAGCGGTGAAAGAGATGAATTGGAGATGAAGTCCTAAATCCAAATACGTGTTCACTAAAGACACCTCACAAAGGACATGGAGCTGGAATGAAGCACTGAAAAGATAAAAATACCCTCTGATTTGAATTGAAAGACAAAAAACAAACATGTCGAAAGTTGCTCTTTTTAAGCTCTTTCTAATATATAATAATATTATATTATTTTATAAGGGTGCTGCTAGATTGCAACAATTTTGTGAGCCAAATATGACCACAAAATTTAAAAAGATCATATTAACCTTTTTAAAAATAAATAAAGCTAAATCTTAGTGCAATTATAATGTTATGTTGGGTGAGACACAACTATTATTAATTATGTAATAAGATTATTTAATTAGCTTATAATGGAGACGCACTATATCATTTTACTTTATCTTTTTCTCATTCTTTCCAATTCACTTTTTTCTTGATTTCTCTTCTCTTGTTCTTTTTTAAAAAAAATTTGTGTGTTTATCAAAAATTTTAAAATTAATTTTATATTACAGGGATCATAATTCTTTAAAATATATTTAAATAAAGTTCATCATTTAGTTTTAAATTTATCACATAAAATTTATTTTATTTTTTTAATTATATAAAAGTCATTCAATTCTAGAATTATTCACACAAATCTTTTAAAATTTTAATATACTTTTACCTAAAAAATTATTCAACTTTAAAATTTATCACACAAAGTCAATGTTTTTATTTTTTTGTTACTTAATAGTTATAAGCTTTGACCAAGTTAACTAAATAAATTTCATTTGAATTTTGATATTTATATCAAAAATATGACATAACGTTCCAAAATAAGTTAATTACATTAAGAAAAATTCTAGAAACATCCCTTAAGATTTTGCTTCATAACACAAAATCGTTGGAGGTGTACAATATTATATTTATTTTTCTTAACTTGATTTTTTTAATAATAATTTTAACACACCATCATTAATATTAAATAAAATATGATTTGATTGTTTTTTCCTTTCTATTATACTCATTTGTATAGTAAAATTCATAAACATCTTTTAAAAAATAAATAAAGTAATTTTTGTGTGATAATTTTAAAGCTATAATATTTTTATATGATAAAAATAAAATAAAAAAAGTGTGTAATAAATTTTAAATTAAAATGACTTTTACGTAACAAAAAAATAAGAAAGTAATTTTTTGTGAGATAAACTCAAAGTTGGATGATCACCAGTAAAATTTATCCAAATATTCTTTAATTTTATTATCCAATTTTTATAATTCTTTTGATTTTCACCTACCTCTTTTTTTTTTTCTTTTTTTTTTTAAATTAATAAAAATAAAAAATCAAATAAAAGAAAAGTAATGATAAAATAAGGATTGATTACTCATAAAAAAAATACCGACTCAATTTTATAATAGTTAAAAAGAAGATATAGCAGAGGAGAACTGACCGAGAAAAAAGGGCTTGAATTCTTTTGTTGCATGAAAAGTGAAATCTACTCCAGCTCATTTGTCAATAAACGGATACTCTCACACAAGTATGACTTGACACATCTCGCACATAATAAAATTTATAGATAGGGCTGTAAGACTATAATATTAATACATGACTCTTGGGTTGCTGCTAACTAGGATTGATACTCATGAACTATATGATTTTTATGATTTCTATAATATGATGATGTTTATCATGTCTATCTTGAGTTTTAACTATTGTGAAATATTCTCAAACTTAGATTGCTGTTAACTAGGGTCGACACTTATGACCTTAACTTTTTAAATTTTTATAATGTATTGATGTCTACTATGGCTAAAGCGTTTTGAGTTCTAACAGTCGTTATTAAAATATTTCAAGCTATATTTAAGGAATTATTTAAACATGTAGTTTAGATTATATTTAAACATAATAATTAATAAAATTACTTAATTAGAGGTAATTTTAATTACAAATATAAGTAATGATTTACAATTTATCAAATCTGCGTAACATAAGAATACAAAAACTAAAAAAAGTATACATACGAGAATATTAAAAAAATACTATAATTATATATATAGATGTGGGATCTGCTATAAATTTGTGTACGTATGAAAATGTTAAAAAAAATATACATGGGAGTATATATATACATATACATAATATATATATGTATATATATATATATATATATATATATATATATATATATATATATATAATAAGAAAAATGTGCATACAAGGATATTGGAATATTCTACAACCGTATTTGTAGATATAGGATCCGCTATAAATTTATTTATTCTCCATGTATTGAAAAATAACTAATAAATATAAATTGATAAGGAAATTTGAATTTGTGAGAGAAGGATAAAAATGTTAAAAAAAAACTTATTTAGTGGGAATAGGCAATACCATCATTGAATCATTGTGGCTAAATTTTTTTTTTCCAGCAAAATAATATATGATTGGGATGGGATGGAAAAGAAAGTCGGAGTTCGGGGTGGCAGGTGGGGGTATCGTATGAATGAGAGGAGACAATGAACTTGAAATGTCCCTTATGAAACTTATTTTTCATACTTTCATTAGAAAAGTTTTTTTTTTTCATTTTAGAAAACTTTTTTTTTTAAAGAAAATACTTTCTAAAATATTTTATCCAACTAAATATGAAATTTTTTTAATTTTTTTTAAAGAAACTACTTTTCTCTATACCAAATACACTCTAAGTGTGTGTGTGTAGTATTAGATTGTTTAAAAAATAACTATACGTGATTATTTTTTTTAATTTTTAAAAATTTAATACACCCTTAAAAAGAGGCATGTAATAGCTTTAATTAAATAAATTATTTTATTAAAATATGTCTATAATATATATGTAGAAATCTATAAAGAAATTTTAAAAAATGTGTTAGAAATTTGTTCAACATCTTCTAGACGAGTAATTTTAAAAATAAATTAATTACTATCTTTTTGGTTTCTTAAAAAAATTACTTATTTTAGAATAAATTTAAAAATTAGATGGAAAAAATAATAGTCTACGATAAATATGAAGCTAATAATTCAGAAAATAAGGCAATAATCTGCTAAAGTATGTTCAAGACACTATAATTTTTTATAAAAAAATTGCTATCTTCGTTTCAAATTATCTTGCATGTTTCTCTTTTACACATCCACAAAAAAAATATTATTTGGGAGATTTTTTTTATTACTAGTTTACCCCGGTTTACGTCATAAGATATAATCTCTTCTCATTAAATATTACTTTTCAAGAAAAATTACTGTTAAAGATAAAATGAAAAAAATATTCAATTTGTCTTGAACTTCTAAAATGAGAATCTTTTTGAGATAATTATTTTTAAAAATCATGACAGATAATTTGAGATGGAAGAAGTACCGATTTATATGAATCAAATTAAAAATAAAAATATCTCTTGATAGCAAATAAACTTGGATAGTTCCTTTTATAAATTTCTAAAAATTAGAAATATTATTATTGTAATTACTAAGAAATGATTGTCATTAATACTAATTACTCTTAAATTCATGAGAAAATTAAATTTGAAAGAAAATGATAAAAGTGTGAAAAAAAATTAATTTATAATGTGAATGAATAATTATGACTATTATGACTAAGATTATTATGGCCAAATAAACTTTTCCATTTTTATAAAATCATAAATTACCTGATTAAACATACAAGGAAAATGACGAGAAATTAATTAGACTAAAAAGCAAAATGCACTTGAGCCAGGTAAGCGACACAGTAGCCCATGACGCTCCTTCGCTCCATCCATTA
Organism: Datura wrightii; assembly: GCA_035772735.1. NCBI lineage: Eukaryota > Viridiplantae > Streptophyta > Magnoliopsida > Solanales > Solanaceae > Datura > Datura wrightii. The sequence continues at coordinate 24,312,902 of JASDFA010000027.1, read as the reverse complement.
AAATAAAATTCAAAGAGACAGGCGCCAAAGTGCGCCAAAATGCGCCAAAATCCCGCGCCTTCCGACCCACATCCCCCGCCCTTTATTTCTTCGCCGCTCTTACCACACTTTACTCCCCTTGACTTTCACCCTCAATTTTCACTAGCAAATCCAAAATGGAGGGCCGCCAGTCCCACCCATCTACTCCCATCTCCGGCGATTTTCACAAGCCCGGCAAAAAACGAGGCAGCTACAACTGTGGCCGATGCGGGCTTCCTAAAAAAGGCCATGTCTGCGATTTACCTAAGGACTTTAAGAATCATACTGAAGTTCCTACACCGACATCCAGTGATGCTAAATCCTTTGTTTTGCCTTCTCCGCTTTCTGTTATTCGTCCTCAGCCTCCTCCCCCTCCGCCGCGTCAGGCAGTTCCCCAGCTTCGGCGAGCACTTTCTTTTGATGACATTGGTGTTAGCGATGAATCACCTGGATCTGATGATGAGCGTGAATTTTTGGATCTTGACAGTGAGTTGGATTTAGGTGGGTCCGGGAAGTTGCCGGCGAGTTGTTTATGGGAAGTGCTTAAGAGATTGCCACCTTCGGCGTTGCTTTCTTCGGCGAAGGTGTGTAAGGGTTGGAACGATGTATCTAGGCGGATCTGGAGGGCCGCTGAGGAGCTTAGACTTGGTGTTCCTGTGAAAGCTCAAATTGGACATGTTGGATCGGTATTGCAGAAGTGTCCTGGACTTGTTAAGCTTTCTCTTAGAATGGAAAGGTTGGTTTAATAAATGAATGACGGTTGGATCTATAGATTAATTAACTGATAGTCTTCTTCAGGAACAAAATGGTAGCTTTATTTAAGACCAATCAAGATAATAAAAGTGTAGAACTTAAAAATATGGTAATTGTGCTAAGAGAATGCCGAAACCCAATTAGTGTTAACATTTCTGAGTTATACTGATTGTGGATGATGATTGAAGGTCCACTTATGATTTTAGTTTTTAATATTTTTGTTTTTTTTAAGGCTCAATGGGTAATTAACCTGGTTTTGGTGTTTCAGTGATGTCGATGCCACAATGTTGGCCTGCATTGCATTTTCCTGCCCTAATCTGGATTCAGTGGAGATCCTCACTTCCAGTACTTCAGTAAACCGGATCTCAGGGTATGCTTTGGATCTCTAGTTTGGACAATTTGTTTTATTAGATCTGAGCATCCTTGTCTTCTGCTATTTATTATATCAACTTTTCTAGCCAAGTTGACCTTTTATGATGTTTCTGTTATCACAATGCAATCTAATATCTCATATGCAGTATCTGTGCTATATTTATGTGCCAATGCAGAATGAGAATATCCCTGGTTATCTTTGGATCTTGTTCTCTTTATCTGGCAATCTTGTTATGGATTTGTAGTTAGTCATTTTGAATGCAAAGAACTTATGCTTGGCAAGTCAGTGATTATGCTACTTCACACTCTTAACAACAACAATAATTACACATTAATTCCAAATTAGTTATAGTTAGACTATATGAATCCTCATTATCGCATGCCTCAAATTGGTTTGTATCTAATATTTAAGGATATACATTTTCTAATATTAAGTCCTTTGCATATTTTATTGGCATACTATTAATCTAACAAGAATAAATGACTTCTAGTGAACATGGACTTAAGCAAGTGTACTAACATGATTAAGTCTTGATTCAATCTTGTTGATATTGCCTATAAGTCTCTTTTACTCTTTTGTGCTTTATTATTTGCTTAGTTTGCATGAATTTCAAGAGATTGTAGGTCTTTTGAACTTCTTTTCCTTATGATTTTATATCTATCTTCTGTTTTAACACGTTCATCATAGTTTCACACATATGGATTGGTACATCTAAATTTACTTTCTCTTATATTATCCTCTATGTGTTCTATTTGAATCTTCTGTTAAACATGATGATTTTTAATCTTATCTAATTTGGTATGATTGCATCTTCATAGTATTTCATACCATATAAAAATCGAATGTACTTTTATGGGACCAACTAAATACTATTTATGAGAGATTAATGAATCTCATCTCTATCATAGCTTTTGCACATTGACACGGTCTGATCAGTCCTTATTTGGCAGACATATTATGATGCTGTTAATCTCTTATTTAGTTTCCAAATTGTAACTATGGTATTATTCAACAATTAGACATTTTCTAGAAGACCCCTAATAGAATTGCAGGGTCTGAGCTATCTGTTATATTCATGAATGATTTTGTAATATTATCAACGTCAACGTGATCTAATGGTATCTTGTAAAAACCATGTGTCTTATATAGGGATGAATTAGGTCGTTTTGTTGCTGATAAAAGGTGTCTTACCAATCTTAAGATGGAGGGCTGCTCAAATCTTGGGGGTTTTACTCTTTCTTCAACCAGCCTTTCCACTCTTTGCCTTTCCGATCTCTTTTGTCACTCTAAGATGGTAAACCATAACTATCTGTGCTTAGTCCATTTTCTGCAATGCATAACTTCATCTGAGATGTTTCCACTTGCTTAGGTCTTCAACTGCCCCAATTTGAAGGAGATTTCCCTGGATTTTTCTCGCCAAGAGAATGACAATACTGATCTTAGTGCTATGGTGGATGGTCTCGGAAGGAGCTGCCCAAGACTACAGAACATTCATGTTGCTTCAGTTCGGCTTACACATGCTGTTGTGCTTGCTCTAACAGCAGCGAATTTAAGGTTTGCAATGTTATTTGATTTTGGTTCTTGCACTTTTTCCTTAACAATATTGTCTTTTATGAAAGATAACTTGAATATCCCTTCATGGATCTTACTTGTTTCCGTTTTACTGCTTTGAATTTCAGGGGATTAAGAATGCTTTCCCTTGTACTAGGGTCAGAAATAACTGATGCATCTGTTGCTGCTATAGCCTCAAGCTACTCGAGGCTTGAGTTACTTGATTTGAGTGGGTAAGTTTCACTTCCTGAAGTCCTTTGGTTCCTCCATGTTCCTGGGGATGGCAAATAACTGAGTGTTAGGTTATAGATAAACAAATTTTGTATTTATCTAATTAATGTCATAGTTGCTTTTTTATTTCCAGTTTTATTTTCTTTTTCTGGGGATGTCTGTATATCCTCTAAAACAAACCAACAGCCTTAAAGTAAAACAAAACAAATGCTTAAGCAGATATATTGAAGGCTACTTTAGCAACAAACATTGTGGTAGCAATTGAACTCAGTTTGATGGTTGAGAAGGATGCTAATATGCTTGTGTAGATCTTGGAAAGTTAATTTAGAATAACATTTAGCTTATGTCCCTTTGGCACCCTCGGTGGGCATGTGCATGCACATGCATATCTAATGTCAACTATTTCTCTTGTTACAGGTCTAGTATAAGTGACAGTGGCATTGGAATAATATGCAATGTTTTTCCAGAGACATTGTCGAAACTTCTCCTTGCTCTTTGTCCAAATATCAGTTCAAGTAATGCTTATATCGGCATCCTTGGCATCCAATCCAGCACAATTTGTGGCATGCTCCCGAATTTATTTTTCTTTCCTGTTGGATTATTTTGTAGGTGGCATACAATTTGCTGTGGCTCAGTTGCCTAATCTAGAGCTAATGGACTGTGGAATGAGCATATGCGATCCAGACCTAGACAGTCCAACAGCTCAGGAAAACGATAATGGCGAGTTACAAAGAACACCGAGTAGTAAATTACACCTTATATATCAGAAACTGATTATTAAGCACAGCTGCTTGAAGAAACTCAGCTTATGGGGTTGCTCTGGCTTAGATGTAAGAATAATCAGTCTAGAAGATATAAGGATTATTCATGTCATTGCTACTGTCGCTGATTGAAATTTTCATGCAGGCATTATATCTAAATTGCCCAGAGCTTAATGATTTGAACCTGAACTCTTGTATGAATTTGAAACCAGGTCTGCACTTCATGTCCCTCGTTTAGGTTGAGCTCTCGTGGAATTGAGGCTCTTTATCTAAATCGTAAATTTATACTTGACTACAGAAAGATTGCTACTTCAGTGTCCCAATCTGGAAATTGTACATGCATCAGGTTGCCAAGACACATTGGTTGAAACTCTTCAGAATCAGGTAAACCAGCAGATGTCTCCTGCATTTAGACTTTGTTTTCTGTTCTGCACCATCCTTCTGGCCAGGTGACCATCTTTTCCCACATGTCAGACTGCCAGTTAGGACTGGTTAGTCTTTGTGTGAATTCCATAGACTTGAGGCATCTGTAATATTGACAGAGCAATTATATTTATATGCACTTTGAGCAATCCGAACATACCTTTAGTCCTTCCTTCTGCTGTCTAAAGAAACAAACTTCCTTAGTATTGCCTTGGAGATTCACTTAGTTAAAGCTTCCGGCTCTCTGTTGGTATGTAAAAGGTTAAAAGTAGAACTAACAAGTTGCTGCTCATATCCTTTGGCACTGGGTAGGGTAAAGGCAAAAAAAGATATTTAAAACTAAATAGTTACTACTAATATCCTTTTGCATGGGGGTAGGGGAGACTAAAAAGAAGGTTTTCCATGACAGCAGGAATATTTTGAATCACCAAGAGTTAACTTTATGCCCAGTTTTATTCTGCAATGCCTATACTGCTCTCTGAATGGGATTTTAAGTCTGACTCCCTTTTGTGTTCCATGCAGGTTTGTGGTGATTTTATGGCTGAAGACTATCATTTTCCTTGCAAACGTCTTCCAGATGGCTCAAAAAGGATTAAAGTTCCTCATTTATACAGCCCCCAGGTAATACCAAAAAACTTGCATCACTACAAGCTGATAACACACTAAAAGTTGTGTGAATTTTTTGTTTAGGAATGTGATCACATTTGTTCAGTATCTATGCATTTCTGTTTTAAATTTTGTCTAGACATTGCCTGCCTTTCACATGATTTCTAAATAAGTAAAATACTTTTATGTATGTGTAGCCAATTGATGATGCAAAGAAGAGAAAGAGAAGGATTTCAAAGCAACGTTGTGCAGTGCTTGTTTATTAGTCAGAAACTCGTCTTGTACTGGCTTTGTTGTTATACTATTTGTCTATTCTTTGTTATATAGTGATCTGAGGCTAAAGCCTGATCATGTAAACATCATTTATAGAACTATTCTCAATGTCAATACAGGGATTATGTTCCCTTCATCAATAAAAAGAGCTTGGTTCTGTGTACTTGTGATCGAAAGTTAAGTTTATGTGATATCTTCAGCATTTCCCTTCAGACTCTTAAGGTGTGTTTGAAGGAAAATGTTTACTGTGGAAAGTGTTTTCTTGAATAATGTCGTTTAGAAAAATAAATGAGTTACTTATTTATTTATTTTTGTGTTTGGTTGTAATAAAAAAATATTATTCTAAAAGTATTTGTATATAATCTAGACAAATATTATGAAACCTGGGGGTGAGGGTATGGTTGGTGGGGTAATGGGAATGAAGGCTATAAGGATGGAAGTGAAGATGAGATGTGTTGGAGGGTGGGAATAACTGTGGAATATAACTTGTGAAACTTATTTTTTCTTTTTGTATCAAGAAAGTTAATTTTTTTAAATTTTTTGGCTAACCAAACATTAAAAAAAAAAATTGACCATACTGAAGTACTGAGTACACCCTAAAGCAAAAATGTAGCCCATGGGAAACTGGAATTTCATTCCGTTGCCAAGGCCATCTCAAGTCTGAAGGAACTGAAGCAACTGTTGTCGGCTTCAAAAATTGAAGGTTCCAAAATTTATTATTACTAGTCTCCACTTTCCACTCTCCACTCACGTTTGTCACGCATGAACCTCTAACGATGAGTACAAATTGTATAAATAAATCACATAGATACTTAAATGAGAGGAAATGTTCAAATGCCCTTTAATTATGAAAAATTACTAAAGTTGTTCGTGCTTTGTGAGGTTATGAAAAAGCTTATTAAATTTATGATTATGCTTTTATATCTAAATAATAAAAATGATCACAAAGTATATTCTATTATTTTTATAAGATAAAAACATCACCAATATCTTTAGTGAAAATAAAAAGAACTAAATACACTATCACAACAACAAAAAGTCTAAAGCCGAAATCTTGAAATATTTCATGCGTAGACAAAACATTCATATTGAATTATCAATTTATAGAAGAATAGATATATGAAGATGACGTAAATTTCAGAGATTTGAGAAAATCACGAGGAACCAAAAATAGATCTAAAAACCTCAAAAATAATTTTGTATTGCATTATACTTTTTACGGGGTTTAGATAGAGGAATATGGTTGAAATTTACGTGCAAAACCAAAACCAAAATAAAAATAAATCCAAAAGAAAATTACCTTCTTCTCCTGCTCATAACAAATCATAATAACCTTAACTCGACCATAATATTTTTAAGAATAACTTTAATTATAATAGGGAATGTTCTTATCAATTAAAGACTGATTCTGCTCAGTCATCAATTTCTTTTCCACTTTCTTCTTAACTTGTCGTTTAAATGAAAAATTCCATTCAGCACTTCTAAAACACGGGGCAATTGATAAGCCCTTTTTGTCTCTTATATATATACGAGAAAATTGAAGTTTCATGCCTGTGGGCTCGCTATGCGAGGAGGTTGACGAGCATCTTCTCGTCAAGATTCAACAGTTGCATGCTATGGAGGATGGTTTTGACAGGAGTTCGTTGTTTTGTTTTGCCGCCATGCCCCTTTGCTCGCTAGCCTGATTGAGATGCTAGTACGTGGATGTCCCGTCTTTTGCTAATTTATCTCTCTTCAGTTCATTTCAATCCAAAATATTTCCTACGCACATAAAACATGTAATAAGCTTAAAATGTTTAAATAACAAATAAATCACACAACTATATAATCAATATACGAGGCAATAATGTACTTAAATATAGATTTTTTAATCGAATATCAATATACATGTATAACAACATTAAAAGAAGTAAAGATGGAAGCATATATACATATATACCAGAATCTTTATTCTTTAGGACTTGCATATTGGGTTCTTTATATTTTATTATGCAAGGTGTGTGTTGTATCTATATATTTTTATATATCAATTTTTTTGTCTTTTTTTTAAAATTCTGTTTAAGAAAGAATGTTTTTTTCTTTTTTAACAATTCTTTCGTTCTAACATTTTATATTGCATGTTTAAGATCACAAAATTAAATATCATTTTAATATATTTTATATATATTTAGCTTAAAACCACAAAATTCAAAAAACTTTTTTACTTTTTTAAACCCATAACCCATACCAAATAAAAAGTTAAATAAATAAATTAAAACGGAGAAAATATATGAACCATTCATTATTTGTAAAATCATTGTCAGAGTTGAATTAAATTTTGAAAGGGTTTCGACAGAGACTTGATCAAAAGGACACTTGCACTACAATACATTAAAATAGTTCTTTCAATGTGTAAGAGCTAAATTGAAATAGAAAACAACATTAGAAAATCTATTTTTTGAGAAGTAAATTGTTCCACGTTGAGTTATTCTTTCACACACTCTCTTTTTATCTTTTATATAAAAAAGAATTATTTTGAGTTGGGAGGTTACAAAAGAAATTGGGAATTAAACACAAATAATTAATAAAACATTATTATTATTATTATTATTATTATTATTATTTTTTAAAAATAAAATCCGAATTAATGACTGGCGACAATGAAAAGCTTGCTATGACAGTTTTTTACGTGATATTTATCTCCTAATCAAAATATAAATGTGATTTTCGACCTCGTCTCAATCGAATTTTCAGAATTTCAAAAGTTTAGAAATCGTGAAATTATATTAAGACTATTTATTATTGAAGTTGAAACCTATCTCATCACAAGTTGGTGTCAAGCAGTCAACACACGTTATTCAATTTCAACAAAGAATATTGTGAAAAAAGTACTCTTTCCATTTATTTTATTTATTTATTATTAATTTAATATATTTTTTTAAAAAATAAATAAATTATAATTTTATTATATTACATGTTTAATATAATAAATTGACATAAAACATAATAGATATTTAAATATGATCTCAACTGACAATTAAACGCTCTAACTTTAGAAAATACACATCTAGACAACTTAGTTAATTAGTCTTAATTGCCAACTAAATACTCCAACTCATTCTCACTGTGTCTCTGGACACTCGATGCTGATGTCTCATATAAATTATGAAGATGTCTATTTTGATAGGAGTGTTCAACTGACATTGTGGAGACGAGTTGAGGTATCTAACTCTTAAAGTTGGAATGCTTACTTGTCAGCCGAAGCTAAATTTAAATATCTGTTTATGTATTATACCTAATAAACTTAATATATTAAAATAACTATAACTAATAATTTTTTAATTTTAAAAATTAAATAAGTAAAAGTGGAGAAAGTACTATTATTATACGAATGATAAAGAGCCACGACAGGATAAAACCTTTTGGTGGCTACCTTTTCTACAGGTGTGATTAATTTTTTCTTTTCTGCCAATTATTGCATTGTATTGTCCTCCTTGGTCCACATTTGTAAGCATCGAGAAAATGATATATATATATATATATATATATATATATATATTGAATTGTAGGATAGATAGCTCATCAAGAAGCTTAGCATTGAAGAGAAGGTTGTAGAAGGAGGAGGAGGAATCTGTTCTATTATTCAACTACTTCAATCAGTACTGTTACATTGTTCTTATAGGAGTACAACCAACCTAACCTTCCATGCGCAGTTGATACTTATTAACAGAAATACTCCTATTAGCTATGACTATATTACCCTTACTCGCATATACCACATACATTATTATCATACTTCAATACTCCCCCTCAAGCAGGTATGTGGAATGCATTAAGCACTCCTATTTGTGAGAACTACAGTTTGTGTTGTGCAACATCTAATGTCTTGGTGAAAACATTTGCAAGCTGGGAACCAGTAGGCACAAATTCTGGTTCTATGAGTCCATCTTTAATCTTTTCTCTAATAAAATGACAGTCTATCTCAATATGCTGAGTTTTTTCATGAAAGATAGGACTAGAAGCTATTTGGATAGCATCCCTGTTGTCACAGTAGAGAGTAACTAACTTGGTCACTTGGAACCCCATTTCAGTAGGTAAGCCTGTGATCCAAACGGTCTCAGCAATTACTGCACTCATGCTCCTATTCTCAGCCTCTGCAGAACTTTTGCTCACTGTATATTGCTTCTTGGATTTCCAGAAAATTAAGCTGTGTCCTAACTTAATGGCATAACTAGTGACAGATCTCTTAGTGTTGGGACATGCAGCCCCATCAGAATCACGATACACAACTAGTGTAGTGTGAGATGCAATAGGATAAAACAGGCCAAGTCCTGGTCCCCCTTTCACATATCTCAGCACCCTCATTGTAGCTACCATATGGGACTGCTTTGGTTTTTGCATAAACTGGCTGAGCACTTATACTGCAAAGCAGAAGTCTGATCTAGTGATAGTTAGGTAAATCAGTTTTCCTATTAACTTCTGATACCCTATAGAATCAAACAATTCTGGATCACTAGTATCTCCTACATGAGTATCAAATTCAACTACGATTAGTTTCTTGTCGATTCCAGAGGTGTAGGTGCAGGTTTAGCACCACTTAGTCCCATTTCTAAAAGTAATTCCAAGGAATATTTTCTTTGGTTTAGAATAACCCTCTTTGCTGATCTCAGTACCTCTATTCCAAGAAAGTACTTCAAATCTCCTAGGTTCTTTACTTTGAAATGGCTGTGCAAGGCAACTTTTGCTTCGTCTATCAGCTGTGCATTATTACCAGTGATGAAGAGATCATCCACATATATGATTATCATACTTCAATATAGAGGGTGAAAGCCTGTGCAGTGCACGGGCTCTGTAATTTGATATATATTTATATTAAGCTAAGAATTGTGAATCTGCAGGTGTTTAATAGGCGTATCATGTTCAAATAGGGCCCCTTCAGCCCTTTCTCTTTGCTAGGCAGTTCGCCCTTTCCTTTATAGAATCTATCTCGATGCTATATCCCCATGAACAGAACACAAACCCAATCTCGGCATTCACAGCGCGTAGGTTAATTCATTAGATAGGTCAGTTTCTGTCTTCAGGGTCGGTGGCACCGTTAGCTGGCGTAGAAAGACTTAGAAAATCAATAGTTGACCTCCTTGCTTCTCTCATGGTACACTCCTCTTCTCGCCGAGCCCCTTTTCTCCTCGGTCCACAGAAACAAAATGTAGGACTGGTGCCAACAGTTCATCACGGAAGAAAGGACTCACTAAGTCGGGATCACTAACTAATACTAATCTAATATAATAGTCTAATATATCTAATATAATAGAAAATACTAATATAATAAAAAAGAACTGTCTTTTCTGTATACTTTCCTTGGTTCCGTTGCTACAGCGGGCTTTACGCAATCGATCGGATTAGACAGATATCCCTTCAACATAGGTCATCGAAAGGATCTCGGAGACCCACCAACGTACGAAAGCCATGATCTTTCAGAAAACGGATTCCTATTCAAAGAGTGCATAACCGCATGGATAAGCTCACACTAACCCGTCAATTTGGGATCCAAATTCGAGATTTTCCTTGGGAGGTATCGGGAAGGGTTTGAAATGGAATAATATCGATTTATACAGAAGAAAAGGTTCTCTATTGATTCAAACACGGTACCTATGGGATAGGGGGAAGGGGAAAAACCGAAGATTTCACATGGTACTTTTATCAATCTGATTTATTTCGTACCTTTCGTTCAATGAGAAAATTGGTCAAATTCTACAGGATCAAACCTATGGGACTTAAGGAATGATATAAAAAAAAGAGGGAAAATATTCATATTAAATATATGGATCCACTTTTTGGGGAATATGAGTCGAAGCAATAACAAGAATATTTCTTAGTAGAACATCTTTCATAATCCCTGGAGAGATGGTTCACTAATAGACCGAGGGATAAGTTATTCGACTCATTCACATCCAGATCATGAATGTTTGGAATCCATATTATGCAAGGAGACATTGCTTTTGCTAATTCGAATTGAAGGGTGATATAAAATCGGTCTATTTCCGGCATCATATCCACAGTTAGCCCATTTTGCATATTCGTCCATAGGTCAAATCGGATATGTAATTATTGGAATAATTGTCGGAGACTCAAATGATGGATATGCAAGCATGATAACTTATATGCTGTTCGAATTAAATCAAATGGTTCTATTTCTCAATCTTTCTGACTTTCTCCTACAAAACCAAGGTCGAAAAGATTGAAAAAATCAGTCATTCACAACCACTGATGAAGAATTTCTAGAAAAGTTAAGAATTAGTAATCCTTTTTAGAATCGAATGGATTTGGTCTTATACATACGCGAGAAAGGTAATCAAAAAAGAAAGAAAATGGGTTCTTCTTTCTTTTATCACTTAGGAGCCGTGTGAGATGAAAGTCTCATGCACGGTTTTGAATGAGAGAAAGAAGTGAGGAATCCTCTTTTCGACTCTGACTCTCCCACTCCAGTCGTTGCTTTTCTTTCTGTTACTTCGAAAGTAGCTGCTTCAGCTTCAACCACTCGAATTTTCGATATTCCTTGTTATTTCTCATCAAATGAATGGCATCTTTAAGATATATCAAGTTCATTTGTGGATATTCATATACAAAAACCAAACGATATTTATAAGGGAAAAACAAAACATTTTATCAAGATGGCCGGTATGTATGGCTGGGGTGACGGGTAAGTTGTTAAAATTCCGCATGTAGCATATAGATGCATTATCTTCCATCGTTTACACCAAAAGAGGGGTTATCTTCCATCATTTACACGAAAAGAGGGGTTTTGTTGACACAATGGGCGATCAAAATCCGGCCATACACGCCATAGGTTTTTCCAACATATCCTGAGCAAATGTATTATAGGGGAATAAGTAGATTATAGAATATGTTAATTTAAATATTGAAATGATTTTGCTATTTTTCTGAACCTATTGGATTTTTGCAGGAGTCGATGATGCCAAATTTTGTTTCTTACTTGCTTCATCTGGGAATACAGGTGTTGAGAATTTTGAGGAAAGGAGGGTTTGTTTTTCGCTACAAAATGAGACCACAAAAGTGCTAGGCTTTTAGTTGGGCATTCTGAATAGTGTTTTTCACAACTGCAAAATGAATATTTTATGTGCAAATTGTTGCTAGATGTGCGCAGTAGATAGTAATTCGTGTTAGGGACAAAGAATAAAGAGAGTGTTAGTGATTAACAGTTTACACAATGTTATGTTTTTATTAAAGAGACGTTATTTATTTAGCTGTTGTAGAAAGTAGTTTCTCACCAAATGCTTCTGATACTGTTGCGTTCAGCGTGCCAGTGTTCTCTATAATGTACATCTCAAAGTGACATCTGTTAGGGAAATAAAAATACAATATTAATATAAATTAAATCAAAAGGATTATAATTTTATCATAAGTTACGTTGAGTTAAGGGAAAATAAAAATTTATATTCGGACAAAGAAATGTTTGTTCTCAGTACCACAGTGAAGGAAGAAAATATGGCAGCAGTGCCCGGATAATCGATTTCGCGTATAGCGAAGTCCAGATCAACCGTCTCATAGTACAATCTTTGCTTCCCCCTTTTTAAGAGTTAAGTTTGGAAGATTATAAAGTATCAAGCAGTTCTGTATAGAGAAAATATTTTTCTGTCTTTAATTTTGTTGGAGGAACTGCTTATTCATTCCTCCTCCTTTGAGGTAATAGTTTATCAAATGTTGTAGTTAAGTAGAAGGTGGTCTTACTGTGGCACCAACATCCTGTGTAGATTGCATTTTATACATTGAATTTGTCTTTGCACCTTATTTCGCACAAAATGGCTGCACTCTGAACATGCAAGCATGTAAAATAACTAGAAACTATCAGGCAAAGATATTTCACCTTCAACTGAAAAAGTTTGCACCTGCAGCCGCAAAGAGTAGAAAGGTTGTCTATAAATGTTGGCTTAGCTAGAAAGCATCATTTGTAAAAGAATAATATTTCAACTATTTCACATCATAACAACATTAACTGTTTTGAAAGGAAAGAAATAAAAAAAGACCATTACAAAGCTTTAAAAATAAAAATCCACTTTAATGCTTAAAAAAGATTGTTATAGTCAAAGAGATAATAATAGCATTAAACATTTTATTAAATGAACTCACCGAAGAAGAAAACAAAGCAATGTTTGATATAGGTACTATTTCATTTTTCAATGGCTTCAAGATTCAATGTTGAAGGTGAGACCGATGAGCTTTTTAGAGTGTAAGCCATTAGCATCTATTCGTTTTGCTTTGACCTGCAGAAGCGATAAACAATGTAAATTTTTTATATAAGCAATAACAGTAAATCCATAATGTATGACAGAGATGAAGAAGCTATTTTTCACCAATTGCTTAGTATAATTGCCTGCTTGTACAGAGGATTGATTAAAATTGTGGAATTGTATCTTGTTGCCAATCTTAAAACTGCGACATGAAAAAGATATTAATAAGTAAAATGCAGCTGCTATCGAAAAGTGCGAAAAAGAAATAAAGGGAAAAGAGTTGTACAGGTGTGGGGAGAATAATATAGTATGATCATACCGCCATGATACTCAGTTACGGTTATTCACTTTGCTAGAATAACGGGGTGCTAGTGCAACTAACTTAATAGTGTAGTTTCTTCATTGTCAGCAATATCATCCCATGTAGTAAACATGAAGGTTTCTTATTGAACAAATTGAGTGTCAGTCATATTTTGTTATTCTTATTTGATAAAAGTCGAAGAACTCGCATGTTGTCCATAACTATGGCTTCTCGAGACCTTTTTGTTTGGTTGGTAGTGTATTGTATTGCACTGTAATTTGCGACCAATGTTAGCAAGTCTATTATCATGAATAATAAGAAGCCATGTAGTTCAAAGGTCGTCAGTTAGTTTAGTAAGGAAGATTTATTTAATTAAGGCGGGAAAAATGGAAAGCTCTAAGCAAATAACTTACCAAATTCAATACCTGGGTTGGTATTCGGTATCCGTAAAAGAAAGTGAATTCAACCTGGTGGGAGCAGGTACGACAACCTCTTTGCCTTCTTTTTTGGAAACTGACTCAACAATGGTAAATCTATCAACAATCCATTCAAACTTATTGGCTTGTATTGAATAACTTCGGGGTTCTCTAACCTTTGTAGTCAAAATAAAATATGTATTGAAAAGCTCAAACAGGTTATGATATCTGACAATATCGTCACCATATAATATTATGCATACTTGTTCTTCTTGCAATTGATTAAAATAGATAATGCTATCTATATTTGTGTATATGATGGACGTAGCTTCTGGGGAGTCACGATAATTGTAAACCTACACTTTCATCTTGCACAATGATTGTTTGAAAATGAATAACCTGGTCTTTACTTTCGCAAGGGTGAATTTTTTCATCACCTGAACTTTGCACGTCCACTAAGATAGCATCGAGACTAAGTCTCCCTTCCATTGTAGCAGCAAAAGCTGCATAAACAGTTATGAAATTGTAACAGCAAGTTACGGAACTAAGATATGTTCTTGCCAAGAAGTTTTTTCAAGGGTAAGTCGCTCTACAGGAATATTCACATTAATGTTCATATGTTTTCAGCAGAATAAGCTAAGTTGAAATATCAAAATATCCAAACAACCTGTTTCAAAGTAGCTTTTTAAAAAACTCAGAGAAAGCTAAAGCTGGTTGTAATATTTTTTTTCCTTTCATGCATACTTTTCACTTGGTTAATTAAAAACACAGAATGATTTTTAACTGCCAAAATTTTTTTCACACTAGAATAAAAATATATAGGAGCATATATAGAGATGGGATAGACAGAAAATTTTTTTTCCCCCTATTTTGGTGTCTCCTTCTCAAGAAAGAATTATAGAATAAGAGTTAAATTTTTTTTTCCTGTTAAACGGGTGTTCTGTTCGACATAGTATTACACACAGAGAGAACAAAAATAACTAATATCATAAAATTCAGTCGTTGAAACTAACAAATTTTTCATCAACTAAAGACATAAAAACTATACCCAACAAAATAAATTAGCATAATTAATAGAAAATGGAGGATCTGTTATTAAAAAAAAGCAACTTATAAACAAGGCCTGATTAAGAAATAAATTTGCACAACAAATTCACCAAAACTAACAAGAAAACTCGAACAGGTAAAGCTCAGGAATAAGATCTAATTAACAAAGAAATTTGTAGAATATAATAAACACATCAAAACTAATAGTAGAAGTACCTTAGGACAAATGGAGGAATCGTAACCCACAAAGCTAAAAGAGATGAAACGAATCAGAGTCGGGGTTGTTTGATTTCGGATTTTTGAAGGAACTTGTGTTCTTGTGCAAGAAGAAGAGAATGGGGAAGAAAACTCTTTAATGCAGTGTTCGATATATACACAGTAAATAGGTTACACGCATTTTACATTACATAGAAGAAAATCTCACACGCAGTTAAATGAAAGATAACTGTATCTTAAATATGAAAATAATTAATTCACCCCTAAATTACTTCACAGGTGCACAATACTTGGTACAATTTTAGCACACGTGTTTAATATAAATGAAAGACAGCTGTCTCTATAGAGATAAAAATAATCAGGTTACCCCTAAATTAATTCGGAATTGCATATTTAGCAGCTCATATTCGTCCCTCTTAGCTGGTTTTATATAAGAGAAAAGAAAAGAGAAAAAATAATGATAATAATTATCTGAAAAAGTAGAAAATTAAAACTCCAATATTATTGTCATAATCGCCGCTGCTTAATTAAATATTGATGTAAGTATGTTGTGTGTACAATATTTATTTTACTTTCACGCGATTAAATTTTTTTTATCATTTATATTTATATAATTATAATTCATAGCACGTGTCAAAAGATTTAACAGAAAAATATATGTTATAACATAATAAAGCTAAAAGAAGGATATTGTAGATAGACGTAAAGAAAAGGAAAAATGATTACTATTTCTTTTGAGGATAAAAATACAAAAAATGGAAACCTCCTCATTTACAAGAGCAAAAACTAACTTAATCCCTAAGCAATTAGTCCTTACTTTTATTTAAAAAAATAAATATATATTTACAATAATACATAGAATATATTTACAGATTAGGGCCAAACATTCCCTTAGACTATTCCAAAAGATCTAAATATACTCTTCATCCATATATTTTGCTAAAAGTATCCCTCTGCTCATTTTTGTGGCTCACTTTTGCCCTTATAACTAACCTACCTCCTTTTTATTTGTTTCTAATTATTTTAAATAACTTTTTTTAAGTGGCAATCGAGGCTTAGATCTTTCTTATGCTCATATTATAAATTTTTTGTTCTAATTATTATTTATTACGTGTTATATTCATAAAGATAAAAAGATAAACAAAAGTCATTTGTATACCCTATATCAATGAAGATTCATTCATGCGATTATAATACACAACTTTGATTAATTTAATTCATATTAGGATTATAAACTAGTCCCCTTCGAACTTATATATTTTTTAAGCATTTTGAATTTTTCAATATTTTTTATATAAAATTTTCAAGTGACAATATTCATTTATACTTAAATGCAGGGCATTTTCTGATAGCTGAACTGTAGGTCCAATAAATTTTACGCTTATCAAGATGCATTTTTTCACTAGATAGTTAATTTTTATGTCAGCATGTATAACAAACATAGAATATATCCTCACAATTTTTTTTACAATATTGCCCTTATATTGTACAAAGATATCACCGATGATATCACTTGTATCGATTTGCAATGCAATATAATTTATTGAGATATCATCACTTTCATTAGTTTCAGATACCTAAACTTCTCATAGGTTTTATGAAGTATTATATTGAAGGTTCTTCAAAAGCACATTGCCTTCTTAAATCATTTTGATCATTTGCTCCTCATCCTTTTCAAGAATTATTGTATTTAAAATCGATTGGTCTAACCAAGTTTCGTGCATGTTGTAAATTCTGTCCTTCAGGATTATTAACTTTAATAGAAGTTTCTGCAGCAGAAATATAAAATTAATAATGGGTCAGCCAAAGCTTCTAGCATTTAACTTGAATTAGCTTTGAACGAGGATCATATTGATGATAATTCATAACATATTTCTTAGTTACTTATTCTCTCTTCCTCATGTTAAAAAAACTAATGTATATTTTCTATTTTCTTTAGGGAATCTATATGTGTGCATTGTAATAAATACATTAATCTTATACCACATATCAAAAGCTAGATGAAAAATATTTAATTTCTGACTCTGAACAAATTGAAAGGGGGAGTTTATCACAATTTATCAATCTGATGCATACAAGTGTTGCTACATGCACAATATATTATAGCATAGACCAGCACATGAAACTTTGTTCTTATAAGCAATGGTTCAACTATTTATTTGAGACATTCAACGCCAAACCAACTTAAATATAAACAAGCATTATCAAGATGAATTATCTTGATTACACAGTTTGAATATTATGCTCTTACCTCAATTTATATTATGCAATTTTTTTTACAAACTTTAAACTACATGTTGACAATAAACGCACATGTGATCATCTTATATATGCATTTATTTAAGATATCACATGGCAGGTGAACGAGCGCATGTCCATCTTTAATATGTTTAAGAATTTAGAAGATCCAATCCCAACATTAGCTGGTTTAATCAACTTATCATGAGAATAAGCAACATAAGAGAATTTTTGAAGAATCTTCTCGTTCTTCAATATATATTGAATACTCAATCTACATGTCATATTTGAATCAGGATGAAAATGATTCATGCTACGTGATAAAATTATTTGCACTAGTAAACGTCAAGTTTAATACCTGATATGTGCTATTTATTTTAGTAAATTTTTGATTTACTATGACACGAGTTTTTATATTGATAAACTTTTGATTTATTATGACATGTGATATTATCATGTTCGAATAGCTTTTTACATAAATATTTCTTACCTATTATAACTTGAAGATAATTCAATCTTTCAATCATTTATAGTTTCAATATGATAACCATTTTTATTGGTAATAAATTTTAGATTTACTACAATTAGTGTTTCCATCGTAACAACTTCATATATTACGATGTATGAAAAATGGTACTATCATATGTAAGCTCTTCGATAAATTTTAATTTATTTATCACAATAAAATATTATTTAAAAATTACTAGTGTCATGATTATTATAGACAAACAATTAGATCTTCCTGACCCTTAATTATTTAGTTTTGTACTACTAAATATTGCTCAAAACTGTTGGTATCATAAAAAAATTTGGTTAGATATTGCTGGTGTCACAAAATGAACAATAATCAAATGAACATTTAAAGGCAATTTTTAATTCATAAATAATGAAAAGTAAACATTAAGTTCTAAACTTCAATATTTCAAATGTCTCCTTCAGGAAAGCTAATTAACATCTAACTATGTTATATCAAAGAGACAACTATATAGTTATTACTTCTTTCAGGGAAAAATATATGAATTGTTATTCTTTGGGAAAATCAATAACATGCAATAGAAAATATTTAATTTATTTTCTTTTTTCTTAGAATAATACTTAATAATATTACTCAAGATGTATCAATATATGACGTACGTGAGGCAATAACTTTTGTATCACAAAAATAATATGTATATCTTTTATTGTTCTATCTCTTCAGGAGGTATATTGTAGTATCTTTTCATTCACTTTTGAAAATGGAACATGATTATTTTAATGTCATTGATATAGGACATTGATCAATATCTCATTATTTCACTCAAGCACAAGAAGATACTGCTTCAAAATATTTCTCAGATATTTTATAAATTTTTTTGCCTTAGCAGATAATTTCAAAGTTTTACTACTTTAGGAGTAAATTTTAAAATTTTATCACTTTGAAAGTAAATTTCATATTTACTATTTCAGGAGTAAATTTAAAGTCTTATCACGTCAGGAGTACATTTTAAATTTACTACTTCATGAATAGATTTCAAACTCCTATATTATGAGTACATTTATTACTTTGAGAGTACTTTCAGATTTACTACTTCAAGAGTAAATTTCAAAGGCTTTACTACTTTAGGGGTATGTTTCAGAATTTTATTACATCGAGAATAAATTTCAGGTTTACTACTTCAGGAGTAAATTTCAAAGTTTATTACTTCGGAGTAAAGCATAGAATATTCAGAATATTTCTTCTCAATTATTCTATCTCTTCTGGAGGCAAGTCTTGATATCTTCACAACCAAGTGCATGTCCGTAAATATAAGCTTTACAAAATATTGCCACATTCTTTTTAGGAAATAGATATGTATTTGTAATATTTATCAAAAGTTCTCATTTTTCAAGAATGGAAAATATTCATCTGAATGTGTCTTGATTAAGTATATCAAATTATGATAGTTTGATGGCTTTTTTAAGATATTACTATATTAGAAACAAATTGATGCATGTATATAATATAGAATTTTGTTAATCTAACATATCTTTAATTATAATCACAAGTATATAAAAATATTAACACTTTCTATGATTAACAAATTTAATTACATCGAGGCACGTGAAAAATAATTATTTTCAGAGATCATATTTTACTTTCAAACTTTTTAAGAGTTACAAGCAAATTTATTATCTTTTCTCATGCTAGAATCAAGTTATAAATCTACAAAAAATAAACAAGATAAAATAATTTACCTGATAACATTGTATTACCCCCTACTCACAGTTTTAGTAACAATTTAATGAAAAGTGTATCAACAATCAAAGGTTCAAGAGAAAGTACTCCAACAGTTCAAGGTAGGAGAAAAGTGTCCCAATACAAATAAGACCAACAACACAAACAAAGTCAACAATTGAAGGTTGAAAAGAAGTGCTTCAACACAAATAAAATATTGAAATATTGAAGAGAAGTACTCTAATCCAACAACAACAAAAAAATATGAGTATACACCTTTGAATTACGGGAGAATATTAAAAGAATAATTCAAAGTTGTAGGAAATCAAAATTTTTTAGGATTTGGTATTTATTTAATTCATGTTTAGTTGGATTTACAATCAAATTCATATAGGAATACACTTTTGTGTTTTGAGTTAAAGTAGATTTCTAGTATTATAAATAGGGGTACGCTGTCACAAATTTTCTTGTGGTGAGAAGTGGTGTAAGAATTGTAGAAATTGTAGAGACTGTTAAAAAATTTATGAGTTAATGAATAAAATATTTTCCTTCAGTTACTTGTCTTTTGGTCACATGCTTATAATTGCAAAAATTTCAACAAAATATTGTAGTTACTATGAATGTGAGTTAATGGAGTATCTCCTTCAATGGAGTATCTTCTGTATACGAAAATAGAAAGAAAGAAGAAGAAAAATATGAGAAGCAAAGTAGATTTAGGAGAAAAAGAATGTAATAGAAATCATCTCTTGATGATAGTGAATTTGATGTTATTTCTTGAATTACTATTCATACAAGTGCTGCCTTATATAGGCAAAGTGATAGAAAAGTTAGTTACATAATGAGCTGTAGAGTAGTTTATTCATAACAACTGATGTACTGTGGGTTTATAGTACTTTTGATGCTTACAACTTTGAAAAAATTCTTGGTTTTGGGAATGTTTTTATGGATATGAAGTGCTTTTACTTTATTTTTAGAAAAATCATGTTTCGAAGTTGAATTCCGGAAAAGGAGAGGAAAAAGTGCAGAAAATGGGCCAACTGCAGTCCTCAGTACATGCTGTACCATGTAGCCGTGATAAAAATCAGAGGCTATGCACAAGTGTTGGGGCCAAGTACGACTTCTCTCGTACGAGTCGCACCAAGGAGTCATGGAAAGAAGCATAATTTTGAACTTTCCTGAGTTCTTGGTATGAAGGAAATGCACGAGTCATGACAATATCATACGACTCGTACCAAGGAGCCGCGGTGAAATCCAGTCAGTATGTCAAGTTGGCAGGTCTCAGAGTATGAACATAGACCACGAGTCATAACAATAATGAACTCATGACGAATTCTAGAGGATGTCAGAATTCTCTACTTACTTGAACCTAGACATTTCTTAGTCATAATAATAATGTAGCAGGTCTCTTCATCATAAAGATTTCTTAACGATAAGCAACGTTAGCACTTGCCTGAATTATGTACTTGCTTAAACCTAGAGAGGTAGAGATTAAAAAAAGAAAAGAATAACAAAGCCTTGAACTTTAAGTTTCATTAAATAACTTGAGCTACGGTCGCAGGATAGTTAATTTGGAATAGTTGATAATGATTAAAGTGAAAATACTCAAGAGACCTAATCTGGTGATTGAGTATAGTTATCCATTAGGGATGAATTCATTGTTTGGATGAATTTATGTTATCAATTCTGTAAGCTAAGTATTGGGATATATCACTAGTTTAATAACCCGAAATTGTTATGAATCCATAGAAAACACTTCCCTAGTTAATTGAACAAATCTAATTACAACAACAATCTACAACTTTCTTACTTGATTCTTTATTTAAAACCCCCATTAGGAAATAACTATATTGAAAGAATAAATACTAGCATTTTTCTACATCCTGATCATATTCCATGTGGGATCGACCCCAACCTAGTTGGATTCTTTATTGAGAACGTCCGTGTCATACTTTTACAGGGTGTGATTTGAGCGTTATAAAAAATGGCGCCGTTGTCGGGGAGTACGACTTAGGATTAGATTAATTGCTTGTATTTAACTTTTAATCTTTATTTTCTCGGTTTCATTTTTATTTTAGTTTGATCTATTCAGGCTACAACAGGGATACCCTAACTTAAGAGCAACCTCCGTAAACAATAGGATGGAGGATAAGAGGTTTCTCATGCCTCTGGAGGAAAGATTGAGTGTTGAGACACTGGCAGCTGTCCTTTGAACTATGATAGGGATGATGTCCAGGGGTACACTGAGATGGTGAATGCACTGGAGGGAATGGGGTCCTACAACTTCAGACCGAAGAAGTTGGATCTTGATCTAAAGAACCGTGCAACCCCTCCAGCAAAACCATCAGTTGAAGTACCACCAGTATTAAAGCTTAAAGCTTTACCTCCATATCTGAAATATGCATTCTTGGGAGAGAACAACACTTTGCCAGTGATTATTGCTGCAGACCTTGTAGAGTGGCAAATTGAGGCCCTGGTGTCAGTATTGAGAAGATACATAAAGATAATTGGTTGGACTATTGCTGACATCATCAGTATCCCTCCAAGTATATGCACTCATAAAATTCGGCTTGAGCTGAACTACATACTGAGCATAGAGCATCAGTGAAGACTGAATCCACCGATACAAAAGGTGGTGAAGAAAGAGATCATCAAATGGCTAGATGCTGGTGTAGTTTACCCCATTACTGATAGTAAGTGGGTGAGTTCGGTGCAGTGTGTACTAAAGAAATGCGAAATCATGGTGGTACCAAATGAGAAGAATGAGCTAGTACTGATTAGGCCGGTTACAAGTTGGTGTGTTTGTATGGACTACTAAAAACTCAACCATTGAACCCAAAAGGACCACTTCCTAATGCTTTTCATGGATCAGATAGTCGACAGGTTGGCAAGCAGAGGATGGTTTTGTTTTTTGAATGGTTATTTGGGGTATAATCAGATCTCCATAGCTCTAGAGGAGCAAGAGAAAACCACCTTTACCTTATGGTACTTTTGACTTCAGGAGGATGCCCTTTGGGTTGTGCAATGCACCAGCCACATTTCAGCACTGCATGATGTCCATCTTTTCAGACATGGTGGAGGAAACCATCGAAGTGTTTATGGATGACTTTTTGGTTTTGGGTGATTCATTCTAAGATTGCCTTGAGAACTTGAGTAAAGTGCTAAGCAAGTGTGAAGAAACCAATATTGTCCTCAATTGGGAAAAATGCCATTTCATGGTCAAAGAGGGGATTGTGCTATGCCATAGAATCTTAGAAAAAGGGATAGAGGTGGACAGAGCTAAAATCGAGGTAATTGCTGGATTGTCACCACCTATTTCTGTTAAAGGTATCCAGAGCTTTCTAGGGCATACAAGGTTCTATACGAGGTTCATCAAGGATTTCTCAAAAATTGCACAACCATTATGCAGGATACTTGAGACAGAGGTAAAGTTTGTATTTGATGAAGCATGTTTGAAAGCCTTCGAATGCCTAAAGGAGAGACTCACCTCAACCCCCATTATCGTAGCCCCCAACTAGTTTCTTCCGTTTGAGGTAATGTGTGATGCTAGTGGAGTAATCCTAGGTACTGTCTTGGGCCAAAGGAGAGCGAAGATATTCCACCCAAGCTATTATGCTAGTAAGACACTCAATGATTCTCAAAAAAATTACACAATGATCGAACTGGAGCTGCTAGCAGTAGTATTTGCACTCAAAAAGTTTCGGGCATACTTACTCGGGACTAAGGTGATTGTCCATATGGATCATGCAGTATTGTGATATCTGATGTCAAAGAAGGATGCTAAACCAAGGCTAATTAGATGGGTATTGCTCTTATAGGAATTTGAGTTTGTGGTAAAGGATCGAAAGGGGACCGAGAACCAGGTGGCTGATCACTTATCCAGATTGGAGGCAGATGCAAGATTAAAGATGATATCGACATAGATGATGCTTTTCTATATGAGAAGGCGTTGGCTGCGTCTCAAGATTTGATCCTATGTTTTTTTGACTATGCAAATTATTTGGTGAGTGACATGATTCCAATAGATCTTACTCCACAACAAAGGAAGAAGTTCCTATTTGACACACGAAGGTTCTATTGGGATGAGACATATTTGTTTTGTATTTATGAGGGTAGGCTGATTTGTAGGTGTGTTCCAGAGGTTAAGATGCTGAGAATACTTGAGGCTTTCCACTCATCCCCGATTGGGGGTCATCATAGTGGTATCCAGACTACACATAAAATTCTTCTGTGTCGGTACTATTGGCCCACAATCCATCAAGATGCTTATGATTTTGCCAAGTCCTATGACCAATGACAAAGGCAAAGTGGAATCACATGTAATCATGAGCTACCATTAACCCCAATTTTGGAAGTAGAGTTATTCGATGTATGAGGTACTGACTTCATGGGCCCATTTGCGAGCTCATATATGATGAAGTATATTTTAGTGGCTGTAGATTATGTATCTATCACACTCTATCATGGGAGGCATAACTGGCACCTGATACCACACTGTACCCTGAGCTGACCTAGCTGGATATATACACCACTAGTGCATATCAATAACACATAATCAATAAAATAATCAAGTATATCTGGACTTAAAGAAGCCCTTGGCTGACAAGGGCGCAATATAAACACCTACACATATATTTAGCTGACCCAACAATTCACAATAATAATAACATCCTATGCAGGCTGACAAGACCACCATATTATATAAATCAAATAAAGCGGAAGGTAGACATATATACAAGGGCCATTAAGGCCACCAAACTACCCAGTCAAAATAAAAAATCTAGCATAGACAACAACATACTTCTATAAAATTCCATTGTCTGCAAGCCTCTAAGGAGTAAATACATGGAGGGGACAGGGCCACGACCTACCCAAAAAGAACTATGCAGCAAAATACTGGCAAACCTCTAAGGTATGGAAACTTCGGAAGAGAGGAGCTGACCAATGTGTTGAGCCGGAACCTATCTGTCAAAACCTACATGAAAGAGTGCAGCGCCCCAGGCTCGGGTGTCAATACAATAATGCACCAAGTATGCAAGGTAATAACAATAAACTAGAACTAAATGGATAGTAAGAATGGAATGTAAACAACTAAAAGAATAAGAATAACCTGAATGATCTTATTAAATTATATAGGTACTAAATAGGCAATAGTCAAACAAGAACCTAACTTGGCCCCCATAAGCCTGACAAGTAAGGCTGGCAACGGACCGGAACCGGAACCACCAAACCAGTTTTTTCATAAATGGACTGGGTCCGAGACCCGGTTGACCAAAACTTTGATCAAAACCGGGTCTACCGGGTATTCCACATTGTCCGGTCTGGTTCGTGTAATACCGCTGCGGAACCGGGTCCAAATTATTATTTTTTAATTTATTTCTATATATATATTTTTTAAAAGTTTTTATAATTTTTTAATTATTAGTCCATTAGTATAATTATTAGTCTATTAAGAATTTAAGTTAACCATTTTTTTGGGGATATTTTTTGATTATTTTTTTTTCAAAATTATAACTTATAAAGTTAATAACTTATGAACTTTTAAATATTTTAAATAATTTATTAAATATTTTAAAGTTATTACTTATGAACTTTTTTACAAAACTAACTAATTGTTTTTACAAAATTCAAAACTAATTAAATTTGTAGCTTATTAAAGTTTTGGTAAAATTGTAAATAGTAAAAAATTTATGAAGTAACTCGGTAAGTTACTAAGTTAGCAAATCAAATATAAATTAAATTTTAAGTAAGTAATAGTAAGTATTTATAAAATGAGTTGCATTAAATAAAAGACAATTATTAAAAAAAGTTAAGGCGAATAGCCTAAAAATTTATTCAAATAAATAAATCTTTACATGTATTACAAAATATTTAGAAGACTAAAAGAGTACCTAATCTACGTAGCCACCTTCTAGGAAGGGTTCTGTTTCAATTAGGTATGTATTATTATACTAAATAACTAAAATCTATAATCTCCAAAATATTATTTTTGTAACTTATTTATCACGTTCTCTGTAATATTTTCTGAAATTGGTACTCTTTCTTGTTCCTCCATTGCGTCCATGCCGTCATCTCTATTTTTTCCAAATATTTCATCTATTTCATCTTCAATTTGGGCTGATAACTTTGATAGTCCAAAGTTTCTTCCTTCAGTATTTATCCAATCTCTAAATAACACCGATATTTCTAAACTGTCTTTTGTCAAAGAATATCGGTGGTCTCCAATAATAAATCTTCCCGTGCTGAAAGCTTGCTCTGAAGCTACTGAAGACGCTTGAATGACTAAGACATCTCGAACAACCCTTGAAAGCCTTGGATATTGTTCCCTATGGTTCTTCCACCACGCCAAAAGTTGTGGCTCTCCATTTGCATCTCTGATGCTATCTCATGTCTGTGAAATATATGAATCAAAATCATCACTGTTTGATGATTCGAGACCAAGATAATCACCCATCAAATCATCAACACCGTCCACTCTAGGCCTAGAACTAACATGTCCCGTCGGTGGAACATTTTGTTCGATTATTCTATATACATTATATAAGTTTCTAGCTTTAGGTATTATACTACTCTTACACATCTCAAGGGTTGGCAATTCATCCAGTTAAATTTCTAAATTTTTATAAATAGCTTCAACTATTTTTTCAACACCTTGAGCTTTATAAAAAGGGTTGAATAAAGTAGCAGTCAAACAAATTTGGGGAATAGGAAAAAAATATTTTAAAATTTTTTCAATCATATATTGAATAGGATCTTTAAACATTTTAATTTTTTTTAAAATTTGCAAATTCCCTTGAAATAGCAGTAATATTTACTAACACTGAAGAAATGGTCGGATAATATTGACCAGATACTGCATTTGTAGCTGTATAAAAAGTTTTTAAAAATTTAATAATTTCATAAACTTGAGCCCAATCATCATTACAAAGTCTTAAATAAGTATCCGCATTATGAGCATTCTAAACTAATTGTATAGGCATGCGATGAACATAAGCTATTTCAAGCATTTCACATAAATAGTTCCATCTAGTAGACACTTCTTTTGGAACTTTTCTATATTCAAGTCGGCATTCTACACAATGATTTTTATATTCAACAAGTCTAGCCTTTATTTTTTCTTTAAAAATTCAAGCACAAGCAAGTCTAACTTTTTAACAACTAAATTCAAAAGTATCAAGACCATCTTTTACAATTAAATTAAAAATATGTGCAACACATTTAACATGAAAAACATCATTATCAATTGGACAAAGTCTAGGTTTTAAAAATCAATTGCTTTTAAATTATTAGAAGCATTGTCTAAAGTGACACCCGTTATTTTATAATAAAGATTAAAATATTGTAAAATACCTCCTATTGTAAAAGCAATGTAAGAACCGGTTCTACTTTCTTCTACATATTTATATCCTATTATTCTTTTTTGCATATTCCAACATGATCAATCCAATGAGAGGTAACAGTAAAATAATCATTACCATTAATACTACGACCCATATCAGAAGTAATAGATATTCTACCATCAAAATATACAAAGATAAAACGAAGATAATGACAGTGTTCAACTTGATATTTAAAAATATTATTTTTAATTATGTTTTTAGAAAAACCTTGAAAAGATGGATTATACACCTCCCAAATATAATGAATAAAACTGGAATGTGAAGAAAAATTGAAAGGTAAACCACAAACAACTACCATTTTAGCTAATTCTCGACGATCTTTTTCCGGACTATATGTGGCATTTGTGCTTGGGCCAGCCGGGTTAGTCCTATTTAAAACAGTTTGAACCATGTTTAACCCTCCTACTCCTATAGATCCTTCAGGCAAAGGTGTACTTTTTTTAGCCTTAGCAACAGCTTCTAGGTGAGCAAATTCTTTATTACACAATCTCAAATGTTTAGTTAGCAACCCCATCCCACCTTTTGATCCCCCAGTCAAATGTTTTAATACTTTCTTACATTTTAAACAAGTAGCAGTAGTTTTTTCACTATTTTGCTCCATAAATTGCCAAACTAATGACCTTTTAGGACGTTTGGCCCTAGTGACCCTAGTAAATGTAGGTATTCTGTGACCGGACTAGTTGGGGTAGGGGTCTCCTCTAACTCTTCTTCTTATACCTCTTGAGAATCCTCTATGTCTTCTTCAAAATTAGTATAAATTCTATCTATATCATGGTCTAATTGAGTAGTAGAATTAACATCATAAGGTTGTTGACGTGGTAAGTAAGTTTTCATCAACATAAGTTTCATCTACATTACTAAATCTAGGCGGTGGCAGTGGTGGTATTGATCTAGAAATATTTCCACGTCCCCTATTAGTAGCACCCATAATTCTTTTATCTCTATTTTGTTTACCGGCATCCATATTTAAAATATAAAATAAGCAAATAGAGAAATTAAATAAATAACAAATTAACAAGCAATATAAAATTATAAATATGACAACAAAAAAATTAGAAGTATATAAATAAGGAGATTAAAGCTGGAAGGAATGTACCGAACATTTGCGTTTTACGCAAATGTTAAAAGTCGAAATTGAGAGATGACAATTGAAACTTGCAAATGGCTTAAAAAAAAATCTCCTAACTCCAATTAGCTAATACCACAAAATATAAAATTAAAATATTAGAGATTAGAAACTAGAGAGAATCTGTGAGTTTAAGTCTTTGAGAAAATAATAGAGATAATTGAAGATTTTGTGAGAAAAATAGGATGAATATGAGATATATTTATAGTGTAGAGGTGTTGGGGGGGAGGGGGTGTTTGGAGGGGAAAAATAGATGTTAGTAGCCGTTGGTGGGCCCCACTGCCCATTGCCAAACGGCTCCTAACGGTCACTACCAAAAAAAATTTAAAATTTGACCGTTAACCGGTATCGGAACCGAATCGGAATCGGGTCTATCGGTAAATATCCCCTTTCCACACCGGTTCCCCTCCCGGTACCCCCCTATACCGGTTTATACCGGACCTACCGGAATCGAGTCTTACCGGTATCGGGTCCGTTACCGGAATCGGATCGGACCGGGTCGGACCCGGTTCCCTTGCCAGCCTTACTGACAGGTATAAACAACAAACAATGACCTACCTGAGTCCCTATAGCCATGGAAGGTACAACTCAATCTACATATTCCTATTCGTAACACTGTAGCCTCGTAGGCAAGCTGTAACTGTATCTTGAGCACACTTGGCTCCTGTGTCTGTATCTTGAGCCTTCTGGGCTCTTGTAGCTGTATTTTGAGCCTCTTGAGCTCCTGTAGCTATATCTGACCTTCTGGGCTCCTGTAACTGCACCCTGAACACATAAGGCTCTATTGAGGGCCAATGATTTCAACATAATAATAAAGAAAGTCCATGAGTAAGTAAACTTGAATGTGGCTCTGCGGGTTTCAACATGATTCTTCTAGACATTTTATAGCTCTTATAGGCAAAGTATAGCCCCATAGGCAAGGTACGCTAATCAATAGCCTTTCTTGGCAACATTTCAGTGGACATCTATATGTATATGGATCAAATACTTAGCCCTAAATACTAACAGCTAACAAGATAGTCAATATAAGCATCAAACATATTCCAATTTATCAACAAGTAAGGTGACTTTCTAAGCGACCTACACAACCATCTGTATGTCGTATCGAAGTATAAGGTCTCTAATAAATTGGTGGAACACCTATCAGCTCACCATCACAACTCAATAGGCTGCCACGATACCATTTACCCGAAGGTAAAACTACAATTCTACTTCTTTCGCTCTATAGGCGTCAAGATATGCCAAAGGCCTGTAGGCTAGCTATATAGTTATAGGCATTGCAATCACATAGATTCTATGCCAAAATAATAACTATTCTTCCAATATAAACTTGAAATTCTAAGAAGCTAATCATAATTCCCTTAAGGTATTGGCAAAACAACAAACTATCAATAGTGAACTAAGCGACGACGATTTAGATAAGAAGATTTTCATGTCATTTTTAACGGGTGGGCAGAAGACAAATCCCTATAAGAGAAGATCACATATAACATATATATAATTCCGTCAGCCAAGTTAATCAAAAACTATTATGGATTCGAGTACTACGGTGAACAAAAATGAGTCGTATCAACTAAACGACGAAGGAAACTTGCTGAAAAAGGTTTCACCTTAAAATACGTTGTAAGAGATCTGATAGCTCAACTATTCTCAACCAATACTTTAAGTTATATAGTGCAACACAATAATCACCATGTTATACAACTCCACAGCCACCTAAAACAGTCAACTACACAACAAACGAAAAGAATTTCCAACATCGGTAGCCGTTTCGATATATGGCGTATAACCTTTGAATTAACAATGGAGGGAGGGTTAGGAACCCTTAAATTACAATATAAAATATAGAACAAGTCATAAAAAGCCTTCTCAACAATCTTCTCCTTCGGAGAACTCGCAAACAAAGCCGAAATCAACGAAACAAACGTGTGCTAGTTATTCTTCGGGATAACCCCAACTTCTACCTCGATTTTGGGAGAGTTTGGATGGTGGAATCTCCTATAGTGAAACTTGTAACCCTAGGGGAACCATGAAAGAGATGAGATGAAGTTTTTATAACTATTTGGAATGAAAAAAATACATCCAAGTTGCAAAGATATATTCCTGCCGACATACCTCCACGTGCCTGCTTGTGTAGTCTCGGAAATGCGAATATCCCTCTGTTCTGAAGTCGTATTGGAAAACCATTTTGTGTGTTGGAAACTAGACTCATAGACCTTAAATTTTATACGTAGTAGGCCTCCTACATATTTATATATTTTGAGAAAAGCTTCAAGACATTTGTTCCAAATTTTAAAGAATTTATAAAAGTAACTTGCGATAACTTTTGCCGATTTTTGTTTTACAACTTCCTCGACTTCAAGTATTAATGTACGATAATTGAGTGATATGAATACCTCATAACACATCCTTTTTTTTGTACTAAAAACTCTTGGCCATAGCTCGAAAGTATGAGTTTACCGCTTAAATTGTATGGGGTGTTACATCCTCCCCCCTTAGGAACATTCATCCTCGAATGTAACTTAGATTCACGAATTCAAGTTTATAGGAGTAGGTAAGAAAATTTTGCAGATTCTCCCATGTAATATGGACTATCTGAAAACCTAAAGCACAGAAAAATCCAACCAAGATGTCTCATAGAATGACACAGATAGCTAAACAGCATAACTCCACAACAATAATGTGCATAAAATACAACAACAACAATAAGGAACAATATAAAGTCCAAATAGGTATCTTACCTCAATCGTAATAATATGAACTTATATGCCATTATCTTGGGGTTTGAAACAAGTGAGGATATCTAGATCTCATGTCATCCTCAACTTTCCAGGTCACTTCTTCCACATTCCTATTTCTCTAGAGGACTTTAACGGAAGCCATATCTTTGGTCCTCAATCTATAGACCTATCGATCTAATATGGCAACTGGAGTTTCTTCGTTAGGACAACTCTTCTGTGATCTGAACATCCTCAACTGGGACAACCCGAGAAGGGTCTCCTATGCACTTTCGTAACATCGACACATGAAAAACTAGATGAACAGATTCTAGCCCTAGAGGTAACTCTAGCTCGTATGCAACTTGGCCTATCTTCTTGAGGATTCGGTATGGCCCAATGAATCTCGGGCTAAGCTTGCCCTTCCTGCCAAATCTCATAACGTCCTTCATAGGTGAAACTTTCAGGAATACCCAATTGTCAACAAAGAACTCCAAATTTCTATGTCATACATCAGAGTAAGATTTCTGATGACTTTGAGCTGTCAACAATCACTCTCTAATGAGCTTAACTTTCTTTTCAGACTGATGTATCAAGTCAGGTCCAATCAGCCCTGATTCACCAACCTCAAACTATCCAATAGGGAATCTGCATTTCCTCCCATACCAGGCCTCATAAGGTGTCGTCTCAATGGTAGAATGGTAACTGTTATTATATGCAAAGTCAATAAGAGGTAGGTGATCATTCCAAATTCCCCTGAAGTCTAGCATGCACGCCCGTAACATATCCTCAAGTGTTCGAATTGTGCGCTCAGCATGGCCATCTATTTAGAGATGAAAAGCTGTACTCAAATTAACTTGTGTCTCAAAACCATTCTAGAATAACTTCCAGAAATTGGCTGTAAATTGTGCCCCTTTGTAAAAAATAATAGATATTTGGACACCATGCATGTAATTGCCCAGAAACTCAAACACTAGACCCGGGACTTAAAATTGAGAAAATTGGAAAATCTGCATCAGGTCATAAAACGAGTCGTTCTGTGACCCGTGGGAGGTGACCACGAGTCGTTAAGTGACTTATAGTGAGGACCTAGAAATTGACTGGAAATTTGAAAAATGGGTGACCATGGGTGTGACCATTAGTCGTGATCAACACCACGAGTCGTGGGGTGATCCATGGTCAGTGATGGATTGACAGTTGGAAAAGTCAGGCAGTGTACCCAACGGGTCCTCACCACGACTCGTTTGGGACACCATGAGTCACGGTGTTTCCTGTGGGGATTCCAGGGAATTCTAGGCAGTATACCTCACGACTCGTGGTCACAGGGTACGACCCGTTAGGTCCCTCATGGGGGGCCTGATAGTCAATTTTTCTGCAATTTTTTGAGGGTGTTTCAGTAATTTTCTAACCTCCTAGACTCTAAACTAAGTCGTTTTGGGATTTAGTCAAAGGTTTTAGAGGGGGTAGCGATGGTTTTCTCTCATTTTTCCCCATCTAGACTTTCAGAAAACAACGTAAGATTTTTCTCAGAGCATTTCAAAGAAAGAACTAGGGCAATCCATTTCTCCTCGGTTCCTCAAGTAAATTCTTCGGGCTTTTTCACCAAGCATGTGGAAATTCAACAAGAGAATAGTTCTTCCCTTGTGTCCTTAAAATCCTTATTTGTTTTCTCTATCAGTTCTAGCCCTGAGATTTTCGAATGTGATAAAATTATCTGTCAGACCTCACTTAAATCATAAGAAGTACTATTTATGTTAATAGTTGATGTTTTTCCACCAGTTATGAATATGTTGTTGCTTATCCTTATAATGTGAAATCTAGCCCTAGTCTTGGATACAAAGAAACTAGAATACCGCGATAGTGTTTAGATATTGAATTTTTGATTGATTTTAGCAGTGTTGAAAACTCCCATGTTGTTGATTGTATTTAAAAAATAAGTCAGACCATTGTCAGTTCGGTTTTAGTCAAAATGCTAGAATATCCAGTGTTATTTAGAAATGTCAGCTGATTAGTTTGACTTCAGAAATTCCCCAGGTGTCAGTAGTACCTCCCAGTTATCAGAATTAGACTCATAACTCATTTTTAGTGGTTCACTTGGCAGTCATGACACTTTTAGATAAGCAGCTCTGACCAGCCTTAGGACCCCAGTTACAAATTACAGCTTGTTCTTAGACGGTTATGATGTTTCTAGATAAGCAGCTCTGACTAGTATTAGAACCCAACTCCAGAATCTGGTTCGATAAGACTCTCAGGATGCTTCTAGATAGGTATTCCTGACTAGTCTTGGGCCCTAATTTTGAGCTATCAACTTAGTATTCAGTCTAGGATTATCCAGTGGGAGTAGGACTTAGCACTGAGCGGACTGAGGTTCCAGCGCACCCAGGTTCCCAAAACTACATTGCCACCGTAGGTTATAGTTTTATTGACCTCATGGACCCAGACTCTTTTGATCACCTAATTCATGCCTCTATACCCTTGCAAGGTATATTGGGTCCTACCGATGGGGTGTATACATCGGACTCCACGTCTAGCTCACGTGGTTATATGTCAGTTATAGACTCTCCCACTAGACAACTCATTTCAATTTCAGATTAGTCAGTTTAGATCAGTTTAGTTCAGTATCTCAGATTTAGGGCATGTCCTTGACTATCAGACAGGGTCTTTTAGACCATCTCAGTTATTACAGTTATTCAATTTAATAGCTCTAGTTGGTCATTGCATGTCTTTTCAGTTTAGTACTTTTATTTCTTATGTATGGCTTCTCTCACTTACTCAGTACATTCAAAGTACTGATGCATACTTTTATGCTGTATCGTTTTATGATACAGCTACAGGATCTCAGTCTCAAACTCGCTAGCCGATCGTTCTCAGAAGACTTCAACGGTTCTAAGTGCGAGTCCTCATCTTTCAAGGACAAATATTATTTTACTCAGTTTTGCTTTCTTCTATTTAGATTAGGAGTTAGCTGGGGGCTTGTCCCAGCAACTTATTAGATGTAGTGGCTTTCAGACACAGATTTGGTTTTTCAGACTTGTAGTTTTGTTCAAATATTTTCAAACATTATGGATCAGCTTCATTCTCTTAAATGCTTATATTTTTGCTTTAAACTTCCGCTGTATATTTTTATGTGTTACTCAGAATGCTAGTGTATGACAGACCGGGGGTTGACTTGGGGTTACTTATGACTCCAAGTACCGTGTCCCATCTAGGGTGTAAGCTTGGGGTGTGACAAACTTGATATCAGAGCACTAGGTTTAGAGTATCCTCGAATTTCTGAAAGTCGCATCGAGTAGAGTCCTTTTCATGGGTGTGAAGTGCGCCACACTTATGACGGGGAGGCTACGAGATGTTATAAGGAAAAATCCCTTTTATTCATACTCTTTATCATGCGTTGAAATTCCATGCAGAATCGTTCTTCTAACTTGTTCTCTATTTCATTTCAGCGAATCATGTCTCCGCGACTTACAGGATATTTACTGGTGGAACGACATGAAGAGAGACATCACTAAATTTGTAGCTAAGTGCCCGAACTGCCAGCAAGTCAAACTATAGCACCTGAGACCAGGAGGTATGACTCAGGATATCAGTATACCCACGTGGAAGTGGGAAGAAGTGAATATGGATTTTATTACGGGTCTACCTCAGACCCGTTGGCAACATGATTCTATCTGGGTAGTATTAGATCGGATGACTAAGTCAGCACACTTTTTCCCAGTTAAGACTACAGATTCAGCTAAGGACTATTCCAGGCTTTATATCTAGAAGCTGGTCAGACTTTATGGGGTGCCATTATCTATTATCTAAGATAGAGGTACCCAGTTCACTTTGCATTTCTAGAAGCCTTTTCATAAGGGACTTGGTACCCAGGTCAAGCTCAGCACAACTTTTCACCCGCAGACAGATGGGTAGCTGAAAGGACTATTCAAACCCTAGAAGATATGTTGAGAGCGTGCGTGATCAATTTCAAGGTTAGTTGGGATGACCACTTGCCTTTTATCAAGTTTGCGTACAACAACAGCTACCACTCCAGTATCCAGATGGCACCCGTTTGAGGCATTATATGGTAGGACGTGCAGATCTCCCAATGGATGGTTTGAGGTTGGTGAAGCTACACTAATCGGGCCAGACTCGGTTCATGAAACATGCAGAAAGTATAACTCATTCGATAAAGACTGAAAATAGCCCAGAGCCATCAGAAATCTTATGCTGATGTGAGGAGAAGAGAATTGGAGTTTGCTATGGATGACTGGGTTTATCTGAAAATTTCACCCATGAAAGGGGTCATGAGGTTTGGGAAGAAGGGAAAGCTCAATCCGAGATATGTAGGACCCTACAGAATTCTTAGGCGAATTGGTAAGGTAGCTTATGAGCTAGAATTACCTTAAGAGTTGGCATTTGTGCACCCAGTATTTCATGTGTCACTATTGAAGATGTGCATCGGTGACCCTACTTTAATTGTGCCATTGGACAGTGTAGGAGTGAAAAATAGTCTCTTATACGAAGAGGTCCCAGTCCAGATCCTTGAACGCCAGGTTCGTAAGCTTAGAAATAAGGAGGTAGCTTCGGTCAAGATCTTCTGGAGAAATCAGCAGGTTGAGGGAGCTAGTGGGAGGCCGAACGGATGTGATGGCTAGGTACCTCCATTTGTTCCCTTCTGACTTAGTTTTTGTTTAAGGTATCAATTTTCTCCCCAAAATCGCTTTCAGTTCGTATGCTTCAGTTTTTTTCATGTAAATGAATATGTGTATGATTAGTGAATTCTGTTCAGACTTGTGATTCAGTTCAGAGGTAGTCATTCCGCTAGTTTCCAGCTTTCATGATTAGTATTTGTGTATAAAGATTGCTATTTTCTGCTTTCCTGTGTGTTTTCCAACATTCGAGGATGAATGTTCTCAAGGAGGAGATATTGTAATACCCCAGAAACTCAAAGACTAGACCC
This sequence comes from Datura wrightii, assembly GCA_035772735.1. Classification (NCBI taxonomy): domain Eukaryota; kingdom Viridiplantae; phylum Streptophyta; class Magnoliopsida; order Solanales; family Solanaceae; genus Datura; species Datura wrightii. The sequence goes on along the minus strand of JASDFA010000027.1, from coordinate 24,277,094 downwards.
GGGACTTAAAACAGAGAAAACTAGAAAATCTGCACCAGGTCACAAAATGAGTCATTTTGTGACCCGTGGGAGGTGACCACGAGTCATTAAGTGACTCCTGGTGAGGACCTGGAACTTGACTGGAAATTTGAAAAATGGGTGACCACGGGTGTGACCAGGAGTCGTGGTCAACACCACGAGTCGTGGGGTGATCCGTGGTCAGTGATGGATTGAAAGTTGGAAAATTCAGGGAGTGTACCCAATGGGTCCTCCCACAACTCATTTGGGACACCACGAGTCGTGATGTTGCCTGTGGGAATTCCAGGGAATTCTAGGCAGTGTGCCTCACGAGTGTGACCACGAGTTGTGGTCACTGGGCACGACCTGTTAGGTCCCTCATGGAGGGCCTAATAGTCAGTTTTCGTGTGATTTTCCTTAGGGTGTTTCAGTAATGTCCTAATCTCCTAGACTCTAAAATACATCATTTTGGGTTTAGTCAGATGTTTTAGATGGGATAACCGACGATTTTCTCTCATTTTTCCCGATCCAGACTTTCAAAAAACAACGTAAGATTTCTCTCAGAGCATTTTAGAGCAAGAACTAGGGAAATTTATTTCTCCTCGGTTCCTTAAGGAAATTCTTCGGGCTTTTTTCACCAGGTATGTGGGAATTCAACAAGGAAAGTAGTTCTTCCCTTGTGTCCCCAAAATCCTTCTTTGTTTTTTCTATCAGTTCTAGCCTTGAGATTTTCAAATGTGATAAAATTATCTGTTAGACCTCAGTTAAATCATATGGAGTACCATTTATGTTAATAGTTTTTTTTTGCACCAGTTGTGACTATGTTATTGCTTATCCTTGTAACGTGAAATCTAGCCCTAGTCTTGAATACAGAGAAACTAGAATCTTGCGATAGCGTTTACATATTGAATTTTTTCTTGATTTTACCAGTGTTGGAAACTCTCATGTTGTTGATTGTATTTAAAATCAGTCAGACCATTATCAGTTCAATTTCAGTAAAAATGCTAGAATATCTAGTGTTAGTTAGAAATGTCAGCTGATTAGTTTGACTTAAGAAATCCCCAGGTGTTAGTAGTACCTCCCAATTATTAGAATTAGACTCAGGAATCAGTTTTAGTGGTTCACTAGGAGGTCATGAAACTTTTATATAAGAAGCTTTAACCAGCCTTAGGATCCCAGTTACAAATTACAACTTGTTCTTAGACGGTTACGACGTTTTTAGATAAGCAGCTCTGGCCAGTCTTAGAACGCAACTCCAAAATTCGATCCGATAAGACACTCAGGGTGTTTCTAGATAGGTATTCCTGACTAATATTGGGCTCCAGTTTTGAGCTATCAACTTAGTATTTAGTCTACGATTATCCAGTGGGAGTAGGACTTAGCACCGAGTGGACTGGTGTTCCAGCACACCCAGGTTCCCAAAGCTACGTTGCCACCGTAGGTTACAGTTTTATTGGCCTCATGGCCCCAGACTCTTGTGATCACACAGCTCATGCCTCTATACCTTGGCAAGTTATATTGGGTCCTAATGGTGGAGTGTATACATCAAACTCCACGTCTAACTCACGTGGTTATATGTCGGTTATAGACTCTCCCACTAGACAACTCATTTTAGTTTCAGATTAGTTAGTTCAGATCAATTCAATTTAGTATCTCAGATTTAGGGCATGTCCATGACCATCAGACAGGATCTTTTAGACTATCTCAGTTATTACAGTTATTCAGTTCAGTAGCTCCAGTTGGTCATTTCATGTCTTTTTAGTTCAGTACTTTTATTTCTTATGTATGGTTTCTCTCACTTACTCAGTACATTCAAAGTAATAATGCATACTTTTATGTTGTATCATTTTATGATACAACTGCAGGATCTCAGTCTCAGCCTCGCTGTAACGATCGTTCTCAGAAGACTTCAGCGGTTCTAAGTGTGAGTCCTCATCTTTCGAGGTCGAAGATTGTTTTACTCAGTTTTGCTTTCTTCTATTTACATTAGGAGTTAGCTGGGGGCCTTTTCCAGCAACTCATTAGTTGTAGTGGCTCTCAAACGTAGATTTGGTTTTTCAGACTTGTAGTTTTGTTCAAATGTTTTCAAACATTATGGATCAGCTTAATTCTTTTAAATGCTTATATTGTTGCTTTAAACTTCTGCTGTATATTTTTATATGTTACTCAGAATTCCAATGTATGATAGACCAGGGGTTGACTTGGGGTTACTTGTGACTCCAAGTACCGTGTCCTGTCTAGGATGTAAGCTCGAGGTGTGACAATCCAGTCCAACTATCTCTCTGGTATATAACTCCGCATAATCTTCAGTTGTAAATATAGTCCTAACTAGCAAGAAATGGGCTGATTTTGTCAGCCTACCACAATGACCCAAATATAGTCAAATTTATGCATGGTATAGGGTAAACCACATCTATCCCCTATGTTAATCCGCTGGGCTTATTATGTTCAACTTTTACTTGTTGGCAATTGGGATATAGTGCTATGAACTCAGCAATATATTTCTTCATCCCGTGCTACTAATATATTTCTTTTATATCATGGTCCATCTTTGTAGAACCGAGGTGAAGAGAATATCGGGAATAATGCACCTCTCCCATGATCTGTTGGCGAAGCCCTACAACATTTGGAACACAGAGTTGACCTCTGAATCTTAAGATTCCATCTCCTGTTATCTCAAAGGCCAATGACTCTTCCTGTTGAGCCTTGCCTTTGAGCTATACTAGGCTAGGATCTTTGTATTATCGCTCTTTCACCTCTACAACTAGAGATGACACTGCAGTATTCTGAATCACAACCTCACTATCATCTGAGTCTATTAATCGGACACCTAAATTGGCTTACTGGTGCATCTCTCGAGCCAATTCTCTTTTTTCTGTGCTCAGATATGACAAGATGCCCATAGATCCGCGACTAAGGGAATCGACTACAACGTTAGCCTTCCCTGGGCAGTACAAGATGTCTACGTCATAGTTTTTCAGAAACTAAAGCCAACGACGCTGTCGCAGGTTCAACTCTTTCTATTTAAAGATATGCTAGAGAATCTTGGGATCTGTAAAGATGTCAACATGAACACCATATAAATAATGTCTCTAGATCTTCAATGCATGCACAACTGCAGCCAATTCTAAATCATGGATTGGGTAATTCTTCTCATGCTTCCTCAATTGCCTCGAAGCATAGACAATCACCTTACCGTGCTACATCACAACACATCCTAACCCAATTCCTGAAGCATCACAATATACAACATAACCCTCTGAGCCTTCTGGTAAGGCTTATACTAGTGCAGATGTTAGTCTGTCATTCAATCCCTGAAAACTCTGGTCACATGCCTCGGTCCACTAGAACTTAGCTGCCTTCTGATTGACCTCTTCAATGGAACTGATAGGGTAGAGAATCCTTCCACAAATATTCTGTAATACCAAGCTAACCCCAGAAAGCTGCGAACTTTGGTTGGAGTTGTTGGTCTAGGCCAAGTCTTCACAGCCTCTATTTTCTGCGAGTTAAGTTGGATGCCTGACACAATGTGGCCCAAGAAAGCCATAGAATTCAACCAGAACTCGCATTTATAGAACTTGGCATATAACTCATGATCTCTAAGCACCTGGAGTGCTACTTGCAGATGATCTCTATGTTCATCCTCTGAACGTTAATATACAAGGATATCATCAATAAATACTATCACGAACAGATCTAAGAATGGCTTGAATATACTATTCATTAGGTCCATAAACAATTGTAATACCCCGAAAATGCCTAAGACTGGACCCGGTATCAAAATTCGAAGTTGGCTGAAAACTAGGAAAAAGTTCACAGGACGGACGACCCAACGGATCGTTGGTCCGACCAATGACCCGATGGAGCCAGTCGTGGTTTCAGGAGTCAGGGTGGCAGTGGATATAATGGGTGGAGTGATGACTCATTTCTTGAAACAACAAGTCATTGTTTTCACCCATGGGGAGCACTAACCTAGACAATTGGGGAAGTAATGGGTCATCCAATGACCCGTCATGAGAAAGGACGATCCGTTGTCTTGAGTTGTGATAGGGCGACATAATTTTCCAGTGGACTTAATGGATGGACACCAAGGAACAAAGAGTCATGGTGAGACTCGTTATGAGGGAGTTTAGAATTTTTAGCGGGGAAAGCAACGACCCGTTGGATCGAAGGATGAGTCGTCCTACCGAGCCTTGGGTTGATTTCAGAAGCAAGGCATGACAGTGTAGACGACAAGCCATACAATGAGTCGTGGTAGCTTCCAACGACTCGTCGGTACCCCCGTTGGTTGCCCTGCGCAGATTTTCAGGCTAAATTCATTAAGGATATTTTCAACCTTTCCATGATATAAGGACCTAAACTACGTCGTTTCATGTATTTTTTTGGGCATTTTAAGATAGGTTAAGTCCCTAGTGCATAGATCATTCCCATGCATGCATACTAAGAGAGATTTTGGAGAGATCAAGCTATTCTTCAAGATTTTCCCTATCAATTCATTTTTGGGCATTCAAGAACTTTAGAATCTGATCTTACCCAGGTATGTAGTATTGCGAATGGGTATTTCCGTTTCACACCCATGTCTATTAATTTATGAAAATCTATCAAAAATCTGTTGGGGTTTTAATTCAATTCTTGAGAAAATTTTATGATTTGCTAATGGGTTTTTATGATTTATGAATCTCATCATAATTTACGGATTTTGATCAGGTTTTACAATCTATTTTACTTATAAAATTATCAATTTTGATTTCTATTCAATTAATCCTAATTATGCATAACCTATGGTGAATCGATTTATGATCTACTCTTCGATTATTGATAATTACAAACCCAACATGATCTATGATTTGAAATATGAAATTATTCAAATACGCAACATGAATTGATGATTTACAAGTTATATGCATGATCTTCAATTATGCATGGGCTTTATGATTTATGAACTATTGATGATGAAAAATATGTTTTCAAGTTACCCAATGTTTATAGGCATGTTTTCAAATGAATTGAGTATTGTAAAGCATGATGAAGTATTGGGAAATGCAAACATGATGAAGAATGATTACGGTTTATGAAATCAATTTCATGATTTATCAATTTATGATGTCAGCCAACTAAAGGGAGTTTGATTCTTGGATAATCATGTTTTATGGGGATCAATGAATGACGAATAATTATTTTTTTAGCCATTAATCTTACTGAATGATGTTATTGATTTACGTATGAGCCTATAATGCATGTTTTTTGGGAGCCGTGTCTAGCACCAAGCAACCTGAAATTCAGAGGACTACGCCGGCGTCTCATAACCACGTGCCACCATGGGTTTATAATGATACATTACAATGATAATGATCCCCTCTTTCGTGATCTCACAAAATGCACGTCCCTCGCTTGGCAAGCTAGGGGCGACTCTGCCCACTTGAGTGAGATATTTGGGGCATCATGAAAGGCTCTATAATGATGGTGTCGGTTATGACGAGTCCTCCCATTATTCCGCATGTTTTATGCATTGTCGTATTTACGATATTGGCTCAAATGATGATTTGATAAAGTTTCTTTATGATTATGATAATGAATGATTTATGAATGATTTGAAAATTTTGAGCCTTATGTTATGTTACGATATTTATGATTAAAGCATGTTCCTCTCTTATGATGTTTTTATAAGTTTTCATGTAATTTAAATGTCTGTTTTACTTACCTTGCATACTTTGTACATTTCACATATTGACCGCATACTTTCTATGTTGTATCATTTCATGATACAGGATCTGGCTCTCAGGCTCATCCTCATATCTAGGTCATCTCGGAGATTACTTTCAGTTTATTGGTGAGTCATCACGTTCCGAGGGCCGTTTGTCAGACAATTATGTTATTTATGTTTCAGTACTTGGTCGTGTTAGTGAGGGGTATTGTCCCATCAATCCATCATATGTAGTAGAGGCTTTCAGACAATATGTAGAATTTCACTTGTGCATGTCTAGGTGATTTCTCTTGTTATGATATGTCATGTTATGTTTACGTTTCAGCTATTCTCTCTGTTTAAATCTTCTGCTTAAAGTGATTGAAGTTAGATGTATGCTTATGCCATGGGTCGACTTCGGGCCCCTCGGGGTTCCTTGTCCCGTGTTACTATCCAAGTTATGTTCGGGTCGTAACAAATTTGGTATCAGAGCAATAGGTTTTGAAGTGTCCTAGGGTGTCCGAAAGCTGCGTTAAGTTGAGTCTTTTTCATGGGTGTGAAACACGTCACACTTATGATGAAGAGGCTACGAGACTTTTAGGAAATGTTCCTATCTTTCATGATCCATGTCGTGCAATGAAAGTCTTTCTATCCTTCTAATTCGTGCTATTCGCGATTGCAGAATCATGCTCACAAAAGATTGAATGAAAGGAGGAACGGGAACGGTGAAGGCCATGGAGATGTCAATGATCATGGGCATCAGCAGGCCCCACCTATTCAGGAGCCCCAGGCACCGGAGCTAGTTGCCCGCGCGGAAGTTCGGGCGGCTATCCAGATGTTGGCGCAGGCCTTGATCGCTCAGGTCAACCAATAGGCTGTTGCACATATTCCATAGAATGGAAATACGGTAACAATCTAGATTAGAGATTTCCTGAGGATGAACCCTCCGGAGTTCCTTGGGTCCAAAGTGGATGAGGACCCGCATGAGTTTATTGACGAGATTGTGAAGATCACCTAGGTTATGGGTGTGAATGGGGTTTAATGTGCAGAGTTGGCCTCGTATCATCTAAAAGGGGTCGAACACATATGGTTCAGGCAATGAAGAGACGCTAGGGCTACAGGAGCAGGGCCAGTTGCTTGGGAGGAGTTTCACACAGTGTTCCTACGGTTCTTCCCCCGGGAGATGAAGGAGTTAAAGGCAGCAGAGTTTGTGAATTTGAAGTAGGGAAGATTATGGTATAGGAGTATGCTCTTGAGTTCACCCGCTTGTCAAAATATTCCCCAGAGTTAGTGATGGATCTGAGGGCGCGGGTTAGCCGATTTGTTCATAGTGTGGCGGGTTATTTAGACAAGGATTGCCGGACCGCTATGCTCCATCAGGATATGGACTTTCCTCATATATTGTTGTACACCCAGTAGATAGAGGTGGCTCATGCGAGAGAGGGGGAGACAAAGAGGGCTCGGACAGATAGTCTTGGGTTTTCACATCAGAGGTTCGACGATGGTCACCACTCACAGTTTTAGCAAAGATCACTAGCTCCAGCACCATCATCAGCTAGTGTTCCATCCAGACCCAAGGGTGATCAGAAGAGTAGGGCTTCAGGATTGAGGGATCAGAGAGGCACACAAGTGGAGCGTACCTCCCCAGTCTGGCGGAAGTGCGGCAAGAGTCATGTCGGGGAGTGTTTGCTCGGCTCAGATATTTTCTACAGATGTGGTAGGTCCAACTACATGAACCGAGCGTGTCCATTTGCTATTCAGGATGGTGATAAAGGCCGTGCACAATCCACTAGATCAGAAGCAACTCTAGCACGTCCTGCTCTGCAGGGTGTATCTTCTAGTGGGGGTGGCGGAGAGCCAAAACAGATTCTATGCCCTCGCCTCTCGTTAGGAGCAGGACACTTCACCAGAGGTGGTCATCGATATGTTACGAGTTTTTCTTTTGTGACTCCTTACATTGTCTTTTGTGACTCCTTACATTGCTAGTAGCTTTAGAGTTAGTTCCAATACTTTGTCAGAACCATTTTTGCATTCAACTCCTATTGGTGATTCGGTGGTAGCTAGGCGGCTGTATAAAGGATGCCCGGTCACTATAGTGCATAAAGTCACCTCCGTAGACCTTGTAGAGTTAGCCATGACTGACTTTGACATTATTCTTATCATGAATTGGTTGTATGTGTGTTATGCTTCGGTAAATCGTAGGACCCATATGGTAGAATTTTGTTTTTCGGGTGAATCAGTCTTAGAATGGAAGGGTAGTTCGGCTGTACCAACAGGTTGATTTATTTAATATCTTAAGGCCAGGAAGATGATTTCTAAAGGTTGCATGTATCATTTAGTTAGGGTTAAGGATGTTGAGTTTGAGACCCCGACTATCTAGTCAGTTTCGGTGGTGTGTGAGTATCCAGAGGTCTTCCCCGATGATTTGCCAAGTGTTCCTCCTGAGAGGGAAATTGATTTTGGTATTGACCTTTTACCCGATATGCAGCCTATCTCTATTCCTCCTTACAGGATGGCTCCAACTGAGCTAAAGGAATTGAAGGATCATTTGAAGGATCTGCTAGATAAGGACTTCATTAGACCGAGCAAATCTCCATGGGGTGCACCACTGTTATTTGTCCGAAAGAAGGATGGTTCACTTCGGATGTGCATTGACTATCGGCAATTGAACAAGTTCACCGTTACGAATAGGTATCCTTTACCTAGGATGGATGATTTGTTTGACCAACTTCAGGGTGCAAAGTGTTTCTCAAAGATAGATCTCAGGTCCGGGTATCATCAACTCAGAGTTTGGGAATAGGATATCCCAAAGACAGCCTTCAGGAAACGGTATGGTCACTATGAGTTTGTAGTTATGTCTTTTGGACTAACAAATGCTCTTGCAACTTTTATGGACCTGATGAACAGGGTGTTCAAGTCGTATCTAGACACGTTCGTGATTGTGTTCATTGACGACATCCTCATATATTCTCAGAGTGAGGAGGAGCATGTCGCTCATTTGAGAGTAGTACTTCAGGCTATCAAGGATCGTCAATTGTATGCAAAGTTCATCAAGTGTGAGTTTTGGTTGAACTCAGTAGCATTTTTGGGTCATGTGGTATCAAGCGAAGGCATAAAAGCAAATTCTCAGAAAATCAAGGCGGTGAAAAATTGGCCTAGACCGGTGAATCCTTTGGATATTCGGAGTTTCTTGGGCCTGGCAGGCTACTACCGGAGATTTGTTGAGGGATTTTCATCAATAGCAGCACCATTGACCAAGTTGACTCAGAAAAAGGTAAAGTTTCATTGGTTGGAGGCTTGTGAGAAGAGCTTCCAAGAATTCAAGACTCGACTCACTACCGCACCGCTGTTGACCCTACCCGAGGGCATGGATGGCTTTGTGGTGTATTCTGATGCTTCGAGAATTGGGCTCACGTGTGTATTTATGTAGCGGGGGAAGGTAATAGCATATGCCTCTAGATAGTTAAAGATCCATGAGAAGAATTACCCGACCCATGATCTAGAGTTGGAAGTGGTGGTGTTCGCATTGAAGATATGGAGACATTACTTTTATGGAGTCCACGTGGATGTGTTTATAGACCACAAGAGCTTACAATATATATTCACACAGAAGGACCACAATCTACAGCAAAGGAGATGGTTAGAGCTACTCAAAGACTACGATATGAGTGTTCTTTACCATCCGGGTAGGGCTAATGTCATGGAGGACGCACTTAGTAGGCTCTCAATGGAAAGTGTATCCCATGTGGAGGAAGGAAAGAAAGAGCTGGTGAAAGATGTGCATCGCCTCGCAAGGTTAGGAGTGAGGTTGGTTGACTCTACCGATGGTAGTGTTCAAAGCGGATCTGAAGCGTCCTTGGTGATTGACGTGAAATCTAGACAAGATGAGGACCCAATTTTGATAAAGTTGAAAGAAGCCTTTTGAAGTCAAAAGGTAGAGGTTTTCTCACAAGGGGGAGATGGTATGCTCGGTACTAGGGTCGCCTATGTGTTCCAGATTTTGATGATTTGAGAACCCAGATATTGCATGAGGCACATGGAACTAGGTATTCTATCCATCCGAGTTCCACCAAGATGTATCGTGATTTACGAGAAATCTACTAGTGGTATGGCATGAAGAAGGATATTGCGGCAGTTCGTAGCTAGATGCCCAAACTGTCAACAAGTAAAGGTTGAACATCAAAGGCCAGGAGGAGTACTTCAGGATATCAGCATTCCTACTTGGAAGTGGGAAGATATTAACATGGATTTCATAATAGGATTACCTCATACCCATCGACAATAGGATTCCATTTGGGTGGTGGTAGACAGATTGACCAAGGCTACATATTTCCTACCGGTGAAAACCACAGACTCAGCGGATGATTATGCCAAATTGTATATCCGAGAGTTGGTTCAGCTACATGGAGTGCCCTTGTCCATTATTTTAGACCGAGGTACTCAGTTTACCTCCCAGTTTTGGCAGTCTTTTTAGAAGGGGCTTAGGACTCAAGTTAAGATCAGCACAGCCTTTCATCCGCAAAAAGATGGCCAAGAAGAACGAACAATCCAGACTCTCAAGGACATGTTGAGAGCATGTGTGATGGACTTCCAAGGAAGTTGGGATGATTACTTGCCCCTGATCGAGTTTGCTTATAATAATAACTATCACTCTAGCATTCAGATGGCACCGTTTGAGGCTCTTTACGGGCGGAGGTGTAGATTGCCCATCGGATGGTTTGAGATTGGTAAGGCAGCTATGATAGGGCCAGATTCAGTTCATGAGGCTATGGTGAAGGTTCAGTTGATAAGGGACAGGCTGAAGACCGCTCAGAGTCGTCAAAAGTCCTACATGTGAGGAGGATTGAGTTGGAGTTTGAGGTAGACGATTGGGTATTTCTGAAGGTGTCTCCCATGAAGGGAGTAACGCGATTTGGGAAGAAAGAAAAACTCAGTCCCCGCTATGTTGGTCCCTACCGGGTTGTGAGGAGAGTTGGTAAGGTAGCGTATGAGTTGGAACTGCCCTCAGAGTTGTCTTTTGTGCATTCCGTGTTTCATGTATTACTTTTGAATAAATGTATGAGAGATCCAGCTCTAGTAGTGCCGGTGGACAGCGTCGGTGTAAAAGATAGCCTTAGCTATAAGGAGGTTCCAATGGAAATATTAGATCGTCAGGTTTGGAAGCTAAGGAACAAATAAGTAGCTTCAATTAAAGTATTATGGAGGAATCAACATGTTGAAGCAGCTACGTGGGAAGCCGAGGTGGATATGATGGCTAAATACCCACATTTATTCCCTACCGGCTTAGTTCTGACTTGAGGTATCAATTTTTCCCTATAACTCTATTTAGTTTTCATGTTCAAATCATGTTTTCAAGTTTCTTTTACGTATATGGATATGTATGTGAAGCATGAAATCAGTTCAGCTATGTGATATGCATCGGAGATAGTCATTCCCTTAGTTTCAACTTAAATGATCAGTATTGGGGTGTAATGGTTGCATTTCTTTGTTTTCTGCTTGTTTTCAGCATTTGAGGACGAATGTTCTCAAGGGGAAGATATTGTAATACCTCAAAAATGCCTAAGATTGGAACCAGGATCAAAATTCGATGTTGGCTGAAAATTGGAAAAAAGTTCACAGGACGGACAACCCAACGGATCATTGGACCAACCAATGACCCGTTGGAGCCAGTCGTGGTTTCAAGAGTCAGGGTGGCAGTGGATATAACGGGTGGAGAATTGTTTTCACCTGTGGGGAGCACTGACCTGGACAATTGGGGAAGTAACGGGTCATCCAACGAACTGTCATGAGAAAGGACGATCCGTTGTCTTGATTTGTGATAAGGAGACATAATTTTCCAGTGGACTTAACGGACGGACATCACGACCCATTGGAAGGAACAACAAGTCGTGGTGAGACTCTTTGTGAGGGAGTTCAGAATTTTTAGAGGGGAAAGCAACGACCGACTCAACGACCCTTTGGATCAAAGGACGAGTTGTCCTATTGAGCCGTGAGTTGATTTCGGAAGCAAGCCCTGGCAGTGCAGATCACGAGCCGTACGACGAGTTGTGGTAGCTTCCAACGACTCTTTGGTACGCCCGTTGATTGACCTGCGCATATTTTCAGGCTAAATTCATTAAAGGTATTTTTGATCTTTCCATTCTATAAGGCCCTAAACTATGTCGTTTCATGTATTTTTCTGGGCATTTTAAGATAGGTTAAGTCCCTATTGCATAGATCATTCCCATGCATGCATACTAAGAGAGATTTTGGAGAGATCAAGCTATTCTTCAATCATTTCCCTATCAATTCATTCTTGGGCATTCAAGAACTTTAGAATCTGATCTTACCCAGGTATGTAGGGTTATGAATGGGTGTTTCGTTCACACCCATGCTCATTCTCTATTAATTTATGAAAATCTATCACAAATCAATTTGGGGTTTTAATTCAATTCTTGAGAAAATTTTATGATTTTCTAATGGGTTTTATGATTTATGAATCTCATCATAATTTATGGATTTTGATAAGGTTTTACAATCTATTTTACTTATAAAATTATCGATTTCGATTTCTATTCAATTAAGCATAATTATGCATGACCTATGATGAATAGATTTATGATCTACTCTTTGATTATTGTTAATTACAAACCCAACATGATCTATGATTTTAAATATGAAATTATTCAAACACCCAACGTGAATTGATGATTTACAAGTTATACACATGATCTTCAAGTATGCATGGGCTTTGTGATTTATGAACTATTGATGATGAAAAGTATGTTTTCAAGTTACCCAATGTTTATAAGCATGTTTTCGAATGAATTGAGTATTGTAAAGCATGATGAAGTATTGGGAAATGCACACATGATGAAGAATGATTACGATTTATGAAATGAATTTCATGATTTATCGATTTGTGATGTTAGCCGACTAAAGGGCCTTTGATTCTTGGCTAATCATGTTTTATGGGGATCAATGAATGATGAATAATTATTTTTTTATCCATGAATCTTAATGAATGATTTTATTGATTTACGTATGAGCCTATAATGCATGTTTTTTTGGAGCCGTGTCTAGCACCAAGCAGCCTGACGTTCAAAGGATTACGTCGGTGTCTCATAACCACGTGCCATCGTGGGTTTATAATGATACATTACAATGATAATGCTCCCCTCTTTCGTGATATCACAAAATGCACGTCCCTCGCTTGGCAAGCCAGGGGCGACTCTGCCCACTTGAGTGAGATAGTTGGAGCATCATGAAAGGCTCTATCATGATGGTGTCGGTAATGGCGAGTCCTCCCATTGTTCCGCATGTTTTATGCATTTTCATATTTACGATATTGTCTCAAGTGATGATTTGATAAAGTTTCTTTATGATTATGATAATAAATGGTTTATGAGTGATTTGAAAACCTTGAGCCTTATGTTATGTTATGATATTTATGATTAAAGCATGATGTTCCTCTCTTATGATGTTTTTATAAGTTTCATGTAATTTAAATGTCTGTTTTACTTACATTGCATAATCGATACATTCCACGTACTGACCGCATACTTTCTATGCTATATCATTTCATGTTATAGGATCCGGCTCTCAGGATCATCCTCATATCTAGGTCATCTCGGAGATTACTTTCAGCTTATTGGTGAGTCCTCATGTTCTGAGGGACTTTTGTAAGACAGTTATGCTATTTATGTTTCAGTACTTGGCAGGGTTAGTTGGGGGTATTGTCCCATCAACCCATCATATGTAGTAGAGGCTTTCAGACAGTATGTACAATTCCGCTTGTGCATGTCTAGGTGATTCCGCTTATGATATGTCATGTTATGTTTACGTTTCCTCTGTTCTCTATGTTTAAATCTTCCCTTAAAGTGATTGAAGTTAGATGTATGCTTATGCTATGGGTCGACTTGGGGCCTCTCGGGGTTCCTTTTCCTGTGTTACGATCCGGGTCTATGTTCAGGTCGTGACAACAATGCTGGGGTATTCGTCAATCCGAAAGACATCACCAAGAACTCAAAGTGGCCATATATGGTCCTAAAAGATGTTTTCAGAATATCTTTCTCCCGAACTCGTACCTGATAGTACTCTGATCTCAAATCAATCTTTGAAAAATATTTGGCACCTTGCAGCTGATCAAATAAGTCATCTATCCTCAAAAGGAGATATTTGTTCTTAATAGTGACTGTATTTAGCTTTCGGAAATTTACACACATTTGTAGGGAACCATCTTTCTTTCTCACAAATAAGAGTGGAGCAACCCAAGGCAAAGCACTAGGCCTGATAAAGCCTTTACGAAGCAAGTCTTTCAGTTGATCCGTCAACTTTTTTAGCTCGACAAGAGCCATTCTGTAAGGGGTAATTGATATGGGTTATGTATTTGGTAGCATATCAATGGCAAAATCGATTTCTCTTTCTGGGGGAATACCCGGGAGCTCATGTGGAAATACATACAAAAATTCACTAACCACCGAAATGGACTGAAGAGTCTGGGATTCTGTCTGCACATCTCAAACTCTGACAATATGATAGATACAACCCTTTGAAATTAGCTTCCTTGCCCGAGGATATGATATGAACCTACCTTTAGGTGTTGCTACAGTGTCCTTCCATTTTCGAATTGCTTCTCCAGGGAAATGGAATCTAACAATCTTTTTCCAGCACTCAACATTGGCATAACATGATGCTAGCTAATCCATTCCTATAATTACATCAAAATCATTCATCTCCAACTTTATCAAGTCTACAATTGTTTGGCGGTCAATAATTTCCACCGTACAACCTTGATAAACTCTCCTAGCGATAATAGATTCACCAATAGGTGTACACATGGAAAATGGCCGCTAGAGCAATTCTGGTACTATACAAAATTCCCTTGTTACTAACGGAGTAACATAGGATAGAGTGGAGCCTGGATCTATCAAAGCATATACCAAGTGGGAACAAATACTTAGAGTACCTGTTACAACATCTGAGGATGACTCAGAGTCCTATCGCCCTGCTAGTGCATAAGTATGGTTCTGACCACTACCAGAACTAGATGCTCCCATTCTGCCTCTACCTCTTCCCGCTGAAGTCTGGGGCCTACGCCCTATAGAAGGTATTGGCGAATGTTACCTAGTTGATGATCTATTCTGCTGACCTCTATCACCCTGATCTCTAGTCGGGCAGTCCTTCATCATGTGACCCTCCTGTCCATAAGAATAGCAAGCTGTGGAACCATATCCGCATCTCCCAGAATGCTTCCTACCACATTTAGCACAACGCAGCGGGGTTGGCCTCATTTGGTTGGAGCCTCTCTGTTGCTGTGAGCCTATTGCTCGTGAACTCTCACCTGGACCAGACTGCCTGCGACTATCTGACCTACTACCTTGCTACTGCTGGGGTGAGGGTCTAGGTGCCTACCTGAAAATCAGGGTCTGGGTCCATCCTAGGACTCTGCATGTAAATCACCTGGTCTGGCCCTTTAGTGCTGCCCTCTCTCTACCCTCTCGGCTATACATTGTCGCTGTATGACCTCTTCCATGTCCTCTCGCAGTGCAGCTATAGTACAAGACTCAACATACTCTAGATCAAGCCTTGCTATGAATTAGTGTACCCTGGCTGGCATAGTGGTGACAAAGGTTGGTGCATATCTAGGCAAGTATTCAAATCTCAGTGCATACTCTCAGACACTCATCCTGGCCTACTCCAAATGTAAGAACTATTCTACTTTGGCCTATTGGATCTCTCAATGCAAGTAATGATCTATGAAGGCCTTAAAGAAACTGGGTCAAGTAGGTGGAGGCGCATCCCCGCCTCTGGACCTTTCCTAACTCTTGTACCATTAAACTGCTATATCTCACAGTAGAAACACCGCTAACTCAACCGACTCTATGGATGAAGCATGCATAACCCTGAATATCCTCTGAAACTGATCTAAAAAGTGCTGAGGGTCCTCTCTGCGGTCTGTCCATATAAACTGCGGAGGACTCAAGGCAAGAAACTCAGGAACCCTCGACCTTTTAGGTCCCTCAATGGGCCCGACAACAACTAGTGCCATTGGCTGATGCTGAGTAGCCATCATCTAGGCCCAACATATATACTGCACTCCTGACATCTTGGTATGAGGGTGTAGGAAGTACTGGAAGTGTTGCTTGCACATCTATAGCCTTGGGAGGTTCCTAGTGTAGTGGGAAATGCTAGGGAGATTGAGAAGATGTCTCCCTTTTGATCCCAAGTTGGGCCGTCTCTGACTGTAGGACCCTACTAATACCCTCTCCTGCCGCTATATCCAGCTCTCTGCAGGCTGCAGTTTGTCTTGCATCAGGCATCTCTGTAGATAGACATAACAATATGAACTTAGGGACTCAACCCTTTACAACTCAGCTCTATAGCACGATTTGAGCAGAAAAAGGATAATATACTATCATGCCTCATAGCTTCTTGCTTATAAAAGTGGTGCACAACACATTTATAAATAAGACTTTACTAGACACGGCTTGCAAACTCCCTAGGATATGACGTTACTCTGATAACAAGTTTGTAATGACCCACCCCGTGAGGTATAACTGGCACCTGATGCCACACTGGACCTTGAGCTGACCTAGTTAGACATATAAACCTTTGATGCACACTAGCAACACATAATCAAGAAACAATCAAGTATGTCTTAGCTTAAAGAAGCCCTTGGCCGACAAGGCCTCAATATAAATATTTGCATAGATATTCAGCCGACCCAACAATTCACAATAATAATAACATCCTCTGTAGATCAACAAGACTACTATATTATCTAAATCAAATAAAGCGGAATGTAGACATATATACAAAGGCCATTAAGGCTGGCAAACTACTCAGTCAAAAACAAAGCTAGCATAGACAACAACATACTTCTAGACAATCCCACTGTCTGCAAGTCTCTAAGGAGTAAATACTTGGCCGGTACAGTGCCGCGACCTACCCAAAAAGAACTATAAAACAAAAGACTAGAAAACCTCTAAAGTATGACAACTCCGGAAGAGAGGAGCTGACCAATGTATTGAGCCTGAACTACTAATGAGGAGGTACCTGAACTTGTCTGTCAAAACCTGCAGGCAAGAGTGCAGCTCCCCCAGGGTTGGGCGTCAGTATAATAATACACTGAGTATGTAAGGCAATAATAATAAGCTGGAACCAAATGGATAGTAAGAATGAAATGTAAACAACTAAAAGAATAAGAGAGTAACCTGAAAGATCTTATTAAATTATACAGGAACTAAATAGGAAATAGTCAAACAAGAACCTAACCTGTCATCCATAAGCCTGACAGGTAGAAGCAATAAACAATAACCTACCTGAGCCCCCATAAGCCCTGACAAGTACAACTCAATCTACATATCCCTATTCGTAACACTATAGCCTTGTAGGTAAGCTGTAACTGTATTTTGAGCACACTTGGCTCCTGTGTCTGTATCTTGAGCCTTCTGGGCTCTTGTAGCTATATCTGGACCCTTCTGGGCTCCTGTAGCTGTATTTGAGCCTTCTGAGCTCCTGTAACTACACCCCGAGCACATACGGCTCTACTGAAGGTCAATGATGCCAACATAAGCATAAAGAAAGTCCATGAGTAAGTAAACTTAAATGTGGCTTTGCGGGCTTTGATATAGTTCTTCTAGACATTTTATAGCTCTTATAAGCAAAGTATAGCCCCATAGGTAAGGTACACTTGTTAATAGCCTTTCTAGACAACATTTTAGTGGACATATATATGTATATGGATCAAATACTTAGCCCCAACTACTAACAGCTGACGAAATAGTCAATATAGGCATCGAACAATTTTCCAATTTATCAACAAGTAAGGTGGCTTTCTAAGCGACCTAAAAAATCATTTGTATGTCATATCAAAGTATAAGGTCCCTAATAAATAGGTGGAACACCTAGAAGCTCACCACCACAACTCAATAGGAAGCCACGATGCCATTTACCTGAAGGTAAAACTACAACTCTACTTCTTTCGCTCTATAGGCATTAAGATACGCCAAAGGCCTGTAGGCTAGCTATATAGTTATAGGCATTTCCATCACATAGCTTTTATTCCAAACAAATAATTATGCTGTCAATATCAACTTGAAATTTTAAGAAGCTAATCACAAAACTATTAAGGCATCGGCAAAACAACAAACTATAAATAGCGAACTAAGCGACGATGATTTAGACGAGAAGATTTTCATGTCCCTTTTAACGGGTGGAAACATCTAATCAAGAAAAATATCGACAAGATAAGCTCACATATACACATATATATAATTCCATCAGCCAAATTAATCAACAACTATTATGGATTCGAGTACTATGGTGAATAAGAACAAGTTGTATCAACCAAATGATGAAGAAAACTCGCCGAAAAAGGCTTTGCCTTAATATAACTTGTAATAGATATTATATATCAACTATTCTAACCCAATCCTTCAATTATATACTTCAGCACAGTAATCACCATGTTATACAACTCCACAGCCACCTAAAACAGCCCACAACACAACAAACGGAAATAATTTCCAACATCGGTAGCCGTTTTGATACATGGCGTATAACCTTCTAATTAATGATGGAGTGAGGATTAGGAGCCCGTATGTTACAATATAAAAGAGAAAAAAAAAGTCATATAAAGTCTTCTCAACAATCTTCCCCTTTGAATAACTCTCAAACAAAGCCAAAATCAACGAAACAAACATGTGCTAGCTGTTCTTTGCGACAACCCCGACTTCTACCTCGATTTTTGGAGAGTTTGGATGGTGGAATCACCTATAGTGAATCTTGTAACCCTAGGGGAACCATGGAAGAGACGAGCTGAGGTTTTTGGAATGAAAAAAATCACATCCAAGTCGTGAAGATATATTCCCGCTGATAGGGGGCCCACCTCCACGTGCCTGCTTGTGCAGTCTCGCGAAAATGCAAATATCTATCTGTTCTAAAGTTGTATTGGTGAACTATTTTGGTGTGTTGGAAACTAGACTCATAGACCATCAATTTTATGGGTAGTAGGCATCCTAACTCTTTATAGATTGGAAGAAAAGCTCTGAGACATTTGCCCCAAATTTCAAAAAATTTCTAAAAGTAACTTGTGATAACTTTTGCCGATTTTCATTTTACAACTTTCTCGATTTCAAATATTAATGTAAGATCATTGAATGATAAGAATACCCATAAAACATCCTTATTTTGGTACTAAGCACTCTTGGTCATAGCTCAAAAATACGAGTTTATCGCTTAATTTATACGGGGTGTTACATTAAAGTGGGTGGAAGCCGTTGCACTCCCTAACAATGAAGGAAAAAGTCTCACAACATTTCTATGGAAGCACATATGTTCCAAATTCGATAGTCCCAGAGCCATCATTAGCGATGATGGATTAAACTTTTGTAATCACCTTTTCAGAGCTCTTCTTGAGAAATATGGTGTAAAACATAAGGAGGCAACTCCTTACCATCCTCAGTCAAGCGGACAAGTGGAGGTTTCCAACCAGGAGATCAAGATGATCTTGTCCAAAACAGTGAACACCAACTGGACAGACTGGTCTAGGAAGCTGGATGATGCAATCTGGGCCTATATGACAATGTATAAGATCCCTATTGACACCTCATTATATCAACTAATTTATGGAAAGTTATGCCATTTGCCGATAGAGCTGGAGCATAAGGTGTTGTGGGCACTCAATAAGCTGAACCTGGAATGGAGTGAAGCAGGAAAATTAAGGCTAGATCAATTGAATGAATTTGACGAATTTCGGCACTGAGTGTATGAGAGTGAAGCCATATATAGGGAGAGAATAAAGATCTATCATGACCGAAAGATTGCAACGAGGGAGTTTAATGTTGGCGATCTGGTAGTGTTGTCTAGGCTCCGCTTGTATCCAGGCAAATTGAAATTTAGATGGATGGGACCATATAGAGTGGTGGAAGTATTCCCATATGATGTCATTGGACTAGAGAACAGAGATGGAAAGAGGTTTAAAGTAAATGGGCAGAGAGTGAAGCTGCACACAAGAAACACTAGTAAAGGGAATCGAGTTAATGTATCTTGATGATGCTTGAATAGTCAAGAGACTTGTGTCGTGGCGCGATGTTAAATGAAGTGTTGCATCGGAGGAAACCTATGAATGGTCGGTAAAGTCCGAGTAGCTGAAAGGAGTGCTTAGAGCACCAAGGTATGTTCCTCTCTCAGTTTTGTATTTCCTTGCTTTGGGGATAAAGCATGCTTTTCAACAAAAAAAGGAAGGGGGGTGTATCTGTCTTTTGGTTTTTGATCATCCTAGGATTTTTGTTGTAGTATTTCTTTTTCCTCGGATATTTTATTTAGTATAACCGACATGTTTAGGTTGTTTTGTATTTTGTTTTACTAGAAGTAGTTTAGGAGTACTTACAACTAATAAATGCACATGTGTTTGATGTTTTGAAGTTGTTGAAAAAATGACCCTTTTTAAAATTTTTTTTGTGATTAGCTGTGTTTGTTGACTGCAAAACATGACCAATGTGGATTTTTTATGGCATTTGATAGATTAGCATAATTAGCTGTAGCTTAGCTGTGCATAAACTGGATAGGTAGTGTGTAAAGTGAATCCTATACCATGTGTGAGTGAGGTTCTTACCTAGTTCAATGCTATGCAGGTGATCTAGAACTTCTCTGGTTGGTTTTTGCTTCGGTTATAGGATAGTTGGTTAGGAAAGGATCGTAGGCCGTGTTTGTATTAGCTCATTTTCAGCCTAAATTTCCCTAACAAATAAATAAATATCCCTTGATCCAAATGTTTGAGCCTTAATTGATCATTTTTCATTGATTAGCCCTTCACCTTCCCACTTGTTTATAAATAACCTATTTTTGCCCTGGTCCCTCCTTGGACATTGTGAACATCAACTCAGGTAAAATGCCTAAGTTGAGGGTGGCTACTGTAGGAGTGCGTAAGCTGTGTGGGAGAAATGTAGAAGGAGAAAAAGTTAGTTAATAAAAAGTGGGTGTGGTAAAAAAGAAAAGAAATCTTGAGAAAAAAAAATAGAAATAATAGAAAAAGTGAAAAAGAAACCACACCCACTAGTTGAAGAATGAATGAAATGGAGAAAAGGGAGGTAAAAATGAAGAAAAAGGGGAAAAAGTCAAAAGTGGAGCCAAAGTTGTGTAGTGCCAAGGAGGGTTAGTCACTATTTTCATATCTACCATACCCAACCCAAAGCCTATATTACAAGCTAATAAAAGTCCTATAGTGATCCTAGCTTAACTATTTGAAAAGCCAAAGCAGAGAAAATAAGGGCAAGCCTATTATATCACCTGTGTAGTGTTTGAAACTTCTTTGCGGGAGATTTTCTTGATAGTACGGGTTATATATATATATATATATATCATTTTTAGTGAGTTTGGGGCTTCTTTCGTTGTGAGAGTATAGGGGTTGCATTGGATTCTACCAGCATTCTGTGTAAACAACAATAGTGATAAATTGGTTGCCTGTTAATAGTTGAATGCCATCTCTAGATTCCTTTATGTTATGATTTGTAGTTGCATGTGTGCATAGCTAGCTTGATTTTGAATGAAAAGAGGGTCAATATTTGATAAGTGGTCATGTGTGCAAATTTTGATATTGTTGACTGTAGGTCTTCTGTTTTACTTTCTAGTTAAGTGTCATATTAGAATAGTGTTCTATTTTTCTGAGGACATGCAAAAGTTTTAAGTTGAGGGTATTGATGTGCTGTGGGTTTACAGCACTTTCGATGCTTAAAACTTTAAAAAAATGCTTGGTCTTGGGTATGTTTATACGGATATGAGGTGCTTTTACTTTATTTTCAGGAAAATCATGTTTCGGAGTCAAATTCTGGAAAAGGAGAGGAAAAAGTGCAAAAAATGGGCCAGGTGCAGTCCTCAGTAAGAGCCATACCTTGGTGGTACTAGCTGTACCATGTAATTGTGATAAAAAGTAGAGGCTATGCACAAGTGTTGGGGCCAAATATGACTCTTGGTACGAGCGGTACCAAGGAGTCATGGAAAGAAGAAGAAGTTTGCACTTGCCTGAGTTCCTAGTACGAAGGGAATGCACGAGTCATGATAACATCATATGAATCATACCAAGGAGCCATGGTGAAATTCAGTGAGTATGTCAAGTTGGTAAGTCTCAGAGTACAAACATAGACCACGAATTGCAACAACAATGTACGGACCATACCATGGACTCTTGACAAATTCCAGAGGATGCCAGAATTTACAAGATCAGACCACGACAGACAACCTACGATTCGTAGTGTGATTGCACGAGTCGTACCTTCTCCCAGGACTTAGAAGATCTCAAGACTGCCTGACATATTATGAAGGAAAGCCACAACTCATAGCTTCATGCTACGACTCGTAGGACCTGGCGGCACCAGTTTTAGTAGTTACCTTGTTAATTTAGAAAATGTTCCCAATTATTTGTATAAATACTTTTTAGGCTATTTTCTTTAGGAGAGTGATTCATTATTCTTGTATTCATGATTCTTGAGTTGTCCAAAAATCTTAGATACCAATTGCATGAAATTCATGGAGATTGTAATCATCATTTTTGAATTGATCATACTTTTGATTATGCTATAATCGACTGGGTTTATTCAGTCATCGTTTTAAGTTGTTAATTATGTTTTCTTTCATGAAATCTAATTCTTTTCTTGCAATCATGAATAACTAAAACCTCCAATAACTAGGATTGTGGGAACCATGATGGAATAACTAACTAAAGTTAACATAAGGTGATTCTAAACCAATATGCATGTTTCTATTGTTCATCTTTTCATCATAAACATTTCTTAACAATGCGCAACATTAGGACTTGCCCAAATTCTCTACTTGCTTGAACCTAGAGAGGTAGAGATTAGTAAAAAAGAAGAACAACAAAGCCTTGAATTTTGAGTTTCATTGAATAACTTGAGCTGCAGTCGTGGGATAGTTAATTTGGAATAGTTGATAACGGTTAAAGTGAAAACACTCAGGAGATATAATCTGGTGATTGAGTATATTTATCCAATAGAGACGAATGTGTCATTTGGATGAATCTATGTTATCAATTCTGCAGGCTAAGTATTGGGATAGATCACTAGTTTAATAACCCAGAGTTGTTATGATCCATGGGGAACACTTCCCTAGTTAATTGCACAAATCTGATTACAACAATAATCTACTACTTTCTTACTTGATTCTTTTTTTAAAACCCTCCATTAGGAAATAACTGTACTAAAAGCATAAATAGTAGCGTTATTTGACAATTTGACCATATTCCCTGTGGGATCAACCCAAACCTAGTCGGGTTCTTTATTAAAAACATCCACGTCATAGTTTTACAGGGGTGTGATTTGAGTGTTTTCAATAGCCTAACTAATCCTCTAACCAACTTAACTAACTATCTCCTAACTAACTTAAACTGTTAACTAACTCTTCCTTGATCATAATTAGGATATTGAGTTAGTTTCCAAGTTATTTCTTAGCCACTGACTTATCATAATCCTCAATACACCCCCTCAAGCTGGGAGTAGTGAATATGTTGATTAGTCCTAGCTTTCTCTTTAGGTGCTCATGCTGGAATTTGGTAAGTCCATTTATGAACATGTTGCTGGTTGTTCTATGGTATGAATATACTATGTATACACCAATCCTCGTTGAATTTTTTTCTCACAAAGTGGAATCTATTTCTTTGTGCTTTGTGTTATCATAGAAGACATTATTAGCTGCTACTTAAATAGCAGCTTTGCTATCACTGAAAATGGTGACTGGCTATAGGATGTTCACTTTAATTTCTTTAAGTAATCTAAGTAGTCATACAAATTCTGCCACGGTTGTTGCCAAGCTCCTATATTCAACTTCTGCTAAACTTCTTGAAACAGTGGTTTGTTTCTTTGATTCTCAAGACACTACTGAATCTCCTACTTAAATAAAGTACCCTGTGACTGACCTTCTAGTGAGTGGACATGCTGTCAGTCTTCATCACAATAGGCTGTGACCTTGTCTATGTGTTTGTTGGACATCAAAACTCCTTGGCCAGGTTGGTTCTTTATGTACCTTACTATTTTCATAGCAGCCTCTATATGTGACTGCTTCGATTTCTTTGAACTCCAAAGGAAATATCAGGTCTAGTTACTGTTAAGTGCAACAACTTGCCTATTAGCCTTTGATAAGCCTCCTGATTACCTGAAGTATCCTTTTCAGTTTTGCCTTTGTTTCCAGTCTTCCCATCATGTTGACTCAAAGTCAGCTTCACATTAGTATCTATTGGAGTTGCTATAGGTTTTGCAGCAGTCAATTCAGTGTTTGAAATTAGTTCCAATGTATATTTTCTTTGATGCATTGTAACACCTTGTTGAGACCTAGAAAACTCAATACCTAGGAAGTACTTTAACTCCCCTAAGTCCTTCATATTGAAAGCTCTCTGTACTGATTATTTTGAGTCTTCAGTTAGACCTAGGTTGCAACCAGTTATAAGCATGTCATTAACATGCACTAATATGATAACAGTTCCTTATTTTGACCTTTTTATAAAGAGATAATGATCATACTGGATCTATATAAAGTTGAAGCTTATTAGTGCCTCACATATCTTAGCATTCCAATTGTCTAGGAGCTTGTTTTAGCCCATATAAGGATTTGATCAGCTTACATACTGTCTCTTCCTTTTTAGAAAATCCTTGAGGCATATCCATGTAGATTTCATTATAGAGATCTCCCTGTAAGAATGCATTAAATACACCAATTTGGTGAATATACCACTTATGTGAAGCTGCTAATGAAAACACAGTTCTAACAGTCACCATTTTCACTCCTGGTGAAAAAGTTTCTTGATAGTCAATCCTTTCCTTTGACTATAATATTTGGCTACAAGTATTGATTTAAACCTTTCAACATCTCCATTTGCCTTATATATATTTCACTTTGTAAGTCCACTTGCATCCCACAGTAGTCTTGCTTTGAGGTAGAGTTACAAAATCCTATGTGTGATTTTTTATAATGTAGAAATGTCTTGTTGCATTGTCTATATCCACTTAGGATCTTTGGCTTCTTCTGCATATGTAGTAGATATTTTATACTAGACAAGGTAGAAAGATAAGCTTATTACTTATTGGACAAATTGTTATAGCCTATATATTTGTCCAAACTGTAAGGTATATCTTGATGAATATTGAGTGAGACAAAATCTTTCATCCATAGATGAGGTTTGATACTTTTGCTTGACTTAGTCATAGGAGGATTCTGATTCATTTGGTATGGATGGACATCTGATGTGAAGGATCACTTTTAGATGCATCCTGACCAGCATCTGCATCTTGAGTTTGGGGAAGAGGTACTGCCTTATTCAAACTCATATGTATAGACTGAGGATGAGGTGATGATTGATTCTGAGACTCAGCCAGAACATGTTCCTCAGTCGTAAATCTCAGGACCTCATTTGTGTAGTCATCAATATTGTCAGTGAGGAGTGTTTCTAGTAAATAGAGGTTCTGTAACTGTTTGTTACTGAAAGAAAGGGAATACTCCTTCGAACCTGACATCCCTGTTGACAAAACATTTATGATCAGTTATGTCATACAAAATATATCTTTTCTGAAGTTCTGAATATCCCTTATGTATAGCTAGCTTAGTTCTTGACAGTAATTTATCTTGTTGATTAGGAATTTTAGCATAACATAAGCAAACTAGAACTCTCAAGTGTCTATTAGATGGTTTATGCTTGTATAACTTCTCAATGGGTGATAATTGATTGAGTACTGAACATGGTAGTCTATTAATCTAATAAACTGTAGCAATAACACAATGTCCTTGGAACTTGATAGGTATATGACCTTGAAATCTAATACCTTTAGTAACTTCTAATATGTGTTCATGCTTCATTTCAGCTACCCCATTTTGTTGAGGAGTATATACACATGTTGTTTGATGATAGTGTAAACATAACATCACAAACTTGATTAATGAACTCTTTTCCATTATCATTTCTTATGATTTTTATTGTTTTATCAAATTGAGTTCTAACATAATTCATGAAATATTGTAAAGATATACACACATCAAACTTTTGTTTTAGCAAGAATACCCGAGTAAACCTTGAAAAATCATCCACAACTGTCAGAAAATATCTATTTCCATCAAAATTAGGTGTTTTATAAGGACCCCAAAGGTCTACATGAATGATTCTAGAGGACTAATGCTTTTTATGATACTATTTTAAAAAGACAATCTTGTGTGTTTTGCAGACGTGCACACAATACAATTTGTTATTCTATGCTAATAGTCTCAAGATTAATATGAAATAGATTTCTCAGGACTACAAAAGATGTGTGACCAAGCCTTTGGTGCCATAGATAAATATCTAAATCTGACAGACAATCAGAGTTTTTAGCAGCTAGACTGATATGTTTTTCAGGTTGATTCACCATCACGTATGTAACATCTCAAAAATTTTCTAGACCAAACTCAGACCTTGAAAGAAAAACCAGAAGAACGAGAAATTGTTTTTCTCAAAACGACCCAAACAACGAGTCATGGTCAGCTGTAACGACCCATTGTCTGAGTCATCGTCAGGCCTGCAGGAAGTTCCTTCGGAACCAAAGAGCCAAGTAATGGGTTTTTCAAGAGACCAACGACTCATCCTGTTGAGCCGTTGGGAGAAGGTAAGAAAGTCCTTCAAGTGGCGACAAGGGAAAACAACGACCCGTTGTCCCATACAACAAGTCGTTGTTTCCATTCGTGAGCCAAGCCCAAGAATATTCCTGTAGCTAGGACGAGAGCATATAACGACTTGTTGGATCAACCAACGAGTCGTGGTGTCACCCGTTAGAGGAGGGGGCCCAGTGTTTTGTTCAAGACCCTTCCAGTGGCCAAAGAGAGGTACCAATGACCCATTGGTTCTTTCAACGAGTCGTACTCCCCACCCTTTGCCAGTTCCAGTAAGCCCAAGCTTTAAGCCCAGGCCCGATGACTGATCCCAATGAGTTGTGGTGTCAATCAATGACTCGTTGTGTGACCCGTTGGTCCCTATCGGACAATTTTCTAGATTTTCTCCCTGGGTTATTTTAGTAACTTTCCACCTTTTTAATCCATAAACTATGTCATTTTGGGTTATATTCAGGGGATTTATAGGGGTAATCAACGTTTATACTTCATTCCTCTAATTCCCTCAGAAGTCAGAACATAGAATCTCAGTCAGGAAGAACAGAGCAGGGCAAGGGTTTCGGCTTCTTCTTCTCAGAATTTCTCAAGGATTTTCTCAGAAATCCTTCACCAGGTATGTGAGAATTTAGCAAGGGAATTGTTCTTCCCTTGGCCCTAAAAACCCATTTAAATTTTCTTATCAGTCCTAGCCCTGAGATTTTAAAATTTAATAATTTTTCAATCAGATTCCGATGTCATTCATGTGGAATGTTGTTCATATTGTTAGCTACTATGTTTCCATTACTTAGAGATCACGTTGATACTTGTTCTTGTAAAGATGGTTTTAGCCCTAGCTTTTGAATACAATAATTCGAGTCTTGCACAGTTGATTAGTCATTCATGATGCTTGATACTATCAGTGCTAAAATTCCCATGTTATTAATATCAGTTGAAATCTCAGTCAGTTGCTGCTAGTCCAGTTTCAATCAGAATATTAGCATTCTTAGTATATGTCAGCTGATCAGTTTAACTATAGTCTTTTCGTGAGGTGTCAGTATGCCTCCCAGATATCAGTTATCAGAATCAGTTATCAATTGTAAGATATCAGTTTGTTCTTTAGATGGTTACGATGCTTCCAGATAAGCAGCTCTGACTAGTCTTAGAACCACCAGTTTCATCTTTAGTTTGTTCTTTAGAAGATTATGATGTTTCCATATAAGCAGCTCTAGCCAGTCTTAGAACACCAGTTACAGAATCTGATCCGATAAGACTCTCAGGGTACTTCTAGATACGTATCCCCAATTTATTCTTGGACCTCAGTTTTGAGCTATCAACTTAGTAATCACATTAGGACTACCCAGTGGGGGTAGGACTTAGCACCGAGCGGACCGGGGCTCTAGCGCACCTAGGTTCCCAAAACTACATTGCCATCTTAGATTATTTTATTGGCTCTATGGCCCCAAATTTGTGATCATCTAGTTCATGCCTTTAACCCTGGCAAGGTATATCGGATCCTATTGATGGGGTGTATATATCGAACTCCACATTTAGATCACGTGGTTATATGTCGGTTATAGACTCTCCCACTAGTCAGTACAGTTTCAGTTTAACTCGGTTCAGTTCTGTTCAGTTTAGCTCAGATCAGTATCTCAGATTAAGGACATGTTTGTGACCATCAGCCAGGGTTATTATTGACCATATCAGTTATATTTCAGTTGTTCAGTTTTCAGTATTTCGGTTGGTCATTTCATATCATCTCAGTTTAGTTACTTGATCTTTCATTTCTATTATATCTCTCGCTTACTTAGTACATTCAAAGTACGGATGTATACCTTCTATGCTGTATCGTATCATGATACAGGCGTAGGTTCTCAGCATGAACATCATCAGTAGATTCCTTCAGACGATACCAGCAGTAGATTTTGGTGAGTTCTCATCTTTCGAGGATGATATTTATGTTCAGTTATTTTTTTAAAGTTAGACTTTAGAGTTAGGTGGGGGCTTGTCCAAACAACTCATCATTTGTAGATAGGTTTCAGACATAGACTCAGATATTCTATTCTATTTTTTAGATGCATGGACTTTGTCAAATCAGTTTTCTTAAATGATTTTTATTTATTTAAAGCTTCCGCTTATGTTTACTCAGTTTACCGGTATTATGATAGACCATGGGTTGGCTTAGGGTTACTTGTGACTCCAAGTACCGTGTCTCATCGAGGGTATAGACTCGGGTCGTGTCAAACTTGGTATCAGAGCTAGGTTTAGAGCAACCTTGGATGTCTGAAAGCCGCGTCAAGTAGAGTCCTTTTCATGGGTGTGAAGCGCGCCACATTTATGATGGGGAGGCTATGATACGTTATTATGAAAACTCCCTTTTGTTCATACTCCTTATCGTGCATTGAAGTTCAATTCTATAAAAGTTCTCCTAACTCGTGCTCTATTTCATTTCAGTGAAACTATGCCTCCAAGATGAGGAAACGAAAGAAGGGATGGCAACATAAATTGACCTGCCCCACCAGCTCCAGCAGTCCCTCAGGACGACCAAGTGTCCTTAGCAGAATTTTGAGCGGCAATCCAGCTGCTAGCTCAAACAATGACAAAACAAGTGAACCAGCAGGTGTTTCCAATAAACACAAATGGTCTGCAGAAGCGTCTAGGGTTTGGGACTTCACTCGAATGAACTCTCCAGCCTTTCATACATCCAAGCTGGGAGAGGACCCATAGGAGCTTGTAGGTGAGGTGTGGAAGATTGTCACGACCCAAACATAGGCTCGGACCGAGACACGGGTCCAGGAACCCCAAGGGACTCCAAGTCGACCCATGACATGAACATAACACCTAACTCAATCATAAAAGCTGAAGATCACATGATAAACTTAGTAGAAGTATGAAATAAGAATAACATCAGAAATACACACGAATCTGAAGCTGATTACATCTTATGTTTGAAAAGCCTCTAACACTGATGAGTTGATGGGACAAGTCCCCAGCTAACTCTCTAAGTCTGATACTGAATACATAAAAAAATTGATAAAGCATGGTCCTCGGGGTATGAGGACTCACCAATAGATGTGGGATACTAACTCTGAAAGGCTGGCTACAAACGAGGCTGGATTTGAGTATCGAGACTTGTATCATGAAATGATACAGAATAGAGTATGCGATCAGTACATGAAATATACCGAGTATGCAAGGTAAGTAAAACCGCTTAGATAAGTAAAATCATTTAAAACATGCATAATATAAAACATGAACAAAACAAGAATATGAGAGTAGTTGTATGCTGTTTTTCTGATATCATGATCTCAACATAAGATAACATCATAACTGAATAGATTGACCCAAAGCTAAAATATGATAGTCATAAGTAAAGCTGAACATTGGGTCAGACCTGCTTTAGATCATATATGGATATATCTATCATGAATGATAGACATGCATAACTGAAATCATGAGGAACAATGAGAGAATCATATTATAACCAACATACCATGATAGAGCTTACGTGGTCCCAACTATCACACTCAAGTGTGTAGAGCCATCTAGAGCCTTTCCAGGGCTAAGGACGATACCATGATATCGATATCAAGTTTGTGGCTAAATGGGGCAGGGGATAACTCACAATAGAGGTCCCAAAGTATATATAATATGAATCAACCTACATTGGCGTGTAGTTCTGAGGCATAGGGTGATCTACCCTTAGCCTACTCGGTGCAAGACACTACTCCCAAAACATGCGTATGCTCTCCATCATTTTTCAACGAAGCTTACCATCATCTATTGACGAAGCTAAATGATCATGAATACATAAATCTGAATCATACATGGGGAGCATTGGCTCAAACCATACCACAAGCTGAACATAAATGGGAGTCTTCGCTCCAAAACCATATGGTAAGCTTAAATTCGTAAAATCATAATCATACTTGAACATATGAGCATTGCCCGAAACTTTAACATGCTTGAAAATACATAATTCACTTGAAAATATGATCTTAAACATGGGTAACATGAAAACAAGCTTTTCATCATAAATATCTCATCATACTTGAACATTCATCATAAATCTCAACTTTCATGAACTTCTCATAATTGGGAATTTTAATTTATAAAACTTGAAACATGATTTTAATTGAAAACAATGTAAAACTTGCCCGTGAATCATAATTCAATAATAGAAACATCTTTAAATCATACCCCTGTAGTAAATTAGGAATTTTATGTATTGGGTTAAAATCACATAGACTCAACATAGAAATTGCATGATTTAGAGAGAGATTGGGCATGGGTGTGAATAGATTCACCCACTTATAACCCTACATACCTGAAAGGGTTTGATTCTACCACCTCTCTGATTGACAAAGGAAGGTTTGAAGAAGAACCTTGAAGGATTAGCCTTGATCTCCTCTTTAGACCTTACACTTGCATGCATGAATATAAATGACTTAGAATAGATTTTCCCCTCTAAAAACCCACTATTCATAACTTAAAATGACGTAGTTTAGGCCTTAGGATCATAGGAATTATGGAAAATCCCTTACTAAATTTGCAGAAAATAACTGACTGCCAGTCCCAACGAGGGACTGGATGGGTCGTCGCTCAAGGGAATGAATCATGGCATCAGTCGTTGAGTGCACTATCTAATAGATCATCTGGGGCTTGTCACAAGGGACCTCACGAGTCGTTGCTGATGACCACGACTCGTGGTCACCACTCATCACCTTCACTGCCTAAGATTCAAATTATTTCCAACCTACTGACCATGACCCATCCCACGAATCATCGGGACTGACCACGACTTCTGGTCAGGTCCGTGGGGACCTCAAATTTAAAATTTCACCCTATGCCTTGAACTTTACCACGAGTCTCCTCACGACTTGTGGTCTACCTCACGGGTCATAGAACGACTCGTTCTGTGACTTGGTGCCAGATTTTCAGTTTTCTCCGTTTCAACTCCCGGGTCTGATCTTTGAGCTTTCGGGGTATAACAATATCTCCCCCTTGAGAACATTCATCCTCGAATGTTGAAAATCATATAGAAAAGCAGAGATATGCAATCATCATACTCAAATACTGATCATATAATCTAAAAACTAACTGAATGTGTAACTTTGATTCAAACTACATGGCTAAACTAAACTCATGAATCATATACACACCCATATACATGAAAGAAACTGGAGTGCATGAACTAAACATGAAAACTAAATTAGGTACTAGGGCAAAAACTGATACCTCAAGATGGAACTGAGCCGGTAGAGAATAAATATGGGTATCTAGCCATCATGTCTGCTTCAACTTCGCACGAAGCTCCCTCAACCTGCTGATTCCTCCATAAAACTTTAACTGAAGCTACTTCCTTGTTCTTTAGCCTTCGAACCTAACCATCCAATATTTCCACCGGAACATCTTCATAACTAAGGATGTCTTTCATACTGACACTGTCCCTCGGGACAACTAAAGCTGGATCACCCAAACACTTCTCTAAGAGCAATACATGAAAACAAGATGCACAGAAGCTAATTCTAAGGCAACTCCATTTAATATGCCACCTTGCCAATCCGTCTCACATTCTGGTAGGGGCCTATATAGCAAGGACTAAGTTTTCCTTTATTTCCAAACATCATCACTTCCTTCATAGGAGACACCTTTAGAAACATCCAATCACCCACTTCGAACTCAAGTTCTCTCTTTCGCACATCGGCATAGGACTTTTGGTGACTTTGAGCTATTTTCAACCTGTACCCTATGAGTTGAACCTTCTCCATAGCTTCATGGACTGAATCCGTCCTACCATCGTAGCTTCATCAACTTTGAACCAGCCAATAGGTGATCGACATCTCCGCCCATAGAGAGCCTCAAATGAAACTATCTGAATACTGGAATGCTAGCTGTTATTGTACGCAAACCCATAAGAGGCAAATGATCATCCCAACTATCTTTAAAGTCAATCACACATGCTCTCAACATGTCCTCAAGAGTCTAAATTTTCTGCTATGCATGACCATCCGTTTTGCGGGTGAAATGTCGTACTAAGCTTAACTTGAGTACCAAGTCCTTTCTGAAATGACCTCCAATACTAAGAGGTAATTGTTATACCCCGTAGAATTCCCGACACCTAAATGACCTATTCGCACGTTGGTTAAGCATATTTGAAGGCCATACGTGCTAGGGAAAGGCCCGGGAAAAGATCGGACGAGAAACCTATCGAACCATCGCGGAAAGAGCCGAGGCAGAACCCCTCCGCGATGGAAGCGTGTCACGGAGGGGAGGCCTCCGCATTGGCTCCGTGACACGTTGGCCTTGTCCAGGCCCAAGTATATAAAGCCCACTTCGGTTTTAAATCATTTAAACACTTATTAACTTCCAGAAAACAGAGAGTAAGCAACAGAGAGAAGGTAAGAACGAAGGAGATATTATAATTTTCGTCCTATTACGTTGCTAAACGTTGTCCAAACTCAAATTAACTTCAGATACTGGGGTATTTAGCAGCAGAGAGCATTCCTACGGATTCAGTTTCGTGAAATACGACCGACGAATCATCGAGCTGCCGAGCTAAGGTAAGTGGAATTGCTCTAAATTAGTGTCGATGTGTTCCTACCTGTGAAGTGAATATTTCTCCCTTCTGGACCTCTGAAAAATAGCGAGTTTTCAACCGTCTTTCGATAAGCCTAAGTTTAGGCTATAAACTATATCGAAAGTGACGTTACTCTTTAAAGTAAAGCTGTATTTAGTATTAATTGACATATTTATGAATGCAGTTGGGAGGAAATAGTTGAAGTACCGGCCGAGCCTCGTCCGACAGACGAATAGTTCAAGGATAAGGTATGTAAAGCTAGTTTCCCCTCGGCAAGTTAGTAATCTTGGTACAGTACAGTAATTTAAAGGCCAGTAGGGTATTCAAAAGCCATGTATGATGTTTATTACGAATGTTGGTACGATATTAGAAATATCATGTTATGATCAGCGCGAGACTTGCTAGCACGATATAGATTTTAATATAAGTGTTAGGAACTACACAGCATGCTCAGTATGTGATGTGACACAGAATGTTAGGATATCATTGTATTCAGTTGAAACCTAGTAAAGCAATGTAATATCTGTAAGACATCTCAGAAATAGAACGATAAGTTAAAGTGAAGCTAGAAAGCATATTAGAACTAGTAAATCATGTTACTATAGAAGCTCAGTATACAACATAGTTTTCAGCATAAATACTATATCATGTTCAGCATTAGACTCAGTGCAGTATGGCAGGAGATTATATCTATATATATATACTATTATCAGTCTCAGCATGTATTAAATACGTACATATCGCTATCACTAGTTCAACATGCAGTATGTACAAACACTTTATTATCATTAACTTCAGTGTGTGGTATATGCAGATAGTATTACTAGTGAGACTATTGTATTGTTTGGGGTTGGATTACCTAGCATCCATGACCGCCCAGGGTTAATAGCTGTATCGACTCGTCCGCCAGAGGACAAGGATACGTTGCTCTACGGAGTGGCATGCCGTCCCATAGGGGACGAAGATGGGATGCCAGTTTTCCCCATATTGTGCCTTGGTCGGCCTTTATACACCCCCGTCGAGCTGATACGCCCGGGGTGTTGATTCAGGAGTCCTCCGGACTCAGGTACAGTTATAGTCAGGGGATCAGCGAGCCCAAGTGCATACCCAGGGGACCGGCAGGATGCTTACAGGGTTATAGGAGACGGGATGACCGGGGTAAGGGTATAGATTCTGTGCTGGTTGTACCTCCCGGCTTATGGGGGCCGGGTAAGGTTTGTGTGTGCTATATATGTTATGATATGTTATACTGTGTTACAGTAGATACGAGTAGATCGACAGTAGAATGATAAATCCTCAGGTATGACTCCCACTCCTTCCAGTATGATTAAGAGAAGGTATGACTTACATTATCAGACAGTTAATCTATTCCTTTCTACTTCAGTTTCACCAGTTATATTGTTGTTTTCAGATTTTGCTTTCAGTTATTGCTTTACATACTCAGTACCAGCGGTACTGACGCCCAGTGGGGCGTTGCATTACTTGCCTGAAGGTACTCATAGACGAGCAGGCGATACCACGTGATTCCTATCAGCGATCGAGTATTCAGCTCCTGTCATCCGGAGACTGAATTCCAGAGGTGTATTTCATTTTCTTTTGTGGTATAGTACGGGTAGGTCGGGGCCCTGTCCCGATCATTTCTATTGCTATTCCTAGAGGCTTGCAGTCTTTATTTGTTTCCCGGTGGTCAGATGAGCCGGTCGTGTGAGGCCGTGCAGTTGTTTAGCTGTTAGTACTTCTGCTTCTTTCATGTTGGCCGTGTGGGGCCATAACTTGACAGTAGTGGTGAACTTGCCGGTCACGTAGCTTTTCTTAATATTCTATGAGTAAGTTACAGATAACTAGACAGCATGGTGGCCTTGTCGGCCCGTATAGGTTTCCCTATATCGACATGTTTCTGGTCAGCTGTTAGTGCAGGTACAGGAGGCTATAGACCAATGGGCCGGGGGCTGTGTTTACAGCCGTTATATAGCCCTTTGTTTCTAGAAATGTGAGTTAGAGCCAGCCAGGCACCAGATGTGCCCAGGCTTAGCAGTCCAGCAGTTCAGGTCCCAGTAGGGCACCAAGTGCCAGTCATACCCCCCAAGGCGGGGTGTGACAAACTTGGTATCAGAGCAGGTCGTATCCCAGGGAGTCTGCAAGCCGTGCTAAGTAGTGTCCTGCCCATGGATGTGTTGTGCACCACATACTATGGGTAGGAGGCTGCAAGGCATGATAGGATGGTTGTTTTTCATTCTTATTCAGTCGTGCTGTAGAGCGGTACAATATAGGGTTGAGTCCCTAAAGACTTACTATATTCTTTGATTACAGATAATGTCAGACCAGCGACATCCTATCACAGGCCGGAGCTTAGATATTGCAGCAGGGGAAGGCACCAGCAGGATGCCTCCCCATCGTTTAGAAACAGCCCGATCAGAGGGCACTACAGAGGTATCATCCCAGCCTCCTCAGCAGTCTCCACCACGTCAGGAGCCACTTGGGGCGACATTACCTTCAGCAGTCCCTATACCGACACCTTCTGACCAGGAGGTTAGGAGTGCTGTAGTTATGTTAGCACAGATGATGGCTGCTCAGCGTCAGCCAATGCCGTCTACAGTTGCAGAGTTATCAGGAGGGCCCGATAGTTCGAGGGTCCGAGAGTTCTTAGCCCTGAATCCCCCACAGTTTACAGGTACGGATCGGACAGAGGACCCTCAGGATTTTCTGGATCAAATGCAGAGAATCTTCAGGGTTATGCATGCCACGCCTACCGAATCAGTTGAGTTGGCAGTATTTCGGTTACGGGATATCGCTGTGTTATGGTATGTAAGCTGGGAAAGGTCCCGAGGGAGAGATGTTTCCCCTCCCACCTGGTCCAGCTTTTCAAGGGCCTTTCTGGATCACTATTTGCCGCGGGAGATTTGATAGGCTCGGGTAGACCAGTTCCTACATCTGGAGCAGGGGGCCATGAGTGTTCGGGAATATTCCTTGCGGTTTGATTCTTTGGCTCGATATGCACCGGCCTTTGTTGATACCATGGCATCCAGAGTGCACCGTTTTATTATGGGGTTGAATCCAGAATATGTTGAGACTTGTATTACGGCCACACTGCGAGAGGACATGGACATTGCTCGAATTCAGGCATTTGCCTAGAATATTGAGGGCATCAAACAGCGACATCGGGAGATCAGAAGGGTCAATCAGGAACAGCTTCACCGGGACAGGCCAGTTGAGTTACAGAGGAAGGCCCGGGGAGGACCCAGGCCACGATTGTCAGACAGGCCACCCAGGCCCCCACCTCCGCCACAGTCGCAGGGGGATAGATTCAGCCGCAGGGGGCAGTCAGAGACTGGTAGAGGCTCGCAGATGGCAGATTCACCATTACAGAGGAGGGCGGAGCAGAGTAGGTATACCCTACCACTTTGCCCTATATGCAGTCGACGCCATCCTGGAGCATGTAGGTATGGTTCCACCGCATGTTATATTTGTGGCCAAGAAGGCCATTTGATGAGAGATTGCCCAGCCAGAGGACGAGAGGACCGAGATAGACAAGATAGGGCATCTGCAGGGTCACGAGCCACAGCATCCTCGACTGGGCGCAGGCCCTCAGTTTCAGTGGGCAGGGGTCGGGGCAGATCAGGGGCCTCCAGTACAGGTGCGGGTCCAAGCCGCACATATGCTTTACCAGGGAGGCAAGATTCGGAAGCGTCGCCTGATGTTGTGACAGGTATGCTAACTATCTGCTCACACCCTGCTTATATGTTGATTGATCCAGGGTCTACTTTGTCCTACATTACTCCATTTGTGGCACGAGAGTTTAGTATTACACCAGAATTATTGCAGCAGCCCTTTTTAGTATCCACGCCCGTCGGTGACTCTATCACAGCTAGCCGAATCTACCACGGGTGTACAGTAGAGGTTGCTGACCGTCAGACCACAGTAGATCTGGTCGAGTTAGAAATGATAGACTTCGATGCCATAATGGGTATGGACTGGTTAGTACCGTGTTTTGCCAACGTTGAATGTTGGACCAAGACGGTCCGATTCCACTTCCCAGGAGAAACAGTGCGGGAGTGGAAGGGCAGCACCGCTACGCCAAAAGGTAGGTTTATTTCCTACCTTCAGGCGAGAAAGTTGATATCTAAGGGATGTATTTACCATCTGGTCAGAGTTCAGGATGTCCAAACAGAATCTCCGACACTCCAGTCTGTTCCAGTGGTGAATGAATTCCCTGATGTGTTTCTTGATGAGTTACCTGGTATTCCCCCAGAAAGGGAAATAGACTTTGCTATTGACTTGTTACCAGGCACTCAGCCAATATCGATTCCTCCTTATCGCATGGCTCCTGCAGAACTCAGAGAATTAAAGGAGCAGTTGAAGGATTTATTGGATAAAGGTTTCATCAGGCTGAGTACTTCACCGTGGGATGCGCCAGTTTTATTTGTGAGGAAGAAAGATGGCTCGCTCCGAATGTGCATAGATTATCGGCAATTAAACAAAGTTACAGTAAAGAACAAGTACCCGCTCCCCAGAATTGATGACTTATTTGATCAGTTGCAGGGAGCCAGATACTTTTCTAAGATTGACTTATGGTCCGGATATCACCAGGTCCGAGTACGTGAGAGAGATATTCCTAAGACAGTGTTCAGGACCCGATACGGACATTTTAAATTTCTAGTCATGTCCTTCGGGTTAACGAATGCCCCAGCAGTCTTCATGGACCTAATGAACAGTATTTTCAGACCTTTCCTGGACTTGTTCGTGATAGTATTCATTGATGACATTCTGGTGTATTCTCGCTCTGAAGCAGATCACCGGACTCATTTGCGGACAGTGCTCCAGATTCTCAGGGACCGTCAGCTGTATGCTAAATTTTCTAAGTGTGAATTCTGGCTTAACTCAGTGGCCTTTTTAGGGCATATCGTGTCGGATGTTGGTATACAGGTAGACAAGCAGAAAATAGAAGCAGTTAAGTCATGGCCTAGGCCTACCACTCCGACTGAAGTTCGTAGCTTTCTGGGGTTGGCAGGATATTACAGGAGGTTCGTTGAAGGGTTCTCGACCATTGCGGCACCTCTAACCAAATTGACACAGAAAGCAGCAAAGTTTCAATGGACAGAGGCATGTGAGCAGAGCTTCCAGGAACTGAAAGACAGATTAACCTCCGCCCCAGTATTAGCATTGCCGGAAGGCACAAAAGGTTATTCAGTCTATTGCGACGCGTCAGGCATCGGGTTAGGTTATGTGTTGATGCAGCATGGTAGAGTAATTGCATATGCTTCCAGACAGCTGAGGAAACACGAAAAGAATCACCCCACCCATGACCTGGAACTAGCCGCAGTAATCCACGCCTTAAAAATGTGGAGGCATTACCTGTACGGCGTCCATGTTGATATTTACACAGATCATAAGAGCCTACAGTACATCTTCACTCAGAGGGAGTTGAATCTACGGCAACGCCGCTGGTTGGAGCTGTTAAAAGATTATGATGTGAATATTTATACCACCCCGGAAAAGCCAATGTTGTAGCAGATGCCCTGAGCCGTAAGTCAATGGGGAGTTTGGCGTATTTGCAACCTAAAAAGCGGGAGCTAGCCAAAGGAATTCATCAGTTAGCTGGTTTAGCCGTTCGAGTAATGGAAACAGAAAATAATGGAGCGGTAATTCAGAATTCTGCTGTGTCATCATTAGTTACAGAAGTGAAAGAACGACAGTACGAGGACCATGATTTAGTCCAGCTCAGAGATAGAACTCAGAGAGGTAAGGAGTCAGATTTTCAGATAACTGAGGATGATGTGCTACGCTGTAAGGGCCGCCTCTGTGTCCCGAATGTATTAGGGCTTCACGGACGGATCATGCATGAGGTACATTACGCTCGCTATTCCCTTCATCCAGGAGCGATGAAGATGTACCACGACATCAGAGACATCTACTGGTGGCCAGGTATGAAAGCTGAGATCGCTGAATTTGTATCTAGATGTTCTAACTGTCAGCAGGTGAAAGCGGAGCACCAGAAGCCGGGCGGTTTGACGCAAGATATAACGGTGCCTATGTGGAAATGGGAAATGAAAAACATGGATTTTGTAACAGGGTTACCCCGTACCAGACGCAGAAATGATTCCATTTGTGTAATAGTTGATAGGCTAACAAAATCAGCTCATTTCCTGCCAGTGAAGGCTACCTTCTCGGCTGAGGATTATGCCGAATTATATGTCAAAGAAAGAGTTAGATTACATGGAGTGCCGGTATCCATCATTTCAGATAGGGGAGCACAGTTCACAGCTAGATTCTGGCAGTCGTTTCAGAAAGGTTTGGGAACGCAGATTAACTTGAGCACAGCATTCCATCCTCAGACCGATGGGCAGGCTGAACGTACAATTCAGACGCTCGAAGATATGCTACGAGCGTGTGTGCTAGATTTTGGGGGTAGCTGGGATGAGCACCTTTCGTTAATTGAATTTGCTTATAATAACAGCTACCATTCAGCTATTCAGATGGCGCCCTTTGAAGCATTATATGGGCGAAAATGTAGATCGCCCATTGGTTGGTTTGAAATAGGAGAATCAGCATTGGTTGGCCCAGACATTGTTCGGCAGTCGGAGGAAAAGATAAAGCTTATCCGAGAACGTTTACTGACTGCTTAGAGCCGCCAGAAGTCTTATGCAGATATGCGGCGCAGAAATCTAGAATTTGCGATAAATGACTGGGTATATCTGAAAGTGTCGCCGATGAAAGGGGTAATGAGATTCGGCAAGAAGGGAAAGCTTAGCCCGAGATTCATTGGGCCATATCAGATTCGGCGAAGAATAGGCCGAGTTGCATACGAATTGAACTTGCCTCCGGAGTTAGCATCTGTTCACCCAGTATTCCATGTATCTATGTTAAGGAAGTTCGTAGGAGACCCTTCTACAGTAGTTTCAGTTCAGGATATCCAGGTCACAGAAGAGTTAGCATATGAAGAGGTTCCCGTAGCTATCTTAGACAAACAGATTCGCAGGTTGAGGACTAAAGATGTTGCATCTGTCAAAGTATTGTGGCGTAATAGGAACCATGAGGAAATGACGTGGGAAGCTGAAGAAGATATGAAAGCCAGATACCCTCACGTATTTCAGGCCTAGTCAGGCGACAGGTATGTTTGTATTATTACTTATGCAGTACCTTATAGTTGTATGTGTGTGAATGAGAAAGATTGATACTCAGTTATCCAATGGATCTTAAAATATTACGTGCAGTGCCTGTGTTGGACTTTTCTGCATTTCAGGTTTTTGCTATAGTCCATATTACAGGGGAAACTCTGCCAAAAGTTTTCCAGAAAGTAAGTTAGGTAGTTCTCTAGAAAACAGTGTACATTCGAGGAGGAATGTTCTTAAGGGGGGGAGAATGTTATACCCCGTAGAATTCCCGGCACCTAAATGACCTATTCGCACGTTGGTTAAGTATATTTGAAGGCCATACGTGCTAGGGAAAGGCCCGGGAAAAGATCGGACGAGAAACCTGTCGAACCATCGAGGAAGGAGCCGAGGCAGAACCCCTCCGCGATGGCAGCGTGTCACGGAGGGGAGGCCTCCGCGTTGGCTCCGTGACACGTTGGCCTTGTCCAGGCCCAAGTATATAAAGCCCACTTCAGTTTTAAATCATTTAAACACTTATTAACTTCTAGAAAACAGAGAGTAAGCAGCAGAGAAAAGGTAAGAACGAAGGAGATATTATAATTTTCGTCCGATTACGCTGCTAAACGTTGTCCAAACTCAAATTAACTTCAGATACTGGGGTATTTAGCAGCAGAGAGCATTCCTACGGATTCAGTTTCGTGAAATACGGCCGACGAATCGTCGAGCCACCAAGCTAAGGTAAGTGGAATTGCTCTAAATTAGTGTCGATGTGTTCCTAGCTGTGAAGTGAATATTTCTCCCTTCTAGACCTCTGAAAAATAGCGAGTTTTCGACCGTCTTTCGATAAGCCTAAGTTTAGGCTATAAACTATATCGAAAGTGACGTTACTCTTTAAAGTAAAGCTGTATTTAGTATTAATTGACATATTTATGAATGCAGTTGGGAGGAAATAGTTGAAGTACCAGCCAAGCCTCGTCCGACAGACGAATAGTTCAAGGATAAGGTATGTAAAGCTAGTTTCCTCGGCAAGTTAGTAATCTTGGTACAGTACAATAATTTAAAGGCCAGTAGGGTATTCAAAATCCATGTATGATGTTTATTACGAATGTTGGTACGATATTAGAAACATCATGTTATGATCAGCGCGAGACTTGCTAGCACGATATAGATTTTAATATAAGTGTTAGGAACTGCACAGCATGCTCAGTATGTGATGTGACACAAAATGTTAGGATATCATTGTATTCAGTTGAAACCCAGTAAAGCAATGTAATATCTGTAAGACATCTCAGAAATAGAACGATAAGTTAAAGTGAAGCTAGAAAGCATATTAGAACTAGTAAATCATGTTACTATAGAAGCTCAGTATACAACATAGTTTTCAGCAGAAATACTATATCATGTTCAGCATTAGACTCAGTGCAGTATGGCAGGAGATTATATCTATATATATATACTATTATCAGTCTCAGCATGTATTAAATACGTACATATCGCTATCACTAGTTCAACATGCAGTATGTACAAACACTTTATTATCATTAACTTCAGTGTGTGGTATATGCAGATAGTATTACTAGTGAGACTGTTGTATTGTTTGGGGTTGGATTACCTAGCATCCATGACCGCCCAGGGTTAATAGCTGTATCGACTCGTCCGCCAGAGGACGAGGATACGTCGCTCTACGGAGTGGCATGCCGTCCCACAGGGGACGAAGATGGGATGCCAGTTTTCCCCATATTGTGCCTTGGTCGGCCTTTATACACCCCCGTCGAGCGGATACGCCCGGGGTGTTGATTCAGGAGTCCTCCGGACTCAGGTACAGTTATAGTCAGGGGATCAGCGAGCCCAAGTGCATACCCAGGGGACCGGCAGGATGCTTACAGGGTTATAGGAGACGGGATGACCGGGGTAAGGGTATAGATTCTGTGCTGGTTGTACCTCCCGGCTTATGGGGGCCTGGTAAGGTTTGTGTGTGCTATATATGTTATGATATGTTATACTGTGTTACAGTAGATACGAGTAGATCGATAGTAGAATGATAAATCCTCAGGTATGACTCCCACTCCTTCCAGTATGATTAAGAGAAGGTATGACTTACATTATCAGACAGTTAATCTATTCCTTCCTACTTCAGTTTCACCAGTTATATTGTTGTTTTCAGATTTTGCTTTCAGTTATTGCTTTACATACTCAGTACCAGCGGTACTGACGCCCGGTGGGGCGCTGCATTACTTGCCTGCAGGTACTCATAGATGAGCAGGCGATACCACGTGATTCCTATCAGCGATCGAGTATTCAGCTCCTGTCATCCGGAGACTGAATTCCAGAGGTGTATTTCATTTTCTTTTGTGGTATAGTACGAGTAGGTTGGGGCCCTATCCCGATCATTTCTATTGCTATTCCTAAAGGCTTGTAGTCTGTATATGTTTCTCGGTGGTCAGATGAGCCGGTCGGGTGAGGCCGTGCAGTTGTTTAGCTGTTAGTACTTCTGTTTCTTTCATGTTGGCCGTGTGGGGCCATAGCTTGACAGTAGTGGTGACCTTGCCGGTCACGTAGCTTTTCTTAATATTCTATGAGTAAGTTACAGATAACTAGACAGCATGGTGGCCTTGTAGGCCCACATAGGTTTCCCTATATCGACATGTTTCTAGTCAGCTGTTAGTGCAGGTACAGGAGGCTATAGGCCAATGGGCCGGGGGCTGTGTTTACAGCCGTTATATAGCCCTTTGTTTCCAGAAATGTGAGTTAGAGCCAGCCAGGCACCAGATGTGCCCAGGCTTAGCAGTCCAGTAGTTTAGGTCCCAGTAGGGCACCAAGTGCCAGTCATACCCCCCAAGGCGGGGTGTGATAGTAATTGGGTGCCTCTGTCTGATATGACGGACAAGGGAACTCCATAGAATCGAACTAACTCCCGAATGTATAGTTTGGCATAATCCTCCGCCGAATCCATGGTTTTGACCGGTAGAAAATAAGAGGCTTTTGTCAACTTGTCTACAACAACCCAAATGGAGTCATACTGACGACGAGTGCGAGGCAAACCTGTTATGAAGTCCATATTGATTTCTTCCCACTTCCAAGTAGGAATGCTAATATCTTGGAGCACACCTTCGGGTCTCTGATGCTCAATTTTCAATTGCTGACAGTTTGGGCACTTAGCTGCAAACTCCGCGATTCCCTTCTTCATGACATTCCACCAATAGACTTCCCGTAGGTCATGCTACATCTTGGTGGTACCTGGATTTATCGAATATCTAGAAATGTTAGCCTCATGCAACATTCAATTTCTCAAATCATTAACTTCGCCCTGGTATCGAAGCAC
Source organism: Datura wrightii (assembly GCA_035772735.1). Taxonomy (NCBI): domain Eukaryota; kingdom Viridiplantae; phylum Streptophyta; class Magnoliopsida; order Solanales; family Solanaceae; genus Datura; species Datura wrightii. The sequence goes on along the minus strand of JASDFA010000027.1, from coordinate 24,233,823 downwards.
ACCATTTCCCCCTTTGGAGAATACCTCTACCTTCTGATTCAGGACGGCTTCTTTTAATTTTACCAAAATAGGGTCCTCGTCTTGTCTAGCTTTTACATCAATCACTAAGGATGATTCTGATCCGTTCTGAACAACAACATCGCCATCAGTCGAGTTAACCAACAGAACTCCTAATCTTGCAAGTCGATACACATCCTTTACCAGGTCCTTTCTTCCCTCATCCACATGGGACATATTCTCCATAGAGAGTCTACTAAGTGCGTCTGCCGCTAGATTAGCCTTGCCCTGATGGTAAAGAACACACATGTCATAGTCCTTGAGTAGCTCCAACCACCTCATTTGACGAAGATAGAGATCCTTCCGGGAAAATGCATATTGTAGACTCTTATTGTTCGTGAACACATCTACATGGACCCCATACAAATAATGCCTCTATATCTTCAAGGCAAATACCACCGCCGCCAATTCAAGATCATGGGTCGGGTAATTTTTCTCATGAACTTTCAGTTGTCTAGAAGCATATTCTATAACTTTTTCGTGCTGTATCAATAGACAACCAAGTCTGATTCTCGAAGCATCGCAATACACCACAAACCAATTGGTACCCATTGGTAGGGTTAAAACTGGTGCTGAGGTAAGTCGAGTATTCAACTCTTGAAAGCTTCTCTCAGAAGCCTCCGACCATTGGAATTTCACTTTCTTTTGGGTCAATTTATTCAATGGCGCTACAATGGATGAAAATCCCTCAAAAAATCTCCGATAGTAGCTAGATAAGCCCAAGAAACTTCTGATATTTGAAGGATTCACCGGTCTAGGCCAATTCTTCACCACTTCTATTTTCTGAGAGTCCACCTATATGCCCTCACTTGATACCACATGGTCCAAATATGCCACTGAGTTCAACCAAACCTTGTACTTCCTAAATTTAGCATATCGTTGGAGATCCTTGAGAGACTGTAGCACCATCTTCAAATGAGCAACATGCTCCTCCTTGCTCTGAGAGTATATCAGGATGTCATCAATGAACACGATCACGAACATATCCAAGTATGGCTTGAAAACCCTATTCATGAAGTCCATAAAAGTTGTAGGAGCATTTGTTAATCCAAAAGACGTAACTACAAAGTCATAATGACCATACCGCGTCCTGAAGGCTGTCTTCGAGATGTCGTTTTCTCGAACTCTGAGATGACGGTACTCATATACCACTGGGACTAACTAGATAGTTGGAATCTCATACATAACATCCTTAACCCTAACTAGATGGTACACACAACATTTGGAGATCATATTTATGGCCTTAAGGTAGGAAATGAAACGACCTACAGACACAACCGAACTACCCTACCACTCTATGACTAGCTCACCCGGAAATCTGAATACTACTACCCGGGTTCTACAATTAACTGAGGCATAATATGCAAATAGCCAATCAATGCCGGGGATAACATCAAAATCGGTCATGGCTAACTCTACTAGAATCTGTGGGCCTGCTGCTCTGGCCCCTAGAGCCTGATGCTCGACCTCTCTGATCATGCCTAGGTCTAGATGGCACCCTCATCGCTGAAGATGCTGGGGCTGAAGATCTCTGATGGGTCTGCTGTCGGTGCCCATCCCCTGGCCTCAGCTGAGATAATCCATATCTATCTGTCATCTCCCCTTGGCCTCTCTCTCCCTCATATGCACCACCTCCATCTACTGGGCGTATAAGACTATCCGAGGGAAATCCATATCCTGATGGAGCATAGTGGTCCCGCAATCCTTATCCAAATAGCTCGCCACCCCATAAACAAACTTGATCACCCGCGCCCTCTAATGAACCACTAACTCTGGGGCATACTTTGATAGGCTAGTGAACTCAAGGGCACAACTCCTGTACCGTCATTTTCCCCTGCTTAAGATTTATGAACTCAGCTTTCTTCAACTCCCTCATCTCACGAGGGAAGAACCAATCTAGAAAGGCCGCATAGAATTTCTCCCAACTGATAGGCCCTACTCCGGCTGCCCTACTATCCTTCCACTGCCGAAACCAGATGTGTGTTGCCCCTTTTTGCTAATATGAGGCCAACTCAGCACATTCAACTCATTCACCCCCATGACCTGGGTGATCTTTACAATTTTGTTAATAAACTCATGTGGATCCTCGTCCACCTTGGAACCAAGAAACTCTGATGGGTTCATTATAAAGAAATCTCTGACTCAAGCTGGTACCGTATTTCCGCTTTGTGGGACATGCGCCACTTCCTGCTGGTTGATCTGAGCGGTTAAGGTCTGCGCTAGCATCTGAATAGCTGGCCTAAATTCAGCATGGGCACCAGCTCTGGTGCATGGTGCTCCTGGACTGGTGGGGCTTGTTGGTGCCCATCTCCATTTCCATCCTCGTGGCAGTTTCCATTCCCATTCCTCCTACCGTTAACTCTGCGGGGAGCCATGATTCTGCAATCTTGAATAGCACAAATTACAAGGATAGGGAGACATTTCATCGCATGACATAAATCATGAAAGAAAGGAACATTTCCTAAATGTCTAGTAGCCTCTTCGTCATAAGTGTGGCGCGCTTCACACACATGAAAAAGAATCTACTCAACGCGGCTTTTAGACATCCTAGGACACTTCAAACCTATTCTCTGATACCAAGTTTGTCACGATCCAAACATAGGCTCGGACTGAGACATGGGACAAGAAACCCCGAGGGACTTCAAGTCGACCTATGGAATGAACATAACATCTAACTCAATCATAAAAGCGGAAGATCAACATGATAAAATTAGCGTAAGTCTGAAATAAGCATAACATCAGAAATACACACAAATCTGAAGCTGATTACATCTTATGTCTGAAAATCTTCTAACACTGATGAGTTGATGGGACAAGACCCCAACTAACTCTCTAAGACTAATACTGAATACATAAAGAAAATTGATAAAGCATTGTCCTCGGGGGACTCACCAACAGATGTGGGATACTAACTCTAAAAGGTCGGCTATGGACGAGGCTGGGTCTGAGTACCAGGGCTTGTATCATGAAATGATACAGCATAGAGTATGCGGTCAGTACGTGGAATGTACCGAGTATGCAAGGTAAGTAGAACCGCTTAGATAAGTAAAATCATTTAAAACATGCATAATATAAAACCTAAACAAAACAAGAATCTGAGAGTAGGGCTTGCACGCTATTTTTTTGAAATCATGATCTCAACATAAGATAACATCATAACTGAATTGATTGACCCAAAGCTGAAATCTGATAGTTACAAGTAAAGCTGAACATTGGATCAAACATGCTTTAGAACATATATATATATATATCATGAATGATCAACATGCATAACTGAAATCATGAGGAACAATGGGAGACTCATCTTATAATCGCTAGACCATGATAGAGCTTACGTGGTCCCAACTATCACACTCAAGTGGGTAGAGCCATCCAAAGCCTTGCCAGGGCTAAGGATGATACCATTATAACGATATCAAGGTCGTGGCCTAATCTGAATGGGTATAGCTCATAATGGAGGTCCCAAAGTATATATAATATGAATTAACCTACATTGGCGTGTAGTTTTGAGGCATAGGGCCCTTAGCCTACTCGGTGCCAGACACTACTCCCAAAACATGCATATGCTCTCCATCATTTTTCAACGAAGCTTACCATCGTCTATTGACGAAACTAAATTATCATGAATACATAAATTTGAATCATACATGGGGAGCCTTGGCTCAAACCATACCAAGATAAACATAAATGGGAGTCTTCACTCCAAAACCATGTGGTATGCTTAAATTCGTAAAATCATAATCATACTTGAACATATGGGAATTGCCCGATACTTTAACATGCTTGAAAATACATAATTCACTTGAAAACATGATCTTAAATATAGGTAACTTGAAAACATGATTTTCATCATAAATATCTCATCATTCTTAAACATTGATCATAAATCTCAACTTTCATGAACTTCTCATAATTGGGCATTTTAATTTATAAAGCTTGAAAAATGATTTTAATTGAAAACAATGTATGGGTTACCCATGGATCATAATTCAATAATAGAAACATCTTTAAATCATACCCATGTAGTCAATTAGGAATTTCATGCATTAGGTTAAAACCCCATAGAATCAAGATAGAAATTTCATAATTTAGAGAGAGATTGGGCATGGGTGTGAACGGATTCACCCACTCATAACCCTACATACCTGAAAGGGTTTGATTCTACCACTTCTTTGATTGCCCAAGGATGGTTTGAAGAAGAACCTTGAATGATTAGCCTTGATCACCGATCTAGACCCTTACTCTTGCATGCATGAATAGGAATGACTTAGAGTAGATTTCCCCCTCTTAAAACCCACTATTCATAGTTTAAAACGACATAGTTTAGGCCTTTGGATCATATGAATTATGGAAAAGCCCTTACTAAATTTGCAGAAAATAACTGATTTCCAGTCCCAACGAGGGACTAGATGAGTTGTCGCCCAAGGGAACGAGTCATGGCATCAGTCGTCGAGTGATTGTCTAATAGATCATTTGGGGCTTGTCACGGGGGACCTTACGAGTCATTTCTGGTGACCAAGACTCGTGGTCACCACTCGTCACCTTCACTTCCTATGATTCAACTTATTTCCAACCTGTTGACCACGACCCATCCCACAAATCGTGGGGATTGACCACGACTCGTGGTCAGGTTCGTGGGGACCTCAAATTTCAAAATTTCAACCCAAGCCTTGAACCTCACCATGAGTCTCCGCATGACTCGTGGTCTACCCCATAGGTCACAGAACGAGGTGCTAGATTTTTCAGTTTTCTCCGTTTCAACTCCCGAGTCTAATCTTTGAGTTTTGGGGGTATAACAATATCTCTCTTTTTGGAACATTCATCCTCAAATGTTGAAAATCGTACAGAAAAGTAAAGAAATGCTATCATCATACTCAAATACTAATCATATAATCTGAAAACTGACAAAATGACTAACTCTGATTCAAACTACATGGTTGAACTGAACTCATGAATCATATTCACACCCATATACATGAAAGAAACTGGAGCGCATGAACTGAACATGAAAACTAAATAATGTACTAGGGAAAAAATTGATACCTCAAGCTGGAACTGAGGTGGTAGAGAATAAATGTGGGTATCTAGCCATTATGTCTGCTTTGACTTCTCACGTAGCTCCCTCAACCTGCTGATTCCTCCATAAAACTTTAACTGAAGCTACTTCCTTATTCCTTAGCCTTCGAACCTGATGATCTAGTATTTCCACCAGAACCTCTTCATAACTAAGGTTGTATTTCACAACGACACTATCTGTCGGGACAACTAAAGCTGGATCACCCAAACACTTCTTTAAGAGTGATACATGAAAAACAGGATGCATGAAAGCTATTTTTGAAGAAAGCTCCAATTCATATTCCACCTTGCCAATCCATCTCACAATCCGGTAGGGGCCTACATAACGAGCACTGAGTTTTGTTTCTTTCCAAACCTCATCACTCCCTTCACGGAAGACACCTTTAGAAACACCCACTCACCCACTTCGAACTCAAGTTCTCTCCTTGTCACATCGACAAAGGACTTTTGGCAACTTTGAGCTGTTTTTAACCTATCCCGTATGAGTGAACCTTCTCCATAGCTTCATGGACTGAATCCGGTCCTATCATTGGAGCTTCACCAACTTCGAACCAACCAATAGGTGATCTATATCTCCGCCCATAGAGAGCCTCAAACGGAGCCATCAGAATGCTGGAATGATAGTTGTTATTGTACGCAAACTCAATAAGAGGCAAATGATCATCCAAACTACCTTTAAAGTCAATCACACATGCTCTCAACATGTCCTCAAGAGTCTGAATTCTCCACTCCGCTTGACTATCCGTTTGCGGGTGAAATGCTGTACTAAGCTTAATCGAGTACCAAGTCCTTTTTGAAACAATCTCCAAAACAAAGAGGTAAGTTGAGTATCTCTGTATGATATGATGGACAAAGGAACTCCATGCAATCAAACCAACTCCTTAATATAGTTTTGCATAATCCTCCGCCTAATCCATGGTTTTGACCGGTAGAAAATGAGCGGCTTTGGTCAACCTATCTACAACAACCCAAATGGAGTCATACTGGCAACGAGTGCGAGACAAACCTGTTATGAAGTCAATATTGATTTCTTCCCTCTTCCAAGTAGGAATGGTAATATATTGGAGCACACCTCCGGGTCTCTAATGCTCATCCTTCACTTGCTGACAGTTTGGGCACTTAGCTACAAACTCCGCGATGTCCTTATTCATGCCATTCCACCAATATCCCGTAGGTCACAGTACATCTTGTTGGCACCTGGATGTTTCAAATATCTGGAACCGTGAGCTTTATGCAACATCCAATTTCTCAAAGCATCAATGTTCGGAACACACAAGCGACCCTGGTACCGAAGCACACCTCTCCCCTTTTGGAGAAGACCTCTACCTTCTGATTCTGCACGACTTCTTTTAACTTTACCAAAATAGGGTCCTCGTCTTGTCTAGCTTTTAAATCAATCACTAAGGATGATTCTAATCCATTCTGAACAACAACATCGCCATTGGTTGAGTGAACCAACTGAACTCCCAATCTTGCAAGTCAATGCACATCCTTCACCAGCTCCTTTCTTCCCCTCATCCACATGGGACACACTCTCCATAGAGAGTCTACTTAGTGCTTCTGCCACTAGTTTAGCCTTGCACAGATGGTAAAGAACACTCATGTCATAGCCCTTAAGTAGCTCCAACAACCTCCTTTGATGAAGATTTAGATCCTTCTAGGTAAACACATATTATAGACTCTTATGGTCCATGAACACATCTACATAGACCCCGTGCAAATAATGCCTCCATATCTTCTAGGCGAATACCACCGCCGACAATTCGAGATCATGGGTCGGGTAATTCTTTTCATGAACTTTCAGTTATCTAGAAGCATATGCTATAACTTTGCTGTGCTACATTAATACGCAACCAAGTCTGATTCTTGAAGCATCGAAATACACCACAAACCCATCGGTACCCTCTGGTAGGGTTAACACCGGTGCTGAGGAAAGTTGATTCTTCAACTCCTGAAAGCTTCTCTCACAAGCCTCTGACCATTGTAATTTCATTTTCTTTTGGGTCAATTTAGTCAATGGCACTGCAGTGGATGAAAAGCCCTCAACAAATCTCTGACACTAGCCAGCTAATCCCAAGAAACTTCTGATATCTGAAGGATTCGCTGGTCTAGGCCAATTCTTCACCGCTTCTACTTTTAGAGAGTCCACTTGTATGCCCTCACTTGATACCACATTGTCTAAAAATGCCACTGAGTTCAACCAAAACTCGCACTTGCTAAATTTAGCATATAGCTGGAGATCCTTGAGAGTTTGTAGCACCACCTTCAAATAAGCGGCATGCTCCTCCCCGCTCTGAGAGCATATCGGGATGTCATCAATGAACACGATCACGAACATATCCACGTATGGATTGAACACCCCATTCATCAAGTCCATAAAAGCTGCAGGATCATTATTTAGTCCAAAAGACGTAACTACAAAATCGTAATGACTATATCACGTCCTGAAGGCTATCTTCGAGATGTCGCTCTCCCGAACTCAGAGCTGATGGTACCCGGATCTAAGATCTATCTTGGAAAAACACTTTGCACCCTGAAGCTGGTCGAACAAATCATCAATCTTGGGTACAGGATACCTATTCTTGACGGTGACCTTGTTCAATTGCCGATAATCAATGCACATATGAAGAGAACCATCCTTTTTTTAGAAAAAGAGAACTGGTGCACCCCATGGGGACTTTCTCGATCTAATGAAACCCTTATTGAAAAGATCCTTCAACTGTTCCTTCAACTCTTTTAGCTCGGATAGAGCCAATTTGCAGGGAGGAATAGATATAGGATGCGTATTGGGATGAAGGTTAATACCAAAATCAATCTCTCACTCGGGAGGAACTCCTGGATAATCATCTGGGAAAACTTCTGGATACTCACATACCACTGGGACTGACTGGATAGTCGAAATCTCGAACGTAGAATCCTTAACCCTAACTAGATGGTATACACAACCTTTGGAGATCATCTTTCTAGCCTTAAGGTAGGAAATGAAATGGCCTACAGGCACAACTGAACTACCCTTCCACTCTATGACTGGCTCACCCAAAAATCTAAATTCTATTGCTCGGGTTCTATAGTTAACCATGGCATAACATGTAACTAGCCAATCCATGCTGAGGATAACATAAAAATCGGTCATGGCTAACTCTACTAAATCTACTAAGGTGACTTTCTGAAGGAATGTAACCGGGAAACTCCTATACACCCGTGTAGCTACAACTGAATCACCTACTGGAGTAAAGACTCAGAAGGGCTCTGACAAGATTTCGGGATTGACTCCAAAATTGCTAGCTACATAAGGTGTCACAAAAGACAAGGTAGCCCTCGGATCTAACAAAGCATAAATATCAAGATGAAAAACTTGTAACATACCAGTGACTACATCGGTGAGACCTCCTGCTCATGGCGGGATGATAAGGCATAGAATCTGTTTTGGCGTTGACTTCCACCTGTGCTAGTAGGTGCCCCTGCTGGGCTGAGAGTGCGGGTTGAGCTGCTGAACTAGAAGCTGGGCCTCGACCCCCATCATGGCCCTGTATAGCTGCTGAGCAATCTCTAAGCATATGAAGGGGCTTCCCACACTCAACGAAAGCACCTGTACCTGCCAAGCACTGACCCGTGTGCCCCCGGCCACACCTGCCGCAAACTGAGATGCTAGAATCTGTGGGCCTGCTGCTTAGGCCCCTAGAGCCTGATGCTTGCCCTCTCTAATCATGTCTAGGTCTGGATGCACACTTATTGCTGAAGATGCTGGGGCTGAAGATCTCTAGCGGGTCTGTTGTCGGTGCCCATCCCTGGCCTCAACTGAGAGAATCCATATCTATTTGTCATGGCCCTCTTGGCCTCTCTCTCCCTCATATGCGCCGCCTACATATACTGGGCATATAAAACTATCCGAGGAAAATCCATATCTCGATGGAGCATAGCGGTCCTGCAATCCTTGTAAAAATACCCTGCCACCCCATGAACAAACTTGCTCACCCCCACCCTCTGATCAACCACTAATTCTGGGGCATACTTTGATATGCGAGTGAACTCAACGACATACTCCTGCATCGTCATTTTCCCCTGATTGAGATTTATGAACTTAGATTCCTTCAACTCCCTCATCTCAGGAGGGAAGAACTGATCCAAAAAGGCCACATGGAACTTCTCCCAACTGATAGGTCCTACTCCGGCTGCCCTACTATCCTTCCACTATCGAAACTAGATGTGTGCGACCCCTTTCAGCTGATGTGAGTCCAACTCAGCACACTCAACTCCATCCACCCGCATGACCTAGGTGATCTTTACAACCTCATCAATAAACTCATGTGGATCCTCGACCACCTTGGAACCAAGAAACTCCGGCGGGTTCATCCTTAAAAAATCTCTGACTCGAGTTGCCTCCATATATTTGTTTTGTGGGAGATGTGCCATTGCCTACTTATTGACCTGAGCGATCAAGGCCTACGCTAGCATCTGAATAGCTGCCCTAAATTCAGCATGGGCAACCGGCTCTGGTGCATGGTGCTCCTGGACTGGTGGGGCTTGTTGGTGCCCGTCTCCGTTGCCATCCCTATGGCCGTTTCCATTCCCATTCCTCCTACTTTTAACTTTGCTGGGAGCCATGATTCTGCAATCGCGAATAGCACGAATTAGAAGGATAGGGAGGCATTTCATCGCACGACATAGATCATGAAAGAAGGGAACATTTCCTAAAAGTCCTGTAGCCTCTTCGTCATAAGTGTGGCACAATTCACACCTATGAAAAAGACTCTACTCAACGTAGATTTCTGACACCCTAGGACACTTCAAACCTATTGATCTGATACCATATTTGTCACAACCTAAACATAGGCCCGGACTGAGACATGGGACAAAGGACTCCAAGTCAACCCATGGCATAAACATAACACCTAACTCAATCATAAAAGCAGAAGATCAACACGATAAACTTAGCAGAAGTCTAAAATAAGTATAACATCAGAAATACACATGAATATGAAGCTGATTGCATCTTATGTCTGAAAAGCCTCTAACAGTGATGAGTTGATGGCACAAGACCCCAACTACTCTCTAAGTCTAACACTGAATACAAAAATCTGAATCATACATGGGGAGCCTTGGCTCAACCATACCACAAGCTAAACATAAATGGGAGTCTTCGCTCCATAACCATGTGGTAAGCTTAAATTCGTAAAATCATAATCATACTTGAACATATGGGCATTGCTCGATACTTTAACATGCTTGAAAATACATAATTCACTTGAAAACATGATCTTAAACATGGGTAACTTGAAAACAAGCTTTTCATCTTAAATATCTCATCATACTTGAACATTCATCATAAATCTCAATTTTCATGAACTTCTCATAATTGGGCATTTTAATTTACAAAGCTTGAAATAAGATTTTAATTGAAAACAATGTATGGGTTACCCATGAATCATAATTCAATAATAGAAACATCTTTAAATCATACCCATGTAGTAAATTAGGAATTTCATGCATTGGGTTAAAATCGCATAGAATCAACATAGAAATTTCATGTTTTAGAGAGAGATGGGGTGTGAATGGATTCACCCACTCATAAACTTACATACCTGAAAGGGTTTGATTCTACCACTTCTCTGATTGCCCAAGGAAGGTTTGAAGAAAAACCTGTAAGGATTAGCCTTGATGACCTCTCTAGACCCTTACTCTTGATGCATGAATAGGAATGACTTAGAATAGATTTTCCCCTCTTAAAACCCACTATAATAGCTTAAAATGACGTAGTTTAGACCTTAGGATCATAGGAATTAAGGAAAAGCCCTTAGTAAATTTGCAGAAAATAACTAACTGCAAGTCCCAACGAGAGACAGGATGAGTCGTCGCCCAAGGGAATGAGTCGTGGCATCAGGTGTCAAGTGCATTGTCTAATAGATCATTTGGGGATCTTCATAGGGGACCTCATGAGTCATTGCTAGTGACCACGACTCGTGGTCACCACTCGTCACCTTCACTGCCTAAGACTCAAATTATTTCCAACCTGCTGACCACGACCCATCCCACGAATCGTGGGGACTGACCACGACTCATGGTCATGTCCGTGGGGACCTCAAATTTCAAAATTTCAACCCAAGCCTTAAACCTCACCACAAGTCTCCTCACGACTCATGGTCTACCCCACGAGTCACAAAATGACTCGTTCTGTGATCTGGTACCAGATTTTCAATTTTGTTTGTTTCAACTCCCCGGTCTGATCTTTGAGCTTTCAGGGTATAAAAAAGATCAACTGAATTATGGGTGTTAGTTCCACAGAGAGTTCTGATATGGTCGCCTACCAATTGAAAGAGGTGGCGTAGATTTGGTATGATCAGTAGAAGGAAGGGAGACCAGCAGGAGCGGAACTGGTGGAGTAGGAACCGTTCACTACAACATTCCTAGATAGATTCTTCCCCCGGGAGTTGAGGGAGGACAAGGTCATGAACATGAAATCGGGTAACAAGACCGCAGAGGAATATGCATTGGAGTTCACTCGGTTGTCGTGGTATGCTCCAGAGATGGTAGCTGAGCTAAGGGATCGCATGCTTAAGTTCGTCAATGGGGTATCAAACCTGTACTTAAGGAGTGTAGTAACAGGATGCTCATAAAGGATATTGACCTCTCTAGCCTCATTGTACATGCCGAACAGATTGAGGCAGAAAAGCTGAAAGATATGGAGCGGGAGAACAAATGGGCTAGAACTGGTCAATCAGATTATGGCCACTAGAGGTATGGCGGTAGTAGCTGCCGACAGCAGTAGAAATAGAGGACTCCAACACCCACCTCAGCTAGCGCCCCTACTTTTCGGTCTCGCAAGGATCAGAAAGGTGGAGCATCTAGCTCTTAGTCCCAGAGTCACAGCACCAGTAACTGCTATCCAACTTGACTTAAGTGTGGCAAGAACCATCCAGGTGAATGCCTCCAGGGCAAAGAGGGTTGCTTTGGGTGTGGATAGCTAGGTCACCAGCTAAGGGAGTGTCTATCCCCAGGACTGGAGAAATCACAGTCTACCACTTCAGCAGCTCCAGTAGGCCGACCAGCTCAGCAGGACAATATTTTAGGCACGGATGGTTGTCAGTGCCAAAATTGCTTTTATGCGTTATCCTCTCGTCAGGATCAGGAGAGCTTATCTGACATGGTCATGGGTATGTTACGTCTCTTCCACCTAGATGTGTATGCCTACTATATCCAGGAGCCACACTATTGTTTGTGACTCCCTATGTAGCTATCTAGTTTGAAATTAGTCCAGAAGTCCTCTCAGAACCATTCTCAGTCTCTACCCTAGTTGGTGAGTCAGTTAGATCCAGCCGGGTGTATAGAAAATGCCCAGTCTCAGTATTGAATAAGGTCTTTCCAACTGATCTAGTAGAGTTAGACATGGTTGATTTCGATCTTATTCTTGGCATGGATTAGTTACACTCCGGTTATGCCTCAGTCGACTGTAGAACTAGAGTCGTCATATTTCAGTTTCCAAATGAGCCAGTTTTAGAATGGATGGGCAGTAGTTCAGCGCCTAAGAGTCGGTTTATTTCCTACCTTAAGGCAAGGAAGCTCATTATTAAAGGGTGCATTTATCACCTAGTTCGGGTCAAAGATTCCATCTCTGAGGCCCCAACTATCCAGTCAGTTCTAATTGTTAGTGAGCTCCCTGACATGTTTCTTGAAGAACTTTCCAGAGTCCCTACCGAGTGGGAAATAGACTTTGACATAGACCTTCTTCCAAACACTCAGCCCATCTCTATTCCTCCTTATAGAATATCTCCAGTTGAGCTTAAGGAGTTAAAGGAGCAGCTAAAAGACCTACTTGATAAAGGTTTCATCAAGCCTAACATCTCTCTATGGGGTGCTCCAATGTTATTCGTGCGAAAGAAAGATGGTACTCTCAGAATGTGTATTGACTACCGTCAACTGAACAAAGTTACAGTTTAGAACAGGTATCCCCTACCCAGGATTGATGAGTTGTTCGATTAGCTTCAAGGAGCCAGTTGTTTTTCCAAGGTAGATCTCAGGTCGGGGTTATCATCAGCTTAGAGTCAGAGAATGTGACATACCGAGAACAGCCTTCAAAACTCGATATGGTCACTACGAATTCGTTGTTATGTCCTTTGGACTAACTAATGCCCCTGCAACTTTCATGGACCTGATGAACATTGTTTTTAAGAAGTATCTAGACATGTTCGTCATTGTATTCATTAGTGACATTCTGGTATATTCCAGAAACAAGGAGGAACATGCTAACCATCTGAGGATAGTGCTACAGATGCTTAGAGACTGCCAGTTGTTCACTAAATTTAGCAAATGTGCATTCTGGTTGAAGTCTGTGACTTTCCTTGGTCACGTGGTCTCAGATGAGAGTATTCAGGTAGATACTCAAAGGATAGCAGAGGTGAAAGACTAGCCAAGACCTACTTCCCCAATCGATATCATAAGTTTCCTGGGTATAGCCGGCTTTTACCGATGTTTTGTGGAAGGATTCTCCTCTATTGCATCTCCTCTGACTAAGCTAACTCAAAAAAAGGTGAAGTTTCAGTGGTCAGTTACGTGTGAGAAGAGTTTCTAGGAGTTGAAGACTTGACTCACTTCCGCTCTAGTTTTAACCTTACCAAAAGGAACAGATGGGTTCGTGGTATATTGTGACGCTTCAAGAGTTGGACTCGGTTACGTTCTTATGCAGCGGGGTAAGGTGATAGCTTACACCTCTATACAACTCAAGATTCATGAAAAGAACTATTCGACTCATGATCTCAAGTTGGCTACAGTGGTATTTTCTTTGAAGATATGGAGGCATTATTTTTATGGGGCCCACATGAATGTTTTCATCGATCACAAGAGCCTTCAATACGTGTTTAGCCAGAAGGACATGAATCTTCGTCAAAGAAAGTGGTTGGAGCTACTAAAGGACTATGACATGAGTGTGCTATACCACCCGGGAAAAGCCAATGTGGTGGCTGATGCCCTAAGCAGGAGGTCCATAGGGAGCATTGCTCATGTTGAAGAGAGCAGGAAAGAACTAGCAAAAGATATTCACAGGTTAGCTCGGTTGGGAGTGCAGTTGGTTGATTCAGCTGAGGGCGGAGTAGTATTGCAGAGTGGGTTAGATTCCTTGTTAGTTGTTGAAGTTAAGTCAAGGCAGGATGAAGATCCCATACTGTTTAAGCTGAAAGATGCAATTCTGAGAAAAGAAGTGGAGGCTTTTTCCAAAGAGGGAGATGGTGTGCTCTGTTACCAGGGCAAACTATATGTACCGGATATAGGTGACTTGAGACAACATATACTGATAGAAGCACACAGTTCCAAATATTCTATCCACCCAGGTTCCACCAAAATATACCGTGACCTACGAGATATCTACCGGTGGAACAACATACAAAGAGACATTACAAAATTTGTGGCTAAGTGCCCGAACTACCAGCAGGTCAAGGTGGAACATCAGAGACCTGGGGGTATGACTTAAGACATCAGCATACCTTCCTGGAAGTGGGAAGAAGTGAATATGAACTTTGTTACAGGCCTACCTCGTACTCACTAGCAGCATGACTCAATTTGGGTGAGAGTGGATTGGATGATCAAGTCAGCGTATTTCCTCCTAGTTGAAAACTAAAGACTCAGCTGAGGATTATGCTAGGCTATACATATGATAATTAGTCAGACTGCATGGGGTGCCCTTGTCCATCATTTCAGTTAGAGGTACCCAGTTCTTTTCGCATTTCTGGAAGTCATTTCAAAAGGGACTAGGTACTCGGGTCAAGCTCAACACAACTTTTCACCTTCAGACTGATGGACAAGCGGAGTGGACTATTAAGACCTTAGAAGATATACTGAGAGCTTGTTTTATCAACTTCAAGGACAATTGGGATGATCACCTACCTCTCATCGAGTTTGCATACAACAACTATCACTCTAGTATTCAGATGGCCCTGTTTGAGGCATTATATGGTTGGAGGTTTAGGTCTCTGATAGGGTGGTTTGAAGTTTGTGAAGCTACCTTGATAGGGCTAGATCCAGTTCATGAAGCTATGCAGAAAGTGCAACTTAACAGGGAAAGGTTGAAAACAGCTCAAAGCCAACAGAAATCTTATGCTGATGTGAGGAGAAGAGAGTTAGAATTTGTTGTAGATGATCGGGATTATTTGAAAATTTCACTCATGAAAGAGGTGATGAGGTTTGGAAAAAAAAGGAAAACTCGGTTCGAGGTATATAGGACCCTATAGGATTCTGAGGCGAATTGGCATTTTGGCATATGAGTTAGAACTACCTCCAAAGTTAGCATCTATGCACCCAGTCTTCCATGTGTCACTATTGAAGAAGTGCATCAGTGATCCGACTTCAGTTATGCCACAATATGGGAGTGCAGGATAGTCTCTCTTACGAAGAGGTCCCAGTTTAGATCCTAGACCATCAGGTTCGTAAGCTGAGGAACAAGGAAGTTGCTTTAGTGAAAGTCTTGTGGAGGAACCAGCTAGTTGAGGAGCCACATGGGAGGAAAAAGCAGACATGATGGATAAATACCCTCATTTATTCCTTCCAGTTCAATTCCCGCATCAGGTACTAAATTCCTCCTCAATACTCTGTTTAGTTCCGTACTCATCAGCTCTATTCAGATTTTCAATATGCATCCTAGTTGCATCAACTCATTTAGCGTGGTCAAATAAGTTTGAAGTCAGTCATTTCTCCAGAAATCAGTTCATAGTCTAGGTCTGGGAATTGCAGCTCTTTTTCCAGTTTTCTAGAAGATTTAGCCTTCATTCGAGGATGAATGATCCTAAGGGGGAGATATTATACACTCCAAAACTTTTCAAGAACAAACTCAGACCTTGTAAGAAAAGCTAGAAGAACCAGAATTTTTTTTTCTCAGAAAAACCTAGGCAATGAGTCGTGGTCAGCTGTAATGGCCCGTTGTCTGAGTCATCATCAGGCTTGCAAGAAGTCCCTTTGGGACCAATGGACCAAGTAACAGGTCATGGAAGTGACCAACGACCCGTCCTGTAGAGCCGTTGGGAGAAGGTAAGAAAGTCCTTCCAGTGGCAACGAGGGAAAACAACGACCCGTTGTCCTACAATGAATCGTTGTTTCCATCCGTGAGCCAAGCCCAGGAAAATTCCAGTAGTTAGGACGAGAGCATATAATGACTCGTTGGATCAACCAACAAGTCTTGGTGTCACCCATTAGAGGAGGTGGCCCAGTGTTTTGTTCAAGATCCTACCAGTGGCCATGGGAGGTACCAATGACCCGTTGGTTCTTCCAATGAGTTGTGGTCCCCACCCGTTGCCAGTTCCAGTGACCCCAAGGTATAATCCTAGGACCGACGACTGGTTCCAACAGTCTTGGTATTAACCAACGACTCATTGTGTGACCTATTGGTCCCTGTCGGGTAGTTTTTCAGATTTTTTCCTAGGATTATTTTAGTAATTTTCCACTTTTTAATCCCTTAACTATGTCATTTTGGGTTATATTCAAGGGATTTAGAGGGGTAATCGATGTTTATACTTCATTCCTCTCATTCCTTCAAAAGTCAAAACATAGAATCTCAGTTAGGAAGCACAGAGCAGGGTAAGGGTTTTGACTTCTTCTTCTCAGAATTTCTCAAGGATTTTCTCAGAAATCCTTCACCAGGTATGTGAAAATTTAGCAAGGATTGTCCTTCCCTTGTGCCCCCAAAACCTATTTATATTTTTTATCAGTTTTAGCCCTGAGATTTCCAAATTTAATAATTTTTTCAATAAGATTTCGATGTCATTCATGTGGAATGTTGTTCATGTGGAATGTTGTTCATATGTTAGATGCTATGTTTCCATTACTTAGAGATCATGTTGATACTTGTTTCTGTAAAGATGGTTTTTTCCCTAGCTTTTGAATACAGTACTTAGAGTCTTGCACAGTTGATTAGTTATTCATGATGCTTGGTTCTATCGGTGCTAAAATTCCCATATTATTAATATCAGTTGAAATCTCAGTCAGTTGCATGCTATTCCAGTTTCAGTCAGAATATTAGCATTCTTAGTATTTTCAGAAATGTCAGCTGATCAGTTTGACTATAGTCTTATTCTGAGGTATTAATAATGCCTCCCAAATATCAGTTATCAGAATCAGTTATCAATTATCAGATATCAGTTTGTTCTTTAGACGGTTACGATGCTTCTAGATTAGTAGCTCTGACCAGTCTTAGAACCACTAGCTTCAGCTTCAGTTTGTTCTTTAGACGATTACGATTCTTCCAGATAAGTAGCTGGCCAGTCTTAGAAAACCAGTTACAAAATTCGGTCCAATAGGACTCTCAGGGTACTTCCAGATAAGTATCCCTGATTTAGTCTTGGACCTTAGTTTCAAGCTATCAGCTTAGTAGTTAGATTAGGACTATCCAGTGGGCATGGGACTTAGCACCGAACGGACCAGGGTTTCGGTGCACCCAGGTTCCCAGAATTACATTGTCACTATAGGTTATTTTATTGGCTCTATGGCCCCAGATTTGTGATCACCCATTTCATGCCTTTCTACCGTGTCAAGGTATATTGGGTCCTATCGGTGGGACGTATACATCAAACTCCACGTTTAGCTCACGTGGTTATATGTCAGTTATAGGCTCTCCCACCAGTCAGTACAGTTTTAGTTTAACTCAGTTTAGTTTAGTTCAGTTTAGCTCAGATCAGTATCTCAGATTCAGGACATGTCTATGACTATCAGCCAGGGTCATTATTAACTATATCAGTTATATTTTAGTTGTTTAGTTTTTAGTATTTCGGTTGGTCATCTCATGTCATCTCAATTCAGTTACTTTCTCTTTCATGTCTATTATATCTCTATCTTACTCAGTACATTCAAAGTACTAATACATACCTTCTATGCTATATCGTATAATGATACAAGCGTAGGTTTTTAACCCCAACATTGTCAGTAGATTCCTTCAGACGATACCAGCAGTAGCTTTTGGTGAGTCCTCATCTTTCGAGGATAATATTTATGTTCAGTTATTTTCTTTCAGTTAGACTTTAGAGTTAGCTGGGGGCTTGTCCCAACAACTCATCATTTGTAGATGGCTTTCAGACATAGAATCAGATATTCAATACTATTTTTCAGATGTATGGACTTTGTCAAATCAATTTTCTTAAATGAGTTTTATTTATTTAAAGCTTTCGCTTATGTTTACTCAGTTTACCAGTGTTATGATAGACCATGGGTTATCATGGGGTTTCTTTTGACTTCATGTACCATGACTCATCTAGGGCATAGACTCGGGTCTTGACAACGTACAAGCCATTGTCTTCTTTACCGATCTCCCTAATCATCCCAGTGAAGAGATTCTATTGTGTTTGCAGATGAGTTATTGTTTGAACTTGTTGAAGTTAGGTGGCACTTGTTTAGCGTTTGCACAATCTGATCTTACTGCTCCTTTGAGAACATGCTTCCTACACTACTCGTTATTTGATTTTATTGACTTGAGGAATCCTAACAAGTTGAGCTATATGCTCTATTAGTTATACACACCCCTTTTGGCTGATCATGTCCCATCAAGTATTTATTCGCATTACTGGTCACCAACTCATTAGAGGCATTGTATGTTGCATTATAATTGTTGTTTCTGGTTTGAGTTCCTCTTGTCTTAAACTTGAAATCAGCAGGATACCACACTATCTTCCAGAATTTCTCATTCTTATGCTCTTTTATCTTGCACAACTCACAATATAGATTGCAGTTTTTCTTAAACCAATGACAACCATTGGTCCTAGAGTACATACCAGTGTCATATCTTCAAGAACAGGTAGACGGAATATGTCACGACCTGAGTTCACACTCTAGCTGTAACACGGGACAAGGAACCCCAAAAGGGTTCCAAGTCGACCCGTGGCATATTCATAACATACACTTAACATCAGATATGACTAACAACAAAAATGAGAGGAAGAAAATAACAAGAATTAAATATGATCCATAAAGACAATTTAATAACACATAGATACATAGCTGAAACTGTCTAGACAAGTCCGAAAGCCTTTTACAAAACTGATGAGTTGCTGGGACAAGTCCCCAGCTAACTCTCAAAGTCTGAAAACTGAGGCATAATAAAACAAGGACAAAAACCACGTCCTCGAAAGATGAGGACTCACCACTAGCAACTGGTAGAGGAAGGAGCGTATCTAGCCACGCGGCTGAACCTGGAGAGTTGAATCTATATCCTAAAGTGATATAGCACAAGAGGTGTGCGGTCAATACTTGGAATGTACTGAGTATGCAAGAAGCGTAAATAACTAACTCATAATATATACCGGAAGGAAGTAATGTAAAACATATTAATAGCAATGTAATTGAAATGAGAAACGACAATCTTATATGAGATTCACATATTCAATCAACCTAACCACATTATAAAGACATACATTATTATAGTAACTGCGGATGTGCAAAAGTAATAATCGGGAATAATACAAAGGTGTGATGCCGTGACTGATATCAAGAGGGTCCCTGCCCGTCTAGGCGGGAGTCCCTGACGGTCGAAGGGATCGTCCCTGACTATCAAAGGGAAACATTCTTAGATAAAGAGAATCCCTGACTGTCAAAGGGAGAGAGAGAGCTCTATATATAGAGAGTTACTAGCTAAAAGTAAGTTTCAAACAACGCAGGGAAAATAAGATACTCTAGCCGTAACACAGGACAAGGAACCCTGAAAGGGCTCCAAGTCGACCCATGGCATATTCATAGCATACACTTAACATCAGATATGACTAACACCATAAATGAGCGGAAGAAAATAACAAGAATCTAATATGATCCATAAAGACAATTTAATAACACTTAGATACATAGCTAAAACTGTCTAGACAAGTTCAAAAGCCTTCTACTAAACTAATGAGTTGCTGGGACAAGTCCCCAGCTAACTCCCAAAGTCAGAAAACAGAGGCATAATAAAACAAGAACATAAACCACATCCTCGGAAGATGAGGACTCACCACTAGAAACTGGGAGAGGAAGGAGCATATCTAGCCACGCGGTTGAACCTGAAGACCTGAATCTATATCATGAAAAGACATAGCACAAGAGGCGTGTGGTCAGTACTTAGAATGCACTGAATATACAGGAAGCATAAATAAACTAACTCATAATATATACTAGAAGGAAGTAATGTAAAATATATTAATAGCAATGTAATTAAAATGAGATACGATAATCTTATATGAGATTAACATATTCAATCAACCTAACCACATTATAAAGACATACATTATTATAGTAACTACGGATGTGCAAAAGTAATAATCGGGATTAATACAAAGGTATGATGCCGTGACTGATATCAAGAAGGTCCCTGCCCATCTAAAGGGAAGTCCCTAACAGTCGAAGGGAGCATCCCTGACTATCAAAGGGAAACATTCTCAGCTAAAGAGAATCCTTGAATGTCAAAGGGAGAGAGAGAGCTATGATATAGAGAGTCACTGGCTAAAAGTAAGTTTCGAACAACGCAGGGAAAATAAGATATTCAACTGACTAGGGATGTGAGTCCCGGCTGGCTAAGAGAAGACATACTCACTAACGACCAGGGATGTGAGTCCTGACTGGCTATGAGAAGACATACTCCACTAACGACTCGAGCTAATCTAAATTACTAGAGCTAATCAGAGACAAGACCATTCACCACTATCTTCTTGAAATACTCATTTTTTTAAAAGGATTAGAGATATCTTTTAATAAGAACAAGCTCAACAAGTTGACATATTAGTCATAGGCATTATCATCATGATTCATATTATCACAGAGCCAATTTCCTCATTAGCTTCAACCTCTCACCCCAAACGAGCATGTTATAAATTCGTACTAGCATTATTCTACCATGGCATTTTAATTCCGAATTCACCTCATTCAATAGATAATATAAGATCATACATGATTTATAAAACTCAACTCATACTCTGTCAAGATGCATGACTTCGTTTATTTAGGTTTACAAATATCTCACGCACTTGTCATAATCACTCCTTTTATGAACTCTCTAGCCATGTGCGTTTTAGATTATGATATTGGGCGTATTTATACGACCAAACTCCATATTTTCAACCCGTTGTGAGTCTGATAGGGAGAATATTGATGTATTCACGCATGTTAGAGTTAATTAAGGTTGTTTTTCTTTTTCGAATTAGTAATTATGTGGTGACTATTTGCAGGTAGAGAAGACAGTGGTGTAAACTGGAGGAGCAAGCTAATAATCCAATTAAATACATAATCGCAGTAGATATTAGCATTTAAGAAAAATAAAGAAGAAATTACCCTTTTTACAACCCTATATCATGCTTTTCTAGATTTATTGAAATCGGATATTTAATAAAAATATTTTTGTGACATAAGGATGGAAGAGTATCCTTGTTGAAAGACCCGCATACCTGGTAGGCTTGAAGAACACCGTAATAAAACCCTAGAATTTTTGAGAAGAGAGGAGGAAGAAGGAGAGTTGAGAGAATGAGGGTTTAGACATGAAAAAACCTTAAAATCGTGCAAGGTAGAACTCAAAATGACGTAGTTTATAAGGTAAAAGCGTAAGAGTTTACAAAAATGCCCCTGAAGAAAACTTAAATATTTGATCGAACTGGAATCCACGACCCTCACCACGAGTCATTGGTCCTTACTATGACTCGTGGTGACCTTCCGTTGGATGCACTGGACCTCTTCAATCTTTCAGCTTCTCAAACAACGACCGATAGGACAGGTCGTTGTCACCTACAACGACCTTGTATCCTCCCATTGTTATCGTTGGCCCTTCCTTCCCTTCCTACCAACTACCAATACAATGGACCGTTACAAGTTCCAATGGCTCGTTGTTTCCATCCATTGCTACCACTAGGAAACCTGAGATCCAAACCACGACGACTTATGACGGCTCGTTGTTTCCCATGACGAGTCATTACATCGGTCGTGGTTTACACTGCTACCTGGGCTCCTCAAACCATGACTCCAAACAACAGCTCGTGGTTTCCAACCATGAGTCGTTACACCCCTCGTCCTGCAACTTTTCCCCAGTTTAAAATTTCTAACCCCCGGGTCTATTCTTAGGCACTTCTGGGGTATAACAGAATAGCACCCAAGATTCCAAAAGTAGAAGCTAAAGACTTTTGATTTTCATCACCCAATGACCATTGCATAAGCTTGATTGACAGTTGGGATAGGATTTATTAGTAGAATCTGACTCCTATCTTGTCCATAAGAATCATTCAACCCTAATAAGAACTGAAAGAGTTTTAGCTATTACAGGTGCTATATGAAGTCTTTTGATATTTTACAGTCACATCCAGGTTCTAGAACAAGTGCATCAAACTCTTCCCAAAGAGTTTTCAACTTAAAGAAGTAGACAGAAACAGAGTTAACCCCCTACGTTAAAGTAGCAATCTCCTTGTGAAGATTAAAAGTTCTTGAACCATCTCCTTTGGTGAACCTTTTTTGAAGATCTTTCCACACAACTTCTGCATGTGAAGCGTAAATGATCCACTAAGTAGATTCTTAGACACATAGTTCATTATCCAAGAAAGTATAATTGTATTCACCATCTTCCAATGATTTAATATTGCCTAAGTATAATTGTATTCACCATCTTCCAATGATTTAATATTGCCTTAGGATATTTATATCTAGCACAAGTTCCATCCACCAATCCCAACATGTTTCTACCAAGTAGTGCAATCCTCATAGATCTAAATCATCTAGCATAAATCTCTATTCTAGTCAATTGAAAAGAGATTATCTGGATCCCACTCATATTAGAAGAATGCATAAATAAAGGATGATTATAGTCCATACCAACTGCCTGAGTAGAGGATGAATTTGTTCCATCAATTTGAGTAGCTTGTGTTCCGTTGACTGCCATGTTTTGACTCAAAACTTTAATCCTTGATTATTACAGAAGCCTGCTATAATCAAATGTTTTCTTGAAGAATTTCTAGAAGATTCAAAGATCTTTTTGATGAAGAATAGAAGCCTTGCAGTATGATGAATAGATACAATCTAGAGTTTGGAAGCACTCACAGATCTTTGAGCCCTAGATTTTTCGCTCATAGCTCTGATACCATATAGTTATTATGAATGTGAGTTAATGGAGTATCTCTTGCATTCTAAAGAAGAAAGAAAGAAAAAGAAAGATAGGAGAAGTTAAGCAGATTTAGGAGAAGAAGAATGTAATTGAAATCATCTCTCGATGATAGAGAATTTGATATCATTTATTCTATTATTCTTTATACAAGTGCTGCCTTATATAGGCAAAGTGATAAAGCAGTTAGTTACATAATGAGCTGTAGAGTAGTTAGTTCATATCAGCTTAACTAATCCTCTAACCAATTTAACTATCTCCTAAATAACTTGAGTTATTAACTAACTCCTCCTTGATCATAATTAGGAGATTGAGTTAGTTTCCAAGTTTCTGCTTAGCAACTGACTTATCATTATTCTTAACAAATATGACTTGCTTCTGCCATAATTTTTGACAGAACAAATGGAACTAATAACATGGAGAACTGTAATGAGAAAATGAAAAAGAAAGATGCTAATAGAAATATCTATCATAGCTCTTACCTCCTTCATTGATATTTTTTAACTTAGATATAATTATAGATATAAACTTAAAGACTCGTATTGATAGTTAATAAAATAATAAAACTAAAAGTAGGAAATTATAGAGAAAGGTAGAGAGAAAGGAGAACGTATACTATTTCTCTTGAGGGATGAAAGTACATTAGCTGTAAACTTCTTTACTTATAGGAGAAAAATTAACTTGATCCCAAGATAACAAATCATAAATTTTCTCTAAAAAATAAATAGATATTCACAATAAATATAAAATATATTTATACAAAAATAAAATAATTGATTGATTTTGACAAAAAAAAAGTAAAAAGATAAAATAATATCAGAAGTTCTCTTACATGTAGTACAAGAATACGAAAATAAATAAGAAATGATGAATTCATCATCTGGATAAAAGACAAAGCAGTATAATTTTTATTTGCTTTCCTATTACGTCAAAATGATATTAATAATTTAGAAAAAGCTCCAAAATGTCAACTAATAAAGACATAGATGCCATGTCTCTCAGAAAAAGAAAAGAA
Organism: Datura wrightii; assembly: GCA_035772735.1. Classification (NCBI taxonomy): domain Eukaryota; kingdom Viridiplantae; phylum Streptophyta; class Magnoliopsida; order Solanales; family Solanaceae; genus Datura; species Datura wrightii. Next base: position 24,209,608 of record JASDFA010000027.1, on the reverse strand, counting down.
ACTTTTGTAAAAAAGGGAAGAAGCACACATGAGCAACAAATAGTACAAGATTCTACAATGTTCATGTGATTTTTCTCCATTATATTTCATTTTTATACTGCAGATTAGTATGTACAATAATTACTTAATTATTATAAATTCATTCAATTTTGTGATGTTTTATTCAATGAACTCTTTAGCATATACGTACCTTATTAATGCATTACTTAATTTTTGTATCAAAAAAATGATTTGTTTATTCTATTAAAAGGTATTCTTGATCTTTGGTGGATGACACACGACAACACACTTGGAAGAAGAAAAAAATCTCTCTGCTCTCTACATCTCTTATCTAATTATATATCTTGTTTTATATTATTTCATTTTCTATAAATTTATAACACATTATTTGCACGAGTCTCTAACAAATTGAATCTATTTCAATCGGGATTATCTTCTTCCTAAAAGGTTAATCAGTTTTTTTCTTGATCCATGTAGGCTTTCCTATGTTTATAACATCTCCAATAGGATATTCTCAAGTCTTTAATTTGCAATTTAATTGCTACATATATGACTTGCTTTAGGTATTATTGCGATACTTAGCTTGGTATGATAACCGATATATTTCAAGTTTAAACTATTATATTATTATATGTTGACTAATATATGTATAATTCTTAATTTAATATTATGCAAATACGAGAGAATGTTGATTAGAAAAATCTTCATTATTTCCTTTTTATGCATTTATGATTATTATTTTTGTGTCATAAAGAAGAAGAATCTATATATGATATAATTGTGGTCTATAAGAGAATGATGTGACATAATTTTTTGGTCAAGAATTTATTTTTTTTGACTCTTTTCACTACTTTTCTTATTATCATTCAATCACTAACATAATAAATATTCCAACACAATTTTTTTTTAATTTCAAACCTTTTGATTTTTTCTTTGTCTTGTTTTTGGCTCTCATTATAAAGTTAGGCATCGACAAAGTGATGTGACACTTTTCTATGGCCTAGAAAATTATTTATCTTTTATCTTTTTTTAAAATTTTTTTCCTTCATTCTTTTCATTAACCAACTTGTTTGATAATAATAACAATTGTCATATTTATTACATCTAATTATATATCATAAGTTACAAAAAACTCCATCTATTTGTATTCTCTATTTAAATAACATGTCTCTTCAACTCCCTTCTATCTAATTCTTATGGCTTGATCAAAATAACAATCACCTATGGAGCTGCTGGATGTTCAATTTTTATTTTCTCCTTTTTTTTTAATTTAAAAAAATTAGTATGTCTTTATTCTCTTTTTTTTTTGATTTTTTCCTTCACTTTTTTCATCAATTATATATTTAATAACCAGAAGAAATGATATAGAAAAGGTGATGTAGTAATATGGTCAACCTTGATGAAGATCATAGATATATTATTCAAAATTTCTTCTTGTATCATAATAGCCAAACAAAATTTCATCAAAATGAAGAAGTAAGTTTGAAGGCTGTGTAAAATTCATCAAAGAGAGTTGATCAAATTAGGTTGGTTTAAATTCATCAAGATGAAGAAGGAAGTTTAATGGTGGTGAAAGATTCATCAAAAGAGATGGTCAATTAGCTTGGTAAAGTAGAAGTTTGAATAATTTACAAATATAGATACACTTATTGTTGCTTATTTAGTATTTTTAATTAATTATTTTTTTAAATGCAAAATATGTACCCTCCAAGAATAAAGTTCTAGTTCAAAGTTCTACACTTTGTGTATCAAGGGCAACATGAAATAGTCTTCAACTGATTATTTTATTTCTAACATAAAACTTACGTATTTCATTATTGAAATCACCACCTGCTAGCTATGATACTAAACCAGGTTCAGTTAAATCACAAGTGCAGAATAACAAGAGTAAAGAACACATATTAGTTACGTGAAAAACCTCCTTGCTCAAGAGAGTAACAAAAACATGACCTATCGAATAGGCTTTTATGCAAACTCATGAGCAGGTTTTAGATTACGACTCTGAAATCCAAAGGACTAACTTTAGTACCTCAAGAATCATTAATTACCTCTAACTAGAGACACGTTTCTCAACTCGCGCTCCTAGTTAGAAACTCACAAGACTCTTAACAATGGACAAGCTAAAAAACAAAAGAATTTCTCTCTCTCTCTCTCTCTCTCTCTCTATATATATATATATATATATATATATATATATATATGTCAAATCTTGACAATTACATAGAAAGTTTCAGGTCATGTTCTTGCTATCAATCATCACTCGTCTTCTACCCTGGTGAGATATAATATCCCATCTACAAGAGTAGTCCAACTCCAACTGTAATTCCTCATTCTTTTTGGACTCCTTGTTGTGCTCTTCTAGATTGATATGTTTTAGGAGAAACGCAATACTTAACTGGCTTTCTTGCATTCTTATCTTGCTACAATTCCCATTGCTTTATCTACAAGTACATACTCCTTATTTGAGTAGGAATAGATGTCTGCCTCAGCATGTATGTACCTGTATCATGCTCCCTGAGATGAACCTGGTTCACCTCCGTGCACTGGTACAGTCAACTTTCATTGGACCTGGTTCACTTTATCAACTTTACAAAAACTTCATCAATCCCAATCAATTATCAAAACAACAAACAAACAAATTTTCCCTTTTTGATGATGACAAACAATGTACATGCAGTCACCCCTTTTGCCTTTTTACATCATTGAAAAGTTTTCAGACAAAGAACTCATCAAGTATCGAGCATGTGCAAGAAATTACTAACGCATGACCACTAGGGCAACACTTATCAGAGCAATTTAAAACAATAGTAAGTGTTAAAGCAATTGATGATATGATCTATCAAAAGAACACATGGATTAAAAATTGCAAGTAAATAATAGAATAAACCAGTAGTGCACCAATCCCAATATATCATTGAATTCATAAAAAAATTACAACCATCATATGAGATCAATAAAATAGAACTGGTCCAAATATAAAGGAACCTAAAACAACGAGATTATAAAAGAAAACAACAAAAATATAGACGGGAGAGACACTGGAAAGGACAGATGATAGGGAGTAAAATTTTCTCCATCAAAGATAGAAGCTTATCAATTTAGCTATTGTGTATAATTTGTTCATTAAGCATTCTATATTTCAGGGAAGAGATCTCAGCTTTTAGTTGGGCATTCTCCCTTTCAAGTTTTGTCACTCCGGCATTTACATTCTGCAGATCAAGGAGCATCTGATTCACATGTCTCTTCCCCTTTGAACCTAGTATAGTTTGCAGAAGATCACATTCTTCAAGAGTCTTCCTATCAAATGACTCCATCTTGGAGCAAACCTTCCTTGCTGGCAAGGGGTAATGGTGCGCCTAAAATATTTTGGTCAAAACAAAGCCATAATCCAAACCAGAGCCCCTCTTACTGGGTTGATAACCTTGGCCATATGTCGAAGCATCATCAAGGGAAGATTGACTTTCTTCTGGCTAGGAATGGCCTCCATCAGCCCAAGAACATGATGAGACGCTTCATGATGGCACTCAGTTCATGGTAGAAGACACATGTTAACTAGTTTAAAGAGAAGCTTGTGATCAAGCCCCATATCTCCTTTGAGAACATGTCTTGGTCCAGTTGTGACCCTCCCTTGAGTAAACCTGGTTGTGATAGAGCCGTCTCTTGGCCATGTCACATCATACTCAGCATACCCTTCATAGGGTACCTATAGGATGTCTCCCAAAATCCTCTTAGTCAAAGTGAAGCTCATGCCATTCACCTTCGACATCACCTCCCCTCCTTCTTCACATCAAGATTGGTATAAAAACCACCATCTATACTCATAAAATTTTGGAAGAGGTCATAAAATAAGATGTTCCCAATCTTGAAACTTTAATTTCTCAATTAGTAGCTACACCAGGTTCAGATGCCACAACTGGACCAATAACCCTTCCCTTCTGTACCTTCTGAGAACCAAAATAATTTTCTTTCCCCAAGACATAAAATCGTTCTACATTCTTGTTTTGAGGAACATCAAGTGGCATTTAAGAAGTGGATGATGACAAACTTGTCTAGGTTCCATATCTCGGTTCAGACCTATGTTTGGGTTGTGATAAACTTGGTATTAGAGTAAAGGTTTAGAGTGTCCTAGGGTATCTGAAAGCCACGTTGAGTAGAGTCTTTTCCATGGGTGTGAAGCACGCCACACTTATGGGGGAGAGGATACAAGATGCTTTAGGAAATTTTACTTCTTTCATGATCTATGTCGTGCGCCGAATTATCTCTCTATCCTTCTAACTCGTGCTATATCCATTTTCAGAATCAAGCCTCCACACTGAGTAAATGGTAGAAGGAACAAAAATGGAAATGGCCATGAAGATGGTAATGGAGATGGGCATAGATGCGTTGTGAGTTTACGACACTTTCGATGCTTAAAATTAAGAAAACATGCTAATCCCAGGTATGTTTATATAGATATAATGTATTTTTGTTGAGTGTTGCAGGAAAATAGGTTTGGATAGTAAAGTGGGCATAACAAGGATAAAATGGGCTAAGGTGTAGACTGCCAGCAAGGTAATGAGTCATCGTATCACTGGACAACTCATTCCTTGAGCCGTTAGGAGAATAAGAGTTTAAAGGCACCATACTCAGGCTAGAAACAGTGATGACCATGAGTTAGCATCACAACTCGTCCTGTCTGGTAATGATCATTAGAAAGGTCGTGAGGACTGAGAGTTGAAATTGATCAAAAGACTTGGGGAGTCATAATGGAAGAACTAACAAGTTGTCGTATGACATCACGACTCGTTGGGAGCACTCATCAGTAAAAGTTCCGAAGTTAAGCATCATGGGATAAGTTTTAGGACGAAAGAAGCAACGAGTCATCATGAGACTCAATGACTCGTTGTGAACAGGCAGGAGCAATCGTCCCCAACACTGGTAGTTCCATAGCTCAGAAGTAACAAGGGACCTAATGATTTGTCTAGTCACTTAACGATTCATTAGGTGACCCATTGTCTAGAAGAAGCTGTATGCTGAGCAAGAGCAGCCATTGCTCTAACGAGTCGTTACCATTGTCATTGCCACTGCCGACCTGCATTCCTTTTTAATTTAGGAAAGGATTTGTCTAAGGCTATAAATACTCTATGTAGGTTTATTTTTACAGTTTATCCATTATTTAAAACTTTTTACCATATTTCTCGAAGTTGTTGATTAACATTAAGGTTCAAGAAACAAGTTTCATAATTTTGTTCCTGAATTCGGTGATTCAAATGACTTTGGAGTATTAATCTTAGATTCTTGTTGATTTATTCACGACGCGTGGTTTCTTCTATGAGTTATTTTAAGTTGCAATTATAATTTCTTCTCTAATTTTAATTGTAATATTTCAAGCATGAGTAGCTAAACCTATAACTAGGGTTGTGGAAACCATGATGAATTAACACACATAGGTAATACTTAGTGAATCTTGAATGGGGTTTATGCATGTATTGTTTTTCCCTTCATTTTAATTGTTTCTTAACGGTTGCAAATATTAGAATTTTCTTTCTTCTTACTCACCGGATCAAGGGGAGTAGTGAATGGGAAAACGGATTAACAATTGAGATTTGAGGCTATCAACCTCATCTAATAGCTTGACCTTGTCTGGGAATAGCTAATCCGATATCAAGGGTAAGGGTAAATCAAGTATACATCCGCATACGGATCAAGTTGCATGGTGATAATCATCTAAGTAGGGGATCAACCATTTAGGTGAAGTTAACTTACCGATATTGCATGTTAGACACCGGAATATATCACTAGTATCAAACGCCTTGTGGTTATGAAGTCATGGAGAACACAATCCTAGTCAACTCACTCTTTGAATTCAATCAGTTTAAATCAAGGATCTACTCATTACTCCATGTTTTTTTCTATTATGTTTTTGCTACAATCTCCCCCAATAGGAAATAAGTAAGCTAATAGTAGTAGCTAAACGCATTAACTAAGGTCCTCACCATATTCCTCATTGGATTCAACCCCAACCCTGGTTGGGATTTATATTTGAACATTAACTGCTTTATATCTCATTACAAGGTGTAATTTGGGCGACATCAAATTTTGGAGCAAGCCCCGCCAGCACAAGCAGGTCCTTTGCCCTAGCAAGTCTCTCATGCTGAGTTTAAAGATACTTTTCAAATGTTGGCATATGCTTAGATCACTCAGGTCAACCAACAGGCGGTGGCCCATGTCCCTCAGAATGGGAACGCAGCGGCGGCTCGAGTTGGGGACTTTCTCAGGATGAATCCACCTTAGTTTCTGGGGTCAAAAATGGATGAGGACCCATATGAGTTTCTTGAGGAGATACAGAAGATCACTGATGAAGGGCATATTTTACGCACTTCATAGACATATTTTTTCCTGTACTTTACTATGTTTTGAGAACAAATTATGTGCGTTTGCATGTGTTTATGTTATATATTTGTGAAAACGGCTAACACATGTAATTAGATGCTTTCAGGGCTTAAAATGATGGATTTGAATGTATTTTAGGTTTTTTGATCAAACGTGAAGAAGTTGGAGTGAATGATGCAAGGATAGCACTAGGATGGCACACAGCCGCGCGAGGCGCTAGGCCATTGGCGCTCAATCTGTGCGGCGTAGCAACAACTTGCGCATACTGCTAGGCGCGAGGCGCCTTAATCTTGGAGCTATACACCATGCGATGCGGCAGCAACCCTTTCCCTGCGTGACGGGGCGTTCAACGCGACACTGGAGACGCGGCTGTGGCATGGGCAACGCTGCAAGGCTTGTTCAATGACCAAAAATGGATCTCCTACTTCAACTAGGAAAAAGAACTTCAAAGTCCCAAGTCAAATTCATCAAGGAACAAGGAAAACATAAATCTACTACTATAAATACCCTTTTATTTTCATGTAATATTCAAGTCTTGAAGTTTTGAACAAGTTTTAAAGTTTTAAAGTTGGAGATAAGAGTGTAAAATACGATTGTAAGGTTTTAGTTTCACAAAATACTTTGAGATACAATTGTAAAGTTGTTCTTCCTTATTTTTGCATTAATCAAGTGAAGGTTCTTCCTATCATCGTTGTAAGTATTAATTTTTACTTTTATTTATAAATGCTATTAATTTATTTATAAACATGATAGGCTAAAACTTCCACAACTAGGGTTGTGGGAACCATGGTGAATTAACCTACTAGGGTTTGCACAAAGTGATTATAAACCAATACTAAACGCTTGTATTGTATTCTCTTCATGCTTAAACATTTCTTAACGGTGCGCAACGTTAGGAGATGCCTGAATTCTTTACTTTCTTGAGCCTACAGAGGTAGAGATTAGGAAAAGAGAATTATAACAAAGCCTTGATCTTAATGATCATTGTATTAACTTGAGCTGTGGTCGCAAGATAGTTAAATTTGGGACAAATTGATAACATTTAAAGTGAAATCGCTCATGAGACCAGACCCAATGATTGAGCATAGTCATCCAATAGGGACGAACCATTCGTTTGGATGAACCCTAGTTATCAGTTCTACAAGTAAAGTATTGCATTAGATCACTAGTGTAAAACCACAATGTAGTTAAGGATCCATGGGGAACACTTACTCTAGTTAATTGCATTAATCTGGAATTAACTTTCAATTTCTCCACAATATTTCTTTTTATTTTTATATATTCCCCCCTTTAGGATATAATTGACTAAAAAGCTTAAGCACTAACATTCTTCTATATCCTTCCGTATTCTCTGTGGGATCGACCCCAACCTCTAGTTGGGTTCTTTTTTGACAACGTCCGCTTCATACTTCCGGAGGAGGTGTGGTTTGAGCATTATCAATAAGTGGCGCCGTTGCTGGGGAATACAGTTTAAATTTAGATTAATTACTTGTGTTTAACTTTTAGTCTTTATTTCCTATTTTTTTATTTTTCTTTTATTTTCTGACGTGTCACAAGGTAGCGTGGTAAAACACGTGGCCAAGATGTGACCACGGTCTCAACAGGTATCTTGATGAAGTCTGAGTAATCAAGATACCTGTGTCCTTCCGTGATGTTAAATCAGGTGCTACTTGGGAGGCAACCCAAGATAAATTTTTTATGTTTATGTGTTTGTTCAAGTGTACAGGTGATAGGTCATGATTTTCAACAAAAAAATTGAGCTTAAACATTGAAAACGAGGAGTAGAGGCCCAGGGAGTTCTTCATTCACTCTGTTACTTTATGCTTATTTGTTTTAACACTGGGGGACAGTGTGACTAATTTAGTGTGGGGTGGGAGAAGTGAACTTCATATTACAATGCATTCTTTAATTGCTAAATTTGCACATGGTAGGCCTATTTTTTGGGATTTATGATTTATCATGCATGCTTATTGGTTTGTAGTATTTTTTATCTTTATTTTATTTTGGGTTCCTCCAATTTTTGTTTTTCGGTACTTTTCTAGTGGATAGTCCCTTAGAACCGATTAGAGAGTCTAGATTTTTTTCTTATTTATTTTTTGTCATTGAGTCATGACTTTGCTCGATGATGGATGGATGACGACCGTCTTAAGAGTAAATTAGTCATTAGAAATAACAAAAACTTGGACCCTATGAATGCTAGGTGCTTCACTTTAGGTATCGTTGAGACTTTATTAAATTCACTCAAAAATGCATGAAAAAGGTAGAAATACTTAGTCTTTTGGGAACTTGACTCTTGTACTTGAAAAACTAGGCTTAATTATGTCGTGCATGCAATATGAATACACGTATTTATGTGATATTGATTTCCATTGTTAAACCATCTTGTGCCAATGTGTGAGGAATTATTTTTGATATACTCCATGCTTGTAAATTGAAGTCTAAAACTTGCCCGGTGTGTGTACAAAGCGAAATAAGAATGATGGATTTAGGAAGTGATATAGGCATTTCTTTGGTAGCCTTATTTTAATCCTATTTTACCTACCTTTATTGTAATTATCCTAGTTAGCCATGTTACACCTTATCCAATTCTTTTGATAGCCATATTATAGGCTTAAATCCTTTTTTGTTCTATTGGCTTGTATTTGATCCAAATGACTACTAGAGCACTTTAATGAAAAAATTTGCATAAAAGGAGCATAAGTGGAAAAGTGACGGGAAAAGCTAAAAAAAGTGGTGAATTAGAAGAAAATAAAAAGGTGAAATTTTGCTAAACAAGGAGGGTGATTGTTGGTGGGAAAACAAAAAGAAGAAAGAGCTTTGAAAAATTAAAGATGAAAAAAATGTGTGAATGAGCTCAATGATTAAAAGAAAAATCTCCACTAGTCACCTAAGTTGAAAATTGAAAAATAAAAGGAGGTATACGGAGAAAATTAGAAAATTGAAGAATGTGCTAAAAATCAAAGTGTTGTGAAGTATTAAAGTGCTTAGGGAGATTAGTCACTATCTTAGCCAAATAGTTCCTACCCGTCCCTTAGCCTACAGTGCAACCAAATTTAATTCCTAATTGATCCTTGATTCATAATTCTATATTAGTGGAGTATTACACTAGGGGAAAGACTATGGGTCGTCATTTGCATGCATGTTGAGTTCTTTGAGAGAGTGAGCGGAAATTATTTTATTTATGCCTAAAATTTATGTTGACTTATATCTTGTGTGAGAAAAGGGCATTTCTCCAAATTGTTAGGGGCACGATGGTAAGACTTTGGTTTATCTTGATTGCTAAATTACATATGATTCATGTTAGCCCAAAATATGTCTTGATGAGTTAGTTTTCAAAAGCTTAGTGACTTCAAACTTTGACATTTTAATGTTGATCCTATATGCATAAGAGTGAATTCTTTGAGATTTATTGATTTGTCTCATGATCCTAAGTGTAAGTAGACCTGTTCGTAGGATGAATTTTGTGCTTAAATGTGAGAAGGAAAGTAGTATATTGTTTGAGGACGAACAATAATTTAAGTGTGGGGTGTTGATGAAGGGAATATTTTATGCACTTCATAGACATATTTTTGCCTGTACTTTACTATGTTTTGAGAACAAATTATGTGCGTTTGCATGTGTTTATGTTATATATTTGTGAAAACAGCTAACGCATTTGATTAGATGCTTTCAGGGCTAAAAATGATGGATTTGAACGTATTTTAGGCTTTTTGATCAAATGTGAATAAGTTGGAGTGAATGATGCAAGGATTGAAGTTTAGCACTAGGATGGCACGCAGACGCGCGAGGCACCAGGCAATTGGCGCTACAAGCTGTGCGGCGCAGCAACAGCTTCTGCATACCGCTAGGCGTGAGGCGCCTTCATCCTGGCCCTATACACCATGCGACGCGGCAGCAACAAGTGTGCGATGGCAGACGCGCAACAGCCCTCTCCCCACGCGATGAGGCGTGCGACGCGGCACTGGAGACGCGGCTGTGGCATGGGCAACGCCGCAAGGCTTGTTCAACGATCAAAAAGAGATCTCCTACTTCAACTAGAAAAAGGAACTTCAAAGTCCTAATTCAAATTCATCAAGGAACAAGGAAAACATAAATCTACTACTATAAATACCCTTTTATTTTCATGTAATAGCCAAGTCTTGAAGTTTTGAACAAGTTTTAAAGTTTTAGAGTTGGAGATAAGAGTGGAAAATATGATTGTAAGGTTTTATTTTCACAAAATAATTTGAGATACAATTGTAAAGTTGTTCTTCCTTATTTTTGCGTTAATCAAGTGAAGGTTCTTCCTATCATCGTTGTAAGTATTAATTTTTGCTTTTGTTTATGAATGATATTAATTTACTTATGAACATGATAGGATAAAACTTCCACAACTAGGGTTGTGGGAACCATGGTGAATTAATGAACTAGGGTTTGCACAAAGTGATTTTAAACCAATATTAAACACTTGTATTGTATTCTCTTCATGCTTAAATGTATCTTAACGGTGCGCAACGTTAGGACATGCCTGAATTCTTTACTTTCTTGAGCCTAGAGAGGTAGATATTAGGAAAATAGAATTACAATGAAGCCTTGATCTTAATGATCATTGTATTAACTTGAGCTGTGGTTGCAGGATAGTTAAATTTGGGACAAATTGATAACAGTTAAATTGAAATCGCTCATTAGACCTGACCCGGTGATTGAGTATACTCATCCAATAGGGACGAACCAGTCATATGGATGAACCCTAGTTATCAGTTCTACAAGTAAAGTATTGGAATAGATCACTAGTGTAAAACCCAAAGTAGTTAAGGATCCATGGGAAATGCTTACCTTAGTTAGTTGCATTAATCTGGAATTAACTTTCAATTTCTCCACAACATTTTATTTTTATAAAATTTCCCCCTTTAGGATATAATTAACTAAAAAGCTTAAGCTCTAGCATTCTTCTATGTCCTTCCATATTCTCTTTGGGATCGACCCCAACCTCTAGTTGAGTTCTTTATTAACAATGTCCGCTTCATATTTCTAGAGGAGGTGTGGTTTGAGTGTTATCAATCACCCAAATTATGGGGGTGACGGGAGAAGAGAGTGTATAATTAGCCTCCTATCAACTGAAGGGGTTGCATATATTTGATATCATCAGTGGAAGGATGGTAGAGCAGTGGGTGCAATTCTCGTGAGCTGGAATGAGTTCATGACTACTTTCTTAGAAAGATTCTTCCCTAGGGAGCTGAGGGAAGCAAAGGCGATGGAGTTCGTCAACTTGAGGAAGAATAATATGATTGTGCAAGAGTATGCCTTGGAGTTCACCCAGCTATCCAAGTATGCACCAGAGAGCTCGTATGAACAAATTTGTGTATGGAGTGTCAGATTCGCTCGTCAAGGAGTGTAGGTCCACAATGCTGAACAGTGATATAGATTTCTCTCAATTGGTAATATACACCCAGCAGATAGAGGTGGATCAGATGAAGGAAAGGGAGAGAGAGGCCAAGGGATCCAGTACAAGCAGCTTTGGGTTCTCCCAGCAAAGATCCAATGGTGGACATCATCAGTAGTCCTACCAATGGCCATCTGCCCCAGTGTCGCCATAAGCCAGTGTTCCATTCAGACCTCGAGGTGATCGGAGGAGCAGGATGCCAGGTTCAAGGAGATAGAGGGACACGCTGGTAGACCGCACTTTCCCCATCTATAGAAAATGTGGTAAGAACCACATAGGAGAGTGCGTAGTCAGATTAGATATTTTCTACTCGTGTAGGAAACCCGGTCACATGAGTAGAGAGTGTCCATTGGCTAGGCAAGGTGACAACAAAGGTCATGCCTAGACTACCAGTTTAGTAGCAACTCTAGCAGCACATCCTTCTCAGCAGGGTGTTTCCTCTAGTATAGCTTGCGGTCAGCGCCAGAACAGGTTTTATGGCCCTCTCATCTAGTCAGGAGCAGGAGGTCTTTCCAGATGTTGTTACTGGTATGTTACGAGTATTCCATCTTGATGTGTATGCATTGTTAGATCCAGGGGCTACTTTATCTTTTGTGATTCCTTATGTTGCCATTAGTTTTGAAGTCAGTTTCGAAATTCTATCAGAACCTTTCTCAGTCTCTACTCCAGTCAGTGACTTAGTTATAGCTTGACGAGTATATAGATATTGCCCTATCACCATCCTTTGGAGAGTCACCTTAGCTAATCTATTAGAGTTAGACATGATTGATTTCGATGTTACCTTTGGTATGGATTAGTTGCATGTATGTTATGCCTCAGTAAATTGTAGAACCCGAATGATAGAGTTTCGATTTTCGAGCGAGCCAGTCCTAGAATGAAAGGGTAGTTCAGTTGTGCTTGTAGGTTGCTTTGTTTCCTATCTTAAGGCTAGAAAGATGATTTCTATGGGTTGCGTGTACCATTTAGTTTGAGATAAGGATGCTATGAACGAGACCCTGACTCTTTAGTCTTTCCCTATAGTATGTGAGTACCCAGAGGTTTTCCCAGATGATCTACTAGGAGTCCCTCCCGAGTGAGAGATTGATTTTGGCATTGACCTTCTTCCCAATATGTAGCATATATCTATTCCTCCTTATAAAATGACTCCAGCTAAGCTAAAGGAGTTAAGAGAGTAGTTGAAGGATCTTCTAGATAAGGGCGTCATCAATTCTCTTTTTTCAAAAGAAGGATGGATCTCTTCGTATGTGCATTAACTATCAGAAGTTGAACACGGTTACAATCAAGAACAAGTATCCCCTCCACAGGATTGATGATTTGTTTGACCAACTTCAGGGTGCAAAGTGCTTATCAAAGATAGACTTAAGATTTGAATATCATCAGCTCAGATCTAGAGGAAGTGACATTGCGAAGATAGGTTTCAGGACTCAATATGGCAACTATGAGTTTGTAGTTATGTCTTTTGGACTAATGAATGCTCCTGTAGCTTTTATGGATTTGATGAGCAGGCTGTTAAAATCATATTTGGACTTGTTCGTGATTGTCTTTCATGGATGACATTCTCATATACTCTCGTAGTGAGGAGGAGCATGCCGCTCATTTGAGGATTGTGCTACAGACTGATAACGCTAGAACTCACACCTCCTGCTGAAGTATGAAGCGAACATTGTCAATAAAGAACCCAACAAAGAGGTTGGGGTCAAACCCACAGGGAATATGGAAGATCTACACTAATGCCAGTAAGTGAACTTGTTGGTTAGTTACTCCAATTTGGGGGTTTTAAGAAAACAATAATTAAAACAACAATTGAAATTATGATGTAAATCAAGATTTAAGAATAACTAGGGTTTGTGTTCCCCATGGGTTCATAACTGCTTTGGGTATACACACGTTATCAATACTAATGCTTACTTGTAGAACTGATAACTAGGGTTCATCCAAACATTCATCCCTATTGGATGACTATACTCAATCACCGGGTCAGGTCTCATGAGAGGTTTCAAACTATCCGTTATCAATATGTTCCAAATTTAACTATCCTATGACCAAAACTCAAATTAATACAATGATCATCAAGATCAAGGATTTGTTGTAATTCTCTTTTCCTAATCTCTACCTCTCTAGGCTCAAGCAATTAAAGAATTCGGGAAAGTCCTAATGTTGTACACCGTTAAGAAATGTTTAAGCATGAAGAGAATACAATACAAGTGTTTTGCATTAGTTTTGAATCACTTTTGTGTATCCCTAGCTCGTTAATCCACCATGGTTCCCACAATCCTAGCTATGGAGGTTTTAGCCTCTCATAGTTAGAAGGTTGTGATATGCATTCATCATTAAACACATAATTTAATACTTACAATCGTATATGAGAGAAAAGATTCTTTGATTATATTAGTAAAACCTCAAGAACAATTGATAAAGATCAAGAAAGAATCCAAGAAAAGGTTAATCACAAGTCAATCAACTCAATTCTATGTTTTTCCTTTTATTCTCTATGGTTTTCATGCTTATCTCACTTCTCTCTGATGTTTCCTTTCTTTCTCTTACTAAAAATAAAAGATAAAAGATATTTATACAAACATAAGAATCCTTTTCCTAAGACAACATGGTGATTTTCCATAACTGGCACCGCCTGAGCCATGACTGATCATATGACCCATAGCAGGATTGTACTGGCCGTACATGCTGTCCTTATGTCTTTGGCTTGCTAAAATTTGGCTAAGTGTTAGGCCGTGGTATGAATCGTATATGCTTCCTATGAGTCATGCTTTGCTTCCATGGTCTGGCTCTGAGAACTCTGACTTTTTCTGAAGTTATTCACGAGTGTTGTGGTACGGATCATACCTCCCAGCCAAAACTCGTACTATTTGAAGTTTTTCTTAGCATTGAAAATCCTTTGAAGATCACCACTGCTCCTACAATGATTCATACCTTGTTTCCTTTGTGCAATTCTTCTGAATATTTTCACGACTCAAGCTATCACTCGTAACAGTGTTGTACAACTTGTACTGAGAGTCATAGGTTTCATTCTTCACAATCCAGCCATATGAAACTTTTCACGATTCTCAGTACGTCTCGTACCATCAACATATGGCTCGTATTGAGACTATAACTTTAGCTCATTTTCTGCACTTTTAGGCTTCTTTTGCACATTCTTGCTCCAATACTTATTTTTCCTGTAATCAAAGAAAAAGTGCCTTATATCCATATAAACACTCCTAAGTTCGTGCTATTTTCTTAGTTTTGAGTGTCGAAAGTACTGTAAACTCAGAACACATCAACACCCTCAACTTAATACTTTTGCATGTCCTCAGGCAAAGAAAAGAAAAAACTAAACACGACGCTCAACTAGAAAATAAACCTAGGATACTACAGCCAATATCAAACAAAATTTGCACTATAAATTCAACAACTTTTGACCCTTCTTCCATGAACCAATATCAACTAATGTACTATAAGAAACCACAAAACATGATAAGCAGGGACCAAGACATGACATCTAGCTATTAACAGGCAATCAAGTCACCACTGATGCTTTTCACACAGTCCACTAAACATAAATCATGTATGCTCACTTCAAATAAAGTCCCTACTCACAGATATGGTAATAGATATGGCATGGGATTGAACAAGCAAGACTCTCACTCTGATAAAGAAGTTCCAAGTACTGTATATAAGATACCATAGGCTTGCTCTTATTTTCTTTGCTTTGGTCTATCAGATGGTCAGATTAGGATCATTATTGGACTTGATGCGGCTTGTAATGTAGGCTTTAGGGATAGACATGATAAATATGGGATTTTTTTAAGTGACTAACCCTTCCTTAGCACTACATACATTGGCTCCATCGTTCACCTATTTCACCGTGTTTTGCTTTTCCTTCATTTTCCTCCCTTTTCACCTCTTTTATATGCATTTGTATGAGTGTGGTGTGTTTTCAACCTTTTAAAGCATTATTCTTTTTGAATTTTGTTTTTCAAAGTTTTCAAATTTTTCATCTCTTTTTTTTTCTTTTTCATTTGTCGCACCACACCTCATTTTTTTTACCTTTTCTCTTTTCTCTCCCTTTTTCTCATTCCCACTATTTATGCACCCCTACTCTAGCTACCCTCGACTTAGACATTTTTTCTATGTTGAGGTTCACAATATCCAAGGAGGACCATGGCCATAATAGGTTCATTATAAAAAATGGGTACAGTTCATTGGTGGATCAAAGAAAAATGGTTTATTAAAGACTCAAAATTGGGATCAAGGGAATCATATGATTTTGGTAGGGTCATTTAGGCTAAAAGTGAGCTCAACAAAAATGGCCTATGATCATATCCTAACTAACATACTCAAACTTTGCAAAGACCAACCAGGCAAGTTCTAGATCTTCAACACAGTATTGAACCAAGTATCAAACCTCACTCACTCATGGCACATGACTTATATTCACTTTAACTGTCTGGTTTATGCATGCATTAACAAGACTACTCATGCTAATACACTAAATGATATCAAAAGATCCATAAAAATCATGCATGCAATCACAAGTACACAGTTAATGCATCAAAAAATGTTAAACAGGGTCAATTTTTTTTTAAGAAATCCAAAAGTAGTGCACTTTTATTGGCTATGTAATCCTAAGATACTTTCTAATTAAAAAAAATCACAAAATAAGAAAATAAAATCCTAAACATGCCGGTTCTACTAGATAGCATGCCCGAGAGAAAAAAACACGGCAAGAAAAATCCTCGGACGAATCCAAAAACCCAAAAAAATACAGGTACACCCCCTCCCCTTTTTGAAAATTGTGCTTCATCCACTAATCATGAACCACACGAACAAAGGAAAGCGAACATACCTGTGGCACTCTAGGTGCTCCTGTCGTCCTGTTGAGGAGATACCTCCGCTGCAATCGTTGCACTAGAAATGGCCGACGCACTCAATGGTGTGTCAACAGGGGAAGTGGTTACCCCCTCAGTAGGCTTGGACGTATCTACGGCCTCTGTGGTTATCTGGGCTGAATGTGGCTCACCCAAAGGGTCCCTGCCACTAGCAAGCTCGGTCTGAGCCATGGTAGAGCTGCCTGCTCCTCTAGCTTGCTCCTGCAGCTCTGACATGTGTGTGTCATGATTCTGTAGGATATCCACTTGTGCCCGCTTGCGTCCTCTTCTTTCTTTCTTCCTCAGGCTCTCTTCTCCAACATCCTCGGAGACTCTCTTCTTTCCTTTCTTCTTTCTACTATCATGGGCTCCCGATAAGCCGCCTAGTCAATCTCCTCATTTGGCTCTTCATCCAAGTCTGGAAGAGTGGAGCTACTATCACTATCGATTGTCGTGATGTCAGCTCGGTCACTTGGCTCCTAAGAGCTCTCAACTCCTCTCGGAGGCTGCTTGTGTCTATCTGCTTTGCCATGCGTCTATTAAATCGACTCTCAAATCCATCAAGCCTGGCATGCAGGGCCTGTGTGACTGTATCAATCTTTGCTTTCATCCAGGGCTTCACATTCTCCATCATTTCCTGGATTTCTCTTTCAGCCATTGTTATTCTCTTGGACAATTTCTGGAGAAAGTCTTGGGGTACTAGAACATACCCTGCTGGTGTCTGACTCGGATGGCTGGGCAGTGGTGTAGCAGATATGCTGGGAGCTGTCTCTGAATTACCAGTATCTGTAGCCGGTGTCTCGCTCTGCTCCTGTGAAGTGGGGGCATTCACCTGTGTGCCCCCTACTGGCTGGGTCGGTGGAACTGCTGTGGGAAGTCGGGCCTGACTCACCGGGTTCATTTCATCTCAGATCAAGCCAATGTCTGCTATCCTCTACCCTACAATTAATCCATCTTCATCTTGTCGCACCGGAACTCCTGCCTCTTTGCATAATCTAAAGACAAGGCTCAGGAATGGGATAGTAGTGCTAAATCCCATAGCTCGATCTCGTATATCCTCTGCGATGATCCTCAGGATGTTGATGGGGTATTTGGACATGATACATGCCACCAGAGCTGTTCTTTCTGCACTTAGAGTACTTTCATTGACTGTTGTTGCTAATCGGTGGCGCACTAATGTCCAATAGGATTTTTCTATGAAGTTGAGTGAATTTTTGGTAACCTGCTTTCCACCTGTGACCTACTCTTCTTTCTCTTTATCCTCCCCTAAAACCTTACTACCCGTAACTCTTTTTCATTCTAGTGCAATGTACAAGCTCGTCGAATTCCAACTTATTTCCAAGTCATTCATAGTTTAATCACACCCCTAGTCATTGTCTATTTTGAATTTTTCAAGCAACAACACCGACTCGCATGGGGTTTGCACTATTACTTTAAGCATGCAAGTTTAATCTATTTCAAAGCAATATACTTACTTGATGATTGTTTAATTCAACTGGGAATCAGTATTGGTGCTGGACAGAGCTGTTTTTGAGAAAATATTTTATTGATTTCTACTTTGATTTTTGAGTTACGGTTTTGATATAGTCGTGGGAGTCATTCGTGAAGTGGGTTTTTGAGTGCGTGGGATAGAGGTCCTTTGGGTTTGAGTTTAAAGAACTTAAGGGGCAGGTTTTAAAAATCTAGGTCGAGTGGGGTAATTTCAAGAAATTTGACCCATCATGACTCATACCACGAGTAGTAGGAAGGGCCTATGATTCGTCCCTTGGACCCATAATGCATAAGGTTGAAAAACTTACCTGGGGACCTACGAGTGCATCTTACGACTCGTACCTTGTGGGTACGATTTTTACTATGACTCCTAGGTCTTTTCCTTGTATAGCTTGTATAGTTCACAGGCTCAGTAAGTACTACAATTCGTACACTTGAGGTACGAGTCGTAGGACCAACCGTATCCTGAAATCCTGCAATGAAGCACATCTCTGATCCTCACCATGACTCATGCTAAGACTAGTACGACCCTCTCACGAGTCATACTGAGAATCGTAGCACCTGTTTTTCAGCAGTTTTCTGCCACCTATTTTTGTTTTCCCTGCACACTAAACACACATTAATTAAGTTACTTGGGTTGCCTCTCAAGAAGCACTTAATTTAACGTCACGACATGACGCAGGTAGTACGGTTACTCAGAATTCACCAAGCCACCACTTGGTTTGCCTCCCAAGAAGCACCTGATTTAACGTCGCGGCATGACGCAAGTCTCTTGAATACTCAGACTTTGCCAAGGAACTCAGATTCATCCTCTATCGCTGAGACTACACTATATTCCTTCAGTTGCTGCATTGACCAGTGACGTGCCCGATTCGCGCGTCCGCAAGTATACGGGTCGTGCAAGTAATATAGTGGCTCTTTTTAAGAACCGGATTGTCGAACCCACAGGGACTGGACCCATTCCTCTAACTATCCATTTCTAGTGTGATCTTAAATGCCTCAAGTGTTGTTTATAGACATTTTCGATTGAGATTAATTAAGTCTAAGTTTGGGTCAATGAAGTATTCTGAAATTACTCTAGGAGCAACATAGAGTTAAAACCAATTAATCATGCGATACTACGATTTGCAATGGGTTAAGCATGGAACTATCAATTGTTATTTCACATAATTAGAATTGCATGTTTATGGTCTTTCGAGCCTCTAAACACGGCAATCTAGCCTCACTGCATCATTGTGAGCGAGGAGTTTAATTTCTAGTCGCGGGCAATCAATTATGTTGTGGTTTACGGGGAAACGGTTAGGGACTTTCGTGCGTCTAACCATTTAACTCAACTTATCCTCACAACTACTTCTTCGAGTGGTGATGTGACATCCCAAGTTGGTCTTTCATAACCCCCGTGTCTCAACCAAGCACGGTGTTAGGTATATTTCTATCCTGACACAAAAATCTCTCCCGAGATACAAACGTGCTCCTCACATTCTCATGTCCTGACCTAGGTAATGCTTTCTCAAGCTATTACTCAAGCTAACAAATATGCTTTCATGGTGATCAATCATAAAAACAACCAACAATCCAAAATGCAAGACGAAAAAGACAATCAATAACTTAATTCCAAAACAATTTCATAAAATCACAATCATAATTCATGGCATCAACCCTAGAGGAAGGGTTCTTGCCATTCATGTTCGTAAAACTACAATTAACTAATACTAAACTAACATACTTACATGAATTTGGTAGATGAGAAGGAATTTGATAAACCCTAGATGAGTTCTCCCACTTCTCCCTTCACTCCTAGGTGGTTTTTCAGAATAAAATCGTGACCAAATGATTTTAGGAGCTAAGGGTTCAATTTATACTATGCTGAAAAATTGCAAAATTTGGCCTGTGGTGGAACAGCAACGTGTCACGGAGCTGAACACCCTACTTGACCTCCGTGACATGTTGGTAACGCGTACCCTCACTGGAATGTGCCAAAAAATGCAATTTTTGGCCAAGTGTTGCCGCGTTGGCAGCGTGCCACGGCCCCTATCGCGCAGGGTGCCAGTTATTGCATGTTTTCTTGTTGACTTTCACGTTTTGCTCTTGATTCCATTCCTCCACTTCACCAAATCATGAATTAGTTCCTCAAATGCATTATTAACCTTCAAAAACAAGGACTAATCATGTTGGTTAGTATATATTCACATTTACATAAAATCACATGAAAATGTATAAAATAACTTAGATAAACAAGACTAAATTAAGGTATAAAGCATCACTCGGGCATGCTATTTTTTCCCACGATCACCTACCCCACACTTAAAGTCTTGTTCGTCCTCGAACAACCTATTATATCTCATGCATATGGAGACTCATCCATAACTCATTTAGCAAGAATATTCAAGCTACGGCTATAATGATTACGTAAGATTACAAGCTAAAGATAGAGCATGCACGATTTGATCATTGAAATGAAGTACAACTATGTTAAGACTTCTTAACCTCAAGAATCGACTCTCAATCTTAGCAAACTCATGCAAATCAACTGATTAAGAAATCCCACATGAATTATATCCTTCATTCAACATGTGCCCCTCACGGAAAGAGAGTTACCCAATCACACGCAAAAACAATTTTTTAAATCACAACATGTGTGGGTACATGAATAGAATTACGCTCACTCTCACAAAGAATTCACATGCATCATGTAATGACCCATAAGCTTGCCCTTAGTGTTTTATTCCACTAATTTAAGGATGTGTGAATGTAAGATCAAGTAGGACTTAATGGGTTGTAATGTAAGCTAAGGGACAGGCAGGTACTATTCTGGCCAATAATAGTGACTAACTTTCCCAAGCGCTTTTAATACATTACGCCCTCATTGCGAACTTTCCTTCCCTTACTTTACCTTTTTCTCCTTTCAACTTTGTTTTTCCTCTTATGTTCCCCCATTTCTTTAGGCACTTTTAGCTTATTAGTAAGGAGTTCTATAAATAATTTTTCATTAATTTGTTTTCTTGCTCCTTACTAATAATCAACCATTTTCACACAAGTGCACCTTTGTCCTTTTCTCACTTCTACAACTTGCTACTTTTCCTTTCTTTTCATTCTTCTCACTCCTTTACTCCAGATTTTTTTTACTCAAGCGCTTAGGAGTTTTGGATCAAATTCAAGGTTAATGAAAGAAAAGGATTAAGCTTATGTTGCAGCTATCAAATAATAGGCTCAAGGCTCAACAGGGCTAACTAGGATTAATTTCTCAAGGTAGGTAAAACGAGGGATAACAATTGGTTCATTCAAAGAAATTCCTAAATCATTTCCTACAATTCACATCCTTCATTTCGGTTTATAAACACACCAGGCAAGTTCTAGACAATCCACAATAGCACAGAATACTCAAAAACCTTACACTCATGGCACATGCTCAATTCAAGACACATTCAGCAGACTCTTAACTCAGCTAATCACAAGAATTCAGATTAAGCTTCAATCATATTGAGTTACATTCAAGAGCCTAAGTGTCTCAAATAAAGTTATACACTTGCATGCTTCACACTGAACATACTTGCCTCTTACAATCACGTATAGCACATAACAAGAACATCAAGCACCAATTAGTTATGGTTTCAAAATCCCAACACCTACCGACTAATTTTTCCTCAAGACGGTCGTCATCCATCCATCGTCGGAAACAGTCCCTAACTATGAGTAAAGACACTATCTACAGACAAAGGAAAGAAAAAGAAAAATTTTTATTCTTCGATTCAAAGACCCCCCGTCGGAAAAGAACTGACAAGAAAAACCAACGGGTGATGAAGTCATGCTTGATTCACAAAAAAATTTCAAATTTTTCAAATTTTGAAGCATTACATTCACCCAAAAATCGTTAAGCACAAAAATTTTGAAATTTTTCTCACCCCACACTTAAATCATGCTATGTCCTCATAGCATTAAGTTAACATTCAAAGGATGAGAAATACTCCCTGAGCCTCTATGCCAAGCTAAAAGCATGTTGTCCTTTCAAGTTCCAGAGATGGGTGTTTGACCCCACACTTCTTCTATTCCATGCTCTTTAGCTTCCACCTTCTCGGTACTCAGACTTCCCGCCATATGTGCTTAACTTTCCACCAAAAACACAAACAAAATAAAAATAACAAAATCAACACAAAATCAAAAGTAACAAAGTGTACCTGAGGTACCCTTGGGTTGCCTCCCAAGCAGCGCCTTATTTTACGTCGTGGCCCGACGTGAATTGTCCTTTTCAAGATATCCTCATACCTGGGTTCTCTTTCGAGAACCATCTCCTTTTCTTTTGCTGTTTAGAGGAAACAGCCTCCACTCTGTTCCTCTCTTTCTCCAACTTCTTCTCAATTTGAAGTCATTCCATAAAGTTATGGAGTTCAGTTGCTCAGCCTTCAACCACTTTTTCGCCTCTCCCAATAGTGAAAACGGGAAGAGGGTCAATCGGACATAATCTGTGGACACACCGGTAGGGACAAACGTGTCACTAATCTCTAAAAAGCTCTGTAGGTGCTTCTGCGGGTCCTCATGTGTCATCCCAGTGAATTGACCACTAGAATGTAACAGCTGCACCATGTTCTGTTTAAGCTCAAAGTGCCCTCCAGGCTCTGGTTTACGGATGCTAGAGGTCACATTCGTCGCTAGTGGGATTGCCACTTCGCGAACTGGTCTTGCTGCCATTGCTTCTGATGACAATTGTACTTGTCCCGCGGGTGGTTGTTGTTGTACCTTTTCTTGAAGTCTCTTCAGCTTTTGCTCTAGAGCTACTCTCCTTCGCAAATGGATTTGACGTTCAGGTTCAAGCAACGGTTCCACAAGCTCTCTATTTCTAGCCAGCTCGGCAGGACAACCTGTCACCTGCAAATAAACAAACTAAGACCAAGTTTTTCAACACTTTAGGAAATTCAAAAATCACACAAAAATAGATAAATTATCAAAATCTCGCCCAGTCCCCGGCAACGACGCCAAAAACTTGACGTGCCCGATTCGCGCGTCCGCAAGTGTACGGGTCGTGCAAGTAATATAGTGGCTCTTTTTAAGAACCGGATTGTCGAACCCACAGGGACTGGACCCATTCCTCTAACTATCCATTTCTAGTGTGATCTTAAATGCCTCAAGTGTTGGTTATAGACATTTTCGATCGAGATTAATTAAGTCTAAGTTTGGGTCAACGAAGTATTCTGAAATTACTCTAGGAGCAACATAGAGTTAAAACCAATTAATCATGCGATACTACGATTTGCAATGGGTTAAGCATGGAACTATCAATTGTTATTTCACATAATTAGAATTGCATGTTTATGGTCTTTCGAGCCTCTAAACACGGCAATCTAGCCTCACTGCATCATTGTGAGCGAGGAGTTTAATTTCTAGTCGCGGGCAATCAATTATGTTGTGGTTTACGGGGAAACGGTTAGGGACTTTCGTGCGTCTAACCATTTAACTCAACTTATCCTCACAACTACTTCTTTGAGTGGTGATGTGACATCCCAAGTTGGTCTTTCATAACCCCCGTGTCTCAACCAAGCACGGTGTTAGGTATATTTCTATCCTGACACAAAAATCTCTCCCGAGATACAAACGTGCTCCTCACATTCTCATGTCCTGACCTAGGTAATGCTTTCTCAAGCTATTACTCAAGCTAACAAATATGCTTTCATGGTGATCAATCATAAAAACAACCAACAATCCAGAATGCAAGATGAAAAAGACAATCAATAACTTAATTCCAAAACAATTTCATAAAATCACAATCATAATTCATGGCATCAACCCTAGAGGAAGGGTTCTTGCCATTCATGTTCGTAAAACTACAATTAACTAATACTAAACTAACATACTTACATGAATTTGGTAGATGAGAAGGAATTTGATAAACCCTAGATGAGTTCTCCCACTTCTCCCTTCACTCCTAGGTGGTTTTTCAGAATAAAATCGTGACCAAATGATTTTAAGAGCTAAGGGTTCAATTTATACTATGCTGAAAAATTGCAAAATTTGGCCTGTTGTGGAACAACAATGTGTCACGGAGCTGAACGCCCTACTTGACCTCCATGACACGTTGGTAACGCGTACCCTCACTGGAATGTGCCAAAAAATGCAATTTTTGGCCAAGTGTTGCCGCGTTGGCAGCGTGCCACGGCCCCTATCGCGCAGGGTGCCAGTTATTGCATGTTTTCTTGTTGACTTTCACGTTTTGCTCTTGATTACATTCCTCCACTTCACCAAATCATGAATTAGTTCCTCAAATGCATTATTAACCTTCAAAAATAAGGACTAATCATGTTGGTTAGTATATATTCACATTTACATAAAATCACATGAAAATGTATAAAATAACTTAGATAAACAAGACTAAATTAAGGTATAAAGCATCACTCGGGCATGCTATTTTTTCCCACGATCAACCAGCAAATGTTATAAGTGACGTCATCTTTATTCAGTCTGACCTTCAGTTGGCCAGCCTCCACATCTACTAAGGCCCTATGAGTAGCAAGGAATGGTCGCCGCAAGATAATGGGGACCTCATAATCAACCTCACAATCTAGGATCACGAAGTCTGCTGGGAATATGAATCTGTTAACTTTAACAAGCAAATCAAACCGGATCCCCACTAGCTTCTTCATAGTTCTGTCGGCCATCAGCAGTCGCATTGTAGTCAGTGTGGGGGCTCCCAAACCCATCTGCTTAAACACAGCCAATGACATCATATTGATGTTTACTCCCAGATCACAAAGTGCCCTTGCGAACTCGACATTTCCAATTGTGCAAGGGATAGTGAATGCACCCGGAGCTTCCTTCTTCTGGGACAGGACCCGTGTAGCTGTGGCACTACAGTGATGTACATTATCTACAGGCTCATAACTCACGGACCTCTTCTTTTTCACAAGGTACTTAATGAACTTAGCATATCCCGACATTTGTTCCAATGCCTCAACCAATAGTATGTTCATAGATAATTGTTTGAGCATTGACAGGAATTTTTGGAGCTTACCATTCTCTGCCTTCTTCTTCATTCATTGGGGGAACGATGGCGGTTGTCTCGAGATAGCCTTATAAATTTGCATTGCACCTTGTTCAACTTCAGACCCTTTTTTACCAGTTGGGGCCTCGGGCAACTCATCATTCTCAGCACCTTCCATCTCAGCACTATTTTCATCATCTTCAACTATGCTTTCTTTCTTTCATTCAAGTATAACTGGTAGAGGGGGGTCAACTATGGTCTTACCACTCCTAGTCATCACAGCCATGCAGTGGCCATCATTCTTTGGGTTCTGGACTGTGTTTCTAGGTAGTGTACCCTTCTTCTAGGGTTCAGTGATGCTAATAGTTGCCCTAACTGCTTTTCAATTTGCTGGATTGCTGTCGCGTGGGATTCCACTCTCTGGCCTATGCTCAATTTATCACCTCGAATTTCTTTCAATTCATCATTAGTGGACCTTAACTTTTTCAGCATCTCATCCATTATCTCTCTAGCTTTGACTGTCCAGCCTCCCTCCCTCGTGCATTGTGAGGTACATATACTCCAGCTCGATCGTGGCGATAGCTGTCATTCCTTTTCTAGCCTCCTTTGCACTCACGACCTCGGCTTCTGTCTCTGTACTCGTTCCAATTGTAGTTATCTCTGTATTGGTTCCAACCTTGGTTTCTAGAACCTTGGCGCCAATGGTCCACTCCAAACTCTTGGGCATTGGCTCAGAAACCCACCACCTAGATGTCCGGGAAATTTGCCTCCTCCTGGGGATCAGAGTAGTCTGCCCCCGACTCCAGTTTGTGTCCCCACTGCGTTCACCTTTTGGCTCCAGCTCCCATGATGTGCTTTGGAATCAAATCCAATAATGTGCGCATATGAGCCAACTTCTAGTCGTGTTCTTCTTCTTTTCTACATTGGTCTACAGTCAAACCAACAACATATGTACCGGCTGCTGTATCTACCTCCCAGGTATGGCATGCCCTATTTGTTTTTGTCACCCTATCAAGAATAGTAGCAGCTTGCTCCCAGGTGTGACTCATTAATGCTCCTCCTGCCATAGTGTCTGCTATAGCTTTTGTATTATTGTTCAAGTACCTATAGAAAATTTCCAACAAATTTTCATCTGGAATTTTATGTTTGGGCACTTTGTCAACTTCTTCTTGAATCTCAGTCAGGTTTCATGAAGTGCCTCGGTTTTAAGTTATCAGAAATTGAAAATTTCATCCTTATGCTGCAACATTCTGGAGAGGGAATGAATCTCTCTAAGAAGGCTTGCTTAAGTTCCCTCCAGTTGGTTATGGAGTCATTGGGAAAGTCTAATAACCATAAAGTGGCTTCCCCTGACAGAGAAAAAGGGAAAAGTCTGAGTTTGATGGCATCATGGCTAACTCCAGGCAACCTGTACACCTTGCATATTCCAACAAAGTTCATCAGGTGCAGGTTGGCGTCATCCGCTGCATGACCATGGAACACCTCTTTCATCTTTAACAGTTGAATCATGGTGCTTGTGATGTCAAATTTGGCCCTAGCGGGTGGTGGTGGTGGTACACTTGCTCTAGTTGACCCAAATTCACCAATGCTTGGATCCTCATCATCGAAAAACTAAGGGGAAAATCTACGACCTCTGTTGCCCCTCCCATTTTGCCCAGCATTAACAACCTTGTCTCTAGTATCCTCCACATCCTAAGGCGAAGATTGCCGAGCTAACTCGACTTTCCTAGCTTCTTCAGCTATACAGGCTTCTCTCTGTTCTTGGTTTTCATTTTGTGCAGTGTGCATTCAATTTCGGGGTTCAACAGAATCAGGGGATTTCCACTACTCTAGGTGCTAGGAATTCACCGAGCAACCAACCTGTATGTATCACAAATAAAAAGAAAACGTAATTTAGGAAATAACTACCCAAAAGTCAAATACAAGCAATTAATCTAGTCTTAGTCGTATTCCTCAGCAACGGTGCCACTTTTTGATAGCGCTCAAACTCACAGCTCCTACTAAAGTATGAAGCGGACGTTGTCAATAAAGAACCAACAAAGAAGTTGGGGTCGAACCCACAGGGAATATGGAAATCCAGTAAGTGAACTTGTTGGTTAGTTACTCCAATTTGGGGGTTTTAAGAAAAAAATAATTAAAACAACAATTGAAATTATGATGTAAATCAAGATTTAAGAATAACTAGGGTTTGTGTTCCCCATGGGTTCATAACTGCTTTGGGTATACACGCGTTATCAATACCAATGCTTACTTGTAGAACTGATAACTAAGGTTCATCTGAATGACTGGTTTGTCCCTATTGGATAACGATACTCAATCACCGGATCAGGTCTCATGAGCGGTTTCAAACTATCCGTTATCAATATGTTCCAAATTTTACTATCCTACGACCACAACTCAAGTTAATACAATGATCATCAAGATCAAGGATTTGTTGTAATTCTCCTTTCCTAATCTCTACCTCTCTAGGCTCAATCAAGTAAAGAATTCGGGCAAGTCCTAATGTTGTACACCGTTAAGAAGTGTTTAAGCATGAAGATAATACAATACAAGAGTTTTGCATTGGTTTTGAATCGCTTTTGTGTATCCCTAGCTCATTAATCCACCATGGTTCCCACAATCCTAAGTGTGGAGGTTTTAGTCTCTCATAGTTGCAAGGTTGTGATATGCATTCATCATTAAAAACATAATTTAATACTTACAATCATAGATGAGAGAAAAGCTTCTTTGATCATATCAGTAAAACCTCAAAAACAATTGATAAAGATCAAGAAAGAACCCAAGAAAAGGTTGATCAAAAGTCAATCAACTCAGTTATATGTTTTCCCTTGAATCTCTATGGTTTTCATGCTTATTTCACTTCTTTCTGATGTTACCTTTCTTTCTCTTACTGAAAATAAAACATTAAAGATATTTATACAGATATAAGAATTCTTTTCCTAAGACAATAGGGTGATTTTCAATAACTGGCATCGCCTGAGCCATGACTAATCATACGACCCATAGCAGGATTGTATTGGTCGTAACTGCTATCCGTAAGTCTTTGGCTTGCTGAAATTTGGCTAAGTGTTGGTCCTTGGTACGAGTTATACATGCTTCCTACAAGTCGTGCTTTGCTTCCGTGGTCTGTCTTTGAGAACTCTGACTTTTTTTGAAGTTATTCACAAGTGTTGTGGTATGAGTCGTACCTCCCAGCCACGACTTGTACTGTTTGAAGTTATTCTTAGCATTGAAAATCCTCTAAAGATCACCACTGCTCCTGCTACAATTCGTACCTTATTGCCATAATTCGTAGTTTCATCCATATCAGGAGTCTGCCTTTGTGCAATTCTTCTAAATATTTCCACAACTCAAGATACGGCTCTTACTGAGAGTCGTATGTTGTATTCTTCAAAATCCAGCCATCTAAAACTTTTCACGGTTCCTAGTACGGCTCGTACCATCAACATACGACTCGACTGAGACTGTGACTTTAGCTCATTTTCTGCACTTTCAGGCTTCTTTTGCACATTTTTGCTCCAACACTTATTTTTACTATAATCAAAGAAAAAGATCCTTATATTCACATAAACACACCTAAGTTCAATTAATTTTTTAGTTTTGAGTGTTGAAAGTGTTATAAACTCATAGACTCTCAAGGATAGCCAGCTGTTTTCTAAATTAAGCGAGCGCGAGTTTTGGTTGGATTCAGTAGCATTTTTAATCCATGTGGTGTCAAGCGAGGGTGTGCAGATGGAATCTCAAAGATAGAAGCGGTGAAGAATTATCCTAGACTAGTTAATCCTTCAGAGATCAGAAGCTTCATGGGTTTAGTTGGCTATTATAGGAGGTTTTGTTGAAGGTTTTCATCCATTCCAGCACCATTGACTATGTTGCACCAAGAGAAAGTCAAATTTTAGTGGTTTGATGCCTGTTAGAAGAGTTTTCAAGAGTTAAAAACTCGACTTATTTCTGCCCCAGTATTGACCCTATCAGAGGGAAAGGATTGATTCGTTGTGCATAGTGATGCCTATAGGGTTGGTCTTGGCTGTGTGTTGATGCAAAAAGTTATGTTCATTGCGTATTCCTCTAGAAAGCTTAAGACTTATGAGAAGAAATACCCGACACATGAACTAGAATTGACAGAAGCGATGCTCGCATTGAAGATTTGGAGACACTACCTGTATGGGATCCATGTGGATGTGTTTATGGACTACAAGAGCCTATAGTATGTATTCACCCAGAAGGACATGAATTTGCGAGAAAGGAGATGGTTAGAGTTGCTCAAGGACTATGACATGAGTGTCCTTTATCATCTGGGCAAGGACAATGTGGTGGCGGATGCCCTTAGTAGATTGTCTACGGAGAGAATATCCCATGTTGAGGATGGGAGGAAAGAGTTGGTGAAGGATGTGCATCGGCTTGCACAATTAGGAGTTCGCTGGTTAACTCGACAGATGGTGGTGTCATTGTTTAGAATCTTCATTGGTGACCGAGGTCAAGGCCAGGTAAGATGAGGATCCTATCTTGGTAAAGCTAAAGGAAGTTATCCAGGATCAAAAGGTGGAGGTCTTCTCCCAACGGGGAGATGGTGTACTTCGATATCTGGGTCGTCTATGTGTTTCGGGTGTTGATGATTTAAGGTAATGAATGTTGCATGAGGCTTATGGTTCTCGGTATTCTATCCATCCAGGTGCCCCTAAAATGTTTCGTGACCTACGGGAAGTCTATTAGTGGAATGACATGAAGAAGGATATAGTAGAATTTGTGGCTAAGTGTCCGAACTGTCAACAAGTGAAAGCGGCGCATCAGAGACCTAGAGGTATGCTACAAGACATCAGTATCCCCACTTGAAATTAGGAAGAGATCAATATGGACTTCATGACATGGTTGCCTTGCACTCGCTGACAGTATGACTCTTTTTGGGTGGTGGTAGACAGGTTGACCAAAGCAACTCATTTTTTAACGATCAAAATGACCAATTCAACTGAGGACTATGCTAGATTGTACCTTTGGGAGTTGGTTCAGTTGCATGGTATTCCCTTGTCTATTATTTCAGACAGTAGTACTTAGTTTACTTCTCAGTCTTGGAGATCGTTTCAGAAAGCACTTGGTACTTAGGTCAAGCTTAACACAACTTTTCACTCGCAGATAGATGGTCAGGCCAAGCGGAACATTCAGACTCTTGAGAATATGTTGAGAGCATGTGTGATTTACATCAAAGATAGTTGGGATGATTATTTACCTCTTATCAAGTTCACTTAAAACAATAGTTACCATTCTAGCATTCAGATAGCTCTGGTTGAGGCTCTTCACAGGCGGAGGTGTAGATCTCCTATTGGTTGGTTTAAGGTAGGCGAAGCTACATTGATAGGGCCAGATTCAGATCATGAGGCTATGGAGATATTTCAGCTTATAAGGGAAAGGCTAAAAATAGCTCAGAGTTGTCAAAAGTCATATGCGAATGTTAGGCGGAGAGAACTCGAGTTTGAAGTTGATGATTGGGTGTTCTTGAAGATGTCTCCTATGAAGGGAGTGATGAGGGTCAGAAAGAAAGGGAAGATTAGTCCCGAATATTTGGCCCATATAGGATTGTTAGACGTACGGGCAAGATGGCTTATGAGTTGGAGCTACCAGCGGAGTTAGCCTTGGTTCATCCAGTTTTCTATGTATCATTGTTGAAGAAATGCATTGGTGACCTGACTTTGGTTGTTCCAGTGGAGAGCACAGGTATGAAGAATAGCCTTACCAATGAGGAGGTACCCGTTGAGATCCTTGATTGTCAGGTTTGAAAGTTGAGGAACAAAGAAGTAGCTTCAGTAAAAGTCTTGTGGAGGAATCAACTTGTTGAGGGAGCTACATAGGAAGCCGAAGCAGATATGATGGCTAAATACTCGCATTGATATCCTTCTAGTTTCGTTCCAGCATGAGGTATCAATTTCCTCTCTAATACTCTATTCAGTTTCATGTCAAGTTCATCTCTCTCAGTTCCTTTCATGTTTTAGCATGCATGTATACATCATAAATTCAGTTCAGTCATGTATCTCAATCTGGAGTCAATCACTGCTTCAGATTTTAGCTTCAGATGTTTAGTATGTGGGGATGCAGTTTCTTTTCCCAACCTTCCAGTATGTTTAACCCACATTCGAGGAAAAATATTCCCAAGGGGAGATATTGTAATACGCCGAAAGTTCCTAAGACTAGCGTCAGGATTAGAAAGGTGATCAACAGAAAAAGAGGGAATATTTTCACAAGACGACTCATGGTGAGAAAGTACAACTCGTGGGATCATGTAATGAGCCGTTGTTAGAGGTCATGGGAAGCTGCTTGTATGTCAGGTCTAGAAGGTATGACTCTTGGTATGACTCATCGTGATAAACAATGAATCGTGGTAGGGAGTCACTGGTTTGTTCAAGAGTGTTAGGGTTGTAAGGTATGGTTCATGGTGTGACTTGTTGTGGGGAACGAGTCGTGGTTTGCACTCATAGGAAGGGGGCACAGAAATTGGCAGAAGTTGTAACAGGATGGGTCCAACGACCCATCATTCGATGGTACAAGTCGTGGTTTGATTTGTAGGAAACTTTAGAAGTCAGGGCAACATAGTGGTGACGACGGGTGGTAACCACGAGTCATGGTATTGAGGTACGACTCGTGGTGTGAGTCACTACTCCTGGCAGTGTTTAAATTCCTACAAAATTAGTAAGGGTGTTTTCGTAATTCCTAAGCTTCTAAGCCCTAAACTACGTCGTTTTAAGTCCTGAAAAAAGTATATTAAGGGAGTTTAACCTATTTTAATTCATTCAACCCCTATGCATGCAAGTTTAGAGGTTTTCTATTGAAGATCAAGCTTAAACACTTCAATTCTTCTCCAAATCTCTTGGGCTTTCAAAGACAAGTGTAGATTCAACTCACCCAGGTATGAAGGCTATGAATGAGAGTTTCATTTCACTCTCATGCTCAAATTTCTCCTCAAGTTCATGAATTTAAGTCTCAATTTAAGTTGATGATCTTATGGGATTTTAGCCCAATTTCACGAAATTCTCTATGATTTGTTATGGGTTAATTTTCTTTATGTTTCAAAGTATGTTTTAAGATTTATGGCTAGATTTTTTACCTATTTTGATTATAGATTCATGATTTCACTATTTTAGTAAATTATGCCCAATTATGAAAGTTTATGAGAAGTCAAATTTTATGATTTATGATTTCAAGTATGATGAGATACCTAACATGATTGAATATTGACAAATTACCCATGTATGAATTTATGATTTTGACTTATGAAGTCTATTTAAAGTTTGCATGATTTTAAGGTTTGGGCAAGCCCACACATGTTAAGTATGTTTTCATGATTCAGTTTAATTTTAAAATATCAGCTTACCATATGGTTTGGAGTGATACTCCTTATTTTCAGCTTATGGTATGTTTGGAACAACGACTCCTCATATTCAGATTTCAGACTATGCATGTAATTACATTATCAGCTTCATTGAAAAATGATAGTTTCGGTTTTTTTGAAAAATTATGGGAGAACTATGCATATTTTTAGGAGTAGTGTCTAGCATCGAGTAGGTTAGGGGTACTTCATGTAAACCCCGGGTCTCAGAATTACACACCAATGTAGGTTTAGATATTTATATTGGGACCTCCCTTGTGAGTTTCCCTTGCCTCCATGGGGCCTTCAACTTGATATCGATATCATGGTAGCGTCCTTAGCCCTAGAAAGGTTTTGGACGGCTCTGCCCACTTGAATGTGATAGTTGGGGCATCATGTAAGCTCTACATGATGGTGTCAGTTGTGACGAGTCAAAATGCCTCTGCCCACTTGAATGTGATAGTTGGGGGCATCAGGTAAGCTCTACATGATGGTGTCAGTTGTGACGAGTCTCCCATTGTTCCTCATGATTTCAGTTATGCATGCTTATGACTTATGATACTATGTTTTCAGTAGGTTTGACCCAATGATCAATTTATAAGCTTTTACTTATGATTTCATCTATGTCAAGCCATAGATTCCATTTTCAGCTTTGGGTCATTCTATTCAGATATGAAAGATTCAGTTTATAACTATACATGTTTTCAGACGTCAACACGCAATCCTTACTCTCATAATCTTATGATTTATGGTTATATGCATGATTTCAGTTCATACTTACTCAACATGTTTTATTTACCTTGCATACTAAGTACATTCCAAGTACTAACCGCATACTCTATGATGTATCATTTCATGATACAGGTTCAGAAGATCCGACTCAGTTCCGCCATTAGCTAGTCCGCACAACTTAGTTCAATCTCTCCCTTGTTGGTGAGTCCTCATCCTTCTAGGACCTTCAGTTGGTTGAGTGTTACATTCATTTCTCAGATTTTAGTTAGCTAATTGGTGATGTTGTCCCATCAACTCTTCAGTTATGTTAGAGGCTTATCAAACAACATGTAGAATTTTAGCTTTGTCAGTATTGACTCTAGATAGTTGATATGTATTCAGACTTCTGCTTATTCCTATTTTCATTTATCAGCTTTAGCTTGAAGTATATGATTTAGTTATCATGTTCATGTCATGGGTCGACTTGGAGCCATTAGTGGTTCTAGATTCCATGTCTCGGTCCGGACCAATATTTAGGTAGTCGCAGGGGTGGTCTCCTATCAGCTCATTAGACAGTTTAGAGACTTATCAGACATTGTGTAGACTTTCAGCTTTATCAAGTGTTGACTCAATTTATGATAGTTTCTATACGTTGTGTTATTCAGACTTCTTCTTATTCATATTTAGGTTATCAATTTCTACTTTAATGTATGCTCTTTAGGTTCTATGTTCATGCCATGGGTCGACTTGGAGCCATTTGTAGTTCTAGGTCCCGTTAGTCCGAGTCCCAGCTCGGGTCGTGAAAAACGACCAAAGGTTTAGAGTTCCCTGGGGTGTTTGAAATCTACATTGAGTAGAGTCTTTTCCATGGGTGTGAAGCGCGCCACACTTATGGGGAAGAGGCTACAAGATGTTTTAGGAAACTTTCCCTTCTTTTAGGATCTATGTCATGCGATAAAGTATCTCTCTATCCTTCTAACTCGTGCTATACGCGTTTGCAGAAATATGCGTCCACACCGAGTGAATGGTAGAAGGAATGGCAACGAAAATTGCCATGACAATGGCAATGAGATGTACATCAGCAAGCCCCGCCAGCACTAACAAATCCTTTGCCCGAGCATGTCACTTATACCGAGTTTAAAGCGACATTTCAAATATTTGCACAGACTATGATTGTTCAGGTCAATCAGTAGGATGTGTCCCATGTTCCTTAGAATGGGAACACGACAACAACTAAAGTTTGAGATTTTCTCAAGATGAACCCACCTGAGTTCCTGGGGTCGAACGTTGATGAGGACTCGCATGAATTTATTGAGGAGGTATAGAAGATCACGCAGATTATGGGGGTGACTGGAGAGGAGAGTGCAGATTTAGCCTCTTTTCAGCTGAAGGGGGTTGCTTATATATGGTATTGCTAGTAGAAGGATGGTAGGGCAGTGGAAACAGTTCCCGTGAGTTGGAATGAGGTCGTGACTACTTTCTTGGATAGGTTCTTCCCTAGAGAGTTGAAGGAGGCAAAGGTGGCAGAGTTCATCAACTTGAAGTAGAACCACAGGACCATCCAAGAGTATGCCTTGGAGTTTACCTAGCTGTCCAAATATATGTCCAGCAGATAGAGGCGGATCAGATAAAAGAGAAGGAGAGAGAGGCCAAGAGGGCAAGATAGGGAGTTACGGACAGTTCCACCAGAGGTCCGATAGAGGACATCACCATTAGTCCCACCAGAGGTCATCAGCCCCAGCGCCATCATCAGCCAGTGTTCTATCCAGACCTAGGCATGATTAGAGGGGTAGAGCATCAGGCTCTAGAGGTCGGGGGGGGGGGGGGGAATGTTAGGAGAGCCCAGCATTCTAGTTTGCGGGAGGTCATAGGAGGCACACCGAAGAGTGCTTAGAGGGTTCAGGCACATGTTTCGGGTGTGGAATACCTAGACATCTTCTCTAAGACTGGCTTCAGCCAGATAGGGAAATATTAGAGGCTGTGACCCAGCCACCAATTCAGTAGCTCTATTAGCATGACCAACTCAGTAGGGTGCATCCACTAGTGCATGTAGTGGTCATCGTCAGAACAAATTTTATGCACTAAAATCTCGTGTGGAGTAGGAG
Organism: Datura wrightii; assembly: GCA_035772735.1. Taxonomy (NCBI): domain Eukaryota; kingdom Viridiplantae; phylum Streptophyta; class Magnoliopsida; order Solanales; family Solanaceae; genus Datura; species Datura wrightii. Next base: position 24,174,318 of record JASDFA010000027.1, on the reverse strand, counting down.
GTCTCTCCCGTTGTGGTCACTAGTATGTTATGAATATTCCATCTTGATATGTGTGCATTGTTAGATCCAGTGGCTACTTTATATTTTATGACTCCATATGTTGCTATTAGTTTCGGAGTTGGTCCCGAAATCCTATCAAAACGCTTCTCAATCTCTACTCCAGTCGTGACTCAGTTATAACTCGATGGGTGTACAAAAATTGCCTTGTCACAGTCCTTCAGAAAGTCACCTCAGCCAACCTACTAGAGTTAGACATGACCTATTTTGATGTTATCTTTGGAATGGATTGGTTGCATGCATGTTATGCCTCGGTAAATTGTGGAACCCGTAAGGTAGAGTTTCGATTTTCGGGTGAGCCAGTCCTAGACTGGAAAGGTGGTTCAGCTATGCCTACAGGTCGCTTTGTTTCTTATCTCAAGGCCAGGAAGATGATTCTTAAAGGCTATGTGTACCATCTAGTTCGGGTTAAGGATGCTACGTCCGAGACCCCGGCTCTTTAGTCAGTTCTTACAGTCTGTGAGTATCCGAAGGTGTTTCCAAATGATCTATTAGGAGTCCCTCCCGAGCGGGAGATTAAATTTAGTATCGACCTTCTTCCTGATACAAAGCCTATATCCATTCCTCTTTATAGAGTGGCTCCAGCCGAGCTATAGGAGTTGAAATGTCTCCTAGATAAGGGTTCATCAGGCCTAGTAAATCCCCGTAGGGTGCACCAATTTTCTTTGTCCAGAAGAAGGATGGTTCCCTTAGAATGTGCATTGATTATCGACAATTGAACAAGTTCAAAATCAAGAATAAGTACCTCCTCCCCAGAATTGTTGACTTATTTGACCAACTTCAGGATGCTAAGTTCTTATCAAAGATAGATCTCAGATTCGGCTTCAGCTTGGAGTTAGAGAGAGTGACATTCCGAAGATAGCTTTCGGGACTCAGTTTGGTCACTATGAGTTTGTAGTGATGTCGTTTGGACTACCGAATGCTCCTGTAGCTTTTATGGACTTGATGAATAGGGTATTCAAGTCATATTTGGATATGTTCATAATTGTCTTCTTAGACGATATTCTCATATACTCTTGAAGCAAGGAGGAGCATGCCGCTTATTTGAGGATGGTGCTACAGACTCTCAAGGATCGCCAGCTATTTGCAAAATTTAGCAAGTGTAAGTTTTGGTTGAACTCAATAGCATTTTTGGGTCATGTGGAGTAAAGCGAGGGTGTGCAGGGACTCTCAAAAGTTAGAGGTGGTGAAGAATTGGCCTAGTACAGTTAGTCCTTCAGATATCAGTAGCTTCTTAGGTTTAGCTGGCTACTACATGAGATTTGTTGAAGGATTCTTATCTACTGCAGCACCATTGACTAAGTTGACCAAGAAGAAGGTCAAATTTCAATGGTCGGATGCCTGTGAGAAGAGTTTTAAGGAGTTAAAGACTCGACCCACTTCATCCCCGGTATTGACTCTGCTAGAGGGAACATATGGTTTCATTGCGTATTGCGATGCCTCTAGGTTCTGTCTTGGTTGTGTGTTGATGCAGCATGCTACGGTTATTTGTCATGACCCGAATGTACACTTGGATTGTAGACACGGGACAAGGAGCCCCGAGAAACCCCAAGTCAACCCATGGCATGAGAATGCATCTAATTCATTCACATGAGCAGAAGACTTAACATAAGGGAATGAAATCATGACACCAAAACAGAGAAAAGACAACATATGATCCATACATGACGGCTGAATACAATTGATAGTCTGAAAAGCCTCTAATCATGAAATACGGGTTGAAGAGACAATACCCCACCTAACCCTACAATACTGAAACTGAAAGAGAACAATAGAGTCTGAACAAATGGCCCTCAGAACATGAGGACTCACCAAATGAGCCGATGGCGATCTCTGAAGAGCTACTGAGAAGGGTTAGCCTGAGAGCGGGGTCCTCTATCATGAAATGATACAACATAGAAAGTATGCGGTCAGTACGTGGAATTATCGAGTATGCAAGGTAAGTAAAACATACATTTAAAATATGTAAAACTCATAAATGATTAAAAGAATAGGACATCGTGCTCATATCGTAAACATCATAACATAACATAAGGTTCAAGGTTTTTAAAACATTCGTAATACAAACATAATCATAATTATAGGAGAAAAGCTTTACTTAACATGACTTGAGCCAGGATACATAATCATAACATGCATAATTCATGAGGAACAGTGGGAGATTCTCTTAACCGACATACCCCATACGAGCACAAATGAAGACCAACTTGTAAACCTAGTTGGGAGGCCGTTCGTACCTTGGCAAGGGTAGAACCATGAAGGGCATGATATCTCCATGAAAAGGGCCAATTTGGCCAGGGACAGTCACAAAGGAGGTCCCAACATACCTACGGTGGCATGTAGTTTGTGAGATCCGGGGCTTAACCTGAGCCCCGAACCTACTCGGTGTTCGATACTACTCCCAAAACATATATAGTGGTCATAGTATAACATGCATGAATTCATGGGATATTTAAATCATGATAATCATAAACATACTTGTACACACGCAAACTAGCCTTGAAATAAGGCCCGTGAGTCGGCCAAAACATAATTCATGAATCATAAAGTTCATATATACTTGTGGATCATGCATATAGCTTGAAATTCATAAAAATCATGATGGGTAATTGGTTAAATCCATAATTTAAATCATAATTCATGCTGGGCTTGTAAATATCATTATTGGAAAAGTTGATCATAAGTCGATTCATCATGAGTCATGCATAATTAGGCTTAATTCCATAGAAATCAAAATCGATAACATTATAAATAATTTAAATCATAAAAGTTGATCAAAAACCCATAGAGTATGATAAGATTGTAAAATCACAAAGCCCATTAATAAATCATTAGATTTTTAGAATAGGTTATCCCTCTAAAAACCCACCTTTCAAAAGCTAAAACGAAGTAGTTTAGGGCTCTAGGACTTACGAATTACAGAAAAACCCTTACTAAAATCGTAGAAATTTGCTGACTGCCAGTCCCCACGAGGGATTGGACGACTCGTGGCTTGGGATAACGAATCATGGCCGGAATCATAGAGTCTACTACCCAATTCGCTAAGGGGACCCCATGAGGGACCCCAAAAATTGTGGTTGCTGACCACGAATCGTGGTCACCACCCATGACCCCCGCTGCCCCAAAACCTTAGCCAACCTCTCAATCCATGCCACGGATGACCTCACGAGTCGTGAGGTCTGAGCACGACTCATGGTCATGCTCGTGGCCTCACCCAACACCTTGCTAGGCCCTGCTTGACCAAGAGTCACCTCATGACTCATGGTCACTCCTCACGAGCCACTTCACGGATCATTCTGTGATTTGGTGTGAAATTTTAGTTTTTTACCATTTTGACTCCTGGGTTTGATCCTTAGGTTCCCGAGGTATAACAATATCTCCCCTATGGGAATAATCATCTTTGAATGTTAGAAACACATAGAAAACTCAGAAAATCGCAATCATTATATGAAAATACTGATCATTCAAACCGAAACTCAACGGAACGACTACCTCTGATTCATATCACATAGCTGAACTGATCTCATGCTTCACATACACATCCATACACATAAAAAGAAACTCGAACACATGAACTAAACATGGAAAATAATTAGGGAATTAGGGCAAAAACTGATACCTCAAACTAAAACTGAGCCGGTAAGGAACAGGTGAGGGTAGTTAGCCATCATATCTGCTTCGGCTTCCTATGTAGCTTCTTCAACATGATGATTTCTCCATAAGACTTTAACTGAAGCTACTTACTTGTTCCTTAGCTTCCTAACTAGATGATTTAATATTTCCACCGGGAATTCCTTATAGCTAAGGCTGTCCTTTACACCAATGCTGCCCACCAGAACAACTAATCCTGGATCTCCAAAGCATTTCTTCATAAGCGATAGATGAAAGACGGGATGAACTGAAGATAACTCTGATGGCAAGTCCTACTCATACGCTACCTTACCAACTCTTCTCATAACCCGGTAGGGACCAACATAGCGGGGACTGAGTTTCCCTTTCTTTCTGAACCGTATCACTCCCTTCATAGGAGATACCTTTAGAAATACCCAATCATCTACCTTGAACTCCAACTTTCTCCTCCTCACATCAGCATATGACTTTTGACGACTCTGAGCGGTTTTCAGCCTGTCCCTTATCATCTGAACCTTCACCACAGCCTCATGAACCGAATCAGGCCCTATCATTGCTACCTCACAGACCTCAAACCTTCCGATGGGTGATCTACATCTCCGCCCATAAAGAGCCTCGAACGGTGCCATTTGGATACTGGAGTGATAGATGTTAATGTAAGCAAACTCGATCAGGGGCAAGTGATCATCCCAACTACCTTTCACACATGCTCTCAACATGTCTTTAAGAGTCTGGATTATTCATTCCGCTTGGCCATCCGTTTGTAGATGGAAGGCTTTGCTAAGCTTAACTTGAGTTCCGAGACCTTCTGAAAAGACCGCCAGAACTGGGAGGTAAACTGAGTACCTCGATCTGAAATAAAGACAAGGGAACTCCATATAGCTGAAACAACTCCAGAATGTACAACTTGGCATAATCATCTGCTGAATTTGTGGTTTTGATCGGTAGAAAGTGTGCAGCCTTGATCAACCTGTCTACCACCACGCAAATAGAATCGTAGTGTCGGTGAGTACGAGGTAGTCCTGTAATGAAGTCCATATTAATCTCTTCCCACTTGCAGGTTGGAATGCTAATATCCTGAAGTACACCTCCCGGCCTTTGATGCTCAACCTTCACTTGCTGACATTTCGAACATTTGGCTTTGAATTCTGCAATATCCCTCTTCATGCCATTCCACCAATGTATTTCTCGCAAGTCATGATTCATCTTGGTTGCACCTGTATAGATAGAATACCTGGTTCCGTGTGACTCATACAGTATCCTGCTCCTTAAATAATCCATATCTGGAACACACAAGTGACCCTGGTACCACAACACACCATCTCCCCCTTTGGAGAAGACCTCCACCTTCTGACTCCGAATGATTTTTTTTAGCTTTACCAAAATTGGATCCTCATCTTGTCTAGCCTTCACATTAGTCACCAAGGACAATTCTAATCCGTTTTGCACAACAACGCTGCCATCAGTCGAGTCGACCAATCTAACTCCCAACCTAACAAGTCGATGGACATATTTCACCAACTCCTTTTTTCCCTTATCCACGTGGGACACACTCTCCATAGAGAGCCTACTAAGTGTGTCCGCTACCACATTAGCCTTACCGGGGTGGTAAAGGACACTCATGTCGTAGTCCTTTAGTAGCTCCAACCACCTTCTTTGCTGAAGATTGAGATCTTTCTGCGTGAACACATATTGCAAGCTCTTCTGATTCGTGAATACATCCACGTCAACCCCATATAAGTAATGTCGCCACATGTTCAAGGTGAATACCACCACTGCCAACTCTAGATCATGGGTCGGGTAATTCTTCTCATGGACCTTTAACTGTCTAGAGGCCTATGCTATTACCTTCCCCCATTGCATCAAGACTCACACGACCCCGATTCTCAAAGAATCACAATACACCACAAAACCGTTCGTACCCTCAGGTAGTGTCAACATTGGTGCAGTAGTGAGTCGGGTCTTCAATTCTTGAAAACTCTTGTCACAAGCCTCCGACCATTGAAACTTCACCTTTTTTTGAGTCAACCTAGTCAATGGTGCTGTAATTGAGGAAGAACCCTCAACAAATCTCCGATAGTAGCCTGCTATGCCCAAGAAACTTCGAATATCTGAAGGATTCACTAGCCTAAGACAATTCTTCACCACCTCGATTTTCTGAGAATCTACCTTTATGCCCTCGCCTGATACTACATGGCCCAAAAATGCCACCAAGTTCAGCCAAAATTTGTAGTTGCTAAACTTTTCATACAACTGTCGATCTTTGAGGGTCTGGAGTACTACTCTCAAGTGAGTGGCATGCTCCTCCTCACTCCGAGAGTATATAAGGTGTCGTCAATGAACACAATCATGAACATGTCCAAATATGACTTGAGCACCCTGTTCATTAGATCCATAAAAGCTGCAGGGGCATTGGTTAGTCCAAATGACATAACAACAAATTCGTAGTGACCATATCGAGTTCTGAAAGCGGTTTTCTGGATGTCACTCTCCGAACCCTGAGTTGGTGATACCCGGATCTGAGATCAATCTTGGAGAAACACTTGGCACCCTAAAGCTGGTCAACAAATCATCGATCCTGGGTAAGGAATACCTGTTCTTAACAGTGACCTTATTTAACTGCCAATAGTTAATGCACATCCGTAGAGAACCATCTTTCTTTCGGACGAATAGGACCGGTGCACCCGATAGAGACTTACTCGGTCTAATAAAGCCCGTACCTAATAGGTCCTTTAACTGATCCTTCAACTCTTTTAGCTCGGCTGGATCCATTCTGTACATAGGAATAGAGATAGGTTGCGTATCGGGTAATAGGTCAATACCAAAATCAATTTCCCTCTCAGGAGGAACACCTAGCAAATCGTTGGGAAAGACCTTCGGATACTCACACACCATCAGAACAGACTGGATAGTCGGGGTTTCATAACATCCTTAACCCTAACTAGGTGATACATGCAGCCCTTAAAAATCATCTTCCTGGCCTTAAGATATGAAATAAACCGACTGGCTAGTACAATTAAATTACCATTCCACTCCAAAAATGACTCACCCAGAAATTAAAATTCCACCGCATAGGTCTATAATTAACCGAAGCATAACATGCAAACAACCAATCCACGCCCAAAATGATGTCAAAGTCAGTCATAGCTAACTCAACTAAGTGAGGAGGTGACCTTACGCAATACTGTAATGGGGAAACCTCTATACACCCGCCTAGCTACAACTGAATCACCGACTGGAGTAGAGACTGAGAACGGTTCTGCCAGGATTTCAGGGCTAACCCCAAAACTACTAGGAATATAAGGGGTCACAAACGATAAGGTAGCTCCTGGAACTAAATAAGCATCAATATGGAAGACTTGCAACATACCAGTGACCAAATATGGTGAAGCCTCCTGCTCGTGGCGGGATACTAAAGCATAAAACCTATTTTGGCGCTGACCATCTGTTGCGCTAGTCGAGGGACCATGCTAAGGGGGCGTGCTACTAGAGCGGCCGAACTGGTTGCTGGCATACGAGCTCCACCGACCCTTGATCTGGCTGAAGGACAATCACTGAGTGTTCACCGGGCTTGCCGCACCCGAAGCAAGCATCCAAGCCAACTAGGCACCTCTAGAGGTGATTCTTGCCACACCCCGCACAAACTGGAAAAAAGCGCTCCACTTGCATGCTACCCTGGCCTCTCGACTCTGAAGCCCTACTCCTCCGATCTCCCCTGAATCTAGATGGCGTGCTGGCCGATGATGGGCTGGACCTATAGACCTATGCTGGGACTACTGACGCTGTCCACCCCCTGACCTGACCTGACAAGTAACATAATTATCGGTCCTAGCCCTCTTGGCCTCCCTCTGCCTTCGGTAGACCGACTCCATCCGCTGTGCATGCAACACAATGCGGGGAAAGTCGATATCCTGATGTAGAATGGCGATCCTGTAATCCATATCAAACTAATCCGCCACCCCATGTACAAAGCTACTAATCCGAGCCCTCTGGTCCGCCACCAACTCTGGAGCATACTTGGATAACCGGGTGAACTCTAATGCATACTCCTGAACGGACCTGCCACCTTGTTTCAAATTAACAAACTCGGCCTCCTTGAGCTCCCTCATCTCCCGAGGGAAGAATCAATCCAAAAATGCCGCATGGAACTCTTCCCAACCTATTGGGCCTACCCCCAGTGCCCTCGCATCTCTCCACTGCTCGAACCATATGTGAGTCACCCCCTTTAGCTGATAGGAGGTCAAGTCAACACACTCCCCATTATTCACCCCCATTACCTGGGTGATCTTCAGAATCTCCTCAATGAAATCGTGGGGATCCTTGTCCACCTTTGACCGCGTGAGCTCAGGATGACACATCCTTAAGAAATATCTCACCCTAGATGCTGCCGCATTCCCATTCTGAGGGTAATGCACCACTGTTTGATTCTGAACCTGGGCAGCCATGGCTTGTGCCAGGATCTAAATCGCTGTCCTAAACTCGGCATGGGCAGCTGGGTCTAGTGCGTGCTCCTCGTGAACGGGTGGGGCTAGTTGACGCTCGTCTCCATTTGAACCCTCATGATCATTGTCGTTACCATTTCTTGTGGAGTTCACTCGGTGTGAAAGGCATGATTATGCAAACACGAATAGCACTAGTTAGGAGTGTAAGGACTTTCATCGCACGACATAGATCACAAGGAAGGGAAAATTTCCTATACATTTCATAGCCTCTTCATCATAAGTATGGCGCACTTCACACTCGTGAAAAAGACTCTACTTAATGTGGCTTTCAGACACCCTAGGACACTTCAAACCTATGGATCTTATACCATGTTTGTCACGACCCGAACGTACACCAGAATCGTATACACAGTACAAGGAGCCCCGAGAGACCCCAAGTCGACCCATGGCAAGAGCATGCATCTAATTCATTCACATGAGCAGAAGACTTAACATAAGGGAATGAAATCATGACATCACAACAGAGAAAAGACAATACATGATCCATACATGACGACTGAATACAACTGATAGTCTGAAAAACCTCTAATCATGAAAGACGGGTTGAAGGGACAATACCCCAACTAACCCTACAATACTGAAACTAAAAGAGAATAATAGATTCTGAACCTATGGCCCTTGAAACATGAGGAAATACCAAATGAGCAGATGGCGAACTCTGAAGTGCTACTGAGGAGTGTGAGCCTGAGAGCCGGGTCTTGTATCATGAAATATACAACATAGAAAGTATGCGGTGTTCGCGTGATTTGTGGGTTATAAAATGACACGCAAGTGCACGTGGTCGAACAAGTAGTAAGTGGCTTTAGTAAGCCAAGTAGCGATCCCACAAAGACTTGGATGAAGTGCAATTTGCTCAAGTGTACTATATTTTACTTCTAAAAATGCAGACAACAGTGTAACCAAAAGTTTGATAGTTTGTTTTATAATTTTTCTACTAAAGCTAAAACAGTTATCTACTTTGAATCTGAACTATGCATGAGAGCATACTGAGGTTAAACGAACATGTAATGAAATTAATTGTCATCATACTTTGGTTAATCTTTTCCTCCAGTTGCTAGCCAAGAACATTTGCCAAGAGATTAAAACTCTCGTATTTAACCTCACTTAAGAATCATGAACCATCCGTCTACATTTCTGTGATCAAATGCAATTCATGTTCTAGCCATACAATTCCGATTCCTAAATTGACTAATACGACTTTCAGGTATATTTCTATCCTGAAAGCAAATCAAAACTCAATTTTCCCAAACCAAGTAAAGAACATATCCTATTAATTCACAACTTTCCAATTTCTTGCTCTCTCGAGTGAAACCGGACTTTTTAGATATACATTAACGTAGGCCACACATTAATGCAGTAAGAACAAGAATTAATAGAACAACACGGAAGAAAAGATGAAAAACCAAAGAATCAATGATCAAATTTCATCACAATTATTCATAACCTCAGCAAGGAGAGGAATTAGCCACTCATTTGTGGATTAAACATCTTAAAATGAGTATTAATCATACAAGCAATTGAATTAAAGAAGAAAGAAACAGAGAAAAAACCCTGATATTTTCGTCCCTCAACTGCCTGTAGCCCACGTCCTTGCTCCACCAAGTCAGAATATTGAAAAATGAACCTAAGTGTTCTATTTATACTAGTGGAAATTTTTCCCGGAATAACAAGCAACGTGTCACGGAGTGTATCGTGGAGCACTGCCTCCGTGACACGTTGTGTATCGCGGAGCACTGCCTCCGTGACACGTTGCTGTTCCACCACAGACCAAATTTTGCATTTTTTCCTTGTTGACATCCGAGTCCAACCCCAATCTCTCCCAACACGCATTTTAGCTTCCCAAAATTATATTTCACCTGCAAAACAACGCTAATCATGTTGGTTAGTATAAATTCACATTTTATTATCAATCACATGAGAATGTATAAACATTGATAGATAAACAAGGCTAAAATGACACCTTTGAGTATCACTTGGGCATATAAATTTGCCCAAGATCACTTACCCCACACTTAAAGTCTTGTTCGTCCTCGAACAAACCTTTTACATCTCATGCACATGAAGACTTACACATAGCTAATTTTAGCAAGACAATTCAAGCTACAGCTATAATGACTGTTTACGATAGCAAGCTAAAAATAGAGCATGCACGATTTAATCATTGAAATGGAATACAATTATGTTAAGACTTCCTAACCTCAAGAATTGACTCTCTATCTTAGCAAACTCATGCAAATCAACTGATCAAGAAATCCAACATGAATTATATCCTTCATTAAACATGTGCCCTCACAACAAGAGAGTTACCCATTTTCACACGCAAATTTTTAAATCACAACATGTATGGGTAAATGAATAGAATTACGCTCACTCTCACAAAGAATTCACATGCATCATGTAATGACCCATAAGCTTGCCCTTAGTGTTTTACTCCACTAATTTAAGGATGTTTGAACGTAAGATCAAGTAGGACTTAATGGGTTGTAAAGTAAGCTAAGGGACGGGTAGGTACTATTCTGGCCAGTAATAGTGACTATTTTCCCCCAAGCGCTTTTAATAACTTCAACCTTCATTAAGGATATCTCTTCCCTTACTTCACCCTCATTCTTTTCAATCCTGAATTTTCTCTTCTTGTTCCCATTTTTTAAGCACACTCAGCTTAGTAGTAAGGAGTACTTAAGAAATTTTTTTTTTCATTCATTTATTTTCTTACTCCCTACTAATAATCAACCATTTTTACACAAGTGCACCTTTATCCTTTTCTCAACTTTCACAACTTCTACTTTTCCTTCTTTTTCACGCTTCTCACTCCCTCATTCTTTGGAATTTTTTTCACTTAAGCGCTTAGGAGTTTTGGATCAAATTCAAGGCTAATGAAAGAAAAAGGATTAAGCTTATGTAGTAGCTATCAAAGAATAGGCTCAAGGCTCAATGGGGCTAACTAGGATTAAATATTCAAGGTAGGTAAAGTGAGGGATAACATTTATGTTCATTCAAAGAAATGCCAAAATCATCTCCTACAATTCACATCCTTTATTTCGTTTATATACACACCAGGCAAGTTCTAGACATTCCACCATAGCACGGAATATTCGAAAAACTTACACTCACAGCACATGCTCAATTCAAGACACATTCCGTAGACTCTTAACTCAGCTAATCACAAGAATTCAAAATTAAGCTTCAATCATATCAAGTCAAATTCAAGAGCCTAGGTGTCTCAAACATAGGTATACCACTTGCATGCTTCAACACTAAACATACTTGCATCTTACAATCATTTATAGCACATAACAAGAATATCAAGCCATCAATTAGCTACGGGTTCAAAAACCAACCTACCGACTAATTTTCCTCAAGACGGTCGTCATCCATCCATCGTTGGAAACAGTCTCTAACTATGACTAAAAACATTATATACAGACAAAGAAAAATTTTTTATTCTTCAGTTCAAAGACCCCCCGTCGGAAAAGAACCGAAAAGAAAAACCAACGGGTGATGAAGTCATGCTTGACTCACAAAAAAAAATCTTTTTTTTTTCAAATATTTCTCACAAGCATTACATTCACCAAAAATCGTTAAGCACAAAAAATTTTAAAATTTTCCTCACCCCACACTTCAATCATGCTATGTCCCCGTAGCATCAACTTAACATTTAAAGAGGGTGAGAAATACTCCCTGAGGCCTTTAGGCCTAGCTAACAACATGCCTTTCTTCAACTTTGCACAAGTGGGTGTTTGACCCCACACTTTTTCTCTTCCATGCTTGTTAGCTTCCTCCTCCACGGGTACTCAGACTTCCCCTCCATCTGTGCTTAACTTTCCACCAAAACAACAAAAGATGAAAAATAAATAAAATAAACTTAAATGCAAGAAATTAAAATGGTACCCATGGTACCCTTGGGTTGCCTCCCAAGCAGCGCCTAATTTTACATCGCGGCACGACGTATCAAGTTTCACCACTTTTTCCTCCACCTTGAGGATATGAATCTCACCCCTAATTTCTTCTCTAATTTCCTCTTATGCTCCAGGGGTGGTGGTGAAAAATTATAAGGACCAAGCAGTAGATGTTGCCTTTTGAACTTATTGGCCCTTAAGTAAGCGAAGTCATTTTGTCCCTCCGAGTTAGCAAATTTCAAAATATACGGGGCTTGGTCCTCCTCTAGACATTTCTCTATAAGCTTGGAAGACTCTATTTCTCGGTTGTCAACCAAACTTAATGTCGAAAAATTCTTTGAGTGTGGTCCAATAAACCTCAACTCTGAAACTGCATTGTGCTTGATCTCCTTACTTGTATACACCTTCTCAGCATCGACATCTATCTGTCCATTAATGTCAACTGGGGGATACTCTATCTCTTCTTCCATGAATGGATTTTCCATAAGTGTGAGCCCATCACGGGGACACTCAAGAGATTCTAATTGTTGGGCTTCATCCAAAAATTCACCCTTGTCTTCCTCTTGTAGTTCCTCTTGAATATCGGCTAAAACTGTCACTTGCAATTTATCACAAGCTTCAGCCTCAGCAATCATCTCCGTGAATTTGACGCTCATCCTTTCTAGAGCCTCTGCATTCTCTTCTTGCTGAATTCTCAATACTGCCATCGCCTTCTTCATTGCTTCTGATTGCTCCAGGAGTTGTTTCAGCATGTCTTCTATTTGAGCTTGGCGTCCCAAGTCCGCATTTTCAGCATGCCTATATTCAGCAAAAACAACAGAAGGATCATAATAGGGGCTTGGGGGAGGGGAATATGCATTCAGACAGCCATCCCAATGGCCATCTTGACCACCACATATATTGCACGTGTTACAGTGTTGCCACAAGTGGGGTCCTCCACAATTCATACAAGATTTGCCAAAATATGAGTATCCACCATTTAAACCATTTGTATTCCATGATGTCATGTCAATAAGGGTATCCGAAAAAGAAGAATAATAAAATAAAATAAAAAAAATGAATTAAAACAAACACTAAGACCAAGTTGTCAGCACTTAGAAAAAAAATATAGTAAATTTACACTTAAGAAAATTTCACCAATTGCCAGTCCCCGGCAACGGCGCCAAAAACTTGTTCGCGTGATTTCTGGGGTATAAAACGACACGCAAGTGCACGTGGTCGAACAAGTAGTAAGTGGCTTTACTAAGCCAAGTATCGATCCCATAGAGACTTGGATGAAGTGCAATTTGCTCAAGTGTACTATATTTTACTTCTAGAAATGCAGACAACAGTGTAACCAAAAGTTTGATAGTTTGTTTTATAATTTTTCTACTAAAGCTAAAACAATTATCTACTTTGAATTAGAACTATGAATGAGAGCATGCTGAGGTTAAACGAACATGTAATGAAATTAATTGTCATCATACTTTGGTTAATCTTTTCCTCCAGTTGCTAGCCAAGAACATTTGCCAAGAGATTAAAACTCTCGTATTTAACCTCACTTAAGAATCATGAACCATCCATCTACATTTCTGTGATCAAATGCAATTCATGTTCTAGCCATACAATTCCGGTTCCTAAATTGACTAATACGACTTTCAGGTATATTTCTATCCTGAAAGCAAATCAAAACTCAATTTTCCCAAACCAAGTAAAGAACATATCCTATTAATTCACAACTTTCCAATTTCTTGCTCTCTCGAGTGAAACCGGACTTTTTAGATATACATTAACGTAGGCCACACATTAATGCAGTAAGAACAAGAATTAATAGAACAACACAGAAGAAAAGATGAAAAACCAAAGAATCAATGATCAAATTTCATCATAATTATTCATAACCTCAGCAAGGAGAGGAATTAGCCACTCATTTGTGGATTAAACATCTTAAAATGAGTGTTAATCATACAAGCAATTGAATTAAAGAAGAAAGAAACAGAGAAAAAACCCTGATATTTTCATCCCTCAACTGCCTATAGCCCACGTCCTTGCTCCACCAAGTCAGAATATTGAAAAATGAACCTAAGTGTTCTATTTATACTAGTGGAAATTTTTCCCGGAATAACAAGCAATGTGTCACGGAGTGTATCGCGGAGCACTGCCTCCGTGACACGTTGTGTATCGCGGAGCACTGCCTCCGTGACACGTTGTGTATCGCGGAGCACTACCTCCGTGACACGGTGTGTATCGCGGAGCACTGCCTCCGTGACACGTTGCTGTTCCACCACAGGCCAAATTTTGCATTTTTTCCTTGTTGACATCTGAGTCCAACCCCAATCTCTCCCAACACGCATTTTAGCTTTCCAAAATTATATTTCACCTGCAAAACAACGCTAATCATGTTGGTTAGTATAAATTCACATTTTATTATCAATCACATGAGAATGTATAAATATTGATAGATAAACAAGGCTAAAATGACACCTTTGAGTATCACTTGGGCATATAAATTTGCCCAAGATCATGCGGTCAGTACGTGGATGTACCGAGTATGCAAGGTAAGTAAAACGGACATCTAAAATATATAAAATTCATAAATGATTAAAAGAATAGGACATCATGCTCATATTGTAAACATCATAAATAACATAAGGCTCAAGATTTTTAAAACATTCGTAATCATAATCATAATTATAGGAGAAAATATTTACTTAACATGAATTGAGCCAGGATACATAATCATAACATGCATAATTCATGAGGAATAGTGGGAGATTCTCTTAACCGACATACCCCATATGAGCATACATGAAGTTCGACTTGTAAACCTAGTCGGGAGGCCGTTCGTATCTTGCCAAGGGTAGAACCATGAAGGATGTGATATCACCATGAAAAGGGCCAATTGGGCCGGGGACAGTAACAAAAGAGGTCCAAACATACCTATGGTGGCACTTAGTTTGTGAGATCTGGGGCTTAACCTGAGCCCTGAACCTACTCGGTGTTCGATACTGCTCCCAAATCATATATAGTGGTCATAGTATAACATGAATGAATTCATGGGCTAGTTAAATCATGATAATAATAAACATACTTGTACACACATGAACTAGCCCAAAAATAAGGCCCATGAGTCAGCGAAAACATAATTCATGAATCATAAAGTTCATATATACTTGTGGATCATGCATAAAGCTTGAAATTCATAAAAATCATGATAGTTAATTGGTTAAATACATAATTTAAATCATAATTCATGTTGGGCTAGTAAATATCATTATTGGAAAAGTAGATCATAAATCGATTCATCATGAGTCATGCATAATTAGGCTTAATTACATAGAAATCAAAATCGATAACATTATAAATAATTTAAATCATAAAAGTTGTTCCAAAACCCATAGAGTATGATAATATTCTAAAATCACAAAGCCCATTAACAAATCATTAGATTTTTATATAATTCTACTTCAAAACCCAATAAACTCTTGATAGAATTTTCATAAAATCGTAGAGAATGGGCATGGGTATGAAAGGAAACACCCATTGATAGTCTTACCTACCTGAAAACAACCGATTCTTAATCTTCCTTGAATGCCCAAGAAGAAATTGGAAGTGTTTTGAAGAGGGAAGCCTTGAACCACCCTTGAACACTTCTCTATAGTCTTGCATGGATGAATGAGAACTTAGAATAGGTTATCCCTCTAAAAACCCACCTTTTAAAAGCTAAAACAAAGTAGTTTAGGGCCCTAGGACTTAGGAATTATGGAAAAGACCTTACTAAAATCGCATAAATTTGCTTGGACTGGATGGCTCGTGGCCAGGGCTAACGACTCGTGGCCTGGAGTCGTGGAGTCTACTGCCCAATTAACTCAGGGGACCCCACTAATTGTGATGGCTGACCACGAATCGTGGTCACCACCCATGACCCCCATTTCCCCAAAACCTTAGCCAGCCTCTCAGTCCATGCTACAGATGACCTCACGAATCGTGAGGTCTGAAAATAACTCGTGGTCATGCTCGTGGCCTCACGCAACACCTTTCCAGGACCTTCTTGACCATGAGTTACCTCACGAATCATGGTCACTCCTTACGATCCATTTTATGGATCATTTGTGATTTGGTGAAAAATTTCAATTTTTCACCGTTTTGACTCCCGGGTCTGATCCTTGGGTTCCTGGGGTATAACATCATTTCATATGCCTCTAGACAACTTAAGATATATGAGAAGAATTACCCGATGCTTTACCTAGAGTTGGCAGGCGTGGTGTTTGCATTGAAGAATCGGAGGCACTACTTGTATGCAGTGCATGTGGATGTGTTCACGGACTACAAGAGCCTTCAGTATGTGTTCACTCAAAAGGACCTGAATCTGCGACAAAGGAGGTGGCTAGAGCTTCTGAAAGACTATGACATGACTATTTCTTTATCATCTGGGCAAGGCCAATGTAGTGGCGGATGCCCTTAGTAGGCTGTCCATGGAGAGTGTGTCTCATGTTGAGGATGGGAGGAAGGAGTTAGCAAAGGATGTGCATCAGTTTGCTCGTGTAGGGGTTCGTATTATTGACTCGATAGATGGTGATGCCATTGTTCAGAATAGGTTAGAATCTTCATTGTTGACCGAGGTAAAGGCAAGGTAAGATGAGGATCCTATCTTGGTAAAGATAAAAGAAGCTTTCCAGAATCAAAAGGTGGAGGTCTTCTCCCAAGGGAGAGATGGTGTACTTCCATATCAAGATCGTTTATGTGTTCTGGGTGTTGATGATTTGAGAGAATGAATGTTACGTGAGGCTTATGGTTCTCGGTATTCTATCCATCCAAGTGCCCCCAAAATGTACCGTGACCTACGGGAATTCTATTGGTGGAATGACATGAAAAAGGATATAGCAAAGTTTGTGGCTATGTGTTCGAATTATCAGTAGGTGAAAGTTGAGCATCAGAGACCTAGGGGTATGATTCAGGACATTAGTATTCCCACTTGGAAGTGTGAAGAGATCAATATGTACTTCATTACAGGTTTTCCCTATAAACACCGACAATATGACTCCATATGGGTGGTTGTAGATAGGTTGACCAAAGTAGCACATTTCCTATTGGTCAAAATCACAGACTCAGCCGAGGATTATGGTAGGTTATATATTCGGGTGTTAGTTCGGTTGCATGGAGTTCCCTTTTCCATCATCTAAGATAAAGGTAGTCAGTTTACCTCACAGTTTTGGAGATTGTTTCAAAAGGGACTTGGTACTCAGGTTAAGCTTAGCATAACTTTTCACCCTCAAGCAGATGGTCAGGTTGAGTGGACCATTCAGACTCTTGAGAACATATTGAGAGCATGTGTGATTGATTTCAAGGGTAGTTGGGATGATCACTTGCCTCTCATCGAGTTTGCTTATAATAATAGTTACCACTTCAACATTCAGATGTTTCCATTTGAGGCTCTTTATGGATGGAGATGTAGATTACCTATTAGATGGTTCGAAGTAGGTGAGGCTATGTTGATAGGGCCTGACTCGGTTCATGAGGCCATAGAGAAAGTTTAGCTTATTAGAGAAAGGCTGGAAACAACTCATAGTTGTTAGAAATCTTATGCAGATATTATACAGAGAGAGCTTGAGTTTGAAGTTGATGATTGGGTGTTTTTGAAGGTATCTCCCATGAAGGGGGTTATAAGGTTCGAAAAGAAAGGGAAGCTTAGTCCCCGATACATTGGTCCTTATAGGATTCTGAGGTGAGTTGGCAAACTGGCATATGAGTTGGAGCTACCAAATGAGTTAGCTTTGGTACATCCAATTTTCCATGTATCTCTACTTAATAAATGTATTGGTGACCCGACCTTAGTTGTCCCGGTAGAGAGCATAGGTATGAGTGATAGCCTCACCTATGAGGAGGTTCTAGTTGAGATCCTTGATCATCAGGTCCGGAAGTTGACAAACAAGGAAGTAGCTTTAGTGAAGGTTTTGTGGAGGTATTAGCTTATTGAGGGAGATACATGTGAAGCCAAATCAAATATATTGGCTAGATACCCATATCTTTTCCCTTCCGGCTCAGTTCCAGCATGAGGTATTAGTTTCCTCCTTAGTACTCTATTCAGTTTCTTGTCAAGTTCATATCTCTAAGTTCCTTTCATGTTATTGCATGTATGTATGTTTTATGAATTCAGTCAGTTATGTATATTTGTCTAGAGCCAGTCACTCCATCAGATTTCAAGTTCAGTTGTTCAGTATTTGGGATTGCAGTTCCTTTCCCCAGCCTTTCAGTGTGCTTAATCTACATTTGAGGATGAATGTTCCTGTAACACCCCATATAATTTAAGTGATAAACTTATACTTTCGAGCTATAGCCAAGAGTTCTTAGTACGAAAATAAGGATGTGTTATGATGTATTCATATCACTCAATGATCGTACATTAAGATTTGAAATCGAGGATGTTGTAAACAAAAATTGGCAAAAGTTATCCCAAGTTACTTTTAGAATTTTTTTGAAATTTAGGTCAAATGTCTCGGAGCTTTTCTTCTAATCAATAAAACGTTATGAGGCTTACTACCTATAAAATAGAAGATCTATGAGTCTAGTTTCCAACACACAAAACGGTTCACCAATACAACTTTAGAATAGAGAGATATTTGCGTTTTCGTGAGACTGCACAAGCAGGCACGTGAAGGTGGGCCTCATGTCCGCGGAAATATATCTTCAAAACTTGGATGTGATTTTTTTCATTCCAAATAGTTCCAAAAACTTCATCTCATCTCTTTCCATAGTTCCCTTAGGGTTACAAGGTTCCCTATAGGTAATTCCACCATCCAAACTCTCTTAAAATTGAGGTATAAGTCGGGGTTGTCGTGAAGAACAACTAACACATGTTTGTTTCATCGATTTTGGCTTTGTTTGTTAGTTCTTCAAAGGGGAAATGCCACGACCCAGACAGAGGCCCGGATCGATACACGGGATAAGGATCCCCAAGAGACCCCAAGTCAACCCATGACATGAACATACATCTAACTCAATTGGTAAAACTAAAGAATTAACATAATAATCTTAGAGAAAGTATGAAATAAACCAAAACATCAGAATACACAATCTGAAGCTGAATACATTCTTTTGTCTGAAAAGCCTCTAAACATGATGAATTGATAGGATAAAACCCCAACTAACTCGAAGGAGCTGAAAATTGAAATACATGGAGAAATCTGAATAAGCATGGTCCTCGGAAGATGAGGACTCACCACTAAGCTGGGTTCTAACTCTGGAACTGTCTACTGACGGGGCTGAGTCTGAGTGCCGGCTCCTGTATCATGAAATGATACAACATAGAGTATGCGGTCAGTATGTGGAATGTACCGAGTATGAAAGGTAAGTAAAACCGCTTAAATAAGTAAAGTTATTTTAAAACATGCATAATGTAAAACATAAACAATAAGATTCTGAGAGTAGGGCTTGCATGCATTTCTGAAATCATGATCTTGTCATAACATAACATAACATCATATTTGGATTGATTGACTCAAAGCTAAAATCTGATAGTCATAGTAAAATTGAACATTGAGTCAAACCTGATTTAGAACATATATAGATATATAAATCTCATAAATGATTAACATGCATAACTGAGATCGTGAGGAACAATGGGAGACTCGTCTTTTAACTGACATACCACGATAGAGCTTACGTGGTCCCAACTATCACACTCAAGTGGGAAGAGCCATCCAAAGCCTTTCCAGGGCTAGGGATGATACCATAATATCGATATCAAGCTCGTGGCCCAATCGGGGCAGGGGATAGCTCACAAAGGAGGTCCCGAAATAATATATAAGAACAAACCTACATTGGCGCGTAGTTCTGAGGCATAGGATGATCAACCCTTAGCCTACTCGGTGCTAGACACTACTCCCAAAAACATACATATGCTCTCCATCATTTTTCAATGAAGCTCAACATCGTCTATTCACGAAGCACAATAATCAAATACATCTCAAATATTAAATCATGCATATGAGAAGCTTTAACTCATACCATACCATAAGCTGAAAGATAATTGGGAGTCCTCGCTCCAAAACCAAGTGGTAAGCTTAATTTGATAAATTGTAAATCATATCCGAACATGTGGGCATTTCCCTATACTTTCTCATGCTTGAAAATACTCAATTCACATCAAAAACATGGTGATAAACATGGGTAGCTTGAAAACATGCTTTTCATCATAATATCTCATCATAATCATACATTTGTCACAAATCTCATCTTTCATGAACTTCTCATTAATGGGATTTAAATTCATAAAACTTGAAACATGATTTTAAGTGAAAATAATATAAAATTTTCCCATGATTCACAATTTAGTAGTATAATATTTAAATCATACCCATGTAGAAAACTTAGGAATTTTATGCATTGGGTTAAAAGCCCATAGAGAAATTTATTATTTAGAGAGGGATTGGACATTGGTGTGAAAGGATTCACCCATTAATAACCCTACATACCTGATTATAGCTGATTCTTACACTTCCCTGATTGCCCAAGAGGAATTGAAGAGAATTTAAGAAAGAACAAGCTTGATCACCCCCTCTAGCCTTCTATCTTTGCATGCATGAACGAAAATCGCCTAAACTGAACTTAAAACTCTTAAAAAACATCATTCATAACTTAAAACGACGTAGTTTAGGGCTTAGGAATTATGAAAAAGCCCTTACTAAATTTGCAGAAAATAACTGCCAGTCAGTCCCCACGAGGGACATGACGACTCGTCTCCTCTAGCCACGACTCGTGGCATGATTCGTCAGGTACACTTCTTATCAAGTCATCTGCGCTCATAACGGTTGACATAACGACTCGTTACCGGTTATCACTACTCGTGGTCACCACTCGTCAGGTGCACTACCATAATCTCAGTCAAAATTTTCCTTGCTGGCCACTACTCATCCCACAACTCGTGGGGCTTGACCATGACTCGTGGTCTCATCAGTGGAGATCCAATTTTCCCAATTTTCGACTCATTCCTGAGTCTCACTACGAGTCATATCACGACTCGTGGTCTGCTCCCACTGGTCACCTTATGACCCGTTTTGTGCCCTGATGCCAGTTTTAATTTTTTCTCCGTTTTAAACTCCCGGGTCTGATCTTTGGGCTTTTGGGATACTAACAATATCTCCCCTTTGGGAACATTTATCCTCGAATGAGCGAAAACATATAGAAAAGTAGAGAAATGCAATCATCATATTCAAATACTGATCATTTAAGCTGAAAACTGACGGAATGACTATCTCCGATTCAAACTACATAGCTGAACTAAATTCATGAATCATATACACATCCACATACATGAAAGAAACTTGGGCACATGAACTAAACATGAAAACTAAAAAGAGTCTCAGGGCAAAACTGATACCTCAAGCTGGAACTGAGTTGTTAGAGAATAAATGTGGGTATCTAGACATCATGTCTGCTTCGGCTTCCCACGTAGCTCCCTCAATATGCTGATCCATCCATAAAACCTTGACTAAAGCTACTTCCTTGTTCCTTAGCTTCGAACCTGACGATCCAGTATTTCCACTGGAACCTCCTCATAACTGAGACTATTTTTCACACCAACACTATCCATCGAGACAAGTAGAGCTGGATCACCCAACACTTCTTTAAGAGTGACACATGAAAAACAGGATGCACAGAAGCTAATTCTGAGGGCAACTCCAATTCATAAGACACCTTGCCAACACGTCTCACTATTCAGTATGGGCTGACATAGTGGGGACTAAGTTTCCCCTTCTTTTCGAACCTCATCACTCCCTTCATGGGAGACACCTTCAGAAATACCCAATCATCAACTTCAAACTCAAGTTCTCTTCTTCTCACATCAGCATAGGACTTTTGGCGACTCTGAGCAGTTTTCAACCTGTCCCTTATCAACTGAACCTTCTCCATAGCCTCATAAACCGAATCTAGTCCTATCATCATCGCTCCACCAACCTCAAACCAACCAGTGGGAGATCTATATCTCCACCCATAGAGAGCCTCAAATGGCGCCATATGAATACTGGAATGATAGTTGTTATTGTACGCAAACTCGATAAGAGGCAAATGATCATCCCAACTACCCTAAGTCAATCACGCATGCTCTCAACATGTCCTCAAAAGTATGAATTGTCTGCTCCGCTTGACCATCCATTTGCGGGTGAAATACTTTGCTGAGCTTAACTTGAGTACCAAATCCTTTTTGAAACGGCCTCCAAAACTGAGAGGTAAATTGGGTACCTCTGTCTGATATGATGGACAAGGGCACTCCATGCAATCGAACTAGCTCCCGGATGTATAGTTTGGCATAGTCCTCCGCTGAATCCATGGTTTTGATTGGTAGAAAATGAGCAGCCTTAGTCATCCTGTTTACCACAACCCAAATGGAGTGGTATTGTCGACGAGTGCGAGGTAAACCTGTGATGAAGTCCATATTAATTTCTTCCCATTTTCAAGTAGGAATACTGATATCCTGAAGCACACCTCCCGGTCTCTGATGCTCGACCTTCACTTGCTGATAGTTTGGACACTTATCCATGAACTCCGCGATGTTCTTCTTCATGCCATTCCACCAATAGACTTCCCGTAAGTCATCATACATCTTGATGGAACCTGGATGGATAGAATACTTGGATCGATGATCCTCGTGCAACATCCAGCTCCTCAAATCATCCATATCTGGAACACATAAGCATCCCTGATACTTAAGCACACCATCTCCCCCTTGGAGAAGACCTCTACCTTCTGATTCTGAACGGCTCCCTTTAACTTTACCAAAATTGGGTCCTCATCTTGCTTAGCTTTTACATAAGTCACCAATGACGATCCTGATCCATTCTGAACAACAACGCTGCCATCGGTCGAGTCAACCAACCTAACTCCCAACCTCGCAAGTCGATGCACATTCTTCACCAACTCCTTCTTTCCCTTTTCCACATGAGACAGACTGTCCATCATGAGTCTACTAAGTTTGTCCACTACTACATTAGCCTTGCCTAGATGGTAAAGGACACTCATATAATAGTCCTTGAGTATCTCCAACCACCTCCTTTGCCGAAGATTGAGATCCTTCTGGGTAAACACATTTTGTAAACTCTTATGGTCCGTAAACACATCCATATGTACAAATAATGTCACCATATCTTCAATGCAAATACCAGTGCGACCAATTCAAGATCATGGGTCGGGTAATTCTTCTCATGAGCCTTTAGCTGTCTGGAGGCATATGCTATAACTTTTCTGGGCTACATCAATATACACCCAAGTTCGATCCTTGAAGCATCACAATACACTACGAACCCATCGGTACACTCGGGTAGGGTCAACACTGGTTTGAGAGATCCTCACTTGACTCGATCTCCGTTTCTTCTGTTTCATTAGTTGGATCGCTGTTTGTTGTTTCTACAGTGCTGGATCCTGTGCTATCATTCTCTTCTAAGCCATAGAGTTCCGGAACAACTTGATCTGAGATCATCAAGTTTTCTTGATCTGGCTCCTTTGAATTTTCTCCAATCTCTTTCCTTCTTTTGACCTATTTTCCTGCTGCAAAGGCATCTTTCCTTTCCCAAAGCCATTTTGCAATATCAAACTCAGTGTTCTCTTGGGATTTTTGAGGATAAGGTGTGGGTTCATATGGAGCGAAAGGAGAAGTAGTACCTGGACGGGCCAATTTAGATGGTGAGTATGTTTGTGACGACATAGGGAAAAGAGAGGATTTTGGGGAGTGGCTTTGGGGTTTTTATGGCTTAAAAGGTCCATGTCTTAGTAGTTTGATTTGTTCTTTGATGTCAGCCATTTCTTTTTGTTGCTATGAAAAGAAGTGGAAAAGTGAAGTGCCTGGTGGACAGATCTCATACTGCATATTCTACAATTGTAGTTCCAGGGCTCAGATAAGACCGATGTTGATTGGATAACTGTTCCACTTTCTTCTCAATGATCTCCACCTTTCTCATCATCTTAGTTTGTGTGTGAGCAACGTTCTTGAGGGAAGTGCCGATGTTGGTCAGCACCTTGTTCTGACAGATGGCATTCTATGATTGCCGGTTGATGATAGCCTCAATATCACTGGTAGGTGGCTTTTCTCTAGTTGGCAACACAATATTTTTCTTTGGTATTTTTGGTGCATGGCTTACACCATCTTTTTCAAAGGGTTGTTGTGATGGGAATTTTGGAGTATGGCTAGAGCTAGATGGACTCATCATGAAGATTTGAGGGTTGTGAGGTTTTTTAGCTGGAGTAGGGAGAGTTGGACAATCTTGGGGTTTGTAGGATACAAGGAATTCATATTTTCCTGGAAGGCTAAGGGAACCGATAGATGGATCCCCTTCTTCATATCGCTTACGGAATTCCTTTTTAGAGCATCTCCCCTTCTTCTTTTTGGATTTGGCCTTCTTCTCTATATATTCAACTTCATCCTCCAGACATTCTTGGCAATCACATTTGATATCCCAAGGGCAGTGCCCGATGAAGGGACATTTGAACCATATTATGTCACGACCTTCATGATTGAATTGTTTGATCCAATCATGTTCACTCATGACAGCTGGAAGGCTCCAATCAAATAGATCCTCTTCATCTTCAGGCAGAGGTTCAGATGTAGGCTGGTACATATGAAGAGAAAAGGTTGTGCTATTTGATTTTTTGAGATGAGAGTGGTCAAAGATTATGGCTATGGTTTTATCCTGTTTTTTGAAAAATATTTGTTCTGTGGATCGAAGAGGTTCAACAGGAGGTTCTCTCATCCTTTCATAATTGGTAACCCATGAGTCAGGAAGAATTTTGACAAGCTCTTCCTTTGGTATTTTTTGGGGTATTTGGGTGCATGTGGTAGTTCCGTTGGTGGCATCTATATGTAGTAGTAAAACATCATCTCCACCCGGAAATGAAAGATCCATAGCATGGTTCTGAACTCGCCAAGCTATTTGGTAGTGAAGAGTTGCCTGGATAGCATCTCTACCTTGTGGAGCTCCCTATATTTGGACTTGGATCTTTAAGGCTTCTGTAAGATATGGGTCACTTAGGGATATGTTGGAATTTGGATATAACGTGACAAAAACTGTCCCAGCATTCAAGGTAAACTCGGTTGTTCCCAAATTTTCATGTTGGTACTCTTGGTATCGTGTATCAAGGAGTGAAAGGTGCGCAACAATAGGCTGGCCTTTCCTTCCATGATATGACAAGGCGGTTCAGACAACACCAAAATGAATATGGGTGAATCCGTGACTTTTCCATTGCTTTGAAAAATTATCGGGAATCTGCAAGGTGAAAAACTAGTCTTCTTGAGTAGCAAGAATAGGATGATGGTCGAGTTTCGAAGCAGCAACATATTCCTTTACTCCTTTAGGTTTATATTGTACCAAAGAATGAATTTGTAACCATGGATTGGTTGTCTTTTTGGAAAATGCAGAATAAGGATTTAGGAGAGGCAAGTATGTATTGGACACTTTGTTTTCTTCTGGAAATATATCTAGTTCATCAAGATAGTCATATTTACAAGACAGAGTTTTACTAAGTGTAGTAGAAATAGGTACTTTGGTGATAGATTTACAAAGAATCGATGAAGAAGGAAAAGAATATTTACAAGGACTGGACGTAGACTCACTCATAGCTATTCAAAGATGCTCCTCCCTCCAAAAGGACATGGTTCTGGCTCTGATGCCAAGTATCTTCCTCGAGTCTTCAACTCTTGGAAGATATTCTCACAAGCCTCCGATTATTGAAATTTCACCTTATTTTGGGTCAATTTGGTCAAGGGTGCTGCAATAGATGAGAAAATCTAAAGGATTCACCGATCTAGGCCAATTATTCACCGTTTCTATTTTTTGAGAGTCCACCTTTATGCATTCGCTTGATACCACATGCCCAAAAATGCCACTGAG
Source organism: Datura wrightii (assembly GCA_035772735.1). Lineage (NCBI taxonomy): Eukaryota > Viridiplantae > Streptophyta > Magnoliopsida > Solanales > Solanaceae > Datura > Datura wrightii. Next base: position 24,148,374 of record JASDFA010000027.1, on the reverse strand, counting down.
TTCAACCAAAACTCACACTTGCTGAATTTGGCATATATTTGGCGATCCTTGAGAGTCTGCAACATTACTCTCAATTGACTGACATGCTCCTCCTTGCTCCGAGAGTATATCAGGATGTCATCAATAAACACAATCATGAACATATCCAAGTATGGCTTGAACACTCTGTTCATCAAGTCCATAAAAGATGCAGGAGCATTCGTTAGTCCAAAAGACATAACTACAAACTCATAATGAACATACCACGTCCTGAAGGCTGTCTTCGAGATATCGCTCTCCCGAACTCTGAGCTGATGGTACCCGAATCTGAGATCTATCTTCGAAAAATACTCGGCACCCTAAAGCTGGTCAAATAAATAATCAATCCCAGGTAGAGGATACCTATTCTTGAAGGTGACTTCTTTCAATTGTCGATAATCAATGCACATACTAAGAGAACCATCTTTCTTTCGGACAAAGAGAACTGGTGCACCCCATGGAGATTTTCTTGGTCTAATGAAACCTTTATCTAACAGATCCTTCAACTCCTTTAGCTCGGCTGGAGCCATTATGTAGGGAGGAATAGCTATAGGTTGCGTATCGGGAAGAAGGTCAATACCAAAATTACTTTTCCTCTCGGGAGGTACACCCGATAAGTCATCAGGGAACACTTCTAGATACTCGCATACTACTGGAACTGACTGGATAGTCGGGGTCTCAAAATTTGCATCCTTAACCCCAACTAGATGGTATACACAACCTTTGGAGATCATCTTCCTAGCATTAAGGTAGGAAATGAAATGACCTACAGGCACAGCTGAACTACCCTTCCACTCTAAGACTGGCTCACCCAGAAATCTGAACTCTACTGCCCGGGTTCTACAATTAACTGAGTCATGACATGCAAATAGCCAATCCATGCCGAGGATAACATCAAAATCGATCATGGCTAACTCTATCAAATCGGCTGAGGTGACTTTCTAAAGGACTGAGATCGGACAACCTCTATACACCTGTCTAGCTACAACTGAATCAATTACTGGAGTAGAGACTGAGAAGGGTTCTAACAAGACTTCGGGACTGACTCCGAAGCTACTGGCCACATAAGGAGTCATAAAATACAAGGTAGCCCCCGGATCTAACAAAGCCTAAACGTCAAAATGGAAAACTCGTAACGTACTAGTAACCACATCGAGGAAAGTCTCCTGCTCCTGACGGAATGTGAGGGCATAGAATCTGTTCTAGCGCTGATTGCCAGCTGAACTAGTCAAAGCACCTTGCTGTGTAGGACGTGCCGCTGGAGTTGCTGAACTAGAAGCAGGGCCTCAACCCCTATCATGAACCTGTCTCGCTGCTGGGCAATCTCTAAGAATGTGTTCGGGCTTCCCACACCTGAAATAAGAACCTGAATCTGCCAAGCACTGGCCTATGTGTCCCGGATCACACCTGCTGCAAGATGGGATGCTAGAATCTGCGGGTCTGCTGCTCTGACCCCTAGAGCTTGATGCTTGCCCTCTCTGGTTTTGCCTAGGTCTGGATGGCACGATCAACAATGAAGATGCTGGGGTTGAAGACCTCTGGTGAGTCTGCTGTTGGTGCCACCACTCGACCTCGCTTGAGAGAATTTGTAGCTATCGGTCCTGGCCCTCTTGGCCTCTCTCTCCCTCATATGTGCCGCCTCCATCTACTAGGCAAACAAGACTAACTGAGGGAAATCCATATCCTGGTGTAGCATAGAGGTCCTACAATCCGTATCTAAATAGCCCTCCACGCCATGAACAAACCTGCTCACCCGTGCCCTCTGATCAGCCACTAACTTTGGGGCATACTTCGATGGAGGAGTGAACTCAAGGGCGTACTGCTACACTGTCATTCTCCCTTTCTTAAGATTCACGAACTCAGCCCCGTTCAGCTCCCTCATCTCACGAGGGAAGAACCGATCTAGGAATGCAATGTGGAACTCCTCCCAAGTGATAGGATCTGCTCTAGCGGTCCTACTATCTTTCCATTGTCGAAACTAGATGTTTGAGACCCCTTTCAACTGGTATAAGGCCATATCAACACACTCAACTCCATTCACCCCAATGACTTGGGTGATCTTCACAATCTCATGAATGAACTCATGCGAGTCCTTATCTACTTTTGACCCAAGGAACTCTGGCGGGCTCATTCTCAAGAAATCCCTGACTCGAGAAGCTGCTGTATTACCATTTTGCGGGACATGCACAACTGCCTGCTTGTTGACCTAGGCAGTCAAGGTCTGCGCAGGCATTTGAATAGCAGCCCAAAACTCAACATGAGCAACTGACTCCGGTGCATGGTGCTCCTAGACTGATGGGGCCTTCTAGTGCCCTTCTCTATTGGCATCCTCGTAGCCCTCTCCATTCCCATTTCTTCTACCATTTACCCTACAGGGAGCCATGATTCTGCAATTGTGAATAACATGAATTAGAAGGATAGGGAGACATTTTATTGCATGACATAGATCATGAAATAAGGGAACATTTCCTAAACGTCTCGTAGCCTCTTTAACATAAGTGTGGCGCGCTTCACACCGATGAAAGAGACTCTACTCAACGCGGCTTTCAGACACCCTAGGACACTTCAAACCTATTGCTCTGATACCAAGTTTATCACGACCCAGATGGAGGCCCGAATTGAGACACCGGACAAGGAGCCCCAAGAGACCCCAAGTCGACCCATGGAATGAACATACATCTAACTCAATTGGTAAAATTGAAGAATCAACATAATAATCTTAGTGGAAGTCTGAAATAAACCAAAGCATCAAAATACACAATCTGAAGCTGAATACATCCTTTTGTCTTAAAAGACTCTAAACATTATGAGTTGATGGGACAAGACCCCAACTAACTCGAAGAAGCTGAAAACTGAAATACATAGAGAAATCTAAATAGTCATGGTCCTCGAAAGATGAGGACTCACCACCAAGTTGGGTGCTAACTCTGAATCTGTCTACTAACAAGGCTGAGTTTGAGTGCTGGATTCTGTATCATGTAACGATATAACATAGATATGTGGTCAGTACGTGGAATGTACCAAGTATGCAAGGTAAGTAAAACCTCTTAAAAAAGTAAAGTTATTTTAAAACATGCATAATGTAAAACATAAAAAATAGAATCTGAGAGTAGGGCTTGCATGCATTCTTTCTGAAATCATGATCGCGTCATAACATAACATAACATCATATCTGAATCGATTGACTCAAAGATGAAATACGATAGTCATGAGTAAAACTGAACATTGAGTTAAACCTGCTTTAAAACATATATAGATATATAAATCTCATAAATAATGAACATGCATAACTGAAATCATGAGGAACAATGGGAGACTCATCTTTTAATCGACATACAACGATAGATCTTACATGGTCCCAACTATCATACTCAAGTGGGAAGAGTCATCCAAAGCCTTGCCAGGGCTAGGGACGATACCATGATATCGATATCAAGCTCGTGGCCCAATTAGGGCAGGGGATAGCTCACAAAGGAGGTCCCAAAATAATATATAATCACAAACCTATGTTGGCGCGTAGTTCTGAGGCATAGGGTGATGGACCCTTAGCCTACTCAGTGCTAGACACTACTCCCAAAAACATGCATATGCTCTCCATTTTGAAACGAAGATCAACATCGTCTATTTATGAAGCTAAATAATCAAATACATCTCAAATATGAAATCATGCATATGAAAAGCTTTAACTCAAATCATACCACAAGATGAAAGATAGTTGGGAGTCCTTGCTTTAAAACCATATGGTAGGCTTAATTCTGGAAATCGTAAATCATATCTGTACTTGTGGGAATTGCCCAATACTTTCTCATGCTTGAAAATACTCAATTCACATTGAAAACATGATTATAAACATGGGTAGCTTTAAAACATTCTTTTCATCATAATATCTCATCATAATCATACATTCATTACAAATCTCATCTTTCATGAACTTCTCATTAATGGGCTTTAAATTCATAAACTTGAAAAATGATTTTAAGTGAAAATAATATAAAATTTGCCTATGATTCATAATTTAGTAGTATAAACATATTTAAATCATACCCATGTAGAGAACTTAGGAATTTTATGCATTAGGTTAAAACCCCATAGATTAGACATAGGAAATTCCTTATTTAGAGAGGGATTGGGCATGGGTGTGAAAGGATTCACCAATTCATAACCCTACATACCTGATTATAGATGATTCTTATGCTTTCCTAATTGCCCAAGAGGGTTGAAGAGAATTTGAGAAAGAACAAGCTTGATCACCCTCTCTAACCTCTATCTTTGCATGCATGAATGAAAATGGCCTAAACCGAACTTAAACCTCTTAAAATACATCATTCATAACTTAAAACGACGTAGTTTAGTCCTTAGGATCTTAGGAATTATGGAAAAGCCTTTACTAAATTCGCAAAAAGTAACTGTCAATCAGTTCCTATGAGGGACATGACGACTTGTCTACTCTAGCCATGACTCGTGGCATGATCCATCAGGTAAACTGCTTATCAAGTCATCTGGGATCATCTCGGTTGACTCCATGACTCATAACTGGTAACCATGGCTCTTGGTCACCGCACGTCGGATGCACTTCCATAATCTTAGTCAAACTTTTCCTTGCTGGCCACGACTCATCCCACGACTCGTGGGGCCTGACCACGACTCGTGGTCTCATCCGTGTGGATCCAATTTTACCAATTTTCAACTCATCTACTGAGCCTCACCACGAGTCACATCATGTATTGTGGACTGCTCCCACGGGTCATCTCACGACCCATTCTGTGCCCTGATGCCAGTTTTAAATTTTTCTCCGTTTTAAACTCCCGGGTCTGATCTTTGGTCTTCCGGGGTATAACATGAAGATTGTTGAGAAGGATGTTTTATGACTTTTTTTATTGTATATTGTAAGGTAATGGTTCCTAACCCTCCCTCCATCGTTAATTCGAAGGTTATACGCCTTATATTGAAATGACTACCGATATTGCAAATTCTTTCCATTTGTTGTTTTATAGACTGTTTTGTGTGGCTGTGGAGTTGTATAACATGGTGATTATTCTGAGTATAATTGAAGGATTGGTTGAGAATAGTTGAGCTATCGGATCTATTACAAGGTATGTTAAGGAAAAACTTTTTTCGACAAGTTTCCTTCGTCATTTAGTTGATATGACTTGTTCTTATTTGCCATAATACTCGAATCCATAATAGTTGTTGATTAAGTTTGCTACTAGAATTATATATATGTGTATGTGCGAGCTTCTCTTGTTGGGATTTGTCTTGATTAGCTGCGGTCACCTGTCAAAAGCGATATGAAAATCTTCTCGTATAAATAAGCGTCACTTAGTTCGCTATTGATCGTTTGTTGTTTTACCGATGCCTTAAGGGCTTTGTGATTAGCTTCTTAGAATTTCAAGTTGATATCGACAACATAATTATTAGTTTGGCATAGAACCTATGTGATTTATATGCCTATAACTATATAGCTAGCTTACAGGCCTTTGGCGTATCTTGATGCCTACAGAGCGAAAGAAGTAGAATTGTAGTTTTACATTTGGGTAAAGGGCATCGTGGCTAACTATTGAGTTGTGGTGGTGAGATACTAGGTGTTCCACCTATTTATAGAGACCTTATACTTCGATACGATATATAGATGGTTGTGTAGGTCGCTTAGAAAGCCACCTTGTTGATAAATTGGAAAATTGTTTGATACCTATATTGACTATCTCATCAGCTGTTAGTGTTGGGGCTAAGTATTTGCTCCATATACATATAGATGTCCGCTGAAATGTTACCTAGAAAGGCTATTGGAAAGTGTACCTTGCCTATGGGGCTATATTTTGCTTATAAGAGCTATTAAGTGTCTAGAAGAGCCATATCGCAGCCCGCAGAGCCACGTTTAAGTTTACTTACTCATGGACTTCCTTTATGCTTATGTTGGCATCATTGTCCTTTAGTAGAGCCTTATGTGCTCGGTGTGCAGTTACAGGAGTCTAGAAGTCTCAAATACAACTACAGGAGCCAAGAAGGCTCAAGATACAAACACATGAGTCAAGTGTGATCAAGATACAGTTACAGCTTGCCTACGCGGCTACAGTGTTACGAACAAGGATATATAGATTGAGTTGTACCTGCCAGGGCTTATGGGGGCTAAGGTAGGTTGTTGCTTGTTGTTTGTACTAGCCAGGCTTATGAATGCCAGGTTAGGTTCTTGTTTGACTATTTCCTGTTTAGTTCCTATTTAATTTAATAAGATCTTTCAGGTTTTTCTCTTATTCTTTTAGTTGTTTAAATTTTGTTCTTACTATCAATTTAGTTCCAACCTATTGTTATTTCCTTACATACACGGTGCATTATTGTACTGATGCCCGAGCCTGGGGGCGCTGCACTCTTGCCTGTAGGTTTTGGTAGACAGGTTTAGGGACCTCATCAGTAGCAGTTTAGGCTTAACACATTGGTCAGCTCCTCTCTTCCGGAGTTTTTATACTTTAGAGGTTTGCCAGTCTTTTGCTGTATAGTTCTTTTTAGGTAGGTCGGGGCCCTGTCTCGACCAACTATTTACTCCTTAGAGGATTGCAGATAGTGGGATTACATAAAAGCATGTTGTTGTCTATGATATATTTATTAGTTTGATTGAGCAGTTTGGTGACCTTAATGGCCTTGTATATATGTCTACCTTTCGCTTTATTTGATTTAGACAATATGGTGGCCTTGTCGGCCCGCATAGAATGTTATTATTATTGTGAATTATTGGTTTAGTTGAATATCTACGCATGTTTTTATATTGCGACATTGTCATCCAAGGGCTTCTTGAAGCCGAGATATACTTGATTGTTTTCTTCATTATGTGATGCTAGTGTGCACCTGAGGTGTATATGTCTAGCTAGATCAGCTCTGGGTCCAGTGTGGCATCAGGTGCCAGTTATGCCTCCCAGGGTGGGGCGTGACAAATTTGGTATCAGAGCAAAGTCGTATCCTAGGGAGTCTGCAAGTAATGTTTAGTAGAGTTTTGTTTATAAATGTTTTGTGCACCACTTTTATATGTAGGAAGCTACGAGGAATGATAGTATGATTACCCTTTTTCCGCTCAAATCATGCTATAGAGCTAAGTTGTATAGGGTTGAGTCCCTAAGTTCATATTGTTATGTCTGTATAAAGAGATACCGTGCAAGATAGACTACAGCCAGCCGAAAGTTGGATATAGCAGCAGGAGAGGGTACTAGTAGGGTCCCACAGTTCAAGATCGCCCAACTTGGGACTAAAAGGGAGACATCTTCTTGTTCTCCCCAGCATTCCCCACTACACTAGGAACTTCCTAGGGCTACAGACATGCCAACAACACTTTCAGTACTTCCTACACCCTCAGACCAGGATGTCAGGATTGCAGTATATATGTTGGCTCAGATGATGGCTGCTCAGCATCAGCCAATGGCAGCAGTTTTGCCAAGCCCATTGAGGGACCCAAATGTTTGAGGGTTCATGAGTTTCTTTCCTTGAGTCCTTCGCAGTTTACGAGGACAGACCGCAGGGATAACCCTCAGCACTTTTCAGATCAGTTGTAGAGGATTAAGGGTTATGCATGCTCCATCCACAGAGTCAGTTAAGCTAGCGGTGCTCCGACTGCGAGATGTAGTAGTTTTGTGGTACGAGAGTTGGGAGAGGTCTAGAGATGGGGATGAACCTCCACCTACATGGCCCAGTTTCTCTGAGGCCTTCATAGATCATTACTTTACTCGAGAGACCCAATAGGCTAGAGTAGAACATTTGTTACATCTTGATCAAAGCAGGATGAGTGTCTAAGAGTATGCACTGAGATTTGACTCCTTGACTAGATATGCACCAACCTTTTTCGCCACTATGCCAGCCAGGGTACACCGATTCATAAAAAGGATTGATCTAGAGTATGTTGAGTCTTGTACTGCAGCTGCATTTGATGTGTTGTGAGTTCACGAGTTGGCTAGTAGACTTCACGGGTTGGTCACCATGAGTCATGGTGTCCCTCGTGGTGACTGGCAATGAGTAATTCTCCTGTGTTTTAGTAAAGGTGTTTTCATAATTCCTAAGCCCCTAGGATAAACTACGTCGTTTCAAGCTCAGTTAGGAGGGCTTTTTCTTAACCAATTCTAAGCCTTCCCATTCCATGCATGAAAGATTAAGGAGTTCATTGGAGATCAAGCTAGAGGATTCCTTAGGTTCTTCCTCAATTCTCTTGAGTTTCAAGGGAGATTGTGAAATCAAAGTACCTAGGTATGTAGGGTTATCAATGGGAGTATTCCTTCACTCTCATGCCCAAATCCTCTTCTAAATTCATGCAATTTAAGGTTGATGATTCCATGGGATTTTAACCCAATTTGTGAAAATTCTCTAAGAATCTATCATGAGTAAATTATGTTCGTGTTTAATGAAGTTTTATGATTCATGGGCATGTTTTATAATGATTTCAGTTACAAATTATGATTTCACAGTTTTAAAATATGATGACCAAATATGTAAGATCATGCACAATTGAGATTATGATCTATGTTTACAAGCACGATGAGATATCTGTGATAAAAATATGATTTTTAATTACCCGTTCCTATATTCATGATTTTGGCCATCATGTCTATTTCAAAGCATGTTTAAGTTTGGGCAAGCCCATATGATCAAGTATATTTCATGATTTATTTCAAGTTCATGATATTAGCTTACCACATGATTTTGGAGTCTAGACTCCCACCTTTCAGCTTGTGGTATGTTTTGAGCCAAGGCTCCTCATGTTCAGTTTTCGAATTATGTATATGTTGTTATAATCAGCTTTGTCGAAAGGCAATGGTTCAGCTTCATTGAAAAACGATGGAGAGCATATGCATATTTTTGGGAGTAGTGTCTAGCACCGAGTAGGCTAGGTGTTCAAACAACCCCGAGCCTCAGAACTACGTGCCAATGTAGATTTAATCAGATTCTTTGGGATCTCCCTTGTGAGCTTTCCCTTCTCCTAAGGGGCCTTCAACTTGATATCGATATCATGGTAGCGCCCTTAGTCTTAGAAAGGCTTTGGATGGATCTTCCCACTTGAGTGTAATAGTCGGGACCATGTAAGCTCTATTATGGTAATGTCGGTTATATGACGAGTCTCCTATTGTTTCTCATAATTTCAGTTATGCATGTTATCAGTCATGATATATTGTTTTCAGCAGGTTTGACCCAATGTTCAATTTTATTTATGATTATTAGTTTCAGCTTTGGGTCATTCCATTCTGTTACTATATTCAGTTATCTTTAAATCATGTTTTTAGATAATAGCGTGCAAGCCTTAATCTCAAAATCTTATGATGAAATGTTTTATGATATGCACGATTTCAGTTTTACTTAGCAATTTTACTTACCTTGCATACTCGGTACATTCCAAATACTCACTACATACTCTATGTTGTATCATTTCATGATACAGGCTCGGATGTTCAGGTTCAGCCCACTGCTAGTCAATTCCCAAAGTTAGCATATCCAGCTTGTTGGTGAGTCCTCATCCTATGAGGACCTCTTCATCAGTTTGTCATCAGTATCTTTTAGTGTCAATTTATTAGTGGGCTAGTTGGGGTCTTGTCCATCAGCTCGTCATGATGTTAGAGGCTTATTAGATATAGTATGTATTCAACTTCGGATCAGAGTTATGTATTCCATTTTCCTTATGTTATTGAATATTCAGACTTTTGCTATTTCAATGTTAGTCTTCCAAAATTATTTATGTTGAGCTTTAGTTGTCATGTTCATGCCATGGGTCAACTTGGAGCCATTTATGGTTCTAGGTTCCGTGTCTCGATCCGACCCTATGTTCGGTCATGACAAACTTAGTATCAGAGCATTAGGTTTTGAAGTGTCCTAGGATGTCTGAAAGCCACATTAAGTAGGTATTTTTCATCGGTGTGAAGCGCGCCACACTTATGATGAAGAGGCTATGAAGCATTTAGGAAATTTTCCTTCTTTCATGATCTATGTCGTGAGATGAAATGTCTCTCTATCCTTCTAACTAATTCTATACATGTTTGTAGAATCATGCCTCCTTGCCGAGTCAATGGAAGAAGGATCGGAAACGGAAATGGCCATGAGAATGGCAATGGAGATGAGCACCAGCAGGCCCTACCAGCCCCCAAGGATCAGGTGCTCGAGCAGGTTGCCCACTCTTAGTTTAGGGAAGCCATCCAGATATTGGCACAAGCATTGACCGCCTAAGTCAACCAATAGGCAGTGGCTCATGATCCCCAAAATTGGAACATAGCAGTGGCAAGAGTCAAGGACCTCCTCAAGATGAATCCCTTTGAGTTCCTTGGATCGAGAGGGAAAAGGAACACATGAGTTTATTGATAAGATTTAGAAGATCACCCAGATTATGGGGGTGACAAGGGAGGAGTGTGCGGATTTAGTCTCTTATCAGTTGAAAGGGGTTGCTCATATCTGGTTCGGACAATGGAAGGATAGTAGGGGAACCGACGGAGGTCCCATTAGTTGGGATGAGTTTCTTACTGCGTTCTTGGATTTGTTCTTTCCCCAAGAGATGAGGGAGATTAAGGCAGCCGTGTTTGTGAACTTGAGGCAAAATAATATAACAGTCAAGGAGTTCACCTTGGAGTTCACCAGCTTTTCCAAATACACGCCAGAGATGGTGGCTGATCAAAGGGCTTGAGTGAGCAGGTTTGTGCATGGGATAACTACCATTTGGTCAAAGATTTTCGAACCGATATGCTTCATAAGTATATTGACTTCTTGTAATTGGTTTTGTACGCCTTGTAGATGGAGGCGGTGTAGGTGAGTGTGAGAGAGAGAGGCCAAGAGGGCCAGGACTGATAGTTTCGAATTCTACTAACAGAGTCTTGGTGGTGGACATCGTCAACAGTACCATTAGAGATCATCTACCCTAGCACCGTCAGCAGCGAGTGTGCCATCCAGATCTAGGCATGATTAGAGGGGACGAGCGTTAGACTCTCAAGGTCAGGGGAGCAGGCACATAGAGCCCAGCATTCCATGATGTAACAAGTATGGTAGGAGGCACACTGGTCAGTGCTTAGCAGGTATAGGTGCTTGTTTCGGGTGTGGGAAGATCGGACATATGCTCAGAGATTTTCCAGTAGCTAGACAGGCCATTGGTAGAGGCTGAGACCTAGCCACTAGTTCAGTAGCCCCACCAGCATTCTAAGCTCAGTAGGGTGCATCCACTAGTACAGGTGGTGGTCAAAGCCAGAGCAGGTTTTATGCCCTCGCATCTCGTCAGGAGCAGGAGGTCTCTCCATATATAGTCACTGGTATGTTACGAGTATTTTACCTTGATGTTTATGCATTATTAGATCCAAGGGATATCTTATCTTTTGTGATGCCCTATGTTGCTAGTAGTTTTGGAATCAGTCTCGAAATCCTATCAGAACCCTTCTCAGTCTCTACTCCAGTCGGTGATTAGTCATAGCTTGATGGATATATAGAAATTCCCCTGTGACAGTCCTTCAGAAAGTCACGTTAGTAGATTTAGTGGAGTTAGCCATGACAGATTTTGATGTTATATTTGGCATGGATTGGCTACATGTACGTTACGCCTCAGTAAATTGTAGAACCTGTGTGGTAGAGTTTCGATTTCTAGGTTAGCCAGTCCTAGAGTGGAAGGGTAGTTCAACTGTGCCTTTAGGTCGCTTCATTTTCTACCTTAAGGCTAGAAAGTTGATCTCTAAGGGTTGGATGTACCATCTAGTTCGGGTTAAGGGTGATACGTCCGAGACCCTGACTATCCAATCAGTTCCTATAGTGTGTGAGCATCCAGAAGTCTTTTCAGATGATTTACTAGGAATCCCTCCCAAGAGGGAGATATATTTTTGTATTGACCTTCTTCTTGGTACGCAGCCTATATCTATTCCTCCTTACAAAATAGCTCCAACTGAGCTAAAGGAGTTAAAGAAGCATTTGAAGGACCTCTTAGTCAAGGGCTTCATCAGACCTAGCAAGTCCCTGTGGGGTGCACCAGTTCTCTTTGTTCGGAAGAAGGATGGTTCTTATCGGATGTGAATCGATTATTGACAGTTGAACAAAGTCATGGTCAAGAACAGGTATCCCCTCTCCAGAATTGATGTCTTGTTTGACCAACTTCAGTGTACAAAGTGTTTCTCAAAAATAGACCTCAGATCCGGATATTGTCAGATCAAGGTTGGAGACAGTGACATCTTGAAGACAACCTTCAAGACTCGGTATAGTCACTATGAGTTTGTAGTTATGTCTTTTGAACTAATGAATCTTGCTGCAACTTTTATTGATTTGATGAACAGGGTGTTCAAGCCATATTTGGACATGTTCGTGATCATGTTCATAAATGACATCCTCATATACTTTCGGAGCGAGAGGAGCATGCCAGTCATTTGAGAATGGTGTTATAGACTCTTAAGGATCGCCATCTGTATGCTAAATTCAGCAAGTGTGTGTTTTGGATGAACTCAACAGCATTTTTGGGTCATGTGGTGTCAAGTGAGGGTGTGAAGGTAGACTCTCAAAAGATAGAAGCTGCAAAAAATTGACCTAGACTAGTTAGTCCTTCAGATATCAGGAGTTTATTAGGTTTAGCTGGATTCTACAGGTGGTTTGTTGAAAGGTTTTCATCTATTGCAACACCGTTGACTAAGTTGACCTAGCATAAAGTGAAGTTTCAATGGTCGGAGGCCTGTGAGAAGAGCTTCCAAGAGTTAAAGACTCGACTCACCTCCACACCAGTGTTGACTTTACCTGAGGGTAGCAATGGGATTGTGGTTTATTGTGACACCTCAAGGATCAGCCTTTGTTGTGTACTGATGCAACAAAGTAAGGTTATAGCCTATGCTTCTAGGAAGCTTAAGGTTCATGAAAAGAACTATCCGACTCATGAACTCGAGTTAGCAGCGGTAGATTTTCCTTAAAGATTTGGAGACACTATCTGTATGGGGTCCATGTGGATGAATTTATGGACCACAAGAGTCTACAGTACATGTTTACTAAGAAAGATCTAAACTTACAACAAAGAAGGTGGTTGGAGCTTCTTAAAGATTATGACATGAGTGTCCTTTATCATTGGGGCAAGGCTAATGTGGTGGCAGATACTCTTAGCAGACTTTCTATGGAGAGTCTGTCTCATGTAAATGAGGGGGGAAAGGAGTTGGTGAAGGATGTGCATCAGCTTGCACGGCCAGGGGTTTGTCTTATTGATTCGACAGATGTTGGTGTCATTGTTCAGAATGGTCCATAATCGTCTTTGGTGACTGAAGTCAAGGCTAGGCAAGACGACGATCAGATCTTGGTAAAGTTGAAGGAAGAAGTTCAGAATTAGAAGGTTGAGGTCTTCTCCCAAGGGGGAGATGGTGTACTTTGATATCAGGGTCATTTGTGTGTTTCAGGTGTTGATGACCTTAGTGATCGGATGTTGCAGGGGGCTTATGGTTCCAGATATTCTATACGTCCAGGTGCCACCAAGATTCACCATAACCTATGGGAAATTTATTGGTGGAATGGCATGAAGAAGGAAATGGCAGAGTTTGTAGCTAAGTGCCCGAGTTATCAACAAGTGAAAGTTGAGCATCAAAGACTTGGAGGTGTGCTTCAAGACATTAGTGTCCCTACCTGGAAGTGGGAGGAAATTAATATGGACTTCATTACAGCTACTCATCGGTAGTATGAATTAATTTGGGTTGTTGTAGATAGGTTGACTAAAGAAGTTCACTTTCTACCAGTCAAAACTACTGATTCAGCGGAGGATTATGCTAAATTGTATATCCGGGAGTTAGTTTGGCTGCATGGACTGCCCTTGTTCATCATATCAGATAGAGGTACTCATTTTACCTTCCTATTTTTGAGGTTGTTTCAGAAGGGACTTGGTACTTAGGTCAAGCTTAGCATAGCTTTTCACTCGCAGACAGATGGTCAGGCAGAGTGGACCATTCAGACTCCTCAGGATATGTTGAGAGCATATGTGACTGATTTCAGGGGTAGTTGGGATGATCATTTACATCTCATTGACTTTACATATAACAAAAAATACCATTCCAACATTCAGATGGCTCCGTTTGAGGCTCTTTATGGGTAGAGGTGTAGATCACCTATTGGTTGGTTGGAAGCCGGTGAAGTAATGTTGATGGGCCAGACTCAGTGCATGTGGCTCTAGAGAAAGTCTAGTTTATAAGGGAAAGGTTGAAAACAACTCAGAGTCATCAAAAGTCCTATGCTGATGTGAGGAGGAGAGAACTTGAGTTTGAAGTTGACGAGTGGGTGTTTCTGAAGGTATCTCCTATGAAGGGAGTGATAAGATTCAGAAAGAAGGGGAAACTTAGTCCCTGCTATGTTGGCTTGTACTGGGTTGTGAGACATGTTGGCTAGGTGGCTTATGAATTGGAGTTGCCCACAAAATTAGATTCAGTACATCCAATTTTCCATGTATTGCTTTTGAAGAAATGCATGGGTGACCCGGCTTTGGTTGTTCTGGTCGGAAGCATAGGTGAGAAGGATAGCCTTAGTTATGAGGAGATTCTCTTCGAGATTCTTGGTCGTCAGGTACGAAAGTTGAGGAATAAAGAGGTAACTTCAGTAAAGGTTTTGTGGAGGAATCAACATGCTGATGGAGCAATGTGGGAAGACAAAGCAGATATGATGGCTAAATACCCGCATCTTTTTCCTTCCGGCCCAGTTCCAACTTGAGGTATCAGTTTCCTCCTTAGTACTCTATTCAGTCTTATGTTCAGATCATGAGGTCTAGTTTTTTTTATGTCAGTGCATGCATGTATGATTCACGAATTCAATTTCATGTATTTTAGTTCAGAGTCGGACACTCCGTTAGTTTTCAACTTCAGATATTCAGTAGTTCGAATGACAGTTTTTTTCCCCAACTTTCAGTATGTTCATTCACATTCGAGGATGAATGTTCCAAAGAGGAAGATATTGTAATAACCTGAAAGTCCCATAGATTAGACCCGAGGGTTCAAGCGAAGAAAATAGAAAAATGTAGCCTGGTCATAGGACGAGTCATCCAGTGACTCGTGGGAGGACTTCAGGAGTAGTTAAGTGACTCGTAAAGTGAAGGGAGGTTGGCAACTATTCTTGGTCAGGGCGTGACCACGAGAGGCTGCCCCGAGTCGTGATGTGACTCCACGACTAATGGATTTGTTCGTGGTCTAGAGCAGAGTCAATAATGGAGGGTTGGCCAATAAACTTCACGGGTTGGTCACCACGAGTCGTCAATTTCACACGAGTTGTGGTTTCCCTCATGGTGACTGGCAGTGAGTAATTTTCCTGCATTTTAGTAAGGGTGTTTTCATAATAAATAAGATCCTAGGTCCTAAAATACGTTGTTTTAAGCTCATGTAGGAGGGTTTTAAGAGTTCTTAACCTATTCTAAGCCTTCCTATGCCATGCATACAAGATTAAGGAGTTCATTGGAGATCAAGTTAGAGGATTCCTTAGGTTCTTCCTCAATTCTCTTGGGTTTCAAGGGGGATTGTGAAATCAAAGTACCCAGGTATGTGGGGTTATGAATGGGAGTATTCCTTCACTCTCATGCCCATATCCTCTACTTAATTAATGTAATTTAAGGTTAATGATTCCGCGGGGTTTTAACCCAAATTGTGAAAATTCTCTAAGAATCTATCATGGGTAAATTCTATTCATGTTTCTAATGATGTTTTATGATTCATGGGCATGTTTTATAATGATTTCAATTACAAATTATGAATTCAAAGTTTTAAAAATATGGTGCCCAAATATGTAAGTTCATGAAGAGTTGAGATTATGATATATGTTTACAAGTATGATAAGATGTCTGTGATAAAAGTATGATTTTTAATTATCCATGCCTATATTCATGATTTTTTGACCATCAAGTCTATTCCAAAGCATGTTTACGTTTGGGCTATCCCATATGATCAAGTATGTTTTGTGATTTACTTCAAGTTCATGATATTAGCTCACCACATGGTTTTGGAGTCTAGACTCCCACCTTTCAGCTTGTGGTATGTTTTGAGCCAGGGCTCATCATGTGCAATTTTCAAACTATGTATACATTGCAATAATCAGCTTCATCGAAAGGAGATGGTTCAGCTTTGTTGAAAAATGATGGAGAGAATATGCTTATTTTTTGGAGTAATGTCTAGAACTGAGTAGGCTAGGGGTTCAGAGAACCCCGGGCCTCATAACTACGTGCCAATGTAGGTTTATTCAGATTCTTTGGGACTTTCCATGTGAGATTTCCCAGCCCCCGAGGGGCCTTCCGCTTGATATCAATATCATGGTAGTGCCCTTAGCCGTGACAAGACTTTGCACAGCTTTGTCCACTTGAGTGTAATAGTTGGGATGACATAAGCTTTGGATCAGAGTTATGTAATCCGTTTTCCTTATGTTATTGAATATTCAGACTTCCACTATTTCAATCTTATCCTTCAAAAATTATTTATGTTGAGATTTATTTTTCATATTCATGCCATGGGTCGACTTGGGGCCATTTATGGTACTAGTTTTCGTGTTGTGACACTAGTATTGTGGAAACCCTATGTATTAATGAAATAGGGTTACATAAAGTGATTTGAAACCAATGCTAAATGCTTGTATTGTATTCTCTTCATCTTTAAATATTTCTTAACGATGCGCAACGTTAGGACTTACCCGAATTCTTTACTTGCTTGAACCTAGAGAAATAGAA
Organism: Datura wrightii; assembly: GCA_035772735.1. NCBI lineage: Eukaryota > Viridiplantae > Streptophyta > Magnoliopsida > Solanales > Solanaceae > Datura > Datura wrightii. The sequence goes on along the minus strand of JASDFA010000027.1, from coordinate 24,131,714 downwards.
ATTAGGAAAAGAGAATTACAACAAAGCCTTGATTTTTATGATCATTGTATGACTTGAGTTGTGGTCGCAAGAAAGTTAATTTGGAACATATTAATAACAGTTAGTTTGAAATCGCTCATGAGACCTGACTCGGTGATTTAGTTTAGTCATCCAATAGGGACAGAACCGTCATTTGGATGAAGCCTAGTTATCAGTTCTATAAGTAAGCATTGGAATTGATCACGTGTGTATACCTGAAGTAGTTACGAATCTAGGGGGAACACTTACCCTAGTTATTTACAAATATTGATAACAACCACAATTGCAGTCTTGTTTTATTATTATTTTTCTTTAAACCACCCCAATTTGGAGATAACTTACCAACAAGTTTAAGTACTGGCATTAGTCTAGTTCTTACTTGATTCCCTGTAGGTTCGACCGGAACCTCCTTGTTGGGCTCTTTATTGAAAATGTTTGCTTCATCCTTTGCCAGGAAGTGTGAGTTTGAACGTTATCAAAAAGTGGCGTCGTTGCTAGGGAATACAACTAATATTAGATTAATTTCTTGTATTTAACTTTTGGTTATTATTTCTTTAATTACATTTTCTTTTTGTTTTTGGACACCCTCAGGTTGTCGCTTGGTGAATGCCAAGTATTCATCGGAGTGGAAACCCCTTGATTCCTTTGGATCTTGAACTTGAAAGAACACTTCCAAGGATGGAGAACCAAGAGCAGAGAGAGGCCCATCTTGCTGAAGAAGCTAGGCAAGCCAAGCAAGTTTGGTAAGTTGCACTTCAGGAAGACGATGATACATAAGATGAGGTTGTCAACGCTGGTCTCCACGGAAGGGGGAATAGAGGACAGAGATATGCCCCTCCATTCTTTGATGAGGATTAACTGGACATTTATGAATTCGGGTCAACTGGAGCAATTGTACCACCACCTTTGCCTGCTGGGGCAAAATTTGACATCACTAGCACCATGATTCAACTGTTGAACATGTAGGGGGTGTTTAGTGGTCACACAGCTAATGATTCCAACCTGCACTTAATGAACTTCATTAGAATATGTAAGGCGTATAGGTTTCCTGAAGTTAGCCACGACGCAATAAGGCTAAGACTCTTCCTATTCTTTGTTTGGGGAAGCCACTTTATGGTTATCGGAGTTGCCCAACGACTCAATTACCAACTAGAGGGAGCTCAAGCAAGCTTTTCTAGAGAGATTCTTTCCACCCTCTAGGATGATGCATCTTAACGAAGAAATATATAATTTCCGACAATCAAAGACAAAGGCACTTCATGAAACCTGGTTGAGATTTAAGAAGAAGTTGATCAAGTGCCCAAACCACAAAATTCTTGATGACATTTTGTTGGAGATTTTCTATAGACCACTGAATGACAGTGGTGGGAGGAGCATTGATGAGCCACACCTGGGAGCAAGCTGCCTCTTTTCTAGAAAGAGTGACGAAAACGAACAGAGCATGGCACACATGGGAAGCAGAAGCAGCTGCTGGTACATATGATGTTGGTTTGACTGCAGACTAATGAAGGAAGGAAGAAGAATGTGACCAGGAATTTGCCCATATGCGCACATCATTAGACCTTCTTACGAAGCATATCATAGGTGCTGGAGCCAGAAAAGTTAATGTAGTGGGAACACAGGGACATGAGCCAAGGCCTGAACACTCAGATTCTGGGAGGAGGCAAACTTCTTAAACAACTAGGTGGCGGGTTTTCGAGCCAACGCCCAAGGGTTTAGACAATACACTTGGTGCAAAGGTTCTGGAAACCAAGGTCCGAACCAATACAGAGACAATTACAACCAGAATGCTACAAAGATAGAAGACAAGGTCATGAGCGAGAAGGAGAGTAGAGAAGGAATGACGGTTACCGCAACGACCGAGCAGGATTGTATATGCTTCCTAATGCACGTGAAGGGGGAGGCTGAATAGTCAAAGTTGGAGAGCATGATGACTGAGATGCTAAAGAAGGTTAGATCCACCGATGAGCAGCTGACAGACATTCATGGAGATATATCTAGCATGGGTCAGAGAGTTGAGTCACATGCCATGGCTATCAAGCAGATTGAACAATAGCTAGGTCAACTGTCAGCATGCATGAACCTTAGGCAAAAGGGTACACTACCTAGCAACACAGTCCAAAATTTGAAGAATGATGGTCACTGCATGGTTGCAATGACTAGAAGTGGGAAGACCACGATTGATCCCCCTCTGTAGGTTGTAGTTGAGCTTCAAAGGAAGAAATAAAGCATGATTGATGCTGAGGAAGAGGTGTTGAGAATAATAATGAGGTGGATGCTGAGTTGACTAAGTCTCCAGTTGTTGAGAAGGAGTCTGAGGCTGAACAAGGAGAGAAATAAGGGGTCACACAGATTTATAAGGTTATCCCATGACCATCGCCACTGTTCCCTCAAAGAATGAAGAAGAAGGTGGAGAATGGTAAGTTTTAGAAATTCCTGTCAATGCTAAAATAATTATCTGTGAACATACCATTGGTTGAGGCATTAGAGCAGTGCGGGGATATGCCAAGTTTATAAATGACCTTATTACTAAGAAAAGGTCCGTGAGCTATGAGCCCATGGATAACGTGCATCATTGTAGAACTATAGCCTCATGGGCCCTTGCCCAGGAAAAGGAGGATCCAGGTGCCTTCACCATTCCATGTACTATTGGTGATGTTGAGTTCGCAAGGGCACTTTGTGACTTGGGAGTAAGCATCAACCTGATGCCTTTAGCTGTGTTTAAGCAGCTGGGCTTAGGAGCCCCCACACCGACTACTATACGGCTACTGATGGCTGACTGAACTATGAAAAAGCCTGTGGGGATCCTGTTTGATGTGCTTGTTAAGGTGGATAGATTCATATTTCCAACAGACTTTGTGATCCTTGATTGCGAGGTTGATTTTGAGGTCCCCATCATTTTTGGGAGACATTCCTTGCCACTGGAAGGTCTTTAGTAGATGTGAAGGCTGGTCAGCTAAAATTCAGACTTAATAAAGAGGAGGTCACCTTCAATGTCTAAAAACAACCAAAGGTATAGAGTGGTCTCAGCAATCGAGGATATTTCTAAATAGTCAAGAGACTTGCATTGTGCCACGACATCAAATCAGGCGCTTCTTGGTAGGAAACCCATGAGGTGGTTTGGTGAATTTTGAGTAACCGAACCACCTGTGCCGTGTCGCGATGTTAAATCAAATGTTTCTTGGGAGGAAACCCAAGTTTATTGACTTATGTGTGCTCAATGTGAAGGAGAAATAATAACAGGTGGCAGAAAAATTGTAGAACAGACTGGTGCTACGGGTCTTAGTACGACTCTTAAGAGTATTGTACGGGTGGTAGTATGAGTAATGGTGAGAAGAAAACATATATCTTAGTGCATAAATCCAGGGTACAGTTGGTCCTACGACTCGTAACTTCATTGTATGGGTTGTAGTACTCATTTTAGTTATGAACTATGCAAAGCATGGACCTCCAATTAAGAGTGAACTACGAGTCATGGTACGGGTCGTACCTTCGTGGTATGAGTCGTAGGATATGCTCGTAGGTCCACAGGTAAGTTTTCTTATCATCTCTGCTACGAGTCCTAGGGATGAGTTGTAGGTCCTTCCTATGACTTGTGGTATGAGTCGTGATGGGCCAAATTGCTTAAAATGTCTCGACTCCGCCCAAATTTTTTAAATCTGCCCTAAAACTATTTAAACTTCAAAATTGTCGAACCCTTCTCCCACACACTAAAACTTTAACCCATGTGCACTCCCACGACCTCCCTCACACCCTTGACTCAAGAAACAAATCAATTAAATAATATTTTTACTTGATTAAGACTGTTAAAGTCGGTTTGAAACCCTAGTCGCTAACACACACGAAGTGAGAAAGATTTTTCAACATTCAAGTAAGTTATTATGCTTTGAATCGGTTAAAGAGACCTTTGAGTTTGTGCAAACTTGTTTACTAACTTGGAGTCCTCAAAAAGCATGAAAATATAGGAGGATAATGATCAGGGATGTGAAAAATAAATGTGCTCACTAGGTAGGATTCAAACATGTTAAAAATTGAATGTGAACTGCTATAAATTGAGTTACAGGTTGTGAATAAAAAGGGGAGGAATGGGTCGTTTTAAAAACATGAAGAATGCATGCCTAGACTTGGGGAAATCTGAGTACCCAACACAAAAATGAATTCACTTGCAAATTGACATGAAATAAGGAAAGGACTGGCTTCACAAGCCTTCATAAGACTCATGGTTTTACACTATGACTCGTAGGATGGCTCGTTGGGATTGTCCCAAGCCAAATGTGTAAAATTAAGAGGTACAAAACCTAGTATGGCTCATAGTATCTTGCTACGAGTCGTAACTGGTAATTGTACCAGGAGTCTGAAAAGGGTTAAGTCCAAAAGTGACAGTACAATCCTTCCTACGACTCATGAAATCGACTTATGAGTTGTACCATGAGTCATGGAAAAATATAGAACATGGGTTTTCAAGGGGAATCATCATATGAATCATGGTAAGGATTGTACCTTCGTGGTATGAGCCGTACCTCAGAGTCGTGACTTTGATCTGAGACATTACGAGTCTCAGTACAGATCATACCTCCAAGGTTCTACTTGTACTATAGACCCATTGAAAAATTATAGAGGAATTTTTTCTTACTTTCTTTTTCTCTGATTTGGAATTTTTAACCCTTTTTCTCCATAGGTACAATGACTCAGAATAGGAAGGCATCCAAAGCAACTGCTTGGATGGCATTGATAGATGAACCTTTCGAATCTAAACATGCTGGCAAGACACCTAGTGGTTCGTTGGAGGAATACATGGTTGATACATCTGACACCGATGGGACCGAAACTACTAGGGAAAAAGCTAAACCCTAGGCCGAGGTGGCCACTACCACATCTGCTGGTGCTCCCCGGTCTAAGGAGGAAGCTGAGGAAAGAGTCCAAGTGTCCGAAAGAGGCTCTAATAATGATGAGGGGTTTGAGGAGGCCCAATATGACAATGGAGATAGTGAGTCTAGATCTTAGGAGGAGGAAGCCAGTACCGAGCAAGAGTAGCATCCTCCTAAGAAGAATCATACCATTCGGAGAAGAGTACCAAGAGCATAGGAGATACATAAATAGGTTCTTACTCTAACTTCCAAGAACAAACCCAAGCAGAGTATTCAAGAAGAGAAGCATATCCTCACCAATGCACTGAATAAGGTGGAGGAGATGAAGCAGATATTCAGCTACTATAGGTTCGATTAGATGCCTAGAACCCGGATCGATACACTTCCGAGATCTTCCAGGAGTTCTATGAAAATTATTTGGCAATCATGGAGTAGAATGCAAAGGAAGGGAAAAAGTTGAAAGATCAGCCCAAATTGGAGAGCATCATGGTACGAGGCCACACTGTTGACATATCCAAGTGCATTATTGTTCGGGTATTATATGGGCCCCAATTCATATCACCACACACTACACCGGAGAATGACTACCAGGTGGACACTATGAAAAAGATCAAGCAGTTAGGCATTGAAGAGAGGTGGAGGTAAATTCAGTGGCTGTCTGGGGTTATTATTGAGGACAAGGAGGAAGCAGAATGGGTTAGTAGCGGAAAGTGGGTCACTAAGAATTCATTAAACCTCATAGAAAAAGCCTGCTGGATGTTAGTTCGCCACCGGTCCCCGATCGTGAATGAAAATACCCTTAGTGCAGACAGAGTAGCATTGGTAGGATGTATCATGTCCACATACCGTATCAATATCCCAAGGGTCATTACGAAGGAGATTTGGGATCAGGCTATGGGATTGCGCACTACCATCCCATTCTTGAGTATCGTATTTAGGTTGTGTACAGAGGCAGGTATCAAGGTGTATCGTGGTGAGGAGTGGGTGATCGGAGGACAACGAACGACAAATATTGGCTTAATTTGGGATAAAATTTACCCAGTAAGTCGAGCACGACTTTCTACCGGAGTCCCGATACCACAAAAAATTGGGGGTGAGCAGTTGAATGCCCCCACTTTATATGAGTAGGACGAGACACTGGCTACAGATGCTGGTCATTCAGAGGCAGCTCCCAACACTTCCGCCACACCACCTATGGGCCTTCCAAGCCAGAATCAAACCGGATACATGCTAGTGCCTCAGGAATTTCTCCAAAAGATGGACAAGAGACTAACCTTAGTTGAGAAGAAGGTATAGTCTATGGTGGGGAATGTGAAGCCTTGAGTGAATGCTGAGATTGAGGAGGCTATATGGGTCCTACACTCCAGAATAGATAGCTTCAAGAGTTGTTTCAATGAGCGTATGACTGAGCAGACTGACACTAGAAACCTCCATGAGGAGTTGGGGGCTCTTCGGAGCCAAGTGGTTGAGTTGTCATCTCGACAGCTGGTAATTCCAGAAGCCCTCGCTCTTCCTAACCTTGATGTTGGTATAGAAGATGAGCTTGATTTGGTGGCATATTGGGAGTCGACAGGAGTTGAGAGAGAAAAAGGGAAAAAAAGGGTCTCTAAGGATGTTGGATACAAGACCCTAAGGAAGAAGAGAAAGAAAGAAAAGAAAGAGCGCAATAGGGAAAGATGGGAGAGCTAGAAGACTCATGACGAGCATAGGTCGGAGTTGCTAGAGAGAGCAAGAGGAGCAAATAGCTCTACCAATGCCCATTCTGAGCTTGCGGGTGGTAAGGACCCTTCGGGTGAGCCACATTCAACCCTAGTGATTTTAGAGGTTGCAGAAGCGACCGCTACTACTGAGGGGTGACCATTCCCCCTATTGATACACCAATGAGTGCGCTGACCAATTCCAATGCCACCACTACTGCGGAGGTACAACCTCTGTAGGATGGTAGGAGCACTTAGTGCGCCACAGGTATGTTCCCTTCTTTATGTTTTATATATTTTATGCTTTAGGGAAAAAGCATTCTTTTCAAAAGGGAAGTGGGTATACTTGTATTTTTTAGGATTTTTGAATTTTTTCGAGGGTTTTTCTTACTGTGTTTCTTTTCCCTCGGGCATTCTATCTAGCAGAATAGGCATGTTTAGGATGTTTTTGTTTAATTAGAAAGTAGCTTTGGATTACCCAGCCAATAAATTGCACTAGTTTTGACTTTTGAAAAAATTGACCCTGTTTAAAAATTTTTGATGGTTAGCTATGTACTTGTTGATTGCAAAAAATGATTTTTGTGAATCTTTTTGTGTCATTTAGTGTATTGGCATGAGTAGTTATAGTTATCTGTGTGCAAAATGGACAGGTAGAATAAATGCAAAAGATGTACCATGAGCGAGTGAGGTCTATACCTAGTTCAATACTGCGTGTAGGATCTAGAACTTGCCCGGTTGGTCTTTACATAGGTTTTAGGATGGTTGGTTAGGAAAGCATCATAGGTCGTTTTTGTGTAGCCCATTTTAGCTTAAATTAACCTACTAGAATAATATAATTTCCTTGACCCCGTTTTGAGTCTTAAATGAACCATATTTCTTTGATTAACCGATTAACCTTACCTATTTTTTTTATAGTAAACCTATTTTATCCTTGGTCTCTCCTTGGACATTGTGAACCTTAACCTAGGCAAAATGCCTAACTTTAGGGTGTCTAGAGTAGGGGTGAATGGATCTTGGGGAGGTGAAACAGGAAAAGAAAAGAACAAAGGGTTAATAATAAGATGTGGTGTGAAAAAAAGAAAAAAAAGAAGATATGTAAAGAGAAAAATGAATGAAAAGTTTAAAACACGCCACACCCTTACAATTTCATAAAAAATGGTGAACATGGAGGAAAAAATTGAAAAAGCAAAAAGGGTGAAATAAGTGAAAATTGGAGCCACGTGTAAGTAGTTCGAAGGAGGGTTTAGTCACTAAAAAGCCTATTTATCATTCCCAGCTCGGATGGCTACAATACAAGACGAATCAAGTCCTATAGTGATCCTAGCCTGACCATCTGAAGAGCCGAAGTAGAGAAAATAAGGGCAAGCCTATGGTTTCCGATGTGCAGTATTTGGAAATTCCTTGTGAGAGTGAGAGTCTTACTTTTTTAGTCCCATATTTTATATTTTTATATATATGTGAGTGGGTGACTTCATTTACTGTGAGGGTATGTGATTTGTGTTTTATTCTGCCAGTTGTCCCTGAGAAAAGCATTGGTGATGACTTGACTATTTGCTAATAACTAGATAGCATATCTGGATCCTTGTTTAACATGGTTTGTGGTTACTTGAGATGTAGATGCTGACTCGTACCATGGTCCCACGAGTCATACAATCCTCCTTGATTTGGCTCTGAGAACTTTGACAACTTTTGAAGTTTGCTATGTGTGTTGTGGTACGCCTCATACCTTGCTCCTATGACTCGTTATTGCTTGTTGAATATTGAATTTTGCCAAGTCCTTAAGAATCACTAAAGCTCCCAACGGTTCCTGGTACGGGTCATAGGTACATGCTACGATTTGTGGGTTCCAACCATACCCGGAGATTTCTTGTGCAAATTTCCTCTGAAGTTTTCCACGATCCCAGTTACAGCTTGTACTAAAAGTCATACTTTGCCTTCACATTTCTTCAGCCTTTTGAGTTTTTTCATGAGTCTCAGTACGGCTCGTATAATCTAGGTACGATTCATACTGAGATTGGTACTTGGCTGATTTTGTATAGTTGTATGCATGTTTTGCACATCTTTTTTCCAACACCTATTTTTACTGAAAACAAAGTGAAAACACCTCATATCCTTATAAACATACCAAAGTATACGCTATTTTCAAAAGGGGAGGGGCTATACTTGTATTTTTTGGGATTTTTGGATTCGTCCGAGGATTTTTCCTCTCGTGTTTCTTTTCCCTCGGGCATGCTATCTAGTAGAACTGACATATTTAGGATATTTTTGCTTAATTAGAAAGCAGCTTAGGATTACCCATCCAATAAATTACACTACTTTTTACTTTTGAAAAATATTGACCCTGTTTAAATTTTTTTGATGGTTAGCTATGTACTTGTTGATTGCAAAACATGATTTATGTGGATCTTTTTGTGTCATTTAGTGTATTAGCATGAGCAGTTATAGTTATCCATGTATAAATCGAACAGGTAGGATGAATGCAAAACAGTACCATGAGTGAGTGAGGTCTATACCTAGTTCAATACTGCATAGAGGATCTAGAACTTGCCCCGTTGGTCTTTACTTAGGTTTTGGGATGGTTGGTTAGTAAAGGATCATTGTCCATTTTTGTTTGGCCCATTTTAGTTTAAATTACCCTACTAGAATAATATGATTCATTTGATCCCGATTTTGAGTGCTAAATGAACTATTTTTCTTTGATTAACTAGTTAAGCTTACGCATTATTTAACAATGAACCTATTTTGGCCTTGGTCCCTCCTTGGACATTGCGAACCTCAACCTAGGAAAAATGCCTAAGTTGAGGGTGGCTACAATAGAGGTGCATAGAACTTGGGGAGGTGAAAAAGGAGAAAAAAAGAAAAAGGATTAAAAATGAGGTGTGGTGTGAAAAAATTTTTTTAAAAAAATTGATACAAAAAGAGAAAAATGAATGAAAAGTGGAAAATATACCACACCCATACAATTGCATAAAAAATGTGAAAAGGGAGGAAAAAGTTGAAAAAGAGAAAATGGTGAAATAAGTTAAAAGTGGAGCCACGTATATGTAGTGCCAAGAAGAGTTTAATCACTAAAAAGCCCATATTTACCTTATCTAGCCGAAAGCCTACATTACAAGTAGAATCAAGTCTTATAGTGATCCTAGTCTGACCATTTGAAGAGAAGAAGTAATGAAAATAAGGGCACGCCTATGGTATCTGATGTGCAGTATTGGAACTTCCTTGTGAGAGTGAGAGTCTTACTTTCTCAGTCCCATGTTTCAAATTTTTATATATCTGTGAGTGGGGGACTTTATTAGCTGTAAGGGTACGCGGTTTGTATTTTATTCTACCAATTGTCCATGTCAAAAGCATTGGTGATGACTTGACTATCTACTAATAACTAGATCACATATGTGGATCCCTGTTTATCATGGTTTGTGTTTACTAAGGTGCATATGCGGATTTGGTTTACCATAAAAAGGGTCAAAAGTTTTGTGAGTTTATGGTGCAAATTTTTATTGATGTTGGCTGTAGTATCCTAGGTTTATTTTCTACTTAAGCGTCGATTAGTTTTTTTTGTTTTCTTTGCCTTAGGTTAAGTGTGTTGATGTACTGTAAGTTTACAACACTTTTGATGCTTAAAATTGAGAAAATAGCATGGACTTAGGTATGTTTATACGAATATGAGGTGTTTTCACTTTGTTTTCAGGGAAAATAGATGTTAGAGCAAAAATATGCAAGAGATGCATAAAAGTGCAGAAAATCAGTCAAGTACCAATCTCAGTACGACCCATACCTAGATTGTATGAGTCGTACTGAGACTCGTGGAAAAACTCAGAAGGATGAAGCAATGTGAAGGTAAAGTACGACTCTCAGTACGAGTTGTAATTAGAGTCGTGTAAATCTTTAGAGGAAATTTGCACAAGAAGTCTCCTGTATGGGTGAAACCCATGAATTATAGCATCTACCTATGACCCGGACTAGGAGTTGTAGGGAGCTTCAGTGATTCTTAAGGACTTGGTAGAACTTAAGATGCAACAAGCAATCACGAGTTATAGGAGCAAGGTATGAGGCATACCACAACACTCGTAGAAAACTTCAAAAGATGTCAAAGTTCTCAGAGCCAACCCATAGAAGGATTGTAAGACTCGTACGAATTTCCAACACTTAGCAATTCTGTAGTAGCCAAGGAACAAACAAGATCAAGGTACGACCCGTACAATCTTGTTACGTGTCATATGGCTAGTCGTAGGACGAGTCAGCGCCAAATATGAAAATTTCCCTATTAGCTTAGGAAAAGGTTTCCGATGTCTGTATAAATAACTTTTATGTTTTTTGGTCTGAGAACAGATCAATAGACGTGTTACTATATTGAGAGAAAGTTTTTAGCTAATTTTTTGTGAACTATTTTCAAGTTTTAGAGAGAAATTCTTGAGATCAACACTTGATTTTCTCAATTGTTCTTGATTTTGTTCATCAATATTTAAAGTAAGTTTTCTTCCAATTATTTTTATAAATATTTAATTATGTGTTTGTCTATGAATACTAATTACAATCTTAAAATCATGAGAGGCTAAAAACTCCACAACTAGATTGTGGGAACCATGGTGGATTAACGAAATAGGGTTACACAAAATAATCCGAAACCAATGCTAAATGCTTGTATTATATTCTCTTCATCTTTAAACATTTATTAATGGTGCGCAACGTTAGGACTTCATCGAATTCTTTACTTTCTTGAACCTAGAGAAGTAGATATTAGAAAAAGAGAATTACAACAAAGCCTTGATTTTTATGATCATTGTGTGACTTGAGATGCGGTCGCATGAAAGTTAATTTGGAACATATTGATAACGGTTAGTTTTAAATTACTCATAAGACCTAACCTAGTGGTTTGGTATAATCATCCTATAGGGATGAACCAGTCATTTGGATGAACTCTAATTATCAGTTCTATATGTAAGCATTGGTATTGATCACGCATGTATACCCAAAGTAATTAAGAATCCATGGGGAACACTTACCCTAGTTATTGACAAATCTTGATAACAACCACAATTGTAGTCTTGTTTTAATATTGTTTTTCTTTCAACCCACCAACTTGGAGATAACTTACCAAAAAGTTTAAGTGCTGGCATTCGTCTAGTTATTACCTTATTCCCTATGTGTTCGACCCCAACCTCCTTATTGGGTTCGTTATTTACAATGTCCACTTCATATTTTGCCAGTAAGTCTGAGTTTGAGTGTTATCAGCAATGCGAGAGGACATGGATACCTCATAGATTTAGGCCTTTGCCAAGAATATAGAAGAAGCCAGGCAATAACAATGTATAGACGAGAGGGTAGATAGAGGGCAGCACAGAAGGGCCAGACCAGCTGATTTACATGCAGAGTCCCAGGGTAGACCCAGACCTTGATTTTCAGGTAGGCCACCTAGTCCTTCACCCCAACAGTAGCAAGGTAGCAGGTTGGATCATTGCAAGCAGTCCGGTCTAGGTGAGAGTTCACGAGCATCAGGCCCGCAGCAGTAGATAGGCTCCGACCAAACGGGGCCAGCCTGCTGCGTTGTGCTATATGTGGTAGGAGGCATTTTGGGAGATGCAGATATGGTTCCACATCTTTCTATTCCTGTGGAAAGGAGGGTCACATGATGTGCGACTGCTCGAATAGAGATCAGGGTGATATGGGTCAGCAGACTAAATCATCATAAGGGTCACATTCGCTAGCACCTTCTATATAGCTTGGGCCCCAGACTTCAGCGGGCAGAGGTAGAGGCAGAATGGGAGCATCCATTTCTAGTAGTGGTCAAAACCGCACTTATGCACTAGCAGGGCGACAAGACTCTGTGTCATCACCAAATGTTATGACAGGTACACTAAATATTTGTTCCCACTTGGTATATGCTTTGATAAATCCAGGCTCCACTCTATCCTAAATTGCTCTGCTAGTATCATGGATATTTTATATAGTACCCGAATTGCTCCGTTGACCATTTTCCATATGTACACCTATTGATGAATCTATTATCGCTAGGAGAGTTTATCGAGGTTGTACGGTGGAAATTGTTGACTGCCAAACCTTTGTAGACTTAATAGAGTTGGATATGAATGATTTTGATGTAATTATGGGCATGGATTGATTAGCATCGTGTTATGCCAATGTTGAGTGCTGGACAAAGATTGTTAGATTCCATTTCCTCAAAGAAGAAATTCGGGAATGAAAGGGCACTGTAGCTGCACCTAAAGGTAGGTTCATATCTTATCTATGGGAAAAGGAAGATAATTGCGAAGGGTTGTATCTATCATATTATCAGAGTTTGGGATGTACAGGAAGAATCCCCGACTCTTCAATCATTCTGGTGGTTAGTGAATTTCTGAATTTGTTTCCAGATGAGCTCACGGGTATTCTCCCAGAAAGGGAAATCGATTTTGCCATTGATATGCTACCAGATACACATCCCATATCTATTCCCCCTTATAGAATGGCTCCTCCCGAGCTAAAGGAGTTGAAGGATCAACTGAAAGACTTGCTTGATAAAGGCTTTCTCAGGACTAGTGATTCGCCTTGGGGCACGCTAGTCTTGTTTGTGAGAAAGAAAGATGGCTCCCTACGAATGTGTGTAGATTACCGACAACTAAATAAAGTCACTATTAAAAACAAATATCCCCTTTCGAGGATAGATGACTTGTTTGATCAGCTTCAGGGTGCGAAGTATTTTTCAACGATTAATTTGAGATCAGGGTATCATCAGGTATGAGTTTGGAAGAAAGATATTCCGAAAATAGCTTTTAGAACCAGATATGGACACTTTGAGTTCTTGGTGATGTATTTTAGATTAACGAATGTCCCAGTAGTGTTTATGGACCTAATGAACAACATATTTAGGCCATTATTAGATCTGTTCATGATAGTACTTATTGATGATATCCTTGTAAATTCATGTTCAGAGGCTGAGCATAGAGATCATCAACGAACAGTACTTAGGTACTTAAAGATCACGAGTTATATGCCAAGTTCTCTTAATGCGAGTTTTTCTTGAATTATGTGGATTTCTTGAGCCACATTGTGTCAGATGAAGCATCCAGGTTGACTTGCAGAAAATAGAGTCCGTGAAGACTTGGCCTAGACCTATAAATCCAACTGAAGTTCATAGCTTTATGGGGTTAGCTGGGTATTAAAGAAGATTTGGGAAGGATTCTCTACACTATCAGCTCCCTCGACGAGGCTAACTCAGAAGGCAACTAAGTTCCAGCGGGTCGAGGCATATGAGAAAAGTTTTCAAGGATTCAAAGACAGACTAACATATGCACCAATATTAGCCTTACCAGAAGGCTTAGAGGTCTATATTGTATATTGTGATGCTTCAGGCATTGGGTTAGGGTTTGTTTTGATGCACCATGGTAAGGTGATTGTCTATGCTTCGAGGCAATTGAGGAAGTGTGAGAAGAATTACCCAAACATGATTTAGAGTTGGCTACAGTTGTGCATGCATTGAAGATCTGGAGACATTATTTATATTGGTGTTCATGTCTACATATTTACAAATCACAAGAGTCTCCAGTATATCTTTAAACAGAAAGAGTTGAACCTATGATAGTGTCATTGGCTTAAGTTGTTAAAGAATATGATGTAGATATCTTATATCACCCAGGAAGGCTAATGTTGTAGTCAATGCCCTTAGCCGCAGATCTATGGGTAGCTTGTCACATTTGAGCCCAGAAAAAAAGAGAATTAGCTCGAGAGTTGCATCAATTGGCCAATTTAGGGGTTGGATTGATGGACTCAGATGATAGTGGGGCTGCGATTCAAAATACTACAGTGTCATCTCTAGTTGTGGAGGTGAAAGAGTGACAATACGAAGATCCTAGCCTGGTGATAACACTCAAACTCACACCTCCTGATGAAGTATGAACCGAACACTATCAATAAAGAACCCAATTAAGAGGTTGTGGTCAAACCCACAGAAAATATGGAAGATCTAGACTAATGCCGGTAAGTGAACTTGTTGGTAAGTTATCTCCAAGTTGGGGGGTTTTGAAGAAAGAAATAGTGAAACAAGATAATAACCGTGAATTAAATCAAGATTTGCAAATAACAGGGTATGTGTTCCCTATGAGTTAATAACTATTTCAAGTATGCACATGTGATCAATCCCAATAACTAGGGTTCATTTAAATGACTGGTTCATCCCTATTGGATGACTATAATCAATCACCGGGTCAGGTCTCATAAGCGATTTCAAACTAACTGTTATCAATATATTCCAAATTTAAGTCTCTTGCGACCACAACTCAAGTTAATACAATGATCATCAAGATCAAGGCTTTGTTGTAATTCTCTTTTCCTAATATCTACCTCTCTAGGTTCAAGAAAGTAAAGAATTCGGGCAAGTCCTCACGTTGTACGCAGTTAAATAATGTTTGAGCATGAGAGAATACAATACAAGCTTTGTGCATTGATTTTTGAATCACTTTTGTGCAACCCTAGTTTGTTAATCCACCATTGTTCCCACAACCCCTAGTTGTGGAGGTTTTAGCCTCTCATGGTTGTAAGATTGTGATATTCATTCATAGACAAACACATAATTAAATACTTATAGCAATAGTTGACAAAAAAACTTCTTTGAATATGCAACAATAATCTAAAAAATCAATTGATAAAGAAATAAAGAATTGATCCCAAGGAATGTTAATCACACGTAAACTACTCAATTCTGTGTTCTCTATTGATACTCAGTTGATTCGTAATGAAAATAAAAAATAAAATATATTTATACAGACATTAGAAACCTTTTCCTAAGCTAACAGGGAGATTTTCCATAACTGGCGCCGACTAAGCCACGACTGGTCATACGACCCGTAGTAGGATTGTACAGGTCGTAACTGCCTCTCGTACGTCCTTGGCTTGCTGAAATTTTGACTAAGTGTTGAGAGTTGGTACGACTCGTACCTTCTTCCTACGAATCGTACAATGCATCCGTGGCTTGGTCTTGAGAACTTTGACACCCTCTAAAGTTTTCCACGAGTGTTGTGGTATGAATAGTACCTTCCTTCTATGAATCGTACTTCTTGTTGTGTCTGAAATTCCACCAAGTATTGTATCGCGGCTCATGGTATGGGTCATATGTAAGTTCTACGACTCATGGGTTCCACCTGTACCAAGAGGTTACCTTGTGCAAATTCTCTGATGTTTTCCATGACTCATTACGGCTTGTACCATCCTGGTACGGATCGTACTAAGAGTCATAAGTTATCTTATTCTCTATTTAGCATTCTAAACTTTTTCATGGTTCTCAGTACAACTCATACAATTAAGGTACGACTCATACTGAGACTAGTACTTTGGCTGATTTTCTGCATTTTAGCTTTCTTTTGCGCATCTTTGCTCCAATATTTATTTTCCCTGAAATCAAAAGTAAAAGTGCCTTACATCTATATAAACATACCTAAGTCCATGCTATTTTCTCAGTTTTAAGTGTCGAAAGTGCTATAAACTCACAAAACATCAACACCCTCAACTTAAGGCTTTTGCATGTCCTCAGGCAAAGAAAAAGAAAAAATAAACACGACGCTTAACTGGAAATAAACCTAGGACACTACATCCAATATCAAACAAAATTTGCACTATAACTCCAAAAAGCTTTTGACCATTTTTCCGTGGACCAAATTAGCACATGGACTACAAGCAACTATAAAACATGATAAACAGGTATCAAGACATGTCATCTAGCTATTAACAGGTAGTCAAGTCATCACCAATGCTTTTCACACAGACCACTGGTAAAGTCAAACACAAACCATGTACCCTCAAAGCAAACAAAGTCCCCCACTCACAAATATTGAAAAATATATGATATGGGACTAAACAAGCAAGACTCTCACCCTCACAAAAAAGTTTCAAATACTGCATATTGGATACCATAGGCTTGCCCTTATTTTCTCTACTTCTGTCTGTTAGATGGTTAGATTAGGATCACTATAGGACTTGTTTTGGCTTGTAATGTAGGCTTTCGGGCTAGATATAGTAGATATGGAATCTTTTTAAGTGACTAAACCCTTCTTTGGCACTACCTACATGTGGCTCCATTCTTCACTTTTTCACCCTTTTTGCTTTGTCTTCTTTTTCCTCCCTTTTCACCCTTTTGTATACACTTGTATGAGTGTGGTGTGTTTTCAAACTTTTTCATGTATTATTCTCTTTTTGAATTTTGTTTTTCAATTTTTATTTTTTTTCGGCACACCACAACTCATTTTTCTCCTTTTTTTCTCTTTTCTCTCCCTTTTTCACCTTTACAATCTTTATGCACCCCTTCTCTAGCCACCCTCAACTTAGGCATTCTGCCTATGTTGAGATTCACAATGTTCAAGGAGGGATCAGAGCCAAAACAGGTACATTATCAAAATAGGTACGGTTAATCGGTTAATCAAAGAAAAATGATTTATTTAAGGCTCAAAATCGGGATCAAGGGAACCACATCATTTTGGTAAGGTTATTTAAGCTAAAGATGGGCTCAACAAAAATGGACTATAATCCTTTCCTAACCAACTATCGTAAAATCTATGCAAAGACTAACCAGGCATGTTCTAGCTCCTCTACACAGTATTGAACTAGGTATCAGACCTCACTCACTCATGGTACATGATTTATATTCACTCTACCTGTTCAGTTTATTCATGGCTCAACACAAACTACACATGCTAATGCATTAAATGACATCAAAAGATCCACAGAAATCATGCATGCAATCACAAATACATAGCTAATTCATTAAATAATTTTAAACTGGGTCAGTTTTTTACAAATTCAAAACTAGTGCAATTTATTAGCTGAATACTCCTAAGTTACTTTCTAATTAAATAAAATCACAAAAATAAAATTCTAAACATGTCGGTTCAACTAGATAGCATGCTCGAGGGAAAAGAAACACGACAAGAAAAATCCTCGGACGAATCAAAATCCCAAAAAATCCAAGTACACCCCCTCCCCTTTTTGAAAAGTGTTCTTCATCCCCGAAGCATAAAATACAAGAACAGAGAGAAGGGAACATACCTGTGGCGCTCTAAGCGCTCCTGTCATCCTACGGAAGAGGTACCTCCGCTGCAATCGTGGCGCTGGTGGTGGCCGGTGCACTCACTGGTGGAACAATAGGGGGAGTGGTTACCCCCTGAGTAGTCTCAACCGTCTCTACAACCGCCGAAATGGTCGAGGCTGAATGTGGCTAGCCCGTAGGGTCCCTGCCACTAGCAAGCTTGGGCTGGGCCATGGTGCAGCTACCCACTCCTCTAGCTCTTTCCTGCAGCTCTGACATGTGTGAGTCATGAGTTTGTAGACTATCCACTTGTGCCCGCTTACTTCTCTTTTCTCTTTCTTCTTTCTCTTTATCGGGGTCTCATCTCCAACATCCTCAGAGATCCTCTTCTTCCCTTTCTCTTTCCTCAGTACTGTGGGCTTCCAGTAGGCGGCCAAGTCAAGCTCCTCCTCAATATCCACATCAAAGTCAGGAAGAGCGGGGGCTGGTATGACTGTCAGCTGTCGTGATGACAACTCGGCCACTTGGCTCCCAAGAGCCCCCAACTCCTCACAGAGGCTACCTGTATTTTTCTACTCCGCCATGTGCCTATTAGATCGACTCTCAAACCCGTCAGGCCTGGCATGCAAGGATTGTGAGGCTATATCTATCTCTGTTTTCACCTAGGAATTGACATTCTCCATCATTGCTTGAATTTTGTTCTCAACCATAGTCAGTCTTTTTGCCAACTTCTGGAGAAAATCCCGGGGCACTAGGATATACCATGTTGGATTCTGTCTCGGTAGACTGGATAGTGGTGCAACAGAAGTGTTGGGAGGCATCTATAGTTGTTGTCTCGCTCTGCGCCTGTGAGGTAGGGGCATTCACCTGTGAACCCCAAAATAGCTGGGTCAATGGAACTGCTATGGGAAGTCAGGCCTGACTCACTGGGTTCATCTCATCCCGGATCAGGAAAATATCTGCCATCCTCTGTCCGCCAATCAGCCGCTCATCACTCCTGTGAACTGTGATACCTGCCTCCATGCATAATTTCGATACGAGTCTTGGTAATGGGATAGTAGTGCTCAATCCCATATCCTGATGTCGTATCTCCAGAGAAATAACCCTTGGAATGTTGACGGGGTATCTATACATGATACACTCCACCGAAGCCACTCTATGCGCACCGAGGGTTTTATCATTAACTATCGGTGCCAACCGGTGCCGCACTAACGTCCTGTAGGCCTTTGCTATGTAGCTTAAATAATTCTTTGTGACCTGTTTGCAGCTAGTGACCCATTCTGCCTCATCTCTATCCTCAACAATCATACCAGATAACCACTGCATCTGCCTCCTCCTCTCATCACGGGTGAGCTTCTTGATCTATTTTAATGCTTCCACCCGATACTCATATTCTAGCGTGGCATCCGAAGGTATGAACTGGGACCCCTATAGTATCCAAGAAATGGTGTGCTCAGATATGTCGACCTCTCGGCCTCTGACCATAACACTCTCCATTTTGGGTTAATCTTTCAATTTCTGCCCCTCTTTGGCTTCTGCTCCATGGTCTCCAAATAGTTGGCATAGAACTCACGGACAATTTCTAAAGTATACTGGTCTGGAGTCCTAGCTATCCATTCGAAGCAGTTAAAACTGAATATCCACTTCAACTCCTCTACCTCATTCAATGAATTTGTGAGGATCCGTGGCTCTTCTTGAATGCTCCATCAAGGCTTGTTTTTGGTGGTGAGGGCAATGCCCTGCTCATATATCTCTTGAGCTCCTGGCACTCTCCACCGGATAGTGCGATTCTCCCTTGGCGGAGTCTGCTCCTGCTCGGCACTTAGTGCCTCCTCATCAGATTCAGCACTACTGCTTGCATCTCTGTATTGGGCCTCCTTGGCCCCTTCTTCCTCATTTGAGCCTCTGCTCGACTCTTGATCTTTTTCTTTGGCTCCCACGTCAGACTAGGGAGCATTGGTTGATGTAGCAGTAGCCGCCACGGCTTGTGCTTTTGCCTTCGTCCAGTGGTTGGGGTCCCATCTGTATCGGAAGTGTTGACCCTATATTCCTCAATTGAACCACTAAGAGAGTCACCTGCCTTCTCGAACTTGGAGGTCTCATCAATCAATTGCCTTCGAGTAGTTGCCTTAGATGCCTTATGCTTTATCGTCATTGTACCTGTAGAGAAAGAGAGTTAGAATTCCATGTCTGAGAAAAAGAAATCAAGAAATAAGTTCCTCTGTAAATTACCACTAGTCAATAGTACTATTCGTACCTTAGAGGTATGACTTGTACAAAGACCCGTAATATCTCATATTAGTGTTACGACTCTAAGATACGATTCGTACCATGAAGGTACAGTCCATACCACGAGTCGTATGGGGATGCCCCTATTAAAACAACTTATCTCTATTTCTTCACGACTCATGGTACAACTGGTAAGTCGATTTCATGAGTCATAGGTAGGAACATACTATTACTTATGGAATTGACCCTATTCTAGTTCTTGTTACGGCTACTAATTACGACTTATGGCAGTAAACCATGATCCGTACTGGAATTCATACCTTGTGTTCTTTTCAAGTTGGGCTTGGGACAGCCCCAATGATCCATCCTACGAGTCGTAGTATTAAACCACGAGTTGTAGGAAGGATTGTGAAGCTTGTCCCTCCCTCGATTTTGGTTCAGTTTACAAGGAGTTCTATTTTAAGATTTGGGTACTCAAAAGTTCCCTAGGTCTAGGCACGTACTATAACCCATTTTATAACTATTCATTCCTCCCCTTTTTAGTCACTACCCGTAACTCAATTTTGACTAGTTTAATGTGCAAATTTGACAATTTCAAGTTCTTTCCTAGTCATTCATAGCTTAATCACACCCCTGGTCATTGTCTTCTTCGAATTTTCAAGAAACAACTAGGACTTGCGGGTGGTTTAGCACCATTACATCAAGCATACAAGTTTTATCAAATTCAAAGCAATATACTTACTTGATAACGGCCTACTTCGACTGGTAATCAAAAATTGCGGTTGAAAGAAGTTGATTGAGCAAGAAATTGCTCAATTAATCTTTGATTTTGAGTTATGGGTGTAAGGGAGTCGTGAATTTTGGTCGTGACTTCGGTTTTGAGTACGTGAAGAAGGGTACGACTTGTTTCGAGATTCAATAAGGTATAATGCATATTTGAACATCTAGGGTGAGTTGGGCATATTTTAAAATTTTTGACTCATCACAACTCATACCACGAGTCGTAGGAAGATCCTTCGACTCATCCTTTGAACCCGAAACACAGAGATTTAGAAGACTTACCTGTGGACCTATGAGTGCATCTTACGACTCGTACTATGTGGGTACAGTTCGTACAATCACTCATAGGTCTTTTATTTTTATTTTTGTCCATGCCTTGCATAGTTCATAGCCAAAGTAGGTACTACGACTCGTTCAATGGAGTTACGATTCGTAGGACCAACCGTACCCGGAACTCATGCACTGAAATACTCTCTACTTCTCACTGTGACTTGTACTATGGTTCGTACAACCCTATTATGGGTCATACTGAGACCCTTAGTATTTTCCTATTCTGCACTTTTTATGCCATCTATTTTTGTTTCCCTTGCACACTTGAACACACATTAGTTGATTAACTTGGGTTACCTCCCAAGAAGCGCTTGATTTAACGTCAAGACACGATGTTGGTGGTTTGGTTACTCAGAATTCACCAAACCACCACTTGGGTTGCCTCCCAAGAAGCATCTGATTTAACGTTGCAGCATGACGCAAGTTCTTGACTACTCAAACTTCGTCAAGGAACTCGAATTTATCTTCTATTGCTGAGACCACTCTATATTCCTTTGGTTGCTTCATTGACCGGCAGACATTCAAGGTGACCTCTTTCTTTATTTAGTTTGAACTTCAACTGACCAGCCTCCACGTCTATTAAGGCCCTCCCAGTAGGAAGGAATGGTCTCCCCGAAATGATGGGGACCTCATAATCAACATCGTCATCAAGGATCACGAAGTCTGTTGGGAATAAAAATTCGTCAACTTTGACAAGCACATCAAACAGGATCTCCACAGGATTTTTCATAGTTTTGTCGGCCATCAGTACCCACATGGTAGTCGGTGTGGGGGCGCCCAAGACCAACTGCTTAAACACAGCCAATGGCATTAGATTAAGCTTGCTCTCTGATCACAGAGTGCCCTTGCAAACTCAACATCGCCAATTATGCATGGAACTGTAAAAGTACCTGAATCTTTGTTTTTCTGGGCTAGGACTCGTAAGGCTATGGCACTACAATTGTATACATTATCAATGGGCTCATAGCTCACAGAACTCTTCTTCATCACAAGGTCTTTCATAAACTTAACATATCCCCGCATTTGTTCCAATTCCTCAGCCAATGGTACGTTCGCAGATAATTGTTTGAGCATTGACAGGAATTTCTGAAGCTAACCATTCTCTGCCTTCTTCATTCTTTAGGGGAATGGTGGCGGTGGTCAAGGGATAGAATTGTAAATTTGCGTTGCTCCTAGTTCAACTTCATGCCATTTTTCACTAAGACATCAGGAAACTCAGCATCCTTATTTTGTTCCTTCGCACCGGCATAATCATCATCTTCATTCACGCTCTCTTTCTTCTTTTCAGCTACAACCGGTAGAGGGGGGTCAATCATGGTCTTTCCACTCCTAGTCATCACAGCCATACAATGACCATCATTCTTTAGATTTTGGATTGTGTTGCTACGTAGTGTACCCTTTTGTCTAGGGTTCATAGATGCTGACAGTTACCCTAGCTGCCGTTAAATCTGCTTGATAGCTGTCGCATGTGACTCCACTCTCTGACCCATGCTTGATATATCACCACGAATTTCCTTCAACTGATCATCTGTAGACCTCACCTTTTCCAGCATCTCATCCATCATGCTCTCTAAGTTTGACTTTCTAGCCTCTCCCTCATGTGCACTAGGGGCACGTACACTCCAACTCGGTCGTTGTGGTAACCATCACTCCTTCTCCAATCTCCTTCGCGCTCACAACCTCAGCTTTTGTCTCTGTACCCAATTATAGTTGTCTCTATATTGGTTCCGACCTTGGTTTCCAAAACCTTGACGCCAATTGTCTTGTCCAGACCCTTAAGTGTTGGCTTAGAAACCCGCTACCTGGTTGTCCAAGAAGTTTGCCTCCTCCTCGGAATCTGAGTGGTCTCGCCCTGGCTCTTGTCCTTGTGTCGCAGCTGCGTTCACCTTTTTGGCTACATCTTCCATGATGTGCTTAGTAAGCAAATCCAATGATGTGCACATATAAGACAACTCCTGGTCATGATTTTCTTATTTCCTTCATTGCTCTGCAGTCAAACCAACAACATATGTACCGGCCGCTGCATCTGCCTCCTGGGTGTGCCATGCGCTGTTTGTTTTTTTCACCTTGTCCAGAATGGTAGCAGCTTGCTCCCAGGTGTGACTCATCAGTGCTCCTTCCGCCACTGTGTCTGCTACAACTTTGGTACTATTGTTGAAGGACCTATAAAAGATTTCCAAAAAACTGTCATCTAGAATCTTATGGTTCGGGCACTTTGTCAACTTCCTCTTGAACCTTAGCCAGGTTTCATGAAGTGCCTTAGTTTTAAGTTGTCGGAAGTTGTCAATTTCATCCTTGAGTTGCAGGATCATGGAGGGTGGAAAGAATCTTTCTAAGAAATCTTTCTTGAGCTCCCTCCTATTAGTTATGGAGTCATTGGGAAACTCTGATAACCATAATGTTGCTTCCCCAAACAGAGAAAATGGAAAAAGTCTGAGTCTGATGGCATCTTTGCTGACTCTGGGCAACTTGTACGCTTGCGTATTCCTACAAAGTTCATCAAGTGCAGTTTGGCGTCATCAGCTGTATGACCACTGAACACCCCTTTCATGTTTAACAATTGAACCGTGGTGCTCGTGATGGGAAATTTGGCCCCAGCAAGCATTGGTGATGGTACAATTTCTCTAGTTGATAGGGTAACTAAAACAAATAGGGAATGGCATACCCAGGTGGCAGATGTAGCGGCCAGTACATATGTTGTTGGTTTGACTGCAGACCAACGTAAGAAGGAAGAAGAACGTGTCTAGGAGTTGGCTCGTATGTGCACATCATAGGATTTGCTTACAAAGAACATTATGGAAGCTGGAGCCAAAAAGGTAAATGCAGTGGGGACATAAGGACTGGAGCCGGGGGTAGATCACTCTGATTCTGAGGAGGAGGAAAATTTTTTGGATAGCCAAGTGGAGGGTTTCCGAGCCAACGCCCAAGAGTATGGACATGATAATTGGCGCCAAGGTTCTGGAAACCAAGGTCGGAACCAATACAGAGATAACTACAACCAAAATGGGTACAGAGATAGGAGACGAGGTTGTGAGTGCGAGGAGAATGGAGAAGGACTGACAGTTATCACAATGACCGAGCTGTAATTTATGTGCCTCGTAATGCATGAGAGGGGTAGGCTAGACATTTAAATCTCGAGAGCATGATGGCTGAGATGCTGAAAAAGGTGAGGTCCACTAATGATCAGTTGAATGAAATCCAAGGTGTCAAGCATGGGCCAGAGAGTGGAATCTCACGCATCAGCCATCAAGAAGATTAAATAGCAACTGGGGAAACTGTCGGCATCAATGACCCTAGACAAAAGGGTACACTACATAGCAGCACATCCAAAATACAAAGAATGATGGTCATTGCATGGCGGTGATGACTAGGAGTTATAAGACCACAATTGATCCCCCTCTACCGGTTGTAGTTGAATGGAAGAAAGAAAGAGTAATTAAAGAACGTGAAAGTGATGCTGAGATGGGAGGTGCTGAGAATGATGAATAGCCTGAGGCCACAACTGGTAAAAAGGGACCTAAAGAGGAACAAGGTGCAACATAGAGTTACAAGGCTATCCCAAGACCACCGCCACCGTTCCCCCAAAGATTGAAGAAGAAGGTGGAGAATGGTAAGTTCTAGAAATTCCTGTCAATGCTTAAACAATCATCTGTGAACATACCATTGGTTGAGGTGTTGGAACAAATGTCAGGATATGCTAAGTTCATGAAGGACCTGGTGACAAAGAAGAGGACTATGAGTTACAGCATGTAGATAATGTGTACCACTGAAGTGCCATAGCTACACAAGTCCTAGCCCAGAAAAGAGAAGATCCGGGTGCTTTCACCATCCCTTGCACCATTGGCAATGTCGAGTTCACAAGGGCACTTTGTGATCTGGGAGCGAGCATCTATTTGATGCCATTGGCTGTGTTCAAGCAGTTGGGCTTAGGAGCCCCCACACCAACTATCATGTGGCTACTGATGGCCGACAGAACTATGAAAAAGCCAGTAGGTATCCTGTTTGATATGCTTGTAAAAGTGGACAGGTTCATATTCCCAGCAGACTTCGTGATCTTTGATTGCGAGGTCGATTATAAGGTCTCCATCATCTTGGGGCGACCATTCGTTACCAATGGTATGGCCTTAGTGGATGTGGAAGCTGGCCAACTGAAGTTCAAACAAAATAAAGAAGAGGTTACTTTCAATATATGCCGGGCAATGAAGCAACCAAAGGAGTACAACGTAGTCTCACCAATAGAGGATGAATCTGAGTGTAAATATGAAGTCTAAGTAGTCAAGAGACTTGCGTCGTTCCACAATGTTAAATCAGGCGCTTCTTGGGATGCAACCGAAGTGGTGGCTGGGTGAATTTTGAGTAACCTAGTCACCTACGCCGTGTCGCGACATTAAATCAAGCGCTTCTTGGGAGGCAACCCAAGTGATTTAACTAATGTGTGTTCTGTATTCAGGGAAAAACAAAAATAGGTGGTAGAAAAATTTCTTTAAAATAGGTGCTATGACTCTCAGTACGACACTTAAGAAGGTTGTACGAGTCGTAGCATGAATTGTGGTGAGAACCAGAAAAGTGCTTCAGTGAATGAGTTCACGGTACGGTTGGTCCTACGACTTGTAACTCAAGTGTACGGATTGTAGTACTTACTTTCCTGTGAACCATGAAAGTTATGCAAGGTAAAGACCTACGAGTCTTCATACGGACCGAACTCATGTTGTACGACTCGTAAGAAGCTCTCGTAGGTACCCTGGTAAGTTTTCAACTCTCTGAACTATTAGTCAGAGGGACAAGTCATGGGTTCTTCCTACGACTCGTGGTACGAGTCGTGATGGGTCAAAATCATTGAAATAACCCGACTCGGCCTAGGTTTTTAAATCTGCCACCTCTCTTATTTAAACTTCAAACCTAAGTATACGCCTCTCCCATGCAATCAAAATCGAACCCACAAAATATACTCATGACTCCCTCATACCCCTAACTTAATAACAAAGAACAATAGAGCAATTTCTTGCTCAAGAAAGTTCATCTCAAACCTAAATTTAGACTCCTAGTCAATGTAAGTGGCAACAAGTAAGTGTATTGCTTTAAATTTTGAGAAAACTTATGTTCTTGACGTAATGATGCTAAAACCCCTATGAGTGATCATTTATGCTTGAAAATTTTGCAAGGGAAAATGACCAGGGGTGTTATAGGACTCTGTGTGACTGAAATTTTTCTTAAAGTTGATGAACTTTTGCATTGAAGAATTTAAAATTGAGTTATGAGTAGTGGCTAAAAAGGGGAGGTATGAGTAGTACAAAATGGATTGAATTTCATGCCTAGACCTGGGGAATTCTGAGTACCCAAAACATGAGAAAGACTCCCTGTAAACTGGATCAAAATTAAAGCAGGATGACAGGAGCTCCTAGAGCACCACAGTTATGTTCCCTTCCCTCTTTTCTTGTAGTTCATGCTTCGGGAACGAAGCACAATTTTCAAAAAAGGGGAGGGGGAGTACTTGTAATTTTTGAGATTTTTTTGATTCGTCTGAGGGTTTTTCTTGCCGTGTTTCTTTTTCCTCGCACATGATATCTAGTAGAACTGGCATGTTTAGGATTTTATTTTCTTATTTTGTGATTTTTGTTTAATTAGAAAATAGTTTTGGAGTACTTAGCCAATTAAAGTGCACTAGTATTGGATTTCTAAATATTTTGACCCAGTTTCAAAAAATTTTGATGCATTAGCTATGTACTTGTGACTGCATGCATGATTTCTATGGATCTTTTGATGCCATTTAATGTATTAACATGAGTAGTTTTGTTATGCCATGCATAAACCAGACAGGTAAAGTGAATATAAGTCATGTGCCATGATTAAGAGAGGTTTGATACTTAGTTCAGTGCTGTGTTGAAGATCTAGAACTTGCCTGGTTGGTCTTCGCATAGGCTAAGGATGGTTGGTTAGGATATGTTCATAGGCCCTTTTTTGTTTAGCTCACTTTTAGCCTAAATGACCTTTCCGGAATCATATGATTCCCTTAATCCAGATTTTGAGCCTTTAATAGACCATTTTTCTTTGATTAACCAATGAACCGTACCCATTTTTTATAATGAACCTGCTTTGGCCCTAGTCCTTCCTTGGATATTGTGAACCTCAACATAGGAAAAATGCCTAAGTTGAGGGTGGCTAGAGTAGGGGTGCATAAATCGTGAGAATGAGGAAAAGGGAAAGAAAAGAGAGAAGGTGAAAAATGAAGTGTCGTGTGACAAATGAAAAAGTTGAAAATCTTGAAAAATAAAATTTAAAAGAAAAAAAAACAATGCTTGAAAAGGTTGAAAATACACCACACCTATACGAATGAATACAATAGAGGTGAAAAGGGAGGAAAAAGAATGAAAAGAAAAAGAGGGTGAAATAGGTGAACAGTGAGGCCAATGTATGTAGTGCCAAGGAAGGGTAGTCACTTAAACATATCTCTAGTTTATCATGTCCAGCCGTAAAGCCTACATTATAAGCTGTTGCAAGTTCTATAGTGATCCTGATCTGACCATTTGACAGACCGAAGTAGAGAAAATAAGGGAAAGCCTATGGTATGTGATACACAGTACTTGAATTTTTTTTCGTGATAGTGAGAGTCTCGCTTGTTCAGTCTCATGCCATATCTGTTACAATGTCTATGAGTGGGTACTTAATTTGTTGCGAGGGTACATGGGATATGTTTACTTTTACCATTGGTCTATGTGAAAAGCATCGCGATGAATTGATTACTTGTTGATAGCTAGATGACATATCCTGATCCCTGCTTAGCATGTTTTGTGGTTGCTTGCAGTACATTAGTTGATGTTGGTTCATGGAAGAAGGGTCAAAAGTCGTTGAATGCATAGTGCAAGATTTTGTTTGATATTGGATGTAGTATCTTAGGTTTATTTTCTAGTTGACCGTCATGTTTAGTTTTTTTTTCTTTTCATTGCTTGAGGACATGCAAAAGTCTTAAGTTGAAGGTGCTGATGTGCTGTGAGTTTACAACACTTTCGAAACTCAAAATTAAGAAAATAGCATGGACTTAGGTGTGTTTATATGGATATAAGACACTTTTTCTTTGATTACAGACAAATAAGTGTTGGAACAAGAATGTGCAAAAGATAGCCTAAAAGTGCAGAAAATAGGCTAAAGTCACAATAGCAGTACGAGCCATAGGTTGATGGTATAAGTCGTACGGAAGATCATGAAAAGTTTCAGATGACTGAATTGTTAAGAGTTCATCCTATGACTCTCAGTACGAGTCGTACAAAACTGGTACGAGCCGTAGAACTGAGTCATGGCAATATTCAGAAGAATTGCACAAGAGGCAGACTCTTGACACGGATAGACAATACAAGTCGTGGTGAAGAGGTACGAGTTGTACCATCACACTCATGACAAACTTTAGAAAAATTGAGAATTCTCAGAGTCAAGACATGGAAGTACAGTACAACTCGTAGGAAGCATGTATAAATCATACCAAGGCCTAACACTTAGCCAAATTTTAGCAAGCCAAGGACATACAATTAGCAGGTACTACCCGTACAAACCTGCTACAGGTTGTAGGATCTGTTGTTGCTCAGGTGGCACCAGTTATGGAAATTTACCCTATTAGATTAGGAAAAGGATTCTTATGTCTGTATAAATGCTTTTTATATTTTATTTTCAAGAAAAAAACATCTAGAAAACATAAGGAGAAACGTTGGAAGTAATTAGGGAAGGTTAGGAAGTGAGGAAAAACATAGAATTGAGTTGATTGACTTGTGATCAACCTTTTCTGATTTCTTTATTAATCTTGGTGAATTTTTCTTGAGTTATTTCGGATACAATCAAAGAAGCTTTTCTCTTAGCTACGATTGTAAGTATTGAATTATGTGTTTAATTATGAATGCACATCATAACCCTACAACTATGAGAGGCTAAAACCTCCATAGCTAGGGTTGTGGGAACCATGGTGGATTAATGAGCTAGGGTTATACAAAAGTAATTAAAAACCAATGCAAAATCTTGTATTGTATTCTCTTCACGCTTAAACATTTCTTAACGGTGTACAATATTAGGACTTTCCCAAATTCTTTACTTACTTGAGCCTAGAGAGGTAGAGATTAGGAAAAGAGAATTACAACAAAGCCTTGATCTTGATGATCATTGTATTAACTTGAGTTATAGTCGCAGGATAGTTAAATTTGGAACTTATTGATAACGGATAGTTTGGAACCACTCGTGAGACCTGACCTGGTGATTGAGTATAGTCATCCAATAGGGACGAACCAGTCGTTTGGATGAACCCTAGTTATCAATTCTATAAGTAAGCATTGGTATTGATCACATCTGTATACCTGAAGCAATTATGAACCCATGAGGAACACAAACCCTAGTTAGTCTTAACTCTTTATTTTACATCACAATTTCAATCATTGTCTTAATTATTATTTTCTTGAAACCCCCCAAGTTGGAGTAACTAACCAACAAGTTCACTTACCGGCATTAGTTTGGATCTTCCATATTCCCTATGGGTTAGACCCCAACATCTAATTGGGTTCTTTATTGACAACGTCTGCTTCATACTTCAGCAGGAGATGTGAGTTTGAGCGCTATCAGCGACCAAAACTCAACTTAATACAATGATCATCAAGATAATCTTTGTTGAAATTATCTTTTTTCCTAACGTCATACACCATTAAGAAATGTTTAAGCATGAATAGAATACAATACAAGCTTTATGCATAGATCTTCCATATTCTCTATGGATTAGACCCCAACCTCTAGTTGGGTTCTTTGTTGACAACGTTCGCTTCATACTTCAGTAGGAGGTGTGTGTTTGAGCATTATCAGCAACCACAACTCAAGTTAATACAATGATCATCAAGATAATCTTTTTTGTAATTCTCTTTTCCTAATGTTATACACCATTAAGAAATGTTTAAGCATGAAGAGAATACAACACAAGCTTTGTGCATTGGTTTTTGAATCACTTTTGTACAACCCTAGTTTGTTAATCCACCATGGTTCCCATAACCCCTAGTTGTGGAGGTTTTAGTCTCTCCTGGTTGTAAGATTGTGATATGCATTCATAGACAAACACATAATTAAATACTTACAACAATAGTTCTAGAAAAAAACTTCTTTGAATATGAAAGAATAATCTCAAGAACAATCGATAATGAATTCAAGAATTGCACCCAAGAAGTGTTAATAACACATAAACTACTCAATTCTATGTTCTCTATTGATTCATAATGAAAATAAAACATAAAAGGTATTTATACAGACATTAGAAACCTTTTCCTAAGCTAACAGGGAGATTTTCCATAACTGGCACCGACTGAGCCATGACTGATCATATGACCTATAGCAGGATTTTATGGGTCATAACTGCCACTTGTACGCCCTAGGCTTACTGAAATTTAGCAAAGTGTTTAGAGATGATATGACTCGTACGTTCTTCCTACGAGTCCTACAATGCATCCGTGGCTTGGTCTTGAGAACTCTGACACCCTCTGAAGTTTTCCATGAGTGTTGTGGTTCAACTCATACCTTCCTTCTACGACTCGTATTGCTTGTTGTGTTTGAAATTGCACCAAGTCTTGAATATTCACTGGAACTCATCATGGCTCATGGTACGGGTCATATGTAAGTTCTATAACTTATGGGTTCCATTCATACCAAGAGGTTGCCCTTGTGCAAATTCTCTGAAGTTTTCCACGACTCCAGTTACGGCTCGTACCATCCTAG
Organism: Datura wrightii; assembly: GCA_035772735.1. NCBI lineage: Eukaryota > Viridiplantae > Streptophyta > Magnoliopsida > Solanales > Solanaceae > Datura > Datura wrightii. The sequence goes on along the minus strand of JASDFA010000027.1, from coordinate 24,101,055 downwards.
TACGGATCGTACTTAGAGTCATAAGTTACTTACTTCTCTATTCATCATTCTAAACTTTATTTCAAGGTTCTCAGTACGGCTCGTACAATCAAATACAGCTCATACTAAGATGGTACTTGTGCTGATTTTCTACATTTTCAGGCTTATTTTGCACATCTTTGCTCCAACACTTATTTTCCCTAAAATCAAAGTAAAAGTGCCTTATATCACTATAAACATACCTGCGTCCATGCTATTTTAGCATTTTTAAGAGTCGAAAGTTCTATAAACTCACAGAACATCACCTGGTACATCTCATAGGCAAGGCTCAATTGGAAGATTCATTGGCCTTTGAGATAATAGGACACGGAGTCTTAAGATTTAGAGAGTTGACTCTGTGTTTCAAATGTTGCGAGGCTTCACCAATAGTCATGGAATACGTACATTATTCCCGCTATTTCCTTCACCCGGGTTTGACAAAGATGTACCATGATATAAAAGAAATCTATTGGTGGTGTGGGATAAAGAACGATATTGCTGAGTTCGTAGCACAATGTCCCAATTGCTATCAGGTAAAAGCTGAACATCAGAAGCCCAACAGATTAACACAGGAGATAGATGTGCTTATGTTGAAATGGGAAGCAATCAACATTTATTTTGTTACAAGTTTACCTCGTACTAAGCATAAATTTGACTCTATTTGGGTCATTGTGGATAGACTAACAAAATCAGCCCATTTCTTGCCAGTTAGGACTATATTTATAGATGAAGATTATATGGTGTTGTATATTATAGAGATAGTCAGACTGCATGGTGTCCTAATATCTATTATTTCTGATAGAGGGGCACAATTTACAGCTAATTTCTAGAAGTCATTCCAGAAGGGTTTGGGGACACAAGTTAATCTGAGTAAAGCTTTTCATCCCTAGACAGATGGTCAGGCTGAGTGCACAATTTATACACTCGAGCTAGACTTTAGGGGAATTTGAGATGAGCACCTACCTCTTATTATGTTTTCATATAATAACAATTACCATTATAGCATTAAGATGGCACCTTATGAAGTCTTGTATGGGCGAAAAATGTAGATCCCCCATTGGATGGTTTGAGGTAGGTGAATCAGGGCTGATTGGACCTGACCTTATACATTAGTCTGAAGAGAAAGTTAAGCTCGTTAGAGAGCAGTTTTCGAAAGCTCAAAGTTGTTAGAAATCTTACTCTGATGTACGATGTAGATATTTTGAGTTATGTGTTGACAATTGGGTATTCCTGAAAGTTTCGTCTATGAAGGGCGTAATGAGATTTTGCAGGAAGGACAAGCTTAGCTCGAGATTCATTGGGCCATACATAATCCTTAGGAAGATAGGCTAAGTTGCTTACTAGCTAGAGATGCCTCTAGGGCTAGAATTAGTTCATCCAGTTTTCAATGTATTGATGCTATGAAAGTGCATAGGAGACCCTTCTCGAGTTATCCCAGTTGAGGATGGTCAGATCACAGAAGAGTTGTCCTAGAAGAAACTTCAGTTGCCATATTAGATGAACAAGTCTGTAGATTGATGACCAAAGATGTGGCTTCTAGTAAAGTCCTCTGGAGAAATAAGAATGTGGAAGAAGTACCTGAAAAGTTGAGGATGACATGATATCTAGATATCCTCACTTGTTTCAGACCCCAAGGTGATGGCATATAAGTTCATATTATTACAATTGAGGCAAGATACCTATTCGGACTTTATATTGTTCCTTATTATTAGTGTAATTTTATTTTGTGCACATTATTGTTATGGAGCTATGTTGTTTAGCTATTTGTGTCATTTTGTGAGACTTCTAGGTTGGACTTTTCTGCATTTCAGGTTTTCAAATAGTCCATTTCACAGGGGAGGCTCTACCATATTTTCTCGACTACTCCTATAATCTTGAATTCGTGAATCTAAGTTGCATTCAAGGACGAATGTTCCTAAGAGGGAAAGGATGTAACACTCCGTATAATTTAAGCGATAAACTCACACTTTCAAGCTATGGCCAAGAGTGCTTAGTACCAAAAGAAGGATGTGTTATAACGCATTCATATCACTCAATGATCGTACATTAATATTTGAAGTCGAGGAAGTTGTAAAATGAAAATCGGCAAAAGTTATTGCAAGTTATTTTTAGAAATTCTTTGAAATTTGGGTCAAATGTGTCAAAGCTTTTCTCCCAATATATAAAGAGTTAGGAGGCTTACTAACCATAAAATTGAAGGTCTATGAGTCTAGTTTCCAACACATAAAATGGTTCACCAATAAGACTTCAAAATAGAAAGATATTCGCGTTTTCCTGAGACTGCACAAGCAGACACGTGGAGGTGGGCCCTATGTCGGCAAGAATATATCTTCACGACTTGGATGTGATTTTTTTCATTCCAAATAGTTACAAAACTTCAGATAGTCTCCTCCATGGTTCCCCTAGGGTTACAAGGTTCACTATAGGTGATTCCACCACTAAAAATCTTCCAAAATCGAGGTAGAAGTCGGGGTTGTTGAAGAATAACTAGCACATGTTTGTTTCGTCGATTTTGGCTTTTTTTGTGAGTTCTTCAAATGGGCATATTGTTTAGAAGGAATTTTATGACTTGTTTTATCTTGTATATTATAATTTAAGGGTTCCTATCCCTCCCTCCATCATTAATTCAAAGGTTATACACCATATATCGAAATGGCTACCGATGTTGGAAATTCTTTCCGTTTGTTGTGTTGTGGACTGTTTTCGGTGGCTGTGGAGTTGTATAACGTGGTGATTATTGTGAAGCAGTATATAATTGAAGGATTGGTTGAGAATAATTGAGCTATCGGATCTTTTACAAGGTATGTTAAGGCGAAACTTTTTTTCGTCAAGTTTCCTTCGTCATTTAGTTTGTACAACTTGTTCTTATTCGCCATAGTACTTGAATCCATAATAGTTGTTGATTAAGTTGGCTTCGAAAATTTTATATATATATATATGTATATGTGAGCTTCTCTTGTCGAGATTTTTCTTGATTAGCTATTTCCACCTGTTAAAATCGACATGAAAAATCTTCTCGTATAAATCATCGTCACTTAGTTCGCTGTTGATAGTTTGTTGTTTTGCCTATTCCTTAAGGTATTTGCATTAGATTCTTAGAATTTCAAGTTGATATCAGTTGCATAATTATTAGTTTGGCATAGAAGCTATGTGATTGCAATGCTTATAACTATATAGCTAGCGTACAGGCCTTTGGCGTATCTTGATGCCTATAGAGCAAAAGAAGTAGAATTGTAGTTTTACCTTCAGGTAAATAGTATCGTGGCTGCCTATGGAGTTATGGTGGTGAGCTGCTAGTTGTTCCAGCTATTTATTAGAGACCTTTTATTTCGACGATATACAAATGGTTGTGTAGGTCGCTTAGAAAGCTACCTTACTTGTTGATAAATTGGAAAATGGTTTGATACCTATATTGGCTATCTCGTCAGCTGTTAGTATATGGATTAAGTATTTGATCCATATACATATAGATTTCCACTAAAATGTTGAATAGAAAGGCTATTGACAAGCGTACCTTACCTGCGGGGCAATACTTACTTATAAGAGCTATAAAATATCTAGAAGAACCATATCGAAGCCCACAGAGCCTCGTTTAGGTTTACTTACTCATGGAATTCCTTTATTCTTATGTAGGTAACATTGGCCCACAGTAGGTCCTTATGTGCTTAGGGTGCAGTTATTGGAGTCTAGAAGGCTCGGATACAACTATAGGAGCCCAAAAGGCTCAAGATACATACACAGGAGCCAATTGTGCTCAAGATACAGTTATAGCTTGCCTACGGGGCTATAGTGTTACGAATAGAGATATGTAGATTGAGATGCACTTAGCTGGGCTTATAGGGCTCAGGTAGGTTATTGCTTGTTGTTTGTACCTGCCAGGCTTATAGGGGCTAGGTTAGGTTCTTTTTTGACTATTGCTTGTTTAGTTCATTTATAATTTAATAAGATCTTTCAGGTTATTCTCTTATTCTTTTAGTTGTTTACATTTCGTTCTTACTATCAGTTTAGTTCCATCTTATTGTTAATGCCTTACATACTCGGTACACTATTCTATTGATGCCCGAGCCTGGAGGCGCTGCACTTGCTTGCAGGTTTTGACAAACTGGTTCAGGGACCTCCTTAGTAGCAGTTCAGGCTCAACACATTATTCATCTCCTTTTTTCTGGAGTTGCCATACTTCAGAGGTTTGCTAGTCTTTTGTTCTATAATTCTTTTTGGGTAGGTCGGGGCCCTGTCCTGGCCAACTATTTACTCCTATGAGGCTTACAGACAGTGGGATTGTATAGAAGTATGTTGTTGTCTATGCTAGATTTATTATTTTGACTGAGTAGTTTGGTTGCCTTACTAGCCCTTATATATGTCTACCTTTTGCTTTATTTGATTTAGAAAATATGGTGGTCTTGTCGGCCCGCATAGGATGTTATTGTTATTGTGAACTGTTGGGTTAGCTGAATATCTGCACAGGTGTTTATATTGCAGCCTTGTCGGCCAACGACTACTTCCAGCTGAGATATACTTGATTGTTTTCTAGATTATGTGATGCTGGTGTTCATCAGAGGTGTATATGTCTAGCTAGGTCTGCTTAGGGTCCAGTGTTGCATCAAGTGCTAGTTATGCCTCCCAGGGTGGGGTGTGATAGTTCCAAATAAGGAGATAATGTAACACCCCAAAGTTTCCTAAGGATAGATTCAGGAAGTTGAATATGTTCAACAAAGGATTCTGAAATTTTCTCTTCGTATGATCAAAGGTATGAGTCATAGTCTGATTGTATGGGTCATAGGAAGTATCGTGGTTCAGTTCAAAGGCTCATTCCCCAGACCACGAGTCCACACTATTAGTTGTGGTTTAGTGGTACCACTCATTGTCATAAAGTCGTAGTATGCAATTGGGTTATCAGGTGCTTGTCCTACGAGTGGTTGTACGACTCGTATTATGGAATCATGTTTCATGGTAGGAGTTGTGGAAATAATTAGAGAGATGGATAAAATAGACTGGATAGCTACAGGAGGAATCCACCAGTCGTAGATCGATTATACGACTCGTGGTATGAGTTGCATGACTGGCGGTTAGCATTTTTCCTGTGAAATCATTAAGGATATTTTCAAAATTTCTAAGCTCCTAAATTCCTAATGACGTTGTTTTAAGACCTGAAAGGAGTATTTTAAGAGGTTTTAACCTATTCTAATGCCTTAGACTCCCATGCATGCAAAGCTTTGAGTTTCTCTTTGATGATCAATCTAGAATTCTCTCAATTCTTCCCCAATTCTCTTGAGCTTTCAAGGATAGTTAGAGAATTAATCTACCCGGATACGTAGGGCTACGAATGAGATTTTCTTTCACTCTCATGCTCAAATTTCTTCTCAAGTTCATGAATTCAAATTCTAATTCATGTATATGATTTTATAGGGTTTTAACCCGATTTTATGAAATTCTCTATGATGTGTCTATTGGTCAATTCCAGTCATGTTACAAAGCATGTTTTAAGAATTATGGGACGATTTTATACATAAGTTGATTATGAATTCATGATAACAAGTTATTAAAAATTATGCCCTATTATACATGTTTTATTTAAAGTCAAGTTTACGATTCAGGTATTCAAGTATGATGAGATATCTAGCATGAATAAATATTTATAAATTTTCCATGTATGAATCCATGATTTCAACTCATCAAGTCTATTTCAAGTATGCATGATTTTTAAGATTGGGGCAAGCCCACACAAGTTAAGTATGTTTTCATAATTTAACCAAGGGTAATAAGATCATATTATCATATGTTTTGGAGTCAAGACTCCCAATGTAGCTTATGATATGTTTTGGAGTCAAGACTTCCCATGTTCAGATTTTAGAATATGCATGTAATCATGATTTTAGCTTCGTTGGAAAACGATGGGAGCCCTATGCATATTGTTGGGAGTAGTGTCTAGTACCAAATAGGCTTAGGGTTCCAAGGTTCTTCGGTCTCAGAACTATGCACCAACGTAGGTGTGTATATATATATATATTGGGACCTCCCAAGAGACATTTCCTTTGCCCCCAAGTGGCCTTAGCTCGATATCGATATCATGGTATCTTCCTTAGCCCTAACAAGGTTTTAGATGGCTTTGCCTATTTGAGTGTGATAGTTGGGGCATCATATAAGCTCTATTGTGATGGTGTTAGTTATGACGAGTCTCCTATTGTTCCTCATAATTTTTGTTATTCATGTTCATGACTTATGATATTATGTTTTACAACATATTTGACCGATTAATCAGTCTATGAGCTTTTATGTATGATTTCATCCATGACAAGTCATATGATTTCTATTTCTATATCTTGGATCACTATGTTCTGATATGATAATCGACTTACGACTTTGAACGTTTCATATTCAATTTTTAGAATGCAGTCCTCACTCTCATGATCTAATGATTTATATTGATATGTATGATTTCCGTTATCATTTACTCAACTTTTTTTACTTACCTTGCATACTCAGTACATTCAAAGTGCTGACTGCATACTCTATGTTGTATCGTTTTATGATATAGGTCCGAGTGAGCAGACTCAGTTTCATTGTTAGTCCAGCTCCCTAGAATTCCAACTCAGTTCCTATTGTTGGTGAGTTCTCATCATCCAAGAACATTCAATTTAGTGTTTGATTATGCTATTTCAAACTTTAGCGACCAAGCTAAGGGTGTTGTCCTATCAGCTCATCAGACAGTTTTGAGGCTTATCAGATATTATGTAGACTTTCAGCTTTATCGAGTATTGACTCCATTTATGATCATTGCTATACGTTATGTTATTTGGACTTCCTATTATTCATGTTAAAGTTATCAGTTTCTGCTTTGATGTATGTCTTTAGTTGTTATATTCATACCATGGGTCGACTTAGAGTCATTCATGATTCTAGGTCTTGTGTTTCGGTCTGGGTCCCAGCTCGGGTCGTGATACCAGGCCTATATCTTTTGGGAGCTGGTTCCTCAAACTGAGAACCAGGTTTATTGGGGCCATTTTCTTCATCACTACAACTGTCTATATCCAAATACTCTGAGATTTTCTCTTTTTCTACACTTTTCTTTGAAGGCTGTTTCTGCTTGCTTGATATAGTAGCCCTATTCTCCACTTACTTTCTCAAGACTTCCTTGGTTCTTGGTATCTTCGAAGGAGAAGGTTTTATAGTTATGTGTTTTCTCACTGATGTGGTCCTCATATTCTTGAGGCACTCCCATTTGTGTTGAGAGGAACATCATCATCATCATCCTCTTCATTTTCTTTCACCCAGGTGTTATCTATTGTCTTCCCTTTTTCATGATTAGGGTCTGAGATATCTACATCTCTCAATCCTTTATCCTGACTCACTCCTTCATCACCAGGGGTTGCACTTGAAACATCAATGTTTGGGGTTTTAGAGCTCGGTGGAGTAAGAAGGGATGGACTAGGTATAGATGGAAGTTCTCTCAAAGTGGGTGGAGGGGTTATGTCTGCCATGGGATTATCTACTCTTGAAGGAGTGTCAAAGGAAGCATCCATTTTTTAGTGGAAAAGAAATTTAAGAACTATGAAGAGAAGAGAGATCTTGATATGTCGAGAAAGAGATGATTTGGTAGTAGGTCTAATGATAAAATGACGAAGGGGATTGGAAATATAAAGAGTAGATCGGGAAGTGGAAGAGGTTATGGGAGTAATTGGGATGGGATGAGGTAATGATGGACCTCATTCAGGAAACAAGGGTTGTCAGCGTAAAACTAAAACTGGGCGGGAAGGGGAACTATGGGACACATTTTGTTGCCTTTTTTTAAGGCTGATAAAACATGATGAGTCCCATAGACATGACATGAGAGAGTGGACCAGGTTCATTGGAATGGTGGTTGGAACTTTATCTATAAATCAACACATATGTGATGAGAAGAGTACATACCACTTCGCTTATAGAGGGACCATGTTCCTCTTGTATTTATTTCCTTGAGTCTTGTCCAATCTGCAGCAGTTAGAAAATAGGGGTCACATCATTAATTTCCAAATACTTGCCATTGTAGCCTGCCTGAGGTGTAAACCTCGTCAAAGGAACAAGACTGGATTAGTAATTAATATGCAAAGAGACCAAATGAGCATAAGAATAAAGTACTTTCTAGTCAAAAGTGAGAAAGAATGAGATGCACAGGTTTAGTTGAGCATGATGAGTCCAAGCTCCACATGAATTTTTTCATATAGTTCCCTTCCCAAAGCCTTAGTTATGATGTCAGCCACCCGATCCTCAATTTTACAAAATTCCATCAAAATATTCCCCTTTTCCACATTGTCTCTCAGAAAGTGGTGGCACACATCAATGTGTTTGGTCCTTTTATGATGAATTGGGTTCTTTGCCATGTTGGTGGCACTGATATTGCCACATAAGATGGGAGTCCTTTTCATGTTGATTCCATAATCCTCTAATCATTGCTTAATACATAACTTGATTACATCATGAAGTAGCTGCAATATATTCTGCTTTTGCAATAGATAATGCCACTGAGTTCTGTGCTTGGTTGCCCATGAGATTAGACAAGGTTCCAAAAAGTGTTCCATTCCAGATGTGATATTCCTATCTACCAAAAACACTGCATAGTCTACATCTGCATACACTATTAGCTTGATGGAATCATTGATAGGATATCAGAGAACCAGGTCCATTATTGTAATGCCCTAGAAAGTCAGACTAGATTCGGGACTTAAATCAGAAAATCTGGAAATAATCTGCATAGAATGTCTCAGGACGACCCACCTGATGAGTTGTTGTGAGACCTAACAACTTGTTAGGTCAGTCATGAGAAGGAGGAATTGGAAGTGTGAAATGGGAAGCAATGTACTTGATGGATGGTGACGACGAGTCGTGGTCCCCTGTAATGACTCTTCATGTCCCCCGTTATTATCCCTAGTCAGTTGTTAGGTAGCGCACCTAACGAGTATCTCACGATTCGTCACCAGTGGAAATGACTTGTTAGGTGACTCGTTGTCAAGCCAGGAATAGATTTTTAGAAGTGAGGTAGTGAGATCCATGACTGGTGACCACAACTCATTAGGTCCCTCATGGTGACCAACTGAGGATCCAGGGAAGTGTACCTGAAGGGAGTGACCACGAGTCATGGTCAGTCACCATGACCCATCAGGTCACCCGCTAGAGTCACCTGGCAACTTTTCCTAGCGATTTTCTAAGGGCTATTTAGTAATTTCCTATTTTCCCAATCTTTAAACTACATCATTTTGGACATAAATTCAAACTTATTAGAGGGTTTGGACGGTTCCTCCCCTCATTCTCATGTTTACTCTAAGAAATTTATTGAAAGTTCTCTCAAGAAACTCTCAAGCAGGCTTAGGGTCTTCCTTCATCGCAGCAGTTTAGGTCTTCTACTTCTTTGGGGAATTCTTAGCCAAGTATGTCAGAATTCAACAAGGGAATTGTCCTTCCCTTGCGTCCCCCAAAATCCTCCCATAATTTTCCCTATCAGTTTAGCCTATAGATTTTCGAATATGAAAAAGATTTTCATGTGAGTTTTCGTTAATTTCAATTGAGTTATTATTCATTTCTATTATTCATATGATCTTCATCAGTTCATAAGTAAATTATTGATGTTCTTTTCAAGTGATTTACAGCCCTAAGTTCTCGAGTAAAGATCGTTTGTGTATTAAATTCAGTCTAGTTTGTGAAGTATGTTGTGGGATGAATTTCCTAAAAATTCCTATTTTATATATATGCTGAGAAATTATTTCATTGATAAGAATGATTTTAGCCTTGTTGAATGAGATTTCTTTAATTCTTGAGATTTCACTATATTTTGAAATTTCCCGTGTTGTCGGAATGAGTTGAGTTCTCTATTAGCTTTTTAGTAGTTTAGTCCAGTTAGAATGTAGAATCTTTTCACAATCATTAAGAAATTGTCAACTGATTAGTTTGACTCTAGTCTTTTCCCGAGGTGTTAGTGGTGCCTCCCAGTTATCAGAATCAGACTCAGAATCTAGTTTTTGGTCCATCAGGAGGTCATGACATTTTAGATATGTAGCTCTGACCAACCCCAAGACCCCAGTTCAGTTTACAGTTTGTTCTTAGATGCTTATGATGCTTCCAGATATGCAACTCTGACCAGTCTAGAACCCTATTTCAGAATCTGGTCCGATAAGACACTAATGGTAGTTTTAGTTATATGTCCCTGACTAGTCTTGGCCCCCAATTTCGAGCTATCAATTTAGCAGTTCATTATAGGGTTCCAGTGGGAGTAGAACTTAGCATCGAGCCGGCTGGGGTTCCAGCGCACCCAGGTCCTTAGAACTACGTTGTCAGCGTAGGTTACAGTATTACTTGGCCTGATTGGCCCCAGATATTTTTGTTATCACTCAATTAATGCCTTTATATCCTGACAAGGTATATTGGGTCCTATTGATGGGGTGTATACATCGGACTCCATGTATAGCTCACATGGTTATATGTCGGTTATAGACTCTCCCACTAGTCAGTTCAGACCAGTATCAGAATAAGCCGCTCAGTTCAGTACAGTATCTCAGATTCATTGTTTTGAACTTAGGGCATGTCCTTGACCATCAGATAGGGTCATCTTGACCATTTCAAATTACATTAGTAGTTCAGTTCAACTTACTTGTTGGTCATTATGTGTCATTTGAGTTCAAACTTTATATTCAGTTATGTTTCTCCCACTTACTCAGTACATTCAAAGTACTGACACATACTTTTATGTTGTATCATTTCATGATAAAGCTGCAGGTTCCCAGACTCAGCATCATTAGCCATTGCAATTCAGATCCTCCCCTGCCACAGTTGAATTGTGAGTCTTAGACCCCAATTTCGAGCTATCAGCTTATTAGTCAGTCTAGGAATATCCAGTGGGAGTAGGACTTAGCACTGAGCCGATCGGGGTTCCAGCACACCCAGGTTCCCAGAACTACGTTGCCAATGTAGGTTAGAGTATTACTTGGCCTGATTGGCCCCAGACTTTTGTGATCACCCAGTTCATGCCTTTATACCCTGGCAAGGTATATTGGGTCCTACCAGTGGGGTGTATAAATCGGACTCTACATCTAGCTCACGTGAATATATATCAGTTTTAGACTCTCCTAGTAGTCAGTACAGTCCAGTTTTAAATAAGTAGCTCAGTTCAGTATAGTATCTCATACTCAGCGTTTTAGACTTGGGGCATGTTCTTGACCATCAGATAGGGTCATCTTGACCATTTCAAATTACATTAGTAGTTCATTTTAGCTTACCTATTGGTCATTGCGTGTCATTTCAGTTCAGACTTTATATTCAGTTATGTTTCTCCCACATACTCAGTACATTGAAAGTACCAACGCATACTTTTATGCTGTATCATTTCATGATACAGCTGCAGGTTCCCAGACTCAGCATCGTTAGCCGTTGCAATCCAGATCCTCCCCTGCCGCAGTTGAAGTGTGAGTCCTCATCATTCGAGGTCCTTATTCCATTTCCTTTTAGTTTATTTATTATTTTTAGTTAGATTTATAGTTAGCTGGGGGCTTGTCCCAGCAACTCATCAGTTAGTAGGCTTTCAGACATAGAGTTAATTTCAAACTTCGGATGATATAACTTTTAATGTTTTCTTCTTGTTTATTTTCTCAAATGCTCTTATGTTGTTATTTAAAAGCTTCCTCTCTCTCTCTCTCTATATATATATATATATATAAATATATATATTGTTTTACTTAGAATACTAGTGTATGATAGACCAGGGGTTGACTTGGGGTCACTTGTGACTTCAAGTACCGTGCTACATCCAGGGTGTAGTTTTGGCGCGTGAAAAACATGGTATCAGAGCCCTAGGATTAGAGTATCCTTGAAAAGTTTGAAAACCGCATCGAGTAGAGTCCTTTTAAAGGGTTTGAAGCGCGCCACACTTATGACGAGGAGGCTACGAGATGTTATTAGGAAAACTCTCTTTTGTTTTCATACTCCTTATCGTGCGTTAAAGTTCAATTCTAGAAACACCCTTCAACTCATGCTCTATTTCATTTCAGTAAATCATGCCTCCTAGACGCGGTAACGGAAGAAGGGATGTTAACGCCAACAGACCTGCCCCACCAGTCCCGACAGCTCCCCAAGATGATTCAGTGTCTACCGGCGAATTCAGGGAGGCTATTCAACTGCTGGCCCAAACAGTCACCAACCAGGTGAACTAGCAGGTGGTACAGATGAACACCAATGTGTCCGCAGCAGCTGCGAGGATGCGGGACTTTACTTGTATAAACCCTCCATCTTTTCAAGGATCCGATATAGGGGAGGATCCCCAGGAGTTCGTAGATGCGATTAGAAAGATCACCTGCATTATGGGTGTTAGCTCTTCTGAGAGTGCTAACCTGGCTGCCTACCAGTTAAAAAGGGTAGCTCAAGTGGAGTGGGAGGAATTCCACAAAGCTTTCTTGGATAGATTTTTCCCTCGAGAGCTGAGCGAGGCAAAGATGGCGCAATTTATGGATTTGTGATAGGGCAACAGGACTATGGAGGAGCATGCTCTGGAGTTTACTAGGCTGTCTAAGTACGCTGCAGAGATGGTAGCCGAGCTAAGGGCTCGCATGTTGAAGTTTATAAATGAGGTGTCAAATATAGTCCTCAAGGAGTACAGGACAATGATGTTGATTAAAGACATATACCTCTCCAGTTTGATTGTCTATCCCCAGTAGCTTGTGGCTGAAAAGCTGAAGGATATGGAGCGAAAGAACAAACGGGCAAGGACTGGCCATTCACATTTCGGCCATCAGAGGTCTAACAGTAGTAGCCGCCCACAATAGCAGCAGTAGAGAGCCCCAACACCTAGTTTTGCCAGCTCCCCAACCTTTTGGTCCCATCAGGATCGGAGGGGTAGGCCATCTGGCACTCAGTCTCAAGGCCACAGTACTGGGGAACAAGTATACAAATTGTCCCAAGTGTGGTAGGAACCACCCGGGAGAGTGCCTTTAGGGTCGAGGGGGCTGTTTTGGTTGTGGAAAGCTCGGACATCGGCTCAGGGAGTGCCCATTAGTCGGGAGAGGGAGACCACAATCCACCACATCATCAGCTCCAGCAGGTTGACCAGCCCAGCAGGCTAACACATCAGGTACAAATGGCGGTGACCGCCAAAATTGTTTCTATGTTGTATCTTCCCATCAGGATCAGGAAAGCTTACCTGACGTAGTTACTGGTATGTTACGTCTCTTCCAACTAGACATGTATTCCCTCTTAGATCCAGGAGCCACTCTCTCATTTGTGACTCCCTATATAGCAATCTAGTTCAACATCAGTCCAGAGATCCTCTCAGAACCATTCTCAGTCTCCACTCCAGTTGGCGAGTCAGTTAGAGCCAGCCAGGTGTGTAAAAACTGCCCAGTCTCAGTCCTGAGTTAAGTTATTCCAACTGTTCTTGTAGAGTTAGACATGGTCGATTTCGATCTCATTCTCGACATGGATTGGTTACATTCCTGCAATGCCTCAGTCGATTGCACAACTAGAGTTTTCAAGTTTCAGTTTTCGAACGAACCAGTCTAGAATGGACAGATAGTAGTTCATCGCCTAAGGGTAAGTTTATTTCCTACCTGAAGGCCTAGAAACTTATCTCCAAGGGGTGTATATATCATCTAGTTCGGGTCAAGGATTCCAACTTTGAGACCCCGACTATCCAATCAGTTCCAATGGCCAGCAAGTTCCCGGATGTTTTTCCTGAGGATCTTCCCGGAGTTCCCCCTGAACGAAAAATAGACTTCGGAATAGACTTCCTCCCAGATACTTAGCCCATCTCCATCCCTCCTTATAGAATGGCTCCAACTGAGCTTATGGAGTTGAAGGAGCAGTTAAAGGATCTTCTTGATAAGGGTTTTATTAGACCCCAACAACTCTCCCTGGGATGCTCTAGTGCTATTCGCGCGTAAGAAAGATGGTACCCTCAGAATGTGCATAGATTACCGTTAGCTAAACAAGGTCACAGTTAAGAACAAGTACCCTCTACCCAGAATTGATGATCTGTTTGACCAGCTTCAGGGAGCCAGTTGTTTCTCTAAAATCGATCTTAGGTCAGGGTACCATCAAGTAAGGGTTAGGGAGTGTGACATACCGAAAACAACATTCAGAACTTGATATGGTCACTACGAGTTTGTGGTGATGTCCTTTGGGTTAAAAAACACCCCAGCAACTTTCATGGATTTAATGAACAGAGTCTTCAAGTAGTATCTGGATATGTTCCTCACTGTATTTATCGACGACATTCTACTATAATCCAGAAATAAGAAAGAGCATGCCAATCACCTAAGACTGGTATTACAGACACTCAGAGACTGCCAGTTATTCGCTAAGTTCAGTAAGTGCTAATTTTGGTTAAAGTTCGTGACATTCTTAGGTCATGTGGTCTCCGGTGAAGGGATAGAAGTAGATCCTCATAAGATAGTAGTAGTGAAGGATTGGCCCAGACCTACCTCTCCTATTGAAATCAGGAGATTTTTGGGCTTAACGGGTTATTACCGACTGTTCGTGGAAGGCTTCTCCTCTATGGCATCTCCTATGAATAAGTTAACTTAGAAGAAAGTGAAATTTCAATGGTCAGATAAGTGTGAGATGAGTTTTCAGGAGTTGAAGACTCGACTCACTACTGTAGTTTTGACCTTGCTAGAAGGAATAGATGGATTGGTTGTTTATTGTGATGCTTCCAGGGTTGGACTCGTTTATGTTCTAATGCAGCGGGGCAAAGTGATAGCCTACACCTCCAAACAGCTCAAAGTTCATGAGAAGAATTATCCAACTCATGAATTAGCGTTGGCAGCAACGGTTTTTGCGTTAAAAATATGGAGGCACTACTTATATGGAACTCATGTAGATGTATTCACAGACCATAAGAGTCTCCAGTACGTGCTGAGTTAGAAGGATTTAAATCTACGTCAGAGAAGGTGGTTGGAGTTGCTAAAACACTATGACATGAGTGTACTGTATCACCCGGGCAAAGCCAATGTGGTGGTTGACGCCCTAAGCAGACAGTCTATGGGGAGTGTGACTCATATTGAGGAATACAAAAAGGAGTTAGCAAGGAATGTTCACAGACTAGCTTGGTTAGGGGCGCAACTGGTGGATTCAGCCAAAGGCGGGGTGGTAGTGCATAGTGGGTTGGATTCATCCTTAGTAGTTGAAGTTATGTCTAGAAAAGATGAAGATCAAGTCCTACTTAAACTTAAAGAAGAAGTTCTCAGAAAGGAGGTTGAGTCTTTCTCCAAAGAGGGAGATGATGTGCTCCGTTACAAGGGAAGATTGTGTGTGCCGGATGTTGGTGAGTTGAGACAGCAGATACTAGCTGAGGCACACAGCAGAAGATACTCCATTCACCCTGGTCCTACCAAAATTTACTATGATTTGCGGGATATTTACTGGTGGAACGGCATGAAAAGAGACATTACTGAATATTTAGCCAAATGCCCGAATTGCCAACAAGTCAAGGTGGAGCCCCAAGGACCAGGAGGCATGACCCAAGATATCAGTATACCCACGTGGAAATGGGAAGAAGTGAATATGGATTTCATTACGTGTCTACCTCGGACTCGCCGACAGCATGACTCAATCTGGGTGGTAGTAGATCGGATGACTAAGTCAGCACACTTCCTCCCAGTTAATACCAAAGACTCAGCTGAGGACTATGCCAAACTTTACATCCGAGAGTTAGTCAGACTCCATGGGGTGCAACTAGCTATCATTTCAAACAGGGGAACGCAGTTCACCTTACACTTCCGGAAGTCCTTTCAGAAGGGACTAGGCACTCAGGTCAAACTCAGCACCGTTTTTCACTCGCAGATCGATGGGCAAGCTGAGCGGACCATTCAGACACTAGAAGATATTCTAAGAGTATGCGCGATCGATTTTAAGGGTAATTTGGATGACCACTTGCCCCTTATCGAGTTTGCGTACAACAACAGCTACCATTCTAGCATCCAGATAGCCCCATTTGAAGCATTGTATGGTAGAAGGTTTAGGTATCTTGTAGGATGATTTGAAGTTGGTGAAGCTACCTTGATAGGGCCAGAATCGGTTCACGAGGCAATGTAGAAAGTTCAGCTCATCCTAGATAGGTTAAAAATAGCTCAGAGCCATCAGAAATCTTATGTCGATGCGCGGAGAAGAGAGTTGGGTTTGCAGTTGATGATTGGGTTTACCTAAAAAAATTTCCTATGAAAGGGGTGTTAAGGTTTGGTAAGAAGGGGAAGCTCAATCCGAGATATGTGGGACCCTATAGAATTTTGAGGCATATTGGCAATGTAGCCTATGAGCTAGAATTACCGTCAAGACTAGCAGCTGTACACCCAGTTTTCCATTTGTCACTTTTGAAGAAGTGCATCAGAGATCCAACCTCAGTTGTGCCATTGAACAGTGTAGGAATAAAAGATAGTCACTCATATGAGGAAGTATCAGTACAGATCCTTGATAGTCAGGTTCGTAAGCTAAGGTACAAGGGCATAGCTTCAGTCAAGGTTTTATGGAGGAATCAGAAGGTTGAAGGAGCTACCTGGGAGGCTGAAGCATATATGGTGGCCAAATACCCACATTTGTTCTACACCGGCTCTAGCACAGCTTGAGACATTAGTTTTGACCATAAAACTCAATTTAGTTTTCATGAATTAGTCTAGGTGATCAAGTCTCTTTTATGGTTTTGAATGTATGTACGAAAAGAGAATCAGTTCAGTTATGTATTTTGAAATGGAGTTAGTCGTTCCGTCGGTTTTGGAGTTAAATGAATAGTATCTGGAACTTTGATTGTTATTCTCTGCTTTCTTGTGTGTTTTCTAGCATTCAAGGATAAATACTTCCAAGGGGGAGATATTGTAATGCCCTGGAAACTCAAATACTAGATCCGAGACTTAAAATCAAAAAATCTGGAAAAAATCTACAGAAAATGTCTCAAGGCGACCCACCTAACGAGTCGTTGTGAGACCTAACGACTCGTTAGCTCAATCGTGGGAAGGAGGAATTGGAAGTGTGAAGTGGGAAGCAGTGTACTTGACGGATGGTGACCACGAGTCGTGGTCACCTGTAACGACTCGTCATGTCCCCCGTTATTAGCCCTAATCAGTTGTTAGGAAGTGCACTTAACGAGCGTCACCATGAGTTGTCATCAGTGGAAACGACTCGTTAGGTGACTCGTGGTCAAGCCTAGTATAGAACTTCAGAAGTGTGGTAGTAAGATCCACAACTGGTGACCATGAGTCATGGTCAGTGACCACAACTCGTTAGGTCCCTCGTGGTGACCTACAAAGGATCCTGGGCAGTGTACCCAACAGGAGTGACCACAAGTCATGGCCAGTCACCACGACCCGTTAGGGTCACCTGACAGCTTTTCCCAACGATTTCTAAGGGCTATTTAGTAATTTTGTATTCTCCTAAGATTTAAACTACGTCATTTTGGACCTAACTTCAGACTTATTAGAGGGTTTGGATGGTTCCTCCCCTCATTCTCATGTTTACTCTAGTAATTTACCAAAAGTTGTCTCAAGAAACCCTCAAGCAGGCTTAGGGTTTTCCTTCATTGCAGAAGTTTAGTCTTCTTCTTCTTCGGGGAATTCTTAGCCAGGTATGTGGGAATTCAACAAGGGAATTATCCTTCCCTTGCGTCCCCTAAAATCCTCCTATAATTTTTCCTATCAGTTTAGCCTTGAGATTTTCGAATATGAAAAAGACTTTCATGTGGGTTTTCATTAATTTCAATTGGGTTATTATTCATTTCTATTATTCATATGATCTTCATCAGTTCTTAAGTAAATTTTTGATGTTCTTGCCAAGTGATTTACATCCCTAAGTTCTCGAGTAAAGATCGTTTGTGTAATAAATTTCGTCTAGTTTGTGAAGTATGTTGTGGGATGAATTTCCTAAAAATTCCTATTATATATGCTGAGCAATTATTCCATTGATAAGAATTATTTAGCCTTGTTGAATGAGATTTCTTTAATTCTTGAGATTTCGCTATATTATGAAATTTCTCGTGTTGTCGGAATGAGTTGAGTTCTCTATTAGCTTCTTTGTAGTTCAGTACGTTAGAACATAGAATCTTTTCAGAATCATTTAGGAAATGTCAATTGATCAGTTTGACTCCATTCTTTTCCTGAGGTGTCAGTGGTGCCTCCCAGTTATCAGAATCAGACTCAGAATCTAGTTTTTGGTCCATCAGGTAGTCATGACATTTTAGATATATAGCTCTGACCAGCCCCAGGACCCTAGTTCAGTTTACAGTTTGTTCTTAGACGGTTATGACGCTTCCAGATAAGCAGCTCTGACCAGTCTAGAACCCAGTTTCAGAATTTGTTCTGATAAGACTCTCAGGGTACTTTCAGTTATATGTCCCTGACTAGTCTTGGACCTCAGTTTCGAGCTATTAGCTTATTAGTCAGTCTAGGAATATCTAGTGGGAGTAGGACTTAGCACCGAGCAGGTCGGGGTTCCAGCACACGCAAGTTCCCAGAACTATGTTGCCAATGTAGGTTATAGTATTACTTGGCCTGATTGGCCCCAGACTATTGTGATCACCCGGTTCATGCCTTTATAACCTGGCAAGGTATATTGGGTCCTACAAGTGGGGTGTATAAATCGGACTCTATGTCTAGCTCACGTGGTTACATATCGGTTATAGACTCTCCCAGTAGTTAGTCTAGTCCAGTTTTAGAATAAGTAGCTCAGTTCAGTACAGTATCTCATACTCAGTGTTTCAGACTTAAGGAATGTCCTTGACCATCAGATAGGGTCATCTTGACAATTTCGGATTACATTAGTAGTTCAGTTCAGCTTACCTGTTGGTCATTGTGTGTCATTTCAGTTCAGACTTTATATTAAGTTATGTTTCTCCCACTTACTTAGTACATTGAAAGTACTGACACATACTTTTATGTTGTATCATTTCATGATGCAGCTGCAGGTTCCCAGACTCAGCATCGTTAGCTGTTGCAATCCAGATCCTCTCCTACCGCAATTGAAGTGTGAGTCCTCATCATTCGAGGGCCTTATCCCATTTCCTTTTAGTTGATTTATTATTCTTAGTTAGATTTAGAGTTAGCTGGGGGCTTGTCCCAGCAACTCATCAGTTAGTAGGCTTTCAGACACAGAGTTAATTGCAGACTTCGGATGATATAAATTTTAATGTTTTCTTCTTGTTTATTTTCTCAAATGCTCTTATGCTGTTATTTCAAAGCTTCCGTATATATATATATATATATATATATATATATTGTTTTACTCAGAATACCAGTGTATGATAGACTAGGGGTCGACTTGGGGTCACTTGTGACTTCAAGTACCGTGTTACGTCCAGGGTGTAGTCTCAGGGCGTGACAATTATTCCTTTGAGTTACCTCAAGATTCATTTGATTTCCTTCATGTGAGATTCCTTAGGGTTTGCTTGAAATCTGGCACACAGCCCCACACTTAAAGCTATGTCCAGTCTGCTTGCAGTCAAATACAATAGAGATCCATTTATTCCCTTGTACTTTGTTTTCTACACCTTTAAACCTGGTTCATCAGTGTCCAAGCGAGTAGTGGTTGCAATGGGATTATCATTTGTTTTAGAATTCTCCATGTCATACTTGATTAATAATTCCTTTATATACTTTTGCTAATGAATTAAAGTTCCTTCCTTCAATTGTTTGATCTGCAACCCTATAAAATAATTCAACTGTCCCATCATGCTCATCTCGAACTCATTATTCATAAGCTTTGAAAACTCACTACAGTGAACTTGATCAGTGGCTCGGAATATGATATCATCAACATAGACCTCCACAATAAATATGTCCTTCCCTTCTTTTTCTAAGAAACAAGATGTTGTCAATCTTTCCCTGTTGTACCCATGATCCAAGAGGAAGCTTGAAAGTCTGGCATACCATGCTATTGGTTCTTGTTTGAGCCCACACAAAGTCTTGTATAGTATATACACATAATTTGGGAATTCATGATCCTCAAATCCTGGGGACTGCTTGACATAAACTTCTTTCTGTAGATAGTCATTCAAGAAAGCACTTTTAATGTCCATCTAAAATAGTTGGAATCTCATATGTGTGGCAAAAGCAATAAGGATTCTAATAACTTCCATCCTACCCAGAGGAGTAAAGGTCTCATCGTAATCAATACCCTCTTTCTGGTTGTACCCTTGAACTACTAGTAGAGCTTTATTTCTGAGAATGACTCCTTGATCGTTAGGCTTATTTTTGAAGATCCATCTGGTTCTTATAACTATTTTATTGTCAGGACGAGGGACCAGGTTCCACAATTTACTGCACTTTTGTTCTAGCTTGTCCTACATAGAAATAATCCAGTCATCATAAAATAATACTTCTTTCACATTTTTTGGTTCAATCATGGATAAATAAGCAGTGAAGGAACATAAGTTTCTCAACCTAGACCTAGTCTGTATCCCAAAGTGCAATAGTGAGAGCATGTTCTGAATTGGGTGAGAACTTTTTCAGTTTCCAGCCTGTATCTCTTGATGATCTAGTTCACTGAAGGAACCAGTCCTTCAGTATGTTGATCTTGAATGGGAGTGAAATCCTGATCATTCTCTTCCCTAAGGTGAGATATGTCTTGAATGGTGACTTGTTCATTTGTTTCTAAAGAGTTGGTTGTCCCTATATGAACCTACTAATTGTTTTCATCATGAGTATTTGGTTCCCTCTCAATATTTATGATAAGTGCGATACCAAATCTCTTCTATCTTTTCCTAAGAAGTTTTGTTCATCAACGATCGCATGGACACTCTCCTCAACACAATTTGTCCTCTTGTTTACGATTTTGTAAGCCTTACTGTATGAAGAGTAACCAAGAAAGATTCCTTTGTCACTCTTGGCATCAAACTTTTCTAAAACATCCTTACTATTGTTATGAACGTAGGACTTGCATCCAAATGCACTAAGATTAGCCAGATTTGGCTTTCTTCCCTTCAATAAATCATAGGGAGTTTTGTCAAGAAAAGTCCTGATCATACACCTATTTAACAGGTAACTAGCAGTGTTAACTGCCTCATCCCAGTATCCTTGTGACATTCCATTGACTATCAACATTGTTCTAGCCATATCCTCTAGCATTTTGTTCTTTCTTTCAACTACACTATTTTGTTGTGGAGATCTTGTGCTGAGAAATTGTGATCAATACTTGCATATGCACAATACTCCAAAAATTTTGAATTTTCAAAATTAGTTCCATGATCTAAGTTGATGCTCACCAATTCGCTATTAAGTTTCTTCTGCACCTGTTTGACCAATACAGAGAATACATCAAATATTTAATCTTTAAATGCCAAAAATAATATCCAAGTGAACCTGGTATAGTTGTCTACAATGACAAACACATATATCTTGCCTCCTCTGCTTGTGACTCTCATGGGGCCACACAGATCCATTTGAATAAGTTGCAGATATTTGGTTGTACTGACTACCTTCTTAGGCTTAAAGGAGGATCTCACATGTTCTCCCTTTGCACAAGCATCACAAATCAAGCAATCTTTAAACTTGATTTTAGGCATACCAAATACCGGTTCTTTTCCACAAACGTGTTCAGTTGTGAGAAGCTCACATGACCCATACATTTGTGCCAGAGTAGAGAGCTATCCATTGATGCACTCAACCAAGAAATCTTTTCTCCAATGGGGTCCATGATATTAGCTTTGTACACATTTTTGTATCCCAGTCCTTTAAGAACCAGTTCTCTATCTTCAAATTGATAACCTTGCAGTCCGCTGATTTAAATAGGACAAAGTTCTCTTTGTCACACATTTGGGAGATACTCAACAGATTGTGTTTCAACCCCTTCACATAGTATACATTATCAATTGCTTGGGACATGGATCACCCAACTTTGCCAATTCAAACAATTTCACCCTTCTTTCAATTTTCAAAGGCCACATTCCCGCCTTTGTGATTAGTGAGTGAGAGATATCATTCCTGTCATATGCCTTGAACATGCACTATTCATGTAACAGGTTCCCTTACTCGCTCTCATATTCACCTGCACACAAAGTCAGAAGTTAGATTTGGGTATCCAAACAAGCTTGGGTCCCTTACCATTTTTAAATTAAATATCTTTTGGTCCAATGTGGCAAAATTTTTCTTTGTGGCTCTTTGATTGATTATGCAATGTTCTTGATAAGGTCCACTCAATCCACAGTGAGAACAAAAACTTGATGCAATTTAGGTCCATGCTCAAAGTTGTATGTGCCATTTTGCATCCTAATCCTTGTCTTTTATTAGAGTGATTTTCATGCATAAAGATTAGTAGTTTAGAGGACCTGGTCCATTTTAAGGTTCTTTCTCATTTAGCTTTAGTTTTTTCTAAAGTCTTTCGAAGTTTCTGATTCTTTGTGTTCAATTCTTGTGACTCTAAAGTGAGTTTTATGGTAATTTCTCCTTTTTGATGATTTTCCTTGAGAACCTTTTCACACTCCTCTGCTTTTTTCAATAAGACTCTTTACTCTTCCTCAAGTTTCTATAATCAAAATTTAGAGAGGCAAAAACATTCATGATCTGTTCTTTTTCAATAGATAGAGTGTTGTATTCATTAGTAAGAACAAGAGACAATGAAGCTCATTTCTTTTGAGAATATATTTTTATTTTTTATTTGAGTTTTAAGAAGCTTTCTTCATTTCTTTCTTCTTCACTGTCTGAATTTAAGATAGCCATCACAGCCAAAACATTTTCATCATTAGAATCATTTATGGCCAAAAGGTAGAAATCATCTTGTTCAATAGCTGCTTTAGATTCATTATTAGAAGTGTCTCCATTGAAGCTAGAGCTCACGTCACCACACTATCTGCTTCTTTTGTAGTGAGTCTTCTATTAGGAATTTGAATTTGATCCTTCTTTCCTTAGATTTCTCAGCCAGATTACAGTTGTGTTCTAACTCCCATTGAGGACATTCCTTCATGAAGTGATCAGGTTCACCACACTTGTGGCAGATCAAATCTCGAAGATTTTTCTCGATGAATTTTGATGCATTCTTCTTCTGAGATTGAAGACTTTCTTGATGATTCACTGAAATCTTCGAGTAAGCATGTAATGCCCCAGAAACTCTAAGAACAAACCCGAAAGTTGAAATGGAGAAAATAAGATTTTCTGCACTAGATCATAGAATGAGTCATCCCGTGACCCATGGGATAGGCCACGAGTCATGAAGTGACTCTTGGGGAAGGGTCCGGACTTGGTAGAAAAATTTGAAAAACATGGGGTGACCACGGGTGTGACCATGAGTCGTGGTCAACACCACGAGTCGTAAGGTGATCCATGGTCAGTAATTGATTGAAGATTAGGGGAAACTTAGGCAGTGAACTTAATGACTAGTCACCACAAGTCATGGTCCATGCCTTGACCCGTTAGGTGAATCGTGGTCCAGGATAGTTTGAAGAGTTAAGAATTTGGCAGTGTAGTTGACGAGTGGGTTACCATGAGCCATTGGGTACACCATGAGTCATGGTGTCCCACGTGGTGACCAATAGGATATTTTTCACCTGATGACGTGACCATGAGTCATGGTCACTGGTAACAAGCCGTTGAGTCCCTCATAGGGACTGGTAGTCAATTTTTCCTGCGAGTTTCCTAAGGGTGCTTTCTTAATTTCCTAACCTCCTAGACCCCAAACTACATTGTTTTGGGTTATTTTGAGGGGATTTAGAGGGGATAAATGGTTTTCCCCCTCATTCCTACTCAGATTTTTCAGAAAATAATGTAAGCTTTCCTTTCAAGAACTATCAAGCAAGACTAGGGCTCCTCATCCATTGCAGCAATCCAAGCTTCCTTCTCAAAGGAATTTCTATCCAGGTATGTGGAAATTCAATAAGGGAATAGTTCTTTCCTTGTGTCCCCAAAAATCCTCCATGTCTTCTCTATCAGTTCTAGCGCTGAAACTTTCAAATGCGAAGAAATTACATGCCAAACTTCGTTTAATTTATGTGGAGTATTGCTTATGTTAATTGTAGATATTTTTCCACCAATTTGTGACTATATTTTTGGTTGTTCCTGTAAAGTGAAATCCATCCCCAGCTCTTAAATGCAGAAAAGTTAGAGTCTTGCATAATTGTTCAATTATCGAAATTGCTCGATTCTATTATTTTTGGGGTTTCCCATATTGTTAGTTTGTATTGAAAACTTAGCCAGGTTTATGTTAGTTCAAGTTTAGTTAAAATGGTAGAATACTCAGTGTTAGTCAGAAATGTCAGCTAATCAGTTTGACTACAGAAATTCTTGAGGTATCAGTAATGCCTTCAAGTTATAAGAATTAGGCCTAGTATCATATTTTAGTGGTTCTTTAGGAGGTCATGACACTTTCAAATAAGCAGCTCTGACCAGCCCTAGAACCCCAGCTTCAGATTACAGTTTGTTCTTTAGACGGTTACGACGCTTCCAAATAAGCAGCTCTGACCAGTCTTAGAACCCAGTTATAGAATCCGGTCTGATAAGACCCTCAGGGTGCTTCCAGATAGGTATCCCTGACTTAGTCTTGGGCCCGAATTTCGAGCTATCAACTTATTAGTCAGTCAAGTAATATCTAGTGGGAGTAGGACTTAGCACCGAGCGGACCGGGGTTCCAGTGCACCCAGGTTCCCAGAACTACGTTTAAACCATAGGTCACTTTATTAGCCTCATGTCCCCATACCTGTGATCACCCCTTTCATTCCTTTATACCCTGGCAAGGTATATTGGGTCCAACCGATGGGGTGTATACATTGGACTCCACGTCTGGCTCACGTGGTTATATGTCGGTTATAGACTCTCCCACTAGTTAGCTCAGTTCAGATCAATTCGGAATAGTATCTCAGACTTAGTATTTCAGGCTTAGGGCATGTCTTTGACCATCAGACAGGGTCATCTTGACTATCTCTGTATATTTCAAATGTTTTAGTTCAGTATTTCAGTTGGTCATTGCATGTCATTTCAGTTTAGTTATTTATATCCAGTGTTATGTTTTCTCCTGCTTACTCAGTACATTCAAAGTACTAACACATACCTTTTATGTTGTATAATTTTTTGATACAGCTGCAGGTTCTCAAACACAACACCATTAGCCGACCTCGCTTAAAGTTTCGTAGCGGCATTTGTGGTGAGTCCTCATCTTTTGAGGACAATGATTATTCTTTTAGTTTTGTTTCTTTTATTTAGTCTTGAAGTTAGCTGGGGCCTTTTCCCAGTAACTTATTAGTTCTAGTTGGCTTTCAGACACATACTTGTTTTTCAGACTTGTAGCTTTGATTTAGTTGATTTAAAACTTTATGATTCAGCTTTATTTTCATTAATGCTTTATATCATTATTTTAAAAGCTTCTGATATTTATATTTACTCAGAATGCCAGTGTTATAATAGACCTTGGGTTGACTTGGGGTTATGTGTGACTTCAAGTACCGTGTCCCGTCCAGGGTGTAGACTCGGAGCGTGACAAACTTGGTATCAGAGCACTAGGTTTAGAGTATCCTCGAATGTCTAAAAGCCGCATCGAGTAAAGTCCCTTTCATGGGTGTAAAGCGCACCACACTTATGACGGGGAGTCTACAAGATATTATTAGTAAAACTCCCTTTTTTCATACTCTTTATCGTTTGTTGAAATTCAATTCTAGAATCGTTCCCCTAACTCGGGCTCTGTTTTGCTTCAGTGAATTATGCCTCCGCGACGTGGTAACGGAAGAAGGTCTGGAAAGCTCACTAACCTGCCCCACCATCTCCACTATCCCCTCAAGATGACTCAGTGTCTACAGCAGAGTTTAGGGCGGCTCTCCAGCTGCTCGCACGGACAGTTACCATCCAGGTGAACCAACAGGTGGTTCCAGTCAACGATAGTGGGTCTATAGCAGCTTCCCGAGTTCAGGACTTCACCCGGATGAACCCTCCAGATTTCCATGGATCTAAGGTGGGGGAGGACCCACAAGATTTCGTGGATGAGATTAAAAAGATCACCCGAATTATGGGTGTCAGCTCCTCGGAGAGTGCCGACTTGGCTGCCTACCAGCTGAAAAGGGTAGCCCAGTTCTTGTATGAATAGTGGAAGGAGGGGAGGCTAGCGGGAGCAGGACTGGTGGCATGGGAGTTCACCACAGCCTTCCTTGACTGATTCTTTCCTCAAGAGCTCAGGGAGGCAAAAGTGGCGGAGTTCATGAATCTAAAAAAGGGAAATCAGATGATGGAGGAGTGTGCACTAGAGTTCACCAAATTGTCTAAATATGCTCTAGAGATTGTAGCCGAGCCAAGGGCTCGCTCACTGAAGTTTGTGAATGGAGTTTCAAATTTGGTCCTAAAAGTGTGCAGGACAGTAGTGCTTATGAAGGACATCGATCTCTGGTGTTGCACTTTGGTACGCGACTGATGATTCCACCATTCCTTGATTGTATGTTATAATCACAATCTTTCCATCTGGATACCTACACAAGAAGCAAAATGCCTCCACAGCTTTTGGGCTATGTTGGCTGTTAGAAATAAATGTGTCATGGTTTTCATATGATATTACCTTTATCAATAGCACCTAGATACAACTTGAATATTCATTCTCCTCAAGTTGTCATCTGTAGGTACCCTTCCTCTCTAAAATCTCTGCATAAGGAAGCTAAACTTGAAAGGAAAATCCTTCAGCCATATATTCGATCCCCAATCCACCTTATCCCTTCCCTTTCTTAGCAAATAATAAGCTGAGTATATTGAGAAAGAGCCTTGAGAATTACTCATCCACCAGGTCTTGTCATTAGCAGTCTGATTAACAATCCTTATATTCTCCATAATGTGCTCTACCATTTCTTCTGATAATTTCTCCTTGAAAGCTTGATAATCCCAGCCATCTTCATGACAATTTTTAACTTCCATCTCCACTTCTTCTACTGTTTCTGATTCAGTGTAATAGAGAGCACCCTATTGGGTCCAATTGTCAAACAAGAAACTAGAATTTCCTGATTTGACCTGCCATCATATCTCCGGATCAATCTCCTCTCTAATACTGATCATTCTCTTCCAAATTTGTGAGGCTCCTTTTCCTTTATCTAATAATGGATGGGTTTTTTCACAGTATTTATTCCACATAAAATCTCCCCATAAGAATTCTGTGGAAGTTCTAAAACTCCAGTACAATTTGGCACATAAAACCTTAGAAACATCATGCAAATATTTAAATCCTAACCCTCCTTCATCTCTGGGATAAGCCATTTCTTCCCATGTAACCCAATTCTTTCCTGTTATCCCCCTAGATTTACACCAGAAAAACTTTACAAATATCTTATGCATTTGATCCAAAACCCCTTTGGAGGAGCCATGGCTGATAGAAGATAGATAGGGATGGATTGTAGCACATGTGAGATCAGAATAAATCTCCCTCCATAAGATAAGAATTTGTTCTGCCAGGCCAACAATCTTCTAGAAATCTTCCTGAGCAACTCCTCATAATAAATTTTCTTATGTCTTCCATAAAACACAAGACACCCTAAATAGGTGAAAGGGAAAGAACCGTAATTAATACCACTCCATTTTTTCAACTTAATACCCAGTGCCACAAGAGCCTTTTCATGGATATAGAAAAAACATTTGCTTCTATTAATCAATTGTCCAGACATTCTCTCATATCTGCCTAACACTTCCATCATCTTTCTGACTGACTTCTTTTCTCTTGGGAAAAATATGATAGTATCATCTGCATAAGACAAATGATTAATAAAGGAGCTCCATTTGGGCAACCCAAAGCCTTTGAACTCTATATCTTCATGGAGTTTATTCAGGCTTCTTGAAAGAACTTCAACAACTATGATAAAAAGAGTGGGAGAGATAGGATCTCCCTGTTTTAAGCTTCTAGAAGACTTAAAAAAAACATGGGATGCCTATTAACCAGCACTGAATACCAGTTGTTAGAAATTAACCTCCAGATCATATCAATGATTATTTTTGAGAATCCAAACCTTCTAAGAACCTTAGAAAAATCCATGACACCCTATCATAATCTTTTGTCATATCCATCTTAACAACCATATTCTGCCACTTCTTCCTTAAATTAATGTCTCTGATAATTTCCTAAGCTAATAGGACATTCTCTGTAATGTTTCTCCCTTTTACAAAGCTGGATTGGTTCCTGGAAATGATGCCAGGCAAAAGCTCCACTATCCTTTCATGTAGTACTCTAGATAATATCTTATTGACAAAAGTACTAAGTTGATAGGTCTGAGATTTGAGAAATTCACCACATTCTCCTTTTTAGAAATTAATATCTAATTAGTATGAGTAATGAATCTCCGCATGTCATACCCATAAAAGAAAGCTTTCACCATTTTTGAGATATCTTCTCCCACAATATCCCAGCAATCTTGAAAAAAATTTCCAGGAAAACCATTTGGACCACATGCACTATCACCTCGTAGCTCAAAGACCACCTTTTTGACCTCTTCCATTTCTGGCATTTTTTTCATCTACTCATTCTCCTCTTAGGATATCGTGGTTGGAATATTTTTCAAAAAATCCTCATCTATATTAGTGCATCCCTGAACTAATTGCTAAAGAAAACCATAGCTGCATCTGCAATAAGTTCATTTGAGTTCCATACCTCCCCTTTAGCTTACTGGATTTCCTTAGTATGAAGCTTTCTCCTCCTTCCTTTAGAATAGCAATGAAAAATTTAGTGTTCCTCTCCCTTTCCTCAAACCATTTCATGCCCGTTTTCTACCTCCAGTATTCCTCCTCCGGATAGAGATATCTTTTAAGCTCTGTCTCTACCTTTCTTAGTTCCATCCTTCTTTCTTAAGTGAGAAGCATCTCTAACTGTGCCTCCTTTACTCTAATAATATCTCCATAAGTTTCCACCTTCTGAAAAATATTTCCAAATGTGCTCTTGATCCATAGTGCTAAAGCTCTTTTAGTATTCTTTTCTTTGGCTTGGAATTCTGCTAAAGGATTACCAAGAAATTCAGCCTTCCAATTATCCTGCACTATGTCCTTAAACTTCTGGTGCTTGGTCCAAAAATTCAGGAATATGAAAGGTTTAACATGTATCTCTTCCTGAGTGTGGCCGCATACATGTAAGGGGGCATGATCAGAGCCCTGTCGCACCATATGTAAAACTTCAGTTGAGGGTAATAAATTGAAAAAATCCTAATTGCATAGAACCCTATCCAATATTTTGAAGATACAATCCTCTTCTATTCACCCATTCCTCTATGTATACTTACTTCCAAAGGTTCTCATGTCCATAAGGGCGTAATTGTTAATATAAATTGAAAAATCTTCTGCCTCTCCTAATGAGAATGGTAGTCCCCCTAATTTCTCCTTTTCATTGAGAATGACATTAATATATCCACCAACAATCCATTCTCTAAGTCCTCCCATAGCTCAAGTACTTCTCTGGGATCACATCTTGCATACACCACTGTCACTCTGAATAACTTGTTCTACACAGTAAACTTGATAGTTAATTGTTGAATACTATCCCACTCCACCATCCTAGCTAAATCTTCTCTCCACAAAATCCAGATTTTTAAAGATACATTTGCTACTGCATGTTGTAAGCCCAGTCTTCTTTTGTAACGATCTAACTCCTCAGGCCCTTGAAAAGGTTCCTTCAAAGCTATGAGTGCATAATGATGTCTTTTATTAAGATCTATGAGTCTCTCAAATATATTTTGAGACTTGACAGATCTAATATTCCAAAATAGGACTTTATCTATCATTGATAACTATTGGTTCCCCTATCTCTACTACTCCTTGTTTGGACTTGTAAAGTTATGGTTGGTTGCCCATACTTGGTTCTTTTCATTCCACTTTTTAGATCTGCTACTTGCCTCGGTGATAGATCTCCTCCCTTTGCTGCATTTAAAATATTTGTCTCCATGTCCTCATCCTCTTCTCTTTCCAGTATTTGTTTTTTTTTTTGAATTTGTGAGATCCTGCCCTTAGGACTCTCAATATTCTGTTTCATGTGCTTCTCTGGCATCTGAACCCTTACTTCTTTACCCCCTTTAGGTTCTGGATTCCACACTATGATGGACCCTGTATTTGATGATTCTACCTCTTGATATGTCTCTTTTTTATCCTTATTTTGATTCATGGTACATTGGGTGTTCAGTTCCTCCCCCTCTTGATTTTGTAAAGCATCAAATTTTTTATTTGTATTTACAACCTTCTCTTGTTGGGCTTGCTTTTGGCTCCATCTCATTTCTTTTATCCCTTTTTCCTGGTTTACCCCTTTTCGATACTTTTTCTTGTATCTCTAAAACTAGAAGCCTTCCTTTTCAACTTTGCTTCCTTTTGAAATTCCTCTTGACCTTTCATTGTTTCCTGTTTTATCTTCATCTTTCCCCACACCCTTCTCCTTCTTTTTGGGATACAGTTCTGGGTGAATACATAGCATTCCGCTTCATTATGTCCCTGAATTCTGCAATTGATACAATACTTTGGAACATGGTCATATTTAATTTGTATCCTATTCTCTAAAACTTCCCCTGATTGTTTCCTCACACCTATACTGATGCATTTGGAAAAATCGCTCAAGAGGTCAATTTCAACTTTGACTCGGGCACAACTTGGTCTGGTTTGATTTCTCGTCACCATATCCACCTGTAACGACTTTCCAACAGCAGAAGCAAGTGAATAATTTTCTTTTTTCATAAAAAAAATTTGGTGGGAGTGATGGAATTAGATCCAAGCAATGATAGTAGTAGTCTCCTCCTCAGGTTCAAATAAAGGATCATATTTCAGCATTCTCATGGGATATGTCAATTGTCTATGTGTGAGATAAAATGCTGGCTTGGATAGAAGGTTTACATGGTACTCCAAATTTTCTACCCTTATCAGGACATGTCTATTGCTCAACAAGCCTATGTTGCACTCACCCTTCAATTCACATTGTTTGGGAATGATTCAGCACAAGCCCTGCATGTTAGGACATCCATATTAAAACTTACCAATAACAACATATTGTAAATTTTCTTTATAAATCATTTGGGTCACTTCTTCCTGTTCCCAAAGCACTCTAGGTTCTCCATGTAGATAAGAAATTGATTTCATCAGAATAGGTTTTGAAGCAGGGGCAATGGGCCTATGTTTCACAGCAAAATCTAAAGGAAAGGTATTTTGGGTTGTATCAGTGGGGGACTGGCCTAAAGATGTCGCTCCATTGCCACCGGAAAGTTACAAAAAAGATTTGAAAAGGATGGTTGCGCTAGGGTTCAAATTAGGGTTATCTTTTTCTAGATTTGTCTCCGCATAATTAATCCTATGTTTTGGATGATTTTGTTAATTGAGTAATTTTACGGGTTGAAATGTCGTCCAAGGCATGGTAGGAAATATTGGTAAAAAATGATGAATACTTTCCCTAAACACTTTAATACATTCAACTTTTCTTACATTTCCCTTTGTATCTGCTATTCTTTGCATATTGCTAGTAAGAAACAAATTTCTATTCCTCTTTATTTTTTAAAATATTTTTTCAACCCTTTTAAATGTTCTTTTTATTTTTCTATTGTTTACTAACAACACACTTTAACTTTTAAGCATGGGGACTATTTAACGTATTGCTTCTAATCCCACCTCAATTCCCATTGTTTCACCTTCCTCTTTCCATTTCTTTTTAATTATTCAACTTTAAAGTGTATTAGAGACTTCAGGATCAAATTATTTCAAGGCTAATCAACAAACGGATGGATATTAAGAAGCTATTACAGAAATAGGCTAAATGGCTCAAAAAGGCTAAGTATAAATATTGATAGGGTAGGCAAATAATGAGTAAAAACAATGACTTAACAAAGAAATGCCTAAATCATGTTGATATTTAGCTAAAAGTATATATTTATATTACATTATCGCCTCATATTTTGTGCATAATTGTGCCGTTACATTGTTATAATAGAAATCTTGAGCTCATTATGAGTTTTATGTGTGTATAAAATGCATTGGATGAATACATGACAAAAAAGTAGATTTTGACTTGATTTGAAGAGAAAGAATAAAGATTGCAGGATGGTCTGGCTCGTATAAGGTCCTCGCTTCATGAGACAGACAGACGAGCCAAGAAACAAGAGAAATTTTGGAGTTGGCTAGGCTCATCTAAGGTCCTCACAAAGTGAGAGGAGTAGATGGGCCAAGCAAAACTTTTTGATCATATTTTATTTAGTGTCTGTGATTCCCTACTCATCCTAGATAGCATAAATATCCTAGAAAACATATTAAGAAGAGACACATGACTCCTTGAGGAAGAAACTCATGGAGAATACATTATTTTGGAGGCAAGCTGTCGCAACCCGAACATAGGCATGGATCTAG
Source organism: Datura wrightii (assembly GCA_035772735.1). Taxonomy (NCBI): domain Eukaryota; kingdom Viridiplantae; phylum Streptophyta; class Magnoliopsida; order Solanales; family Solanaceae; genus Datura; species Datura wrightii. The sequence goes on along the minus strand of JASDFA010000027.1, from coordinate 24,068,803 downwards.
ACACAGAACCTAGAACCATGAATGGCTCCAAGTCAACCCATGGAATGGACATGATAACTAAAGATCAACATTTAAGCAAAACTGATAGCTAAATTCTGAAATACAAAAAGTCTGAATACGCATCCACTATACATAGACAATACAGACAAGCTGAGATTCTACACATTTCCTGAAAAGCCTCTAATATCACTGACGAGCGGATAAGATAACATCCCCAACTAGCTCATTGAAAGTTTGAAAACAAACTGACATTACGATACTAAATGATAGATGTCATCGGAGGATGAGGACTCACCCACAACAAGGTCTGAACTGGAATGAGAGCAAGACTAACGGCGCGGCTGAGTTGGATAGCTAAGACCTGTATCATTAAACGATACACCATAGAGTATGTGGTCAGTACTTGGAATATACTGAGTATGAAAGGTAAGTAATAGACTGAATAAGTATAAACTAAAATCATGTATATTAACATAAGTCATAACATCATAAGAGTAGGGATTACATGCTGATATAGGAGGATATGAATAGTTATAAACTAGATCTCATAACTAAATCGAATGACCCAAAGCTGAAACTGAAATTCATAAGTAAAACTCATAGCTTGATTATTGGGTCAAACCTGCTGAAAACATAACATCATAATGATAAACATGCATAACTGATATCATGAGGAACAACGGGATACTCGTCATATAGCCGACACTATCATGATAAAGCTTACATGATCCCAACTATTACACTCAAGTGGGAAGAGCCAAATAAAACCTTACCAGGGCTAAGGGCGCTTCCATGATATCGATATCAAGAAGGCCCTTTCGAGGCAGGGAAACCTCACAAGGGAGGTCCCAAAGTAAATGTGAAATCCTACATTATTGCGTAGCTCTAAAACCCGGGGTTTTCATGAACCCCTGGCGTACCCGGTGCTAGACACTGCTCCCAAAAACATGCAAAGTGCTCACCATCGCTTTTCAATGAAACTTAAACCATACCATTAGTTGAAAGTGGGAGTACTGACTCCCAAACCAAATGGCAAGCTAATTTATAGGACTAAACTTAATCATGAAAACATGCTTAATCAGAGAGGGATTACCCAAAATATAAAGATCATGCATACTTGAAATAGACTTCACTAGTCAAAATCGTAGATTCATATATGGGTAATTTGTAAATATATATATATACATGCTAGATAATTCATCAAACTCGAAATCATCAATCATAAACTAAGTTCTTCATGAACTTGCATAATTTGGCATAATTTTTTAAAACTTGAACTCATGAATTTATAATCAAAACATGTATAGAATTTTCCCATTAATCATAAAACATGCTTTAAAACATTGAGGGAATCGACCCATAAACAATTTGTAAGAATTCTACAAAATTCGATTGAAATCCTTTTTCAAACATAATTTGAATTGAGACTTGATTCATGAAATTGAGGAGAATTATGAGCATGAGAGTGAAAGTAATCCTCATTCATGGCGTCATATACCTGGAAGAACTGAATCTAAACTTGCCCTAGAAAGCCCAAAGAATTTGGAGTAGAACTTGAAGGGTTCTAGGCTTGATCTCCAAGGAGAGGTCTAGACTTGCATGCATGGGAGGGGAAGGGTTTAGAATGGGTTTAACCCTCTTAAAATCCTCCTAACGGAGCTTAAAATGATGTAGTTTAGGACCTAGGAGCTTAGGATTTATGAAGCTGTCGTAATGAATATTCTGGAAAATAAGCATTGTCAGTCATCATGACTCTCACCATGAGTCGTACCATGAAGTGAAGACTCATGATCACCTCCCGTTGTCACCACTGGTCATAGGACTGGTTCCTGAGGATCACATCATGGATGCCTACAACGAGTCGTTACATGTTATCATGGGTCAGAAAACCATTCATTGTCACTAAGCCTCAATTCTCACTTTCTCTGAATTTTTCCACGGGTTATAAACCATGATTCATGGTTTCCTACCACGAGTTGTAACACCACTCCTGACAACCCATCCATACAAAGAACCTCCAAACCACGACCTCTATCATGACTCATTGTTCCCACAATGAGCCATACCACGATCTCCTTTCCAACCCTGGCGTCCCAGTGTCTCACCACAACTCCTAACCACGTGTCATACCCACACACCATGACTCATGGTGTGACTTGTGGTCTAGGAATAAAACTTCAACATTCCAGTGCGAGTCTTCCCACAGTCTGTTACTTCTCACCACGACTCATACCATGAGTAGTTCTGAGGCAAAAATGCAGATTTTTCTGCTGAATTCATTCCAAATCTTTGATCTAGTCTTAGGAACTTTTTGGGTATTACAATATCTCCCCTTTGGGAACATTCATCCTCTAATGTGGACTAAACATACTAAAAGGATAGGGAAAGGAACTGCAATCCCAAATATTGAACATCTTGAACTGAAACTGACGTAGTGACTTACTCCAGAATAATATACATGACTGAACTAAACTCATGAATAACACCTATATACACTAACATGAAAAGAGTTGAGAGACCTGAACTAGACATGAAAATGAATAGAGTACTAAGGAGGAAAATAATACCTCATGTTGGAACTGAGTCAGTAGGGAAAATGTGCAGGTATTTAGCCATCATATCTCCTTCGTCTTCCCACGTAGCTCCCTCAACAAGTTGATTTCTTCATAGAACCTTTACTGAAGCTACTTCTTTATTCCTCAACTTTTGAACCAGAATAAAGGATTTCAATGGGAACCTTCTCATAGTTAAGGTTATCATTCACACCTGTGGTGTCCACCGGGACCACTAAAGTCGGGTCACCAATGCACTTCTTTGACAATGATACATGAAAAATTGGATGCACCGAAGCCAACTTTGCTGGTAGCTCCAACTCATAGGTCACCTTGCCAACACGTCTCACAATCCTGTATGAGCCAACATATTGAGTACTAAGCTTCCATTTATTTTCGAACCTCATCAGCCCCTTCATGGGAGATACCTTCAAGAACACCCAATCATCAACTTCAAACTCAAGTTCTCTCCTCCTTACATCTGCATAAGACTTTTGACGACTCTGATATGTTTTCAGCCTTTTCCTTATGAGCTGAACTTTCTCCATAGCCTCATGAACTGAATATAGCCCTATCAACGTAGCTTTTCCTACCTCAAACCAACAAATAGGAGATCTACACCTCCACCCATAAAGAGCCTCGAACGGAGACATCTGGATGCTAGAATGGTAACTGTTGTTATAAGAAAATTTGATAAGAGGTAAATGATCATCCCAACTACCTTTGAAGTAAATCATACATGCTTTCTACATATCCTTGAGAGTGTGAATGGTACACTTGGCCTGACCATCTATCTTCGGGTGAAATGTTATGCTAAGCTAGACCTGAGTACCAAGACCCTTCTGAAACTATCTCCAAAACTGTGAGGCAAATTGAGTACCTCTGTCTAAAATGATGGATGCAATTGAACTAACTCTCAAATGTATAACTTAACATAGTCCTCCGCTGAATCGGTAGTTTTGACGGGTAGAAAATGAGCCACCTTGGTTAACCTTTCTACAACCACCCATATAGAGTCATGTTGTCGACGAGTGCGAGGTAACCCTGTGAAGTCCATAACGGTCTCTACGCATTTCCATGTAGTGATACTGATGTCTTCTAGCACACCTCCCGGTCTTTGATACTCCATTTTCACTTGTTGACAATTCGGATACTCAGCCACAAACATTGCTATATCCTTATTCAGGCCATTCCACCAATAGACTTCTTGTAGGTCACAGTACATCTTGGTGGCACCTGGATGTATAGAATATCGGGATCCATGCACGTCATGCAACATCCGTTTGCTCAAATCATTGACATTCAGAACACAAAAATGACCCTAATAACAAAGTACACCATCTCCCCCTTGGGAGAAGAACTCTACCTTCTGATCTTGAACCTCTTCCTTCAACTTCATCAAAGTAGGATCCTCATCTTTCCTAACCTTGATATAGTTACCAAGGAAGATTCTGACCCGTTCTGAACAATGACACCGCCATCCGTCGAGTCAACAAGGCAAACCCCTAATTGTGCAAGCCGAAGCACATCTTTTACCAACTCCTTCCTTCCATTCTCCACATGAGAAATACTCTCCATGGACAGCCTGTGAAGAGAGTCCGCCACATATTGGCCTTGCCTGGATGATAAAGGACACTCATGTCATAGTCCTTGAGCAGCTCTATCTATCTCCTTTTGTCGTAAATTCAAATCCTTCTGAGTGAACACATACTGTAGGCTCTTGTGGTCGATAAACACTTTAACATGGACCCCATACAAATAGTGCCTCCAAATCTTCAATGCGAACACCACTGCTTCCAATTCCAGGTTATGCGTCGAGTAATTCTTCTTATGAGTCTTAAGTTGTCTAGAGGAATATGCGATGACCTTACCATTCTGCATCAACACACATCCAAGGCCAACCCTAGAGGCATCACAATACACAACAAATCCTATGTACCATCAGCTAGGGTCAACACTGGGGCTAAAGTGAGTTGAGTCTTTAACTTCTGAAAATTCTTCTCGCAAGCATCCGACCACTGAAATTTGACTTTTTTCTAAGTGACTTTAGTCAATGTTCCTGCAATGGATGAAAATCCTTCAACAAACCTCCTGTAATAGCCATCTAAACCCAAGAAACTCTTGATATCTGAAGGATTAACTAGTCTAGGACAATTCTTTACGACTTCTATCTTTTAAGAGTCCACCTGCACACCCTCACTTGACACCATGTGGCCCAAAAATGCAACAGATTCCTACCAAAACTCACACTTGCTGAGTTTAGAAAACAGCTGGCATTCTTTTAGAGTCTGTAGCACAATCCTCCAATGAGCAGCATAATCCTCCTCACTTCGAGAGTACATGAGAATTTCATCTATGAAGACAATCACGAACATATCCAAATATAGATTGAATACCCTGTTCATCAGATCCATGAAAGCTACAGCAACATTCATTAGTCCAAACGGCATAACTACAAACGCATAGTGACCGTACCATGTCCTAAAAGTTATGTTCGGAATGGCACTCTCCTTAACTCTGAGTTGGTGATAGACGGACTTGAGATCTATCTTTGAAAAGCACTAAGTAACCTGAAGTTGGTCAAACAAGTCATCAATGCTGGGGAGGGGATATTTATTCTTAATGGTGACCTTGTTTAACTGTCGATTGTTAATGCATATACGAAGAGACCCATCCTTTTTTCGAATGAAGAGAACTGGTACGTGATAATGCTCAAACCACACCTCCTACTGAAGTGTGAAGCAGACATTGTCAATAAATAACCCAACTAGAGGTTAGGGTCGAATACACAGGGAATGTGGAAGATCTAGACTAATACCGATAAGTGAACTTGTTGGTTAGTTACTCCAATTTAGGGGTTTCAACAAAAATAATAATTAAAACAATGATTGCAATTTTGATGTAAAATCAAGAGTTAAGACTAACTAGGGTTTTTTTCCCCATGGGTTCATAACTGCTTCGGGTATACACACGTGATCAATATCAATGCTTACTTGTAGAACTGATAACTAGGGTTCATCCAAACGGCTAGTTTGTCCCTATTGGATGAGTATACTCTATCACTGGGTTAGGTCTCATGAAAGGTTCCATTCTATCCATTATCAATAAGTTCCAAATTTAACTATCCTGCAGCCACAGCTCAAGTTAATCAGTGATCATCAAGATCAAGGCCGTGTTGTAATTTTGTTTTCCTAATCTCTACCTCTCTAGGCTCAAACAAGTAAAGAATTTGGGCAAGTCCAAATGTTGTACACCATTAAGAAACATTTAAGCATGAAGAGAATACAATACAAGCATTTTGCATCGGTTTTGAATTTCTTTTGTGTATCCCTAGTTCATTAATCTACCATGGTTCCCACAACCCTAGTTATGGAGGTTTTAGCCTCTCATAGTTGCAAGGTTGTGATATGCATTCATAATTAATCACATAAATAAATACAATTGTAGATGAGAGAAAAAGTTCTTTGATTATATTTGAAATACTCCAAAACAATTCACAAAGATAAAGAAGAAATCAAGAAAAGATTGATCACAAGCCAATCAACTCAATTCTATATTTTTCCTTAGTTTCTAACCTTCTCTCTATATTCTCTAAATGTTCTCTAACGTTCTCTCCTCAAAATAAAACCTAAAAAGTATTTATACAGACATTAGAATCGTTTTCCTAAGCTAACAGGGTAAATTTCCATAACTGGTGCCGCTTGAGCCACAATAGATCTTACAACTCGTAGCAGGTCTGTATGGGTCGTACCTACTATCTGTATGTACTTGGCTTGATGAAATTTGGCTATGTTTTGGGCCTTGGTATGACTCATGCATGCTCCTTCGATTTGTACTGTTCTTCCGTGGCTTGACTCTGAGAACTCTCAATTTTTCTAAAGTTCGTCACGAGTGTGATGGTACGACTTGTACCTTGCCCCCACGATTCGTACTGTCTATCCATATCTGGAGTCAGCCTCTTGTGAAATTCTTCTGAATATTTCTATGAATCAGTGCTACGGCTCGTACAAACATTGTACGACTTGTACTGAGAGTCGTAGGATGCACTCTTCACAATTCAGCCATCTGAAACTTTTCACAATCTTCAGTATGGCTCATACCATCAACCTATGGCTCGTACTGTGACTCTGACTTTAGCCCATTTTCTGCACTTTCAGCTACCTTTTGCACATTCTTGCTCCAACACTTATTTGTCCTGTAATCAAATAAAAACTACCTTATATCCATATAAACACACCTAAGTCCATGCAATTTTCTTAGTTTTTAGCACCAAAAGTGTTGTAAACTCACAGCACATCAACACCCTCAACTTAAGACTTTTGCATATCCTCAGGCAAAGAAAAGAAAAAAAACTAAACACAACGCTCAACTAGAGAATAAACCTAGAATACTACAGCCAATAAAAAACAAAATTTGCACTATACATTCAACGACTTTGGACCCTTCTTCCATGAACCAATATCAACTAATGTACTACGAGCAACCACAAAACATGCTAAGCAAGGATCAAGACATATCATCTAGCTATCAACAGGCAATCAAGTCATCGTCGATTCTTTTCACACTAACCAATAGTAAAACTAAACATAACCGATGTACCCTCATAGCAAATGAAGTCCCCACTCACAGATATAGTAAAAATATGGCATGGGACAGAACAAGCGAGACTCTCACTGTCACAAAGAAGTTTCAAGTACTGTGTGTTAGATACCATAGGCTTGCCCTTATTTTCTCTGCTTCGGTCTATCGGATGGTTAGATTAGGATAAATATGGACTTGTTGTGGCTTGTAATGTAGGCTTTAGGGCTGGTTGTAAGTGACTAACCCTTCCTTGGCACTACATACATTTGCTTCACCGTTCACCTATTTCACCCTATTTTCTTTTAATTCGTTTTCCTCCCTTTTCGCCTCTTTTGTATGCATTTGTATGGGTGTGGTATATTTTCAACCTTTTCAAGCGTTATATTTTTTTTTCTTTCAAGATTTTCAACTTTTTCATCTTTTTTTTCTTTTTCATTTGTCACACCACACCTCATTTTTCACCTTTTCTCTTTTCTTTCCCTTTTCCTCGTTCCCACCACTTATGTACCCCTACTCTAGACACCCTCAACTTAGGCATTTTTCCTATGTTGAGGTTCATAATGTCCAAGGAAGGATTGGGCCAAAACAGGTTCATTATAAAAAAAATGGGTACGGTTCATCAGTTAGTCAAAGAAAAATGTCTATTAAAGGCTCAAAATTAGGATCAAGGAAATCATATGATTTTGGTAGGGTCATTTAGGCTAAAATTGATCATAAAAAAAACGGACAATGATAATATCCTAACCAACCATCCTTAGCCTATGCAAAGACCAACCGGGAAAGTTTTAGATCTTCAACACAATATTGAACTAAGTATCAAACGTCACTCACTCATGGCACATGACTTATATTCACTTTACCTGTCTGGTTTACACATGGCTTAACAAAACTACTCATGCTAATACACTAAATGACATCCAAAGATCCATAGAAATCATGCATGAAGTCACAAGTACATAGCTAATGCATCAAAAATTTTAAACAGGGTCAATTTTTTTAGAAATTAAAAACTAGTGCACTTTCATTGGCTGAGTACTCCTAAGTTATTTCCTAATTGAACAAAAATCACAAAATAAGAAAATAAAATCTTAAACATGCCAGTTCTACTATATAGCATGCCCGAGGAAAAAGAAACACAGTAAGAAAAACCCTCAGACGAATCAAAATTTCCAAAAATTACAAGTACACCCTTTCCCCTTTTTAAAAAGCTTGCTTCATCCCGGAAGCATAAAATGTAAAAATAGAGGGAAGGGAACATACGTGTGGCTACTCAACCTTCACCATGCATGGGTTGCCTCCCACGCAACACCTGATTTAACGTCACGGCACGAGGTAAGTATCTTGACTACTTAGACTTCGTCAAGGAACTCGGACTTATCTTCCACTGTCTTAAATTGTTTGCTTTGCCAAGAGGTGCCCTAGATGAGACAAAACAAAACAAACAAAAATGTAAAAGAGGAAATAACAACCAAAAGTTAAATATAAGCAATTAATGTAATCTTACTCGTATTCCACAGCAACGGTGCCACTTTTTGATAATGCTCAAACCGCACCTCCTACTGAAGTATGAAGCGGATGTTGTCAATAAAAAAACCTAACTAGAGGTTGGGGTCGAACCCACAGGGAATATGGAAGATCTAGACTAATGCCGGTAAGTGAACTTATTGGTTAGTTACTCCAATTTGGGGGTTTCAACAAAAATAATAATTAAATGTAAGATCAAGAGTCAAGAATAACTAGGGTTTGTGTTCCCCATAGGTTCATAACTGCTTCGGGTATACACACGTGATCAATACAAATGCTTACTTGTAGAACTGATAACTACGGTTCTTCCAATCGACTGGTTTCTCCCTATCGGATGACTATACTCAATCACCTGGTCGGGTCTCATGAGCAGTTCTAACCTATCCCTTATCAATAAGTTCCATATTTAACTATCCTGCAACCACAACTAAAGTTAATACAATGATCATCAAGATCGGGGCTTTGTTGTAATTCTCTTTTTCGAATCTCCACCTCTCTAGGCTCAAGCAAGTAAAGAATTTGGGTAAGTCATAACGTTGTAACCGTTAAGAAATGTTTAACCATGAAGATAACACAATACAAGAATTTTGCATCTATTTTGAATCACTTTTGTGTATCCCTAACTCATTAATCTATCATGGTTCCTACAACCCTAACAATGGAGGTTTTAGCTTCTCATAGTTGCAAGGTTGTGATATGCATTCATAATTAAATACATAAATCAATACTTAAAATTGTAGATGAGAGAAAAACTTCTTTTATTATATCAAAAATACTCAAAAACAATTCACAAAGATCAAGAAGAAATCAAGAAAAGGTTGATCACAAGCCAATCAACTCAATTCTATATTTTTCCTCACTTTCTAACCTTTTCTCTATATCCTCTGTATGTTCTCTAACGTTCTCTCTTCAAAATAAAACATAAAAAGTATTTATACAGAATAAGAATCCTTTCCTATGCTAGCACGATAAATTTCCATAACTGGTGCCGGCTGAGCCACGAAAAATCCTACGACCCGTAGCAGGATTGTACGGGTCATACCCGCTATCATATGTCCTTGGCATGCTGAAATTTTGCTAAGTGTTGGGCCTTGGTCGTGCTCATGCATGCTTCCTACGATTCATACTGTTCTTTCGTGGCTTGACTGTGAGAACTCTTAATTTTTCTGAAGTTTGTCACGAGTGTAATGGTACAACTCATACCTTGCCGCCACAACTCGTATCGTCTATCTATATCAGGAGTTAGCCTCTTGTGTAATTCTTGTGAATATTTCCACGACTCAGTGCTACGACTCGTACCAACATTGTACAACTCGTACTAAGAGTCGTAGGATGCACTCTTCATAATTCATCCATCTAAAACTTTTCACGATCTTTAGTACGGCTCGTACTGAGACTGTGACTTTAACCCATTTTCTGCACTTTCAGGCTAACTTTTACACATTCTTGCTCCAACACTTATATGTCCTGTAATCAAAGAAAAAGTGTCTTATATATATAAACACACCTATGTCCATGCTATTTTCTTAAGTTTGAGCATCGAAAGTGTTGTAAATTCACAGAACATCAGTACACCCTAAGGAGACTTTCTAGACTTGATGAATCCCTTATCTAGAAGATCTTTCAATTGCTTCTTCAACTCCTTTAACTCAACTGGAGCCATTCTATAAGGAGGAATAGATAAAGGCTACATATAGGGAAGAAGGTCAATGCCAAAGTCAATCTCCCATTCGGAAGGGACTCCTAGTAGATCAACTAGGAAAACCTTCGGATACTCACATATAATAGGGTTAGACTGAAGAGTCGGGATCTCGGATGTAGCATCCTTAACCCAAACTAGATGGTACACGCAACCCCTGAAAATCATCTTTCTAGCCTTAAGGTACGAAACAAAGTGATTTACAACATAGCTGAAGTACCCTTCCATTCTAGGACTGGCTCACATGAAAATCGAAACTCTACCATACGGGTTCTACATTTCATTGAGGCATAACATGCATGCAAATAATCCATACCAAAGATAATATCAAAATCAGTTATGTCTAACTCTACTAGATCAACTGAGGTGACTTTCTGGAGAACTGTGACAGGGCAATTTCTGTATACCCATCAAGCTATAACTGAGTCTCCAATTGGAGCAGAGACTGAGAAGGATTCTAATAGGATTTAGGGACTAACTTCGAAACTAATAGCAACATATGGAGTCATAAAAGATAAAGTAGACCCTGCATCTAACAATGCATATTCATCAAGTTGGAATACTCACAACATACTAGTGACCACATCTGGGGAGACCACCTGCTCCTGACGTGATGACAGGATATAAAACCTGTACTGATGCTGACCACCACCTGCACTAGTGGATGCACCCTGCTGAGCTAAGCTTGCTGGTGGAGATGCTAAATTGGTAGTTGGGTCACGGTCTCTACCATGGCCCTGTCTTAGCTGCTGGATAATCTCTGACATATGGCCAAGCTTCCTACACCCAAAACATGCACCTGAACCTGCTAAGCACTGTCCAATGTACCTCCTACCGCACCTATCACAAACTGGAATGTTAGGCTCTACTGACCTGCTCCCCTAACCTCGAGAGCTTGATGTCTTTCCCCTCTAATCATGCCTAGACCTGGATGGCACACTAGCTGATGATGGTGCTAGGGATTATTATATCTGGTGGGACTGCTGACGATTTCCGCCACCAGACCTCTACTAGGAAAACCCAAAGCTTCCTGTCCTTGCCCTCTTGGCCTCTCTCTCCCTTTCTTTCATTTGATTTTCCTTTATCTGCTGGGCGATATCACCAATTGGAAGAAATAAAGATCACTGTTCAACATCAGAGTCCTACACTTCTTGACCAACGAGTCAGACATTCCATACACAAATTTGTTCATAAAGGCCCTTTGGTTTGCCACCATCTCCAGCGCATACTTGGATAGCCGGATGAATTCTAAGGCGTACTCCAGGATAGTCATATCATTTTGCCTCAAATTGACGAACTCCACTGCCTTTGCCTCCACCAACTCCCTAGCAAAGAATTTTTTTAAGAAAGCAATTATGAACTCATCCCAACTCACAGAAACAGTGCCCACTGCTCTACCATCTCTCCACTGATGGTATAAAATATAAGGAACCCCCTTAGCTGATAGGAGGCTAAGTCTGTGTTACACCCCGTAAGTTTCTAACATTTAGTCGGCCTATTCGTATGTTGGTTGAAAGTTTTAGAGTGCCATACGTACGAGGAAAGGGCCCGAGGAAAGGCCGAACGGGTGCCAAGTCGGGATTTCACGGGAGGAGGCCGAACCAAGTTGCCCAGAGGGGCAAAGTGGCACGGAGCAACTCCCTCCGCGTTACCCAAAGTGGCATGGAGCAGAATTGGCGCGACTGGCAGAGTGCCACATTGCCTTGTCTGCCGCCTCAAGTATATAAAGGCCTCACACTTAGATGTTATTTCATTTCTCAAATAACCTCAGCTAGCAGAGGTAGAAACGAAGGGAAACTATTGAAAATCATCTGATTATGCCGCTAAACACCGTCCAAATCTAAATTAACTCTGGGTAGTGAAGTATAAGGCTGCAGAGAGCATCGCTGTGGAGTTATTTTCGTAAAATACACCCGGCGAATCGTCGTCCCTCCAAGCCTAAGTTGATGGAATTATTTCGAACTAGTGTCAATACTATCACGTGCCTAAAGTTAGTATTTCTCCTTTCTAGATTCCCAAGAAATTATGAGTTTTTGATTATTTTTCGATAAGTTGAAGTATAGTCAATATATATATATAAGTTATTATTTTCATTGAATATAGTAATAAAGTATCCCTATTCTTCTGTTAATATGATTACAGTTGAGAAGGGCAGTTGAACAAGAGATGAAACTCTCTAGTTAATCGGTAAACAACGAACGAAGTATGTTAAGGCATTTTCTTTCGGCAAGTTAGTTTCTGCAATATAGTAGTCCAGTATGAATCCCAGTAAAGCATGTCAGGAGTATGTTATCATGTCTAGTTGTTGTTGTCAGTTGAGGATCTTAATTTGTATTGTTTTGGGTTGGATTACACCTGTATAGCATCCGTGACCACCCCAGGGTTAATAGCTGTGTCGCCGCCCGCCAGGGGCGAGATTACGTAGCTCTACGGAGCGGCATGCCGTCCGCAAGGGACGAAGATGGGGATCCGCGTTTACACCCGGGGTGTAGATATTAGGAGTCCTCCGGACTCAGACACAACTATAGTCAGGGGTCGAGCAGGCCCAGTTGCAGACCCAAGGGATCAGCAAGACGCTTAAAGCTGGTAGTTGACTCAGTATGACCTGGATAGGGGTATATAGATTGAGGTGTACTCACTAAGGCTAATAGGGGCCCAAGTGGGTTACTCTGTGTTGATTGTACCTTCCGGCTTATGGGGGACAGGTAAGGTTTATGTTTGCTTTAGTTACTGATAGTTAGACAGTAAGATGCCTCGTTTGTCAGGTATGACCCCTATCTTCCTTATTACAGTTATGTTTAGCCCTGATTTCACTACTTCAGTCATCTTCAGTCCGTTTTCTTTACTTCAGTTATTGTCAGTTCTATTTCCTTACTTTCAGTTATTTAAAGTTACTACCTTACATATTCAGTAATGGTGGTACTGACGCCCTTTTCTAGGGCGCTGCATTACTTGATTACAGGTGCAGATGGACGAGGAGTAGGTCCCTTATAGTTCTAGTCAGCCATACAGAACCGTCAGCTCCCTTCTTCCGGAGCTTGTGTGCTAGAGGTTTACTTCTTTTGTTTGTACAGTATGGGTAGGTCGGGCCCTTGTCCCGACCATCTTATTACTTCTAGAGGCTTGCAGATTGTGTTATTTCCTTGTGGTTAGATGATATCGATCGTGTGGGGCCCATATGTGTTTTAGATTATGTGTATTGGCCGTGTTGGGCCCTGTTTAGCTTTTGATTGGTGGCCTTGTCTTTCATAGTTCAATTTAGCATCTGATTTTACTTTTTAGTTATAACTGGATATCATGGTGCCCTTGTCGGCCTGCATAAGACTCCCTATGATTGTTTGTCTTTGGTTAGCTGTTTATTTTCACAGGTGGCTATAGGCCTTTTCGGCCGGGTGTTGTATTTACAGCTGCTATATAGCCTGTTGTTTTCTTGATTCTACAGTTAGAGTCAGCCCTGCACCGGAGGTGCTTAGGCTCAGTCAGCTCAGCAGTTCAGGTCTTAGTAGGGCACCAGGTGCTAGTCATTCCTCCTAAGGCGGGGCGTGAAAAATTTGGTACCAGAGCATATCGTATCCCAGGGAGTCTGCAAGCCATGCTAAGTAAAGTCTTGTCTATGGATCTGTTGTACACCACATACTATAGGCAGGAGGCTGCAAGGCCTGATAGGATGGTTACTCTTTCTTCTTATTCAGTCGTTCTATGGAGCGGTACTATATAGGGTGGAGTACCTAAGCTCATTATATTCTTTTTATAGAGAAATGTCGGACCAGCGACACCCTACGACAGGCAGGAGGCTAGATGTAGTAGCAGGAGAGGGCACCAGCAGGGTGCCTCAGCCTCGGTCAGAATCGGCCCGATCTGAGGAAGATATGGAGGTATCATATCGACCTCCCCAGCAGTCTCCACCACGTCAGGAGTCGCTTGGGATAGCCGGTGTGGCGGCACCGCCTCCGGCAGTTTCTATACCCATATCATCTGACCAGGAGGTCAGGAGCGTGGTGGTTATGCTAACCCAGATGATGGCTGCTCAACGCCAGCCAGTGCTACCTATAGTCGCAGAATCCTTAGGGGGGCCTGGTAGCTCGAGGGTCTGAGAGTTCTTAGCACTAAGTCCCCCGCAATTCACAAGGACAGATCAGACCGAGGACCCTCAAAACTTCTTAGACCAGATGTAGAGGATTTTCAGGGTGATGCATGCTACGCCTACAGAGTCGGTTGAGTTGGCGGTATTCCGGCTATGGTACATCGCCGTGCTGTGGTATGAGAGTTGGGAAAGGTCTCGGGGGAGAGTTGTTTCCCCTCCGACTTGGCCCGGCTTCTCAGAGGCTTTCTTGGATCAATACCTACCGGGGGAGATTCGACAAGCCCGAGTTGATCAGTTCCTACACTTGGAGCAGGGGTCGATGAGTGTGCGGTTTGATTCCTTGGCTCGATATGCGCCAGCTTTTGTGGACACAATGTCAGCCAGGGTACACCTATTTATTATGGGGATGAACCCAGAATATGTTGAGACCTGCATCACAGCCACACTATGAGAAGATATGGATATCGCCTGTGTGGAGGCTTTTGCTCAGTATATTGAGGGTATCAAACAGCGGCAACGGGAGATTGGGAGGACAAGTCAGGAGCAGCGCCTCAGGGACAGACCGAGTGAATTACAGGAGGAGTCCCGGGGAGGACCTAGGCCATGGTTATCAGATAGGCCACCTAGACCCCCCACTCCACCGCAGCGGCAGAGGAGCAGGTTTAGTCGCCGAGGGCAGCCAAAGCCCAGCAAAGGTTCGCGAGCAGTAGGTTCACAGCAGTAGAGGGGAGGGGAGCAGATTGGGTCTACAATACCACTTTGCCCTATTTGCAGTCGACGTCGCTTTGGAGCATGCAGGTATGGTTCCAAAGCATGCTACATTTATGGACAGGAGGGTCACCAAATGAGGAATTGTCCAGTTAGGGGTCAGGGTGACCGTGATAGACAGGATAGGTCCTCGGCAGGATCACGAGCTCCAGCATCCCCAGCAGGGTGTAGGCCCTCAATTTCAGCTGGCAGAGGCCGAGGCAGATCAGGGGCCTCTAGTTTAGGTGCTGGCCCATACCGTACTTATGCACTACCGGGGTGACAGGTGTCAGAGTCGTCACCAGATGTTGTGACAGGTATGCTGAACATTTGCTCTCATCTTGCTTATGTGTTGATAGATCCAGGATCCACCTTGTCCTTTGTTACACCGTTAGTGGCTCAGAAGTTTAGTACTATACCGGAATTGCTTCAGTAACCTTTCTCAGTGTCTACACCCATTGGTGACTCTATTATAGCTAGAAGGGTCTATCGGGGATGTATAGTAGAGGTTGCCAGTCGTCAGACTACAGAATACTTGATAGAACTAGAAATGGTTGATTTTGATGCCATTATGGGTATGGATTGCCTAGCTCCATGCTATGCCAATGTCGAATGCTGGACCATGATTGTCAGATTCCAATCTCAGGGGAGGCAGTACAGGAGTGGAAAGGTAGTACAACCACGCCAAAAGGTAGGTTTATTTCCTATCTTCGGGCGAGAAAATTGATAGAAAAAGGGTGCATATATCATATTGTTAGAGTTCAGGAAAGTTGGGGCAGAGTCTCCGACCCTTCAGTCTATTCCAGTGGTTAATGAATTTCCCGACGTATTTCCAGATGAGCTTCCTGATATTCCCCCAGAAAGGGAAATTGATTTCGCAATCGATCTATTACTAGGCTTTCAGCCTATATCTATTCCTCCATATCGGATGGCTCTTGCTGAACTCAGAGAACTAAAGGAACAATTGAAGGATTTTCTAGACAAGGGCTTTATCTGGCCGAATACCTCACCATGGGGTGTGCTAGTTCTGTTCGTGAGGAAGAAGGACGGCTCCCTCCATATATGTGTAGATTATCGGCAGTTGAAAAAAGTCACTATCAAGAATAAGTATCCGCTTCCCAGAATAGACAACCTATTTGATCAGCTACATGGAGTGAGGTATTTTTCAAAGATTGACTTAAGGTCAAGATATAATCAGGTCCGGGTTCATGAAAGAGCTAATCCAAAGACTGGCTTCAGGACCAGATATGCCCACTTTGAATTTCTAGTCATTTCCTTCGGACTAACAAATGCCCCAGCAGTGTTCATGGACTTGATGAACAACATTTTTAGACCATACTTGGACTTGTTTGTGATAGTATTTATCGATGATATTCTAGTGTATTCCCGCTCAGAGGCAGATCACCAGGATCATCTACGGACAGTGCTCCAGATTCTCATAGATCGCCAGCTATATGCAAAGTTTTCTAAATGTGATTTTTGGCTGAATTCAGTAGCCTTGTTAGGCCATATTGTGTCAGATGTTGGTATACGGGTAGATACACAAAAGATAGAGGCAGTGAAAATATGGCCTAGACCTACCACTCCGACCGAGGTACGTAGTTTCCTGGGGTTAGCCGGGTATTACAGAAGGTTCGTGGAAGGATTTTCCACTTTAGGAGCACTTTTAACCAAATTGACGCAGAAGGTAGCAAAATTCCATTGGACTGAGGCATGTGAGCAGAGCTTTCAGGAACTGAAAGACAGATTGACATCAACACCGGTGTTAGCATTGCCAGAAGGAACAAAGAAATATGCAATCTATTGTAACACTTCGGGTGTTGGGTTAGGATGTGTTTTGATGCAGCATGGCAAGATGATTGCCTATGCTTCCAGGCAGCTGAGGAAGCATGAGAAGAACTACCCTACCCATGACATGGAGTTAGCCGTGGTGATTCATGCCTTGAAAATATAGAGGTAGTACCTGTATGGCGTCCATGTAGATATTTTCACTGATCACAAAAGCCTGCAGTATAATTTCACCCAAAAAGAGTTGAATCTGCGGCAGCGTCGCTGGTTAGAGCTGTTAAAAGATTATGATGTGAATATTTTATATCACCCAGGAAGGGCCAATGTTGTAGCAGATGCCCTTAGTCGAAAATCCATGGGAAGCCTGGCGTATTTACAGCCCGAGCGGCAGGAATTGGCTCGAGAATTGCATCAGCTAGCCAGTTTAGCCATTCGTATAGTAGAATGAGGAGACAATGTAGCGGTAATCCAGAATACAGCAGTGTCATCATTAGTGGTAGAAGTGAAAGAACGACAGTATAAAGATCCTTGCCGGGTTCAGCTTAAAAAAAGGGTCCAGCGAGGGGAAGTGAAAGATTTCCAGGTAACCGAAGATGGAGTTTTGAGATATAGGGATTGCCTCTGCGTTCCAGACGTGGCAGGGCTTCACCAATAAATTATGGGCGAGGTACACTATGCCCGTTACTCTCTCCATCCAAGTTTGATAAAATTGTACCATGACGGAATGAAAAAGGGGATAGCTAAATTCGTAGCTCAATGTTCCAATTGCCAATAGGTGAAAGCTGAACATTAGAAACCAAGCGGACTGACACAGGATATAGCCGTGTCTCTATGGAAATGGTCGGCAGTTAATATGGATTTCGTAGTAGGGTTACCTCGTACCAGGAGTAAATATGATTCTATCTGGGTAATTATTGACAGGTTGACAAAATCAACTCACTTTCTGCCAGTAAGGGCTACCTTTTCAGCTGAAGATTATACTGAGCTGTATATTAGAGAAATAGTCCGATTGCATGGTGTTCTGTTGTCAATTATCTCTGACAGAGGGGCGCAGTTTACAGCTAAATTTTGGCAGTCTTTTTAGAGGGGCCTGGGGACGCAGGTTAACCTGAGCACAACCTTCCATCCTTAGATAGATGGGCACGCAGAATGTACAATCCAAACGCTCGAGGATATGTTACGGGCGTGTGTGCTAGATTTTGGAGGTAGCTGGGATGAACATCTACCGCTTATTGAATTTGCCTATAATAACAGTTATCATTTAGCAATTCAGATGGTGCCTTATGAAGCGTTATACGGGAGGAAGTGTAGGACTCCAGCTGGTTGGTTTGAGGTAGGAGAATCAGTATTGATTGGGCCAAATATTATTCATCAGTTAGAAGAGAAAGTAAAGCTTATCAGGGAACGTCTGCTGACTGCTCAGAGCCACCAGAAATCTTATGCTAATGTGCGGCGAAGAAACCTAGAGTTTAATGTGGGTGACTGGATATTCATGAAGGTTTCACCAATGAAGGGTGTGACGAGATTTGGTAAGAAAGGCAAGCTTAGCCTGAGGTTTATTGGGCCTTATCAGATTCACCGAATGATAGGCCAGGTGGCTTATGAATTGGATTTACCTCTAGAATTAGAATCCGTTCACCCAGTTTTTCATGTACCAATACTGAGGAAGTGCATAGGAGATCCCTCCTAGATTGTCCCAGTCAAAGACGTCTAAATCACTGAGGAGTTAGCTTATGAAGAAGCTCCAGTAGCCATACTAGATCGGTAGATCTACAGAGTAAGAACTAAAGATGTTGCTTCTGTTAAAGTGTTATGGCAGAATAAGAACCAAGAGGAGATGACCTAGGAGGTAGAAGATGATATGAAAACCAGATATCCGCAGTTATTTTAGACTTAGTCATATTGTGCAACTAGAGGTATATTGTTGTTGTTGTTTCAAAAGTTACATTATATACATGTATATGTGAGATAATTGACTTCAGTCTATTGTGAAGTGAACGCTATAGTATTGTGTGAAGTACCTATATTGGACTTTTCTGCGTTCCAGGGTTTTTGGATAGTCCATATTACAAGGGAGACTCTGCCGAAATTTTTCCAGAATAAGTAATTGCAAGGTTAAGGTTCTTGCAAGTAGAAGTTAACATTCGAGGAAGAATGTTCTTAAGGGGGGAGGATGTTACACCCTGTAAGTTTCTAATATTTAGTCGGCCTATTCTTATGTTGGTTGAGAGTTTTAGAGTTCCATACATACGAGGAAAGGGCCCCGTGAAAGGCCGAATGGGTCCCAAGTCGGGATTTCACGGGAGGAGGCCAAACCAAATTACCCAGAGGGGCAAAGTGGCACGGAGCAGCCCCCTCCACATTACCCAAAGTGGCACGGAGCAGAATTGGCGAGATCGGCAGAGTGCCACGTTGCCTTGTCTGTCGCCTCAAGTATATAAAGGCCTCACACTTAGATGTTATTTCATTTCTCAAATAACCTCGGCCAGCAGAGGTAGGAACAAAGGGAAACTATTGAAAATAATCTGATTACGCCGCTAAACTCCATCCAACTCTAAAATAACTCCAGGTAGTGAAGTATAAGGCTGCAGAGAGCATCGCTGCAGAGTTATTTTCATAAAATACGCCCGGCGAATCATCGTCCCGCCGAGCCTAAGTTGGTGGAATTATTTCAAACTAGTGTTAATACGATCACATGCCTAGAGTAAGTATTTCTCCCTTTTAGATTCCCGAGAAATTACGAGTTTTTCATTGTATTTCGATAAGTTGAAGTATAGTCAGTATATATATATATATATATTAGCAATATATATATATATATAAGTTGTTGTTTTCTTCGAATATAGTAATTAAGTAGCCCTATTCTTCTGTTAATGTGATTACAGTTGAGAAGGGCAGTTGAACACGAGCTGAAACTCGCTAGTTAATTGGTAAACAACGAACGAGGTATGTTAAGGCATTTTCTTTCGGCAGGTTGGTTTCTTCAGCATAGTAGTCCAGTATGAATCCCAGTAAAGCATGTAAGTAGTATGTTATCATGTCTAGCTGTTGTTGTCAGTTGAGGATCGTAATTTGTATTGTTTTGGGCTGGATTGCACCTGTATAGCTTTCGTGACCACCCCAGGGTTAATAGCTGTGTCGCCGCCCGCCAGGGGCGAAAATACGTCGCTCTATGGAGTGGCATGCCATCTGCAAGGGATGAATATGGGGATCTAGATCCTCATATGCCGTGGTTGGCCTTATACAAACCCCCGCCGAATGTTTACGCCCAGGGTGTAGATATCAGGACTCCTCCGGTCTCAGACACAGCTACATTCAGGGGCCGAGCGGGCCCAGTTGTAGACCCAAGGGATCGGCAGGACACTTAAAGTTGGTAGTTGACTCAGTATGACCTGGATAGGGGTATATAGATTGAGGTGTACTCACTAGGGCTAATGGGGGCCTAGGTGGGTTACTTTGTGCTGATTGTACCTTCCGGCTTATGGGGGCCAGGTAAGGTTTATGTTTGCTTTAGTTACTGATAGTTAGACAATAAGATGCCTCGTTTGTCAGTATTATAGTTATGTTTAGCCGTGATTTCACTACTTCAGTCATCTTCAATCCGTTTTCTTTTACTTCAGTTATTGTCAGTTCTATTTCCTTACTTTCAGTTATTTAAAGTTACTGCCTTACATATTCAGTACAGTTGGTACTGACACCCTCTTCTGGGCGATGCATTACTTTCCTGTAGGTGCAGATAGACGAGGAGCAGGTCCCTTGTAGTTCTAGTCATCCTTACAGAACCATCTGCTCCCTTCTTCCGGAGCTTGTGTGATAGAGGTTTACTTCTTTTGTTTGTACAGTATGGGTAGGTTGGGGCCCTATCCCATCCATCTTATTACTCCTAGAGGCTTGCAGATTGTGTTACTTCCCTGTGGTTAGATGATATCGGCCGTGTGGGGGCCATATGTATTTTAGATTATGTGTGTTTGCCGTGTGGGGCCCTGTTTAGCTTTTGATTGGCGGCCTTATCGGTCATAGTTCAGTTTAGCATCTGATTTTACTTTCCAATTATAACTAGATATCATGGTGGCCTTCTCGGCCCTCATAGGACATCCTATGATTGTTTGTCTCTGGTTAGCTATTTATTTTCATAGGGGGCTATAGGCTATGTCGACCGGGGGTTGTATTGACAGCTGCTATATAGCCCGTTGTTTTCTTGATTCTAGAGTTAGAGTCAGCCCTGCACCAGAGGTGCTTAGGCTCAGTCAGCTCAGCAGTTCAGGTCCTAGTAGGGCACCAGGTGCCAGTCATGCCTCCCAAGGCGGGGCGTGACAGTCTGCACTCTCTTCTCCCATCACCCTCATAATCTGGGTGATATTTTATCCTCTTCCAGAAACTCATGTGGGTCCTCATCCACTCTCGACCCAAGGATCTCAGAGGGATTCATCTTGAGGAAATCTGGAACTCGAGTTTCCACTTTGCTCCCATTTTGAGCGACATGGGTCACCGCCTGTTTGTTGACCTGCGCGGTAAAAGCTTGAGCCAACATTTGGAAAGCTGCCCTAAATTTAGCATGAGAGACCTGCTCGGGCAAAGGACCTATTGGTTCTCGTGAGGCTTGCTGGTGCTCATCTCCATTGCCATCTTCATGGCCATTTTCATTTCCATTCCTTCTTCAATTCATACGACGTAGAGGCATGATTCTACAAATGGGTATAGCATCAGTTAGAAGGAAAGAGAGATACTTCATTGCACAACATACATCATGAAAGAAGGGAAATTTCCTAAAACATCTTGCAGCCTCACCCCTAAAAGTGTGGCGCGCTTCACATCCATGGAAAATACGCTACTTAATGCGGCTTTTAGACAGCCTAGGACACTCTAAACCTTTTCTGATACAATGTTTGTCAATGATCCAAACATAGGCCTGGATCTATACACAGAACCTAGAATCATGAATGGCTCCAAGTCAACCCATGGCATGAACTAGATAACTAAAGATCAACGTTTAAGAAAAATTGATAATTGAGTTCTGAAATAGCAGAAGTCTGAAAATGCATCAACCACACATAGATAATACTGATAAGCCGAGATTCTACAGATTGTTTGAAAAGCCTCTAACATTACTGACTATATGATGGGACAACATCCCCAACTAGCTCACTAAAAGTTTGAAACAAACTGACATAATGATTATGAAAGATAGACGTCCTCAGAGGATGAGGACTCACCAAAAGTAGGGTCTGAACTAGAACAAGACCAAGACTAACGACGCAGCTAAGTTGGATCGCTAGGACTTGTATCATGAAATGATACATCATAGAGTATACAGTCAGTACTTGGAATGTACTGAGTATGCAAGGTAAGTGAAACAGGCCGAAAAAGTATAAACTGAAATCATGTATTTTAACATAAGTCATAACATCATAAGAGTAGGGACTACATGTTGATATTTAAAGACATGAATATTCATAAACTAGATCTCATAACTGAATCAAATGTCCAAAAGCTGAAACTTAAACTCATAAGTAAAATAGATAACCTGATCATTGGGTCAAACCTACTGAAAACATAATATCATATTGACAAACATGCATAACTGAGATCATAAGGATCAATGGGAGACTCATCACATAACCGACACTATCATGATAGAGCTTACGTGATACCAACGGTTATGCTCAAGTGGGCCGAGACGTCTGAAGCCTTGCCAGGGCTAAGGGCACTAACATGATATCGATATCAAGATAAAG
Organism: Datura wrightii; assembly: GCA_035772735.1. Classification (NCBI taxonomy): domain Eukaryota; kingdom Viridiplantae; phylum Streptophyta; class Magnoliopsida; order Solanales; family Solanaceae; genus Datura; species Datura wrightii. The sequence goes on along the minus strand of JASDFA010000027.1, from coordinate 24,046,093 downwards.
GCCCTTTTGAACCAGGAGATGCTGACAAAGGAGGTCCCAAAGTAAATGTAAAATCCTAAGTTGGCGTGTAGTTTTGAGACCCGGGACTTTCATGAACCCCTGGCCTACTTAGTACTAGACACTGCTTCCAAAAACAGGCAAAGTTCTCACCATTTTTTTCAACAAAGAGAAAACAATACCATAAGCTAAAAGTGGGAGTATAGACTCCAAAACCATATGGAAAGATGATTTATTAAATTAAACTAAATCATGAAAACATGCTTAATCTGAGTAGAATTACCCAAAATCTGAAGATCATGCATACTTGAAATAGACTTCACTAGTCAAAATCATAGATTGATATATGGGTAATTTGTAAATATACATACATGCTAGATACTTCATCATACTTGAAATCATCATTGATAACCTAACTTCTTTATGAACTTATATAATTGGGCATAATTATTTAAAACTTGAAATCATGAATTTATAATCAAAATATGTATAGAATCTGCCCATTAATCATCAAACATGCTTTAAAACATAGAGGGAATTGACCCACAAACGATTTGTTAGAATTCTATGAGATTATATTGAAATCCCTTTTTGATCATAATGAACTTGAAGTGTCTAGGCTTGATCTTGAATGGAGAGGTCTAGACTTGCATGCATGGGAGGGAAAGGGTTTAGAATGGGTTTAACCCTCTTAAAAAACTTCCTAACAAAGCTTAAAACAACATATTTTAAAACCTAGGAACTTAGGATTTACGAAACTACCATTAATGAAAATTCTAGAAAATAAGCACTTCGAGTCATCATGACTCTCACCACAAGCCTTACCTTGAAGTAACGACTCATGGTCACCACCCGTTGTCACCATTGGTCGTAGGACTGGTTCCTAAAGATCACATCATGATGCCTACAAAGAGTAGTCATGTCACGACCCGAACATAGGCCCGAATCGAGGTATAGGACAAAGAACCCCGAGAGGCTCCAAGTCGACCCATGGCATGAACATGACGTCTAACTCAATCATAATAAAGCGGAAGATCAACATAATTAATATAGAGGGAAGTCTAATAATCTCATATCAACAGAATACATAACTCAAAATAGAAATTGATTACATGCTATGTCTGAAAAGCCTCTACTACTGACGAGTTGATGGGACAAGACCCCAGCTAACTCACTAAAATTTGAAACTAAAAGTACTAGATACAACTGAAAAGAAGGACCTCGAAAGATGAGGACTGACCAACTTGGGCTAATAAGTGCTAATGCTTCAGGTCTGGCTAATGACGAAACTGAGCCTAAATATCCAAGCCTGCATTAGGAAATGATACAACATAGAGTATGTGGACAGTACGTGGAATGTACCGAGTATGTAAGGTAAGTAAAATCTCTAAGTAAGTAAAATCATAAATCAGGCATATAATAGAACATAATTAAGAAAGATTTTAAGAGTAGGGCTTGCATGCTATTTTATGAAATCATGATCTAAACATAACTAAATATCCTAACTAAATTGAATGACCCAAAGCTAAAAACTGATAATCATAAGTAAAACTGAAGATTGGGTTTAACCTACTAAAACCATAATATCCTCAAGTGGGCAGAGCCTTCCAAAGCCTTGCCAGGGCTAAGGATGCTGCCATGATATCGATATCAACCTGAAGGCCTCTTCGCGGCAGGGGAAGCTCACAAGGGAGGTACCAAATAATCTGAACGTAGATATGTTGGTGCGTAGTTCTGAGTCATAGGGTTGACTGACCCTTAGCCTACTCGGTGCTAGACACTACTCCCAAAAACATGCATATGCTCTCCATCATTTTTCAACAAAGTTGAACCAACGTCTACTAATGAAGCTGACTCATAACATACATGCAAATCTGAATTCATAACATTAGGAGACTTGGGCTAAAATCATTCCACAAGCTAAAAATAATGGGAGTCTAGACTCCAAAATCCATGTGGTAAGCTAATTCAAGAAGTTTAGATAAATCATAAAACATACTTGATCATATGGGCTTTCCCAATACTTAAACATGCTTGACTTAGACTTGATTATTCGAAAACATGAACGTACTCATGAGTAATTCAGAATTGTATGTTCTTCATATACATCTCATCTTTCTTGAATACATATTTCATAGATCTCAACTTTCATGAACTTTCATGGATGGGCATCATAATTTATAAAACTTGAAAACATAATTTCATGGATGGGCACCAATACTTACACATGCTTGACTTAGACTTGATTATTCGAAAACATGAACATACTCAGGAGTAATTCAAAATTGTACTTTCTTCATATACATCTCATCATGCTTGAATACATATTTCATAGATCTCAACTTTCATGAACTTTCATGGATGGGCATCATAAATTATAAAACTTGAAAACATAATTTATAATTGAAAATATTGTAAAAGATGCCCATTAATGACAATTCAATATTAGAAACAGGCTTAGATCATACCCATGATTGATACATACGAAATTCACATGTTGGGTTAAAACTTCATTGATCCATCAATTAGAATTTCATGAATTGAAGAGGGATTGGGCATGGGTGTGGACAATTACACCTATTCATAACCCTACATACCTCTAGAAATCTGATTTAACTACTTCATGACCCATAGGAGCTTCTAGACTTGCATGCATGGAAGTGAATAGGCCTAGAATGAACTTACCCCTCTTAAAATACACTATTCTAAGCTTATAAAGACGTAGTTTAAGGCCTTAGGAACTTAGGAATTATGGAAAAGCCCTTAATAAATTCGCAGGGCAAAACACACTACCAGTCCCCACAAGGGACTGGACAACTCATGCTCCATCACCACAACTCGTGGTCTGCTCTCGTTGCCTGCACTAAAAATCCATCACCACTGGTCACCACGAGGGACACCACGACTTGTGGTGTACCCTACGACTTGTGCTGACTGTTCGTTAGGGACATTGCCAACACATTCATCCTTCAAGCCAAACACTAACCACGACCCTCTTGACGACTCGTAGCGGTGACCACGACTTATGGTCCCACCCGTGGTCAACCTCAAATCCCAAAACTAAACCAAGTCCAATCTCCTCCCCATGAGTCATTCAACGACTTGTGGTGCACCCAAAGAGTCACTGGACAACTCGTCCTCTGACCTGGTGTAGAAAATCCTTCTTTCTCCGTTTTAACTCCCGGATCTATTCTTAGGGTTTTCAGGGTATTACAACATCTCCCCCTTGGGAACATTCATCCTCGAATGTTTAAAATCATACTGAAAAGTAGAGAAAAGCAATCATCAACTCAAATGTTGAACATACAAATTGAAAACTGACGGAGTGACTGACTCCGGACTGAACTACATGAATAAACTGAATTCATGAATCACACATACATTCATTGACATGAAAGAAACTGAGGACATGAGCTGAACATGAAACTGAATAGAATATTAAGGAGGAAACTGATACCTCAAGTTGAAACTGAGATGGAAGGGAATAGAAGTAGGTATTTAGCCATTATATCTGCTTTGGCTTCCCACATAACTCCCTCAACATGCTTGTTCCTCCACAAAACCTTGACTAAAGATTCTTCTCTTAGCTTCCAAACATAACGTTCAAGTATTTCTACTGGAACCTCCTTATAACTAAGGCTATATTTCACACCGGCACTGTCTACCGGAACAACTAGAGCTCGATCACCTAAACACTTCTTTAAGAGCGATACATGAAAAATTGGATGGACTGAAACTAATTCTAAGGGCAACCTCCAACTCATATGCTACGTTGCCAACCCGTTTAATAATCCGATATGGACTAACATAATAAGGATTGAGTTTCCCCTTCTTTTCGAACCTCATCACCCCCTTCATGTGAGACACCTTCAAAAACACCCAATCATCGACTTCAAACTCAAGTTCTCTTCTTCTCACATCCGTATAGGACGTTTGGCGACTCTGAGCTATTTTCAACCTGCCCCTTATAAGTTGAACTTTCTCCATAGCCTCATGGACTGAATTCAATCCTACCATTGCAGCTTCACTGACTTTAACCCAGCCAATAGGAGATCTATATCTCTACCTATAGAGAGCCTCAAACGAAGCCATCTGAAAGCTAGAATGGTAGTCATTATTATATGCAAACTCAATGAGAGGCAAATGATCATCCCAACTACCCTTGAAATAAATCACATATGCTATCAACATATCCTCGAGGGTTGGAATAGTCCACTTGGCCTGACATCTATTTATGGGTGCAAGGCTGTGCTAAGCTTGACCTAAGTACCAAGTCCCTTCTGAAATGATCTCCAAAACTGGGAGGTAAACTGAGTACCTCTATCTGATATAATAGATGATGGCACTTCATGCAACCGAACTAACTCCTGAATTTACAACATAGCATAATCCTTCGCTGAATCAGTAGTTTTGACTGATAGAAAATGAACCGCCTTAATCAACCTATCCACAACCATCCAAATAGAGTCATACTATCAATGAGTACGAGGCAACCCTATAATGAAGTCCATATTGATCTCCTCCCATTTCCAAGTAGGGATACTAATATCTTGAAGCACACCACCAGGTCTTTGATGTTCCACTTTCACCTGTTGACAATTTGGACACTTAGCCACAAATTTTGCTATGTCCTTCTTCATGTCACTCCACCAATAGACTTCATGTAGGTCATGGTATATCTTGGTGGCACATGGATGTATAGCGTATCTAGAACCATAAGCTTCGTGCAACATTCGATCTCTCAAATCATCAAAACCTAGAACGCACAAGCGACCTTGATATCGAAGCACCCCATCTCCTTCTTCGGAGAAGACTTATACCTTCTGATTCTAAAGGGCTTCCTTCAATTTTAACAAAATAGGATCCTCTTCTTGTCCAACTTTAACCTAGGTCACTAAGGATGATTCTAACCCATTCTGATTAATGACACCACCATCTGTCGAGTCAATAAGACAAACTCCTAGCCGTGCAAGCCAATGTACATCCTTCACTAATTCCTTCCTTTCCTCATATATATTGTACATGCTCTCCATAGAAAGTCTGCTAAGAGCGTCTGCAACCACATTAGCCTTGCCCGAGGACACTCATATCATAGTCCTTAAAAAGCTCCAACCACCTCCTCTAGCGTAGATTTAGATCCTTCTAGGTAAACAAGTAATGTAGGCTCTTATAGTCCGTACACACATTTACATGGACCCCATATAGATAGTGTCTCCCAATATTCAAGGCAAATACTACCACCGCCAATTCGACATCATGAATTGGATAGTTCTTTTCATGGAATTTCAGCTGCCTGAAAGCATAGGCTATAACTTTACCGCACTGCATGAGTACACAACCAAGGCCAATCCTCGAGGCATCAAAATATACCACAAACTCTTCGGTACCCTCAGGTAGGGTCAACACTGGTGTTGAGGTAAGTCGAGTCTTCAACTCTTGAAAGCTCTTCTCATAAGCCTCCGACCATTGAAACTTCACTTTTTTGGGTCAATTTAGTCAACGGGGCTGAAATGAATGAAAACCCTTCAAAAACATTCGATAGGAATCAGCTAAACCCAAGAAACTCCTGATATATAAAGGATTCACCGGTCTAGGCCAATTCTTCACCACCTATATCTTTCGAGAGTCAACCTGTACACCCTCACTTGCCATCACGTGACCCAGAAATTCCACTGATTCTATCCAAAACTCACATTTGTTGAACTTAACATATAACTGGCGATCCTTAAGTGTCTGTAGCTCCACCGTCAAATGAGAAGCATGCTCCTCTTCGCTCCGAGAGTATATGAGTATATCATCTATGAACAAAATCACGAACATATCCAAATATAGCTTGAACACCCTTTTCCTCAAATCCATAAAAGCTACAGGAGCATTCGTTTGTCCAAAATACATAACTACAAACTCATAGTGACCATACCGAGTCCTGAAGGCTGTCTTCAGGATGTCACTCTCCCAAACCCTGAGCAGATGGTATCCCGATTTGAGGTCTACTTAGAAAAGCAATTAGCACCCTAAAGTTGGTCAAACAAACCATCAATCCTGGGGAGAAGATATCTGTTCTTGATGGTGACCTTGTTCAATTGTCGATAATCAATACATATACGAAGAGAACCATCCTTCTTGCGGACAAAGAGAATTGGTGCACCCTATGGGGTTTTGCTAGGTCTGATGAAACCCTTTTCTAGAAGGTCCTTCAACTGCTCCTTCAACTCCTTTAGCTCGGCTGAAGCCATTTTGTAAGGAGGAATATATATAGGCTGCGTATCAAGAAGAAGGTTAATACGAAAATTGATCTCCCTCTCGAGAGGAATTCCTGGTAAATCATCTGGAAACACTTCTGGATATTCGCACACTACAGGAACTGAGTGGATAGTTGGGGCTTCAAACATAGCATCTTAACCCTAACTAGATGGTACACGCAACCCTTAGAAATCATTCTTCTAGCCTTAAGGTAGGAAATGAATCAACCTACAGGCATAACTGAACTACCCTCCCACTCTAGGACTGGTTCACACAGAAATTTGAACTCTACTGCACGGGTTCTACAATTGATTGAGGCATAGCATGCATGTAGACAATCCATGCTAAACATAACATCAAAATAGGTCATGGCTAACTCTTCTAAATCTGTTGAGTTAACTTTCTAAAGGACTTTGATAGGGCAATTTCTATATACCCATCTAGCTATAACTGAATCACCAACTGGAGTAGAGACTAAGAAGGGTTCTGATAAGATTTTGGGACTGACTCCGAAACTACTAGCAACACAGGGCCTCACAAAAGATAAAATAGCCCCTAGTTCTAACAATGCATATACATCAAGGTGGAATACTCGTGACATACCAGTGACTACATCTGGGGAGACCTCCTACTCCTGGTGAGATGCTAAGGCATAGAATCTATTTTGAAGTTGACCACCACCCGCACTAGTAGATTCCCCCTACTGGGCTGGGCGTGCTGGTGGAGCTGCTGAACTAGAGGTTGGGCCTCGGCCCCTATTATGACCTTGTCTGGCTAATGGGTATCCCTAAGCATATTTCCGAGCTTGCCACACCCAAAACAAGCACCTGAACCTGCTAAGAACTGACCCACGTGTCTCCAGCCACATCTGCTACACTCTAGAGTGCTGGTCTATGTGGGTCTTCTACCCTGGCCTCTAGAGCCTAATGCTCGTCCCCTCTAATTGCACCTGGATATGGGTGGCACACTTATAGCCGAAGGAACTGGGATGTAGACCTCTGGTGGGACTGCTAACGGTGCCCACTAGGTCTCTACTGAGAATCCAAAGCTATCAGTCCTGGCCCTCTTGGCCTCTCTCTCCCGCTCACTCATTTGGACTACCTCTATCTACTGAGCATATAGGACTATCCGAGAAAATTCAATGTCCTAAAGAAGCATTGCGGTCCGCAATCCCTGACCAAGTAGTCTGCTATGCCATGCATGAACCAACTTACTCGGGCGCTCTGATTTGACACCATCTTAGGTGCATACTTGGACAAACGAGTGAACTCCAAAGGCATACTCCTGAACTGTTATCTGCCCTTGCTTTAGGTTCACAAACGCAGCTACTTTGACCTCCCTCATCTCACGAGGGAAGAACCGATCCAGAAATATGGCATAAAACTCATCTCGACCAATAGGGCCTGCTCTAACTACCCTGCTATCCTTTCATTTCTTGAACTAGATGTGTGTAATCCCTTTCAACTGATATGAGTCTATATCATCTCACTCTTTCCAGTCACTCCTATGATCTGGGAGATCTTCAGAACCTCCTCAATAAACTCATGTGGATCCTCATCCACCGTTGATCCAAGTAACTATTGAGGGTTCATCCTTAGAAAATCTCTGCCTCGTGCCGCCTCCGCATTCTCGTTTTGAGGAACATGCGCTACCTCCTGTTGGTTGACCTGGGCAATCAAGGCCTAAGCTAGCATTTGTACTCTGCGTGGGCAACCTACTCGGGTACATGCTCCTCATGGGCTGGTGGAGCCTGCTGGTGCCCATCTCCATTGCCATTCTCATGGCCATTTTTATTCCTATTTCTTCTTCCATTAACTTAGTGAGGAGGCATGATTCTACAAATGTGTATAGCACAAGTTTGAAGGATAGAGAGACATTTCATGGGACGACATAGATCATGAAAGAAGGGAACTTTTCCTAAATGTCTTGTAGCCTCTTCGTCATAAATGTGGCACACTTCACACCCATCAAAAAGACTCTACTTAATGCGGCTTTCAGACACCCTAGGACACTTCAAAACCTAATGCTCTGATACCAAGTTTGTCATGATCCAAACATAGGCCCGGATCGAGACACGGGACGAAGAACCCTGAGAGACTCCAAGTCGACCCATGGCATGAACATGAAATCTAACTCATATTAATAAAGCAGAAGATCAACATAATTAATATAGCAGAAGTCTGATAATCCATAACATCGGAATACATAATTGAAGACCAAAACTGATTATATGCTATGTCTAAAAAGCCTCTACTACTGACAAGTTGATGGGACGAGACCCTAACTAACTCACAAAAGTTTGAAGCTGAAAGTACTAGATAAAATTAAAAAGAAGGGCCCTCGAAATATAAGGACTCACCAACTCTGGATGATAAGTACTAATGTTGTAGGTTTAGCTAATGACGAAACTTAGCCTAAATATCTGAGCATGTATAATGAAATGAGACAACATAGAGTATGCGTTCAGTATGTGGAATGTACTGCGTATGTAAGGTAAGTAAAGCCGCTAAGTAAGTAAAATCATAAATCATGCATGTAATAAAACATAATTAAGATAAGATTCTAAGAGTAAGGCTTGTATGTCATTTTCTGAAATCATGATCGGAACATAAACGAATATCATAACTGAATCAAATGACCCAAAGCTGAAAACTCATAATTGTAAGTAAAACTGAACATTGGGTCAAACCTGCTGAAAACATAATATCATGACTGATGAACACGTATAACTGAAATCATGTGGAATAATGAGGGACTCGTCATATAACCGACATTACCACGATAAAGCATATGTGGTCCTGACTATTACACTCAAGTGGGAGAGCCGTCCAAAGTCTTGCCAGGCTAAGGATGCTACCATGATATCGATATCAAGCTGAAGGCCCCTTGGGGGCAGGGAAGCTCACAAGGGAGGTCCGAAACAATTTGAATATACCTACGTTGGCACGTAGTTCTGAGGCATGGGGTTGACTGACCCTTAGCCTACTCGGTGCTAGACAGTACTCCCAAAACTATGCATATGCTCTCCATAGTTTTTTAGTGAAGCTGAACCAACGTCTAATGATGAAGCTTACTCATAACATACATGCATAGATCTGAAATCATTACATAAGGAGCCTTGCGCTCAAACCATACCATAAGCTGAAAATAATGGGAGTTTAGACTCCAAAATCCATGTGGTAAGCTAATACATGAAGTTTAGATAAATCGGGAAACATACTTGATCATATAGGCTTGCCCAATACTTAAACATGCTTGATATAGACTTGATCACTCGAAAACATGAGCATAGACATGGGTAACTCGAAATCGTACTTTCTTCATATACATCTCATCATGCTTGAATACATATTTCATAGATCTCAATTTTCATGAACTTTCATGGATGGGCATCATAAGTTATAAAACTTGAAAACATAATTTATGATTTAAAACATTGTAAAACATTCCCATTAATCATAATTCAATAGTAGAAACATGCTTAGATCATACCCACGATTGATACTTCGGAAATTCATATATTGGGTTAAAACCCCATAGATTCATCAATTACAATTTCATGAATTGAAGAGGGATTAGGCATGGGTGTGAATAATTATACCCATACCTGTAGAAATATTATTTCACAACTTTCTTGATTGCCCAATGGGAATTTGGGGAAAAACTTGAGGAATTTAGGCTTGATAACCCTTAGGAGCCTCTAGACTTGCATGCATGGAATTGAATAGGCCTAGAATGAACTTACCTCACTTAAAACACACTATTTTGAGCTTAAAACAACATAGTTTAGGCCTTAGGAACTTAGGAATTATGGAAAAACCCTTAATAAATTTGCAGGGAAAAACTCACTAGCAGTCTCCACGAGGGACTGGACGACTCGTGCCCCATCACCATGACTCGTTGTCTATTCTTGTTGCTTTCACTAGAAATCCATCATCACTGGTCACCACGAGGTACACCACGACTGGTGGTGTACCCTACGACTCGTGGTGACTGGTCATTAAGGACACTGACAAAACATTTATCCTTCAAACCAAACACTAATCACGACCCTCTTGACGGCTCATGGTGGTGACCACGACTCATGGTCAGCCTCCAATCCCAAAACTCAACCAAGTCCAATCTCCTCCCCATGAGTCACTCAATAACTCGTGGTGCACCCAACGGATCACTGGACGACTCGTGTTGTGACCTGATGCAGAAAATCCCTCTTTCTCTGTTTCAACCCCTGAATCCAATCTTAAGGTTTTTGGGTTATTACACGTTACATGTCATCACGGGTTGTAACACCACTCTTTGTCACGGAGCCTCAATACTCGCTTTCTCTAAATTTTTCTATGGGTCACAAACCACGACTCATGGTTTTCTACCACGGGTTGTAACACCACTCATGACAACCCATCCATACATAGAACCTCCAAACCACAACACTTATCACGACTCATTGTTTCCCAAAATGAGTCTTACCACTATCAGTCCTTTCCAACCCTGGCATCCTAGTGTCTCACTATACTCTTGACCATAAGTCGTACCTATGAACCATGAATCGTGGTATGACTCGTAGTCTGAGTATCCAACTTCAACATTCCACCATGACTCCTCCCACGGTCCATTACTTCTCACCACGACTCGTACCACGAGTCATTCTGAGGCAATAATATAGATTTTTCTGCTGAACTCATTTCCAATTCTCTCATCTAGTCTTAGAAACTTTTGCGGTATTACACAAGCACATGCAAGGAGCGAAAGTGATGAAAATTTGGCTTAGACTTTCACTTTCTTCCCTTATTTTACTTGTTTGTTATGGAATTCTATGTTATGTTCTTAAACAATATTTTGAGTGGCTAGATTCATTATCTAAGGTTTTGATGGAATCTTTTGTAGAATGATTTCTTATTATATTATAATATAATTCAGCCTTTAAATTTCTCTACTTGTTCAAATACACATTTATTTTAGTTGATTGAATGACCATCTACTGACTATACCTATTCATTATGTATTGCTTGAAAAAAAATTCATATTTAGGTTATTGTTGAACAATGTTATATAACGACCCGATCGGTGGTAATATCATCCTGACAACTAGGCTGGGTGGAGTTCCCAAAATTAAAAGAAAGCGATGAATAATTTTGAGAGGGTTTAGTTAAAATATGGTGAACCCAAGTGCAAGGCCACTGCGGCAGACTGTTTCGCTATAGCGGGCGACACAGACCATAAATCTACAATTCCCTCCTAGTTAAGATTTAAAAATCTATTTTAATAAGGGGTGTTGAATTAAAATGCCCAGGAACAGAAATTAGAATTTCTAAATAAAAGGAGGGAAGCTAGGAGGCTAGAGAAGGGAAGACTTTACCCTCCGTCATGACAATTTTCCGCTTAAACGCAGAACTTGAGGCAAGTATGCAAGGGGAAACTTCTCGGCTATAGCTTGGTGCCCAGTTAGACTATGGCTTACTTGCTTACATGCTAGACTTTGATTAGTGAATTATATATGTGTGTATGCTTGATGTGCTATTGGCAAGTGCAAAGAAATCCCATGTTAATCACTATTAGGTAGGGTGTAATCAGTAGGGATCTCTTAAACAAATGTAATTGGAAAGAATTAAGAGAGAGGTGACTAAAACGCCATAGTATGACGTTCATGGGTATGAAGAGTCCTCAAATTAGACAGCTGGATCCCTATCTTTATGAGCAAATCGTAAGGGCCTACCCCAATGTGTGCCTCAAATAAGGGACTCTAGTATGGTCATGGAAAGGGTATAGGATATTCATGCGCTCATAGAAATTAATGGACTAATGGGTTAGTTTTGATATGTGTATGTGATATGGGTCATGATTTGTGTTGAAATAATTATTGTCACTCGAGGAGAAAGGGTAAAATTGATGTAAGAATTGAATAGGAGAGTATGACAACAATTGGTGAGTTGATTTCGAGGAAACAATTCAAGGAGAATCTAGGTGGACAGCTGGATCGAGGTACAGTCTATATAGTACCGCTACAACAGCATCAAAACCGCAGTGGCGGTAGTGATGCCACTATAGTGAATCTTGATCTCGTAGGCGGGCCAATATGCACCCCATCATTGAACTTTTGTGCATAAATAAGGTGATAGCTAACTGATTGTGAAATGACCCCAGGCTATGATTATGCTATAGCTGGTAATGCGTATTCTTGTTTTGTATGTGATTTTATTGATAATTGAATTGTGATGTGTAGTTTCTTGAAATGTTGAGCGGAATTTGAGATAATCGAGTAAGTAAAAGAAATGGTATATGAAGTGGGAAATTAATCATCTAAATGTTGAAAGCAAATGGATTATGGCCGAGGCGAGAAGCTGAACAAGCAAGTTGGTATGATCAAGCTGGTAAGCGTATACTGGTATATAAGTGGCTTTTACCCAAGGTGAGCATTTGGGCGAGTGGTATGAGTGAGTGCACAAGGTATGACTAAATGTTAATACGGTTTGATGTGTGGACATGAGTGCACAGACAGGTATGATGAAGGTCTCATACGGCTGGGTGTACATTACATGGATTTCTAGAGTGCCCTGTAGGTCATGACTGGAAGGGAAAACATAAGACCCTCAGGCATATATGTACAGTGATGTGACGGAGGTGTGTCCCCAAAATATCATCGTTGTATGATTGTGGGACAGAGATTTTGTAGGTATGGAATGATATACATACGGCGGCAATGATATAGAGGTACATGTATACAAGTGTGATACGAGATATACCGACATGATTCTGGTGTAATGTGAGAGACACAGTTGGTAGGTAAATATTATAACATGGTATAGGTATGGTACTACATGACATGATTATGGTGTAGGTATAAGGTGTGGAATTTGAAAGAGATAGGTATGTACATGTACTTATATTTTGGAGGACTTAACTCTATCGGTATGGTTTGATGCTTTCTTTGTGTGTACTTGAGCTATTTAATTGTATTGTGATTGAGTGTTTGATACAAGTGGTCTTTGTGGGTGATAGATGGTAACATGACAGGCTTAACAATGGTAGTGAATTACAGGAAGATCGCTGGTTTAGCTTTATTGTTAAAGTACGAAACTAAAGAGGGTTAGTTAATCTTGTGAGTAAATAAATAAGTCAATAAACATTAGAAATGAACTTGATTAGTGATAATGGAAGGGTAAATGAAGTAGATATGTTAATAATGTTATATGGAGGGATAAAAGGGGTAAGGATCAAGGGAACCGGGCTACTGCCTAAGTTAAAGGGCGCTGCAGCGGGCAAGTTGCTGCTGTTACGAGACCGCTACAGAGGTCAAAAGTACCAACTGCAAGAGGGTGAGAAAGACAGATTGAGAGTTAAAACAAGGGCTAAAGTGGTAGGGTGCTTGCATGAACATTGATGAGTTATAAGCATAAAAAATGTAGCTAGTAAGTTGTTATATTTATTAAGTCTATTGCATGTTAAATTATATGCCTTATTTGAACTAATCATAGTTGGCCGATGATGCCTACTGGTATATGTGGTGTACTAATACTACCTTGCTATACCATTTTGGTGTAGGTTGTGGCAGGTTGACATTTCAGGTTTGGCGTGGAGTACTCAGCATCAGCTTTTGTAATTTTTCTTCACAGATGAAGCTGTGTAATTTTATGTTGTCAAATATTTTGTTAGAGCTCTTGTCCCTGCCTAGACTAGATCTTTGGAGGTCATGGTTCAGAATGAAAGTTTTGTTATAATTTTAGAAATATATTGTATTATGAAAATTTATGAGTATTTAAATTATCTTATATGTTGGGTTGGAAAAGGGTTCTCCTATCAAGCTGAAATCCATGTCAGTGCCCATACTACTCCTCCAGTTAGGGTCATGACAAGTTGGTATCAGAGTACTTAGGTTACCGGTCTAACAAGTACAATATAAATGTCGAATAGACTCCTGCTGATTGGTGTGTAGACGTACACATTTGATCTTCGGGAAGCTATGAGGTATCTAGAAAGTTTTCACATTATTTCGTTCCCATCGTGCTATCAGAAAGTATTGATCATATAGGTTGAGTCCAATTAGTATCTATAGGATTCCTATTGATATCTTGACTGACTCAATTGGTATCTTACAATGCGAGATTATAAAGAATATGAGGAAAAACTGGTTGGGCAGGGGTCACTTGAGTTGATCAAAGGGACAAGAACTCCTATAGTTATTCGGCTTAATGAGTCTCGCTGCAACGAGGTATGTCTCACTGTAGCAGACTCGCTACAATGACTGATACACCACTATAGCAGGTTTTTTGCCATGGTAGAGCGATAACTACAACGGACACGGTCAAGTAGAATGCTAGATTCCAGAATTCCAAAAATCCCTTGTTCCGAATGACAACAACAGATATAATAGATTTAAAACAGGAAAGCAAGACAAATATAGGGAAACAATGATGTGATGTAAAAGAGGGCCACAACAGGGCCAATGTCTGTGAATGCCAAATTGGTATCCATAAAAGAAAGTACCAACAATCAAGAAAACGAGAAGGAAAATAGTATTGTCGTACAAGCCCCAAATGGGGGCTACCCGAAAATAAGTCATAAGCAATTAACAAGGGGGGATACACTGCGTTCCTGGCTATGTGGAGGCCTCGTCACTGCCACTACTGGGGTCATCAACTGCTCCCTCCTCAAATTCACTGAGGAAGGAGAACTCTGGCAGATCCCACCAGGTCACCTGAAGTGTTCTGGTACTGGGAGAGAGGGTCTTCAGGATCTTCTTCATACCCTTCCACATGCCGATGATTAGCTTGTCCTGATAGAGCTGCCTCTTTCTCTCTCTCTCTCTCCAAGTCCTCTCGGAGCTCCATGTGGGCCTATGATAGGGTGGCAATTGCCACCTGCATCTCCCCAGGGTCAGAAACTACTGCTGGAAGGAGGTCTAGGCAACCCTCCTAATTGCTCACGCATGGTATCCATCTCTGTTTATATCTGCTCCAACGGGCCCATGGGTTTGGAAGTGCTAGCCCACTATCTCCCTCAGCAGAAGCAGATTTTCTCTTCTTTCGGCCTGTCATGACCCAATTTAGGATCATGATCGGCGCAAAGGGATAGAACCCCAAAGCAAGTCTTACATAAATTTTACAGAAAATCGGGTAGAGTTTTCCTTGTTTTTAGACCTATCCAAAATTTTCCTATCTCAACAATCAATAAAACAACAATTCATATCGCCAAAACAGGCCAAAATATTTGTCCACAGTCTATTCAATCACTATAATACTGAATTCATCTCCAAATACGAAAATAAGCCTAATACTAATCTCGAGTCTATAATAACAAAAGAATACTCATGACTCAAATAAAATGACTATGGAGTGACTCTAAGAGTTCAAAAGAAGAGACCATAACAAATAAGTAAACTTCTTGCCCACGTGAAGCAATGTAGGGCTCACCAGAAACTGTCAACTTGTACGCTCTAGTTAATGAAATCCTCACCAACGTTACCTATAGTCTCTGAAAAAAATACCGGGGAGTGAGTCTCTAGCTTAGTGAGTAACAACACTTAACTACAACCATTTTTATTTGCGACAAGTTAAAAAAAATATGCTAGTAAGATAAGAAGAAAATATCATGAAATAAAATGTCCTTCGAGAAACGGTAACAATAATCACTCTTGTTTGTTTCATGTAAGCATAAATCAATTAACCATTTGATAATAAAATTTGTAAATACTATCATATCAATCTAATGTATTGGAGGTTTCCAAGAATGAATCGTGTAATCGATGTGGCATCATACCTTGAGAGATAGCCAATAACTATATGCTAGTTCTACCTTCCCACTAGCGAGGGTGTAATGGTAATCTGTAAATACAAGGTGCACCAAGTCTAACGAACCCGCCGTTTTCTACAGGATCCATCAAAGTCTACATCCAAACTATAATTTCTTTATAACTAGTATAGTACTCATATAAACATTTACAAAATAGTAAAGGGCATTTTAGTTCTCATCAAGTCAAGCTTTATATCAGCCTATAATTAAAAAAAAAACCTTCATGATACGTTTCTCGAATTGACAAAAAAATAGTGATGATGACCGTAGTCATCGCTCAAGTAATGGTAAAACATATCTAGTAATGGGGAAAGCATCTCCCATAAGCAGTAAACATTTCAGGTAAACAATTTAGTTTCATATCAAGTAAAGGACTTGTCCCACATGCAACTAAAAATATTTGGTAACATGTTTACTTTAAATCATAAATAAATCATGTAGGTTAGAAAAATACAAATTGTTGTAAGACTACTACTCACAGTACTCTTGTCAAAATGTTCAACTTGTCGCATAAAGCAATTTGTATCACTTCCTTCGATTAATCTATAATCACATTATATCGATCTTCAGTTAATTTATTTATTAAGGATAAATCATAACTAAATTAGAATTTCCACCCCTTGAGATTCACTTTTTGGCTCTCAATTAGCCAAAAATATATTTATTTTCATTGTGAATGACCTAACCACTCCATAGTCTTCTAATGTAGAAGGGCATTCATATATTTTATTCCCTGGATTATTCATAATACTATTTTTTTGTACATGTGAACTCAACTTACTAGCATTGTTTCCCTAAAACTTTCATTAGTAAAAGATTTTTAATACTTAAAAGAAATCTTATGAATTCTGGAAACAATCATACTAGAAGATTCAAAGTGTAAGTTCAAATAATACCTAAATAAGTGCTTAAGATTTCTTATCGTTGAGAGGTTCCAAAGTAGTTTTTTCTCTGTTCTTCACTACTTCTGTGTTCTTCTCTGTTTTTCTTTTGTTGCTGCGATGGATACTACTCCCCTTCCTATTCACTTTGTTTTTTTTTATTCCTATTGAATTGGGCCTAGCCCACATATGCCCTCTTTTCTTTTTCTTTTTTAAATCTAAAATACTAATTATTTGTGATTATTACATTCTCCCCACCTTAAAAAAAATTGGTCTCCAAAAACAATTACATACCTATAGACTGAAACAAGTGAGGATACTTCACTCGCATATCATTTTCCAACTTCCAAGTAGCTTCTTCAATTGTATGATTTCTACGTAAGACTTTCACAGACAAAATTCTTTTGACCACAACTTCCTTACTTTCCTATCAACAATACTCACTGGCTCCTCCTCATATATCAAATTCTCATCAAGCCATAAAGGTGGTGCTTCGAGCACATGAGAGGAGTCAGATATACATTTCCTTAGCATAGGGACATGAAACACCGGGAGGATGCATGACATCTCATGAGGAAGTGCCAAACGATATTCTATTTCTCCTACCCGATCAAGTATTTGATATGGTCATATAAATCTCGGGCTCAATTTTCCATTTTTCCTGATTCTCATCACACCTTTCATTGGGGAGACTCATAGAAAAACCTTGTCCCTAACTGTGAGTGCTAAATCTCTCCTTCTCGTATTCGCATAAGATTTTTTTCTACTTTGAGTTGTGAGCAACCTTGGTCTAATTAACTGTACCTTGTCAATAGCTTCTTGCACCAAGTTTGGTCCCAACACATTTGCCTCTCCAACTTCGAACCATTCTATAGGAGAATGACATCATCTACTGTACAAAGCTTCATATGGGGCCAACTGAATGCTTGACTAAAAGTTGTTGTTGTAGGCAAACTCAGCTAAAGGTAGATAAGAATCCCAACTACCACCAAAATCAAGAATACATGCTCTCAACATATCATCAAGGATTTGCATAGTATGTTCAAACTGCCTGTCTACCTGCGGATGAAATGCAATACTAAGATCTACTCGTGTGTCCAATGCTTCTTGGAAGGATTTCCAAAAGCATAAAGTGAATTGTGATCCTCTATCAGAGATATGGATATTGGTACTCTATGGAGTAGAACAATCTCATTCATAAATGTTTGTGCATATCTCACTCCATATATGTAGTCTTTACCAGTAGAAAGTATGCTGATTTTGTTAGTCAATCTACAATTACCCATGCCGAGTACAAACTTGTAAGGGTTCGTTGTAACCTAATCATAATATCCATGGTAACTCCTTCCCATTTCCACTCTGGAATTTCGATCTATTGTAGTAGTCCTGCGGGTCACTGATGCTCAGCTTTAACTCGTTGACAAGTCAAGCACTTAGAAACAACGTTAGCAATATCATTCTTCATACCTCCCCACCAGTACAACTTCTTTAGGTCATGATACATCATAGTGTAACTAGGGTATATAGTATATTTGGAGTTGTGAGCTTCCTCAAGTATTATTCGTCTCAACCCATCTACATCTGGTACGCATAATCGATTGCCTAGTCAAACGATACCATCACATTCAACAGTCATATTCTTAGTTTTCCCATCTAAGACCTCATCTTGATATTTTCACAATTTTGTATCCTCATATTTGGTTGCCTTTATGTGCTTTACTAACGAAGATTTGTCTTGAACATAAGCCAACAATGTCTGTTAATTTCCACCCGAAATTTGACACCTATGCCTTCAATTTTATGCATTTACTTCACTAACAATATCTTTTTAGGAGCTATATGTACCAAACTGCCCATAGATTTTCTATTCAATGCATCTGCCACAATATTAACTTTTCCAAGATGATACAAAATAACACAATCATAATCCTTGAGCAGTTTCATCCATCAACGCTGCTGAAGATTCAATCTCTCTACTTGAAGATATACTTCAAGCTCTTATGATTAGTATAAATCTCACAAGTTATGTCGTATAAGTAATGCCTCCAAATCATAAGAGCAAATACCACTGCAGCCATCTCTAAGTCATGTGTGGGATAGATTTGCTTGTGCTTCTTAAACTGTCTTCAAGAATAAGCTATAACACGACCACCTTGCATAAGAACACATCCAAATTCCACTGTCGAAACATAACAGAAAAGCGTGAGTCCTTCAGAACTTGATGGTAAAGCTAATACATGTGTAGTGGTCAAACATGTTTTAAGTTTCTGAAAACTCTGCTTACAATCCTCTGTCTACTAAACTTTCACATTTTTATGTGTTAAGTTGGTCAATGGGGCTTCTATTCTAGAGAAATCCTGCACAAAACGCCTATAGTAACTTGCCAAGCCTAAAAAGCTCTGTAGGTGAAGTAGGTATAGGACATTTCTGTACATCTTCTATCTTTATAGGATCCACCATAATTCCATCCTTGGATACAACATGCCCCAGAAATGCGATTGAGTCTAGCCAAAATTCACACTTTGAGAACATAGCATAAAGCTTATGTTCTCGTAATATCTGCAACACAGTCCTCAAATGATTCTTATGTTCTTTCTAGCTACGAGAATATATGAGGATGTCATCAATAAACACTATCAAAAACTTGTCTAGGAATGGCTTGAAAAGTCTATTCATCAAGTCCATAAATGTAGCTAGAGCATTTGTCAATCTGAAAGGCATCACAAGGAACTCGTAGTACCCGTACCTAGTTCTTAATGCTATCTTGGAAATATCTTCTTCCTCTTATCCTAAGCTAATGATAACCAGACCGAAGATCAATCTTCAAAAAGTGGAAAACTCCCTGCAATGGATCAAACAGGTCATCTATACAAGGTAAAGGATACTTGTTACGTATTGTTACCTTGTTCGGTTTCCTGAAGTCGACGCATATTCTTAGAGACCCTTCTTTCTTGTTTACAAAAAAAAACTGGTGCACCCCATGGTGATACACTCAGTCTAATAAAATTCTTATCTACCAAGTCCTGCAACTATTGTTTTAGCTCCCTCAGCTCTGCTGGTGCCATACGATATGGAGGTATTGATATTGGTAGGGTCTCATGTGTTAAATCAATACCGAAGTTTATCTCTCGTACTAGAGGTAACCCTGGAAAATCCTCAGGAAATACATCTGAAAGTTCTTTCACCACTGGTACCTTCTCTAAGCGAAGTGTTTCCTCTCTAATGTCCCTTACCATAGCTAAGAGACCCATGCAACCTTTCAGCAGTAATCGTTGGGCCTTCATAAGAGATATAACCTTACCAACCTCTAGTACTTAACCCCCTTTTAATACAAAAGTAGGCTCAATGGGTATCTCTAAACTTGACTATTTTTGCATGGCAGTCGACTATAGCATAGCAAGGAGATAACCAATCCATGCCCATCAGGTAAGCTAGAGTATTTCTATCCTCTACTCGAATCTGACATTCTCAATACACATATTCAACTAATAAAGAATCTCCCATGGGAGTAGCAACTAGAAAAGGGTAATTTAACATCTTTGGTTGTCTATCAAACCTCAAAGCAAAATAAAAGGACACATAGGAGTGTGTAGATCCTGGATCTATCAAAGCTATTGCATCAAATGAACAAACTCAAAGAATACATGTAACCACTGCATTTGAGGCTTGAACATCTTTTCTACTAAGTGCAAAAACTCTCTCCTGGCCTCTACTAGCATTTCCATGACCTTGATTTCCAGTAGCATGATCTCCAATACCTTAACCTCTACCCGAAGTGTTACTAGTAGCCTGAGTAGGTGCAACTGACTTGACAGAAGCTTGGCTGGAATTCTTGGGAGGTTGAGGGTAGTCCCTCAGATGATGTCCAAAATGGACACAATAAAAGCACCCTCTGGTCAAAACACGACACTAACCCAAATATGATCTGCCACAGGTCTGGCAGGCTGGAGTCGTGGCATACATTAGCCCAGAAATATGATGTCCAAATGATGATGTTTCTCCCTTATTACCCTATCTATAATGTGGTATGTATGTGTACTGGTGTGCCCGCAAGTGTACGGGTCGTACAAGTAATACAGTGGCCCTTTTTAAGAGCCGGATGTCGAACCCACAGGGACTGGACCAATTCAGTTAATTATCAAGTTCGAGTGTGATATTAAATGCTGCAAGTGTTGATTATAGACTTTTTCAAAAGAGTTAATTAAGTCTAGGGGCTGTCAACGAAATACTCTGAATTATTTCAAGGAGCAACTAGAGTTAAAGCCGGATAATCATACGATACTACGCTTTGTAATAGTTTTAGTATGAAACTATCAATTGTCGTCTCACATAATTAAAATTGCATGTTCATGGCCTTCCGAACCTCTAAACACAACAAACTAGCCTCACTACTACATCGTTGAGCGAGGATGTAATTTCTAGTTCGTGGGCAATTCGATTACATGGATGTGGTTTACGTGGATATGATTAGGGACTCTCGTACTTCTAATCATTCGACTCAACTTAGCTTCACAACTATTCTTCGAATGGTGATGTAATAATTCTAAGTTGGTGTCTAGCTCATCCCATTTTATCAACCAAGCAAGGTATTAGGTATATTTCTATCCTAACACAAATCATATCGTGAGATACAATCTTGCTCCATACATTCTCTTGTTCTTACCTAGGTTATCTTTCTCAAGAATGTACCTAATCTTAACCATTGTTTTCATGGTGATCAGTCATAAAAACAATCATAATTCAAAATGTAAGACAAAACAATAATTAATAACTTAAAACCAAAACAAAATCGCAAAATCACAATCATATCTTGTGGCTTCAACCCTAGAGGGAGGGTTCTAGCCACTCATGTTTGTATAATTACAAGAAAATATAATTAAAGTAACCTACTTACAAGAATTGATAGAAAAGAAGATGAAATTGACGAACCCTAGGTGAGTTCTCCCACTTCTCCCTCACTCCATGGCAGTTTTTCAGAAATAAATCGTGACTTCTTGTTTTTGGGAGCTAAGGGACCTATTTTTAGTAAATGAGAATTGTGCAAAATTATGCTTGTCCTGGAATGGCTCCGTGGCACGGAGTGTATCGCGGAGCTGTCTCCGTGACACGGTGTATATTACGGAGCATTGCCTTCGTGACACGGTGTGTATCGCGGAGCACTGCCTCTGTGACAAAGTGTGTATCGCGGAGCACTGCCTCCGTGACACGGAGGTATCGCGGAAGCACTCTGGAAATCGCCCAATTTATTCCAACTTTGGTGTTTCGCTCCCGATATCATTCCTCCACTTCACCAAATCATAGATTGGGTCCTCCAATGCATTATTTACCTTCAAAAACACGGACTAATCATGTGGGTTAATACATATTCACGTTTACATAAAAACACATGAGAATGTATATAAATAAATAGATAAACAAGAAAAACTAAGTTATAAAGTATCACTTGGGCATGCTATTTTGCCCACGATCACCTACCCCACACTTAAAGCCTTGTTCGTCCTCGAACAACCTTTTTACATCTCATGTAAATGAAGACTCACACGTAACTAATTTAGCAAGACAATTCAAGCTACGACTATAATGATTATTTAAGATAGCAAGTTAAAAATAGAGCATGCACGATTTAATCAATGAAATGATATACAACTCCGTTAAGACTTCCTAATCTCAAGAATCGACTCTCAATCTTAGCAAACTCATGCAAATCAACCGATCAAGAAATCCGACATTAATGTTATCTCTCATTAAACATGTGCCCTCACAACACAAGAGAGTTACCCATTTTTACTCACAAAATTTTCAAATCACAACATGTATGGGTATATGAATAAAATTACGCTCACTCTCTCAAAGAATTCACATGCATCATGTAGTGAACCATAAGCTTGCCCTTAGTGTTTTACTCCACTAATTTTAGGATGTATGAACGTAAGATCAAGTAGGACTTAATGGGTTGTAATGTAAGCTAAGGGACGGGTAGGTACTACTATGGCCAGTAATAGTGACTATCTTCCCCAAGCGTTTTTAATAACTTCACCCTTCATTAAGGACATCTCTTGTTTTACTTCACCCTCATTCTTTTCACTCTTGAATTTTCTCTTCTTGTTCCCATTTCTTTAAGAACAATTAGCTTATTAGTAAGGAGTACATAACAACTTTTTCACTTCATTTATTTTTTTAATCCCTACTAATAATCAACCATTTTCACACAAGTGCACCTTTGTCCTTTTCTCAACTTTCACAACTTCTACTTTTCCTTCTTTTTCATGCTTCTCACTCCTTCACTCTTTGGAATTTTTCACTTAAGCGCTTAGGAGTTTTCGATCAAATTCAAGGCTAATAAAAGAAAAAGGATTAAGCTTATGTTGTAGCTATCAAAGAATAGGCTCAATGCTCAATGGGGTTAACTACGATTAAATATTCAAGGTAGGTAAAGTGAGGGATAACATTTAGGTTCATGCAAAGAAATGCCTAAATAATCTCCTACAGTCCACATCCTTCATTTCGTTTTATATACACACCAGGAAAGTTCTAGACACTCCACGGTAGCATGGAATATTCAAAAAAATTACACTCACAGCACATGCTCAATTCAAGACACATTCCGCAGACTCTTAACTCAGCTAATCACAAGAATTCAAAATTAAGCTTCAATCACATTGACTCAAATTCAAGAGCCTAAGTATCTCAGACAAAGTTATACACTTCTTACATGCTTCAACACTAACCATACTTGCATCTTACAATCATGTATAGGACATAACAAGAACATCAAGCCATCAATTAGCTACAGGTTCAAAAACCAAAACCTATTGACTAATTTTCCTCAAGACGGTCGTCATCCATCCATCGTCGGAAATAGTCTCTATCTATGACTAACAACATTATATACAAACAAAGAAAATTTTTATTCTTCGGTTCAAAGACCTCCCGTCGGAAGAGAACCGAAAAGAAAAACCAACGGGTGATGAAGTCATGCTTGACTCACAAAAATTTTTCAAATATTTCTCACAAGCATTACATTCACCAAAAATCGTTAAGCATAAAAAATTTGAAATTTCCCTTGAAATTTTCCTCACCCCACACTTGAATCATGCTATGTCCTCATAGCATCAAATTAAAATTTAAAGAGTGAGAAATACTCCCTGAGGCCTCTAGGCCTAGCTAACAGCATGTTTATCTTTTACATCTGCACAAGTGTGTGTTTGACCCCACACTTTTTATCGTCCATGCTTCTTAGCTTCATCCTCCAAGGGTACTCAGACTTCCCCTCTGTCTGTGCTTAACGTTCCACCAAAACAACACAAGAAGAAAAATAAATAAAATCAACACAAATGCAAGAAATTAAAATGGTACCCTTGGAATGCCTCCCAAGCAGCGCCTAATTTTACGTCGCGGCATGACGTATCAAGTATCACCACTTTTTCCTCCACCTTGAGGATATGAATCTCACCCTTAATTTCTATATGAATCTCACCCTTAATTTCTTCTCTAGTTTCCTTTTATGCTCCAGGGGTGGTGGTGAAACAATGAAAGGACCAAAAACTTGCTGTGCCCGCAAGTGTACGGGTCGTACAATTAATACAGTGGCCCTTTTTAAGAGCCGGATGTCGAACCCACAGGGACTGGACTAATTCAGCTGATTATCAAGTTTGAGTGTGATATTAAATGCCGCAAGTGTTGATTATAGACTTGTTCGATAGAGTTAATTAAGTCTAGGGGCTATCAACGAAATACTCTGAATTAATTCAAGGAGCAACTAGACTTAAAGGCGGATAATCATGCGATACTACGATTTGTAATGGTTTTAGTATGAAACTATCAATTGTCATCTCACATAACTAAAATTGCATGTTCATGGCCTTCCAAACCTCTAAACACGACAAACTAGCATCACGACTACATCCTTGAGCGAGGATGTTATTTCTAGTTCGTGGGCAACTCAATTACGTGGATGTGGTTTACGTGGATATGATTAGGGACTCTCATACTTCTAATCATTTGAATCAACTTAGCTTCACAACTAATTCTTCGAGTGGTGATGTAACAATTTTAAGTTGGTGTCTAGCTCGTCCCGTTCTATCAACCAAGCAAGGTATTAGGTACATTTCTATCCTAACACAAATCATATTGTGAGATACAATCTTGCTCCATACATTCTCTTGTTCTTGCCTAGGTTATATTTCTCAAGCATGTACCTAAGCTTAACCCACTTGTTTTCATGGTGATAAGTCATAAAAACAACCATAATTCAGAATGCAATACAAAAAAACAATTAATAACTTAAAACCAAAACAAAATCACAAAATCACAATCATATCTTGTGGCTTCAACCCTAGAGGGATGGTTCTAGCCACTCATGTTCGTATAATTACAAAAAAATCTCATTAAAGTAACCTACTTACAAGAATTGGTAGAAGAGAAGATGAAATTGACAAACCCTAGGTGAGTTCTCCCACTTCTTCCTCACTCCTTGGCAGTTTTACAGAAATAAATCGTGACTTTTTGTTTTTAGGAGCTAAGGGACCTATTTAAAGTAAATGAGAATTTTGCAAAATTCTGGCTGTCGTGGAATGGCTCCGTGGCACGGAGTGTATCGTCGAGCACTGCCTCTGTGACACAGAGTGTAATGCGGAGCACTACCTCCGTGACACGGAGTGTATCGCGGAGCACTGCCTCCGTGACACGGAGGTATCGCGGAAGCTCTCTGGAAATCACCTAATTTATTCCAACTTTGGTGTTTCGCTCCCGCTATCATTGCTCCACTCCAATGCATTATTTCCTTCAAAAACAAAGACTAATCATGTTGGTTAATATTTCTTCTTATTTATATAAAAAGGCATGAAAATGTACATAATTAAATACATAAACAAGGCAAAACTAAGTTATAAAGTATCACTTGGGCATGCTATTTTGCCCACGATCATGTACTATGATACCATATCTATCCCTATCTGTGCACCCTGTTGCTGCTGTCCCTGATCTCCTGCTCTACCATTCGCACTAAAGCCGCCACTGAAAGATCCCCCTGTCTTGGCCTTCTTACGTACATCATTGGCTGCATGTTCCTTATGTCCTTTATTTTCTATCTTTTTAGCTAGGTCAACTGCATCTGAGTAGGTCAAAGTCTTTATCTGTGGAGCTATTTCACTGTATAGATGACCAACCAACCCATTAACAAACCTATGAACCCGAGCTGCTTCATCAGTAACAAGGCAAGGAGCACATCTAGCCAGCTTACAATATTTGGTGTTATATTTTGATACATCCATATCTGGAGTCTAGACCAATCTCTCGAATTCCCTGGCAGATTTCTACCTCATACTATCAGGAAGGGCGCGGGGAAGGAAAGGCCAACCACTTCGGCCTAACGGGAATGAGAAACGGCGAAATGAGAAGAATGCCTAGTTCTCCTGTCTTCTTCGGGTCCTTAATAGAACTCAAAAGCATAGAGTGGTGCGAGCCCAAGGAGAGGAGTAGAGTCCAGCGACATTGAGCCCACGATGCCATAACTCGACTTCATTATAAGAAGAAGCACGAGGCCTATGTGGAGGACATAATACCAGAAGTCTCAAGGATGTTTTGTAGAGTGATCCATGAACAACTTGGTAAACTCATCCCATGTCAATGGTGCTGCTCCTGCACACCTTCCTAGCAATATGGTTTCATACCATGTATTAGCCATGTCCTCCAGTTTGTATGCTGCAAGCTCTACGGCTCTCTCACTGGAACACCCTAGTGTTTGTAATGCCTCGAGTGTCCCATCCAAGAAACTTTGAGGATCAACTGAACTATCAGAACCTGTGAATTATGGTGACTTCAACTTCAGAAATTCTTGCAAAGATACCTCTTTATTCCCAAAAGTACAAGTCTATGGGGTTGTCTGAAATGGTTCCTATGTCTGAGCTGGTGTACTATTTTTCTATCCAATCCTCTCATGTCTATCCATCATGTCAACCAATCTCTCTATGTATCTCTACATGGAGATAAGTGTCTCAGCAGTAACACCCTTATGTGATGGTGGAGGTGGACTAGCACTCCGTTCAGGAGTAGGCTCTCTTGTAACTCTCGTGGTGGTACTACGGCTCCTTGTGGTGGTAGTATGATCACTACCTCGCCCTTTTTTGCGAGCTCCACATCTTCCCTCAGCGGAGGTAGTCGGCTACCTACCTAAGGTGGAATTAGGTGCCAGTGCTGAAGTTGTCGTAGCTTTTCCATTAGATAATAAAGTTTGAGCCATCTGGTTAACAAAATAAATACTGTTAGATTCATCTAGTTGGTTCTAAATGTTGCACACTAAAGGAGGAATAAGAAAGAAAGACAAGACATGTCCTATCATGCCCTCGTAGAATCACTATTATAAAAATGGCCGGCTACATAACCATAATAGAGATTCTACTACTGACATGTGCTCCATTAGTTATAGGAATAACCTAAACTAAGGCTCTGATACCAACTTTGTCACGACTCAATTTAGGATCATGACCGGCGCTAAGGGATAGAACCCCAAAGCAAGCCTTACGAAAATTTTACAGAAAATCGGGTAGAGGTTCCCCTGTTTTTGGACCTATACAAAATTTTTCTTTTCTCAACAATAAATAACACAACAATTCATATCGCCAAATCAGGCCAAAATATTTGTCCATAGTCTATTCAACTGCAATAATACTAAATTCATCTCCAAATATGAAAATAAGTCTAATACTAATCTCGAGTATATAATAACGAAAGAATACTCATGACTCTAATGAAATTACTATGGAGCGACTCTAAGAGTTCAAAAGAAGAGAAACATAAAAAATAAGTAAACTTCTTGCCCATGCAAAGTAATGAAGCTCTCACCTGAAATTGTCAACTCGTAAGCACTAGTTAATGAAATCCTTACCAACATCACTTACAGTCTCTGAAAAAATAGCAGGGAGTGAGTCGCTAGCTCAGTGAGCAATAACACTTAACCACAACCATTTTTATTGGGGACAAGTCAAAAAAAACATGCTAGTAAGATAATAAGAAAATATCATGAAATAAAATATCCTTTGAGAAATGGTAACAATAATCGCTCGTCTGTTTCATGTAAGCATAAATCAATCAACCATTTGATAATAAAATCCATAAATACTATCATATCAAATCTAATGTGTTGGGAGGTTTCCAAGAATGAATCATGTAATCGGTGTGGCTCCCTACCTTGAGAGATAGCCAATAACTATATGCTAGTTCTACCTTCCCACTAGCGAGGGCTATAACGGTAATTAATAAATACAAGGTGCACCAAGTCTAACGAACCCGCCGTTAGCTACAGGATCTATCAAGGTCTACTCCCTAACTATAATTTATTTATAACCAGTACAGTACTCATATAAACATTTACAAAACAGTAAAATGTATTTTAGTTCTCATCAAATCAAGCTTTATATCAGCCTATAATAAAAAAACATTCAAGATACATTTCTCGAAGTAACAAAAAGAATAATCACGATGACCGTAGTCACCTCTTAAGTAATGGTAAAACATATCTAGCAATGGTGAAAGCATCTCAAATAAGCAGTAAACATTTTAGGTAAATAGTTCAGTTTCATATCAAGTAAAGGACTTGTCCCACATGCAACTAAAAATATTCGGTAACATGTTCACTTTAAAAATCATAAATAAATCATGTAGGTTAGAAAAATACAAATTGTGGTAAGATTACTACTCACAGTACTCTTGTCGAAATATTCAACTTGTTGCCTCGAGCAATTTGTATCACTTCTTTCGATTAATCTATATTCACATTATTTCGACCTTGTGTTGATTTCTTTATTAAGGATAACTTATTACTAAATTATAATTTCCACCCCTCGAGATTCACTTTTTGTCTCTCGCTTAGCCAAAAACATATTTATTTTCGTTATAAATGTCCTAACCACACCATAGTCTTCTAATGTACAAAGGTATTCATATAGTTTATTCCCTGGATTATTCATAATACTTTTTTTTGTACATGTGAACTCAACTTACTAGCATTGTTTCCCTAAAATTTTCATTGGTAAGAGATTTTTAATACCTAAAAGAAATCTTATGAATGCCGGAAACAATCATACTAGAAGATTCAAAGTCTAAGTTCAAATAATACCTAAATAAGTGCTTAAGTTTCTTATCGTTGAGAGGTTCCAAAGCAGTTTTTTTTCTCCGTTCTTCTCTATTTTTTTTTATTTTTGCATTCAATGGATATTACTCCCCTTCCTATTCACTTTGTTTTGTTTTTATTCCTATTGAATTGGGTCTGGCCCACATATGCCCTTTTCTTTTTTTGTTTAAATCTTAAATACTAATTATTTATGGGTATTACACGGCCTCTCCCCAGAGCTCCCTTCACCCTCAGAGGGTTGGAGGGCATGTCATAGCCCATAATTACATCCCCAACTTTCTGGTGCACCCAGCCCGCTTATAGAGCAGAGTCATGAGAGAGAGAAAAGGCAGGCCAGTGGTTGCCATGGCTGAGAAGTACCTCCACTCCTCCAAAATCTGTTACCCACATTTACCCTCACCCCACTCAGAATCAGGACACCACTAATGCACGGGCATAAGTTACATCACTGACATTAGAAGATGGGTGGATCCTCTGGGACACCAAGTTCAACCACCTCCTGGCCTCCATGGTAAAATGGATGCTCTGAATGCTTGTCCTAGTGATGCCCCAACTAGTCGAGGCCCTCTACTCCTCCACCACCAAGGTGTCCACCAGCCACTTCCCATTCCTATTCACATCCCAAGCTTTTAGCTTACCCTCCGGAGGGTTTGGCAGACCCAAAGCCTCGTTGATAGCTGCAAGAATTAGGAGGATCTGCACTCCCCTAACATAGACCACTAGCTTAGCATGAATCCAGGCCATAGTAGGGAGGTTAGCATAAAACTCCCTTACCCAAGCCTCATTAACCTTATAAGTATTATTCACCAATGGACCCAACTATAGCTCCTAAAGGAGGGTATAAAACTCAGGCATCTTCTCTGCCACACCCTGCATAATGAACCCCCTCTCATGAGTATCCCCTTCGCAGCCTGCTCACTGTGCCGAAATTAGCACTGGTCTTTTATGAATTGAGTGTAGTCACCATTGTGGATGCTGCCACTGGAAGAAGATATATTGTTGAACCTGTAATTAATAAGAGACGTTACCAAATGAATGGAACAACAAGAGAAGGAACAGTTGGGAAAAAGAAAAGATATAAATTGGGAAGGGTCCACCACTTGAGCAAACTGATGCAGCGGTTGCATGTCTGCTACAGCAGGTCTACAATAATGAAATACACTGCTGTGATGGTTCCGCTACAACAATCAAAGTTCTACTACATTGGAAATCATCTTCCCTAGTAGACCTCCAACCCCAACAATGGAGGTTGAAATTTCAACCTCCATTTTCTTCTAATTAAACTATGGATCGAGCAAGGGGCGCACTAACCCGTACCATACCTACTGCTTTCAACCCCAGTAGGGTCCGGATTCAAGCCCAAAAGGCTCAAGAAATACAAACTAACACCCTACCCAAATCCTACCATTTTTATTGTCAACACCGCCATGAAAATCGTCTATAGTATGCAGGGAACGATTTAACTTAAGAATGTTAGAACTAGTAGAATGCCTTGTGAATTCACCCATATTGAGAAAAAAAAGAAGATTGGGTCCTTCCACCCCAAAAAGAACCCCAAACCAAGCGTATAGACATGGAATTAGCAGCCAAAAGTGTAAACAACACCACAAAGAGATGAAAACATAGATTACCTGAGTAAAGATGAGGAGATAACCAGAAAAATTGAGAGGATTTGCACAAGATTGAAGTGGAAAAGGTGAGAATGATTTCAAAACCATAGGTTATGGCCTTTTAATGATTTTATTTTCCACTATAGTGGACCATTTCTGCGGCGGCAGGACCACTATGGTGGGAAATAGATCGCTGCAATGGACCTATCAAGCAGTGGCATTTTGAATTCCACCGAGGCCCCCCTACACATTTTAATGTGCCACTAAGATGAATTCTATGAAAATCAATGATGCCCAGGGCTCATGGGCCATGAGTAAATATCGTAAGAACCAAAAGAGAAATTCGAAAGACCTGGAATCAGTAGGTTCAAGCCACCACAATCTAGCACTTAGGAGCAGCGAAGTACTAATATCCCTTCCAGCAATAATGCTAAGGAAATAGTATGAAGAGAGGTATCACATGAAAGGTGGTTTGATTCATTTGGGATAAGCATAGTTGATAGAAAAATGTCAGGTTCAGCTCCAGAGCTAGAGTTGACTTCTCCCGACCTGATTTTCCAAGACAAAAATAAATGTAGCAATATAGGTGTGGTTGGATCTGTAATTTCATGAAAGTTACATACTCAAACAAATTTGGATCATTCTGAAGTGTTACCAAAGAGCAAATTTGTAACTTGATGCTTGGGTGTCAATTGAATCAAGTAGAGATTCTTGATTCTTAAGGGGTTAGTTGGTAGATATTAAATGGATTTAAGGGAAATGTGTAATAAAGGGGTCCTGTAAAGATTAGTCCATGGATCGAGAAATAGATATGGATAGGGCCACAGTGTTGGCTAGAAGCAATGGAACTATGATCGGCATTAGTGTTAAAATGGGAGGACTGAAAATCCTCACACATATTGTAGGGACATTCATGGATGAATAGATTTTTAATTGATATCGGATGTAACAACCCGGTCAATTGTACTAACACCCTAAAGACCTAAGCCTGGGTGGTGTCCCCAGAATTAAAAGATTATTCGAAGAACAATTTTGAGTAGGTTAAGTTAAAATCGGGTGGACCCCACTATAGTGATACCGTTGCAGTGGAAGTACCCTTGCTATAGTGGGCGACACAAACTAGAATTTCGTAGTTCCATCCCGATTAGGATTTAAAAACCTATTTCCATAAGAGGTACTGAACAAAAATTCCCAGGAATAGAAATTAACATTTCTAAACAAAAGAAGAGAAGCAAGGAGACTGGAGAAGGCAAGACTTCAACCTTCATCATGACAATTTTCTGCTAGAACTCAAAACTTGAAGCAAGCATGCAGCGGGGAATTTCTCGATGATAGCTTGATACCTAGGTAGGCTATGACTTACTTTCTTACATGCTAGACCTATTTCTATAAGGGGTGTTGAATAAAAATACCTAGTAACAGAAATTAGGATTTCTAAATAAAAGGAGAGAAGTCAGGAGGATAGAGAAGGCAACACTTCACCCTTCATCATGACAATTTTCTCCAGAATTTAGAACTTGAGGCAAGCAGGGAATTTTTGATGATAGCTTGACACTCAGGTATGCTATGAGTCACTTGCTTATAATGTGCGTATGCTTGATATGCTATTGACGAGTGGGAGAAATCCTATGTTAATCACTATTAGGTAGGGTATGATCGTTAGGGATCTATTAAATGAATGTAATTAGAAAGAATCAAGGGAGAGGTGACTAAAACCCCATAGAATGATGTTCGTGGGTATGAGGAGTCCTGAAATAAAATTGTTGGGCCCCTATCTTTGTAAGGAAATCATAAGAGGATACCCCAATGTATGCCCCGAATAAGGGACTCTAGTATGTTCATGGCAAGGGTATAAGATATTCATGCGCTCATAGAAATTAATGTACTGATGGGTTATTTGATATGTGTATGTGATATGGGTCATGATTTATGTTTAGATAATTATCGTCACTAGAGGAGAAAGGGTAAAATTGATATAAGATTGAATAAGAGAGGATGACAATAATAGGTGAGTTGATTGCGAGGAAAAAATTTGAGGGGAATCTAGGAGGATAGTTCGGTCGGGGTACTGTGTGGACAGTACCACAACAGCAGCATTGAAATTTCTATAGCGAGACTGTAGTGGTAACATCAGCTAAGCTCGATCTCACGAGCGGGACAGTTTGCACCCCATCGTCGAGCTTGTATGCATAAATAAAGTGATAACTAACTGATTATGAATGACCCCGGGCTATGATTGTGCTATAGTTGGTAAAGTGTAGTCTTGTTTTGTATGTGATTTTGTTGATAATTGAACTATGATATGTGGTTTCTTGAAATGATGAGTGAAATCTATGATAATCAAGTAAGTAAAAGAAGTGGTATGTGAATTGGAAAAATAAATCATCTACATGTTGAAAGCTAAAGGCTTGTGGTCGAGGAAAGTATCTAAACAAGCAAGTTGGTATGATCAAGCTAGTGAGTGGATATTGGTATATGATTGCTCATTCAAGGTGAACATCCGGGCGAGGAGTATGAGTGAGTACATAGACAGGTATGACTAAATATTTATACGACTGGGTGTATGGACATGAATACACAAACAAGTGTGATGAAGGTCTCATATGGCTGGGTGTATAGTACATGGATGTCTAGAATCCCCTGCAAGTCATAGCTGGAAGGACAAACATAAGACCCTATGGAATATGTGTACAGTGATGTGACGGAGGCATGTGCCCGGCATACGATGGTATAATTGTGAGACAGAGATTGTGGGGGTATAGCATGATATACATATGGCTGCGATGACATAAAGGTATAGGTATACAAGTATGACATGAGATATAGTAACATTATTAGGGTATAATGTGAGAGACACAGTTGAAAGGTAAACATTATAACATAGTACAGGTAAGATACTACATGACATGATTATGGTGTAGGGATGAGGTGTAAATTCGGAAGAGACAGGTATGTACATGTACTTAAATTGTGGAGGACTTAACTCCATCAGTATAATTTGATGCTTTCTTTTTGTGTACTTGAGTTATTTAATTGTATTGTGATTAGATGTTTGATACAAGTGGTCTTTGTGGGTGATAGATGGTAACATGAAGGGCTTAATAATGGTAGTGAGTTACGGGGAAATCACTGGTTAAGCTTTATTGCTAAAGTACGAAATTAAAGATGGTCAGTTAATCCCGTGAGTAAATAAATAGGTCAATAAACAATAGGAACGGTCTTGATTAGTGATAATGGAAGGGTAAATGAATTAGATTATTAGTAATATTATATGGTGGCATAAAATGTGTAAGGATCAGTGGAACACAGCTACTGCCTAAGTTAAAGGGTGCTACAGCGGGCAAGTTGCTGCTGCCGCGAGATCGCTGTAATGGGATGAGAGAGACAGATTGAGAGTTAAATCAAGGGATAAAATGGTAGGGTGCTTGCATGAGTATTGATGAGTTATAAGCATCGATAATATATCTAGTAAACCTGATGGATTATAGTATAAGTTGGAGTAGTTGTTAAATTTATTAAGCCGATTGCATGTTAAATTATATGTGGTTATGTGAATTGATCTTAGTTCATTGTTGATGCCTACCAGTACATGTAGTATACTGATACTACCTTGCTACACCTTTTTGGTGTGGGTTGTGGCAGGTTGAAGTTTCAGGTTTGACATGGAGTACTCAACGTCGGCTTTTGTAATTTTTCTCCGCAGATGAAGCTGTGTCATTTTATGTTGTCAAGTATTCTGTTAGAGCTCTTGTACCTGTCTAGACTAGATCACGGGAGGTCATGATCGGAAGGAAAGTTTTGTTATAATTTTAGAAATATTTTGTATTATGCAAATTTATAAGTATTTAAATTATCTTATATGTTGGGTTGGAATGGGGTTCTCCTATCGAGTTGAAGTCAATATGAGTGCCCACATGACTATCCCAGTTCAGGTCGTGACACGTTGCTCCTTGGATATATCTGAGATCAATATTGCAGGTTTAAAATCGGGATTAGGGATAATGAAGCTTTGATGTGACCATTATGAGTAGTGAGAGATCGCTAGCTACATAGCTAGGGAGAATAAATCTAATAAATTATTGTGAATTCTCAAGAGAGAATTACAAAGCGCACGATCTATAGAGAATAAATTGGTGATAGATAATGTAGAGGAAACAATTTTGATAATTGGGAAAATCATAATTCTAGGCCTCATTAATATTGTTTCCAACTTCATCCTCTTTACTTAATAATTTTATTACTATAGTATTTTTTAGTTTATTAGTTAGAAATAAAAATATTAGTTTTTAAAATTTATATAATTATTCGAACTTATTTTTTTAGTGATATTGAACAATTATACTAACGTTAGTTCTCTGTGTGATTAGACTTCAAACATAAAAACTAAATTATATTTGCAATGACCGCTTATCATTTTAAGGACTAGTTTTTAGTGTGATCAGATTTTGGCGTCATTGTCGGGGAACTAATTAGTTAGATGTCATTGTAAATATTTTTAGATTTTAAGTTTGAATATTTTTTTTTAACGTATTTTATTTTTTTTCTTTTATTGTAGTTATTGATTCGATAAACATGACATCTTGGAATTATGAGAGTTTTGGTGTTGGTAATTCTACTTTGATCGTCCTTACGCATATGATGGAGGAAATCACATATGGAAAAATCATCAAAATATTCCAGGAAGCGATTTATGTGCATGAACTCAATCCTACGTAAGGAATATGTGTGATATGTGTGGTGGTCAAGATGATCATTTTTATAGTTGTGTTCACATTTCTTATCCTCCCCCTACCCGTTATTATGATGGTTCTACTTTTCCTGATGATGTTAATAGGAACAATGAACTAAGTGATGGTGACATGAAGGAGAGCAAGGATAGGTTAAAGTGTATTGTCCAGAAATATGATGAGAAACAACTACAGTTAGAAAGGCAAGAGGCAATTATCCGCAACCTAGATGCTCAATTGAGCTAATTGGTTCAAGTCTTAACTACAGAACAAGTTAATAGTGTGGATAGTAGCTAAAAAGAGTACGGATTTGAGAAAGAACTTGAGGTGCTAGTGCAGGAGTTTAGAGTAAAACACCAACAACCTAACCAACTAAAATTTTAGGATGTCGATGTTGAAAAAGTAATACTAGAGTCAGTCAAGGACATTGAGGATATAACTTTAGCTAACTCTAGTGTGATTGATGTTGAGGATGTTGAAAGTTGTGAAGTTCATGGATATGAGAAAATTTTTATCACACCCCGCCTTGGGGGTATGACTGGCACCTGGTGCCCTACTAGGACCTGACCTGCTGAACTGTTAAGCCTGGCACATCTGGTGCCTGGCTAGCTCTGACCCACATTTCTGGAAATAAAGGGCTATATAACGGCTGTAAACACAACCCCCGGCCCATTGGCCTATAGCCTTCTGTACCTGTACTAACAGCTGACCAGAAACATCTCAATTCAGGGGAACCTATGCGGGCCGACAAGGCCACCATGCTGTCTAGTTATCTGCAACTCAATCATCACGTATTAAAAAGCTACGTGACCGGCAAGGTCACCACTACTGACAACTATGGCCCCACACGACAATCACAATAGAAAGAAGGAATGCTAACAACTATACAACTGCACGGCCTCTCACGACCGGCTCATCTGACCACAGGGATTATATACAGACTGCAAGCCTCTAGGAAGAATAATAGAAATGATCGGGACAGGGCCCCGACCTACCCGTACTGTACAGCAAAAAGGAACTGAACTACACCTCTAGAATTTCAGTCTCCGAATGACAGGAGCTGAATACTCGACCGCTGATGGGGATCACGTAGTATCGCCTGCTCGTCTATGGGTACCTGCAGGCAAGTAATGCAGCGCCCCACTGGGCGTCAGTACCGCTGGTACTGAGTATGTAAAGCAATAACTGAAAGAGATATCTGAAATCAATAATATGACTGAAGAAACTGAAATAAGAAGAACTAGATTAACTATCTGACGGTGTAGATCGTACCTGTTCTTAATCATACTGAAGGGAGTAGGAATCATACCTGGAGACGTATCATTCTACTACTAATCTGCTCATATCAATGTAATATAGCATAACATACATAACATAACATGGCATACACAACCTTACCCGGCCCCCATAAGCCGGAAGGTACAATCAACACAGAATCTATACCCCAACCCCGGTCATCCCATCTCCTATACTGGCTGTAAGCATCCCGCCGGTCCCCTGGGTATGCACTTGGGCTCGCTGAGCCCCTGACTATAACTGCATCTGAGTCCGGAGGACTCCTGAATCTGCACCCGGGCGTATCCGCTCGACTGGGGTGTGTAAGGGCCGATCAAGGCACAAATATGGGGAAAACTGGCATCCCATCTTCATCCCATGGCGGGACGGCATTCCACTCCATGGAGCGACCTATCCTCGTCCTCTGGCGGACAAGTCAATACAGCTATTAACCCTGGGCGGTCATGGATGCTAGGTAATCCAACCCCAAACAATACAATGGTCTCAACTGGTAATACTGTCTGTGTATCTCACATGCTGAGGCTAAGAGGGGTAAGGTACCGTATATATTACATGCTGAGCTACTGATAGTAATCTGTACGTATCTGTTACGTGCTGAGGCAGGTAAATACATATAAATAGGAACATAATCCCCTGCCAGACTGTACTGGGGCAAATGCTACACAAGATAGTGTTTCTGCTGAAAACTATGCTGTTTACTGAGGTTCTGTATTAACATGATTTCCTGTTTCTAACATGCTTTCTAATCTTCATTTTAGTCTATTATTCTAGTTCTGAAATGCTTTACAGATACTGTACTACTTCACGGGGTTTCAACTGAACACAACAATATCTTAACTTGACATATTACATCAAATACTGAGTATACTGGGCAATCTCTAACACTTGCGTTAAAATCTATATCATACTGATAGGTCTCGTACACGTTACAACCCAATGCTTCTCATATTGTACCAATATTCATAATAACGCAATACTTGACTTCTGAACATTCTACTGGTCTGTAAATTACTATACTATCTCAATGTTACTCAACTTGCCGAGGAAACTAACTTTACATACCTTATCTTTGAACTATTCGTCTGTCGGACGAGGCTCAGCCGGTACTCCAACTGTTTTCTCCCAACTGCATTCATAAACATATCAATTAACACTAAATACAACTTTATTTCAAAAGGCAACGTCACTTTCGATATAGTTTATAGCCTAAACTTAGGCTTATCGAAAGACGGCCAGAAACTCGCTATTTTTCAGCGGCCCAGAAGGGAGAAATATTCACTTCTTAGCTAGGAACACATAGACACAAATTTAGAGCAATTCTACTTACCTTAGTTCGGTGGGTCGCTGATTCGTCGGCCGTATTTCACGAAACTAAATCCTTAGAAATGCTCTCTGCCGCTATATACTTCGGTATCTGGGATTAATTTGAGTTTGGGCAGCGTTTAGTAGCGTAATCGGACGGATATTATATAATTTCCTTCGTTTTTACCTTCTCTCTGCCGCTTTGTTCTGTTCTCTGGAAATTTTAAAGGTTTTAATCAATTAAAACCGAAGTGGGGCTTTATATACTTGGGCCTGAACCTGGGAAACGTGTCACGGAGCCATCGCGGAGGCTTCACCTCCGTGACACGCTGCCATCGCGGAGGGGCTCTGCCTGGCTCCTCCCGCGATGGTTCGACGGGTTTCTCGTCCGGTCTTTTTCCCGGGCCTTTCTCTAGCACGTATGGCCTTCAAATATGCTTAACCAACGTGTGAATAGGTCATCTAGGTGCCGGGAATTCTACGGGGTGTAACATTCTCCCCCCTTAAGAACATTCGTCCTCGAATGTACACTGTTATCTAGAGGACTACTTACTTTCTAGAAAAATTTCGGCAGAGTCTCCCCTGTATATGGACTATAGCCAAAACCTGAAATGCAGAAAAGTCCAATACAGGTACTGTACACAATACAGTAGGATTCACTGGATGGTTACGTATCCATTTTTCTCATTTATACATATACAACCATGAGATTCCACATAAGCAATAATACGGACGTACCTCTTGCCTGACTAGGCCTGAAATAGGTGAGGATATCTGGTCCTCTTCCTCCGCTCCTCAAGTCATCTCCTCTCGGTTCTTGTTACGCCTCAATACCTTGATAGACGTAATATCTTCAGTCCTCAATCTGCGAATCTGTCTGTTTAAGATAGTTATTGGAACCGCTTCATAGGCCAGCTTTTTCATAACCTGGGTATTCTGGACTGGGACTGCTCTGGACGGGTCTCCTATGCATTTCCTCAGCATAGATACATGAAAGACCGGGCGAATGGATCCTAATTCTGGAGGCAAATTCAATTAACGGTAAATGCTCACTTTTGGCTACTACCGAAATCTAGCACACACGCTTGCAACATGTCTTCGAGCGTCTGAATTGTGTGCTCAGCCTGCTCATCTGTCTGAGGATGGAATGTTGTGCTCAAATTAATCTGCGTTCCCAAACCTTTCTGAAACGACTGCCAGAATCTAGTTGTGAACTGTGCTCCCCTATCTGAAATAATGGATACTGGTATTCCATATAATCTGACTACCTTTCTGATATACAACTCAGCATAATCTTCGGCCGAGAAAGTAACTCTTACTGGCAAGAACTGAGCTGATTTTTGTCAATCTGTCATTCATCACTCATATAGAGTCATGTCTGTGTTTAGTACGGGGTAATCTTGCTACAAAATTCATATTCACCGCTTCTCATTTCCAAAGAGGCACAACTATGTTCTAAATTAACCTGCCTGGTTTCTGATATTCTGCCTTCAACTGTTGGCAGTTAGGACACTGGGCTACCAGTAGTTCTCTTTAATGTCATGGTACCTCTTTGTCATATCGGGATGAAGAGAGTAGCGGGCGTAATGCGCCTTGCTCATAAACTGCTGACGATGCCCCAAAATATCTGGAGTGCAATGCGGCCTTTATATTGCCACATTTCATCCCCGGTTATCTGAAAATATGTCACTTATCCTTACTGAACCTTGTGTTCAAGTTAAACCTGGCTAGGGTTTCTATACTGCCGTTCCTTTACTTCCACCACTAACGACAATGCTGCGATATTCTGTATTATCATTATGTTATCTTTTATTTCTGCTATGTGAACGGCTAAACCAGCTAACTAGTGAAATTCTCGGGTCTATTCCCGCTGTTCAGGCGGCAAGTATGCCAACTCCCCATAGATCTACGGCTAAGGGCAGCTACTACCGTATTAGCCCTTCCCGGGTGACACAAAATTCTTGCTTTTTCAGGCATAAGCTACTGCAGCTAACTAGGTGATACCCAAGTCGTGGGTAAGATAATTCTTCTCACATTTCTTCAATTGCCTGAAAGTATAAACTGTTACTTTACCATGCTGCACCAACCCTCTGTACCTTCTGGAGATACTAACACGGGAGTTGATGTTAACCTGGCTTCTAACTCTTGGAAGTTCTGCTCATACGCCTCAGTCTACTGGAACTTCGCTGCCTTCTGTGCCAACTTAGTCAGAGGTGCTGCTAAGGTGGAAAATCCTTCCACGGACCCTCTGCAGTACCCGGCTAACCGCAGGGACTGCGTACTTCGATCAGAGTGGTAGGTCCAGGCTAGATCTTCATTACTTCGATTTTTCTGTGTATCTATCTGTACACCAGCCTTTGACACCATGTGACCAAAAAGGCTACTGGACTCAACCAAAATTCACATTTACGATTTTGGACATATAACCGACGGTCATACTGGTTTATTATACCGGAGAATCTGACAAGTAATCTACCGGTATAGTTAGAGCTTATCTGGCCTTCTGGCCGCATGCTAAGGCTACTTGTTGCTAAGGTGATCTCGAACGACTATCTGCCCACCATGTGCCCGCATCTGATCAGGGGGGTCCTGATATTGATCATGACCTCTAATGATCTGGCTGCATAACCCTAAATAACTGAATAGTCGGGTTGAATGACCCGAATGTGGCAGTAGTCCCACCATACTCTAACCGTGCTACTTGAGTGCTTATAGTTCGTGCATAACCGCAAACTCGTGGGCATCTAATTGCTCTGTTATTTTGCTTAACCCACTGGAAGGCTGGACTTATTCAACTTACTCCCAGGCGATCAATCTCTGG
Source organism: Datura wrightii (assembly GCA_035772735.1). Classification (NCBI taxonomy): domain Eukaryota; kingdom Viridiplantae; phylum Streptophyta; class Magnoliopsida; order Solanales; family Solanaceae; genus Datura; species Datura wrightii. Next base: position 24,005,300 of record JASDFA010000027.1, on the reverse strand, counting down.
ATCTTCACGGGGAGTCTACTGATCCCCTGGTCTTGATAAACACTGTGCTAGCAGGGTACTATCAATTTCTTATGCCTTGTGTGTATCCACTTTGATTTATACTACTATTCTGGGGAATTCTCAGTCTTATGAGCGGTTCTGTAAATACTGGCCTTCTGCTAAGTATCTGTATCTAAATGTCTTACGAAAACCAGCTGAAATACTAGTCTGTCGCTGACTACTGATGTGGACCCTTCCTTGGGGTACCCACGGGTATTCTGACTGGGACGGCCGGCTGACTTATGGGGGGTTCTACATAACAACTGCTAGATTGACTAAGGCCGACTATCGCCCACAAGGTTGGGAAAACGATGTATGACCACTTAACATGCTAGAACAATTCTAGTATTGCTAATCTCTGAAATTTGCCTACTCGGTCTCTAATCCTGGTTCTGGCACATGCACTACTGTTACCGATCTTCAGGGATGCCTCCCTGCTAATGCAGGCGCCAGCTGGTCGGTAGACCGTCTAACTGTGCCCTTATCATCTGGCCATCTGTCTTAGGCCAATAACTCTGGTAAGCTCCTAGAGCCTAGATCTGACAACAACACATAAGTCTGTTAATCTAATAATTGAGAACTGAGATAGTTTCTATGACTTCATACGTAACTCACACTTAATCCGCCCTTTCTCTTCTTCTTTTCTTTCTTTCTTCTCCCTCTTTCTTCTCTCTTTTTTTTTTGTCCCGCAATGCAATTTGTGTAAGCTTTCTATTACTAATGCGCATTTGTGATTGTAGCCCTTATAGGCAGCCACTCACAACCTATCTATTATCTGTATATCTATATATCGCTGGCTACGTACAATATGTACTGATTCCTGCGGTAATTCATAACCTCTTACATGTTCTGCTGAGTCTCACATCGTACATGATACATTTCTTCTAAAGCCTAATAATATCTCCTGCCCTGACTTATCATTTCATTGCATTGTCACCCCATTCTGAAGGTAACAACATAAACATTCTAGTTATTGTCTGCTATCCGAAATTCCGCCACTCTTATGATGTGGGGTCGACGTTCGAATCTTGTAGCCTTACTAGGTATATATTGAGAGCCCATGACTGTCTGCTGGGCCTTATCTCCAGGCTACACTAAATTAGAATTGCTGTATCGGTAACTTCTTAACCTTTCCATAGCGGACATACTACGGTATTCTGAACCGCAATCTTACTGTCAGCGCGAAGCTTAATCCTTAATACGATACTTTATCAATCCAGGGTAGTTCTAATTTCCCCACAAGATCTGACATTCCTGCTTCTTCCTCTCACCTTGCTTAGACTGAACTCTGGGGTTCAAGGTACCTGCCTTTCATTGCTAATGAGATTACTGATCAAGCCTCGGCCTATACTTCTTCTGGCGTATATGGCGGACTTGGCCTTTTTCTGACTCAAACTTGACTATTGTTAGGCATTTATCACTAGCAGGTCTGTTACCCCTACTTCGGGTAAGCTAACAGTCTTGCTTTCTTTACGGGCTTGTTATCATAAGGGTCTGCACAACTTACGTAATCATAAGGGCTCTCTATATTTTCTACTACTTACTAGGATCAATCAACCCATCTTTACTTACTGCATGATTTGGCAACCCCCTCTCAAGTCTTATGCTCCTTTACTACACTGATATCGAACTTAAGAGGTAGGAATAACCCTTTCTTATTGCAACAATAAAAGCATTCAATTGCACCATATCCAAAAAGATGTATTTGGGATTTCTGCATTTTTTTTTCTTTCTTATACTTACCTGGTGGTCTGACCTTATCTGCAATCATAATCAGATCTCATATAGTTAATAAATAAATGCGTTCATATATACATTATATTTCTGACTTCCTATTCTGACGTTATCAACATATACTGGGAATAATGTCAATAACGGTATCACGCTGGGAGGTCTCTGATACCCCCTCCTGCTACTGTAATTATCATGTAACTGACTGAGGTTCTTTTCTGTTGCTATCTCTGATCTTCTGCCTGTGATAGGGAAATGCTGATCTGCCTTTGTATCTGTAATCAAAGAATACGGTAAGTTTTCAGGGACTCAACCCTATACTGTACCGCTCTAAAGCATGACTGACTGAGAAGGAAAGGTAACCATCATATCATGCCTCGCAGCCTCCTGCCTATAGCATGTGGTGCACAACACATCCATAGACAAGACTCTACTTAGCACGGCTTGCAGACTCCCTGGGATACGACCTGCTCTGATACCAAGTTTGTCACACCCCGCCTTGGGGGTATGACTGGCACCTGGTGCCCTACTAGGACCTGACCTGCTGGACTGTTAAGCCTGGCACATCTGGTGCCTGGCTAGCTCTGACCCACATTTCTGGAAATAAAGGGCTATATAACGGCTGTAAACACAGCCCCCGGCCCATTGGCCTATAGCCTTTTGTACCTGTACTAACAGCTGACCAGAAACATCTCAATTCAGGGGAACCTATGCGGGCCGACAAGGCCACCATGCTGTCTAGTTATCTGCAACTCAATCATCATGTATTAAAAAGCTACGTGACCGGCAAGGTCACCACTACTGACAACTATGGCCCCACACGACCATCACAATAGAAAGAAGGAATGCTAACAACTATACAACTGCACGGCCTCTCACGACCAGCTCATCTGACCACAAGGAATATATACAGACTGCAAGCCTCTAGGAAGAATAATAGAAATGATCGGGACAGGGCCCCGACCTACCCGTACTGTACAGCAAAAAGGAACTGAACTACACCTCTAGAATTTCAGTCTCCGAATGACAGGAGCTGAATACTCGACCGCTGATGGGGATCACGTAGTATCGCCTGCTCGTCTATGGGTACCTGCAGGCAAGTAATGCAGCGCCCCACTGGGCGTCAGTACTGCTGGTACTGAGTATGTAAAGCAATAACTGAAAGAGATATCTGAAATCAATAACATGACTGACGAAACTGAAATAAGAAGAACTAGATTAACTATCTGACGGTGTAGATCGTACCTGTTCTTAATCATACTGAAGGGAGTAGGAATCATACCTGGAGACGTATCATTTTACTACTAATCTGCTCATATCAATGTAATATAGCATAACATACATAACATAACATGGCATACACAACCTTACCCGGCCCCCATAAGCCGGGAGGTACAATCAACACAGAATCTATACCCCTACCCCGGTCATCCCATCTCCTATACTGGCTGTAAGCATCCCGCCGGTCCCCTGGGTATGCACTTGGGCTCGCTGAGCCCCTGACTATAACTGCATCTGAGTCCGGAGGACTCCTGAATCTGCACCCGGGCGTATCCGCTCGACTGGGGTGTGTAAGGGCCGATCAAGGCACAAATATGGGGAAAACTGGCATCCCATCTTCGTCCCCTGGGGGGACGGCATGCCACTCCGTGGAGCAACGTATCCTCGTCCTCTGGCGGACGAGTCGATACAGCTATTAACCCTGGGCGATCATGGATGCTAGGTAATCCAACCCCAAACAATACAATGGTCTCAACTGGTAATACTGTCTGTGTATCTCACATGCTGAGGCTAAGAGGGGTAAGGTACCGTATATATTACATGCTGAGCTACTGATAGTAATCTGTACATATCTGTTACGTGTTGAGGCAGGTAAATACATATAAATAGGAACATAATCCCCTGCCAGACTGTACTGGGGCAAATGCTACACAAGATAGTGTTTCTGCTGAAAACTATGCTGTTTACTGAGGTTCTTTATTAACATGATTTCCTGTTTCTAACATGCTTTCTAATCTTCATTTTAGTCTATTATTCTAGTTCTGAAATGCTTTACGGATACTGTACTACTTCACGGGGTTTCAACTGAACACAACAATATCTTAACATGACATATTACATCACATACTGAGTATACTGGGCAATCTCTAAGACTTGCGTTAAAATCTATATCATACTGATAGGTCTCGTACACGTTACAAGCCAATGCTTCTCATATTGTACCAATATTCATAATAACGCAATACTCGACTTCTGAACATTCTACTGGTCTATAAATTACTATACTGTCTCAATGTTACTCAACTTGCCGAGGAAACTAACTTTACATACCTTATCTTTGAACTATTCGTCTGTCGGACGAGGCTCAGCCGGTACTCCAACTGTTTTCTCCCAACTGCATTCATAAACATATCAATTAACACTAAATACAACTTTATTTCAAAAGGCAACGTCACTTTCGATATAGTTTATAGCCTAAACTTAGGCTTATCGAAAGACGGCCAGAAACTCGCTATTTTTCAGCGGCCCAGAAGGGAGAAATATTCACTTCTCAGCTAGGAACACATAGACACTAATTTAGAGCAATTCTACTTACCTTAGTTCGGTGGGTCGCCGATTCGTCGGCCGTATTTCACGAAACTAAATCCGTAGAAATGCTCTCTGCCGCTAAATACTTCGGTATCTGGGATTAATTTGAGTTTGGGCAGCGTTTAGTAGCGTAATCGGACGGAAATTATATAATTTCCTTCGTTTTTACCTTCTCTCTGCCGCTTTGTTCTGTTCTCTGGAAATTTTAAAGGTTTTAATCAATTAAAACCGAAGTGGGGCTTTATATACTTGGGCCTGAACCTGGGCAACGTGTCACGGAGCCATCGCGGAGGCTTCACCTCCGTGACACGCTGCCATCACGGAGGGGCTCTGCCTGGCTCCTCCCGTGATGGTTCGACGGGTTTCTCGTCCGGTCTTTTTCCCGGGCCTTTCTCTAGCACGTATGGCCTTCAAATATGCTTAACCAACGTGCGAATAGGTCATCTAGGTGCCGGGAATTCTATGGGGTGTAACAATTTTGGACCTTATTTCATACATTTTTCTACATTGTGTATGGAAAGTGACATGGGAATGGATCCTTACGAACATGATCAAAGGAATAGGTACATATGCCTTATACTCTTTAAATTTTCAGGCCATGTAAGAAAAATACACTCCTCACTTGAAAGCCAGAAAGAGTAGAATGAAATATTTATCTCTTGACTTGAATGAGTTTGTACCTCCACCAGTGCATAGTCGAAAACTTGAAGCAAAATTGGGTGTGCAATTCATAAGCTCAAGGTGGAGGCAAAACGTGGTTCATGTAATGTCGCGACGTTAAATTAGGCACTTATTGGAAGGCGACCCAACTTTTACAATTTTTTTAACTTTTTTATTATTTTTTGTAATATTATTTTTTGATTTTTAGGAGCATGAGAAGAGAAAGAATTTGAAGGATGCAAAAACGAGAGGATGGTTAGAACTAAGTCTGGGTGTCCACATAAAGAACAATTCCTGAGAGAATTCTGAGTACCCCATTAGCTGTTATTGCTTCGGCATTTGGCCTACCAGGGAGTCTCTTTTATCATCTTGTATTTATGGTGTTCATTGGAGATAATACATAATTTTAAGTGTGGGGTAAAGTTATTACCTAAATGACTTTATGTGCTATTCTATGTATCTAAAAAATCAAAAGAAAAGAACAATTCGAGAAATAATAATTAGGTAGAAATAATTTCTGTTGGTTTTTCTTACGACCTTGGTTCTTCTCCAAGTGATGACTTTTTGAAATGGGTAGTAAAAGAATCTTTTTAGTAGATTTTTTCTTTAGTTTGGACTTTTCCTGACTATGGATAGTGTGACAATGTTCTTAAGGTATTTAGTCTTTAGGATGAATGAGCAAGTACGAAAAGGAAGAACTCTAATATCGTGAACTATGTGACATATTTTATATTGGGGTTTAGGAATGAGAATTTGTATTATATACCTTCTTTAGATACCTTCATAATTTGTATGATCTTCTTTTGATGCATAAAACTTGATTTTTGACTTTTATGATTACCTCCTATGCTTGAAGTATATTTATTTACTATTCCCTATTATGTTGACTTGATAGTCATATCTGAACTGTCTGGAGTGGATCATGTGGATTGTGTGAAGTGAGGTTTAGATGATAATTTGTACTGTCTCTTGTTAGTCTAGAACTTCCCCTATGTGTGGTTAAAGCAAAATAATTAGGTCTTGTTAAATTTAGGAGATGATGTAGGCATTTATTTGATTAGTCCTTTTAGCCTTTCTTTTATGTCAGTATTAACAATATCCTATTCAACCCATTTGAGCCTAGAAGTAGTTTCTTTGAAACCCACATTATAAGTTGGATCCTTTTGTTAATTAACTATTCTTTAATTTTACCTTTGAAAGTACTTGATTTAAAAGAATAAGTGACTAAAAGAAGTATGTAGGGAACATAAGTAACTTTTAAGTGGAACTAAGGAAAGGAGTGAAAAAGAAAGATCATTAGTTGAACTGGAGAAAAAATAAAAATAAAAATATTGTTTTGTTCTCAGCTAGTTACATTGTTTATATGGAAGGGATGAAGACAAAATGTAGTCTTTTTGGATATGTATAATGAGCAACATAATTGGGGTTTTGAGAAGTATGCGCTTGAGAAAAATTGTATCGTATTAAAGTGCTTAGTAGGATTGAGCTATTATTTTCTTAAATATATCCTTACATGTTCCTTAGCTTACATTACAATCTATGAAAATCTCGCTTAATACTATATTTGACATTCTTAAATTGGTTAAGTCATGCACTACAGGCAAGCGTATTGTACAATCTTGGGAAGTGCATGATTTTCTCTGTGAGAGAGAGCGAATTCCTTTTATATGTGAGTCCTTAAAATACATTTAAGTCTATTTGAGTGTGTGGACTGATTTCTCTCTTGGTTGGATTGGTGAGGACACGTGATTTACAAAAATTTGTGAGGTATTTGGTTCTGAAGTTGGAATAGGAAAGCATGTCAAAATTAGATAGGAGGAAAATCAATTTTTGTGGCTAGAATATGTCACGGCTCGAGTCTATACCCTAGACGAGACACAATACTTGGAGTCACAAGTAATCTCAAGCCAACCCATGGTCTATCATAACACTGGTATTCTGAGTAATCATAGCGGAAGCTTTAAATAATAAAATAATTTATGAAGAAGAACTAAATCATAAAGATTTATACAACTGAAAGCAAGACAGAAAAATTTGAATCTGTATCTGAAAGCCATCTATATTTGATGAGTTGCTGGGACAATCACCCAGCTAACTCTAAAGTATAACTGTATGAGAATAACTGAAGAAAAATAAACATTGTTATGGAAAGATGAGGACTCACCACTGGTGTAGCTGATATACTCCTAGAGAAGATCCGCTAACGATGCTGAGACTGAGAACCTGCGACTGTATCATAATACGATACAACATAGAAGGCATGCATCTGTACTTTGAATGAACTAAGTAAGTGGGAGAGAATATAACATAAGGAATAAATAACTGAACTATAATGACATGCTATGATCAACTGAAAATGCTAAACTAATTAAACTAAAATATACTGAAATGGTCAAAATGACCCTGTCTGATGGTCATAGACATGCCCTGAACCTGAGATACTGAATTTGAACTAACTGTAATGGACTGATCTGAACTGAGTAAACTATAACTGTACTGATCTAAGCAAATCTGAGACCGAACTGACTAATGGGAGAGTCTGTAACCGACATATAACCACATGAGCTAGACTTGGAGTCCGATGTATACACCCCATCGGTAGGACCCAATATACCTTGCTAGGGTATAAAGGCATGAAATGGGTGATCACAAGTCTGGGGATATAAGGCCAATAAACTAAACTACAGTGGCAATGTAGTTATGGGAACCTGGGTCCGCTGGAATCCCGTTTCGCTCGGTGCTAAGTCCTACTCCCGCTGGATAGTCCTAGACTGACTACTAAGCTGATAGCTCAAAAATGGGGCCCAAGACTAAGTTAGGGATACCTATCTGGAAGTAACCTGAGAGTCTTATCAGACCAAATTCTGTAACTGGTATTCTAAGATTGGCCAGAACTACTTATCTGGAAGCGTCGTAACCATCTAAAGAACAAACTATAATATGAAGCTGGGGGTTCTAAGACTGGTCCGAGCTTCTTATCTAGAAGTGTTATAACCGTCTAAAGAACCACTAAAATTTGATATCTGAGTCTAATAACTGATAACAGGGAGGCACCACTGACACCTCAAGGAAAGATTGTAGTAAAACTGATCAGCTGACATTTCTGGACAACACAAAGTATTCTAATAATCTAACTGAGACTAGACTAGCATGCATCTGACTGATATTTCAACATATACCAACAATATGGGAATCCCAAAATTGATAAAATCAAGCCAAAGGGAAAACTAGTCCAACATGCAAGATTTTAATTTACTAAACTGAGAAACTAGGGCTAAATCATTCCATTGGGTAGTAGTTTCACAAAATTTCTAGAAAATTGGAATGATAAAGCAACTAATATCATAAATAATATTCCACTTGAAATCTTAAAAGATTTGTCCGAATACATTCTAAATTTTGAATCCACAAGGTTGAAATTGATAGAAGAATTAGAGAACCATTTTGGGGACACAAGGGAAGACCAATTCCCTTATTAAATCCCCACATACCTTGATAAGAAATCCCTTGAGAAAGAGCTTGAATTTCTGCAACTGACAAAGAGCCCTAGTCCTTGATCTGAGAGTTCCTAATTGTCTCTATGCTTTAGACTTGAGGGAATGAGTGGAATGAAGGGGCAATGTCATTTAACCCCTTTAACTCCCTCCTAAATGAGCCCAAAATGATAGGTTTTTAAGATAAAAAGGCTAGAAAATTACAAAAATAACCCCAAAATAAAATCTGGAAAACTACCCGACAAGGGACCAACAAGTAACTCAACAAGTCATTGGTTGAGACCGCGACTCATTGGGACCAAACATTGGTCCTACTACCTAGGTCCTTGGCTCACTGGTTTTGGGAAACGGAAGATACCATGACTCATTGGATGAACCAATGGGTCATTGGTTCCTCCCGTGGTCGCTGGATGGAAAAGCTAGGAGGCGTGACGATGAGCGACACAAGGAATCATTGGTGGACCCAATGGATCTTTGTGTCCAGTCGTTACCTTCATTGGAAAAATTATAAAAAATCACATACTTGACACGACGGGTGGTCACAACGACTCGTCGTGGGACATGAAGGGTTCGTTGTTTCCACTCGTAATCACTGAAGGGAGTTTCTGAGATTCCCAACAAATGACTCACACCATGAGTCATTGTATCAAACGATGACTTGTTGGTTGAGTCGTGGGGTCCTAGAAAATGGGTTTTAAACTAGGGAACCAATGAGTGACAAGATGACTCATTGTTTCTCACAACGGGCCATTCCATGTCCCATGAGTTCCCTAAGGACCAAGCAGGGCTGACCACGACTGACACAATGAGTCGTTGGAACTGGTGTCTCAATCGTCCTGAGGCATTTTTTTGGTTTCTTCTGGATTTTTCTGCTAAGGTCTGAGTTTGGTCTAGAAAAGTTTTGGGGTGTTACAGGATGTTAGGAGAGATCATTTGAAAATTTTAAATAATCTTGGCATTAATGTTTGAAAAAGGTATCTATATGCATATGCTAGTTTTTAAATGATGATATAAACCATTTTCATGAGTCACGATGCATAAGAAGGCTTGAAGTTATTCTTAGTCATGATGTTAATTTTAAACTTGCTCTAGGACGAGCAAATTCTAAGTGTCTGGTGGTGATATTCGGCTAAAAGTATATATTATATTATATTATCACCTCAATTTTGTGCATAATTGTGTTATATTATTATCTTGGGTGTTTTAAACACATCATGAGTTTTATGTGTGTAGGAAATACGTTTGATGAACACAACCAAAAGAAGAAAATTTTGGGTTGATTTGAAACAAAAGAATGAAGATTGAAGAATGGTCGGGCTCATTTGAGCTCCTCGCTTTGTGAGACAGATAGACAATCCAAGAAACAACAGAATGTTTGGAGCAGACCAGGCTCGTCTATGGTCCTCGCAAAGCTAGAGGGAAGATGATCCAAGAAAAAATTATCCAACATATTTTATTTAGCATCTATTGTTCCCTACACATCCTAAATTACATAAATACCCTAGAAGACATATTGAGAAGAGACACACGACTCTTTGAGGAAGAAACTCGCAGAGAGCACATTATTTTGGAGGCAAGAAAACGCAAGGAGAAGAAGCGACAGAAATTCGGCATAGAGTTTCATTTTCTTTCCTTTTGTTACTTTTTTGTTATGGAATTGTATGCTATGTTCTTAAAAAATATTATGCGTACCTAGATTACTTATCTAGGGTTTTGATGGAATCTTTTATAGGATGGTTTCTTGTTATGTATTAATATAAAATTTAGCCTTTGAATTTATCTACTTGTTCAAGCACAAGTTTATTTCAGTTAATTAAATAGCCATCGATTTACTGTGTCTATTTATTATGTATTTCTTTAGAAAGATCAGATATTTAGGTTATTTTTGAACAACATCAGCCCTTAGATGTATGAGAGATCAATATTGTGGCTTTAAAACCAGGTTTAGAGATAATGAAGCTTTTACGTGATCGTAGTGAACAGTGAGAAATTGCTAGCTACAGTAGTTTGAGAGAATATATCCAGTAAGTTATTGTGGTTGCTCGAGAGAGAATTATAGTAATTAAGGTGCTCACAATTCATAGAGAATAAGACTGTGAGATTATAGCTAACATAGCAAGAAAGATTTTACTAATTGGGGAAATCAAAATTCTAGGGCTCATTAGTCTTGTTTTCAACTTCATCCCCTTTAGTTGATAATTTTATTGCTTTAATATTTATTAATTAATTAGCTAAAAACAAAAATATTAATCTTTAAAATTTATATTTTTAACGAAATTATTTTCTTAGTGATATTGAACAACTATAACTAACGTTAGTTTCTGCCGGATTCGACTTCGGACATAAAAATTGAATTATATTTGTTGTGACTGCTTATCCTTTTCGGACTAGTTTTGACTGTGATCATTTCCTATGAATCAATAGTTTTTTTCACTTGAAGACATAGAGAGCAAGTTCTAGATATCTATATATACATGGAATATAGCTAAATCTCATCACACGTGGCACACAAATGATTAAACTTGCTCCCTATCAAGTCTCTGCCTAATCAACACAATTGAATTTCGTGAACAATCATCTTAAGCCCTTTTTATTCATATGGAGTCAATTTTAGAGCCTAAGTGTCTCAAATGAAATTATCCTACCTTTTATGCACAAAGTTTGCGATAGTTATCCAACGTTGTCTTAACATATCTAAATTGAGCACCTAGCATTCAAAAAGTGTTCGAGGTTCTCTTCTACCTACCTAAGGATTAATATTTACTCAAGAAGATTGTCATCCATCCATCATCATAAAAAACACCTAATCTATGACTAATAAAAACTTATGGTTCAATGAACTCCCTTGTTAGAAAAACTGAAAACAACAACTAGGGGTGCACTAGTAAAGTTAATTGCTAGCATGACACATTATGCTATACTATTAATATATTATATCCTACTTTACTATTATAGACCATCAATTCAAATTACATCCTAGAAAGAAAGAAACAAATCAAAACAATGTTAACAGCAAAAATCAAAAGTATAGAATTAAGAAAAAAATATAGACTAATAGATAAAAGTTTCTTTCCCCCAACCCATACTTAAAAGTTGTCATTGCTCACAGTGTCTAAATCAAAACAAAATGAGAAAGGTTGAGAGTAAGAAACTCCATGATCAGTTCACAGCCACTAAGCTTCCTCATCACTAGGGAAATCAGTGTTACCCTCATCGCTACACCTGTTTGGGACCTCATCCTCATCGTCCTCATGAACTGGTGCCGCTGGAGTGGGTACATCATTAATAACAAGCTCCAAAAAAGTTGGATCAATATTGAATGTTAGTTTTTCATGCGGGTTGAGCAGATGACACTCATAAAGATGTGCTCTATCCTCAGTTATAGAGGCTCTACCATCCAATCATAACTACAAGTCCAGCATGCCGTAGAAATGCCCAAAGAAGCAATCATTCTATGTTTGGTACTCAGTAGCGCTCATAGTTAGACCTTATACATCCCTTGTTGTAGTCATATCCACAAGTATCTCTTAGCTTGCACTACATGAAAATCTTTCGGCTTCTCAAAATCCTATTATCTGCACAGGAATTGTGTAAGTATGCTATCAAAGAAAAAGCTCCTACCTGGCCCCACTCTAGACTACTGCATCATTAACTGTTTAATGGATCCCATATTTATGTGTTGTCCAATCATCAATATGTAAACTAGACACATGCAGTCTCTAGTCACTACAGTGGTGTGCTCACACGGCGTCAACTTGCTAGAAACAATTTTCAACCATACTCAAGCCTCTCTGGTGAAATAGGCTATGACCAAGGTCTTATCAGTCCAGTATCCTTTCTGCTCACCCAGCGAGTCATTGACTATACTCCGCATAAGTTATGATGGATAGTCTAGTAAGATGGATGGTTACACATTTAAGTTAATAGGGAACTGGTGGACTATTGGGGCTCTCAGATGCTGACCCAATAGCTCAGCAGTAAACAGTATGCCTATACCCCTCAAAACAACCTCATCTAGCTTCTTTACTAGGACAAGTTTGCATAAAACTCCCGGACGAGACCAAGATAGCACTCGTCAGGATCTTCAACAATAAACTAGCGCTGCACCCTATGAACACTTGCCCAAATATCAGGAAACTTAGCTTGCAACTTGGCCTCTTTAATTAGTACCTCGGATAGGTACTTTTCTTTTGTGAACTTCTTATATCATGCTTTCCTGTGGGTTTTCACCCTATATTGCTTTCTGATTATGGCTGGGGAAGCAGTATGGTTGGGGGATCTAAACTAAGGTGGGGCCTATCTACCTAAACTTAGCCTAGTATGGTCCCGTTTTCTCTTCTGGCCATAACTGGCCTTTCCTTTCCCCTTGGATGCTGATGTGGATCCTTCCACATGTTACATTGTACCATTTTTTGATGAACTATAAAGCTTAAAGGAATAATTGAATAGGAAATACAAAGGGGGAGGATTTTTTACGTGGTAAGAGTGTGAAGTGAGGAAGAAAGAAGTGGGGTTAGGGATTTAAAAAGTGGGAGGGACAGGGCCATGTGGGCTAGAACCCACAAACCTAACAAACTTGGGCCTGGCACAGCGAGGCTAGGCACGAGCCATGGCCTTCACACGGTGAGGTCGGCTAAGACAGCCTTGGGCTTTGTGCGGTGAAGACCCAAAGACAAGCCTTAACCGAGTATTTTCATATTTTTCCCGACTCTTTATATTTTGATGTGTTTTCCCCATACCTGAATGTAATTAAAAACAACATTGTAAAAGAGTTGATTTCCTCCCACCTAGCCCCTTAGTTAAGATTGGGTTGTAACACCCAAAAGTTCCTAAGATTATATTCTAGACTTAAAGTAGAAACTAACAGAAAATTTAACTTTCCATAGGACGACTCAAACCACGACCCGTGGTGAGATAGGGCGAGCTATCTTGTCTGGTCATGGAAAGGGGTTCAAAAACTATCCAGATTTCTTCTAGTATCCACGAATCATAAGACAACTCATGGTAGCCAAGGATGATTCATCCTGATGATGTGATTCAGTAAGTGTTCAAAATCTGCTCCAGTAACCACGAAAGGATACTACAATCTTTGGTATCTTAAGACAAATCATCCTTTCCAATCGTACAATGAAGTTTAAAAATATTCGAGATGCTTTAGAGGCCACGAGTGCATACCATGAGTTGTGATATGACTCGTGAAGGCTGTGCGGCAGTTTTTTAGTCCGTATTTATAAGGGCATAATAGTAGTTTCTTATGTTTATAATTCCTAAACTATGTCATTTTGGGTTTTCTAAGGAGAATATTAGAGGATTTTTCCTATTCTAATCTCCCATTCTTCTCAAAACACTGTATATTCCAAATTCTCCTAGCTCTCAAAAAGACTTAGGATTCCTCTCCAAGAGCTTCAAGGTTCAAGTGCTAGCAAGGATTCTCCATGCTAGGTATGTGGGATTCTTAATAAGGGTTTCCTTTGACCCTCATGCCCACACCCCAAGTATCAATTCATGATTTCAAGATAAATGATAAATTCCATGATTTCTAGGGTTAGAACTCTCGCATGCAAAAACTGTCAATTCTCTTGTGATATATTTCTCTCATGATTCCTATATGTATTTTGAAGTATATTTGGATTGAATTCTTTGAAAAACCCTATGTATCTCAATATTTAGTTTAACATGTTTTGCCAAAAATAAGTATAATTCTCATGAATTTCAATGCTAAGTTTCATGGCTGGATAATCAGCACACTTTTGCAGGGCTCATTCTGTATTTCAAGGAATTTAGCAACTTACATGACTTTTAAACTAGTCAATACAAAAACTTACCATGTTTCAGATATAATTATGAGCACCTACATATATTCTGAGAGTAGTATTTAACATCAAGTGGATATGGGTTCAAATAACCCTAGTCTCATAATTACATGCCACTATAGGTATGAAGGGGTTCTCGCCAGTTAAGAGTGTCTCCCTTTCCCAAATGGGCTCATGAGTCAATTCATGCCTTCATGGTTCTTATCCTTGGCAAGGTATGAATACCCTCCCTACCAGGGTTACAGGTTGGGATCTATGATGATCACTTGGAGTATGTCGTTTATGAGAATATCCTACTTTCATGTTTTAAGATATTTTGACTCATAGTATTTTGTACATAGTCCATTCATCAATTTATGAACTTATTTATGATTTTAAACATGCTCAACCTTGTGTTTATGTTTTAAACCTTGGGTCACTATATTTGACACTACCATGAATCTCACGCTTTATGACTATATAATGATCATGATTTTTAAGATAATTTCCTTACCATTATATTTTACCTATTTCACATACTCAGTACATTTAAAATATTGATCACATATTTTGTGCTATATCATCTCATGATATAGGTTCGGATGTTCAGTCTCAGCCCCATTAATAGCTACATTCTAGTGCCTTATCAACTCAGAGATGGTGAATCCCCTGCCCAGAATTGATGACCTATTCGACCAACTTTAGTGAGCCGGTTGTTTCTCCAAAATAGATCTCGGGTCGGGGTATGATCAGCTAAGAGTCAAAGAGTATGACATACCAAAAATAACTTTTAGGACTCTATATGTTCACTTCGAGTTTGTTTTATGTCCTTCAAACTAACAAATGCCCCTGCAGCCTTTATGGACCTGATAAATAGAGTCTTAAAGTAGTATCTGGATATGTTCATCATTGTATTTATCGACAACATTCAGGTATACTCCAAAAATAAGGAAGAGCATGCTAATCACCTAAGGATAGTGCTTCAGAGGCTCAGAGACCATCAGCTTTTGCAAAGTTCAGCAAGTTCAAATTCTAGTTGAAGTCCATGACTTTCCTAGGTCGTATGGTATCGAGTGAGGGTATTCGGGTTGATCCTCAAAAGATAGCAGTTGTGAAAGACTGGCCTAGACCTACCTCCTCAATCGAAATTAGAAGTTTCTTGGGTTTTGCCGGTTACTACCGATGCTTTGTAGAAGGCTTTTCTTCTATAGCATCTCGATTAACTAGGATGACTCAGAAGAAGGTGAAATTCCAGTGGTCAGATGCGTGTGAGAAGAGTTTCCAGGAATTAAAAACTCGACTCACTACCGCTCCAGTGTTGACCCTACCAGAATGATTGGATGGGTTTGTAGTACATGCGATGCTTCCAGATTTGGACTCGGTTGCGTTATCATGTAGGGTGGCAAGGTGATAGCCTACGCATCAAGACAGCTCAAAGTTCATGAGAAGAATTATCCAACTCATGAATTGGAGTTGGCAGAGGTGGTGTTCGAGTTGAAAATATAGAGACATTACCTATACGGGGCTCACATGGATGTTTTCACCGATCATAAGAGCCTCTAGTATGTATTTAGTTAGAAGGACTTAAATCTTCATCAAAGAAGGTGGTTAGAGCTCCTAATAGATTATGACATGAGCGTGTTATATCACCCGACAAAGGACAATGTGGTGGCTGACACCCTAAGAAGAGTGTCTATGGTAAGCATGGCTCATGTTGAGGAGGAAAAAAGGAATTGGCTAAAGATATTCACTAACTAGGTCAGTTAGGGGTGCAGTTGGTTGACTCAGCTGAAGGTGGAGTGGTGATGCAGAGTGGGTCATATTCCTCTTTGGTTTTTGAAGTTAAGTCCAAATAGGATGAAGATCCCATTTTACTTAAACTTAAGGAAACGGTTCTCAAGAAAGAGGTTGAGGCTTTCTCTAAAGGGGGAGATGGTGTACTCCGTTACTAAGGTAGGTTGTGTGTACTGGATATCAGTGACATGAGACAGCAGATATTTGCTGAAGCACATAGCTCGAGATACTTCATCCACCCTGGAGCTACTAAAATGTATCACGATTTGCGGGATATTTACTAGTGGAACAGCATGCAGAACTCTATTTTATTTTTCCACTAGGCGGTCATAACACTTTAAATATATAGCTCTAACTAGCCTTAGGACCCTAGTTTCAGAAAATAATTTGTTCTGTAGACAGTTACGACGCTTCCAGATAAGCAGCTCTAACTAGTCTTAGAATCCAGTTTCAGAATCTGGTCCATTAAGACTCTTAGGTTGCTTTCAGATATGTATACCTGACTATTCTTGGACCCCAATTTCAGATATGTATACCTTTTAGCCGACCGTTCACCAAAGATCTCAGCTATTCCAGTTGGTGAGTCCTCATCCTTCGAGGACACAGATTTATTGCTTCAGTTATACTTTCATTCCTCTTTATTTAGATTTGGAGTTAGCTGGGGGCTTGTTGTAGTAGCTCATCAGTCCTAGTGTCTTTCAGACATACATTTGTTTTTCAGACTCAGATTGACTTTTCAGACTTGTAGCTTTGTTCTAATCTTTTCAAATATTATGAACTAGTTTATTTCCTAAATGGATTTATATTTTTTCTTTAAGCTTCCACTGTATGTATTTGTACGTTACTCAGGATACCAGTGTATGATAGACCAGGGGTTGACTTGGGGTCACTTGTGACTCCAAGTATCGTGTTCCATTCAGGGTGTAAACTCGGAGCGTGACAAACTTGGTATCAGAGCACTAGGTTCAGAATATCCTTGGATGTCTAAAAGATGCTCGATTAGATTCCTCTACATGGGTGTGAAGCGTGCTACACTTTTGACGGGGAGGCTACGAGATGTTATTAGGAAAACTCCCTTTTATTCATACTCTTTATCGTGCATTGAACTTCAATTCTAGAATCACTCTCCTAACTTGTGCTCTGGTTCATTTCAGTGAATCATGCCTCCATGATGCGGTAATGGAAGGAGGGTGGGTAATGCTCAACAACCTTCCTCACCAGCCCCGGCAACCCTCAGGACAACTCAGTGTCTACTGCAGAGTTTAGGGCGGTCATTCAACTGCTCGCCCGAACTGTTACCAACCATGTGAACCAACAAGTGGTTCCCATTTTTGGCTATATTATCTCATGATATAGGTTTGGGTGTTCAGTCTCAGCCTCATTAATAGCTATATTCTAGTGCCTTATCAGTTCTGAGATGGTGAATCCCCTGCCCAGAACTAATGACCTGTTCAACCAACTTTAGGGAGCCAGTTATTTCTCGAAAAGAGATCTCAGGTTGGGGTATCATCAGCTAAGAATCAGAGAGTGTGACATATTGAAAACAGTTATCAAGACTCCATATGGTCACTTCGAGTTTGTGGTTATGTTCTTCGGACTAACAAATGCCTCTGCAGCCTTTATGGACCTGTGAACACAGTCTTCAAGCAGTATCTGGATATGTTCATAATTGTATTTATCGACGACATTCTATTATACTCCAAAAATGATGAAGAGCATGCTAATCACTTGAGGATAGTGCTTTAGAGACTCAAAGACCGTTAGTTGTTCGCAAGTTCAGCAAGTGCGAATTTTTGTTGAAGTTCGTGACTTTCCTGGGTCATGTTGTCTCGAGTGAGGGTATTTGATCCTCAAAAGATAGCAGTTGTGAAAGACTATCCCAGACCTACCTCCCCAATCCAAATTAGAAGTTAATTGGGTTTGGCCGGTTATTACCGGCTCTTTGTAGAAGGCTTTTCTTCTATAGCATCTCCACTAACTAGGATGACTCAAAAGAAGGTGAAATTCCACTGGTCAGATACGTGTGAGAAGAGTTTCTAGGAATTAAAAACACGACTCACTACCACTCTAGTGTTGACCCTACCAGAAGGATTGGATGGGTTTGTAGTATACTGCGACACTTCCAAAGTTGGACTCGGTTGCATTCTGATGCAGTGGGGCAATGTGATAGCGTATGCCTCCAGACAGCTCAAAGTTCATGAGAAGAATTATCCAACCCATGACTTGGAGTTGACGGCGGCGGTGTTCGCGCTGAAAATATGGAGACATTACCTATGCGGGGCTCACATGGATGTTTTCACCAATCATAAAAGCCTCCATTATATATTCAATCATAAGGACTTAGAACTTTATCAGAGAAGGTGGTTAGAGCTCCTAAAGGATTATGACATGAACATGCTATGTTACCCAGGTAAGGCCAATGTGGTGGCTGATTCCCTAAGTAGAGTGTCTATGGAAAGTATGGCTCATGTTGAGGAAGGCAAAAAGGAATTGGCAAAAGATATTCACTGACTATCTCGGTTAGGGGTGTAGTTGGTTGACTCAGCTGAAGCTGGAGTAGTGATGCAGAGTAGGTTAGATTCCTCTTTGGTTGTTGAAGTTAAGTCCAAAACATGATGAATATCCCATTTTACTTAAACTTAAGGAAGTGATTCTCAGGAAAGAGGTTGAGGCTTTCTATAAAGGGGCAGATAGTGTACTCCATTACCAAGGTAGGTTGTGTGTACCGGATGTCGGTGACTTGAGACAGTAGATATTTGATGAAGCACATAGCTCGAGATACTCCATCCACCTTGGAGCTACTAAAATGTACCCCAATTTGTAGGATATTTACTAGTGGAACGGCATGAAGACAGACACTGCTAAATTCATAGCTAAGTGTCTGAACTACCAGCAAGTCAAGGTAGAGCACCAGAGACCGGGAGGTATGACCCAGGATATCAGCATACCCACGTGAAAGTGGGAAGAAGTAAATATGGACTTTATTACGGATCTATCTCAAACTCGTCGACAACATGATTCTATCTGGGTAATAGTTGACTGGATGACTAAGTCATCACATTTCCTCTACGTTAAAACTATAGATTCAGCTGAGGACTATGCTAGGATTTATATCCAGGAGTTGGTTAGGCTTCTTGGGGTGCCATTATCAATTATTTCAGATAGAGGTACCCAGTTCACCTCACATTTCTGAAAGTCTTTTTAGAAGGGACTTGGTACCCAGGTCAAGCTCAGCACAGTTTTTCACCTGCAGACTGATGGGCAAGCTGAGTGGACTATTCAGACCCTAGAAGACATGTTGAGAGCGTGCGCGATCGATTTCAAGGGTAGTTGGAATGACCACTTGCCTCTTATCGAGTTTGCGTACAACAACAGCTACCGCTCCAATACGTAGATGGCCCCGTTTGAGGCATTGTACGGTAGAAAGTGCAAGCCTCCTATTGGATGGTTGGAAGTTGGTGAAGCTACTATAATCGGGCCAGACTCAGCTCATGAAGCTATGCAGAAGGTAAAGCTCATCAAAGAAAGATTGAAAATAGCTCAGAGCCATCAGAAATCTTATGCTAATGTAAGGAGAAGAGAAGGAGTTCGTTGTGGATTATTGGGTCTATCTGAAAATTTCACCCATGAAAGAGGTGATAACATTTGGGAAGAAGGAAAATCTCAGCCCGAGATATGTGGGACCCTACAGAATTGTGAGGTGAATTGAAAAAGTAGCCTACAAGCTAGAATTACCTTTGGAGTTGGCTTCTGTGCACCCAGTATTCCATGTATCACTATTGAAGAAATGCATTGGTGATCCAACTTCAATTGTGCCATTGGACAGTGTGGAAGTAAAAGATAGTCTCTCATACAAGGAGGTCCCAATCTAGATCCTTGATTGTCAGGTTCATAAGCTGAGGAACAAGGAGGTAGCTTCAGTCAAGGTCTTATGGAGAAATAAGCATGTAGAAGGAGCTACGAGGGAAGTCGAAGCAGATATGAGGGTTGGATACCCACACTTGTTCCCTTCCAGTTCAGTTCTGGCATCAAGTACTAAATTCCTCCCTAGTACTCTATTCAGTCCCATACTCACCAGCTTTATCTAGATTTTCTATGTGCATTCTAGTTGCATCAGCTCTGTTAGTACGGGAAGTTAGTTTAGAGTTAGTTACTCCTTCAAAAACCAGCTCATAGTATCAGCCTAGCAATCTCAGTTCTTTTCCTAATTTTTAAGCAGTTTTAGTCTTCATTCGAGGACGAATGATCCCAAGGGGGAGATTGATCTTGGGCAAATTTATATGCCCAAGTGATACTCAAAGGTGTCATTTTAGCCTTGTTTAGCTATCAATGTTTATACATTCTCATGTAATTGGTAATAAAATGTGAATTTATACTAACCAACATGATTAGCATTGTTTTGCAGGTAAAATGTAATTTCGAGAAACTAAAATGCATGTTGGAAGAGATCGGGGTTGGACTCGGATGTGAGCAAGTGACAAGGCATTGGAAAGCATAAAATAAAGGGGCTCCGCGATGGAGTCGTGTCACGCTGCCATCGCAGAGGCCTTCTGCCTGGAGAGGGAATTTTCAGCCTAATTCTAGTGAGGGTTCGCGATGGGTCCGTGGCACGGTGGCTGGCTCCACGTTGCACGCCGTGCCATGTTGGGCCTTATTCCTTGGACCCCCAGTTTCCAGTGAGGGTCTACGTGGGTGGCGTGTCACGGAGGCAGTGCGCCGAGATGCACTCCGTGACACCTTGCTTGTTATTCCGGGAAAAATTTCCACTAGTATAAATAGAACACTTAGGTTCATTTTTCAATATTCTGACTTGGTGGAGCAAGAACGTGGGTTACAGGCAGTTGAGGGGACGAAATTATCAGGGTTTTTCTCTCTTTCCTTCTCCTTGAATTCAATTTCTTGTATGTTTAACACTCATTTAACGATGTTTAATCCACAAATGAGTGGCTAATTAATCTTCTTGCTGAGGTTAAGAACACTTGTAATGAAATGTGATTATTGATTCTTTGGTTTTTCATCTTTTCTTCCATGGTTGTTCTATTGATTCTTGTTCTTACTGCATTAATGTGTGGCCTACGTTAATGTATATCTAAAAAGTCCGGTTTCACTCGAGAGAGCAAGAAATTGGAAAGTTGTGAATTAATAGGATATGATCCTTTCTTAGTTTGGGAAAATTGAGAATTGATTTACCTTCAGGATAGAAATATACCTGAAAGTCGTATTAGTCAATTTAGGAATCGGTTTTGTATGGCTAGAACATGAATTGCATTTAATCACAGAAATGTAGGTGGATGGTTCATGATTCTTAAGTGGGGTTAAATACGAGAGTTTTAATCCCTTGGCAATAATTCTTGACTAGCAACTGGAGGAAAAGGCTAACCAAATTATATCGACAATTAATTTCATTACATGTTCGTTTAACCTCAGCATGCTCACATTCATAGTCAGACTCACATTAGATAATTGTTTTAGACTTAGCATAATTATTAGAAATCAAAATATTAAACTCTTGGTTACACTGTTGTCTGCATTTTTAGAATTGAAATATAGTACACTTGAGCAGATTGCACTTCATCCCAGTCCCTGTGGGATCGATACTTGGCTTACTTAAGCCACTTTATTACTTGTTCGACCACGTGCACTTGCGTGTAGTTATATACCCATATAACAAAGTCCGAACAAGTTTTTGGCGCCGTTGCCGGGGATTGGCAATTGGTGAATTATTCCTAAGTGTTAATTTACTATATTTTTATTTTCTTTGTGTTGATAACTTGGTCTTAGCCTGTATTTTGCAGATTTAATCTCTATTGAACACTGGCAAGAGACAAGGAGCTGGTGGACTCGTATTTGGAACCAGAAAGATTATTTCATCGTCAGCGGAGAGAAGCTCTAGAAAGAAAGCTGCAGTTGCTCAGACAGACAATCATGGAGCAACAACAGAATCCACCGGTAGTACGGGCAATGTTAGTGCCCGAAGAAGTAGCAGCTCAGCCGGTTCGCGAGGTGGCAATCCCACATGCTAATAATGTCACATCTAGCATCCGCAAACCTGAGCCAGGAGGGAGGTTCGAACTTAAGCAGAATATGGTGCAATTGCTGCACACTAGCGGGCAGTTTACAGGTCTCCCTCATGAAGATCCACAGCAGCATCTCCAAAATTTTTTGGAGATAAGTGACACTTATATCCTCGCTGGAGTGTCATCAGATTACGTCCGGCTTACATTGTTCCCATTTTCACTATTGGGAGAAGCCAAGAGGTGGTTGAAAGCTGAGCCACCTAATTCCATTTCTACGTGGGATGATCTTGCAAGGAAGTTCTTGATACGATTTTTTCCCTCTGGTAAAACAGCAAGACTTAGAAGTCAAATTCTAAGTTTCAAAAAGAGAGAGGGAGAGAAACTATATCAGGATTGGGAGAGATTCAAGTCCATGTTGCGGGATTGTCCTCATCATCATCAGTCCAATGATGTGTTGGTGCACACTTTTATAGAGGGTTTGGAACCCCATACAAAAATATTTCTAGACTCAGCAGCTGGGGGACATGCGCTGGAGAAAACTTATGAGGAGTTGTATACCTTGTTGAACCGTATTTCGCAGGGCAATCCGGAATGGAATGCTGATTCAGCAAGAGGAGGGACAAGGAAAGAAGCAGGAGTTCTAGAAGTGGATGGGTTTACAGCTATTGCTGCACAGATAGCTGCTTTACAGAATCAACTCAACACCCACTTCAGTAACATGACAATGAACCAGCCTCAAGCCCCAGTGAATGCAGTGGAGCAGATTTGGTGTGAAGTGTGCGGGAGCAGTGAGCACTCAGCTGAGTGTTGTGGAGCAAATTCGGACTCGGTGAACTTTGTGGGAAATGTACAAAGGAACAACCACCAACAGTATGGCAACAACTACAATTCCAATTGGAGGAATCACCCAAATTTCTCCTAGGGTAGCAACAACCATCAGGGGCAAAGTTCGAGTCAGGGTGTGCAAAGGAACCAAGGAGGACAACAGAATTATCAAGCACAATTCAGAAACAACAATGCACCTCCTCCACCACCATCACCCAGCATTGAGGAGATGTTCAAGACTATGATAGCTAATCAAGCTCAATTGTAGGCTGACTATGTGAAATTGGCAGCCGAAGTGAAAAACAACCAGTTAGCTACCAAGGCACTTGAATATCAATTTGGGCAATTTGCTGGAGCCCAAAACACCAGACCTAGAGGAGGACTTCTGAGCGACACAGATCCCAACCCCAAGCAGGTGAATGCGGTGACCACAAGGAGTGGTTTGCAGCTGAAAGAGGTGGAACTAGAAAGACCACCTCAACAATTGGGAGCAGCAGAAGTCGAGAGGGAGCAAAGTGATGAGAGGGGGAAGACTAAGGGAGCGGAATCAGAAAAACCACCACCCCCATTCCCTCAATGATTAAAGAAACACAAGGAGGAGGCGTGTTTCAAGAAATTCATGGAGGTGCTGAAATAGGTACATATTAACTTACCTCTTGTTGATGGTTTGCAGGGAGTGCCGAAATATGCCAAGTATATAAAGGACATCGTGGCAAACAAAAGTCGGTTGACTGAGTATGCTACGGTGGCTCTCACGGAGGAGTGCACTTCCCGGATACAAAACCAACTACCCACAAAGCTCAAAGACACTGGGAGCTTTACTATACAGATTACTATTGGGCAGAGTATCCGAGCTCGTGGATTATGTGATTTGGGAGCTAGTATTAATTTGATGCCATCATCGGTATTCAAACAACTGGGTCTAGGGAGTCCTAGACCCACAACAGTTATCTTGCAATTGGCAGATTGATCCTTAGCCAGACCTGATGGCATTGTGCAGGACGTTCTGGTGCAAGTGGGCTCCCTGATCTTCCCGGTAGATTTCGTCGTGCTGGATTTTGAACCAGACGCGGAAGTCCCATTTATTTAGGGACGTCCTTTCTTGGCGACCGGGAAAGCGCTAATTGATGTAGCTGCAGGGCAGCTAACCATGCGACCACATGATAAGATTGAGGTATTTGATATGTTTAAGGCCATGAAGCTGCCGGCAATAGAAGAGGAGCTTTCAGCAATTAGTGTGGTTGACTTGAAGAAAGTCGTCAGATTGTTGAATCTCAAGACCCACTGGAAAGAGTGTTGATGCACTCTGATCATTTTGGAGATAAAGACGCCTATGAGGTTGTCCAAATGTTGAATGAGGCACAAAGGCATCCGCGGAAACAGGAATTTCAATCATTGATGAGGTCCCTAGAACCGTTGCCGAAACCATCCATTGAGGAGGCACCAAAGCTGGAATTGAAAGAATTGCCTCCCCATTTAAAATATTTCTTTTTGGGGGAAAATGAAATGTTACCAGTCACCATCTCCGCAGAATTGACAGAGGCACAGGAGAAAGAAGCTTTGGGTGTCCTCAGAAAAAGGAAGAAAGCAATGGGTTGGCAAATGTCAGATATTCAGGGTATAAATCCAGCTTTTTGCACACACAGGATTTTCATGGAGACAGGAGCAAAACCAACCGTTCAGCCACAACGAAGGCTAAATCCAGCAATGAAGGATGTGGTGAGGAAAGAAATAATCAAGTGGCTTGATGCAGATGTGGTCTACCCGATTTCAGACAGCGAATGGGTCAGCCCCGTTCAATGCGTTCCAAAGAAAGGAGGTATGACCGTTGTCACCAATGAGAAAAATGAGTTGATTCCTACACGAACCGTCACAGGCTGGCGAATTTGCATGGACTATAGAAAGCTGAATGAAGCCACAAGGAAGGATCATTATCCCATCCCGTTCATTGATCAAATACTAGATAGGTTGGCTGTACAGGAATATTATTGCTTCCTTGATGGGTACTCTTGGTACAACCAAATAGCCATAGCTCCGGAGGACCAAGAGAAGACTACTTTTACCTGTCCTTATGGGACATATGCTTTTAGGCGGATGCCATTTGGGTTATGCAATGCACCCGCCACATTCCAGAGATGCATGATGGCTATTTTCCACGACATGGTGGAGGATTTTGTTGAGGTATTTATGGATAATTTTTCTATTTTCGGTGATTCGTTTGCTACTTGTTTGCAGAATCTTGACAGGGTGTTGGCTCGCTGTGAGGAATCCAACCTTATACTGAACTGGGAGAAATGTCACTTCTTAGTCAAGGAGGGTATTGTCCTTGGCCACAAAGTGTCTAAAAAGGGGTTGGAAGTTGATCGTGCTAAGATCGAGGTTATTGAGAAGTTGCCACCACCTGTGTCAGTGAAAGGTGTTCGTAGTTTTCTTGGGCATGCAGGATTCTACAGATGGTTCATCAGAAACTTTTCCAAAATTTCTAGACCACTATGCAGATTGCTAGAAAAAGAGGTAAAGTTTGAGTTAAATGATGAGTGTGTGGAAGCATTCGAGGAGTTGAAGCAGAAATTGATAGAAGCACCTATCCTTACTTCTCCGGATTGGGAACAACCGTTTGAGTTGATGTGTGATGCCAGTGATGTGGCTGTGGGAGCTGTGTTGGGGCAAAGGAAGAATAAAATCTTTCATTCTATTTATTATGCAAGCAAAATGCTGAATACGACCCAAAGCAATTACACAGTCACAGAGAAAGAAATGCTAGCGTAGGTGTTTGCATTTGACAAATTCAGGTCCTATTTGGTGGGGTCAAAAGTAGTGGTGTACACCGATCATGCAGCGATTCGGTACCTATTTAACAAGAAGGATGCTAAGCCCAGACTAATCAGATGGATCCTGTTGTTGCAAGAGTTCGATC
The DNA here is from genome assembly GCA_035772735.1 of Datura wrightii. NCBI lineage: Eukaryota > Viridiplantae > Streptophyta > Magnoliopsida > Solanales > Solanaceae > Datura > Datura wrightii. Next base: position 23,979,442 of record JASDFA010000027.1, on the reverse strand, counting down.
TTGAGATCAAGGACAGAAAGGGGAGCGAGAATTAGGTGGCAGATCACTTATCGCGATTGGAGAGCCGTTCGCATGTGATGGAAAGTGACACCATCAATGAGGAGTTCCCGGATGAGCAACTCTTAGCAGTAGGGGAAGCTGAAGTTCCTTGGTACGCAGATTAAGTCAATTTGCTAGTGAGTGGAGTCTACCCACCTGAGGTAACAGACCAACAGAGAAGGAAATTAAGGCACGATTGCCGGCATTTTGTTTGGGATGAACCATACTTATTTAAACAGGGACCGGATCAGGTGATGAGAAGATGCATCCCGGAGAGTCAGATTGCGGAGGTGTTGAGGAGCTGTCACTCTTCGTTGTATGGAGGTCACCATGGAGGCGAGCGAACAGCACACAAGGTTTTACAGTCAGGATTCTTTTAGCCTACACTGTTCAGAGACTCTATGGCATACGTCAAAATGTGTGACAGATGTCAGCGTACAGGAATAATTGGTAGAAGACAAGAGATGCCGCTGCAGAATATACTGGAAGTAGAGATCTTTGATGTATGGGGCATTGATTTTATGGGCCCGTTCCCACCGTCATTTGGTAATCGTTACATCTTGGTGGCCGTAGACTATGTATCAAAATGGGTGGAAGCAATAGCTTGCCCCAAGAATAACAACAAGGTGGTAACGAAATTTGTGAAAAAACATATTCTCACTAGGTTCGGGACACCCCGAGCCACTATCAGTGATGGAGGGGCTCATTTTGTCAACGCAAGTTTCAAGAAACTACTAGCCAAGTATGGGGTGCACCACAAGGTGGCAACAACATACCACCCCCAAACTAGTGGGCAAGTAGAGGTGTCAAATAGAGAAGTGAAGCAGATTCTTCAGAAAACGGTAAATACACAATGGAATGATTGGTCAAGCAAACTTGATGATGCGTTGTGGGCGTATAGAACTGCTTACAAGACACCGATTGGAACCTCACCATACCGATTGGTCTATGGAAAAGCGTGTCATCTGCCGGTGGAGCTAGAGCACCGAGCCTTCTGGGCAGTGAGGAAATTGAATATGGACTTAGAGCTAGCGGGAAAGAAGAGATTAATGCAACTCAGTGAACTTGAAGAATTCCGCTGGCATGCTTATGAGAGTGCTAAGTACTACAAGGAAAGAAAAAAAAGGTGGCATGACAAGCATGTGGTGCACCGCATTTTTGAACCAGGACAAAAGGTATTGCTCTTCAATTCAAGGTTGAAGTTGTTTCTAGGAAAGCTGAGGTCCAAATGGTCGGGGCCATTTGAAGTGGTGAGAATGACCCTACATGGGGCAGTAGAGTTGTGGCAAGAAGATCGGAGTGCCACGTTCTTATTTAATGGGCAGAGGTGTAAGCACTACTAGGGGGAGGACGGTTTTCGAGAGAAAACGTCCATCACCCTAGAGGACAACTGAGCTGAATGACGTCGAGCCGCGGCGGTAAACCAGGCGCTGCACGGGAGGCAGCCCGTGAAAATTTTTCTTTGTAAATTGTGAATAGATTTTTCTTTTTCTTTTTCTTAATTAACAACAAAATTTTTAGTTTTAATTTTAGTTTTAATTTTTATTTAGAGTGAAACCTATAATTCTAACCAATTTCTTGTAGTAGAATGAATTTCAGGTCGAACGAAGGGAAAATATACAATGAATCGCAAAGGAAAATTTGAGGTATGAAAATCAAGAAAAAGTGGCAAAACAGTGAGCTAGGGGATAGCTCCGTGTCACGGAGGAGGACCTCCACGTTACCCTCCGTGACACGTTGAGGTATAAATCCGGAATTTTAAAAAATTTTAGAGTACCCTCGCGACAGCTCCGTGTCACGGAGGCAGTGCTCCGCGATGCACTCCGTGACACGTTGTTGTGTATATCGCGACGGGTCACACCGGGTCGCTGGGTGACCCACGCGATTTTTCCACTTTTAAACCCCGAATCCCGCTCAAATTTTCTTTATTTGTCACACACTCCACGCCCAAACCCCCTAAAACCCCTCCCCCTTCAACGTGACACGGAATAGACCAAGAAATTCATTGAGTTTTCTTCAATTCTTCAATTTCAAGGTATGTTCTTCGATTCCATCTCATTTCTTATCGATTTTCTTCGATATTGAGCATGTGATGTGAGCTAAGTTTGCCCTAAGTAGAAATTAAGCGTGAATTCAATTGAATTAGTGTTGATGAATGTTCGGAGTATCATTGTGATTGCTTGAACTAGTTAATTGCATAATTTAATCGAATTTTGTTGATACAATCATATCTAGGGCTTGTTTTTGAATTTGAAGTGGAAAAATGTAGTGAACTTGTGAAATTCATGTCGGGTTGCACATGTTGAGTGAGATGAGTCGATGTGCTAATTGTTATTATGCTAAAAGACCGATGAATTCTCGGGTTAGGGGAATAGTGAAATTTGCAAGAATTGGGTGAGTTGTATAGGTTCGTGTAGATAAATTCTTGTTGTTTCATTTCTTTGTTTTTCCTTGCTAAGTGCGATGGAATAAAATGTTATCAAGGGTAATGATTGTGGTTAGCTGTACGAAGTCTGAGTAGTACATAGAATATATACCGTCGAATTATTCGTATGCACTAAGCATGTTTGTATAGTTGGTTGTTTATTTGTGTAAATAAGCATGATCTTTCCGGAATGTTGTAATTTTGGCTAAGGACTAAGTGTGGGGTAGCCTAGCTTAACCCGACCTTAGTCGAAGTTAATATTCATTGGCTTAACATTGATCTTGTCTACTTGGGTTGATAGGTAAAATGGCAAGCAGGCAAGAAAAAGGGAAAGGCGCATCAACATCTGGCGTCGGAAGAAAGCGAATCAGACTGGGCACAGCAGTCCCAGCAGCACCAGCGGTTCCACGCGGCCAACGCCGCCAATACGGAACCAGGTGGGTGACAGAAGAGGGGAAGAAGTGGTACGCAAAGCACAAAGAAAGCAAGTACTTCCCCGAGGAACACATAGCGCGGGAACCGTTGGCACAAGAGTTCCCTAGGATTGTACACCGGATCGAGGCAGCTGGGCTCAAATTCATTTTTGAAGAGCCCAAGGAATGCAACTTGCACCTGATTAGGGAATTCTATGCCAATTGGGACCCGACTCTCAGAAGTCACACCATCAAAATTAGAGGGCAAATAGTCACCTTCGAGCCCCACCACCTCAATGCTATCTTAGGGGCGTGGGACACAGACGCCCACGTGCTTCGACAGCTGAACATCACTCCACTGTATGGGGACATCAGATGCACTTTGTGTGGAACCCGATCGATAGCTAGATGGAGCAGACACAAAGAGAGGGGCTACCATCAGACTTTACCCTATTCACAGATGAACAGGGAAGCCAGAATATGGCTAAAGATCGTTTGTTCCTGCCTAATCCCGAGGGTACATATGACGGATGTAACTCGGGATCGTGTATGCCTGGTGTACGCCCTGATGAAAGGGCTGGAGATCAATGTGGGGGCGGTAATTATCTCTGCCATGAAGAGAGCCCGGTTGCATCAGGGGAACAGATACGGATTTGGTGGGCTACTCACCACCTTCCTAAGGGGCCTGGATGTTGAGGAAGAGGCCCTTGATTATATCCCGCAGATGGAATAGCGGGCCTTAGATGTCACTAAAACTAAGGCTCCCGACACCACCCACGGGCCAGTGCTTACACTAGGAGAGCGACATGCTCGTGATGATCAGTACATGGCTCGCATGTATGGGATGCAGATGCTCCAGCTGAGGATAGGCGGGAGGCCGACAACAGAGGAGGAGCTATGGCAGCTCGAGCTAGACTACCCTTTTGGTAAAAACGCCAGGGCTCTATGCCGAGTGGATCCAGCATTTGTAGAGCACACGGATGATGATTTCCCCACGGACGAGGAGACACGTCGGGAGGACTCCGATGTGGAGTCCGATGATGACGACGGGGGTGATTCAGGCATGGGAGATGAAGCAGCAGCACCTGATGAAGAAGTGGAGTACTTTGATTGATCAGGGAGTTCCACCATCCAATTTTTGTGCTATTTTAATTTTTTGTGAACACTGGGGATAGTGTTCGAGATAAGTGTGGAGTGGGAGTAGTTAGGTGCTGGTTATGCTATTTTGTATGTCCTAATCTGTTGTTGTGCTGTGAACAAAATTTTCTGACCCTGTGATTTGTGATTGTAAGTTGTTGTTCTGTATTGTAAATATATGTGAAACTGTTGTGCGTTGCTGAATGTGCTAGTTGATTTTGTACATATTTTTGTTATCGAAATGATCGATATTTTTAAAAAAAAATTTCACTTCTTGGGTTTCTCGGAGTTTGTTTTCGGTTCTTTTACCGAGAATGGTCCCATTGAACCGAAGTCCTAGTTAGTGACAGTTCTCTATGATGGATGGATGACGACCGTCTTAAGGGAAATGTAGTCGTTAGGAGTAGAATTTGTTTTATTTATTTATTTTTTTTAGTTGTTTTTCTTTTGTGGGTTGCATCCCAAAACTTGTAGTTACTTTATGGTTGCGGAATTATAGTTGCGTGTTGTACATGATATTTAAAATGCAAATGTGATTCATATGAAAGCATGCAACTTTGTAAATATGTTGAGATACCTAGGCCATAGAGTTCGATTCAGTGTGATTGAGGCTTAATGTTTGAATTCCTGTAATTAGCTAATTGAAGAGTCTGTGAAGACATCTTAAATTGAGCATGTGCAATAAGTGTGAAGTGAGGTTTTGTTATTCCATGCTATTGTGAAGTGTCTAGAACTTTCCTGGTGTGTGTACAAAATGAAATGAAGGAGGTGTATTATAGGAAAGGATGTAGGCATTTCTTTGTTTTTAACCGAAAGTTTCTATTTTTCATTCTCGTGCCCACCTTGATCGTATACCCTAGTCAGCCCGTTGAGCCTTTAGCCTATTATTTTTTTCTTTTGTCAAAAAGTGTAAACCGAGCTTAATCCCTTCTTTTCATTAGTCGTAAAGTCGATCCAAAACTCTTAAGCACTTAAGAAGAGAAAATAATTTTCCCAAAGTGTCAAAAGAGTGAGAATGGTGAAAAGAAAAGTAAAGCAGAGAGATGGAACGAAAGAAAAGGTTGAAGGTGCACTTGTTATAAATAAACTATAATGAAGGTGTATGAATAATCTTTGTTGTGGTGTCAAGTGTGCTTAATAAGATGGGCCAAACTAAAGAAAAACTTCAAGAATGGGAGGATGAAGAAAGAAACAATGTCCATGAGTTTGATGGGATGTGTTGAAAAAGCGCTTAAAGATGCTAGTGGCTATTATTGGCTAGCCCAATATTTACTAGTTCCGTAGCTTCCATTACAACCCGTTAAAGTCCTATGTGATCTTTACTTCTTTATATTAGTGGAGTAGTACACTAAAGGCAAGCTTATGGGTCATGACATGATGCATGTGAATTCTTTTGGGAGAGAGAGCGAAATTGTGTTTATATGCCCCGGCTTGAAATTGTGTGAGTTCATATGATCAAAAAGGGGAAAATTCTCTTGTATTGTGAGGGCACATGCTTGATGAGAGATTAATTTTCGTGTCGGATGTCTTGATCAGCTGATTTGCATGAGTTTGCCAATATCAAGAGTCGATTCTTAAGTCTAGGAGGACTTGATGTATTGAAGGTCATTTCATTGATAGGACCATGCATGTTTTCTTGATGATTTGCTGTATTGAATAATCGGTTTGACCGTAACCTAAATTGTCGAACCAAAGTAGCGAGGGTGGGATGTAAATTGCATGAGGTGTAAGATTGTTGTTCAAGGACGAACAAGGATTTAAGTGTGGGGTAAGTGATCTTGGGCAAATTTATATGCCCAAGTGATACTCAAAGGTGTCATTTTAGCCTTGTTTAGCTATCAATGTTCATACATTCTCATGTAATTGGTAATAAAATGTGAATTTATACTAACCAACATGATTAGCATTGTTTTGCAGGTAAACTGTAATTTCGAGAAGCTAAAATGCATGTTGGAAGAGATCGGGGTTGGACTCGGATGTGAGCATGTGACAAGGCATTGGAAAGAATAAAATAAAGGGGCTCCGCGATGGAGCCGTGTCACGCTGCCATCGCGGAGGCCTTCTGCCTAGAGAGGGAATTTTCAGCCTAATTCCAGTGAGGGTTCGCGATGGGTCCGTGGCACGGTGGCCTGGCTCCGCGTTGCACGCCGTGCCACGTTGGGCCTTATTCCCTGGACCCCCAGTTTCCAGTGAGGGTCCGCGTCGGTGGCGTGTCACGGAGGCAGTGCTCCGCGATGCACTCTGTGACACGTTGCTTGTTATTGCGGGAAAAATTCCCACTAGTATAAATAGAACACTTAGGTTCATTTTTCAATATTCTGACTTGGTGGAGCAAGAACGTGGGTTACAGGCAGTTGAGGGGACGAAATTATCAGGGTTTTTCTCTCTTCCCTTCTCCTTGAATTCAATTGCTTGTATGTTTAACACTCATTTAATGATATTTAATCCACAAATAAGTGGCTAATTAATCTTCTTGCTGAGGTTAAGAACACTTGTAATGAAATGTGATTATTGATTCTTTGGTTTTTCATCTTTTCTTCCATGGTTGTTCTATTGATTCTTGTTCTTACTGCATTAATGTGTGGCCTACGTTAATGTATATCTAAAAAGTCCGGTTTCACTCGAGAGAGCAAGAAATTGGAAAGTTGTGAATTAATAGGATATGATCCTTTCTTAGTTTGGGAAAATTGAGAATTGATTTACCTTCAGGATAGAAATATACCTGAAAGTCGTATTAGTCAATTTAGGAATCGGTTTTGTATGGCTAGAACATGAATTGCATTTAATCACAGAAATGTAGGTGGATGGTTCATGATTCTTAAGTGGGGTTAAATACGAGAGTTTTAATCCCTTGGCAATAATTCTTGACTAGCAACCGGAGGAAAAGGCTAACCAAATTATATCGACAATTAATTTCATTACATGTTCATTTAACCTCAGCATGCTCACATTCATAGTCAGACTCACATTAGATAATTGTTTTAGACTTAGCATAATTATTAGAAATCAAAATATTAAACTCTTGGTTACACTGTTGTCTGCATTTTTAGAATTCAAATATAGTACACTTGAGCAGATTGCACTTCATCCCAGTCCCTGTGGGATTGATACTTGGCTTAATTAAGCCACTTTACTACTTGTTCGACCACGTGCACTTGCATGTAGTTATATACCCATATAACAAAGTCCGAACAGAGATATCATAACACCCCAAAAGTTCCTAAGATTTAAGCTAGGAATTTGAAATGAGCTCAGCAAAAAAATCTGCAAATATGCCTCAGAATGACTCATCTAATGAGTTGTTATAGCAACTAACGGGTCGTTGGATGAGTCGTGGGAAGTGCATTAGGAAGTTCACTCACCATGGGTATGAACACGAGTCGTGGTCAGGCCCCAGGACTCCTTTGGTCAGTCGTGGGAAGGGGTGATTGAGAAATGGAAGGAAGGAGTCAGTGTACCTAACCGAAGGACCCTATGAGTCATGGTCAGTCACCACGATTCGTGGGATGAGTCATGGTCAGCTAGATTAAAATTATTTGAAGTTGAAGCAGTGCACCTGACGAGTGATACCACGAGTCATGGCCCAGGGTAGTGAGTTGTTAGATCCCTCGTGATGACCATCTGTATTTTACAGGACACCTCACGAGTGAGACCATGAGTCATGGTCACTGACCATGACCTGTTAGATCACCCGTGGGGACTGACAGTCAGTTATTCCCTTCAAGTTTCAAGGGCCTTTCAGTAAATTTCTACCCTCCCAAACCTTATACTACGTCCTTTTAAGCATATTTTCAGACTTATTAGTGGGGTTAAACAGTTTCTTTCCTTATTCCCAACTCGGACTTTCAGAAAAACAGATCGTAGAACTTCTCTCAGAGTTTTCCAAAGGAAGAGCTAGGGCAATCTTTTCTCCTCAATTTCTCAAGGAATTCTTTAGGATTTTTCACCGGGTATGTGGGAATTCAATAAGGGAATAGTTCTTCCCTTTTGTCCCCAAATTCCTCCCTATTTCTCTCTATTAGTTGTAGCCCTGGAATTTCTGACTGTCAAGAAATTACTAGCCATACTTTGTCCAAATCACGTGGATTATTATACAATGTCAATTATAGATATTTTCCACCATTTTGTGATTGAAATGATGTTGAATTTTGTGAAGTGAAATTTATCCCTATTTCTTGGAGTAGAAAATCTTGAAATCTACATTACTGCTTGAATGACAAATTTTAGCTTAATTTTTATCAGTGTTGGAAATTCCCATGTTGTTAGTATAATTGAATTTCAATCAGAATATTGTCAATTCAGTTTTATTAAGAATGTTAGAATTATCAGTGTCAGTCAGAAAATGTCAGGTAATCAGTTTGACTACAACATTTCCCAAGGTATCAGTAGTACCTCCCAGTTATCAGAATCAGATTCAGAACACAGTTTTATTGGTCCATTAGGCCTTCATGACACTTTAGATATATAACTCTGACTAGACTTAGGACCCCAATTTTAGAATTTAGTTGTTCTGTGGATGGTTACAACGCTTTCAAATAAGCAGTTTTGACCAGTCTTAGAACCCAGTTTCAAAATCTGGCCCGTTAAGACTCTCAAGGTGCTTTTAGATATGTATACCTGATAGTCTTGGGCCCAGTTTCGAGCTATCAGCTTAGTATTTAGTGTATAACTATCTAGTGGGAGTAGGACTTAGCACCGCGCGAACCGAGGTTTCAGCGCACCCAGGTTCCCAGAACTATGTTGCTAGCGTAGGTTACAGTACTTATTGGCCTGATTGGCCCCAGACATTTGTGATCACCCAGGTCATGCCTTCATACCCTAGAAAGTTATATTGGGTCCTACCGATGGGGTGTATACATTAGACTCCACGTCTAGCTCACGTAGTTATACGTCGGTTATAGACTCTCCCACTAGTCAGTTCAGTCCAGTTTCAGTTCAGTTCAGATCAGTATTCCAGACTTAGAACATGCTTTGACCATCAGACAGGGTCTTTTAGACCACCTCAATATTTTAGTTATTTTGTTCAGTAGTTTTAGTTGGTCTTTGCATATCCTTTCAATTCAGCATTTTCTTTTATTTATCCCATTGTGCTATATTTCTCTCACTTACGCAGTACATTCAAAGTACTGATGTATACTTTTATGTTGTATCGTCTTATAATACAGTTGTAAGATCTAAGTCTCAGCCCCGTTAGCCGACCATTCACAGAAGGTCTCAACTATTCCAGTTGGTGAGTCCTCATCCTTTGAGGACGAAGATTTATTACTTCAGTTATACTTTTATTCCTCTTTATTTAAATTTGGAGTTAGCTGGGGGCTTGTCCCAGCAGCTCATCACTCATAGTGGCTTTCAGATATAGATTTGTTTTTCAGACTCAGATTGACTTTTCAGACTTCTAGCTTTGTTATAATATTTTCAAATATTATAAACTAGTTTATTTTCTACAAGTATTTATATGTTTTCTTTAAACTTTCGTTGTATGTATTTGTACGTCACTCAGGATGCCAGTGTATGATAGACTAGGGGTTGACTTGGGGTCACTTGTGACTCCAAGTACCGTGTTCCGTCCAGGGTGTAAACTCGGAACGTGACACTCAGTTTGTTAGTTTATGTTTATGTTATACATGTACCAAGGGTTAGCTTGGAGCAATTCATGGTTCTAGATCTCGTGTCGCATCTAGGGTTAACTACAAGAAACATGATTTTTAGTGATAACTTTTAGTGACGATATATATAGTTGCCACAAAAGTGAGATTTTAGTGGCGACTTTAGAAGCTTGCCACATAAGGGGATAGTTTTAGGGGTGACATTAGTATTTTCCTCTGAAAATAATATATCTAGTGTCCACTATGTGAAGATCGCCACAATATTGTACTGAAATTCTTTATTAAAATTTATCTATAACTCGGGTCTTGATACTGACACAATATCTTTTTGTATTTTTCATTTCTTTTCTTCTATTTTTTTGGGAAATAAAAACTTTTACAAAACACGGGTTGCCTTCCGTGCAGTGCTTTATTTAACGTCGCATCACGATGATACACTATATAAATCACTCATCATCCAACCCACTAAGGTTATTGCTCTATCTATATCTTCGTCCTAGTAGTGTAATATCCCATACTATAGGGGCTTCAAAGAAATCTTGTAGCTTAGGCGTGCATAGGTTTCTCTCTGGCTATTCACCATAGAATTCATTCTTTTATCTAACCTCCTCAATATCATAGCTCCATTCATTGTGTACTTACCACTTTAAATGGGTCTAACTGCATAGACCTTAGCTTTCCCAAAAAAAGCTTCAGTCTAGAGTTAAACACTAGTACCATCTAACCCTTCTCAAGTGCGTGGAAAAATGTGCTTGTTATGCCACCTTTTCATTTTTCTCTTATACAACTTCGTGCTCATAGACTTGCAACCTAAATTTCTCAAGCTCATGGAGTTTTGCATCCTCTTATCACCAGCTAACTCCTAGTTGAAGTTCAACATTATTATGGCATGTTAGTCCTTGTGCTTCAATTTCACGGGCAGGTGGTATACCTTACCATAGAATATTTAATATTTATAATACAAATTTTTTATCATTGTATTTGAAAATTGAATAAAGTTAAAGTTTTTAACTTTGATATTCTTATTAATAATTATCTTACTTGAATATTATATAGTTAAATTTAATTATACGTTTTTTTTTTAAAATACTCAAAAATTAAATTAAAAGAAACTATAACAAACTTATAATTTTCATAACTTTAATAAATCATTTCTTTGTGTTCTTTCTTAGCTAGGTTTTTAATACTTTACTTTATCATTCTTAGTTAAATATTTTAGTCTTACTTGAAATTATTTTTTTTCTTTTTATAAATACTAAGAAAAAAAGTCTTTGAAATTTTTTTAAGTAGTTAAAAATTATATATCATATTAAGTTTGAATTTTTATTTAAATTTTTTTCAACTTTACTAAATTTATAATTTTTTTTATTTTTTATTTATATATAATTTAGATGAATTTAAAAAAAAATACTGAACGTCCTCCCGACCCGCCCTATTACATAGTGAGACGGGACGAGACCAACAGTTCATCCTGTTGTGACCGGCCTAGTAGGTCTCGGTCCCACTCCATCCCATTTGATTACATATCATCTCATTCCCCTTGACATCCTTAGCTCTGACTAGGGGTGAGAGCGTTTGATTGGTTCAGTCCGGTTTGAAAAATTCAGTTCGATTTTTTATTTGATAAAATTACTAACCGAAATATTTTCAATTCAATTTGATTCTAAAATTTTGTTTGATTTATTTATTTTTGATTTTTTGGTTCATATATCATCATATTGAGACATATTTTTTGATAAAGGGCTTTCAAAATTATATCAAATTTTTTAAAATTGGCTGTAAAGTTGAGAATTTCATAGCTTATAGTTATAAATAATACAATTTACTGTCTGATTTCACTATTATAAGATTTAAAGTTTAAAATTTTGTAGCTAATTTAATAATTTTATTTTATACAATTTATTTTTCAATTTCACTCAGCGGCAGCTGGCAAGAAGTAAACCTAAGTTTTTATTTACATAGTACCAAACTCCCAATTCTCATGCAAAGTAGGCATTAGCTGCATAGGCCAGCACCACAACCTATAGCCTAATGCCTTATCTGGCCAGTGGGCACCTAGATGGCAATGTCTCTATCACAGCAGGCAGCACTTGCAGCAGTACCAAGCACTAGCAATCCATGCTCCAGCACGTCTCAATTTACATAGGTCAATATATCATAGTCTTCATTGACATTGAGAGCATTTATACAATCTCAATTGGAATTTATAGCATGCACAACACAAAATATTAGATCTAAACCCGGTATTCATTTAGATCATACACAGAACACAATTTTTAGATGCATCTTTACTCCAGACTAGTAGACCACCAACCAGGCTACCATTAGTCACTATATGCATAAAATAATATATACACATAGCCACACAATCATAGTCTCACAATATCACTTACCAATATTATATCATACATTACAGCCACACAACATGGGCCACAGGCCACTGCCCGGACATTCAATTCAAGTACATAATGCATAAACTCAGCCTATAATTGAAAGAGTATTCATAAGCTTCAAAAATTAAAATCAAGTGCATAGTTTATACTTCAAAATAAAAGCAATATCATAATAAATCAAAATCACGGTTGCAACATCATTGGCCTTCTTTGTTGGTGATCAAGGCACTTGTTAACATGTCTCCATAGATCCAAAGTCCCATTTACATTTGAGTAATAATGTTAAATTCGACCATAATGAATATATTTTATCATGTGCACTCCTCTAATTTCCTCCACCATTTCATAGTGATCCCAAATAAGTGATAGATATTTTGGTGACATGATCAAACCTTAACAACCAAATAAAACAGAATTATAAGCCAAATACAAGTGATAATAAAATCAATTTAGGATATATAAAACTTCTAAACATGTTATTTTGTATAGAAGTTTTCTACTTATCACACATGTCACTAATTGGTAGTTGCAACTAAATATCAACAATACTAAATTTGTTTCTACTACTAGCCACATCTAAAAAAAGTAATGAAAGAACTTGTTATGCAACATAAATAGAAAATTATTTTTGATTTAATGAACCCAAAATTTAAAATTCTTACCAAGTTCAAGTTTCTCAAGAAACTCTAAATTTTCCTCAAATTTAATAGGAATAGGTTCACTTCTATAATAACACGTTCAGTCGTTATGGGGTGGTTAGGGCTATTGTGCCTTGTTAGAGTCCCCATAGTGAAAATAAGCTAATAAAACTCAAGAATGGGGAGGTTTAAAATTGATATTGTGTTGTGATGTCTTAATGAAAGACTTGTATTTTGGAATGAAAAATTGTGCAGTGTTACCAAGCTACTGGTTAACGGGGCACCGCTGTGCAGTGGGATCCACTATGACAAGACCGTCGTAGCAGTCGAAGTGTCGTTGTAGCAACAATTGGCCAGATACCAAGTCTCGCCATAGCCAGGCATTGGTTGCCATAACAGGTTTGCTGCATTAAAGGTGGTGGCTGCTGCAGCGGATGACACGAGGTAAAATGCATGTATAATTCAGTTACTTCGAGGTTTGCACCTCATAATTCTAAGGTTCAAACTGGGAGAGCTAAAGAGTAATTTTTTCAAGGTTAGGGCATATCTTCTCTTCAAGGTAAGAATACTCCATCAAATCTTTCACCAATTATTCCCCCTAACTCCCTAGAATAATTGAAGGGTCATTAATGATGGAATGGTGATTAGAATCCTAGAACTATTGATGTAGCCCAAGCGCGCATGGTCATCAAGAAATATAAGATAGTGAAGTCCCGATATCGATCCCTCAGAGACTTATCAGATTAATCGCTTAAGGTTAACACTTTATTTCACTATTATAATAAACACAGATGAAAATGGGGAATGGTTTGGAGATTATACTACTAAAAATTGAGAAGTAAATTAACTGATGAATTGAACTCTTTTTCACAAATATAGTAATTTAAATGATGATGTGAATCTAGGATCTTGGCACTTTCTCTTTCAAGTTGTATTTTAGGATTTGAATACGCTAGACTAACTTTTCCTACCAGGATTTGAAAACGCTGGACTAACTTTTCCTAAGGTTGCTAGTTGCCAGTTACTATCTCATTTCTTTCCCTTCTCATGAACACCCAGGAACTATCTCATGAACCTTAAACGCTTAATTCCTTATGGTCGCAGGAGAAACATAAGACAATGGTTGCGGCTACTTGTATTCAACTGAGTAGGATTGAACAGTATATTCCTATCCTCAACAACAAATCTATCTTGAACTCATTGAACAAGAGTCATTGAAACCTATTATATACTTTCTTTTAAACCTTTTGGTTCTCTCTCCCGAGTTCAACCAAAAGCCAACTAATATATTCGTGATATGATCAATCTAATAAATAAGAAATTAAAACAAGAAAGCATAAACAACCTTTAATGAAGAATTTAGAACTACCATAAACAAACATTCAAATTTCAACCATCAGCTATGGAAAAACCCTAGAATAAGAGTTTAGCCACTCATTTTCAAGAAGAAAACTAAAGCATTCATCATTTGATTAACAAACATAAGTTAAAGAAGACAACCTAGAAAATGAACTCTGCTCTTCCCCCATGAACTTCGTACAACTTGATCAATACAATGAAGGTTCCTAACAACATGCCCTAGATGTTATATTTATAAACAAGGCATCCAATGAATCTTTTCCCTTGAGAAGTACAACTTTTAAACTTGAAAATTCATCCAAGAATGGCCCTAGTGCGCCGCCCCTGCCATCTCACCAGAGTTTGGCTTGAATTTCTTCTAAAGTTTGGCCTCTAGCGTTCCACTCTAGCCAACGAACCAAGGTGTTAGTCAAATTTTCCGAAGTTTTGAACCTGGCACGCCACTCTACTAAATGCACAAAAGTGTTGAAAAAATTTTCTAAGTCCATAATGTTTCTAACACGCCACACCATTCATCTCTCTAAAGTGTTGATCATATTTTCTTCTAGAGATGAGGACCTGGTGTGCCATGCTACCCAATACACAAACTTGAGCGCAATTTTCTCTAAAGTTAGGGATCTAGCGCCCCACGCCAGCTATACTACCAGTCCAATTTTTGTGAACTCTTCTCCCTTCACACCTTGGGTCATTTTTGAGTCCTTTTTTCTTGGTTTCCTGCTCAAAATATCTTAAAGGACTTGTTAGCTCACAAGACACACATAAATATAGATTCATGCATTTCATAAGGATTATGATCTCAAAACTAGGTAACTATGGGTAAAAACATGGCAAATGGGCATAATAATATGCCCCATATCACCACCCCATACTTATAGCCTGTTTGGCCAAGCTTCTCAAATCAACTTATTTTGAGAAGTGCTTTTTTCAAAAGTATTTATCGAAAAAGTACTTTTGCTGAGAAGCAGTTTGTGTTTGGCCAATAAATTTAAAAAGCACTTTTGCACAGCAATTAGTGTTTGGCCAAGCTTTTGGAAAGTGCTTTTAAGTGTATTTTTTACAGAAGTGCTTTTCAAATAAGTGCTTTTGGGGTGAAGCTAATTGTTTTTGCTTTTGAAAACAAGCTTTTGCTACTAACTAAAAGCACTTATTTTCTCCCAAAAGCTTGGCAAACACTTTATATTTTTTAAAATAAGCACTTTTCAGAAAAAATAAGCACTTCTGGCCTCCCACAAGCTTGGCCTAACAGGCTATTAAGCCATTGTTCGTCCTCGAACAATCCTTATTTATGTGCATGAACATATTTTTCACCACTTGTCACCTCTATCAATCCTCACAGAAGCAGCTAGCACAGAGCACATGCATCAGTGGTTTATCAATTCATAAGAACTAATATCAAGCACACACAGAAGTTTTTACATTCAAGACTACATAGCCTCTATAACTGACTCATCTTTTCATAACAGGGCCAACATGATTAAGTATGAAAAATACAATATATAGCACACCTACTTTGAAAATCTTTTGCCCTCACTTATTTAGTGATGTTCCTTCCCTCATGTTATCAATCAAATCTTGGAACCTAATAAGCAAGACACACTCACTCTCAGAAATGATGTATTATACACATGCAACATACCATAAGCTTGCTCCATATGTATATTTAGACTACTTAGTTGCTTCAATAATAGTAAGATCATAAGGACCTTTCCTGGTTGTAATGTTGGCTAAGGGACAAGTAGGATGATCTTCTTTAGTAGTGGCTACCAATCTGAAGCACTTTAAGATTTTTTTATCTTTCTGATCCACCACTTTGTCTCACTGCTCACCTTTTCTTTCACTAATTTTCTTCTCTTTTCTCATGCCCCTTTTTCATACTACTTGACTGCTAGTTTCTACTTATAAGTTCACAAGAATAATCAACCACTAAAATCTTTTCATTTATATTCTAGCAGTAAGTAGAAAACACCTTTTTGTGGGCATCCCTCTTCTATTTTCTCTTATTATCAGCCACATTTTTTTTCTTTCCTTTCTCTTAACTTTTTCTACCTCGATGGGCCTTAATTCTTAATTCTCAAAGTGCATCAGACTATCTTTGGATCAAAAATTCTGAAGGTCACACAATAAAAGGGGATAGGTGTTTTTGTGGCTAAGAAGAAAATTAAGGCTTGAAACTCAAAGGGGTTAAATAGGGATAGTATTAAGGAAGGTACAAAAACAATGGACAAAATGGGTTTTTCAAGAAATGCCTTAATCACATCTTACATTATTGGCAACTAGCTATCCTATACACACATAGGCAAGTTCTAGATGTTACATTATGTACAACATACAACAAATCAAGATCACCTCTCATTGCATCATGACGTGAGTCAGTTTCCTACGGACACATATCCACACAAGAAAGTTGAATGAAACTATCATTATTAAGCCCTAAGATTATTTTTCTTTGAGTCAAATTAAAGAACCTGTGTGTCTCTGATAAATTTTTACTTCTTATGCATTAAGGATGACACTTTATTGCCTCTAGTTTAGCTTCTAAGTGGAATATCAATGTCACGACCTGAACGTTGGTCCTGACTGAGACACGGAACCTAGAACCACGATGGCTCCAAGTCGACCAATGGCAAGAACATAACGGCTAAGAGCATACATCAAACGAAAATTGATAAACTAAACATGAATAAGAAGAGGTTTTAATACATATCAACCATACAGAGTCAACACTGACAAAGCTGTATTTCTACATATTGTCTGAAAAAGTCTCTAACATAACTGAAGAGCTGATGGCACAACATCCCAAACTAGCTCATTAAATTTCTAAAGAATAAAAGTAACACAACTCAAAAATCTGAAGGTCCTGGAAGGATGAGGACTCACTAACAAGAGAACTGGACTAAACCATGGAGACTGGATAATAGCGGAACTGAGTCTAAGCATTTGAACCTGTATCATGAAACGATACAACATAGAGTATGCGGTCAGTACTTAGAATGTACTGAGTATGTAAGGTAAGTAACATAGGTTGAATAAGTGTAACTGAAATCATGCACATAACATAAATCATAAGATCATGAGAGTAAGAATTGCATGCCGATATCTGAAAACATGAATAGTCATAAACTAAATCTCATATCTGAATTGAATGACCCAAAACTGAAAATAGAATCATATGGATTTCCATAACTGAAACCATTAGTCAAAGCTTATAAACTAATCATTGGGTCAAACTTGCTGAAAACATAATATCATAAGTCATAAACATGCATAACTAAAATCATGAGATGAATTGGGAGATTCGTCCCAACCTACACCATAACGATAGAGCTTATGTGATGCCCCAACTATCACACTTAAGTGGACAAAGCCGTCAAAAATGTTTCCAAGGGTAAGGACATTACCATGATATTGATATCAAGCTAAAGGCCCCTTGGGGACAGGGGAAGCTCACAAGGGAGGTTCCAATATAAATATATAAACCTACATTAGCATTTAGTTTTGAGACCTGAGGTTTACACAAACCCCTAGCCTACCCGGTGCTAGACAGTACTCCCAAAAACATGCAAGGTGTTCTCTACCGTTTTTCAACAAAGATGAAACCATCTTTTTTCAATAAAGTTGAAACCATCATTTTTCAACGAAATTGATAATGTAATTATATGTTGTTACACCCCGTAAAAGCTAGTGATTAGTAGGCATAAGCGTGGATTTGTGACGAATAAAGAGAGCTTGATGCGTGTAGGAAAAGTCTTGGAAGCAGGGTCGGACGGGACCAGCGCGACGCGCCAGCTAGCAGTGCACTAGCTAGCATGGGGTGCCAGGCCCATGGTGCTTTGAGAGGCGCACGACGACGGCCCTGTGGTGCTTTGAGAGGTGCAGGCCCCCCTCCCCCCCCCAGCCACCGACCTCCTATGTATATATACCCCTCTATCTTAATTTTTGATCATTTCAAAAGAGAGCCACGACCAGAGAAGAGTATAGCATGCAAAATTCAACCGTTTTTTGTCTAATTACGCTATCCAACGCCGTCCAAATTCAAATTAACTTTGGGTATGGAGTTATAAGCCCGCAAGGAGCATTACTATGGAGTTATTTTCATGAAATTCGCCCGAAATTGTAGCCTCGCCGAGCAAAAGTTGTCATAATTGCTCCAAACTAATTTCTATACGATCACAGGTTTCAAGTAAGTTTTTCTCCCTTCTGAACTCTCGGGAAATTATATGTTTTCAGTCATATTTCATCAAGTTGAAGTATAGTTGATGTTATTATTACAAGTTATTATTTTCAGCTAAATTGAGTATTAAACTAGTCTCATTCTCCCAATAATACAATTTCAATTGGAAGGTCAATTGAATATGAATTGAAACTCACCAGTTAATTAGAAATCAGTAATCCAGATATGTAAGGCTATCCTTTCGGCAAGTTACGTTCGTTGTAAAGTTAGTACAACCTATGTATCTATAGTGTTTTAGCGTAAACCTATTGTGTTAAGTTGTTATGAATAGAGTTGAGACGATAGCGATAAAATAGTAACCCTCATCAGAGTTAACCCTAGCTAGATTGGTTTTACTTTCGACTTTAGGTTGTCAGATGTTGTGCCATATCAAGTTCTACTAAATTAAGGACGAGATGACCATACAGAGTTCCATTTACAAAGGCCACGAGGGCCATTTTGAGTTCCATTTATTGTGGCCACGAGGGCCATTTTGGGTTCCATTTGTTGAGGCCGAAAGGGCCATTTTGAGTTCCATTTATTGAGGCTGCGAGGGCCATTTTGAGTTTCATTTACTGAGGCCACGAGGGCCATACAGAGTTCCATATACTGAGGCCTTGAGGGCCGTATTGAGTTCCATAAGATTGAGGCCAAGAGGGCGTTAATGAGTTTCACTAGATTGAGGCCCCGAGGGCCATCCCCAGTTACAGTACACACTATCCTTAGTATTCAGGTAGTAAGAGTGGACCTTGTTTGTACTTGTCAGGGCTTATGGTGGCCCAGATAGGTTCTTCTGTTTTGTTTGTACCTTCTAGGCTTATGAGGGCCCGGTTAGATTTTTGTTTGCTTATATAGACTTGTTCTTTAGATAATTCAGATAGTAGAGGGTATTCAGGTTAAATTCTTAAACTCTTCCTTTAATTACTACAGTTTTACCAGCTTTCAAACAATTATTATCTTTTTGCCTTACATATTCGGTACATGTTGTGCTAATGCCCACCCGGGACGCTGCATTGGTTGCCTGCAGGTGCGGATAGACGCGGTTCGGGACATTCCTAGCTTCCAACTAAACTCAGTAGTTTGCTCAGCTCCTTCCCTCTGGAGTTGAAAGTCAGTAGAGGTTTGTACTTTTGATGTACAATTTTTGGGTAGGTCAAGGCCCTGTCTCGACCATTATATCACTCCTAGAGTCTTACAGATTGTTGTACATTCCCTGTGGTTAGTTGTTGTTGGCCATGTAGGGCCCGTGTATGCTTTATTTCCTATGTTGGCCATGTGGGGCCTTGTTTAGCTGTTAGTTGGCGGCCTTGTCGTCCATAGCGTAGTTTAATGCCTGATTTATTTTTCAATTATAACTAGACAACAAGGTGGCCTTGTCGGCCCACAAAGGATCCCTGTTATGGCATTGTTGTGGTTAGCTGTCTTCTTTTACAGGTGGCCTTGTTGGCCAGGGGATGTACTTATCGCCAAGAAATAGCCCGTTCGTTTCTTGAATTAAGTGTCAAACGTGCCCAAGTCTAGTCAAGTTAGCTCAGACCAGTAGGGCACCAGGTGCTAGTCGTACCTCCCAAGATGGGGCGTGACAAGATTGGTATTAGAGCAGGTCGTATCCCAGGGAGTCTACAAGTTGTGCCAAGTGGAGTCTTGTCTGTAGGTGTGTTGTGCACCACATTCTATAGGAAGGAGGTTGCAAGGCATATTAGTGTGGTTACTCTTCTTTCTCCTCCAGTCATGCTATAGAGTTGTGTTGTATAGGGTAACTTCCTGAACTTATGTTATCCTATTTATTTACAGAGAAATGTCGGACACATGGTAGACTGCGACTGGTCGAGAGTTGGATGTGGCAGTAGGAGAGGGCACTAGTAGGGGACCACAGGCAGAGTCAGCCCGATCTGAGGGCGATAGGGGGACACCACCCCGATCTCCTTAGCACCCACCACCATATTCAGAGCCCGCTAAGGCGGAAGATATATATCAGCACCACCCGCAACTATACTTGTGCCATTAGATCAGGAGCTCAGGGGTGCTTTTTATATGTTGATACAGATGATGGCTACCCAGCGCCAGCCTCAGCCGGTAGTACCAGCTGTCATTGAACCCGTTGTGGGGCCCAGTAGTTCAAGAGTTTGTGAGTTTCTGGCTTTGGGTCCCCCCAGTTTATAGGGACATATAGTAGAGAGGACCCCCAGAACATTATACACCAGCTGCAGATGATATTCAGGGTCATGCATGCCTTGTCCACAGAATTAGTCAAGCTAGCAGTATTCAGATGGTGAGATATAGATTTTTTGTGGTACGAGAGTTGGGAGAGATCCCGAGGCAGAGATGTACCTCCACCTACATGGCCTATCTTTTCTAAGGCTTTCATAGATCATTATTTTCCTTGAGAGGTTTGGCAGGACAGAATAGAGCAGTTTTTGCATCTATAGCAGGGCAAATATGCGTTGAGGTTTGACTCCTTAGCCAGTTATGCACCCTCGTTTGTTGACACCATGCCAACTAGGGTGCACCGGTTTAATATGGGGTTTGCGCCAGAATATATAGAATCTTTCATTACAGCCACTTTGCGAGAGGATATGGACATTGCACGAATCCAGGCTTTTGCTCAGAATATAGAAGAGCTCAGACAGTGCTAGTATGCTAGTGAAAGGTCAGGTCAGGAGCAGCGTTAGAGGGCTACACCCGTAGATTTCTAGGCAGATTTCCAGGGTGGGCCCAGACCCCGTTTCTCAGGCAGGCCACCCAGGCCCCCATTTAAGCAGATCAGATCGTCAGAGGCCGTCAGGCCCCAGCAAAATTTTACGAGCGCCCAGCTCACAGCAGCAGAGGGGGCCAGACTAGACAGAGTTAGCAATACCCCGATGCAGTACTTGCCATAAACAACATCTGGGGAGGTGCGATATGGTTCCACCGCCTGTTATACCTGCGGGCAGAAGGGGCACATGATGAGAGACTGCCCGACTAGACGCCAAGGTGGTCAAGACTAGCAGAATAGATCCTCAGTAGGTTCGGATGCTCTAGAACCTTCTGTAGGGCACAGGTCCTTCGCTCTAGCTGGCAGAGGCCGAGGTAGATAAGGGGCATCTGGTTCAGGTAGCGGTTAGGATTGCACATATGCATTACCAGGGCGACAGGAGTTAGAGTCATCGCCAGATGTTGTTATAGGTATATTAGATATTTGTTCTCACTCAGTTTATGCCTTGATAGATCCGAGCTCCAATTTGTCGTATGTTACTCTGTCAGTAGCCAGAAAGTTTAATATAGCACCAGAACTGCTTCAGCAACCCTTTTCGGTATCTACCCCTATTGGTGATTCTATTATTTCTAAAAGAATTTACCGAGGTTGTACAGTAGAGGTTGTGGGTCGTCCGACCTCAACAGATCTGGAAAAATTATAAATGATTGATTTTTATGTGATTATGGGTATGGACTGGTTGGCACCATGTTATGCTACTGTAGAATGTTGGACCAAAATTGTCTTATTTCACTTTCTGGGAGAGGTAGTGTGAGAGTAGAGAGGTAATACAGCTACGCTGAAAGGTAAGTTTATATCCTATCTTTGGGTGAAAAAGTTAATAGCAAAGGGTTCTATCTACCATATTGTCAGGGTTCGGAATGTGCAAGCAGAATCCCTGACTCTCCAGTCTATACCAATTGTTAATGAGTTCCCGGATGTGTTTCTAGATGAACTTCCCCGTATTCCCCCAAAGTGAGAATAGATTTCTCTATAGATTTGCTACCAGATACTCATCCTATATCCATAACCCCATATGAATGGCCCCTACTGAATTAAAAAAATTAAAAGAAAAATTAAAATATTTCTTAGATAAGGGTTTCGTCAGATCCAATACGTCACCGTGGGGTGCACTAGTCCTGTTTGTGAGAAAGGATGGGTCTCTACATATGTGCATAGATTACCAGCAATTGAATAAAGTTACTGATAAGAATAAATATCCTCTTCCAAGAATAGATGATTTGTTTGATCAGCTGCAAGGGGCGAAATACTTCTCTAAAATTGATTTGAGATACAGGAACCACCAGGCTCGAGTTTGGGAGAAAGATATCCCGAAGACAGCTTTCAGGACTAGATATGGACATTTTGAGTTCTTAGTTATGTCCTACGGGATGACAAACGCGCCAGAAGTGTTCATGGACCTAACGAATAGTATCTTCAGGCCGTATTTGGATCTATTTGTAATAGTGTTCATTGATGATATTCTAGTCTACTCCCGCTCAGAAGCTGAACATAAAGATCATACGGGCAATACTTCAGATCCTCAGAGACCGCCAGTTTTATGCAATGTTTTCTAAATGTGAGTTCTGGTTGAATTTTGTATCTTTCTTGGGCCATATGTATCAGAGGCTGGTATTTAAGTCCTTTCACAGAAAATTAAGGCAGTAAAAATGTGGCCTAGACCTACGACCCCAATAAAGGTTCACAGTTTCCTGAGGTTAACTGGTTATTACAAAAGGTTCGTGGAAGGATTTTCTACCCTGTCAGCACCTTTGACTAAATTGACTCAAAAAACAGCCAAGTTTTAGTGGACCAAAGCTTGTGAGCTGAGTTTCCAGGAATTGAAAAATAGATTGACATCAACACTAGTGTTAGCTTTGCCGGAGGGTTTAGAGGGTTATGCAGTGTATTGTGACGCTTCAGGCGTCGCGTTAGGGTGTGTTTTAATGCAACATGAAAAGGTGATAGCGTATGCTCCGAGGCAAATGAGAAAACATGAAAAGAACTATCCCACCCACGATCTGGAGTTGGCTGCAGTACTTCACGCCTTAAAAATCTGGAGACATTACCTCTATGGGGTGCACGTGGACATTTTTATTAATAACAAGAGCCTCCAATACATCTTTACACAAAAAGAGTTGAATCTACGGCAGCATCGCTGGTTAGAATTACTGAAAGACTATGATGTGAACATTTTATATCATCTAGGAAAGGCCAAAATTGTAGCAGATGCCCTCAGCCATAGATCTATGGGCAGTTTGGCATATCTGAGGCTGGAGCAGTGGGAAATTGCCCGAGAATTGCACCGGCTAGCCAGCTTAGCAGTTCGGGTAGTTGATATAGAGGATAATGGAGACATAATTTAGAATATAGTAGTGTCGTCCCGGGTAGTATAGGTAAAAGAGAGAAAATATGAATATTCTTATTTGGCATAGCTCAAAGATAGAGTTCAGCAGGGTGAAATATCATTTTTTGAGGTACAGAGGTTGCCTCTGTATCTCGAATGTAGTAGGACTCCGCCAGCAGATTATGGCAGCGGTACATTACTCTTGTTATTCTCTTCATTCAGGTTCAATGAAGATGTACCATGACATAAAAGAGATATATTGGTGGCCTAAAATGAAGAAAGGTGTAGCTAAATTTGTAGCGTAGTGTCCTAATTGTCAACAGGTAAAAGTTGAACATCAAAAACCCGGCGGCCTAACTCAAGAAATAGCTATACCTATGTGGAAATGGGAGGTAGTTAATATGGATTTTGTGATAGGACTACCCCGCACCAGGCGCAGATTTGATTCCATCTGGGTGATTGTCGATAGATTGATGAAGTCAGGTCATTTTCTGCCAGTCAGGACGACTTTTTTAGCTGAGGACTATGCTGAGTTATACATTAGAGAAATAGTTAGACTATATGGTGTCCAGTACCTACCATTTCTAACAGAGGAGCACAATTTACAGCTAGATTCTGGAAATCATTTTAGAAAGGTTTGGGGACACAAGTTAGTTTGAGTACATCATTCCATCCTCGGATAGATGGGCAGGCAGAATGTACAATACAGAAACTTGAGGATATGCTACGGGCATGCGTGCTAGACTTCGGGGGTAGCTGGGATGAACATTTACCCCTTATTGAGTTTGCTTATAATAATAGTTAAAATTTGGTAATTCAGATGGCACCGTATGAGGGTTTATATGGGCGAAAGTGCAGATCCCCAGTTAGTTGGTTCGAGGTAGGTGAATCAAAACTAATTGGACCAGACATGATCCACCAATTAGAGGAAAAAGTAAAGCTTACCAGAGAACGCTTGTTGATAGCTCAGAGTCGTCAAAAGTCTTACTCTGATGTTTGGCATAGAGTCTTAGAGTTCAGTGTTGGTGATGGTTATTCCTTAAGGTATCACCGATGAAGGGAGTAATGAGATTTGGAAAGAAAAGAAAACTTAGCCCAAGGTTTATTGGGCCATATCGGATCCTGTGGAGAATTGGCTAGGTGGCATTCGAGTTAGATTTTCTTTCAAAATTAGAGTTTTTTCACCCGTTCTTTCATGTATCGATGTTACAGGAGTGTATAGGGAATCTGTCCCGTGTTGTGCCAGTTGAGGACGTCCAGGTTACTGAGGACTTAGCCTTCGAAGAGGTTCCAGTGGCCATATTAGATCGGCAGGTTCACAGGTTAAGAACAAAAGTTGTCACTTCTGTTAAAATATTGTGGAGAAACAAAAATAAAGAAGAAATGACCTAGGAAGCTGAGGACAACATGAGATCCAGATATCCTTAGTTGTTCCATGATTAGACCCGATTATGCAGTTAAGTGAAATCGTTGATTCAGTTGTTGTTCTATGATTTATGTTACTTAGACTATTCAGTTGACTGCCATTTTGTTGTGAAAGAGTTGTTATAGTATCATGTGATATATCTGTATTGGACTTATCTGCGTTTCAGGATTTTCAGATAGTCCATGTTATAGGGGAGACTCTACCGAAATTTTTCAAAATAAGAGTTAAAGGAGTTAAACTCCTGTCAATTGTAGTTGACATTCGAAGACAAATGTTCCTAAGGGGGGAGGATGTTACACCCCATAAAAGCTAGTGATTGGTAAGCGTACGCGTGGATTTGTGACGAATAAAGAAAGCTTGACGCATGTAGGAAAAGTCTTGGAAGCGGGGTCGGATGGGACCAGCGGGACACGCCAGCCAGCACTGCACTGGCCAGCGCGGGGCGCCAGGCCTATGGTTCTTTGAGAGGCGCGAGGCACGAGCTATGTAGAGCTGTGAGAGGTGCGAGGCGCCGACCTTGTGGCGCTTTGAGAGGCCCGGGGCGCCACCCCTTCCACTGACCTCCTATGTATATATACCCCCTTAGCTTAATTTTTGATCATTTCCAAAGAGAGCCACATCTAGAGTAGAGTATAGCACGCGAAATTCAACTTTTTTCGTCCGATTACGCTATTAAACGCCATCTAAATTCAAATTAACATTGGGTATGGAGTTCTAAGCCCGCAGGGAGCATTATTACAAAGTTATTTTCACGAAATTCACCCGACAAATCATAGCCCCACCGAGCAAAAGTTTTCATAATTGCCCGAAACTAGTGTATATACAATCACAGGCTTCAAGTAAGTATTTCTCCCTTCTGAACTCTTTGGAAATTATACATTTTAAGTCGTATTTCGTCAAGTTGAAATATAGTTGATGTTATTATTAAAAGTTATCGTTTTAAGCTAAATTGAGTATTAAACTAGTCTCATTCTCCCAGTAATACTATTGCAATTGGAAGGGCTATTGAATACGAATTGAAACTAGCCAGTTAATCAAAAATCGATAATCCAGGTATGTAAGGCTATTCTTCGGCAAGTTACGTTCGTTTTAAAGTTAGTACGACCTGTGTATCTATAGTATTTCAGCATAAACCTATTGTGGTCAACTGTTATGAACTGAGTTGAGACGATAGCGATAAAATAGTAACCCTCGTCGAAGTTAAACGTAGATAGATTGGTTTTGATTTCGATGTTAGGTTGTCATATATTGTGCCATATCGAGTTCTACTAAATTAAGGTCGCGAGGGCCATATAGAGTTCCATTTACTGAGGCCGCGAGGGCCATTTTGAGTTCCATTTATTGAGGCCATGAGGGCCATTTTGAGTTCCATTAATTAAGTCCGCGAAGGCCATACAGAGTTCCATTTACTGAGGCCACGAGGGCCGTAATGAGTTTCACCAGATTGAGGCCGCGAGGGCCATCTCGAATTACAGTACACATCATCCTTAGTACTCAGGTAGTAAGAGTGGACCTTGTTTTTACTTGTCGGGGCTTATGGGGTCCCAGTTAGGTTCTTCTGTGTTGTTTGTACCTTCCAGGCTTATGGGGGCCCGGTTAGGTTCTTGTTTGCTTATATAGACTTGTTGTTTATATAATTCAGACAGTGGAGGTATTCAGGTTAAATTCTTACTCTCTTTCTTAAATTATTATAGTTTTACCAGCTTTCAGTCAGTTATTATCTTTTTGCCTTAAATATTCAGTACCTGTTGTACTGATGCCCACCTGGGGCGCTGCATCACTTGCCTGTAGGTGTGGATAGACGCGGTTCGGGATGTTCCTAGCCTCCAGCTCAAGTCAGTAGTTTGTTCAGCTCTTTCCTTCTGGAGTTGAAATTTAGTAGTGGTTTGTACTTTTGATGTACAATTTTTGGGTAGGTCGGGGCCCCTATCTCGACCATTATATCACTCCTAGAGTCTTGGAGACTGTTGCACATTCCCTATGGTTAGTTGCTTTTGGTGTGTGGGGCCCGTGTATGCTTTATTTCGTGTGTTGTCCATGTTGGGCTGTTTTTAGCTGTTAGTTGGCGGCCTTATCGGCCATGGTGTAGTTTAATGCCTGATTTATTTTTCAATTATAACTAGACAACATGATAGCCTTGTCGGCCCGCATAGGATCCCTGTTATGGCGTTGTTGTGGTCAGCTATCTTCTTTTCTAGGTGGCCTTATTGGCCAGGGGCTGTACTTACAGCCGAGATATAGCCCGTTCATTTCTTGAATTAAGTGTCAAACATGCACCAATCTAGTCAGGTTACCACAGACCAGTAGGGCACTAGGTGCCATTCATACCTCCCAAGGTGGGGCATGACATATGCATAGTCTGAGATCTGAATATGGGGGAGTCCTATCTCCAAACATACCATAAGCTAAAAATAGGGAGTATCACCCCAAACCATATTGTAAGTTGATATTATAAAACTGAACTGAATCATGAAAACATACTTAACATGTGTGGGCTTGCCCAAATCTCAAAATCATGCATACTTGCAATAGACTTCATAAGTCAAAATCATAAATTCATACATGGGGTAATTTATAAACATTCAATCATGCTAGATATCTCATCATACTTGAAATCATAAATTATAAACTTGACTTCTCATGAACTTGCATAATTAGGCATACTTTTCTAAAATTTGAAATCATGAATTTATCATCAAAATAGATATAAAATCTGTCCATGAATCATAAAACATACATTAAAATATGAAGGGAACTAACCCATAAACAAATCATAGAGAATTTCATGAAATTGGACTAAAACCCCATAGGATCATCAACTTGACTTAAGACTTGAATTAATGAGATTGAGGAGAGATATGGGCATGAGATTTAAAGGAAACTCCCATTCATAGCCCTACATACATAGGTGATCTAAATCTACACTTGTCTTTGAAAGCCCAAGAGATTTAGAGAAAAAAATTGGAAAATTCTAGGCTTGATCTTCAATGGGGAATTCCTAATCTTGAATGCATGGGAAGGGAATGATTTAGAATATGTTAAACTCCCTTAAAACTCTCTTTTTAGAACTTAAAACGACATACTTTAGGGTTTAGGATTTTAGAATTTATGAAAATACCCTTATGAATTCACAGAAAAACGGATTCTTTCAGCTGTCACTACTCGTACCATGAGTCGTACAATTCTCCTACGACTAATAGTATCATCCTGTACTAAACAAGTCCAAAACCTTCAATCCTATGAATATTTCCACGAATCATACTATGATCCATAACACAATCCTATGAACCATACCATCACCCGTACAATCAATTTCTGAAAGTTCCCAAGTGCTCTTTATGATTCATACCATGAGTCATACCCACACACTACAACTCATAGTGAGGATTCGTGGTTTGGGGAAAGAAATCTCTAAACTAAACCATGAGTCTTTCTATTACCCGTACCACCAACCTACAACTCATAGGTTGAGACATACTAAAGAAATTCTCCACCTTTCCTACTGATCACAGTTCAAATCTCGGGTCTAGTCTTAGAAACCTTCAGGGTATTACAATATTTCCCCCTTGAGAACATTTGTCCTCGAATGTGGGGAAAACATACCGAAAGGATGGGGAAAGGAAATGCAATCCCAAATACGAAACAACTGAAACTGAAATCTGATAGAGTGACAGACTCCGAATTGAGATGCATGATTAAATTGAATTCGTGAATCATACATATATGATAAAACATGAAAGGAATTGAGAGACATGCACTAGACATGAAACTGAATAGAGTATTAGAGAGGGAACTGATACCTCATGCTGGAACAGAGTTAGAAGGAAATAAATGTGTGTATTTAGCCATCATATCTTCTTCGGCTTCCTGTATAGCTCTCTCAACAAGTTGGTTCCTCCATAAGACTTTCACCGAAGCTACTTCTTTGTTCCTAAACTTTTGAACCTGATGATCAAGGATCTCAATGGATACCTTCACATAGGTAAGTCTATCCTTCATGCCTATGTTAGTGGAACAACAAAAGACGGGTCATCAATGCACTTCTTTAATAACGATACATGGAAAACTGGATGCACTGACGCTAACTCCGCTGGTAGCTCCAACTTATAGGCCACCTTGCCAACACGTCTCAAAATCCTATATGGACCAACATATCAGGGACTAACCTTCCATTTCTTTCTGAACCTCATCACTCCCTTCATGGGAGACACCTTCAAGAACACCCAATCATCACTTCAAAGTTGATTTCTCTCTGCCTAACATCTGCATACGACTTCTGGCGACTCTATGCCATTTTCAGCCTTTCCCTAATAAGCTGAACTTTCTCCATGGCCTCATGAACTGAATTTGGCCCTATCAACGTAGCTTCACCCACCTCAAATTGACCGATAGGAGATCTATACCTCCGCGCATAGAGAGCCTCAAACGGAGCCATCTGAATACTAGCATGGTAACTATTATTGTAAAGAACTCGATAAGAGGTAAATGATCATCCCAATTGCCTTTGAAATCAATTACACATGCTCTCAATATATCCTCAAGAATCTGAGTGGTTCGCTCAGCCTAATCATCTGTCTGCGGGTGAAAAGTTGTATTGAGCTTGACCTGAGTACCAAGTCCTTTTTGAAACGATCTCCAAACCTACAAGGTAAATTAAGTACCTCGATCTGAAATGATGGACACTGCCACCCCATGCAACCGGACTAACTCCCAAATATATAATCTAGCATAGTCCTCACCTGAATTGGTAGTTTTGACTGGTAATAGATGAGTTGCTTTGGTCAACCTGTCTAGCACCACTAAATAGTATCATACTATCAGTGAGTGCAAGGAAATCCTATGGTGAAATCCATATTGATCTCTTCTCACTTCTGAGTGGGGATACTGATGTCTTGTAGTATATCTCCCAGTCTTTGATGCTCAACTTTCACCTCTTGACAATTCAGACACCTAGCCACAAACTCTGTTATGTCCCTCTACATGTCATACCACCAATAGACTTCTCGTAGGCCACATCACATCTTGGTGGCACTTGGATGTATAGAATATCAGGAACCATGATCCTCGTGCAACATCGTCTCTCTCAAATTGACATCTGGAATACATAAACAATCCTGATATCGAAGTACACCATCTTCCCCTTAAGAGAAGACCTCCACCTTATGATTTCGAATCGTTTCCTTTAGCTTTACTAAGAAAGGATCCTCGTCTATCCTAGCCTTGACTTCAGTCACCAAAGAAGATTCTGAACAATGACACCACCATCAGTCGAATCAACAAGGTGAACCCCTAATCAAGCAAGCCAATGCACATCCTTCACCAACTCTTTCCTTCCATCTTCCACATGAGAAACACTCTCCATGGACAGTTTGCTAAGGGCATCTCCTACTACATTAGCCTTGCTTGAATGATAAAGGACACTCATGTCATAGTCCTTGAGTAGCTCTAACCATCTCCTATGTTGCAAATTCAAGTTCATCTGGGTGAACACATACTGTAGGGTCTTGTGATCCGTGAACACATCCACATGCACACCATACAAGTAGTGTCTCCAAATCCTCAATACAAACACCACTGCTACCAACTCTAGGTCATGCATTGGGTAATTCTTCTTATGAGTCTTAAGCTATCTAGAGGCATACACAATGACCTTGCCATGATTCATCAACACACATCCAAGAATAACCATAGAGGTATCAAAATACAGAACGAATCCATCCGTGCCCTCAGGTAGGGCCAATACTAGGGCTAAAGTGATTCGAGTATTTAATTTCTAAAAACTCTTTTTGGCATCCGACCACCGAAATTTGACTTTCTTCTAGTTAACTTAGTCAACGGTACTGCAATAGATGAAAATCCTTCAACAAACCTCCTGTAATAGCCAGCTAAACTGAAGAAACTCCTAATCTCTGAAGGACTAACTAGACTAGGCTAATTCTTTACAACTTCTATATTTTGAGAGTCCACCTGCACACCCTCACTTGACACCACATGGCCCAAAAATGCTACTAAATCCAACCAAATCTCACAATTGCTGAATTTAGAAAATAGCTGATGATCTTTGAGAGTCTGTAGAACAATCCTCAAATAAGCGACATGCTCTTCCTTACTCCGAGAGTATATGAGAATGTCATCGATGAAGATGATCACGAACATGTACTTTTGATAGATCATCTGGCAAAGCCTCCAGATACTCACATACTACAGGGACAAACTAAAGAGTCGGGGTCTCAAATGTAGCATCCTTAACCTGAGCTAGGTGGTACACGCATGTAACACCCCGAAACATTCCTAGTCCAGGGTCAGACTGTACAAGAAAAATCTAGAAGAAAACCCAAAAAAATTCCTTAGAACGACTGAGACAATGAGTCGTGGTCAGCTCCAATGAATTATTGTATCAGTCGTGGTCAACCCTTCTTGATCAATCGAGAATCCACGGGACAAAAAATGACCCGTTGTCAAAAATAATGAGTCATCCTGTCACTCATTGGTTCCCAGCTTAGAATCCCTTCTCCTGGACCCCACGACTCAACCCATGAGTCATTGTCAGAAAAAATGACCCGTTGTGGGAGTTGTTGGGTGAGAACACTAGAAACCCCTTCTTGTGGTGATGAGTGGGAATAATGACTCGTTGTGTCCTACAATGACTCATGGTCACCACCCGTCGTGTCCACTTTGAGAATTTTTAGAATTTTTCTAGTGAAGGTGACGACTGGACACAATGACCTATTGGTCCAATCAACGAGTCATTGTGTCACCCGTTCTCAAGCTTCCAGGTTTCCTCGTTTAGTTACCATGGCAGGAACCAACGATCTATTCGTTCAACCAATGAGTCGTCGTGTTCCCCGTTGCCAGACACAATGTCTTCAACCCCTAGGAAGTAGGACTAATGAGAGGTCCCAATCAGTCGTGGTCACAACCAATGACTCGTTGAGCGACCCGTTGGGTCCCTATCGACCAGTTTCCAGGTTTTCATCCCAAGGATATTTTTGTAATTTCCCACCTATATTTTCCCTAAACTACGCAATTTTAATTATTATTTTAGAGATGTTAGAGGGATTGAATGATTTTCCTCTAATTCCCCACGTAAATTCTCAGAAAAACGATCGTACTTCTTCTCACAAGAAAGAGCTAAGGTTCCTCAGCAGTGCAGAAATTCAAGTTTTCCTCTTCAGGGAATTCTTATCCAGATATGTGGGAATTCAACAAGGGAATAGTTCTTCCCATCACTATTTTCCTTTATCAGTTTAGCCCTTTGGATTCAAAATGTAGAAGATTGTCACACTTATATCTCTAAAATTTCGCATAGTATATATCTCATGATTTTTAAATTCTTATTATTCCCTATTTCTAGACATTTATGAGAATTGTATCTTGTGGAATGATTTAGCCCTAGTTCTCTATTCAGTAGAATTTAGAATCTTGTGTGTTGGACTAGTTTCCCTGTAGCTTGATTCGAACAGATTTGAAATCCCC
Source organism: Datura wrightii (assembly GCA_035772735.1). Classification (NCBI taxonomy): domain Eukaryota; kingdom Viridiplantae; phylum Streptophyta; class Magnoliopsida; order Solanales; family Solanaceae; genus Datura; species Datura wrightii. The sequence goes on along the minus strand of JASDFA010000027.1, from coordinate 23,947,239 downwards.
ATGTTGTTAGTGTATGTGGAAAGTATAGTGAGATATATATATAACCATTCTCAGTCAGATTATTATGCTCAGTTTTGTCCAGAAAATGTCAGTTGATCAGTTTGACTATAGTTAATTCTTGAGTTGTTTGTTGTGCCTCCCAGTTATCAGTATTAGACTCAGTATTAGATTTTAGGGGTTCTTTAGACGGTCATGACACTTCTAGATAAGTAGATCTAACTAGCCTTAGGACCCTAGTTTCATATACAGTTTGTTCTTTAGACGTTTATGATGCTTCAAGATAAGTAGCTCTAGCTTGTCGTAGAACACCAGTTACAGAATGCGGTCTGATAAGACACTCAGGGTACTTTCAAATAGGTATTCCTGACTTATTCTTGGGCCCAAGATTCGAGCTATCAGCTTAGTAGTCAGTCTAGGACTATCCAGTGGGAGTAGGACTTAGCACCAAGTGGACCAGTGTTCCAGCGCACCCAGGTAGATCATCTGGGAAAGCCTCTAGATACTCACATACTACAGGGACAAACTATAGAGTCAGGGTCTCGGATGTATCATCCTTAACTTGAACTAGGTGGTACATGCATGTAACACCCCGAAACTTTTTTGGACCAAGATCAGACCGTGAAAGAAAAATCTAGAAGAAAAACCAGAAAAATGCCTCAGAACGAATGAGATAATGAGTCGTGGTCAGCTCCAATGACTCATTGTGTCAGCCGTGATCGGCCTTTCTTGATCAGTCGAGAATCCATAGGACAAGGAATGATCCATTGTCATCAACAATTAATCTTCCTATCACTCTTTGGTTCCCCAACTCAAAATCCCTTCTCAAGGACTCCATGACTCAAGCCACGATTCATTGTCATAAACAACGACCCGTTGTGGGAGTTGTTGGGTGAGAACCCTAGAAACCATTCTAGTGGTAACGAGTGGGAAAACCGACTCGTTGTGTCCACTTTGAGAATTTTTAGAATTTGTCCAGTGAAGGTGACTACTAGACACAATGACCCATTGGTCCAACCAATGAGTCGTTGTGTCACCTGTTGTCAAGCTTCAAGGTTTTTCTCGTTCAATGACCACGGGAGGAGCCAACGACCCATTGGTTCAACTAATGAGTAATGGTTTCCCTATTTATAGACCCAATGTCTTCAACCCCCAGACAGTAGGACTAATGAGAGGTCCCAACGAGTTAGGGTCACAACCAACTACTCGTTGAGTGACCCGTTAGGTCCTTATCGGCTAGTTTCCAGGTTCTTATACCAGGGATATTTTTGTAATTTCCCACCTATCTAGTCCCTAAACTATGCCTTTTTAAGTATTATTTAAGATATATTAGAGGTATTAAACAGTTTTCCCCCTCATTCCCCACGTAAACTCTCAAAAAATAATCGTACTTCTCTCAAGCAAGAGCTAGGGTTCCTCAGCAGTGCAGAAATTCAATTTTTCTTCTTCAGGGAATTCTTATCCAGGTAAGTGTAAATTCAATAAGGGAATAGTTCTTCCCTTGTGTCCCCAAAATCTTCACTATTTTCCTCAATCAGTTTAGCCCTATGGATTCGAAATGTAGAAGATTGTCAAACTTATATCTTTAAAATTTTGTGTTGTATATCTCTCATGATTTTTAACTACTTATTATTCCCTATTTCTAGACATTTATGAGAATTGTATCTTGTGGAATGATTTATCCCTCGTTCTCCGTTCAGTAGTGTCAGGCCCTACCTTGGGAGGCATGACTGGCACCTTGTGCCCTACTAAGATCTGAACTGACCTGACTGGGCTTATGCACTTCTGGTGCATGCCTAATCTTTAAATCAAGAAAAAAATGGGCTATATCTCGACTGTAAGCACAACCCTCGGCCGATGAGGCTTATAGCCACCTATAAAAGAAAATAGCTAACCAAAAATAGGTAATAGCATGGAATCCTATATAGGCCGACACCACCACCATGATGTCTAGTTATAATTTTAAAGTAAATTAAGTATTAAGCTAAGTTATGGCCAGTAAGGCCGCTAACTAATAGCTACACGAGGCCCCACACGGCCAACACATAAAATAAAGCATGCATGGGCCTCACACGGCCAACAACAACTAACCAGAGGGAATCCGAAACAGTCTCCAAGCCTAGGAGTGATATAATGGTCGAGACAGGGCCCCGACCTACCCATAAACTTTACAAATAGAAAGAGTAAATCTTCTAGCTAATAGATTTGGAGGAAAGGAGCTGACTTCTCCGCTAACTTTGGCTAAAAGGTAAGAGGGACCTGATCCTCATCTATCCACACCTGCAGGAAAGTAATGCAGCACCCCAGGAAGGGCGTCAGTACAATATGTACGAATATGTAAGGCAGTAACTGTAAATAACTGAATGAACCGAAAGGAAACTGAAAGTAACTGAAAGAAAGGAATAGAGATACTACCTGAATAGTTGAACTTGCTGCTGTCTAATCTATCAGTAACTAATGCAAACAAAGAACCTTACCTGGCCCCCATAAGCCGGAAGGTACAACCAGCACAGAATAACCCACCCGAGGCTCCCATAAGGCCTAACGAGTACATTCCAATCTATATACCCCTACAAGGTCACACTGAGTCAATTAATAACTATAGCCATCCTACCAGTCCCCTAGATTTGCAACTGAGCCGCTTGACCCCTGAAATGTAGCTGTGTCTGAGTCTAGTGCACTCCTGATATTTGCACCCCGGGCACCATGCTCGATGGGAGTGTGGTGCCGATATGACATATAATAGACCAACCATGGAATGGACTATATGAGGACCTTGGCCCCTATCTTCTTCCCTCGCGTACGGCATACCGCTCCTTGGAGCAATGTCATCTCACCCCTAGCAGGCATCGACACAGCTAATAACCCTAGGGTTGTTCATGGAAGGCTAAATAGGGAAAAGTCAATCCCATACTAAACATAGAATACTGGTCTCAACTAATAATAATAGCTAATCATAATAGATATGTTTCTGGCTCTCCTACTAGGACTCAAATTGAGCTACAATACTAAAAAAACTAACTTGCCGAACGGAATTTCCTTAACATACTTGGATCACCGATTTTTGATTAATTGGCGAGTTTCAATTTGTATTCAGTAGCCCTTTCCAACTATAATCGTATTAATAGAAGAATGAGACTAGTTTCAATACTAAATTCAGCAAAAATGATAACTTTTAATACTAATATTAACTATACTTCAACTTAACGAAATACGGCCGAAAACGTATAATTTCCTGAGATTTTAAAAGGGAGAAATGCTTACTTGAAGCCTGTGATCATATAGAAATCAATTTGGAGCAATTTTGACAACTTTTATTTGGCGAGGCTACGATTTGCCGGGCAAATTTCATGAAAAAAACTCCATAGTAATTCTCCCTGTTGGCTTTGAACTCAATACCTAAAATTAATTTGAATTTGGGCAGTGTTTGGCAGTGCAATCAAGGGAAAATAACTTAAGAGATGCGTCTCTCCCTCTCTGGATGAAGATATGAATATATGAAAATGATTCAACAATTAAAGGGACTTTATATATATACTTGGGCGGTGGAAAGGGGGTCCGTCGCACGGACCCTGTCGCGCCAAATCACGGGTGTGTCACGGAGCCCAACACACAAGGGAAGGGTCTGTGACATGTTGCCCCTTTGGGCAGCTGGTCTGGCCTTCTCCCTTGCTACCTCAGTTTCACACCCGTACGTCCTTTCCCTGGGTCCTTTCTCTTATGCGTCACACTCTAAAACTCTTGACTAACGTATGAATATGCCAACTTAATGATAGAAACTTACGGGTGTAACAAGTAGAATTTAGAATCTTGCGTGTTGGATTAGTTTCCCTGTAGCTTGATTCTAACATATTTGAAATCCCCATATTGTTAGAGTATGTGGAAAGTATAGTCATATATATATATATAACCAGTCTTAGTCAGATTATTACACTCAGTATTGTCTAGAAAATGTCAGCTAATCAGTTTGACTACAGTTAATTCTTGAGGTGTCAGTGGTGCCTCCCAGTTATCAGTATTAGACTCAGTATCAGATTTTAGTGGTTCTTTAGGCAGTCCTGACACTTCTAGATAAGCATCTCTGACCAGCCTTAGGATCCCAATTACATGTTACAGTTTGTTCTTTAGACGGTTACAACGCTTTAAGAAAAGCAACTCTGGCCAGTCTCAGAACACCAGTTATAGAATGCTGTCCAATAAGACTCTCAGGGTACTTCCAGATAGGTATTCCTGACTTAGTCTTGGGCCCCAGTTTTGAGCTATCAGCTTAGTAGTCAGTCTAGGACTATCCAGTGGGAGTAGGACTTAGCACCTAGTGGACCAAGGTTCAAACACACCCAGATTCCCAGAACTATGTTTCCACCATAGGATATTTTTATTGTCCTCATGGCCCCAGACTTGTGATCACCCAGTTCATGCCTTTATACCCTGGCAAGGTATATTGGGTCCTACCAAAGAGGTGTATACATCGGGTTCCACATCTAGCTCATGTGGTTATATGTTGGTTATAGACTCTCCCACTAGTCAATTTAGTTCAGTCTCAGATTAGCTCAATTAGAAAAATTTTAGACTACTCAGTTCAGATCAGTTTAGTATAGTATCTTAGATTTAGGACATGTCTTTGACCATCAGACAGGGTCACTTTGACTATCTCAATATATCATAGTTTATTCAGTTTCAGCATTTTAGTTGGTCATTGCATGTCCTTACAGTTCAATTGTTTTATTCTCTGCGTTTATGGTTTCTCCTACTTACTCAGTACATTCAATGTACTGACACATACCTTTTATGTTGTATCGTTTTATGATATAGCTATAGGTCCTCAGTCTCAACACTGTTAGCAGATCTCGCCCGGAAGTTTTCAGCTACATTAGTGGTGAGTCCTCATCTTTCGTGGACATGGATGATTTCTTTTCAGTTATATTTTTTTCAGTTAGACTTAGAGTTAGCTGGGTACTTGTCCCAGCAACTCATCAGATAGATGGATTTCAAACATAGACATAGATTCAGATTTCCAGTTTGGTTTCAGATGTATTAAAACTTTATGATTTAGTTCTTCATAAATATTTTATTTTATCATTTTAAAGCTTTCTCTATATTTTTACTCAAATTGCCAGTGTAATGATAGATCATGGGTTGACTTGGGGTTACTTGTGATTTCAAGTACCGTGTATCGTCTATTGGTATAGACTCAGGGTGTGACAATGCAACCCTTGGAAATCAACTTTTTGGCCTTAAGGTAGTACAGAGCGACCTATAGGCATAGTGGAACTACTCTTCCATTCTAGAACTGGCTCACCCGAAAACTGAAACTCTATCATACGAGTTCTACAATTTACCGAGACATAACATGCATGCAACAAATCCATACCAAAGATAACATCAAAATCATTCATTTCTAACTATACTAAATTGGCTGAGGTGACTTTCTGAAGGACAGTGATAGAGCAACCCGTCGAGCTATAACTGAATCACTGATTGGAGTAGAGACTGAGAAGGGTTCTAATTGGATTTTGGGATTAACTTTGAAACTAATAGCAACATAAGGCTTCACAAAAGATAAAGTATCCCTTGGATCTAAAAATACATACATATTAAGATGGAATACTTGTAACATACCAGTGACTACATCTAGAGAGACCTCCTGCTCCTGAGGAGATGAGAGGGCATAAAATATGTTCTGATGCTGACCACCACCTGTACTAGTGGATGCACCCTTTTGAGCTAAGCATGCTGGTGGAGCTGCTAAACTAGTAGCTGGGTCACGACCTCTACCATGGCCCTATATGGCCTTAGAGCAATCTTTGAGCATTTGTTTGGGCTTCCCACACCCAAAACATGCACCCTCTCCTTCATCTAATTCGCCTATATCTGCTAGGTGTATATAACCAATCGACAGAAGTCTAAATAATTTTTTAGCACTCCACACACAATCTGTTCATACAAGCTCTCTGATCTGCAACCATCTCTAGCACATACTTTGATAGCCGAGTGACTTCTGAGGTGTACTCTTGCACAGTCATATTGTTCTGCCTCAAGTTGAAGAACTCCGCTTCTTTGCTTCCCTCAACTCCCTAGGGAAGAATCTGTCTAAGAAGGCCATCATGAACTCATGATAACTCATGAGAATTGTGCCCAATGCTCTACCGTACCTCCATTGACAGTACCAAATATAAGCAACCCCCTTCAGCTAATAGGAGGCTAAGTCTTCGCTCTCTTCTTTTGTCACCCCCATAATCTGAGTTATCTTCTGTAACTCCTCAACAAACTCATGCTGGTCCTTATCCCAAACTTGATTCGCCACCGTGTTCTCATTCTGAGTGACATGGGCCACTGCCTACTAGTTGACCTAAGCAGTCAAAGACCGCACCAACATTTTAAAAGCCACTCTAAACTTGGCATGAGAGACCTGCTCGAGCAAAGGATCTGCTGGTGATGGCGGGGCTTGCTGGTGCTCATTATTACACCCCAAAAAAAATTTGAGGATTATTTGATGTTTGTATGCTATGTTAAGGGAAGTACAAGTTGTATATTTATCGTAGATGACAAGGGAAATGTGTACGAATGGAAAAACAAAGAATATGTAAAGTTTATAAGTAGGGGTCAAATTTAAATGACCATATCTACCAATATATAATGAACTAGAAGCCCCACAATCTATAAAATTAAAGATTTTCAATTCTAGTTTTCATAACATCAAATGTATTGTCAATCGGAGTTCAGAATGAAAAGTTATAGGCGTTTTATGCTGGCACTATCGGGCAGTGACATGGCTAGCACCCTAAAAACGGATACCGCCCAAACACCTTTATATTTTAAGTTTTTTGTTATGAACTCATTTTCAAATTTTCCAGGTTTGAGGTGCTTTCTTACCCTCTTAAATCCTCTCTCTTTTATAGTAGCAAAGCCTTAGAAACCAAGAGGAAATCCCTCAAGAAAACACCATCAAAACTCAAGCAAAAGTTGATGGAAGTGAAGGCAACATTGTGGTGAAGTTGTTACTGCCTTGTAGGTTCGTTTTGGCAGTGTTGTTGCTGCGTGTTTGGGACTATTTTGAGCTAATGTTATACTCCATCTTAGTAGGAATTGTTCATAAGAAATATTAAGTCACTTCCCTCTTTTGAAATCTCTAATAAATGTATGAATTTTTGAAGGAAAACTAGAAGAAAGTTATGGTTTGTATGTTGACTTGTTGTAGTTGTTGTGCTGTTATGTTGCTACGTTTTGGGCAGCAATATTGCTGAATTATCAGGAAGTGATTTGGAGGAAAACACTCCTATTATATCCAAGAATATTCTTATTACAAGGGTAAGTGTTTCTAATTGTTAAACTTGGCTAAAAATCCTTGCTAAAGCTAGAAGTTGGAGGTTATGTTGGGCTGCCATTGTTGGTATGTTGTTGTTGAAGTTCTGCTCGTTTTTGAAGGTTGGAATAGCTGTGTTTTTATGAGAATATACTCTATATTTGTGGGAGATTTTCATGAGAACAGTGAGGTAATTTCCTACCTCTATTTTCTCCAAAAATTGTAGAAACAAGTTGAAATAAGAAATGCTAAGTGTTGCCTTATTTGTTTGTGTTTTGACTGCCTATTGATGTAACATTTTGGCTGGATAAATTGGCTTGAAAAATCCTTGTCACTTGGTGATAAACTCAAGAAATTTAAGGGAATAAAGTTCTGGTTGTTGAAAGAAAGAAAAAACATAATAAAGCTCGCCGAAAAAAAAAGGTAGGTATGTAAGGCGCTCTTTGTCTCTTGATTTTAAAGCACGAATTCATGCCGAGGATTAATCCGGCATTCCTCTGTACTTGAGCTTCTGTAGTAGCATATTATGGTTCTTCCCAGTTGTTAGAACTATTTGGTATTAAGTTTTGTATTTTCTAAAGAGTTGGAACACATGAATGTTAAGCGGAGAGGGCAATTGCCTTCAATTATGGTCATAGTTGTAAATTGAGTCCGAAGTCCCCTCGGTGTGGGCACTGTGAGCTGGTCCTTTACATTAGCTTATGTTTTTGTGGTGTCAAAGTTGTTTCACATTATGGTTTCTAATGAAATTAGTAAACATGGCAAGACGACGACACACGGGCAAACCTAATAATTGAAATTAGTTTTAACTCAATAAGGGCTAACGAGGGTAACAAAATGTAATTTCCTTAAAATAGTTACCTACCCTCTTATATTCATGTTTTAAGGTGCCTAGGGCCATGAGAAGCTTCCCCTCTCCCTCTCCCTTAAGCTAAGAGACTAATTAATGTGTTTCTTAATTAACCGATATGTTAAACTTGAAAAATAGAACCCGAATGGGTAAACAATTGATATTTCTATGGGGACCATCTTTATTGGAAGGTTATGCATAATATCTTGATGTTAACAGGTTAGACGAAAATCATAATATATATACACTTATTCTTACGTTCAAATTATGCGCTAAAGTAGCAAGGATTTCCTTTAGAAAATTGCTATATGTTTATTAGAGCTCTTGAGTTATCTAGACCTCCTGAGAATTTCTTAAGGCTTTAAGTAGACACGTCGCATGTTCTTTGAAAGTTGTAGATGTGTAAGGAAATTAACCTAAGTGTAAAAGTTGAGGCGCTAGTAGCAAAGGAGAGATAAGAGTAAATGTTAGACCTTTTAAGGTAATATGTGAGGTATATGCCCTCTGTTCGTAGTTGATTTCAAGAACCTTTGAGCGACGTTAAAATATGAGCAAGACGAGTTTAAGAGACAAGGTTGGCAATTAGGTAAGAAGGTAAGTGTGTACAAGAATTTCTGGAATAGTGAACACAAGAGTAAATAATTAGGTAGGGAATGACGAATCCTGTTTGAAAAAGAATTTAAGATGAATACGAGAAGTAGAGCTAAAGGTTGTTAAATTTGTTGACAAGTGTTACGATTGTTAATGAGTTAGGAAAATGGCTAGCAAGATTTACCCTGTTCTAAAGACGTTTAGCAAAAGAGTTATAAATAAAGTTGTTTATGTTAAGTAGTTTTAAGCTAATGAAAGGCCAGTAAAGTGTTAACTTCTTAAGAAATGATTAGAATTGAATATTTTGAGATAGTGACTCAAGTTAAAGAGAAGTTCTTCGTCGTACTTTTAAACAATTATCTTTGATTATTTGTTCTAAGAGTTGGATTAACTTTTTCAAGTTTTAAAGGATTTTATTTTCCTTGGAAGTTTCTAAACTGTTTATAATGTTGTTAACCTTTTCTAAGCTCCTCATATATTGCAAAGTTCCACACGAGCCTTTCCTATATTGTCTAAAGCACGACAATAAGTCTTTATTTATCTTAAGGTAGCCCCTAGATATTTACCTAGAATTTTTATGTTAAAGAGCTCCAAGTTTATGTCTTCCTGTTTATAAGTTACCTCGAGATGTGATATGATGTGCACGAATGAGGTATGCTCACAATTCATGATACGAAATTATGAAAGTCAAATGAGTATAAGCATGAAATGAATGCTAAGTTTGTTAATAGAAAATGTTAAGTTAAGCTATTCCTCTTTGCTCCTCGTATTAGTATTTCTAGGAGATGTTTAAAATCATGAACGTGTGTCTACACTGTCTTTATGATATTCCATTTCTTGGAACTTCCCTAGAATTCATTCACAGCATATGTATGTATTTAAATGTTAAATGAAAGATCTATATGTGTATGGCATAATTCTAGTATTAGGAGTCGTGGTAAGATCCTACACATGTTATAGTTACTGAGTCGACATATTTCATGGTTGTCAGTATCCAGATAATCTGCATGAGCCCTATCAGCTCCATTTATGATTGCGATTGAGATTTATTTTTATTTTACCCCGGTGTGGTACACCGGCTAGAGATATTTTTATTTTACCCCAGTGTGGTACAACGACCAGAGATATTTTTACTTTACCCTAGTGTGGTACACCGGTTGGAGATATTTTTATTTTACCCCGGTGTGGTACACCGGCTGGAGATATTTTTATTTTACCCCGGTATGGTACACCGACTGGAGATATTTTATTTTACCGTGGTGTGGTACACCAGCTGGATGAATTTTATATATGGATTTATGGTTGGTTGGTCGCTCGAATTACAATTATAGTTTCTTTCCTGTGCATTTCTCAATTGCATTTTCATCTCATTATACAGTTACTATCAGGTTTCGGTTTCCAAGGTTCCAAGTTGTTACTATTCCTTATTCCTAGTTCAGTTATCTTTAGTTCAATTATGTTATAGTAAGTTGTTATCCATTACAGGTTGCAGAGTTCCAGGTTATATCTATCCTTTATATGTTTAAGTGCTGAGTCAGTTATTACAGGATTTTTATCTCATGTTTACAGTTTCAGCCTTACATACCAGGACATTTCATTCCTACTAACGTCCCTTTGCTTGGGGACCTGCGTTTGTGCCACAGGTGCAGGTAGAGGTCAGGATTGCCAATTGAGTAGCAATTCATGAGATCAACGGATGGTTGGTATGCTCCTTTCTTCCTGGAACTAGGGCTTAGTTAATTATGCTTGAGTTTTGAGATGTAGTTATGGATAGGTCGGAGCCCTGTTCTGACTATCAGTCAGTTTACTCTTTAGAGGCTTTGTGGACTTAGTGTGTACAGTGTTATTCAGTTTGTGGCCTTGTCGGCTTATTATTGCTTGGTTTGGAATACTCATAGACTTGGTTGCATTTCAGTTCTTTACCATGTATTGTTGATACCTTATGTGTCCAGCTTATACTCCAGTTGATTATGACAGGTGGCCTGGATGGCCTAAGTATTACAGTTACAGATGTCATATAGCCGGCTTCTCGATCAATCATGAATCGAGTGCCAGTTGCGCCCTACCCAGTTTTGGGGCGTGACACTCATCTCCATTTCCATCTTCATGGACATTTCCATTTCTGTTCCTTCTACCATTTACTTGGCGTGGAGGCATGATTCTACGAATGCATATAGTGTGAGTTAGAATGATATAGAGATACTTTATTGCAGGACATAGATCATGAAAGAAGGGAGATTTCCTAAAACTTCTAGTAGCCTCTCCCCTATAAGTGTGTCGCGCTTCACACTCATGGAAATGAATCTACTCAATGCGTCTTGCAAACACACACGAACACTCTAAACCTTTCCTCTGATACCAAGTTTTTCATGACTTGAACATAGGTCCGGATAGAGACATGGAACCTAGAATCACAAATAGCTCCAAGTCGACCCATGGCTTGAACATAACGGCTAAAGAGCATATATCAAATGGAAACTGATGAACTAAACATGAATAAGTAGAAGTTTGAATTACATATCAACCATATAGAGTCAACACTGACAAAGCTGAATTTCTACATATTGTCTAAAAACATCTAACATAACTGAAGAGCTGATGGGACAACATCCCCACGTAGCTCACTAAAAGTATGAAGACTAAAAGTAACACAACTCAACAATCTGAAGGTCCTCGAAGTATAAGGACTCACCAACAAGAGAACTGGACCAAACTGTGGAGATTGGCTAACAGCGGAACTGAGTCTGAGCATTTGAACCTGTATCATGAAACGATACAACATAGAGTATGCGGTCAGTACTTGGACTATAGTAAGTATGTAAGGCAAATAATACATGTTGAATAAGTATAACTGAAATCATGCAAAAACATAAATCATAATATCATGAGAGTAAGAACTGCATGCTGATATCTGAAAACATGAACAGTCATAAATTGAATCTCATATCTGAATCGATTGACCCAAAACTGAAAATAGAATCATTTAGATTGCCATAATTGAAATAATAAGTAAAAGCTTATAAACTAATCATTGGGTCAAACTTGCTGAATACATAATATCATAAGTCATAAACATGCATAGCTAAAATTATGAGAAAAAATGGGAGATTCATCACAACCGACACCATCATGATAGATCTTACGTGATTCCCCAACTATCACACTCAAGTGGGTAGAGCCTTCCAAAACCTTACCAGGGCTAAGGACGTTACCTGATATTGATATCAACTTGAAGGCCCCTTGGGGGCAGGGGAAGCTCACAAGGGAGGCCCAATGTAAATATATAAACCTACATTGGCGTGTAGCTCTAAGACGCGGGGTTTACATGAACCCCTAGCCTACTCGGTGCTAGACACTACTTCCAAAAATATGCAAGGTGCTCTCCACCATTTCTCAATAAAGTTGAAACCATCGTTTTTCAATGAAGGTGAAACCATCATTTTTCGATGAAGCTGATAATGTAATCACATGCATAGTCTGAAATCTGAATAGGAGGAGTCCTAGCTCCAAATATTCCATAAGCTAAAAGTAGGGAATATCACCTCAAACCATATCGTAAGTTGATATTATAAAACTGAACTGAATCATGAAAACATACTTAACATGTGCGGGCTTGCCCAAATCTCAAAATTATGCATACTTTAAAAAGACTTCATAAGTCAAAATCACAAAAATTCATACATGGTGTAATTTTTAAACATCCAATCATGTCAGATATCTTATCATACTTGAAATCATAAATCATAAACTTGACTTCTCATGAACTTACATAATTGAGCATAATTTTCTAAAACTTGAAATCATGAATTTATCATCAAAATAAATATAAAATCTGACCATACATATTAAAACATACTTTGAAACATGAAGGAAATTAACCCATAAACAAATCATAGAGAATTTCATGAAATTGGACTAAAACCCCATGAGATCATCAACTTGAATTAAGACTTGAATCCATGAGATTGAGGAGAGATATGCGTATTGAGAGTGAAAGGAAACTCCCATTCATATCCCTACATACCTAGGTGAGTTGAATCTACACATGTGTTTGAAAGCCCAAGAGATTTATAGAAGAAATTGGAGAATTATAGGCTTGATCTTCAATGGGGAATTCCTATCTTGAATGCATGGGAGAGGAATGATTTAGAATATGTTAAAATCCCTTAAAACCACCTCTTTTTTTAGCTTAAAATGACATAGTTTAGGGCTTAGGAGCTTAGGATTTATGAAAATAACCTTAATAAATTCACAAAAAAAACTAATTCTGTCAGCTATCACGACTAGTACCATGAGTCGTACAATCCTCCTATGACTCGTGGGATCCTCCCGTACTGACAAAGTCCAAAACCTCTAATCCTCGATATATTTCCACGAATCATAATATGATCTGTAACACAATCCTACCAATCGTACCATCACCTGTACAATCAACATATGAAAATTCCCAAGTACTTGTTACTATCCATACCATAAGTCATACCTACACAGTACGACTTATAGTGGGGATTCGTGGTCTGGGGAAAGAAATCTCTGAACTAAAGCACAGGTCTTCCTACGACCCGTACCACCAACCTACGACTTATAGGTTAAGCCGTACTGAAGCAATTCTCCACTTTTCCTGCTGATCACATTCCAAATCTCGGGTCTAGTCTTAAGATCCTTCAGGGTATTACAATCAAAGAGCGTACAAGTGGCCATTTAGACTCTATCCTAAAAAATTGTGACTAATTTTTCCTTAAGACAGTCATCATCCATCCATCATCGAGAAGAGTCACTACCTCTATGACAACACTAGAAAAAAAGACTCTCAATTAACAAAACAAAATGAAGTAAAGACAATCACATAACAAGTAACAAGGCATCATCAGTGTTCACAATCATCACCATTGCTAGCTACTACAGACCATGGTTTTATCAATCACAAATTAGCTACCAATACAAAGAATGACAACTAATGCTACAGTCCACTAAAAATTTAGCGAAGAAGGAATAAAAAGAAAATTTATTTCCTCCACCTCACACTTAAATAGTGCACTATCCCCAATGCACACACAAATATATCATGTAAGGAGAGAAAAAGAACTTCCTGGGCCTCTGAGTACAGCAGTCATCCTCAATATTATACTTTTGATCATCATCATCATCATCCTCGCCATCAACCTGCATGGAACCTTGTTATACCCCGGAAGCCCAAAGATCAGACCCGAGAGTTGAAACGGAGGAAAAGTTGAAATTTGGCATATCACACAAAATGAGTTGTAGGGAGACTCATGAGATCAACCCACGAGTAATGATGTGAATCATGGAGAAGGTCAGGGAATGAAATTGAAGACTTGAGAAGATGAGACCCCACGGGCATGACCATGACTAGTGGTTAGACCCCACGAGTCGTTGGGTCATTCGTGGGGAGAGGGATTAAGGAAAGAAAAGAAAAAGGGGCTTTGGATCTAACGGAAGGACCCCACGAGTCGTATTCAGTCCCTACGATTTGTGGGGTGAGTCGTGATCAAGCATGGAATAGATTTGTCGAGGCCAAGGCAGTGTACATCATGGATGGTAACCACAAGTCGTGGTCACCAGTAATGAGTCGTGAGGTTGCCTGTGACGAGCCCAGATGATCAGACAAGCAGTGTACTCAATGAATGACTCCACGAGTTGTGACCCTAATAAACGAGTCGTTAGGACCCTTGTTGGGACCACCTGGCAGTTAATTTTTGCGAATTTAGTAAGGGATTTTCCGTAATTCCTAAATTCATAAGCCCTGAACTACGATGTTTTGGGTTATGAATAGTGAATTTTAAAGGGGTTAAGTTCATTTAGTCCTTATTCATTCATGCATGCAAGATAGAAGACTTGAGAGGGTGATCAAGCCTAACATTTATCAAATTCCTTTCAATTTCCTATTGGGCATCTAGAGAAGTGTTAGAATCAGCTACCAACATGTATGTAGGGTTATGAATGGGTGGTTCCCTTCACACCCATGCTCAATCCCTCTCTAAAGTATGAAATTTCTATGTCTACTCTATGGGATTTTGACCCAAATTCATGAATCTCCTATTTCTTACATGGGTATGATTTAATTATGATTCTACAATTGAATTACAAAGCATGGACAATTTTTATAATGTTTTGAAATTAAAAATCATGTTTCTAGTTTTATGAATTAAAAGCCCATTGAAGAGATATTCATGAAAGATAAGATTTATGATGAATGTATGATGATAATGAGATATTATGATGAAAAAAAATTTTTAAGCTACCCATGTTTGTAGTTATGTTTTTGATGGGAATTGAGTATTTCTAAGTATGATAAAGCTTTGGGCAATGCCCACATGTTAAGTATGAATGATGATTTTCCCGAATTAAGATTACAACATTATTTTGGAGCGAAGACTCCCAAGTATATTTTTAGTTTTTGGTATGTTTGAGTTGAAGTTTTTCCTATGCATAGCTTACCACATGGTTTTGGAGTGAAGACTCCCAATTATAATTTCAACTTGTGGTATGTTTTGAGCTAAAGCTTCTCATATGTATGATTTCATATTTGAGATGTATTTGAATATTGAGCTTCACCAATAGACGATGTTGATCTTCGTTATAAAATGATTTAGAGCATATGCATGTTTTGAGAGTAATGTCTAGCACCGAGCAGGCTAATGGTCGGTCACCTTGTGCCTCAGAACTGCGCGTCAACGTAGGTTGATACTATTATATATATTACTTCAGGACCTCCCTTGTGAGCTTCCCCTACCCGAATGGGCCCTCAACTTGATATCGATATCATGGTATCATCCCTAGCACTAGCAAGGCTTTGGACGGCTCTACCCACTTGAGTGTGATAATTGGGACCATGTAAGCTCTATCGTGGTATGTCGGTTAAAAGATGAGTCTCCCATTGTTCCTCATGATTTCAGTTATGCATGTTCATTAGTCATGAGATTTATGCAAATACATGTTCTAAAGCAGGTTTGACTCAATGTTCAACCTTACTTATAAATGTCAGAATTCCTCTTTGAGTCAATTGATTCAGTTATGACGTTATGAAGCTATGTCATGTTATGTTATGAAGTGATCATGATTTCAGAAAGAATGCATGCAAGCCCTACTTTCATATTCTTAATGTTTAGGTTTACATTATGCATTGGTTTTAAATGATTTTATTCACTTTAGCAGTTTTACTTACCTACATACGCGGTACATTTCATGTATTGACCGTATACTCTATGCTGTATTGTTTCATGATACAGGACTCGACTCTCAGGTTCAGCCCTGCTCGTAGTCAGCTTATCAGAGTTGCATTTGCATTATTGGTGAGTCCTCATCTCTCGAGGACTAGATTATTCAGATTTCTTATATGTATTTTAGTTTAAATTTTATTAAGTTAGTTGGGGTCTTGTCCTATCAACTCGTCATGTTTAGAGGCTTTTCAAACGTATGTATGTATTCAGCTTCGGATTTTGTATTATGATGTTATGTTTGAGTTAGACTTCCGCTATGAGTATATCATTGAAAATATAGTTTTTTATTGAGATAGATGTATTCTTATGTCATGGGTCGACTTGGAGTCTCTTGGGGCTCCTTGTCCCGTGTTATGATCCGGGCCCCCGTTCGGGTTATGATAAACTTGGTATCAGAGAAATAGTTTTGAAGTGTCCTAGGATGTCTGAAGGTTGCGTTGAGTAAAGTCTTTTTTATGGGTGTGAAGCACACCACTTATGTGCTGTGGATTTACAGTACTTTCGACGCTCAAAACTAAAGAAAACAACATGGACTTAGGTGTGTTTATATGGACTTAGGTGTGTTTAAAGAAAGCAGGTTCATGCATAGAGTAGCGAGCTATTTGGAAAAGGATTGCAGGACTGTTATGCTCCATCAGGATACGGATTTTCCTTGGATAGTTTTGTACACCTAGCAGATGGAGGCAGCACAGAGAGAAAGGGAGGCCAAGAGGGCCAGGACCGATGACCATAGATTCTCATTGCCAAGGTCAGGAGGTGGGCACCAACAACAGACCCACCAGAGATCATCAGCCCCAGAATCATCAGCACTGAGTGTGACATCTATACCGAGGCACGATCAGAGCAGGCGAGCATCAGACTAGAGGGGTTAGAGCAGCAGACCCGTTGGTTCTAGCATCCTAGCCTATCGTAGATGTGGTCGGGGGCATACGGGCCAGTTCTTGGTAGGTTCAGGTGCTTATTTCGAGTGTGGGAATCCCAGAAACATGCTTAGAGATTGCCCATCAGCGGGACAGGATCAGGTTGGGGGCTAACGCCCAACTTCTAGTTCAGCAGCCCCTCCCACAAGCTCAGCACATTAGGGGCATCTACTAGCACAGCTGGCGGTCAGTGTCAGAACATATTCTATGCGTTAGCATCCCATCAGGAGCAGGAGGGCTCCCTAGATGTGGTCACTGGTATGTTATGAGTTTTCCATATTGATGTTTATTCTTTGTTAGATCTGAGGGATACCTTGTCTTTTGTGACACCTTATGTGGCTTGTAGCTTCGGAATTAGTCCCAAAGTCTTGTCAGAACTCTCCTCAGTTTCTACTCCAGTAGGTGACTCAGTTATAGCTAGATGGGTATATAAAGGTTTCCTAGTCTCAGTCCTTCAGAAGGTCACCTCAATAGATTTGATAGAGTTATCCATGATCGATTTTGATATAATTCTCAGCATGGATTGTCTATTTGCATGCTATGCTTCAGTTAATTGTAGAACCTGGGCAGTAGAGTCCAAATTTTTGGGTGAGCCAGTCTTAGAATGGAAGGGTAGTTCAATTGTGCCTGTAGGTCGTTTCATTTCCTACCTTAAGGCTAGGAAGATAATTTCTAAGGGTTGTGTATACCATCTAGTTAGGGTTAAGGATGTTGAATATTAGACCCCGACTATCTAGTCAGTCCTAGTAGTACGTGAGTATCCAGAGGTCCTTCTAAATGATTTACCGGGAATCCTTCTCAAGCGAGAGATAGAATTTGGTATTGACCTTCTTCCCAACACGCAACCTATATCTATTCCTCCCTACAGAATGGCTCCAGCTGATCTAAAAGAGTTGAAAGAGCAGTTGAAGGACTTTTTAGATAAGGGTTTCATTAGACCGAGCAAGTCCACATGGGGTGCACTAGTTCTCTTTGTTCGAAAGAAAGATGGTTCTCTTCATATGTGTATTGATTATCAGCGATTGAACAAAGTCACCATCAAGAACAGGTATCCTCTACCAAGGATTGATGATTTATTTGACCAACTTTAGGGTGCCAAGTGTTTCTTGAAGATAGATCTATGATCCGGGTACCATCAACTTAGAGTTCGGGAGAGTGACATTCCGAAAACAGCCTTCAGGATGTGGTATGGTCATTATAAGTTTGTAGTTATATCTTTGGACTAACGAATGTTCCTACAACTTTTATGGACTTGATGAATAGGGTGTTCAAGCCATACCTGGACATGCATCGTGATTGTGTTTATTGATGACATCTTGATATACTTCCGGAGTGAGGAGGAGTATGTCTCTCACTTGAAATTAGTGCGTCAGACTCTCAATGATCGTCAATTATATGCCAAATTCAGTAAGTGCGAGTTTTGGTTGGCCTCTGTAGCATTTTTGGGTCATGTGGTATCAAGTGAAAGAATAAATGTAGATTCTCAGAAAATCGAGGCGGTGAAGAATTGTCCTAGACTGGTGAATCCTTCAGAAATTCGGAGTTTATTGGGTCTAGCTAGATATTATCAAAGATTTTTTGAGTGTTTCTCATCTATTGTAGCACCTTCGACCAAATTGACTTAGAAGAAGGTGAAATTCCAATGGTCGGAGGCTTGTGAGAAGAGCTTCCAAGAGTTGAAGGCTCGACTTACTTCAGCACCGGTGTTAACTCTACTGGAGGGTATTGATTGATTCGTGGTGTATTGCGATGCTTCAAGGGTTGGACTTGGGTGTATTGATGCACCACGGTAAAGTCATAGCATACACCTCTAGACAGCTGAAAGTTCATAAGACGAATTACCCGACCCATGATCTTGAATTGGCAGCAGTGGTATTTTCCTTCAAGATATGGAAAAATTATTTGTATTGGGTCCACGTGGATGTATTTACGGACCATAAGAGCTTACAATATGTGTTCACATAGAAATATCTTAATCTTCGGCAAAGGAGGTAGTTGGAATTACTCAAGGACTACGATATGAGTGTCCTTTGCCATCCGGGTAAGGCTTGTGTGATAGCGGACACACTTAGTATACTCTCTATGAAAAGTGTGTCCCATGTGGATGAGGAGGAAGAAGGAGCTGGTGAAAGATGTACATCGACTCGCAAGGTTGGGAGTTAGGTTGGTCGACTCGACCGATGGCGGTGTTGTTGTGCAGAACGGATCAGAATCTTCCTTGATGACTAATGTGAAAGCTCAACAAGATGAGGACCCAATTTTGTTAAAGTTGAAGGAAGTCGTTCAAAAATTAGAAGATAGAGGTCTCCTCCAAAGGGGAGATGGTGTGCTTCGGTACCAGGGTCACCTATATGTTCTGAATGTCGATGATTTGAGGAGACGGACATTGCATGAGGCTCATGGATCCGGGTATTCTATCCATTCAGGTGCCACCAAGATGTACCGTGACTTACGAGAAATCTATTGGTGGAATGGAATAAAGAGGGATATTGCAGAATTCATAGCCAAGTGTCCGAACTATCAGCAAGTAAAGGTTGAGCATTAGAGATCGGGAGGTGTACTTCAGGATATAAGCATTCCTACATGGAAATAAGAAGAAATTAATATGGATTTCATCATAGTTTTACCTCGTATTCGTCGACAATATGATTCCATTTGGGTAGTGGTAGACAGGTTAACCAAGGCTGCACATTTTCTACTGGTTAAAACCATGGATTCAGCAGAGGATTTTTCCAAACTATATATTCGGGAGTTAGTCCAATTGCATGGAGTTCCCTTATCCATCATTTCAGATCGAGGTACTCAATTTACCTCTCAGTTTTGGAGGTCATTTCAAATAGGGCTTGGTCCACAGGTTAAGCTCAGCACAACATTTCACCCGCAAACGGATGGTCAAGCGTAGCGGACAATCCAAACCCTCGAGGACATGTTGATAGCATGCGTAATTGACTTCAAAGGTTGTTAGGATGATCACTTTCCCCTGATCAAGTTTGCCTATAATAACAGCTATCACTCCAGTATACAGATGGTGCCGTTCGAGGCTCTTTATGGGCATAGATATAGGTCGCCCATCGGTTGGTTTGAGGTTGGTGAGGCGGATATGATTGGGACGGATTTGTTTCATAAGGCAATGGAGAAGGTTCAGTTGATAAAAGACTGGTTGAAAACTACCCAGAGTCACCAAAAGTCTTATGCTGACGTGAGAAGAAGAGAATTAGAATTTGAAGTCATGATTGGGTTTTTCTGAGAGTGTCTCCCTTGAAGGGAGTGATGAGGTTTGGGAAGAAAGGGAAACTGAGTCCCCATTATGTCAACCCATACCAGATAGTGAGACGTGTTGGCAAGGTTTCTTATGAGTTAGATTTGCCCTCCAAGTTAGCTTCCATGCATCCTGTGTTTTATGTATCGCTCTTGAAGAAGTGTTTGGGTGATCCAGCTCTAGTTGTCCCAGTGGATAGTGTTGGTGTAAAAGATAGCCTTAGCTATGAGGAGGTTCCGGTGGAAATATTGGATCGACAGGTTTAAAGGCTAAGGAACAAGGAAGTAGCATCAGTTAAAGTGTTATGGAGGAATCAACATGTTGAAGGAGCTACGTGGGAGGCCGAAGCAGATATGATGGCTAGATACCCACATTTATTCCCTACCGGCTCAGTTTCAGCTTGAGGTATCAGCTTTGACCTAAAACCCTATTTAGTTTCATGTTCAATTCATGTGATCAAGTTTCTTTTATGTATATGGATGTGTATGTGAATCATGAAAACAATTCAGTTGTGTGGTTTGAGTTGGAGGTAGTCATTCCGTCAATTTTCGATTTAAATTATCAGTATTTGAATATGATAATGCATCTCTCTATTTTTTGTATGTTTTCTAACATTCGAGGAAGAATATTCCCAAGGGGGAGATATTGTTATACCGCAGAAGCCCAAAGATTGGGCCTAGGAGTTGAAACGGAGGAAAAGTTGAAATTTGACATCAGGCACAAAATGAGCCGTAGGGAGACTCGTGAGATTAACCCATGAGTCATGATGTGACTCATGGGGAAGGCCAGGGAATGAAATTGAAGACTTGAGAAGATGAGACCCCACGAAAATGACCACGACTCATAGTCAGGCCCTATGAGTTGTTGGGTCGGTCGTGAGGAGGGGGATTAAGGAAAGAAAAGAAAAAGGGGCATGGACTTGACGGAAGCACCCCACGAGTCTTGGTCAGTCCCCACGATTCGTGAGGTGAGTCGTGATCAAGCATGGAAGAGATTTGTCGAGGCAAGGCAGTGTACATTACGGATGGCGACCACGAGTCGTGGTCACCAGTAATGAGTGGTGAGGTTGCCCATGACGAGCCCAGATGAGCAGTGTACTTAACGGACGACTCCACGAGTCGTGACCCTAAGCAACAAGTCATTAGGTCCCTTGTTGGGACCACCTGGCAATTATTTTCTGTGAATTTAGTAAGGGCTTTTATGTAATTCCTAAATTTCTGAGGCCTAAACTATGACGTTTTGGGTTATGAATAGTGACTTTTATAGGGGTTAAGTTCATTTTAGATCTTATTCGTTCATGCATGCAAGGTAGAAGACTTGAAAGGGTGATCAAGCTTAACATTCATCAATTTCCTTTCAATTTCCTATTGGGCATCTAGAGGAGTGTTAGAATTAGCTATCAACAGGTATGTAGGGTTATGAATGGGTGGTTCCCTTCACACCCATTCCCACTCTCTCTCTAAAATATGAAATACCTATGTCTACTCTATGGGGTTTTAACCCAAATGCATGAATCTCCTATTTCTATATATGTGTATGATTTAATTATGATTTTATTGTTGAATTATGAAGCATGGGCAATTTTTATAATGTTTTCAAATTAAAAATCATGTTTCTAGTTTTATGAATTAAAAGCCCATTGAAGAGATGTTCATAAAAGATGAGATTTATGATGAATGTATGATATGATGAGATATTATGATGAAAAGCATATTTTTAAGCTACCCGTGTTTGTAGTTATGCTTTTGATGGGAATTGAGTATTTCTAAGTATGATAAAGCTTTGGGCAATGCCCACATGTTAAGTATGAATGATGATTTGCCCGAATTAATCTTACAACATTATTTTGGAGAGAAGACTCCCAAGTATATTTTCAGTTTTTGGTATGTTTGAGTTGAAGTTTTTCCTATGCATAGCTTACCACATAATTTTGGAGCGAAGACTCCCAATTATAATTTCAGCTTGTGGTATGTTTTGAGCTAAAGCTTCTCATATGTATGATTTTATATTTGAGATGTATTTCAGTATTGAGCTTTGTCAATAGACGATGTTGAGCTTCATTATAAAATAATGTAGAGCATATGCATGTTTTTGCGAGTAATGTTTAGCACTGAGAAGGCTGAGGGTCGATCACCCCGTGCCTCAGAACTATGTACCGACGTAGGTTGATACTATTATATATATTACTTGGAACCTCCCTTGTGAGCTTCCCCTACCTGAATGGGCCTTCAGCTTGATATTGATATCATGGTATCGTCCCTAACCCTGGCAAGGCTTTGGATGGCTCTACGCACATGAATGTGATAGTTGGGACCACGTAAGCTCTATTGTGGTATGTCGGTTAAAAGACGAGTCTCCCATTGTTCCTCATGATTTCAGTTATGCATGTTCATTACTTATGAGATTTATGAAAATACATGTTCTAAAG
The DNA here is from genome assembly GCA_035772735.1 of Datura wrightii. Classification (NCBI taxonomy): domain Eukaryota; kingdom Viridiplantae; phylum Streptophyta; class Magnoliopsida; order Solanales; family Solanaceae; genus Datura; species Datura wrightii. The sequence continues at coordinate 23,924,650 of JASDFA010000027.1, read as the reverse complement.
CAGGTTTGACTCAATATTCAGCTTTACTTATAAATGTCAAAATTAAGCTTTGAGTCAATCGATTCAGTTATGATGTTATGAAGCTATTTCATGTTATGTTATGAAGAGATAATAATTTCAGAAGAATGCATGCAAGACCTACTCTAAGATTCTTAATATTTATGTTTACATTTTGCATTGGTTTTAAATGACTTTATTTACTTTAGCGGTTTTACTTACCTTACATACTCGGTACATTCCACGTAATGACCGCATACTCAATGATGTATCGTTTCACGATGCAGGACCCGGCTCTCAGGTTTAGCCCTGCTCGTAGTCGGCTTATCAGAGTTAGTGTTTGCAATGTTGGCGAATCCTCATCTCTCGAGGACTAGACTGTTCAAATTTCTTATATGTATTTTAGTTTAAGCTTTGTTGAGTTAGTTGGCGTCTTGTCCCATCAACTCATCATGTTTAAAGGCTTTTCAGACATGTATGTATTCAGCTTTGGATTTTGTATTCTAACGTTATGTTTAAGTTAGACTTCTGCTATGAGTATATTGTTCAAAATCCAATTTATTGATTGAGTTAGATGTATGCTTATGCCATGGATCGACTTGGGTTCTCTCGGGCTCTTTGTCCCCTGCTACGATCCGGGCTTCCATTCAGGTCGTGACATACCTGTGGTAGCATCCTCCTCCTCATTATCGTCGATATCATCAACACCATCGGTTAACTATGTGGCCACATCATCATCTAGAGGCTCTCAAAAGCTGGACCCACTCTGCACATCAGCATCGCACTCTCTGTGAGTGCGCACTGTTCGGTCTGTTTGTTATATGGGTATATAACTACACGCAAGTGCACGTGGTCAAACAAGTAGTAAAGTGGCTTAAGTAAGACAAGTATTGATCCCACAGGGACTGGGATGAAGTGCAATCTGCTCAAGTGTACTGTATTTCAATTCTAAAAATGCAGACAATAGTGTAACCAAGAGTTTGATATTTTGATTTCTAATAATTATGCTAAGTCTAAAACAATTATCTAATGTGATTCTGAACTATGAATGTGAGCATGTTGAGGTTAAACGAACATGTTATGAAATTAATTGTCGATATAATTTGGTTAGCCTTTTCCTCCGGTTGCTAGTCAAGAATTATTGCCAAGGGATTAAAACTCTCGTATTTAACCCCACTTAAGAATCATGAACCATCCACCTACATTTCTGTGATTAAATGCAATTCATGTTCTAGCCATACAAAATCGATTCCTAAATTGACTAATACGACTTTCATGTATATTTCTATCCTGAAGGTAAATCAATTCTCAATTTTCCCAAACTAAGAAAGGATCATATCATTTTAATTCACAACTTTCCAATTTCTTGCTCTCTCGAGTGAAACCGGACTTTTTAGATATACATTAACGTAGGCCACACATTAATGTAGTAAGAACAAGAATCAATAGAACAACCATGGAAGAAAAGATGAAAAACCAATTTAATCAACAATCACATTTCAATACAATTGTTCATAACCTCAGCAAGAAGAGGAATTAGCCACTCATTTGTGGATTAAACATCGTTAAATGAGTGTTAAACATACAAGCAATTGAATTCAAGGAGAAGGAAAGAGAGAAAAACCCTGATAATTTCGTCCCCTCAACTGCCTGTAACCCACGTTCTTGCTCCACCAAGTCAGAATATTGAAAAATGAACCTAAGTGTTCTATTTATACTAGTGGAAATTTTTCCCGGAATAACAAGCAACGTGTCACGGAGTGCATCGCGGAGCACTGCCTCCGTGACACGCCACCGACGCGGACCCTCACTGGAAACTGGGGGTCCAGGGAATAAGGCTCAACGTGGCACGACGTGCAACGCGGAGCTAGGCCACCGTGCCACGGACCCATCGCGAACCCTCACTAGAAATAGGCTGAAAATTCCCTCTCCAGGCAGAAGGCCTCCGCGATGGCAGCGTGACACGGCTCCATCGCGGAGCCCCTTTATTTTGTGCTTTCCAATGCCTTGTCCCTTGCTCACATCCGAGTCCAACCCCGATCTCTTCCAACATGCATTTTAGCTTCCCGAAATTACATTTTACCTGCAAAACAATGCTAATCATGTTGGTTAGTATAAATTCGCATTTTATTACCAATTACATGAGAATGTATAAACATTGATAGATAAACAAGGCTAAAATGACACCTTTGAGTATCACTTGGGCATATAAATTTGCCCAAGATCACTTATCCCACACTTAAATCCTTGTTCGTCCTCGAACAACAATCTTACACCTCATGCAATTTACACCCAAACCTCGCTACTTTGGTTCGACAATTTAGGTTACGGTCATACCGATTATTCAATACAGCAAATCATCAAGAAAACATGCATGGTCCTATCAATGCAATGACCTTCAATACATCAAGACCTCCTAGACTTAAGAATCGACTCTCGATATTGGCAAACTCATGCAAATCAGCTGATCAAGACATCCGACACGAAAATTAATCTCTCATCAAGCATGTGCCCTCACAATACAAGAGAATTTTCCCCTTTTTGATCATATGAACTCACAAAATTTCAAGCAGGGGCATATAAACACAATTTCGCTCTCTCTCCCAAAAGAATTCACATGCATCATGTCATGACCCATAAGCTTGCCTTTAGTGTACTACTCCACTAATATAAAGAAGTGTGATGTAAGATCACGTAGGACTTTAATGGGTTGTAATGGAAGCTACGGAACTAGTAAATATTGGGCTAGCTAATAATAGCCACTAGCATCCTTAAGCACCTTTTCAACACATCCCATCAAACTCATGGACATTGTTTCTTTCTTCATCCTCCCATTCTTGAAGTTTTTCTTTAGTTTAGCCCATCTTATTAAGCACACTTGACACCACAACAAGGATTATTCATACACCTTCATTATAGTTCATTTATAACAAGTGCATCTTCAACCTTTTCTTTCCTTCCATCTCTCTGCTATTCTTTTCTTTTCACCATTCTCACTCTTTTGACACTTTGGGGAAATTATTTTCTCTTCTTAAGAGCTTAAGAGTTTTGGATCGACTTTACGGCTAATGAAAAGAAGGGATTAAGCTCGGTTTACACTTTTTGACAAAAGAAAAAAATAATAGGCTAAAGGCTCAACGGGCTGACTAGGGTATACGATCAAGGTGGGTACGATAATGAAAAAATAGAAACTTTCGGTTAAAAAAAAAGAAATGCCTACATCCTTTCCTACAATACACCTCCTTCATTTCATTTTGTACACACACCAGGCAAGTTTTAGACACTTCACAATAGCATGGAATAACAAAACCTCACTTCACACTTATTGCACATGCTCAATTCAAGATGTCTTCACAGACTCTTCAATCAGCTAATTACAGGAATTCAAACATTAAGCCTCAATCATACTGAATCGAACTCTATGGCCTAGGTATCTCAACATATTTACAAAGTTGCATGCTTTCATACGAATCACATTTGCATTTTAAATATCATGTACAACACGCAACCATAATTCCGCAACCATAAAGTAACTACAAGTTTTGGGATGCAACCCACAAAAGAAAAACAACTGGAAAATAAATAAAAAAAATCTACTCCTAACGACTACATTTTCCTTAAGAAGGTCGTCATCCGTCCATCATAGGGAACGGTCACTAACTAGGACTTCGGTTCAATGGGACCATTCTCGGTAAAAGAACCGAAAACAAACGCCGAGAAACCCAAGAATTAAAAAAAAAGATCATTTTGATTTTAAGAATATCGATCAATTCGATAAACAAACATATGTACAAACTCAGCTAACACATTCAGCAACACACAACAGTTTCACATATATTTACAATACAGAACAACAACTTATAATCACAAATCACAGGGTCAGAAAATTTTGTTCACCGGCACAACAACAGATTAGGACATACAAAATAGCACAACCAGCACCTAACTACTCCCACCCCACACTTATCTCGAACACTATCCCCAGTGTTCACAGAAATTAAAATAGCACAAAAATTGGGTGGTGGAACTCCCTGATCAATCAAAGTACTCCACTTCTTCATCAGGTGCTGCTGCTTCATCTCCCATGTCTGAATCACCCCCATCGTCATCATCGGACTCCACATCGGAGTCCTCCAGACGTGTCTCCTCGTCCGTAGGGACATCATCATCCGTGGGCTCTACAAATGCTAGCCCCACTCGGCATAGAGCCCTGACGTTTTCGCCAAAAGGGTAGTCTAGCTCGAGCTACCATAGCTCCTCCTCTGTTGCAGGCCTCCTGCCTATCCTCAGCTGGAGCATCTGCATCCCGTACATGCTAGCCATGTACTGATCATCACGAGCATGTCGCTCGCCTAGTGTAAGCACTGGCCTGTGGGTGGTGTCGGGAGCCTTAGTTTTAGTAACATCTAAGGCCCACCGCTCCATCTGCAGGATATAATCAAGGGCCTCTTCCTCAACATCTAGGCCCCTCAGGAATGTGGTGAGTAGCCCACCAAATCCGTATCTGTGCCCCTGATGCAACCGGGCTCTCTTCATGGCGAAGATAATCACCGCCCCAACGTTGGCCTATTCCGTGTCACGTTGAAGGGGGAGGGGTTTTAGGGAGTTTGGTCGCGGAGTGTGTGAGAAATAAAGAAAATTTAGGGGGATTCGGGGTTTAAAAGTGGAAAAATCACGCGGGTCACCCGGCGACCCGGTGTGACCCGTCACGATATACACAGCAACGTGTCACGGAGTGCATCGCGGAGCACTGCCTCCGTGACACGGAGCTGTCGCGAGGGTGCTCTGGAATTTTTTTAAAATTTCAAATTTATACCTCAACGTGTCACAGAGGGTAACGCAGAGGTCCTCCTCCGTGACACGGAGCTATCGCCCTAGCTCACTATTTTGCCACTTTTTATTGATTTTCATACCTCGAATTTTCCTTTGCAATTCCTTGTATAATTTCCCTCCGTTCGACCTGAAATTCATTCTACTACAAGAAATTGGTTAGAATTATAGGTTTCACTCTAAATAAAAACAAAAACAAAAATAAAAACTAAAAATTTTGTTGTTATTCAAGAAAAAGAAAAAGAAAAATCTATTCACAATTTACAAAGAAAAATTTTCACGGGTTGCCCCCGTGCAACGCCTGGTTTACCGTCGCGGCTCGACGTCATTCAACTCAGTTATCCTCTAGGGTGATGGACGTTTTCTCTCGAAAACCGTCCTCCCCCCAGTAGTGCTTACACCGTTCCAGTGGTTTTCCCAATAACTCTCGTGAATCCTTAATCTGCTCATCCTCGACTTGATCAATCACATTGATCACCGAGAGTTCTTCGTACACATTCGGGAGCTTGGGTGCCTTATACACATCGAACACTTCCACCTTATCATGTGCTCGCATTGTTAGCTGCCCCGCGGCTACATCAATCAGCGCTTTCCCGGTCGCCAAGAAAGGACGTCCCAAAATAAATGGGACTTCCGCGTCTGGTTCAAAATCCAGCACGACGAAATATACCGGGAAGATCAGGGAGCCCACTTGCACCAGAACGTCCTCCACAATGCCATCAGGTCTGGCTAAGGACCGATCTGCCAATTGCAAGATCACTGTTGTGGGTCTAGGACTCCCTAGACCCAGCTTTTTGAATACCGATGACGGCATCAAATTAATGCTCGCTCCCAAATCACATAATCCACGAGCTTGGATACTCAGCCCAATAGTAATCTGTATAGTAAAGCTCCCAGGGTCTTTGAGCTTTATGGGCAGTCAGTTTTGTATCCGGGAAGTGCACTCCTCCGTGAGAGCCACCGTAGCATACTCAGTCAACCGACTTTTGTTTACCACGATGTCCTTTATATACTTGGCATATTTCAGCACTCCCTGCAAAACATCAACAAGAGGTAAGTTAATATGTACCTGTTTCAGCACCTCCATGAATTTCTTGAAACAAGCCTCCTCCTTGTGTTTCTTTAATCGTTGAGGGAACGGGGGTGGTGGTCTTTCTGATTACGCTTCCTTAGTCTTCCCCCTCTCATCACTTTGCTCCCTCTCGACTTCTGCTGCTCCCGATTGTTGAGGTGGTCTTTCTGGTTCCACCTCTTTCAGCTGCAAACTACTCCTTGTGGTCACTGCATTCACCTGCTTGGGGTTGGGATCTGTGTCGCTCGGAAGTCCTCCTCTAGGTCTGGTGTTTTGGGCTCCAGTAAATTGCCCAAATTGATGTTCAAGTGCCTTGGTAGCTAACTGGTTTTTTTTCACCTCGGCTGCCAATTTCACATAGTCAGCCTGCAATTGAGCTTGATTAGCTATCATAGTCTTGAACATCTCCTCAATGCTGGGTGATGGTGGTGGAGGAGGTGCATTGTTGTTTCTAAATTATGCTTGATAATTCTGCTTCCCTCCTTGGTTCCTTTGCACACCCTGACTCGAACTCTGCCCCTGATGGTTGTTGCTACCCCAGGAGAAATTCGGGTGATTCCTCCAATTGGAATTGTAGATGTTGCCATACTGTTGGTGGTTGTTCCATTGTACATTTCCCACAAAGTTCACCGAGTCAGGATTTGCTCTACAACACTCAGCTGAGTGCTCACTGCTCCCGCACACTTCACACCAAATCTGCTGCACTGCATTCACTGGGGCTTGAGGCTGGTTCATTGTCATGTTACTGAAGTGGGTGTTGAGTTGATTCTGTAAAGCAGCTATCTGTGCAGCAATAGCTGTAAACCCATCCACTTCTAGAACTCCTGCTGCTTTCCTTGTCCCTCCTCTTGACGAATCAGCATTCCATTCCGGAATGCCCTGCGAAATACGGTTCAACAAGGTGTACAACTCCTCATAAGTTTTCTCTAGCGCTTGTCCCCCAGCTGTTGAGTCTAGCAATATTTTTGTATGGGGTTCCAAACCCTCTATAAAAGTGTGCACCAACACATCATTGGATTGATGATGATGAGGACAATCCCGCAACATGGACTTGAATCTCTCCCAAGCCTGATATAGATTCTCTCCCTCTCTCTGTTTGAAACTTAGAATTTGACTTCTAAGTCTCGCTGTTTTACCAGAGGAAAAAAATCGTATCAAGAACTTCCTTGCAGGATCATCCCACGTAGAAATAGAATTAGGTGGCTCAGCTTTCAACCACCTCTTGGCTTCTCCCAATAGTGAAAATGGGAACAATATAAGCCGGACGTAATCTGATGATACTCCAGTGGGGATATAAGTGTCACTTATCTCCAAAAAATTTTGGAGATGCTGCTGTGGATCTTCATGAGGGAGACCTGTAAACTGCCCGCTAGTGTGCAGCAATTGCACCATATTCTGCTTAAGTTCGAACCTCCCTCCTGGCTCAGGTTTGCGGATGCTAGATGTGACATTATTAGCATGTGGGATTGCCACCTCGCGAACCGGCCGAGCTGCTACTTCTTCGGGCACTAACATTGCTCGTACTACCGGTGGATTCTATTGTTGCTCCATGATTGTCTGTCTGAGCAACTGCAGCATTCTTTCTAGAGCTTCTCTTCACTGACGATGAAATAATCTTTCTGGCTCCAAATACGAGTCCACCAGCTCTTTGTCTCTTGCCAGTGTTCAACAGAGATTAAATCTGCAAAATACAGGCTAAGACCAAGTTGTCAACACTAAGAAAATAAAAATATAGTAAGTTAACACTTAAGACAAATTCACCAATTGCCAGTCCCCGGCAACGGCGCCAAAAACTTGTTCGGTCTGTTTGTTATATGGGTATATAACTACACGCAAGTGCATGTGGTCGAACAAGTAGTAAAGTGGCTTAAGTAAGCCAAGTATCGATCCCACAGGGACTGGGATGAAGTGCAATCTGCTCAAGTGTACTATATTTCAATTATAAAAATGCAGACAATAGTGTAACCAAGAGTTTGATATTTTGATTTCTAATAATTATGTTAAGTCTAAAACAATTATCTAATGTGAGTCTGAACTATGAATGTGAGCATGCTGAGGTTAAACGAACATGTTATGAAATTAATTGTCGATATAATTTGGTTAGCCTTTTCCTCCGGTTGCTAGTCAAAAATTATTGCCAAGGGATTAAAATTCTTGTATTTAACCCCACGTTAGAATCATGAACCATCCACCTACATTTCTGTGATTAAATGCAATTCATGTTCTAGCAAAACAAAATCGATTCCTAAATTGACTAATACGACTTTCAGGTATATTTGTATTCTGAAGGTAAATCAATTCTCAATTTTCCCAAACTAAGAAAGGATCATATCCTATTAACTCACAACTTTCCAATTTCTTGCTCTCTCGAGTGAAACCGGACTTTTTAGATATACATTAATGTAGGCCACACATTAATGCAGTAAGAACAAGAATCAATAGAACAACCATGGAAGAAAAGATGAAAAACCAATTTAATCAACAATCACATTTCAATACAATTTTTCATAACCTCAGCAAGAAGAGGAATTAGCCACTCATTTGTGGATTAAACATTGTTAAATGAGTGTTAAACATACAAGCAATTGAATTCAAGGAGAAGGAAAGAGAGAAAAACCCTGATAATTTCGTCCCCTCAACTGCTTGTAACCCACGTTCTTGCTCCACCAAGTTAGAATATTGAAAAATGAACCTAAGTGTTCTATTTATACTAGTGGGAATTTTTCCCGGAATAACAAGCAACGTGTCACAGAGTGCATCGCGGAGCACTGCCTCCGTGACACACCACCGACGCGGACCCTCACTGGAAACCGGGGGTCCAGGGAATAAGGGCCAACGTGGCACGGCGTGCAACGCGGAGCCAGGCCACCGTGCCATGGACCTATCGCGAACCCTCACTGGAAATAGGCTGAAAATTCCCTCTCCAGGAAGAAGGCCTCCGCGATGGCAGCGTGACACGGCTCCATCGCGGAGCCCCTTTATTTTGTGCTTTCCAATGCCTTGTCCCTTGCTCACATCCGAGTCCAACCCCGATCTCTTCCAACATGCATTTTAGCTTCCCGAAATTACATTTTACCTGCAAAACAATGCTAATCATGTTGGTTAGTATAAATTTGCATTTTATTACCAATTACATGAGAATGTATAAACATTGATATATAAACAAGGCTAAAATGACACCTTTGAGTATCACTTGGGCATATAAATTTGCCCAAGATCACGCACCACTCCTCCAGTGCTAACATCTCCTCATCAGTGGTAGGTCTACCTCCAACCTTCAACTGCAACTCTAGCATCCCAAACATGCAGCCTCTCCAGCTGTTATCCTAAGTCTGACGCTTGGTGGAAGTGAGAAGCGAAACTGAAGAGTTGGCCGGCTCCTTCCCTTTGTGACATCTATCATTTTGCCCTCCAAATGCCCTGCTAGGGGTAGATGAAGATCAACCTCTTTTTCTTCCATGCCAACTTCTTTCAAGAACTGGGTAAGAAGGCTACCATAACAGGGATCTCCTCATGTTACCTCTGAGCACTGCACCAAAGTTAATTGGCAACCCTTTAATCAGTATATACACCAACACAATTCTCTCTCTAGTGTTCTCTATGGTGTGTGTCCTGAGAAAGAGTAAGACACAGATAAGCTTGACCCAGACTCTCACCTCCTTAGTCAAGTAGGAGAATGAGAGTGTAGAATGGGTACCACTATGATCCCTTGCCCAATGAGAAGATGAATTCTCACCACATAGTGTGTGCGAAATATCATGATACGTGGCTTCTCTAGCAATATGAAGTACATCGACGGGTCCACAACAGACATTCCAAGGAAAGAATTAAATGACCTAGCCATTAAGTGAACCACGGTACCCCGCACCTTAATCTTTGTGCCCTCTCTGAAGAAAATATCCCAGTTGGCATAGAATTCTCTCACAAAAGTGAGGTTGCACTCCTCAGGTTCCACAAACATGATCCCAACCCCAGCTCATGGACAATGTCGCGGATGGTAGGGAACTCAAGTGCAAGGCATCCCTCATCAATCTAGTTTTCCAAAGCATACTTTCCCTCCTTTTGTGCATTAAACCATTGAGCCCATGCTCTTCCACGGCTTTGGCTCAAAACCTCCTTGCAAGGGGTACTTTTGCGGCCGATGACTTTAACCCTTTTTTCCCTTCATGAGCCACTTGAGGCCTTTGCCAGTGAGTACCACTTCTTTTCCTTTATCAGCTTGTGATGTAATAGTACCTGCCAAATGTAATACCCCAAAAGTCCCTAAGATCAGACTGGAGAGTTAAAGCAGAGGAAATAGGAAAATTTTTGCACGTCATAGAATGACCCATCATGTGACAAATTTTTGCACATCATAGAATGACCCATCATGTAACTTGTCAGGTCACCCAACAAGTCGTGAAGTCACTTGTGAAGTGGGTGGTAGGCCAGTAATGAACCGTGGCCAGGGGGTGATCACTAATGGAGCCATGAGTCATGGTGTCACTTCACGACTCGTAAAGTGAGGGTATTGAGTTGAAGGTGGGATCTCCAGTAGACTTCACGAGTGAAGGCCATGAGTCGTGACCCACCTAACGACTCGTGAAGTCCCTCGTGAGGACTAGAAAAGTTTTTTTTTTGCGATTTTAGTAAGGGTGTTTTCATAATTTCTAAGCTCCTAAGCCCTAAAATATATCATTTTTAGCTCTGCTAGTTTAATAAGGTTTAGCGTATTCTAAATCATCCTATCCTATGCATGAAAGTTTAGAGAGTTCCTTTGAAGATCAAGCCTAAGAATTCTTCTAGTTCTTCCCCAAATCTCTTGGGCTTTCAAGGAAGGGTGGTGAATAAGCTTACCTAGGTATGTAGGGTCATGAATCAGAATTTCCCTGTACTCTCAGACCCAAATCCCTTCTCAAGTTCATGAATTCAAGTGTATGATTCTATGGGATTTTAACCCAAGTGTATGAAATTCTCTATGTTTAATTCATGGGTTAATTCCATTTATGTTTCAAATGATGTTTTGATAATCATGGGTAGGTTTTATACCTATTTTGGTTATAATTCATGATTTCAAGTTTTAAGAACATGATGCCCAATTATGCAGGTTCCATGAAAAGTTGAGTTTATGATTTATGTTTTCAAGTATGATGAATTATCTAGCGTGTATGAATATTTACAAATTTCCCATGAATATATTTATGATTTTACTTATGATGTCTATTTCATGTAGGAATGATGTTAAGATTTGGGAAAGGGCACTCAAGTTAAGCATGATTTCATGATTTAGACAAGGCTAATAAGTTAAGTTATCTCAAGTTTGGAGTCAAGACTCCCCATATGTTAAGAATTAAGTTATGTTTTGATATATGATTATATGAGCATTATATATATTTTTGGGAGTAGTGTCTAGCATCGAGTCGGCTAGGGGTTCCAAGGTTTTCCAGTCTCATGAACTATGTGCCAACGTAGGTATACTTTGGGGCCTCTCAAGAGAGAGTTTTCCCGACCGAAGGGCACGTTGCGATAAACACACCTTACTTAATCCTTCGCCCTGGCGAGGCTTAGGATGTCCCTCCTCCATGTATGAAAGACATGGGATCATCATGCGCTCATACATGGTGGTTGTCGGTTAAGACGAGTCTCCTATTGTTCGTCATGATTTCAGTAATACATATACCATAAGATATTATATCATATTTTTAACAGGTTTTATCCAAGGATCCATTATGAGTTTTTTACCTATGATTTTAGATTTGGAAAGCCATATGCACTTATTCAGTTTATGTCTAATCATGTTTTCAGATATCAACATGCAATCCTTACTGTCAGAATCTCATGATGTTATGATTTATGTTATGCATGTCTTCAACTTATACTTAGCCTTTTTTACTTACCTTGAATACTCAGTACATTTCAAGTACTGATCGCATACTCTATGATGTATTGTTTCATGATACAAGCTCAAACATTTAGACTCAGCCGAGGCTAGCCAGTCCCCAAAGTTTATCCCAGACAGCTTTGTTGGTGAGTCCTCATCATTCGAGTACTTTCAATTAGTCGAGTGTTGTTATTTTCAGTTTCAGACTTCTAGTTAGCTAGTTGGGGTGCTATCCCATCGGCTCGTCAGTATGTTAGAGGCTTTTCAGACATAGAGTTGTATATTCATCTTTGGATTTAGTGTTTTGATATTTCTGTTGGATAGATGTTTTATTATTCAGACTTTTGCTATTTCAGAATTTAGTTTTCTGCTTGTGTATGTTGAGCCTTAGCTTTCATGTTTATGCCATGGGTCGACTTGGAGCCATTTATGGTTCTAGGTTCCGTTCTTAGATTCAGGCCTATGTTCGGGTCGTGAAAAACTTGGTATCAGCGCAAAGGTTCAATGTGTCCTAGGGTGTCTAAAAGCTGCGTTAAGTAGAGTCTTCTTCATGGGTGTGAAACACGCCACATTTATGACGAAGAGGCTACAAAAGTTTTTAGGAAATTTCCCTTCTTTCATGATCTATATCATGCGATGAAGTATCTTTCTATCCTTCTAACCTGTACTGTATGTGTCTGCAGAATCATGCTTCCACGCCGAGTTAATAGAAGAAGGAACGGAAATGGAAATTGCCCTAAGAATGGCATTGGAGATGGGCACCAGCAAGCCTCACTAGCCCCAGCAGGTCCATTGCCTGAGTAGATCTCTTATGCTGAATTTAGGGCATCTTTTCAAATGTTGGCCCAGACTTTGACCGCTCAGGTAAACCAACAAGCCGTGGTCCATGTCCTGCAGAATGGGAGCGCAACGACAACTCGAGTTTAGGATTTCCTCAGGATAAATCCCCTTGAGTTCCTTGGGTCGAGAGTGGATGAGGACCCACATGAGTTTCTGGAAGAGATACCAAAGATCACCCAGATTATGGGGGTAATGAGAGAAGAGAGCATAGACTTAGCGTCCAATCAGCTAAAAGGGTTGCTTATATTTGGTAACGTCAGTGGAGAGACAGCAGATAGGTGGGCATAGTTCCCATGAGCTGGGATGAGTTCATGACAGCTTTCTTAAACAGATTCTTCCCTAGGGAATTGAGGGAGGCAAAGGCGGTGGAGTTTGTCAATTTGAAGCAAAATGATATGACAGTTCAAGAGTATGCCTTGGATTTTATCCAGCTATCCAAGTATGGCGCCGGAGATGGTGGCAGACCAGAGGGTCTGTATGAACAGATTTGTGTATAAGGTGTTTGACTCACTATTCAAGGAGTGTAGAATGACAATGTTTGATAGTGACTTAGACTTCTATCAATTGGTCATATACGCCTAGTAGATAGAGGCGGAACAGATGAAAAATGAGGAGAGAGAGGCCAAGAGGGCCAGGACGAGTAGTGTTGGGTTTTCCTAGTAGAGGCCTAGTGGCGAGCATCATCAGCAATCTCATCAAGGATCATCAACTCCATCACCGTTGTCAACTAGTGTACCCTCTAGATCTCAGCGCGAATGGAGGGGAAGGATGTCAGACTCCAGAGGTCAAGGGAGTAGGTCAGGAGAGCTTAGCATTCTAGTTGAAGCAAGTATGGCAGGAAACACCCCAAAGAGTACTTAGTAGGTTCATGGGCATATTTTTGGTACGGGAAGCCTTGTCACATGCTCAGAGATAGCCCTTCAGCTAGATAAGGCCATGGTAGAGGTCGAGACTCAGCCACCAGTTCAGCAGCTCCACCAGCATGCTCAGCTTAGTAGGGTGCATCCACTAGTGCAGGTGGTGGTCAGCGTTAGAACAGGTTTTATGCCCTCTCGTCTCGTCAGGAGAAGGAGGTCTCTCCAGATGTGGTCATTGGTATGTTATGAGTATTTCATCTTTATGTATATGTATTGTTAGATCGATGGGATACCTTATCTTTTGTGACTCCTTATGTTGCTATTAGCTTTGGAGTTAGTCCTAAAGTCGTGTCAGAACCCTTCTCAGTCTCTACTCCAGTCGGTGACTCAATTATAGCTCGATGGATATACAAAATTTGCCTTGTCACAGTTCTTCAAAAAGTCACCTCAATCGATCTAATTGAGTTAGACATGACTGAATTTGATGTTATCTTTGGTATGGATTGGTTGCATGCATGTTATGCTTCAGTGAATTATAGAATCCATGCGGTAGATTTTCAATTTCTAGGTGAACCAGTCCTAAAGTGAAAGGGTAGTTCAGTTATACATGTAGGTCAATTTGTTTCCTACCTTAAGGCCAGAAAGATGATTTCTAAGGGTTGTGTTTACCACCTAGTTCCTGTGAAGGATGCTATATCCGAGACCCCGACTCTCCAATAGGTCCCTATAGTATGTGAGTACCCAGAAGTTTTCCCAGATGATATACCAGGAGCTCCTCCCGAGTGGGAGATTGACTTCGATATTGACCTTCTTCCCGATATACAACCTATACCTATTCCTCCTTATAAAATGGCTCCAGCTGAGCTAAAGGCACTACTACAAAAAGGGCGTTTAATGGCAATTATTATTACACCCCATAAGTTCCTATAGTTTAACCGATGCATTCATATGTATGTTGATAGTTTTAGAGTACGACACATATGGAAAAGGGCTCAGGTGGAATGAAAGAACGAGTACGGAGTTGAGCGAGCAGGAGGTCATCGCCGGAGGCCAAGCGCACTAGGCGCCGCGCCACGTCGGCCAGCCCGGGGACCTTGAGAGGCCTATCGCGCTCGACTCTTGGAACTACAGAAGGCGTGCTATGCCCCCTGCCCACTGCCTCCTATATATATATATATGTTTTCAAGGTTAAGTTGATTCATTTGAAAATATAAATCTCGGCCAAGAACAGAGAGAAACCACAACTTTCATTGGATTTAATCAAATTATGTCACCAAACTCCGTCCAAGGGAAAATTAACTTTGGGTAACATGTTCTAGGCCTATAGGAAACATCTCTACGGAGTTATTTCTTGAAAATTCGCCTAGTACATCGAAACCCGGTGAGTAAACATTGTCGGAATTGCTCCAAATTGGATTCTAAACGGCCACAGGCAATAGGTAAGCATTTCTCCCTTCTAAACTCTAGAGAAATTATAAGTTTTCGGATGAATGAAATAGAGTTGAAGTTATAGTTAACCCTATTGAAAAGATATTGTTATTGGTTGTTCTTATTATTGAAAACAACTGTATTCTCTCAGTGTAGAGGGAACAACTAAGTGGAGTTACTAGTTTCAGGTTGAGAACTGCTTAATGAACGAAAGTCGGCATTCGACGTATGTTAAGGCTTATCCCTTCGGCAAGTATTCTCTTCGTATAATGATATGACCAACGTCCTTGAACGGAGCCAATGCTCTTATACGTTGTCATTTAGCTGTTTCTAGTTGATAAGGATTACATATGTTGTGATTAGTTGCTGTCAATAGAACATGGTTATATATATATATTGTGGTTAGCTGCAAAAAGACGTACTGAGAGTATTTTGCAGTATGCTTCATCGAAAAAGAGCACATCAAGTGAGACTCATGCTAGGAGCATTATAGAAACTCCTTTGTTCTTCTATTCATTGTGTCAGTAGGATTCTAGTGTTCTTCTATCATGCCATGGCCTTAAATCTTATGGTTATCTATTGGGCCTAAATTGGTAAGTTGGATAGCATTCGGCGTAGCCGAGCGATATAACTTACAATTTGACGCTCGTACAATCAGTAAAGCTCGCCCAGAGGCTGTTGGCGTACCTTAACACCTCCAGGGCCAGGAATTTGGATAGGAAGGTCATACATTAGAATCAGCAGCACCAGGGTTGCCTAGTAACTAAGTGATAACTTGCCATCTAGTTAGCTACTACTAGTGACAGTTAGTTCCATTCGACTTAGTGCTTGTCATGTAGGTTGCCCAGGACTTTATCCCAGTTGTACGATTCAAAAAGACCCATGGGTTCCCTACAAAGAGGACCTTATCAGTAGTTAAATGCGGGGCCAACGCCTCAGCTTGTTCCTATAAGAAATTCAAGTACAGGTTGCTGTGAGTGGCTATGTCCAGATAAACTTACCTACGATGTTAAGAATCATCCAACAAAGACATAGGGAATCTAAAAAGACAAAGTTAAAGTCTTAGGGACTAATACCATGTTAGTGTAGTATTACCTTCAGGCTAAGAATCATAGTAAGCTGTCTGTGAAAGGTTAGGGGCTAACTACTCAGGAGCATGTCCGATTAGTAGCAGCCCTACTGTTTTTCTAAGCAAATAAACTACGTAATTGGTCGTCTGCAACCTCACAGTTCACTTATGAGCTATTGTTTTCCTAGCATGACATTCAGAGTATCGTTTAGGCCATTCCAGATCTCACCCTATCTGGTCTAGACCATTAGAAATTATGATCACTATCAGGACCCTTTGATGAGATATAGGCATAGGGGGTGTACCTATTAGCAACTCTGTAGACTATTCTAGGGGCGAGTAGTAGTCATATTAGGCCTTAAGTGCCAGATACGCCTTCTGAGTTGCTAGGTTGAGACTAAGATGCAGTATACCAGTTGGGATTGACCCCACCTAGGATAGCCTTCCGTTGACCAACCTCGGGATTACTAGCTGTGTCGTTGCCTCCCAGGCTATGTGGATTGCTCCAAAGAGCTATATGTTGTCCCAAGGGACTATTTTGAGGCCCAAGGGCCATATTATAGTCCATTCCATGGCTGTACTTTTACATTTATGTCATATTGGCATCACTGACCCTTATCGAGCCTAGTGTCCAGGGTGCAGTTAAAGGAGTCCACCAGACTCAGAAACAGCTACAAGAGCTAAGCGGGCTTAGTTGTATACCTAGGGAACCAATAGGTTGGCTATAGTTACATGTAGATCCATATTGACCATATTAGGGTTATATAGATTTGAGTGTGCATGCCAGGGCTTATGGGGGCCCCAGACAGGTTATTCTGTGCTGGTTGTACCTTCCAGGCTTATGGGGGCCAGGTTAGGTTCTTCTTTGTACTCTTGCCTGCTAGTTATAGCTTATGAGTGTATGGTTGTACAGTCTTAGTTCATATACGTATAGTGCTTTGTTAGTTGCAGGTTAAGGATAAGAAGGCTTACAGGTTAATTTCTGCCCCTTCTTGTTATTTACATCCAGTTCTTTATCAGCTTCTATTCAGTCTATTTACTACCTTTCATATATTTAATACATATTATACTGACGCCCAACTATGGGGCGCTGCATACTTGCCTGCAGGTTTAGACAGACAGGTTTCATGATCTCCTAGCAGCTATTTAGAGTCAGCAGATTGGCCAGCTCCTTTCATTCAGAATTTCCAAGTGGTAGTGGTTTATTTTTCATTCATTGGTATAGCATTTGTGTAGGTCGCGGTCTTGTCCCCACCAATATTTTCACTCCTAGAGGTTTGCAAACTACAGTCTTCAATTAGTTGGTTGTCGTTAGCCATGTGGGGCCTAGCATATCTACTTATTTTGCTTTTCGTTATAACAAGACAACATGATGGTCTTGTCAGTCCGCATAGGATTCTTATTGATGTTATGTTTGATGGGTTAGCTATT
Source organism: Datura wrightii (assembly GCA_035772735.1). Taxonomy (NCBI): domain Eukaryota; kingdom Viridiplantae; phylum Streptophyta; class Magnoliopsida; order Solanales; family Solanaceae; genus Datura; species Datura wrightii. The sequence continues at coordinate 23,907,266 of JASDFA010000027.1, read as the reverse complement.
TTCTTTTACAGGTGCTGCGTGGCCTTGTCGGCCCGAGGCTGTGCTTACAGCCAAGATATAGCAGTTAGTTTTATTGATTTTGAGTAGCTAGTTATAATACCCCGAAAGTGCGTAGGAGTAGACCCGGAAGTGAAAAGTTGAAAATTGCAGAATTTAGGGAAAATTTGCTCAGGACGAGCCAAAGGACGACTCGTGGAAGCTAACCACGAGTTATTGTAACCAGTCGTCGTATAGGATAAGCTGGGTGGAAGTGTAAATAACGGACGATAGCACGACTCATTGTCCATTACAATGAGCCATTGAATGTAGGTGTTGAAGAAGGTTAGGGTTCAACAAGTGTCATTCAACGGGACTTCCAACAACTCGTTGTGGGTTGCAACGGGTCGTTCTTGCAAGTCATGGTTAGGGTGCATGAATTTCCAGTGTAAGGGATAGGTTGAGACCACGACTCATTGAAAGGAACCACGAGTCGTGGTGAGGCTCGTGGTAAGTGGATTTAGCTTCTGTGGTGAGCAAGTAAAGGGAGATACAATGGATCGTTGTTTGGAAGGACTAGTCGTCCTGTTCGTCCATTGATTGATTTCGGGAGTGAGTTTTCAGCAGTCCATTCAACGAAGGATATGAAGGGCCATTGGTTGTTTCCACGGCCAGTTGGTACCACCCGTAGGTTCCATCCAGCCAGTTTTCAGGGCAGGTTCATTAAGGGTATATTCAACTTTTTCACGATATAAGGCCCTAAACTACGTCCTTTTGGCTTAAGAAAGCTAGGTTTTTTTAAGAAAATAAACCCTCCTAAACCCTCATTCATGCATGCAAGAGTATAGAGAGGAGATTAGGAGGTGATTCAAGGTGTTCCTTCTCAATCCTTCCAAATTCATTCTTGGTCTTTAAAGAAGGGTTAAAATTTGATAATCTCAGGTACGTAAGATCTTCAATGGGTGGATTCGTCCACACCCATGCTCCTACTCTATTATTTATTCAAAATTTATTTAAATCTCATGGGGTTTTTATGCTTGATTTGTATAAAATTTAATGATTTAATTATGGGTCTTGTGATTTTGAAACCTTATAATTATCTACTGATTTTGATCATCTTTTGAGTTCTAATTGATATTAATATTTCTGATGTTGAATTTCTAATCAATTAAGCTCTATTATGCATGTCCCATGATGAATCGATTTATGATCCATTGATCTGTTGATGTTTTGATAAGCCCAGCATGATTTATGTTTTAAATTATGAATTTACTTATGTTATCTATTATGATCTTATGGAATCCAAGCTATATGCATGATTTACAAGTATGTATGTATTTTATTAAGCATGAATCATGTTTTTGCCGACTCACGGGCCTTACTTCATGGATAATTTACTTATCTGCACGCAGGCTTCTAATTATCATGATTTAACTAGCCATGAATTCATGCATGATATACTATGAGCACTATATATATATGTTTTGGGAGTAGTATCGAACACTGAGTAGGTTTAAGGCTCACGTTTAAGCCTCGGATCTCATGAACTACGTGCTACTGTAGGTATGTTGGGACCCCTTTCATGTTTTTCCCTGGCACAAATGGCCTTTTCTCATGTGTGATCACGCCCTTCACGGTACTACCCTTGGCAAGGTACGAACACCCTGCCGACTAGGGTCACAAGTCGGGCTTCATGTGTGCTCATGTGAGTCCGTCAGAAATTTCTAACTCAAGTTTAAAAGGACAAGCCCCGGGTGAGAGAGATTACTTACCCCAATTTGCGGGTGTTGCAGAAAGCATCACTAAGGGGAGTGCTTGGCAGGTTCAAATGTTTTCTTTTATTGCGGTCAACCGGGTCATAAGCACAGGGATTGCACTTCAGCCAAGCGTGACGGCCAAAGGGTTTGCGCTCCAACCACCCCTCCAGCAGTCTTATTTAGCCAGTTGATGTGCTCGGAATGAGGTAGATCACATGCAGGTCAATGTTTGGCGGGTTTAGGCATTTGCTACAGGTGTAGGGAGACCGGGCATGTGTGCAGGGAATGCCCATTGGCCAGGCAGGGCAAGTAGCAGGCAGCTCCAGATGTAGTTCCAGGTATGCTATCAATTCTCCTACCAAACCTATCATGATTTCTAGTCGAGAACCTCTGCACAAGGTGCAAGATCTTTTGTGTACTTTGAGATGAGATTTATCCCATGAAAGGCAAGGAAACGGTAAGTGAAGGCCAGCCATGTCTTGATTATCTTAGTAAGGGAGCAATCCTTTGTTTCTTCTTTAGACGTTTCCTCAGGTATCACTCGACACCACGCTTGATTCATGTTTACATTCAGGACCCTAAGATTATAGTCAACCCCGCCCGTCACCGATCTCAAGATCACCCATTCAGTGTCATGTCATGTCCCTCGTTATGTATGTGGACTCATGTCTCTTAACAAGTCAAGCCCTACGAACATCCCCCTAAGATTCGTTCTATCAACTTATGAGATTGTACCATGTCGGATATATGCCAGCTTAGACTTCCTATGTGATTCGTGCTCATAATCTCCTTAGACTAAAACCCTATGGATGTTCCTCCTGATGGGAAGGCAGGTAAAATGTGTATGTTCAGAATAACTCCCTATCCCCGCCATAAACATCAGATATGGTATAGGAAGCCAAGTTAGTAACCAACCCAGAAGTGTGACAAACTTGGTCCCAAACCATATGGTTATTGTTGTGATTTTTGATCTGTTTCCCTAGGTTGAACCTTTTCGAATCATTACTCTTTTGTTCCTGACTTGCGGAAGTGGATAATATTGTTTTCGAGGTAACATAATAAAGTTTGGGTGAGATTTTGATTTTGAACGGTTCAAACTGTTAGGGGTTGACCCAAGTCAACGATCCAAGTTGTCAGCTTAAAATTTGGGTTTTGAAAGCTTGGTTGGTTCTGCATGGTGAGCTATTAGTCCGTGGGTAGGTTGTAGGGATTACACGGTGATTCAAAAGTGATTTGAACATTGCATGGGAATTACGAGCCTTGAGGAAGCTAGGCGTAACCAAGGACAATTGGGGGTAAAACAATCCTATGTGGACAATTTTATGGTTTCAACAGGTCCGAAGCGGGCATTAAAATTGGGAGGCGTAATTGGGTATTACCGGAGAATTCTTAGGAGTTTTTCATCAATCGCAGCCCCATTGTTCCAATGGTAGGAGGCTTGTGAGAAAAACTTTCAGGAATTGAAGATCCGACTCACTTCAGCACTAGTGTTGACTCTACTCGAGGGTACTAATAGTTTTGTTGTACATTGTTATTCTTCGAGAGTCGGACTAGGATGTGTGTGATGCAGCATGGGAAAGTGATAGCATATGCCTTAAGACAGTTGAAAGTTCATGAAAATATTTACCTGACCTATGATCTTGAGTTAGTCGCGGTGGTGTTTGCAATGAAGATATGGAGGCATCACTTGTATGGGGTCCACGTGGATGTGTTCACGGATCAAAATAGCTTGCAATATGTGTTCACGCAGAAATATATCAATCTTCGGCAAAGGAGGTGGTTGGAGTTATTGAAAGACTATGATATGAGTGTTCTTTACCACCCGGAAAAGGCTAATGTGGTTGTGGATGCACTTAGTAGGCTCTCTATGGGGAGTGTGTCCCATGTGGATGAGGGAAAGAAAGAGTTGGTGAAAAATGTCCACTGACTTTCAAGGCTAGGAGTTAGATTGATTGACTCGACTGATGGCGGCGTTGTTATGCAGAATAGGTCAGAATCGTCCTTGGTTGTTGATGTAAAATCTAAGCAGGATGAGGATCCGATCTTGAGGAAGCTGAAGGAAGCAATGCGAAGTTAAAAGGTGGAGGTCTGTTCCCAAGAGGGAGATGGTGTTCTTCAATACCAGGGCTGGCTATGCATCCCGGACATTGATACTTTAAGAGTTCGGGTTCTGTATGAGGCACACAGTACCAGATATTCTATTAATCCGGGATCCACAAAGATGTATCAGGACTTGCCAGAAATCTATTGGTAGGATGGTATGAAGAGGGATATTGCAAAGTTCGTAGCCAAATTTCCAAACTGTCAGCAAGTGAAGTTCAAGCATCGAAGGCCGGGAGATGTACTTCAGGATATTAGCAATTCCCACATGGAAGCAGGAAGAGATTAATATGGATTTCATTACAGGCCTACCTCAAAACTGACAACACTATGATTCCATTTGGGTGGTGGTAGACAGGTTAACCAAGGCTGCACATTTTCTACCGGTCAAAACCACAGATTCAGCGAATGATTATGCTCGATTGTGTAATCAAGAGTTGGTTCGACTTCATGGAGTGCCATTGTCTATTATTTCAGACCGAGGTACTCAGTTTACCTCCCAGTTCTGGTGGACTTTTCAAAAGGAACTCGGGACACAAGCCAAGCTCAGCACAACCTTTCATCTACAAACAGATGGCCAAGCCAAACGAATGATTCAAACTCTTAAGGATATGTTGAGGGAATGCATTATGGATTTTAAAGGTAGTTGGGATAATCATTGGCCTTAATCGAGTTTTCCTATAATAACAGTTATCACTCCAGTATCTAGATGGAAACTCGAGGCTCTTTGCATGCAAAGACATAGATCGCCCATCGGATGGTTTAAGGTTGGTGAGGCAGCCATGAAAGGACTTGATTTGGTTCATGAGGCCATAGTAAAGGTCCAGTTGATAAGGGACCAGTTCAAAACCTCTTAGAGTCGTCAGAAATCGTACGTTGATGTGAGGATAAGGAATTTGGAGTTTGATGTGGATGACTGGGTATTTCTCAAGGTATCTCCCATGAAGGGAGTTATGCAGTTTGGAAAGAAAGGGAAATTAAGCCCCCGATATGTTGGCCCCTTTCGAGTGGTGAGAAGAGTTGGTAAGGTGGCGTATGAGTTGGATTTACCATCAAAGTTATCTTCAGTACATCCCGTGTTTCATGTGTCACTTTTGAGGAAATGTTTCGGAGATCCAGCTTTAGTGGTTCCGGTTGACAGTGTTGGTGTAAAAGAAAGCCTCAGCTACGAAGAAGTTTCGACGGAAATATTAGATCGTCAAGTTCGTAAGCTAAGGAACAAGGAAGTAGCCTCAGTTAAGGTTCTATGGAGAAACCAGCATGTTGAAGGAGCGATGTGGGAAGCCGAAGAAGACATGATGGCTAAATACCCGCAGTTATTCTCTACTGGCTCAGTTCCGACTTGAGGTATCAGTTTTAACCTATGATACTATCTAGTTTTAATGATCAATTCATGTGTGCAAGTTTCTTTTATATGTATGAATGTGTATGTGAAGTATGAGGTCAGTTTAGCTATGTGGTTCTATTCGGAGGAAGTCATTCCGTGAAAATTTCGGTTAAAATGATCATTATTTGACTATAATAATTTTATGCCTCTGATTTCTGCTGGTTTCTAACATTTGAGGATGAATGTTCCTAAGGGGGAGATATTGTAATACCTAGAAAGTGCGTTAGAGTATACTCGGAAGTGAAAAGTTGAAAACTGCAGAATTTGGGGAAAATTTTCTCAGGACGAGCCAAAGGACGACTCATGGTAGCTAACCACGGGTCATTGTAACCAGTCATCATATAGGGTAAGCTGGGTGGAAGTGTAAACAACAGACGATAGCACGACTCGTTGTCCATTACAACGAGCCATTGAATGTAGGCGTTGAAGAAGGTTAGGGTTCAGCAAGTGTCATGCAACGAGACTTCCAACGACTCGTTGTGGGTTGCAACGGGTCATTGTTGCCAGTCATGGTTAGGGTGCATGAATTTCCAGTGTAAGGGATAGGTCGAGACCACGGCTCATTGGAAGGAACCACGAGTCGTGGTGAGGCTCGTGGTAAGTGGATTTAGCTTCTGTGGTGAGCAAGTAACGGGAGATACAACAGATCGTTGTTTGGAAGGACTGGTCATCCTATTCGTCCGTTGATTGATTCCGGGAGTGAGCTTTCAGCAGTCCATTCAACGAAGGATATGACGGGCCGTTGGTTGTTTCCACGACTAGTTGGTACCACCCGTAGGTTCCATCCGGCCAGTTTTTAGGGCAGGTTCATTGAGGGTATTTTCGACTTTTTCACAATATAAGGCCCTAAACTACATCGTTTTGGCTTAAGAAAGCAAGGTTTTTTTAAGAAAATAAACCTTCCTAAACCCTCATTCATGCATGCAAGAGTATAGAGAGGAGATTAGAGGGTGATTCAAGGTGTTCCTTCTCAATCCTTCCAAATTCATTCTTGGGCTCTAAAGAAGGGTTAAAATTCGATAATCCCAGGTACGTAAGATCTTCAATAGGTGGATTCGTCCACACCCATGCTCCTACTCTATTATTTATTCAAAATTTATTTAAATCTCATGGGGTTTTTATGCTTGATTTGTATAAAATTTAATGATTTAATTATGGGTCTTGTGATTTTGAAACCTTATAATTATCTACTGATTTTAATCATCTTTTGAGTTCTAAATTGATATTAAAATTGCTTATTTTGAATTTCTAATCAATTAAGCTTGATTATGCATGTCCCATGATGAATCGATTTATGATCCATTGATCCGTTGATGTTTTGATAAGCCCAGCATGATTTATGTTTTAAATTATGAATTTACTTATGTTATCTATTATGATCTTATGGAATCCAATCTATATGCATGATTTACAAGTATGTATGTATTTTATTAAGCATGAATCATGTTTTTGCCAACTCACGGGCCTTACTTCATGGATAATTTACTTATCTTCACGATGCTTCTAATTATCATGATTTAACTAGCCATGAACTCAAGCACTATATATATGTTTTGGGAGTAGTATTGAATACCATGTAGGTTTTGGGCTCATGTTTAAGCCCCGGATCTCATGAACTACGTGCCACCGTAGGTATGTTGGGACCCCTTTCATCTTTGTCCCTATCCCAAATTGCCTTTTCTCATGTGTGATCATTCCCTTCATGGTTCCTACCCTTGGCAAGGTACGAACACCCTCTCGACTAGGGTCACAAGTCAGGCTTCATGTGTGCTTATGTGAGGTATGTCCGTTAAGAGATTCTCCCATTGTTCCTTATGACCTATGCATATTATGCTTATTGACTTTAACTCATGTCATGCTAATTAAAGTTCTCATCTTATGATTACAATTATGTTGGCATTATGAATGTTTTGAAAATCTTGAGCTCTATATTATATTATATTTTTTACAATTTGAGCATGATGTCCTACTCTTATAATTGATTTAAATCTCATATATTTTTTAAATGTCTGTTTTACTTACCTTGCATACTCGGTACATTCCACGTACTGACCGCATACTTTCTATGATGTATCATTACATGATACAAGTCCCGGTTCTTAGGCTCATCCTAACCTGTAGCTAGTTTCAGCCTTGCTCTCAGCATACTTGGTGAGCCCTCATATTCCGAGGGCTACATGTTCGCACTCTTTGTCATTTCTTTATGTTTCTAAATGTTGGATTAGTTGGGGAGTTGTCTCATCAATCCGCCTGTCATGTTAGAGCCTTATCAGACTAAAAGTTGTATTCTGTCGTATTGTATAAGTATGGTACTATTTTTTTCCTTATGCTATGTTATGATTACGTTCCTTATGTTATGTCTTCCGCTCATGTGCCTGAATTAGATGTATGCTCATGCCATGGGTCGACTTGGGGTCTCTCAGGGCTCCTTGTCCCATGTCTATGATCCATGTGTACGTTCGAGTCGTGACACTAGTAGGCACCAGAGGTGCCTATGCCCATTCAGGTCAGCCTAGATTCCACTATGGCATTAGGTTCCAGTCATGCCTCCCAAGGTGGGGCGTGATAAACTTGGTATCAAAGCAGGTCGTATCCTAGGGAATCTTCAAGCTGTATCTAGTAGAGTCTTGTTTATAAATGTGTTGTGCACCACATTCAATAAACAGGAGGTTACAATGCATGATAGTATGGTTACCCCTCTTTCTTTTCAGATCGTGATATAGAGCTGAGTTGTATAAGGTTGAACCCCTAAGCTTTGATTGTTATGTTTGTCTAGAGTAATATCTGATATAAGACAGACTCCAGCCTACCGCAAGTTTTCTGCATCAGCAGGAGAAGGTACCAATGAGGGGCCACATTTGGGAGATAATCATCCTGAAGGCGGAAGCAGATGTCTTTTAATTCCCCGGCATTCTCTCGAGGCACCAAGAATCTTATAAGATAATAAAAATGCCAGCACCGTCCCTGGCTCTTTTTATTTCCTTAAAGTAGAAGGTCAGGAGTATAGTATATATATGAGTTGGCTCACTTAGTAGACATTTAGAATTGGGTAGAGGCAACAGTTAACGTTGGACTACCTGAAATACACGAAGGATTACGTGAAGTTCGTTCCTCCAGCCTTTAGAGTTGTTGGATTTCATGCCCTAGCCATGGTATAGAATGATAGGGTTACTTCCCACTTCCTAGTTTATTCTTTCAGTACAACAAAAAAGCGTAGGTAGCAATGCCATGTTGCCCAGAATAAAGAGTAAAGGAAGGCTAGAATTGTTGACTCTGAGAAAGGTTAGAAAGTGGTTAAGACCCCTAGTGTTTACAAAGTTACCTAGACCCTTACAGTAATAAATCAGGAGAGTAGATAAGATTGCCTATAGCATTTAAGTATGTGTGAGAGTCCATAAGCAATAAGCCCCCGGCAATAGCAAAACTTAGGTCAGGAATAGGCTGATTCCACCGCAATATGTTAATGATGGTACGACATACCTACAGAATGATAACCATGACCTTAGTTTGTTATGTCGCAGGACAGAGAGACTACATAGGAGAAATTGGCCGACTGCGGGTAAGAATGATGCAGGTGAGTAGATTTGGCCAGTAATATCCTTCGCAGAATGGTGCAGGGGGCACGAACCCCAAATCTCATCTTATAGAAGTAAGGGGAAGGAATGAGTATCTAACTCCAGAGAAAAATAGAATCACCTCCAGGTTATAGTAAGTTGACAGAGCAGGGAATCACCGCTGAATGTTGAGAGATGATCATCGGGCTATCATTTAAGGGAGAGTGAGGCTATAACCTAGAATAACGCAATATCACCACCAGTGTGGATGTAAAGGAGTAACAGCACAAAGACTCTAACCTAGTATAGCTCAGATACAAGGCTTAGCAGGGAGTCATCGGCCTTTGAGGCAATAAGGTAAGGAGTCGTGAGACCCAGAGTTGACTCTACATCCCAAAGATAGAAGGACTTTTTTAGTAGACTATAGCAAAGGTGCACCATGTTCATTACTCCCTCCACCCAGAGTGTAAAGAAAACACATCAGGTTGTAAAGAAAGATCTACTGATGGCATAGGAAGAGAGAAGATATTGTTGAGTCATAGCACAAAGGTCTAATGACCAGCCAGGGAAGGCTGGGCAGAAGGAACCGGGCAGGCTAATTCAGAGAATAGTCGCTCCTTCATGGAAGTGGAGAATAGTTAGCACGAATATAGCCACAGGGTTATTCTATATCGAGTGTAAATTTATCCCTATTGAATCCTTGTTGAACAACTAGTGAGATCAACTTATTTTTGCCGGTCAGAGTGACATTTTAGTTAAAGATTGCGGTGAGTTGAATGCTAACGAAATAGTTCGACTACATGATGCCCCGGTGTTTATCAGTTTTGGGAGAAAGGAACAACTCACCATTAGGTGTTGGAAAGGGTGTTACATCGGATTGGGGCACAGACTAAATTAAGTACAGCTTCCGGTCCCAGACAAATGACCACCCAGAGCACTCGATTCAAATGCCTGGAGATCTGTTATGGGCAGAAATGCAAGCCCCTATATGATGACCTGAGCGGGTAATTTGAGGGTAGTTGAATCGGGCATACTAATACATTATCCAAATGAAGGAAATTCAGCTTATTAGGAAAGATGTACTGGCGACCCAAGGCCATTGGGAGTCTTACTCTAACGTATGGCATAGGGAATTAAGGATTGAAGCAGCGACTGGGTGTTCTTGAGAACCTCTTGTGAGATTTGATAAGAAGGGCAAGCCCAGCCCTAGATTCATTAGGCCTTACCGGGTCCTTCGAAAGATCAGCCAAGTGGCCTATGAGGAAAAGTTACCTTCGGGCTAGGATCTGTTCATCAAGACTACGAAAGCGCGTAGAAGACCTTATCTCGGATTGATTCAATTGAGAATGTTCAAGGTATAGAAGCACTATTTCAAAGAGGGACTTTAATAGTTACAGGGGCCATCTTGAGAACCAAAGTTGTAGCTTATTAGGGTATCATGGGGGGACAGAAATATAGAAGAAATGAATTGAAAAACTATGAATAATGCGACTACGATAAGGATATACAGACTCAGACAATTTAAGTTAAAGAGAGATCGTTTCAGCCGTTATACAGTTGATTTTGGTTACCGTTATTATCAGTTGTTTACAATATCTGACAGACCTATGTTTCAGTTGCAAAGTAGCATCCTGGGAAATGCCTTTGTTGGACCTCTTTGCGTTTCAGGTTCTCTAGATAGTCCACACTACAGAGGAGACTCTACCAAAATATTTCTAGCATTAGCCAAAAGAGCTGATTCTTTTAAGCTTGAAGATTACATTCGAGGATGAATGTTTCTAGGGAGGGAGGATGTTACACCCCATAAGTTCCTATCATTTAACCGATGCATTCATATGTATGTCTAGGATTTTAGAGTACGACGCATATGAAAAAGGGCTCAGGGAATGAATGGACTAATACAGAATCGAGCGAGCAAGGGGTCGGTGTCGGAGGCCAGGTGCAGTGGGTGTCGCATCGCGCCGGTTAGCCCGGCACCTTGAGCGGTATGTTGCGCACGACTCTTGGTGCTAGGGGTAGCACGTCGTGCCCCCCTTCCCACTGCCTCATATATATATATATATATATATATATATATATATATATATATATATATATATATATATATATATATGTGTGTGTGTGTGTGTGTGTGTGTGTATATATATATATATGTTTTAAGGTTTAAGCTGATTCATCTGAAAATATAAGCCTCACCAAGAACAGAGAGAAATCGCAACTTTCATTGGATTTTCATCAAATTACATCGTCAAACTCCATCCAAACGCAAATTAACTTTGGGTAATAAGTTCTAGGCCTATGGGAAGCATCTTTGTGGTGTTATTCCTTGAAAATTTGCCTGGTACATTCGGAACCCCGCCGAGTAAAGGTTGTCGGAATTGCTCTAAATTGGATTCTAAACATCAAAAGGAAATAGGTAAGCATTTCTCCCTTCTAAACTCTTAAGAAATTGTAAGTTTTTGGCCGAATGAAATTGAGTTGAAGTTATAGTTAACCCTATTGAAAAGATATTGTTATTGGCTATTCTAATTGTTGAAAACAACTGTATTATCTTTGTGTAAAGGCGACAACTAAGTGGAGTTACTTGATTCAGGTGGAGAGCTGCTTAATGAACGAAAGTCGGCATTCGAGGCATGATAAGAATTATCCCTTCGATGAGTATTCTCATCATATAATGATACGACCAACGTCCTTGAACGGAGCCAATGCTCTTATACATTGTAATATAGATGTTGCTAGTTGATAAGGATTACATATGTTGTGATTAGTTGTTATCAGTAGAATATGATCATATATATATATTGTGGTTAGCTGCTAAAAGACGTATTGAGAGTATTTTGTAGTATCCCTCATCGAAAAAGAGCATTTCAAGTGTGACTCACACTAGGAACTTTCTAGAAATTCCTTTGTTCTTCTATTCACTGTGTTAGTAGGATTCTAGTGTTCTGCTATCATGCCAAGGCCTTAAAAGCTTATAGTTAGATATTGGTCCTAATTTGGTAAGTTGGACAACATTGGGCATAGCTGGGAGATATAACTTACAGTTTGACGCCCGTACTATTAGTAAAGCTCGCCTAGAGGCTGTTGGCGTACCTTAACACCTCTAGGGCCAAGAATTTGGATAGGATGGTCATACCTTATAGTCAGCGGCACTAGGGCTTCCTAATGAACTTATGACAGCCTGGCATCTAGTTAACTACTGCCAGTGACGGTTAGTTTCAGTAGACATAGTGCTTGTCATGCAGGTTGCCCAGGAATTTATCCCAGTTGTACAAGTGAGATAGACCCGTGGGTGCCCTATGAAGGGGACCTTATCAGTAGTTGAATGCAGGGCCAACGCCCTAGCTTGTTCCTATAAGATACTCAGGTAAAGGTTGTCGTGAGTGGTTAAGTCCAAATAGACTTACCTATGAAGTTAAGAATCATCCAACAAAGACATAGGGAATTTAGACAGACCATGTTAACGTCTCAGGGACTAGAACCATGTTAGTTTAGTATTACCTTCAGGCTAAGAATTATAGTAAGCTGTCTGTAAAAGGTTAGGGGCTGACTTCTCAGGAGCTTGTCTGATTAGTAGCATCCCTACAGTTGTTCTAAGAAAAGAAACTAAGTAATTGGTCATCTACGACATCACAATTCACTTATGAGCTATCGTTGTCCTAGCATGACATTCAGAGTATCATTTAGGCAACTCCAGATCTTGCCTATTCGGTCTAGGCCATTAGAAATTATGATCACTATCAGGACCCTCTGATCAGATATAAGCACACGGGGGTGTGCCTGTTAGTAGCTATATTGACTATTTTGGGGGCAAGTAGCAGTCGCGTTAGGCCTTAAGAGCCAGACAGGCTTTCTGAGTGGCTAGGTTGAGACTAAGATGTAGTATACCGGTTGGGATTGACCCCACCTAGGATAGCCTTCCGTTGACCAACCTCAGGGTTACTAGCTATATTGTTGCCTTCGAGGCTATATGGATCACTCCAAGGAGCTATATGTTGTCCCAAGGGACTACGCTGAGGCCCAAGGGCCATATTACAGTCCATTCTATGGATGGACTTTTATATTTATGTTGTATCGACATCACTAACCCTCTTCAAGCCTGGTGCCCAGGGTGTAGTTATAGGAGTCCAATAGACTCAGACACAGCTATAGGAGTCGAGCAGGCTTAGTTGCATACCTAGGGGACCGATAGGTTGGTTAAAGTTACCTGTAGACCCATATTGACCATATTAGGGGTATATAGATTGGAGTGTGCTCGCTAGGGCTTATGGGGGGCCCGGGCGGCTTATTCTGTATGGCTTGTACCTTCCACGCTTATGGGGGCCAGGCTAGGTTCTTGTTTGTATTCTTGCCTTCTTGTTATAGCTTATGAGTGTATGGTTGTACAGTCTTAGTTCATATACGTGTAGTGCTTTGTTAGTTGCAGGTTAAGGATAAAAAGGCTTACAGGTTAATTTCTTCCCCTTCTTGTTATTTACTTCCATTTCTTTATCATCTTCTATTTAGTCTTATTTACTACCTTACATATTTAGTACATATTATACTGACGCCCAACTATGGGGCACTGCATACTTGCCTGCAGGTTTAGACAGATAGGTTTCAGGATCTCCTAGCAGCTATTCAGAGTCAGCAGATTGGCCAGCTCCTTTTATTCGAAATTGCCAAGTGGTAGAGGTTTATTTTTCGTTCATTGGTATAGCACTTGGGTAGGCCAGGGCCCTATCACGACTAATATTTTCACTCCTAGATGCTTGCAGACTACAGTCTTTGGTTAGTTGGTTGTTGTTGGCCGTGTAGGGCCCATTTATGTCTTATTTTATGTGTTGGACGTGTGGTGCCTAGCATAGCTATTTATTTTCCTTTCTGTTATTACTAGAAAGCATGGTGGTCTTGTCGGCCCGCATAGGATCCCTATTGATGTTATATTGGCTGGGTTAGCTATTTTCTTTTACAGGTACTGTGTGGCCTTGTTAGCCCGGAGTTATGTTTAAAGCCAAGATATAGCAGTTTGTTTTCTTGATTTTGAGTAGCTAGTAGGCACCAGAGGTGCCTATGCCCAACCAGGTCAGCCCAGATTCTAGTATGGCATTAGGTGCCAGTCATGCCTACCAAGGTGGGGCATGACAATTATTTAGCAACAATAATACAATAGCCTCTAATTAATTCTTTAATTGGAAATATTAATGACAAATTCATATTAGCCAGTAAAAAATATCTTTTTACCGATAATAAAATAATTTATGACTAAAAATCATTAATTAAAAGAAATTTCAATTATTTCATCTTCCCTCCAATTCTGTTCCCCAATAATTAGCTATTTCCTCCAATTATTAATAAAAAATATAAAATATGAAACCTTTCCCTCCCAATCTTTTTCTGCATTTAGCATCGATACCTAAAACCACTGCTGCAATTTCTAATCAAATCTGTCACCATCGATCCTCTTGCAATTTTCAACCACCAGCGGTCTTTCAATCTCACCAGGTAAGAAAACCTAAGCCAACGAGTTTTTGCAACTCTGTGATGTTTTACATCCCTTTGTATCTATGTTTCTATCTGTATAGAAAATATTCGACCTCTCTTTCTATCTTTGTTTTATTTGTATTGCGATTTTCAGCAACCACACATATAGTTCTACCTTTGTTTCCATGTATACTTATATCTAGTATATTATTTTTCATCTTGTTACTTGAACCTCTTTTCATCGATGAGAACAATTGACAAAGTATTATTTATTGAGTATTATATAGTTAAAGTGTGTGTGAAAATGCCACAAAGACTAGTTATTTTACATATAGAGAATAACTTTTCACATACTTGCTAAGAAATTAAATAAATTATTAATTGTGAAAGTTTTAGTGTATCAAGCACATGTTAATACTACTTTTTCATATTTTCTTTTAGAACATTCAATTAATTACAATGTGGAAACTTGAGAGTCTTGTACACAGTTTCACAAAATATTAACATATTTGAGAGGAAAAAAAGTGTTGTTACTATTTTGTGCACTTAGTGCCATTAGAGATTTAACGGTAGGAAGGATGAATTATGAAAGCAAATGGTTACTGTTAAATAGATAAGGGAACTCCGTGGTGTACAAAATGGGTCAACGTTTGCATATGGAGACAAATAAGTAGATTATGGGATGAATTTCAACCTTTTAAACAAGTTTTAAAGCAGGAAGTGGGAGAAAAATTAAGACTCTGGAAGTGGATGGAGATTACTGCATTAATCCAACAAGTCCAGGGTATCTGTTGTGCTAATTACAAAAAAGATTATTAAGACAAAATACTAAGTATTGAATATATCTACATTCTTATGAGTAGTGGGATCTATTTTTCCCTCAAAACACCTCTCGTTTATTTCAAGCCATACAGTCAATGTGATTATTGAGTAACAGTCTTACATAAGTTTCCAATTTAAAGTACCGCACTACAAATATCTGAGAACGACAGTAAAAGTGAAGGGTCTTCGCGAGTAAGGAAGGTATCAATCACTTCTAATGGTAATGGATGTAATCCATTTTTAGTTTAATGATGAAATTGCATTCATTGCAAACTAGTTAAAAGTTTCAACTTATTATTGAAGTACAGATCTTAATATAACCTTCTTCTATATATGAACATGCAAATGATCAAAGGGCAGAAATATTGGTGATGAATGATAAACCATTCCAATACTGATAGGTATTAATAGCTAAAACATAATTCTAAGGCAAATAACTACTTCTAAGGCAAATAACTATAGTAAACATACATCCCACCACAAGTTCCATAGGAAGATACACTCCAGGTCGATCAATATATGAAAAATTAGCTTTTTCCGCCAAGTCAATTTGGACAAACTATGTATGACAAGTGAATAGTAAATTCTTGTCTGAGTTTAACGCATATCAATTAGGTTATGTTCTCTTTCTTAGCCTCCACAATATCATGGTTGCAACATAAGGCAGCTTTCTAGTGTCCCTCAAATATGATGCTTAAATTCTGAAAGCCATTTCTCAAAACTTTTTTGGCCAGAAAGAGCAACTTTATTGATAATGTGGAAAGATCTAATTCACTACACTAGCTTTGACAAAACCCTCTAATATCAACTGTCGTGGTAAAGAGAGAAGTTGTTAACCAAATCCTTTCCCAAGTTTTCCCTGATAGTTTGGAAACTACTTTTCATATAATAAGCAGAGAGCAATGATATGTTAACCCTTCAAGATAAGAATAACAAGTAATAATGAGTTGAGGAAAGCATTGACAGACATACTAAATAAATAAAAGATCAATGACAAGTTAACGAGCAAAATATCTCATTGTACTCATTTTATTCATTTCTCCAAAAACTAAAATACTGGTGGTATTAAGTCATATTCAATTTTCTGGTTGCAAAACTAAACCTTCAGTGTAATGCTAATATTTTAGATATTTATTCTTTACTTAACAAAAGTATCTAAGTCTTCAGCTGCACATTTAGAGCAGTTTGATGTTGGTTCACTGCAGCTTCTTAATATATGCTACCATAAAAATTAAAAATTTTAAAAAATTATTGGAGAAGTAGGGAATGAAAAAAATAAATATTAACTTTTAAGACCCTCTAGTCAGTTAGAATCTTGTGTAGCAACACGACAAATATTTGAAGGGTATTGAACTAAAGATTCAGAACTACTTGAAGCTATTGTAGTGAGCAAAAACCTATCAAAATAGTTAGTAATAATTAGTTTCTTTTTGTTTCTTTTTCCAAATAAAAAGTAGTAGAGATTTACAGATGCATCATGCAGAGTATAATGTGTAAGCTGAAATTCTTTTAGCTGGATTGGGTACCGACAAATATGAATTTAAAATATTAGAGAAAAATTATTTGGGTCTTCTAAAATACCTTTCCAAACAGTGCTCGAGCTAATCAGGTGTGTTCGAAATATGGATTTGTCAGCCCTGTGCGCAATGGCTCTTAGATGAATTTTTGGAATCTTCCTTTCGCCATTCGTCGACTTATATGCTATATTGTTGATATCTGGGTGGTAGAAGACCTTTCCTGATGGTCTATTTTTGTGCTGAAGTTTGTATTTAACTGACATGAATATTGGCATTTCAAATAACCGTCTTTTTTTTTTGAAGAATCTGAGTCACTTAATTCTTAAACAAATACTAATTCCAAGTTGTTTTTGTGGCCTTTGGATCTACTAAACTATATATGTATAGTAGGTCCAAGGATAACCAAATCCATCATGCTCTTAGTTTCTCTCATGTTGAAACCTCCCAAACAACTTAACTATACAAGAGGAGGATATAGATAACCATTCTTTGGCTGCTACATTAACTGCACAAGTACTCTCAATTCTGTCATCAAGAAATCCTTTGTCCTCTTCCTAAAATGTGGAATAATAAGGAAAAAATCTTATCCAATAAACCTTCTATCAATGAAAGAATGTTTTTCGGAATCTTGTACAATGTCAAGGTATACCTAACTCGTGGTTAACAACTACTATCTTTGTTTGATTGCATTTAAGAATATCATGTCCCAATTTGCCCAGCTGTCTTTAATCCCTTGACAGTTGATAAAAACAAGCTGGTTGAAGAGGTTTAATAAAGGCAATCTTGAAGTTGCAGGCATTTTCTCATTCGGCAGAAAGTTTTTGAAATCTTCTTTTAGCAATGACACCTCAAAATCAAGAGAAGTTGCTATCTAAATTAGCATGGATGAGAAAAGCAATGAGCAGAAATGCTCCTAATGAGTTATTTACAAATCAGACTATCAATGGAGTTTTAGATAGCTAGGTAACCCAATTTTAAATGTTTGAGACATTTCTTGAAATTTTAATCTTACTAAAATAATATTATCTACTTTTTAGGTTCCCAATGTCAACCGTCACCATGAATGAGTACAACAATCACCAAAAATGTTGTTTAAAGGGCACAGTGTTGCTGGAAATACTCCATATTCTCACGGTATTGTTTGTTTATCTGAATATGTTAACATAGTACTCCTTATATGAATTCACAATATACTGGTGTTGGTTGTTGTTGACACTAAATATTTGATTTGATCAACTTTTCCATAGAGTTGATGTATATTTTTCTTCTTAATAGTGAGATAAGTTATCCGTTTGAATTATTATGACTTCAGAATTATTTCTTTACTGTGCAGATGAATTAGTCGGCTTTGAACGGACATGGAATGGCAATGCTAATATGGAAATCCCTAGCAGGAAGAGTGGGTTTGATTTCCATGCAAATGAAGGTTAGTGAGAAAAAGGTATGTCTTTCTCTACTCATGCTAAATACTACTAGCATTGTACATACTTCAACTGATTGAATTTGTACATATCTGATGGAGTAAAGTTCTGCAGTCTTCTCATTTTATGTTTATTGCATTCATAATGCTAGATTTAACCAAAGCCGACTTGACGGGCGGATCTAGTAGTATAATTTGAACACTTTTGAACACATAACTTTTAACCCACTGAATTTGCTGAAAACGTATATCCTGAGCCAGCTTGAGACGAGCGAATCTAGTAGTATAATGTGAACTATTTTGAACACATAACTTTTAACCCACTGAATTTGCTGAAAATACTAAACTATTATCATGACTCGAGTCTATACCCTGGACAAGACACGGTACTTGGAGTCACAAGTAACCCCAAGCCAACCTATGGTCTATCACAACACTAGAAATCTGAGTAAATCATAGCAGAAGCTTAAATAATAAGAAGTTTATACAGGTGAAATCAAGTTGAATGTCTGAATCTATGTCTAAAAGCCATCTACAATTGATGAGTTGCTGGGACAAGCCCCCAGCTAACTCTAAAGTCTAACTGAATGAAAATAACTGAATAAAATAAACATTATCCTCGAAAGATGAGGACTCACCACCAGTACAACTGATATCACCTGAAGAAGATCTATTAGCGGTGCTGAGGCTGAGAACCTGTGCCTATATCATAACGATACAGCATAGAAGGTATGCGTCAGTACTTTGAATATACTGAGTAAGTGGGAGAAAATATAACATAAAGATCAAATAACTGAACTGAAAAGACATGAAATGACCAACTGAAATACTAAAAATTGAATCACTGAAACACAAATAAAATGGTCAAAATAAGCCTGTTTGACGGTCATAGACATGACCTGAATCTGAGATACTGATCTGAGCTATCTGAACTGAATTGAGCTTGACTGAGTAAATTGAAATTGTTCTGAGCTGAGCTAAACTGAAACTATTCTGAGTTGAGCTAAACAGAAACTGTACTTACTAGTGAGAAAGGCTATAACCTATATATAACCACGTGAGCTAGACATAGAGTCCGATGTATACACCCCATCGACAGGACCCAATATACCTTGCCATGGTATGAAGGCATAAACTGGATGATTACAAGTCTGGGCCAATAGGGCCAATAAAATAAACTACAGTGGCAACGTAGTTCTGGGAACCTGGGTGCATTGGAACCCAGTCCATTCGGTGCTAAGTCTTACTCCTAGTGGATAGTCCTAGTATTCCTCTAGAGTGGTTAATGAGTTTTCAGATGTGTTTCCAGACAAACTTCCTTGTATTCCTCCAGAGCGGGAAATATATTTTTTGTAGACTTACTACCAGATATTTATCCTATATTCATCCCTCCATATCGAATGGCTCCTGCAGAATTGAAAAGATTGAAAAAGCAGTTGTAAGATTTGTTAGATAAGGGTTTTATTAGCCCGAGTACTTCACCGTAGGGTGTGCCAGTTCTATTTGTAATAAAGAAAGATGGTTCCTTACGTATATGCATAGATTATCGGTAATTGAATAAAGTTACCATTAAAAATAAATACCCTCTTCCAAGGATAGATGATCTATTTGACCAGCTGGAAGGGGCAAAGGATTTCTCCAAAATTGATCTAAGGTCCGGGTACCACTAGGTTCAAGTTCAAGAGAAGGACATCTCGAAGACAACTTTCAAGACCAGGTATGGTCATTTGGAGTTTTTAGTTATGTCCTTCGGATTGAAAAATGCGCCAGTAGTGTTCATGGACCTAATGAACAGTATCTTCAGGCCATACTTAGATCTGTTTGTGATAATGTTCATTAACAATATTCTGGTATACTCCCGCTCAGGAGCGGAACATGTAGATCATTTTTGAATAGTACTTCAGATCCTCAGAGACCGTCGGTTATGCAAAGTTCTCTAAATGCGAGTTCTGGCTGAATTCTGTAGCTTTCTTGGGCCACATTTTATCAGATGCTGGCATTCAAGTTGATTCATAGAAAATTGAGGTAGTAAATACATGGCCTGGACCTACAACTCTAATGGAGGTTCGCAGTTTCCTGGGTTCGATGGAAAACCACAATGCTAGCAGATGGCAGGCCTCCGCTTTTCTTTTTATTAATGAAACCCGCCAGTTATTATTATTATGAACTCAAATAAAAAGAAAAAATTAGATTTAGAAGGCTTGTTCAAAAGAAAAAAAGACATGGGTGGCATTATGACTGGGGTGTCAGTTAGAAAGGTTAAACCAATGTTCGTTCAATCAAGCAGCATTCATTTTTTCTTAACTTAAGGAGAGGGAAGAGGTCTTTCTAAGAAGGGCTTGGGACCTATGAACAGAACAACACAACAAAATGATGAAATGAAGAAGAATGAATGGGAGGCATCGGAGGAAGGACTGACGAACTTGTTACTTGTGTTTGGTTAACTACTTTACTGACTTGGGGTTCTTTTGTCGTAAGTGGTATACCTATACCCCGCACGCACACTCACTATATCTATATACGTAAAACTTTAGAGCCTTTTGAAAAATCCCCTCTCCTTAGAGTCAAGTGGCTCAATGCCCCTCTCCCTTCTTTTGAGTCTACGCGCTTCTGCTTAGTATGTCGTTTATATGCTTCTTAATAAGCCAGAGGCCCCTCTTTTTTGTTCTTCTTTTGCTTGCACACCAATCCAGGGGCTAAGATACCCAATTCTTAAGACTCAAGATGCAGTTTACGGCAGTCTTTGATCTAGCCGAGCTAGTACAGAATACCCGGCTTTAGATCTTGATGCAGTCAAACTTTACCCTATTTCAAGGTTGCCGCTTTAAAGGGGGTCTTCTAGAATTTCACACGTGAAGGGTTATTTCTTGGTTTCGTCCAGTCATTAATAACTTTATTGTTTTTAGATAAGATAATAATAGATAGAAACAATGCTTGTAAGGAGTCCTATTAAAACCAAGAAACATAGGCCTGCTTGCCATCCACACCACAATAAATAGAGTTTTCCGAAAAAACCTGCCACCAACTTTGACAAGTCGCTAACTTGCTCATTTTGTCATAGGGCCTAGTCACCTCCCGTCTTCCCAACCTCTGGTAGTCAAAGCTATAGGGAGATGTGCTTCGGTCTTTCCATCAATAGAAGCAGTAGGTATATAACGCATGTAGCTAGTAGGCAATAGGAGGATGTAAGCCCTGGTGGTAGTGGTACTCACATGTTTCTTTTTTTTTTGGAAAAAAATATTTCTTTTTCTTCTTCACCCTTTGCATTCAAATAATGAATTAAACAAATGATTCAACCTCAGACCCATTTAAATGTAGAGGATAACAGCGATGCTCGAGAATTGATGTGTATTCGAATCATAGGAGCTAGCAATCATTGATATGCGCATATTGGTGACTTATTGTTGCTGTGATCAAAGAAGCAATACCAAATATGCCCCTAGAAAGATTAGAAGTAGTCAGAGCTGTAATTGTGTGTACTTGTAAAGAACTCAAATGTGACAACAGGATTAGCTGGGTATTATAGAAGGTTTGTGGAAGGATTTTCTACCTTATCAACGCCTTTGACCAAATTGACTCAGAAAGCAGCCAAGTTCCATTGGACCGAGGCTTATGAGTAGAGTTTCCAGGAATTGAAAATAGATTGATGAAGGCACCACTGTTAGCTTTTCCAGAAGGTTCAGAGGTTTATGTCGTATATTGCGACACTTCGGGCATTAGGTTAGGGTGTGTTTTGATGCAACACAGAAAGGTAATTTAATATGCTTCAAGGAAATTAAGGAAACATGAAAAGAACTATCCCACCCATGATCTGGAGTTAGCTGTTGTGGTTCATGCCTTAAAATATGGATGCATTACTTGTATGGTGTGCATGTAGATATTTTTATTGATCATAAAAATGTCCAGTACATTTTCACGCAGAAAGAGTTGAATTTGCGGCAGTGCTGTTAGCTAGATTTTTTGAAAGACTATGATGTGACCATCTTGAAACACCCAGGGAAGGCTAATATCATAGCCAACGCCCTTAGCTGCAAATCCATGGGTATTTTAGCACATCTAAGACCAGGACAGCGGGAAATGGCTTGAGAATTCCACCGGTTAGCCAGTTTAGTAGTTCGGGTAGTAGATTCTGAGGATAATGGGGCTATAATTCAAAATATAACAGTATCATCCCTGGTTGTAGAGGTAAAAGCACGATAGTACGAGGACCCTAGTCTGGTATAGTTTAGAGACAAGGTTCGTAAGGGCAAAATATCAGCTTTTGAGTTAACTGAAGACAGGGATTTGAGATACAGAGGTCGCCTCTACGTTCCAAATGTGGTAGGGCTCCGCCAGTAGATTATGGTAGAGGTTCATTATTCTTGTTACTCTCTTCATCCAGGTTCGACAAAGATATACCATGACATAAAAGAGATATACTTGTGGACTGGAATGAAGAGATGTGTAGCTGAGTTCATAGAGCAATGTCCTAATTTTCAGCAGGTAAAGGCTGAACATCAAAAACCTGGCGGACTAACTCAGGAGATAGCGGTGCCTATGTGGAAATGGGAGGCAATCAATATGGACTTTGTGAAAAGGTTACCCCGCACCAGGTGTAGATTTGATTCTATTTGGTTCATTTTCAATAGATTAATGAAATCAGCTCACCTTTTGCCAGTCCAGACTACATTTTTAGCTGAATATTACGCTGAATTATATATTAAAGAGATAGTCCGAATGCATGGTGTCCTAGCATCTATCATTTCTGACAGAGGGGCATAATTTACAGCTAGATTTTGGCGATCATTTCAAAAAGGTCTGGGGATACAGGTTAATTTGAGTACCGCCTTTCATCCCCAGACAGACGACCAAGCAGAGCACACTATTTAGACGCTCGAGGATATGTTACGGGCATGTGTGCTAAATTTTTGGAGGAAGTTGGGACGAGCATTTACCCCTTATTGAATTTTCATACAATAATAGTTATCCTTCTGCAATTTAGATGGCGCCTTATAAGGCATTATATGGGCAAAAATGCAGATCCCCCATTGGGTGGTTTGAGGTAGGAGAGGCAGGGTTAGTTGGACCTGATATGATCCACCAGTCAGAAGAGAAAGTAAAGCTCATCAGGGAGCGGTTATTGACAGGCCAGAGTTATCAGAAGTCCTACTCTGATGTGCAGCGTAGAGACTTGAAATTTCATGTTGATGAGTGGGTTTTCCTTAAGGTTTCACTGATGAAGGGCGTGATGAGATTTGGTAAGAAGGGAAAGCTTAGCCGTAGGTTCATTGGGTCCTATCGAATCCTTCGAAGGATAGGCCGAGATGAAAATAAGTTAGAGTTTCCTCTACAGCTAGAATCTGTTCACCCAGTATTTCACGTGTCTATGTTGCGAAAGTGTATAGGGGACCCGTCTCGGGTTGTTCTAGTTGAGGATGTTCAAGTTACTGAAGAGTAAGTTTATGAAGATGTCCCAGTTGGTATACTAGATCGGCAGGTTCGTAGGTTAATGACTAAAGATATAGCCTCCTTTAAAGTCCTGTGGAGGAATAGAAATATAAAAGAGATGACCTGGGAAGCTGAGGATGACATGAAATCTAGATATCCTCACTTGTTCTAGGAAATTATGGGATTAAGGTGAAGTTGTTGTTCGTTAGATATTTTACTACTTATATTATTAGTACTATTTAGATGGTTACTTCCTTGTTGTGGAATAGTTGTTTATAGCGTCCTGTGAGATGCCTATGTTGGGTATTTTTTGCGTTTTAGCTTCTCAGATAGTCCATAATACAGAGGAGACTCTGCCAAAATTTTTCTAAATATTAGTTAAAAGAGTTCTCCTTTAATCCTAAAGATGGCATTCGAGGATGAATGTCCTAAGCGGGGGAGGATGTTACACCACGTGAAACGGTAACGGTTAGTAGGCATATAGGTGGGTTGTGAAGGGTAAACAGAGCTTGACGTGTTTGGGAAAAGCCTCGAAAGCAAGGTCGGGTGAGGCCGCAAGGGGCCAACGCGACGTGCCAGCCTGCCTATGCTTTCGACAGCGCGGAGCACCAGGAGGTCCAGCACCCTAGGAGGCGCGGCGCGACACCCTCCCTGGGGTATTGGCCAGCGCGAGGCGCACCCTTCCACCATGCTACATTTATATATATACTTCCCTTGTTCAATTTTAAATCATATGTAAAGTTTCCTACGGCCATGAAAAGAGAGAATACGTAAACCTCACTTAATTTTCATCAAATGATGTTATAAAATGCCGTCCAAACGCAAATTAACTTTGGGAAACAAGTCCTAGGCCTATGGAAAGCATTTCTATTGAGTTATGTCTTGAAAATTTGCTCGGTATACCGGAACCCCACCAAGTAAAGCTTGTCAGAATTACTACAAATTGGATCCTAAACGGCCACAGGCATTAGGTAAGCATTTCTCCCTTCTAAACTCTTGAGAATTGGTGGGTTTTCGACTGAATTAATCAAAGATGAAGTTATAGTTAATTTTATTAAAAGATACTATTAATTGTCGATTGTTAGTGTTGAAATAGCCTTGTATTCTCAGCGTAAGGGCTACAAATTGGTGAAATTACTGACTTTAGGTTGGAAGTGTTAGAGCACCCAAAAATCATCAAATAAGGTGTGTTAAGGCTATTCTTTCGGCAAGTTACGTTCGTTGTAAAGTTAGTACGACCTGTTTATCTGTAGTACCCCCGAATAAGCTTATTGTGGTCAACTGCTACAAATAGAACTAAGACAACAACAATGACATAGTAACCCACGTCAGAGTTAACCCTAGTTAGCTTAGCCTCGACATATGATGTTTGGGTTGTTGGATGTTTTGTTGCCTATAGGGCTATGCTCGTAGGAGCGATATGATGTCCACAAGGACCAGATTGAGGCCATAAGGGCCATATTGAGTCACAAATGCTCGCATGAGTGATATGATGTCCATAGGGACTAGATTGAGGCTGTGAGGATCATATTAAGATACCCATATGCTCACAGGAGCAACATGATATCCGAAGGGACCAGATTGATGATGTGAGGGCCGCATTGAGGTCTAGTTACCTCCAGACTCCTCTACACCGTAATGGCACCATGACCCTTAGACGAGAGAGGGCACGGGGTCCAGTTACAAGAGCCTAGATAGCTCAGACACAGACACAACTACAGGAGCCTACCAGGCTCGAATATAGCTTCAGAGGGCGAGCATTCCTGGATTACAATATGCTTATGAACCTTTAATAGCCAGATAGGAAGAGTGTGCATTGTTTGGACTTGTCGGGGCTTATGGGGGCCCAGGTAGGTTATTTTGTGTTTTTTGTACCTTCTAGGCTTATGGGGGCCCGGTTCGGTTCTTATTGTACATATACTTTGTTAGTTATATTTTTCAAATTGCAAGATTACTCAGGTTAAATTCTTATCCTTCTCCTTGATTACTTCAGCTTTATCAGCTTTCATTCAGTTATTATTTTTCCAACTTACATATTCAGTACATATTGTATTGATTCCCATCCTTGGGGTGCTGCATTACTTGCCTGCAGGTGTAGATAGACGCGGTTCAGGACTTTCCTAGTCATCAGCCAGAGTCAGCAGTCTAGTCAGCTCTTTTTCTATGGAGTTGATAGTAGAGGAGGTTTGTTCTTTTTTTGTACAGTTTATGGGTAGGTCAGGGCCCTGCCCCGATCATTATTCCACTCTTTGAGTCTTGTAAGCTACGAATTCTCAGTTGTTGGTTTCTGTTGTTGGCAGTGTGAGGCCTATGTATGTTTATTTTGCATGATGTTTATGTGGGGCCTAGTTTGACTCTTAGATAGTAGCCTTATCGGCTATGGCATAGTTATGACTATCTGTTTTCATTATACTATAACTAGATAGCATGGTGGTCTTATCGGCCTGCATAGGATCCCTTTATTGCGTGTTATTGGTTGGCTGTTTTCTTTTTACAGGTGGCTATGCGGCATGGTCGGCCGAAGGCTGTGTTTACAACCGAGATATAGCTCGTTGTTTTTTTGATTTGAAGAGTAGGCATGCACCATAAGTGCATAAGCCCAGTCAGGTCAGTTCATATTCTAGTGTGGCACCAGGTGCCAATCATGCCTCCCAAGGTGGGGCATGACAATCTGGATACTAGGGTGGTAGCTGTTGTTGTACACAAAATCTATGAGAGGTAGGTGATTATCCCAACTTCCCTTGAAATCGATCACACACGCTCTCGGCATATCTTCCAATGTATGGATAGTCCACTCAGCTTGTCCATCTATCAGTGGTGAAAAGTTGTGCTGAGCTTGACCTGGGTACTGAGGTCTTTTTTGAATGAATTCCAAAAATGCGACGTGAACTAGGTACCTCTATCTGAAATAATGGACAAGGGTACCCCATGCAATCTAACCAACTCCCGGATATAAAGCCTAGCATAATCCTTGGCTGAGTCTGTAGTTTAAACTGGGAGGAAATGTGTTGACTTGGTCATCTAGTCTACTATCACCCAGATTGAGTCATGCTGTTGACAAGTACGAGGTAGACCTATAATAAAATCCATATTCACTTCTTCCCACTTCCATGTGGGTATGCTGATATCCTGAGTCATACCTCCCGGTCTTTGATGTTCCACCTTAACCTGCTGGCGGTTCGAGCATTTAGCCATAAATTCTGTTATGTCTCTTTTCATGCCGTTCCACCAGTAAATATCTCGTAGGTCATGGTACATCTTAGTAGCTCCTGGGTGGATAGAATATCTCTAATTGTGTGCTTCAGCCAGTATCTGCGGCCTCAGGTCACCAACATCCGGCACATATTGTCTACCCTGGTAATGGAGTACACCATCTCGCCCTAGGAGAAAGCCTACACTTCTTTTCTAAGAACTGCTTCCTTTAGCTTAAGCAGTATGGGATCTTCATCCTACCTTGACTTAACTTCAACTACTAACGAGGAATCTGATCCACTCTGCACCACTACTCTACCCTCAGCTGAACCAACCAACCGCACTCCCAATCGAGCTAACCTATGAATATCCTTTGCCAAATCCTTTTTGCTCTCTTCAACATGAGCCACACTCCCCATAGACATCCTACTTAGGGCATCTGCCACCATATTGGCTTTTCCCGAGTGGTATATCACACTCATGTCGTAGTCTTTCAATAGCTCCAACCACCTTCTCTGTCAGAGATTTAAATTTTTTAACTGGACACATACTGAAGGCTCTTGTGATTAGTGAAGACATCCACGTGAGCTCCATACAGGTAATGCCTCCATATTTTTAATGCAAACACCACTGCCGCCAACTCAATCTCATGAGTCGGATAGTTCTTTTCATGAACCTTGAGTTGTCTGGAGGTCTATGCTATCACCTTTGCCTGCTACATCATAACGAAACCAAGTCTAATTCTAGAAGCGTCATAATACACTATGATCCCATTCGTTCCTTCCGACAAGGTTAACACTGGAGAGATAGTGAGTTGAGTCTTCAACTCCTGAAAACTCTTCTCACACGCATCTGACCTCTTAAATGTCACATTTTTCTAAGTCATCCTAGTCAGAGGAGATGCAATAGAGGAAAATCCTTCCACAAAAATGTTGGTAGTAACAGATTAGAACCAAGAAACTTCTGATTTTGGTTAGGGAAGTAGGTCTTGGACAGTCTTTCACCACTTCTATCTTTTGAAGATCTACCTGAATAGCCTCACCCGAGACCACGTGACCAAGGAAAGTCACAGACTTCAACCAAAATTCACATTTGCTGAACTTAGCGAACAACTAGTGGTCTTTGAGCATCTGTAGCACTATCCTCAGATGGTTAGCATGTTATTCCTCACTTCTGGAGTATACCAGAATGTCATCAATGAATACAATGATGAACATGTCTAGATACGGCTTGAAAACCCTGTTCATCAGGTCCATGAAAGTTGCGGGGTCATTAGTTAGGCCGAAGGATATAACGACGAATTCATACTGATCATACCAAGTTCTAAAGGCTGTTTTCGGTATGTTACATTCTTTGACTCTAAGTTGATGATACCCCGACCAGAGATCTACCTTGGAGAAATAACTGGCTCCCTGAAGCTGATCAAACAAGTCGTCAATCCTAGGTAGGGGATACCAGTTCTTAACTGTGACCTTATTCAACTAACGGTAACCGATACATATTCTGAGAGTATCGTCTTTCTTTCGCATGAATAATATTGGAGAACCCCATAGAGAAATGTTGGGCCTGATGAAACCTTTGTCAAGGAGGTCTTTTAGTTGCTGCTTCAACTCTTTAAGCTCTGATGAAGCCATTTTGTAAGGAGGGATAGAGATGGTCTGAGTGTCTGAAAGAAGGTCTATGCCGAAGTCTATTTCCTGCTTAGGAGGGACTCCAGGAAGATCTTCTGGAAACACGTCAGGGAACTCACTGACAACTAAAACTGACGGGATAGTTGGGGTCTCAGAGATGGAATCTTTGACCTGAACTAGATGATAAATGCACCCCTTAGAAATAAGCTTTCTTGCCTTAACGTAGGAAATAAACTGACCCTTAGGCGCTGAACTACTGTCATTCCCTCTAAAACTAGCTCATTAGGGAACTAAAATCTGACGACTCTAGTTCTGCAGTCGAATGAGGCATAATCGGAGTGTAACCAATCCATGCCAAGAATGATATCAAAATCGACCATGTCAAACTCTACGTGATAAGCTAGAATGACCTTATTCAAAAATGAGACTGGGTAGTTTTTATACACCCAGTTGGCTCTAACTGACTCACCAACTGGGGTAGAGACTGAGAATGATTCTGAGAGGACTTCTAGACTGATTTTAAATTGGATAGCTACATAGGGAGTCATGAACGATAATGTGGCTCTTGGATCTAGTAGGGTATACATATATAGATGGAAAAGATGTAACATACCCGTGACCACATCAAGTGAGCTCTCCTGATCCTGACGAGAGGACAAAGCATAAAAATGGTTTTGGCACTGATCGCCATCCGTACCTGAAGTGTTGGCCTGCTGAGCTGGTGGACCTGCTGGAGATGCTGAAGTAGTAAATTGTGATCACCCCCGTCTTGCTGACGAACATTCTCTGAGCCGATGACCTAGCAGTTCATACCCAAAGCAACCTTCTCAGCCCTGAAGGCATTCCCCTGGATGGTCCTTGCCACACTCAGGGAAAGCCGGATAGCGGCTGCTAGCGTTGTGACTGTGGGTCTGTGAGCTAGATGCTCCACCCTTTCGATCCTTGCGGACCAGAAAGTAGCGGTGTTGCCTGAAGTGGATGCTGGAGCCCTCTGCTACTACCGTTGTTGCTGCTATTGTGGGTGGCTACTATCGCCATACCTATAGTGGCTATAATCTAATTGGTCAGTCCTAGCCCGCTTATTCTCCCGCTTCATGTCTTTCAGCTTTTCTACCTCAATTTGTTGAGCATGAACGATGAGGCTGGAGAGGTCAATGTCTTTGATGGGTATTGCAGTCCTGCACTCCTTAAGGACTGATCTTGGGCAAAATTGCATGCCCAAGTGATACTCAAATGCTTCATTTCGAGTTGTTTATCTATCGTTATGTGTACATTCTCATGTGATTTTTTAGTTAAATGTGAATTTATACTAACCGACATGATTAGTGTTGTATTGCAGGTAAAAGGAAATTTTGGAAGCTAATATACATGTTGGTGAAAATCGGGAATGGACTCGGAAACAAGGAGTGGAAAATGACAAGGGAGAGCAGCAAAAATAAGGGCTCCGCAATGGAGCCATGTCACGCTGCCATCGTGGAGGCATTCTGCCTCGAATGAAATAATTTTGGCAATTTCCAGTGGAGGTTCCCGTTACCTCCGTGACACGGAGGCAGTGCTCTGTGATGCACTCCGTGTCACATTGAGTACAATTACCTGGAACATCAAGTTCCAGTGAAGGTGCGCGATAGCACCGTGGCACGGAGGCAAGGCTCTGCTATGCAAGTCGTGCATCGCTGAGGTGAAATTGCTGAGGAGCCGACTTCCAGTAAGGGTCCGCGATACCCCCGTGGCACGGAGGGAGTGCTCTGCGATACACTCCGTGCCACGTTGCTTGTTATTCCGGGAAAAATTCTCAATAGTATAAATAGCACACTTAGGTTTTATTTTAAACATTCTGACTTGGTTTAGCAAGAACGTGGGTTACAGGCAGTTGAGAGGACGAAAATTCTAGGGTTCTTCTCTTTCTCTTTCTCTTTAATCTCAATTGGTTGTATGAATTCTACTTATTTGATGATGTTTAATCCACAAATGAGTGGATAAATTCACTTCTTGCTGAGGTTAAGAACAATTGTAGTGGAATGTAATTGTTGTTCATTTCAGTTTTCATTTTTTCTTCAATGGTTGTTCTATCAATTCTTGTTTTTACTGCATTAATGTTTGGCCAATGTTAATGTATATCTAGAAATCCAATTTTGATTTTGAAAAGGAAAGAAATTGGAAAGATGTGAATTGGTAGGATATGATCTCTTCTTAGTTTAGAAAATTTAGAATTGATTTACATTCAGAATAGAAATATATCTGAAAGTCTTATTAGTCAATTAAGGAATCGGTATTGTATGGCTAGAGCATGAAATTCTTTTATCACACAAATGTAGATTAAGGTTTCATGATTCTTAATTGGATAGGAGTTGAAAGATCCAATCCATAGGCAATAATTCTTGACTAGCAACCGAAGAAAAGATTAGCTGAATTGAATTGATAAATTACTTCCTTGCACGTTTGTCTTAACCTCAGCTTGCTCATTACTATTGTTTAGACTCAAATTATAATCTTAACTTAGATTTTTATTACTTAGCAAACTTAACTCTCAAAATATTGTTTAATTGGTTGTCTGCATTCATAAAGACATAGTTCCCTGACGCTTAAGTTAATTAGTACCGTAGTTCAGTCCCTATGGGATCGATACTTGGCTTTACATAAGCCATTTTACTACTTGTTTGACCACGTGAACTTGCGTGTAGTTACTATAGCACCGAGCAAGTTTTTGGCGCCGTTGTCGGGGACTGGCAATTAGTAAAATTATTTTCTTAGTGTTAATTTACAAATTCATATAAGTGCTGACAACTTGATCTTAGCCTTTCTCTTTCAGATATTGAATTCTTCTGAACGCTGGCAAGAGATAAGGAGTTGGTGGATTCATATATAGAGCCAAAAAGAAAATTTCATCGTCAAAGAAGGGAAGCTCTAGAGAAGAAGCTACAGTTGCTAAGACAGGTAATTCTAGAGCAACAACAAAATCCACCACTTGTGATGGCAGTTTTAGTGCCCGAGGAAATGGCAGCAAGGCCGGTTCACGAAGTGGCAATCCCACAGGCTAACAATGTTACATCTAGTATTCGCAGACCAGAGCCAGGAGGGAGACTTGAGCTTAAATAGAACATGGTGCAGTTGTTGCACACCAGTGGGAAATTCACAGGTCTCCCTCATGAAGATCCACAACAACATCTCCAAAACGTTTTGGAGATAAGTGACACTTACATTCCCGTTGGAGTATCATCCGACTACGTGAGGCTTACATTATTCCCATTTTCATTATTGGGCAAAGAAAAGAGGTGGTTGAAAGCTGAACCACCTAACTCTATCACCACTTAGGATAATCTTGCAAGAAATTTTTTGATATGATTCTTTCCATCCGGGAAAACAACAAGACTTAGAAGTCAGATTCTAAGTATTAAACAAAGAGAGGGTGAGAATCTGTATCAAGCTTGGGAAAGGTTCAAATCGATGTTAAGGGATTGTCCTCACCATCACCAGTCCAACGATGTGTTGGTGCATACTTTCATTGAGGGTTTGGAACCACATACAAAAATTTTGCTAGACTCAGCAGCTGGGGGACAGGCATTAGAAAAGACTTATGAGGATCTTTATAATTTGTTAAATCGTATTTCACAGGGAAATCCAGAGTGGAATGTGGACTCATCATGGGGAGGAACAAGGAAAGCAGCAGGAGTCTTTGAGGTGGATGGTTTTATAGCTATCGCTGCACAGATAGCTGCCTTGCAAAATCAACTCAACACCCACTTCAGAAGTATGAGCTTGAATCAAGCACAAGCCCCAGTCAATGTAGTGCAGCAGGTATGGTGTGAAGTATGTGGGAGTAATAAACACTCAGCTGAGTGTTGTGGTGCAAATCCAGATTCAGTAAACTTTGTTGGGAACGTCCAGAGAAATAATAACCAACAGTATGGCAACAATTACAACTCAAATTGGAGGAATCATCTGAATTTCTCTTGGGGTAGTAATAGCCATCAAGGGCAAAGTTCGAATCAGGGTGTGCAGAGAAATCAAGGGGGACATCAAAATTATCAGTCTCAATACAGAGGAAACAATGCACCTCCTCCATCACCCAACAACATTGAGGAAATGTTCACAACAATGATAGCTAACCAAGTGCAAATGTAGGCTGATTATGTGAAATTGGAGGCAGACATGAAAAATCAGC
This sequence comes from Datura wrightii, assembly GCA_035772735.1. Lineage (NCBI taxonomy): Eukaryota > Viridiplantae > Streptophyta > Magnoliopsida > Solanales > Solanaceae > Datura > Datura wrightii. The sequence continues at coordinate 23,874,858 of JASDFA010000027.1, read as the reverse complement.
AGTTAGCTACAAAGGCATTGGAGTACCAGTTTGGACAACTAGCTGGAGCTCAAAACACCAGGCCTAGAGGAGGAAATCAGCAGTTAGCTACAAAGGCATTGGAGTACCAGTTTGGACAACTAGCTGGAGCTCAAAACACTAGGCCTAGAGGAGGACTACTGAGTGACACTGACCCAAATCCCAAGTAGGTTAATGCAGTGACCACAAGGAGTGGATTACAACTCAAGGAGGTGGAAGCAGAAAGACCACCTCAGCAATCAAGAGCAGTGGAAAAAGATAGGGAACATGATGATGAGAGGGGGAAGGAGAAGGCAGCGGAGGCAGAAAGACCACCACCCCCGTTCCCTCAAAGATTAAAGAAGCACAAGGAGGAAGCTTTCTTTAAGAAGTTCATGGAGGTGCTGAAATAGGTACACATTAATTTACCTTTGGTTGATGTTTTGCAGGGAGTGCCGAAATATGCAAAGTATATCAAGGACATCGTAGCAAACAAAAGTAGATTGACGGAGTATGCTACGGTGGCGCTTACTGAGGAGTGCACTTCCCGGATACAGAAAAGGTTGCCAACAAAGCTCAAGGACCCTGGGAGCTTTACCATTCAGATCACAATCGGGCAAAGTATCCGAGCTCACGAACTATGTGATTTGGGAGCGAGCATAAACTTGATCCCGACATCGGTGTTCAAGAAGTTGGGGCTGGGCAGTCCTAGACCAACAACAGTTATCTTGTAGTTAGCAGACCGTTCTTTGGCCAGACCAGATGGCATTGTGGAGGACGTGCTAGTGCAAGTGGGCTCCCTCATTTTCCCGGTAGATTTTATTATATTGGATTTTGAGCCGGATGCGGAAGTCCCATTTATTTTGGGACGTCCTTTCTTGGCAACTGGGAAAGTGTTGATTGATGTAGCTGCGGGGCAGTTAACCATGCGAGCGCATGATAAAGTGGAGGTGTTTGATGTGTATAAGGCCATGAAGCTTCCGGCCATCTATGAGGAGCTATCAGCAATCAATATGCTAAACCAGGAAGAAATTCTTCAGATTGTTGATTCTCAAGATCCATTGGAGAGAGCTTTGATGAGCTCCGATCATTTCAGAGACAGGGAATACTTATGAGATGGTGCAAATATTGAACAAACCAAAATGGTTTCTCAGGAAGCAAGAATTTCAGCCATTGATGAGGTCCTTGGAACCATTGCCAAAACCATCTATTGAGGAGTCACCAAAATTGGAGTTGAAGACATTGCCTCCACATTTGAAATATGTATTTTTGGGGGAAGATGTCACCTTGCCAGTCATCATCTCCGCAGAACTGACAAAGGCACAGTTAAAGGATGCATTGGTGGTTCTCAAGAGGCGGAAGAAAGAAATGGGCTGGCAAATGTCAGACATTAGGGGAATCAACCCAGCTTTTTGCACACACAGAATTTTTATGGAGGAAGGAGCAAAGCCAACTGTACAACATCAGCGGAGGTTGAATCGGCTGATGAAGAATGTGGTTAGGAAGGAAGTGATCAAGTGGCTTGATGCAGGTGTGGTCTATCCCATTTCAGACAGTGAATGGGTTAGTCCCGTTCAGTGTGTCCTAAAGAAAGGAGGGATGAACGTGGTCACCAACGAGAAGAATGAGCTGATCCCTACACGCACAGTCACAGGCTGGCGAATTTGCATGGACTACAGAAAGCTCAATCAGGACATGAGGAAAGATCATTATCCTATCTCATTTATTGAACAGATATTGGACAGGTTGGCAGGTCAAGAATACTATTGTTTCCTTGATGGATATTCTGGCTATAACCAAATAGCTATAGCACCGGAGGACCAGGAGAAGACTACTTTCACATGTCCTTATGGGACATATGCTTTCAGGAGGATTCCATTTGGTTTATGCAATGCACCCGCCACATTCCAGAGATGCGTGATAGCGATCTTTCATGATATGGTGGAAGATTTCGTCGAGGTATTTATGGATGATTTTTCTATTTTTGGTAATTCGTTTGCTACATGTTTGCAGAATCTTGACAGGGTGCAAGCTCGATATGAAGACTCCAACCTTGTACTCAACTGGGAAAATGTCATTTTTTAGTCAAGGAGGGTATCGTCCTTGGCCATAAGGTGTCTTGCAAGGGGTTGGAAGCCGATCGTGCAAAGATCGAAGTGATTGAAAAGCTACCACCACCTGTGTCAGTGAAGGGTGTTTGTAGTTTTCTCGGACATGCAGGGTTCTACAGACGGTTCATCAAGAACTTCTCTAAAATTTCTAGACCAATATGCAGTGCTTGAAAAAGAGGCGAAGTTCGAGTTCGATGAGAATTGTGTTAAAGCATTCGAGGAGTTGAAACAGAAGTTGATAGAAGCACCTATTCTCATTTCTCCAGATTGGGAGCAACCGTTTGAATCAATGTGTGATGCAAGCGATGTGGCTGTAGGAGCTGTATTGCGGCAGCGGAGGAATATAATTTTTCATTCCATTCATTATGCAAGCAAAACACTTGACGCAGCCCAAGCCTATTATACAGTCACTAAAAAAGAGATGCTAGCATTGGTGTTCGCGTTTGATAAATTCAGGTCCTACTTGGTGGGCTCTAAAGTAGTGGTGTATACCGATCATGAAGCAATTCGGTATCTGTTTAACAAGAAGGATGCAAAGCCCAGGCTGATTAGATGGATCTTGTTGTTATAAGAGTTTGACCTAGAGATTCGGGACAGAAAGGGGAGCAAGAATCAAGTGGCAGATCACCTATCGCGATTAGAAAGTCGGTTGCATGTGAAGGAAGAGTTCCCGGATGAGCAGCTCTTGGCAATAAGGGAAGCTGAAATCCCTTGGTATGCAGACATTGTGAATTTGCTGGTAAGTGGAGTCTATCCACCGGAGGCTACAGCTCAGCAAAGAAAGAAGTTGAGACATGATTGCAGGTATTACATTTGGGATGAGCCATACTTGTTTAAGTAGGGACCGGATCAGGTGATGAGAAGATGCATTCCATAGAGCCAGATTGCAGAAGTATTAAGGAGTTGTCACTCATCATTATATGGAGGGCACCACAGAGGCGAGCGAACAGCGCACAAGGTGCTACAATCAGGTTTCTTTTGGCGTACACTGTTTAGAGACTCTATGGCATATGTAAAAATGTGTGATAGATGTCAAAGAACAGGCACAATTGGTAGAAGGCAGGAGATGCCACTTCAGCAGATATTAGAAGTGGAGATCTTTGATGTATGGGGAATAGATTTCATGGGCCCGTTTCCACCGTCATTTGGTAATCGTTACATCTTGGAAGCCGTTGATTATGTATCAAAGTGGGTCGAAGAAATAGATTGCCCTAGGAATGACAACAAGGTGGTAACAAAATTTGTGAAAAAGCACATTTTCACCAGGTTCGGGACACCCCGAGCCATTATCAGTGATGGAGGGGCTCATTTTGTAAATGCAAGTTTCAAGAATTTGCTAGCTAAGTATGGGGTACGCCACAAGGTAGCAACAGCATATCATCCCCAAGCTAGTGGGCAAGTGGAGGTGTCGAATAGAGAAATCAAGCAGATTCTACAGAAAACAGTGAATGCACAACGAATTGATTGGTCAAGCAAACTCGACGATGCGTTGTGGGCTTATAGAACTGTGTACAATACACCCATTGGGACTTCTCCGTACAGATTGGTCTATGGAAAGGCATGTCATCTGCCTGTGGAGCTAGAACATCGAGCTTTTTGGGTCGTGAGAAAGTTGAACATGGACTCGGAGCTAGGAGGGAAGAAAAGGCTGATGTAACTCAGCAAACTTGATAAGTTTCGTTGGCATGCTTATGAAAGTGCCAAATGCTACAAGGAGAAATCAAAGAAGTGGCACGATAGGCATATGGTGCATCGAATCTTTGAGCTCGGGCAGAAGGTGTTGCTATTTAATTCGAGACTGAAGCTTTTTCCAAGAATGTTGCGATCCAAATGGTCAGGGCCGTTTGAAGTGGTGAGAATGACCCCACACGGGGCAGTGGAGTTGTGGCGAGAAGATAAAAGTGCCACATTTTTGGTAAATGGGCGAAGATGTAAGCATTATTGGGGTGAGGACGTTATTCGAGAGAAGACGTCCATCACTCTAGAGGATGATTGAGCATGAATGACGTTGAGCCGCGACGGTAAATCAGGCGCTGCACGGGAGGCAACCCGTGAATGTGTTGTAATAGATGAGTAGAACTAATTTGAAAAAAAATAAAAAAATAAAAAATAAAAAGAGAAAAACAAAGAAAAAGAAAAAGAAATATTTTTGCGTTGAAACCTATGAATTCTAACCAATTTCTTGTGGTGAAATGATTTTCAGGTTGAACGGAGGGCAAAAAGGCAAAGAAACGCAAAGGAAAAAAATCGAGGTGAGAAAATAAAAATTGGCACATTACAGTGAGCCTGCGCGATGGCTCCGTGTCACAGAGGAGGTGCTCCGCGTTACCCTCTATGACACGTTGAGGCTTGTTCAAGATTTTTTAAAAATCCAGAACACTGGCACAATGGCTCCATGTCATGGAGGGGGTGCTCCGCGTTACCCTCCGTGACACGTTGAGGGTTAATTCGCGTCGAGTCACACCGGGTCACCAGGTAACCCGCGCGAAAAATACCTTTTAAAAACCCAAATCCCCTCATTTTCTTCCTATTTCTTCATTTCCTCCGCGACCCACACCCAAAAACCCCCTTCTCCCTCAACGTGAAACGGACCTAGGCATCAATTTTCTTCAATTTTTCTTCAATTTCATCAAATTAAAGGTATGTTCTTGAACTCTACCTCATTTTTGCTCAAATTTTTTATTCTTGAATATGTTTGGTGATTAAACCTTGCCCTAAGTGATAATTAAGCTTGAATTCACTTGAGTTATGATGGGTTGATGTTCATAGTATCGTTTTGAATATATGAACTCAATGATTGCATGTTTCATTGAATTCTTGCGAAATTGATAGCTAGGATTGAAAATTGAATAGGAAGAAGACTAAATTCTTTGAAATGTGAGAAAATTGGGTTGTGCATGCTGGGTGAAGTGAAATATATTGTGATTGATGTTGAATATGCTAAGTCAGAAGAAGGATTTTCGGGAAAATGCAATTGGAGAATTACATAGGTTATTGAAAAAGTTGCTAATGCTATGATGTTGAAATTGAATCGATGGAGAAATTTGTATTCATTGTACGAAGTATGAGTAGTACACAGTAATTGTTTCATCGACTCATATGAATGAACTAAGCATGTTGAATGTTAAGAATTGGAAAATCATGAATGTCTTGTCGAATTGTTTGGATTGTGGCTTAAGACTAAGTGTGGGGTGACCCAATTATACCCAACCTTAGTTGTAGCTAATTATGACTTGAATAACATTGGGACAGTCTGTTTGAATGTACAGGAACAATGTCAAGCCGACAAGACTAGGGCAAGGGCGCATCCACATCGGGCGCCAGCAGAAAAAGGGTGAGACTGGAAACAGCAGTTCCAGCGGCACCAGTGGTTCCGCGAGGCCAACACCGACAATAAGGAACCCGATGGGTGACTGATGAGGGGAAAAAGTGGTATGCGAAACACAAAGAAACCAAATACTTCCCGGAGGAGAAGATAGCATGGGAGTCGCTGGCATAGGAATTCCCGCGGATTGTACACCGGATTGAGACCGCTGGGCTGAACTTCATCTTCGAAGAGCCCAAGGAGTGCAATCTCCACCTTATCCGGGAGTTCTATTCCAACTGGAACCTGACCCTACGCAGTCACACCATAAAAATCAGGGGGAAGGTTGTCACTTTTGAGTCCCATCATTTGAATGCAATCCTAGGGGCACGGGACACAGACGCTCATGTCCTTAGGCAGCTGAACATCACTCCACTCTATGCGGACATCAGACGCACCCTATGTGGAGCCCAATCAACAGCAAGGTGGAGTAGGCACAAGGAGAGGGGCTACCATCAGACATTGCCCTACTCTCAGATGAACCGGGAGGCCCGGATGTTGCTGAAGATTGTGTCTTCCTGCCTTATCCCAGGGGTGCACATGACAGATGTCACCCGGGATAGAGTGTGCTTGGTGTATGCCCTAATGAAGGGGCTGGAGATCAATGTTGGGGCGGTAATCATATTTTCCATGAAGAGAGCCCGACTACATCAGGGGAATAGATACGGGTTTGGTGGTTTGCTTACCACGTTCCTGAGGGGCCATGACATCGAGGAGGAGGCCCTGGATTACATCCCACAAATTGACAGGCGTGCCTTGGATGTCACTAAAACCAAAGGCACCTGACACTACTTATGGGTCGGTGCTCACACTAGCCGAGCGACATGCTCGGGATGACCAATATATGGCCCGCATGTACGGGATGCAGATGCTGCAGTTGCGCATAGGTGGGAGGTCAGCAATAGAGGATAGTTGTGGCAGCTCGAGTTGGATTACCCATTAAACGAGAATGCCCGAGCTCTATGCAGAGTGGGGCCCACATTTGTGGAGCCCGTAGATGATGATGTCCCTACCGATGAGGAGACACGCCGGGAGGACTCAGATGTTGAGTCAGACGAGGACGGCGGGGGCGATTCGGATATGGGAGACGAAGCAACGACACCTGATAAAGAAGTTGAATACTTCGATTGATCAGGGATTTTCACCACCCAACCTTTGTGGTATGTGAAATTATGTGAACACTGGGGACAATGTTCGATTTAAGTGTGGGGTGGGAGTAGTTAGGTGCCAGATGCTTTGTTTATGTTTTGTTTTTTTGTTGTTGTTGTGCCTGTGCAAAATGTGACCTTGTGACTCTGTGTTGTGTGTTCTGTAATTAAGTTGGTGTTGAAATGAATGTTAAGCTGTTGTGTGTTGTGTTGAGCTACTGTTGGTTGTGTTGTGTAAATATTGGTCAAATTAAAATTTTTATCTTTTTCTATCGAATTTTTTCGAATTTTTTTTATGTTGTGTTTCTCGGCCTTTGTTTTCAGTGATTTTATCGAGAATAGTCCCATTGAACCGAAGTCGTAGATAGTGACCGTTCCCTATGATGGATGGATGACGACCATCTTAAGGGAAATGTAGTCGATAGGAGTAGTTTTTTCTCTCTTTTCTTTCTTTTGTGTGTTCCCCAAACGTGTTGCTACTTCATGGTTCGGAATTCTTGTTACGTGTTGTACATGATATTATGATGCAAAGGTGATTCATATGAAAGCATGCAAATGTGTAAACATGTTGAGATACCTAGACCATAGAGTTCGATTTGGTGTGATCGAGGCTTAATAGTCAATTCTTGTAATTAGCTGATTGAAGAGTCTGTGAATATGTCTTGAGTTGAGCATGTGCAATGAGTGTGAGGTGAGGTTTCGATTATTCCATGCTATTGTGAAGTGTCTAGAACTTGCCTAGTGTGTGTACTAAAATAAATGAAGGATGTGTATTGTAGGAAAGGATGTAGGCATTTCTTTGAATAAACCGAAAGTTTCTCCATTATCATACCTACCTTGAATGTGCATCCTAGTTAGCCCCATTGAGCCTTTAGCCTATTTTTTTCTTTCTTTGAAGAGATACAACCCGAGCTTAATCCCTTATTTTCATTAGCCGTGAATTTGATCCAAAACTCTCAAGCGCTCAAGAAAAACAATTTTCCCACAGTGTAAAGGAGTGAGAATTGTGAAACAGAAGGAAAAGCGGAAGTTGTGAAAGTTATAGAAAGGTCAAAGGTGCACTTGTTGAAATTAAATAAAATAAAGATGTATAACTAATCTTTGCTAGTAAGTCGAGTGTGCTTAAAGAAATGGGAACAAAAAAACAAAGAAATTTTTTTTTCAAGAATGAGAGGATGAAGGAAGAAACAATGCCCGTAATGATGGTGGGATGTATTGAAAAGCGCTTAAGGAAGTTAGTTGCTATTATTGATTAGCCCAGTATTTACTAGTTCCTTAGCTTACATTATAACCCGTTAAGTCCCATGTGATCTTACATCACGCGTCCTTATATTTATTGGAGTAATACACTAGAGGCAATCCTATGGTTCATGACATGATGCATGTAAATTCTTTGGAGAGAGAGCGAAATCGTATTCATATACCCCTACATATAGTGCTTTGGAAATCATATGATGGCAATGGGGTAAGTCTCTTGTGTTGTGATGGCACATGCTTGACGAGAGATTAAATTTCGTGTCGGATGTCTTGATCAGTTGATTTGCACGAGTTTGCAAAGATCGAGAATTGATTCTTGAGCTTAGGAGATCTTAATGTGATGTACTTCATCGTATTGATGAGACCATGCATGTTTTCTTGATGATTTGCTATACTAAATAATCGGTATAGCCATAGCTTGAATTGTCGACCAAAGTAGTTATGTGTGGGTGTCAATTGCATGAGATGTGAGAGTATTGTTCGAGGACGAACAAGGTTTTAAGTGTGGGGTAAGTGATCTTGGGCAGAATTGCATGCCCAAGTGATACTCAAATGCTTCATTTTGACTTGTTTATCTATCGTTATGTGTACATTCCCATGTGATTTTTAGTTAAATGTGAATTTATACTAACCAACATGATTAGTGTTGTTTTGCAGGTAAAAGGAAATTTTGGAAGCTAATATACATGTTGGTTAAAATTGGGAATGGACTTGGAAACAAGGAGTGGAAAATGACAAGGGAGAGCAGCAAAAATAAGGGCTCCGCGGTGGAGCCGTGTCACGCTGCCATCGCGGAGGCATTCTGCCTCGGATGAAATAATTTTGGCAATTTACAGTGGAGGTTCGTGTTACCTCCGTGACATGGAGGCAGTGCTCTACGATGCACTCCATGTCACGTTGAGTGCAATTACCTGGAACATCAAGTTCTAGTGAAGGGCGCGATAGCACCGTGGCACGGAGGCAAGGCTCCGCGATGCAAGCCGTGCCACGTTGAGGTGAAATTGCTGAGGAGCCGACTTCCATTGAGGGTCCGCGATACCCCCGTGGCACGGAGGGAGTGCTCTGCGATACACTCCGTGCCACGTTGCTTGTTATTCCGAGAAAAAATCTCAATAGTATAAATAACACACTTAGGTTTTATTTTAAACATTCTGACTTGGTTGAGCAAGAACGTGGGTTATAGGCAGTTGAGAGGACGAACATTCTAGGGTTCTTCTCTTTCACTTTCTCTTTAATCTCAATTGTTTGTATGAATTCTACTTATTTGATGATGTTTAATCCAGAAATGAGTGGCTAAATTCACTTCTTGCTGAGGTTAAGAACAATTGTAGTGGAATGTAATTGTTATTCATTTCAGTTTTCATTTTTTCTTCAATGGTTGTTCTATCAATTCTTGTTTTTACTGCATTAATGTTTGGCCAATGTTAATGTATATCTAGAAATCCAATTTTGATTTTGAAAAGGAAAGAAATTGGAAAGATGTGAATTGATAGGATATGATCTCTTCTTAGTTTAGAAAATTGAGAATTTATTTACATTCAGAATAGAAATATATCTGAAAGTCTTATTAGTCAATTAAGGAATCAGTATTGTATGGCTAGAGCATGAAATTCTTTTATCACAGAAATGTAGATTAAGGTTTCATGATTCTTAATTGGATAGGAGTCGAAAGATCCAATCCATAGGCAATAATTCTTGACTAGCAACCGAAGAAAAGATTAGCTGAATTGAATTGATAAATTACTTCCTTGCATGTTTGTCTTAACCTCAGCTTGCTCATTACTATTGTTCAGACTCAAATTATAATCTTAACTTAGATTTTTATTACTTAGAAAACTTAACTCTCAAAATATTGTTTAATTGGTTGTCTGCATTCATAAAGACATAGTTCACTGACGCTTAAGTTAATTAGTACCATAGTGCAGTCCCTGTGGGATCGATACTTGGCTTTACATAAGCCACTTTACTACTTGTTCGACCACGTGCACTTGCGTGTAGTCACTACAGCACCGAGCAAGGACCAAGTTTGATACTCCAGTAACAAACTTGAGCATGCGATCCTTTAGCTCGGCTACCATCTCCGGAGCATATCTTGACAACCATGTGAACTCCAGTGCATGTTCTTCCATCGTCCTGTTGCCTTGTTTCAAATTTATGAATTCTGTCACCTTAGCCTCCCTTAACTCCCGGGGGAAGAATCTATCTAGGAAAGTTTTTGAGAACTTCTCCCACTCTATCTTTTCTGCTCCCATTAGTCTCCCTTCTTTCCACTGATTGTATCAGATCTGGGCTACCCTTTCAACTGGTAGGCAGTCAGGTCAGCACTCTCAGCGGAGCTAACACCCACATAATCCGGGTGATCTTCCGTATCTCATCCATGAACTCTTATGGGTCCTCTCACACCTTAGATACATGAAAATCTTGAGGGTTCATAAGGGTCAAGACCCGAATTCGGGCAGCTGTTGCGGACCTATTTGGGTTAACCGGAATCACCTACTGGTTCACCTGGTTTGTGATTGTCTGTGCCAGTAGCTGGATTGCCGCTCTGAACTCTGCTGAGGACACTTGGTCGTCCTGAGGGGCTACTGGAGCTGGTGAGGCAGGTCGGTTAGTGTTGCCAGCCCTTCTTCTGTTTTCGCATCTTGGAGGCATGATTTTACTGAAACAAAATAGAGCACAAGTTAGGAGAACATTTCTGGAATTGAAATTCAATGCATGATAAAGAGTATGAAAAAAAGGGAGTTTTCGTAATAACGCCTCATATCCTCCCCATCATAAGTGTGGTGTACTTCACACCCATGAAAAGGACTCCACTTGACTCGGCTTTCAGAAATCCTAGAATACTCTAAACCTAGTGCTCTGATATCAAATTTGTCACGAACTGAGACTATATGCTAGATGAGACAAGGTACTTGGAGTCAAAAGTAACCCCAAGCCAACCCATGGTCTATCATAACACTAGAAATCTAAGTAAATCATAGCGAAAGCTTAAATGATAAGAAGTTTGTACATCTGAAATCAAGCTGAATGTCTGAATCTATGTCGGAAGGCCATCTACAACTGATGAATTGCTGGGAAAAGCCCTCAGCTAACTCTAAGGTCTAACTGAATGAAAAAAATTGAAGAAAATAAACATCTTCCCTGAAATATGAGGACTCACCACTGGTACAACTGATGTCACTTGAAGAAGATCTACTAGCGGTGTTAAGGCTGAGAACCTGCCCTTGTATCATAATATGATATAGCATAAAAGGTATGAGTCAATACTTTGAATGTACTGAGTAAGTGGGAGAAAATTAACATAAAGTTCAAATAATTGAACTGAAAAGACATGCAATGACCAACTGGAATACTGAAACTGATTCACTGAAATGGTCAAAATGACCCTATCTAATGGTCATAGACATGCCCTAAATTTGACTTACTGACCTAAGCTAGCTGAACTGAACTGAGCTGGACTGAGTAAACTAAAACTGTTCTAAGCTGAGCTAAACTGAAATTGTACTGACTAGTGGGAGAGGCTATAACCTACATATAACCACGTGAGCTAGACGTGGACTCCGATGAATACACCCTATCGGTAGGACCCAATATACCTTGTCAGGGTAAAAAGGCGTGAACTGGGTGATCACAAGTTTGGGGATATAGGGCCAATAAAATAACCTACGGTGGCAATGTAGTTTTGGGAACCAGGGTGCGCTGGAACCCCAATCCGCTCAGTGCTAAGTCCTACTCCCACTGGATGGTCCTAGAATGACAACTAAGTTGATAGCTCAAAACTGGGGTCCAAGACTAAGTCAGGAATACCTATCTGGAAGTACCTTGAGAGTCTTATATGATCGAATTCTATAACTGGTGTTCTAAGACTGGCCAGAGCTGCTTATCTGGAAGCGTCATAATCATCTAAATAACAACTAAAATTTGATATCTGATATCTTAGTCCAATAACTGATAATTAGGAGGCACCACTGACACCTCAAGAAAAGACTGTAGTCAAACTGATCAGCTGACATTTCTGAATAATACTGAGTACACTATTATTCTGAATAAAGCTGGACTAACATGCAAGTTATTGAGATATCAACTAGTTTAAACAATATGTGAATCCCAACACTGATAATATCAAGCAACAGGAAATAACTAGTCCGATATGCAAGATTCTAATTTACTAAACTGAGAAGATTAGGCTAAATCATTCTTCAAGATGCTAGTTCCACAAAATTTCTAGGAATTGAGAAAAATATAGCAGCTAATATCACGAATACTATTCCACTAAAATTTTATAGAATTCTATCTAAACACATTCTACATTTTGAACCCACAGGGCTATAAATGATAGAAAATTAAGAGATTGTTTTGGGGACACAAGGGAAGAAAATTTCCCTTATTGAATTCCTACATACCTGGTGAATAAATTCTGGAAAAATCCCTTGAGAATCTGAGAAGAAACTGACTGCCTTAGCTTTTGCTTTGAGTGTTTCTAAGAGAAATCTTATGAACTGATTTTCTGAGGGAATGAGAGGGGTGAAGTAATCATAGATTACCCCTCTAAATTCTATTAAAATAACCCAGAATGTCGTATTTTAGGGATTAACAAGGTTGGAAATTACAAAAATATCCCTGGGGAAAAATCTGGAAAAACTACCGACAGGGACCAATGGGTCACTCAATGAGTCATTGGTTGAGACCATGACTAGTTGGGACCAGTCGTTGGTCCTCAGGCCTAGTTTCTAGGCTCACTGGAACTAGTAATGAGAGGGACCATGACTCACTGGATGAAACAACAGGTCGTTGGTTCCTCCCGTGGTGACTGGATTAAAATTCTAGGAGGCTTGACAATGGGCAACACAATGACTCGTTGTTAGACCCAACAGGTCATTGTGTCGAGTTGTTACCTCCACTAGAGAAATTATTAAAATCCCTGACTTGACACCACGGGTGGTCACAATAACTCTTTGTGTGACACAATGGGTCGTTGTGACTAAAGGAAGTTTCTGGGACTTTCAACCAATGACTCACACCACGAGTCGTTGTATCACACGATGACTCATTGATTGAATCATGGGGTCCTGGAAGAGGGAATTTTGAGCTGGGGACCAATGAGTGATAAGACGACTCATTGTTTCTCACAACGGGTTATTTTGTCCTGTTGGTTCATGAGGAACCAATCAGGACTGACCATAACTAACACAAGAAATCATTGCAGCTGGCCATGACTCGTTGTCTCGGTCATTCTGAGGCAACTTTTCTAGTTTCTTCTGGATTTATTTCTTGTAAGGTCTGAGTTTGGTCTAGCAAAGTGTTGGGGTGTTACAACTATGAACCTAGAAGAGAAAAAATAACTTTTAACCCACTGAATTTGCTGAAAATACTGAACCATGAACCTAGAAAAGTGTTGTTATTAGTATATTGCTAATAGTGTCTTCTTGTAATATACTACACACTCAAGAAGAGAGAATTGAATGTACTCCATATATTGTTTCTTTATTATGATTCCTCTTTTGAGATGTTAGAGGTTGGGATGTGCTTTTAAGATTATCAGGTACTTGACGTTGAAATGGCCTCTAATTCATTCAAAATAGTTCAAGGAAAAGAAGAACATAGAAATCTCTTATTGATAATTTTTTTAAGAATCCCTCTTACATTGCTTTTATTGTTTAGTTTCTTTGAGGACTTGGCACTATTTTAACTTGGGGAGGAGCTTAAATATTGAATGATATTTATATTGAGTGTGTAATGATATACTTTGATTGAAAAATAAATGTTTCCTTCACAGAATCTAAGTTCTAGGATCTAAAATGTTTTGGTGCATTGTTTATCTCAGGTCGCGTCACATGTTCTAATGGGTCTAACAAAAACTCTAGTGGTGCTTCCAACAATGCTCTCTCCTCTAGAAAAGGCTTGTGTGAGGATGGACCTCATTGTTGTTCATGATATTTTGCTTAAAACAGGTTATAAAAATGAGAGGGTGTTGAAAATGAGGTGAGCTAACTCATTTTTAATTGTTGCGTTCGATGGAAAAACTTATTTCCATGCCTTGAGGTGATTATTTTTTTTCTGAAAATGAACGTGAAGTGATCTGTTTCACTTTTGACATCAAAAAATATTGTGTAGATGAATTTGTTAGTTAATATTATATTTGAGATGTCAGATGTTGAGATATGTTTTCAAGATAGAATTTCTTTTGTAAATAGGTTAAAATTTGGTAGTCCTATTTATAGGGGAGATTCTGGCAAATTTTTTAAGAATTTAAAGAGTTGGTTAAATTTGGTATAATTTTGAGTTTGTCTAATTTGACAATATATTAGATTTATATGTACTATTTTTTTACGCTAGATTTCATTTTTTGACGTTCACGCATTAGTTTATTTCAGGTCATACAATATGTTGTTCGAATAGCACGTAGAAGATGTCAATACTATGAATAGTTGCAGATTTCTTTGAGGGATATGAATTTAGAAATTTTTTATTGTGTGTTTTTGATAGGAACAATTACAATGACATTAACTACTTAGTTTAAATACATAATATTGTCTTTTTGTGCGCTAATTGCGTTAATATTATGAATTAGTACTTGATTTTATTTTTCTTGAGTTAATGAAATATATTATATTTTTATGAATTATAATAGTGTATTTTATTAGCACTTACCATTATAATTATCGGTATACCCATTTCAGAAATGTGTTTAACAACCATTATAATTGTCTCTACGCAATAGTCGTTAATGTATGTAACTTTTAGCTGCAATTTATTTAGATCTAGTGACAGTAAATATAGACACCAAAAGTGTTTATAGAGCCATTTTGGATTGAATTTAGCGACCATTATAATTGATGCTAAAAATAGCTGGTAAAATATGTAAGTTTTAGTGGCAATTTAATTGGATTTAGTAGCAATAAAAATCGACAATAAAAGTGTTATACAACCATATTGCAAATAGATTTAGTGGCCATTATAATTGCCACTACTCAAGAGCCATTAAACATATCCTTTTCACAACCATTATAAATGACGCAAAAAGGTGGAGTACTTCTACATGAAAATATATTTAGCGGCCATCATAATTACCACTAACAATAGCCGATAAACCATATAACCTTTAGTGTCAACTATACCACATTTTATCGGCTGTTTTGTGAATGGTTGCTAAAGCCTTTAGCGGCGCCATGTACAGCGGCGAAAGCCTAATATCCGATATATGTTATAGTGGCAATAAGAATTGCCGTAAAAGGCATTTTTAATTACTTCTAAAGACCTTTTTTTCAGTAGTGACGATTTTAAAGAAAAGTTGAAGGATCTCCTAGACAAGGTTTCATCAGACTTAGCAAGTCCATGTGGGGTGCACCAGTTCTCTTTATTCAAAAGAAGGATGGATCTCTTCGTATGTGCATTGACTACTAGAAGTTGAACAAGGTTACAATCAAGAAAAAGTATATCATTCCCTAAATTGATGACTTGTTTGACCAACTTCAAGGTGCTAAGTACTTCTCAAAGATAGACCTCAGGGCCTGTTATCACCAGCTTAGAGTTAGGGAGAGTGACATCTTGGAGACTGCCTTCAGGACTTGGTATGGTCACTATGAGTTTGTAGTTATGTCTTTTCGACTAATGAATGCTCCTATAGCTTTTATGGATTTAATGAACAGGGTGTTGAAGCCATATTTTGACATGTTCGTGATTGTGTTCATAGATGACATTCTCATATACTCTCAGAGCGAGGAGGAGCATGTCTCTCACTTGAGGATTGTTCTACAGACTCTTAAGGATCGCCAGCTATTTGCTAAATTCAACAAGTATGAGTTTTGGCTAAACTCAGTAGCATTTTTAGGCCATGTGGTGTCAAGTAAGGATGTACAAGTGGACTCTCAAAAGATAGAAGCTGTAAAGAATTGACCTAGACCAGTTAATCCTTCAGATATCAGGAGTTTCTTGAGTTTAGCTGGCTACTACAGAAGATTTGTTGAAGGATTTTCGTCCATTATGGCACTGTTGACAAAGTTGACCCAGAAGAAAGTTAAATTTCAGTGGTCGTCAAATACCTGTGAGAAGAGTTTTCAAGAGTTAAAAGACTCAACTCACTTTAGCCCCAATATTGACCCTACCTAAGGGTACAGATGGATTTGTGGTGTATTGTGATGCCTCTAGGGTTTGTCTTTGTTGTGTGTTGATGCAGCATGGTAAGGTCACTGTGTATGCCTCTAGACAGCTTAAGACTCATGAGAAGAATTGCCCGACCCATGACTTAGAGTTGGTAGAGGTAGTGTTCGCATTGAAGATTTGGAGACACTATTTATATGGGGTCCATGTGGATGTGTTTACGGACCACAAGAGTCTTCAGTATGTGTTTACTCAAAGGGACCTGAATTTGTGAAAAAGGAGGTGGTCAGAGCTTCTCTAGGACTATGACATGAGTGTCCTTTATCATCGGGGCAAGGACAATATAATGGCGGATGCTCTTAGAAGGCTATCCATGGAGAGTTTTTCTTATGTGAAAGATGGAAGGAAAGAGTTTTTAAAGGATTTCCATAGGATTGCTCGATTAGGGGTTCGCCTTATGGATTCAACGGATGGTGGTGTGGTTGTTCAGAATGGCTCAGAATCTTCCTTGGTGACTAAGATAAAGGATAGAGAAGATAAGGATTCTATTTTGGTAAATTTAAAGGAAACAGTTCAGAATTAGTAGAGGTCTTCTCCTAAGGGGGAGATGGTGTACTTCAATATCAGGGTCATTTGTGTGTTCTGGATGTCGACGACTTGAGGGAGCGGAAGTTACATGAGGCTCATGGTTCCCGATATGCTATACATCCAGGTGCCACCAAGAGGTACCCTGACCTACGGGAAGTCTATTGGTGGAATGGCATGAAGAAGGACATAGCCGAATTTGTGGCTAAGTGCAAACTCTCAACAAGTGAAAGTGGAGCATCAAAGACCAGGAGGTGTGCTACAAGACATTAGTATTCCCACTTGGAAGTGGGAAGAGATCAATATGGAATTTATCATATGATTTCCTCATACACGTCGGCAATATGACTCTATTTGGGTGGTTGTAGACAGGTTGACTAAAGCAGCCCATTTTCTACCGGTTAAAACTACTGATTCAACCAAGGAAAATACTAAGTTGTATACTCGGGAGTTAGTTCGGTTGCATGGTGTTCCCTTTTCCATCATATCAGATAGAGGTACTCAATTCACCTCGCAGTTGTAGAAGTAGTTTCTAAAGGGACTTGGTACTTAGGTCAAGCGTAGCATAACTTTTCACTCACAGATAGATGGTCAGGTCGAGTGGACCATTTAGACTCTTACGGATATGTTGAGAGCATGTATGATTGACTTCAAATGTAGTTGGGATGATAATTTATCTCTTATCGAGTTTTCTTACAACAACAGTTACTACTCCAGTATTCAAACGGCTCCATTTGAGGCTCTTTATAGAAGGAGGTGTAGATCACCTATTGGTTGGTTTGAGGTAGGTGAAGCTATGTTGATAGGGCCAGATTCAGTTCATAAGGCTATGGAGAAAGTTCAACTTATAAGGGAAAGATTGAAAATAGCTCAATGTCATCAAAAGTCCTATGCAAATGTGAGAAGGAGAGAACTCGAATTTGAAGTTGATAATTGGGTGTTTTTAAAAGTGTCTCCCATAACTGGAGTGATGAGATTCGGAAAGAAAGGGAAGCTTAGTCCGTGATATGTTGGCCCGTACAAGATTGTGAGGCGTGTTAGCAAGGTAGCCTATGAGTTGGAGTTGCCCGCAGAGTTAGCATCAGTGCATCCAGTTTTCCATGTATCACTATTGAAGAAGTGCATTGGTGATCCTGCATTGGTTGTTCCAGTAGAGAGCGTTGGTAAGTTGAGGAACAAAGAAATAACTTCAGTAAAGGTTCTGTGGAGAAATCAGCTTGTCGAGGGAGCTACATGGGAAGCTGAAGTAGATATGATGGCTAAATACCTACATCTTTCCCCTTCCGGCTTAGTTTCAGCTTGAGGTATCAGTTTTCTCCTTAGTACTCTATTCAGTTTCATGCTTAGTTCCTATCTCCCTGTTCCTTTCATGTCAGAGCATGTATGTGTGATTCATGAATTCAATTCAGTCATGTATTTCAGTCCGGAGGCAGTTACTCTGTCAGTTTTCAGCGTCAGATATTCAGTATTTGGGTTGGCAATTCTTTTCCCTAGCCATTCGGTATGTTTTCCCACATTCGAGGACGAATGTTCTCAAGGGGTAGATGTTGTAATACCCCAAAAGTCTCTAAGATCAAACCTGATGGTTGAAGCCGAGGAAATAGGAAAATTTTTGCACAAGTCACAGAATGACCCGTAAGGTAACTCGTCAGGTCGCTCAACAAGTCGTGAAATGGGTGGCGTGCTAGTAATGAGCCATGGTCGGGGGTGACCACGGATGGAGCCACGAGTCGTGGTTTCACTTCACGACTCGTGAAGTGAGTCATGGTTAGGGGTTTTGAGTTAAAGGTGGGATTTCCAGTAGACTTCACTAGGGAGGGCCACGAATCGTGACCCACCTAACGACTCGTAAAGTCCCTCGTGAGGACTTGCAGAGTTATTTTTCCTGCAATTTTAGTAAGGGTATTTTTGTAATTTTTAAGCTCCTAAGTCCTAAACTACGTCATTTTGATCTCTCTTAGGAAGGTTTTACGAAGGTTTAGCCTATAATAAATCATTCTATCCCATGCATGCAAGTTTAGAGAGTTCCTTTGAAGATCAAGCCTAAGAATTCTCCTAGTTCTTCTCCAAATCTCTTGTGCTTTCAAGGAAGGGTGCTGAATCAACTCATCCAGGTATGTAGGGTCCTGAATGAGAGTTTCTCTTTACTCTCAAGCCCAAATCCCTTCTCAAGTTCATGAATTAAAGTATATGATTCTATGGGGTTTTAACCCAAGTTTATGAAATTTTCTATGTTTAATTCATGGGTCAATTCCATTTATTTTTCAAATGATGTTTTAAGATTCTTGGGCAGGTTTTATCCTATCTTGATTATAATTCATGGTTTCAAGTTTTAAGAACATGATGCCCAATTATGCAAGTTCCATGAGAAGTCGAGTTTATGATTTATGTTTTCATGTATGATGAAATATCTAGCATGTATGATGTTTACAAATTGCCCATGAAGATACTTCTGATTTTACTAATGATGTCTATTTCTTGCCAGCATGATGTTAAGATTTAGACAAGCCCACTCAAGTTAAGCATGATTTCATGATTTCATG
The DNA here is from genome assembly GCA_035772735.1 of Datura wrightii. NCBI lineage: Eukaryota > Viridiplantae > Streptophyta > Magnoliopsida > Solanales > Solanaceae > Datura > Datura wrightii. The sequence goes on along the minus strand of JASDFA010000027.1, from coordinate 23,855,753 downwards.
ATTTAGCCAAGGCTAATAACTTCAATTATTTCAAGTGTGGAGCCAAAACTCCCCATATGTTAAGATTTAAGTTATGTTTTAATATATGACTATATGAGCATTATATATGTTTTTAGGAGTATTGTCTAGCACCTAGTAGGCTAGGGGTTCTAAGGTTCCCCAGTCTCATGAACTACGCTTGGGGCCTCTCAAGAGAGAGTTTCCCCGGACCAAGGGCACACCGTGATATCACACCTTACTTAATCCTTCGCTCTAGCAAGGCTTAGGATGACCCTCCTCCATGTGGGCAAGACGTGGGATCATCATGCGCTCATACATAGTGGTTATCGGTTAAGACGAGTCTCCAACTGTTACTCATAATTTAAGTAATGCATATACCATAATATATTATATCATGTTTTTAGCAGGTTTGATTCAAGGATCTATTTATGAGTTTTTACCTATGATTTCAAATATGGCAAGCCATATGCACTTATTCAATTTTTGTCTAATCATATTTTTAGATATCAGCATGCAGTCCTTACTCTTAGAATCTCATGATGTTATGATTTATGTTATGCATATCTTTATCTTATACTTACTTAGCCTGTTTTACTTACCTTGTATACTCAGTACATTTCAAGTATTGACTGCATACTCTATGATGTATCATTTCATGATACAGGCTCAGATGTTCAGACTCAGTCCCACCGCTAGCCAGTCCCTAGAGTTTATCCTAGAATGCTTTGTTGGCAAGTCCTCATCCTTCGAGGACTTTCAGTTAGTCGAGTGTTGTTATTTTCAGTTTCAGACTTCTCATGAGCTAGTTGGGGTGTTGTCCTATCAGCTCGTCAGTATGTTAGAGGCTTTTCAGATAAGAGTTGTATATTCGGCTTCGAATTCAATGTTTTGATATTTTCATTGGATAGATGTTTTATTATTCAGACTTCCGCTATTTCAGAATTTAGTTCACTTGTGTATGTTGAGCTTTAGATTTCATGTTCATGTCATGGGTCAACTTGGGGCCATTTATGGTTCTAGGTTCCGTGTCTAGATATAGGCCTATGTTCAGGTCGTGACACCAAACAACCAATAAAAACTTTGCAAAATTAGTTCATGAATAATAAAGCCAGCTAATTAGGTGTAAGAGGCGCAAGATGACCCCACACTTAATTCGCTAGCATATTTATGAGAGTTTTTCAAATAGGGTACTCAGACTTTCCCCATTGTCATATAAAATCTCATCAACCCAAATTACTCGCTAACTTTACAACACAAGTCATGTTCATGATTTTCCTCCCACCTCTCTCATTTATTTCTTTTCAAGAATCCTTCACTTTAGCCACTCCCTTCACTTTTCCAAATTTTAATTCACAATTCATATAACCCACATATGAAAGTAGTCACAATGAATTCAATCAACCATCAACATAATATTTACTACTTTCCACACTAATTTACATAAATTTTTCAGCAACCCAAGATTTTTCCAATTCAAGAATCTCATGACCTAAGCACTTTCTCTCTCTACTAATAATACTCCTACCCACAATTTTCATGAAATCCATTCATCACCCCCTTCACACCCACAACTTAAAATTACAAAATTAGACCAAAAACAAGAAACCCAAACAAGGATATAGCATTATTATGGAAGAACAAAGAGATTTAAGCTATAGTCCACATTGTGAAATTCAAGATTTTCACCAATAATGGAGATTTTTGGGTTCTTCAACTTGAGGAAGATGGATAACGGGATCATGCTTATAATATTAAATAACAAAGAGAGAAGAGAAATACTTACTTGAGTTGAGGAAGTGTGCTTCACAAGTATCTTTTCACTTTTGACATTTTAGAGAGAAAGGATGAATGTGGATTCGAAATAAAGGTGTGGGTCATGGGTTTTTCTTAATTTTAGGATCCTTGGGTCAAATTTAACCCATGGACCAAAATATTTTCATCCATGCTGACCCTGGCGCGGCGCGTTGGACACTTATAAAAAAGATTTCTTTGTGAACTAGTCCTGGCATGACGCGCCACCCAATGCTACCTAAAATTTTTTTTCCTCTGAATTTTGATACCTGGCACCCCATGCCAGGTTTTTCCCCCTAGATATAGAATTTTTATAGCTTCTTTTCCCATTTTTTCACCTCAAATGCCTTATTTGTCTTTACAAAAATAAAACATGTTAGAAAGATGAGTTGCCTCCCATCAAGCACCTTAGTTATAGTCGTGGCACGACATTCACGCCTCCTGTACAGCACCTGATTTAATGTTGTGGCATGAGCAAGACTTCTCACTCCTTCACTTGAGTGAGATAGTTAGTATCCTCACTTTCTGAGTTCCCATGAACCACATTCTATTCAACCGCCTGCTTATACCTTCTAGGCTCCACCATTGATCTTATTGTAAAGTCCTCATAATGGGTTGGCAACCTTGCTGCCCTGAACACATCAAAGACTACCTCTCGGCCATCCACATTTATTGACTTCTTGCCCGACTTCACCTTGATTACTGCAAATGTGGTGGCTAAGAATCCTCTTCCAAATATGATGGTACATGCTTCATCAACTTCATATTCCAAGATTATAAAGTTCACCGGCAAGATGAACGGTCACATTTTAATCAATACATCTTCAATCACACCATAAAGATAAGCAAGGGACCTATCAGCTAACTGCAATATCACTGTGGCGCGGCGTGGTTTACCTAATCCCAAAGTTCTAAACAAGGATGCAGGCATCATATTAATGCTTGCACCCAAGTCACATAGTGAGGAACCAACTTCTCTGCTCTCGATGACCACTGGAATAGTGAAGCTCCCAGGATCTTTCAGTGTCAATCCCCACCTTGGGAGGCATGACGGGCAACTGGTGCCCTACTAGGACCTGAACTGCAGAGCTGACTGAGCCTAAGAACCTCTGGTGCAGGGCTGACTCTAACTCTAGAATCAAGAGAACGACGGGCTATATAGCGGCTGTAAATACAACCCCCGGCCGACAAGGCCTATAGCCACCTGTGAAAATAAACAGCTAACCATAGACAAACAAACATAGGGAGTCCTATACGGCCCGACAAGGCCACCCTGACATCTAGTTTTAACTGGAAAGTAAAATCAGATGCTAAACTGAACTATGACCGACACGGCCACCAATCCACAGCTAAATAAGGCCCCACACGGCCAACACACACAGTCTAAAATATATATGGGCCCCACACGGTTTATATCATCTAACCACAGTGAAGTAATGCAATCTGCAAGCCTCTATGAGTAATAAGATGGTCAGGACAGGGCCCCAACCTACCCGTACTGTACAAACAAAAGAAGTAAACCTCTATCACACAAGCTCCAGAAGAAGGGAGCTAATGGCTCTGTACGGCTGACTGGAATTACGAGGGACTTGCTCCTCGTCTATCTGCACCTGCAAGCAGGTAATGCAGTGACCTAGAAGAGGGCGTCAGTACCACATGTACTGAGTATGTAAAGTAGTAACTTTAAATAACTGAAAGTAAGAAATAGAACTAATAATGACTGAAGTAAGAAAATGGACTGAAGATGACTAATGTAGTGAAATCAGGGCTAAACATAACTGTATTAAGGAGGGTAGGGTTCATACCTGACAAGCAAGGCGTCTTACTGTCTAACTATCAGTAACTAAAGCAAGCATAAACCTTACCTTTCCCCCATAAGCCGAAAGGTACAATCAGCACAAAATAACCCACCTGGGCCCCCATTAGCCCTCGGGAGTACACCTCAATCTATATACCCCTATCCAGGTCATACTGAGTTAACTACCAGCTATAAGCTTCCTGCCGATCCCCTGGGTCTGCAACTGGGCCCGTTCGGCCCCTGACTGTAGCTGTGTTTGAGTCCGGAGGACTCCTGATATCTACACCCCGGGCGTAAACGCTTGGCGGGGGTGTGTATAAGGACAACCATGGCAATATGAGAATCTGGATCACCATCTTCGTCCCTTGCGGACGACATGCTGCTCCGTAGAGCGATGTATCCTCGCCCCTGGCGGGCGGCGACACAGATATTAACCCTGGGGTGGTCACGGAAGCTATACAGGTATAATCCAACCCAAAACAATACAATTACAAGTCTCAACTGACAACAATAACTAAACATGATAACATACTCCTGACATACTTTACTGGGATTCATATTGGACTACTATGCTGAAGAAACTAACTTGCCGAAAGAAAATGCCTTAACATACCTTGATTGCCGGGTTCTGATTAACTGATGGGTTCCAATTAGTATTCAATAGCTCTTCCCAACTAAAATCGTACTACTGGAAAGATAGGACTAGTTTTAACACTAAATTCAGCAAAAAGGAAAACTTTATATATAAATATTAACTATATCCCAACTTTACGGAACACAGTCGAAACCTCGTTATTTCTCGAAAGTCTAGAAGGGAGAAATACCTAATTTAAGCCTGGGATCATATTGAAACAAGTAGCAATTCCAACAACTTTGGCTCGGCGGGACGACAATTCGCCAAGCGAATTTCACGAAACTAACTCCGTAGAAATGCTCCCTGCAGCCTTATACTTCTATAACCGAAGTTAATTCGGATTTGGACGGCCTTTAGCGGCATAATCGGATGAAAATTAAATGTTTTCCTTCATTCTCCCTCTACACTAGCCGTGGTTTACAAATAATGATCTCATTTCTAAGTGTGAGACCTTTATATACTTGAGGAAGCAGAAAAGGCAACGTGGCACTCTGCCCATCGTGCTGATTCTGCTCCGTGCGGCATTGGCTAACGCGGAAAAGCTGCTCCGTGCCACTTTGCCCCTCTGGGCAGCTTAGTTCAGCCTCCTCCCGCGAAATCCTGACTTCGCACTCGTTCGGCCTTTCCCCCGGCCCTTTCCTCATACATATGGCACTCTAAAACTCTTAACTAACATACGAATAGGCCGACTAAACATTAGAAACTTACGGGGTGTAACATCCTCCCCCCCCCTAAGAACATTCGTCCTCGAATGTTAACTTCTACTTGCAAGAACCTTAACCTTGCAATTACTTATTCTGGAAAAATTTCGGCAGAGTCTCCCCTATAATATGGACTATCCGAAAACCCTGAAATGCAGAAAAGTCCAATACAGGTACTCCACACAATACTATGGAATTCATTTCACAATAGACTAAAATCAATCATCTCACATATATCTGTATATAATGCAACTTATGAAACAACAACAACATACCTCTAGCTGCATAATCTGACTAAGTCTAAAATAATTGAGGATATCTGGTTTTCATATCATCTTCTACTTCCCAGGTCATCTCCTCTCGGTTCTTATTTCTCCATAACACTTTAACAGAAGCAACATCTTTAGTTCTTAGTCTGCGGATCTGCCAATCTAGTATGGCTACTAGAGCTTCTTCATACGCTAACTCCTCAGTGATTTGGATGTCTTTTACCGGGACAATTCGGGTGGGATCTCCTATACACTTCCTCAGCATTGATACGTGAAAAACTGGGTGAACGGATTCTAATTCTGGAGGTAAATCCGATTCATAAGCCACCTAGCCTATCCTTCGACAAATTTGATAAGGCCCAATAAACCTCGGGCTGAGCTTGCCTTTCTCACCAAATCTCATCACACCCTTCATCGGTGAAACCATCAGGAATACCCAGTCACCCATATTAAATTCTAGGTTTCTCCGCCGCATATCAGCATAAGATTTCTGGCGGCTCTGAGCAGTCAGCAGATGTTCCCTGATAAGCTTTACTTTCTCTTCTGACTGATGAATATTATATGGCCCAATCAATGTCGATTCTCCTACCTCAAACCAGCCAGCTGGAGACCTGCACTTCCGCCCATATAACGCTTCATAAGGCGCTATCTGAATTACTGAATGATAGCTGCTATTATAGGCAAACTCAATAAGCGGTAGATGTTCATCCCAGCTGCTTCCAAAATCTAGCACACACGCCCATAACATATCCTCAAGTGTCTAGATTCTACGTTCTACCTACCCGTCTTTCTGAGGATGGAAGGTTGTGCTCAGCTTAACCTTCATCCCCAGGCCCCTCTGAAAAGATTGCCAAAACTTAGTTGTAAACTGCGCCCCTCTATCAGAGATAATTGACAATGGGACACCATGCAATCGGACTATTTCCCTAATATACAGCTCAGCATAATCTTCAGCTGAAAAGGTATACCTTACTGGCAGAAAGTGAGTTGATTTTGTCAACCTGTCAACAATTACCCAGATAGAATCATATTTACACCTAGTATGAGGTAACCCTACTACGAAATCCATATTAACTGCCTCCCATTTCCATAAAGGCACAGCTATATCCTGTGTCAGTCCGCCTGGTTTCTGATGTTCAGCTTTCACCTGTTAGCAATTGGGACATTGAGCTACAAATTCTGCTATCCCCTTTTTCATTCCCGTCCACCAGTAAATCTCTTTTTCGTCATGGTACATCTTTGTTGAACCTGGATGGAGAGAGTAACGGGCATACTAAACCTCGCCCATAATTTACTGGTGAAGCCCCGCCACGTCTGGAACACAGAGGCGATCCCTATATTCCAAAACTCCGTTCTCGGTTACCTGGAAATCTATCACTTCCCCTCGCTGGACCCTATTTCTGAGCTGAACCAGGCTAGGATCTTCATACTGTCGTTCTTTCACTTCCACAACCAACGATGACACTGCGGTATTCTGGATTACCGCTCCATTGTCTCCTGATTCTACTATATGAACTGCTTAATTGGCTAGTTGATGCAATTCTCGGGCCAATTCCTGCCGCTCGGGCTGTAAATATGCCAGGCTTCCCATGGATTTGCGGCTAAGGGCATCCGCTACAACATTTGCCCTTCCTGGGTGATATAAAATATTCACATCATAATCCTTTAACAGCTCCAACCAGCGGTGCTGCCACAGATTCAACTCCTTCTAGGTGAAAATACACTGCAGGCTTTTGTGATCAGTGAAAATATCTACGTGGATGCCATACAGGTAGTGTCTCCATATTTTCAAGGCATGAATCACCGCGGCTAACTCCAGGTCATGGATAGGGTAGTTCTTCTCATGCTTCCTCAACTGCTTGGAAGCATAGGAAATCACCTTACCATGTTGCATCAAAACACATCCTAACCCAACACCCGATGCGTCACAATAGACTACATAACCCTTTGTTCCTTCTGGCAACGCTAGCACCAGTGTCGATGTCAATCTGTCTTTTAGTTCCTAAAAGCTCTGTTTACATGCCTCAGTCTAATGGAATTTTATTGCCTTCTACGTCAGTTTGGTTTAAGGTGCTACTAAAGTGGAAAATCCTTCCACAAACATTCTGTAATACCCGGCTAAACCCAGGAAACTACATACCTCAGTCGGAGTGGTAGGTCTAGGTCATGTTTTCACTTCCTCTATCTTCTGCGTATCTACCTGTATACCAGCATCTGACACAATATGGCCCAAGAAGGCTACTGAATTCAGCCAAAAATCACATTTAGAAAATTTTGCATATAGCTGGTGATCTCCGAGAATCTGGAGCACTATCCGTAGATAATCCTGGTGATCTGCCTCTGAGTGGGAATACACCAGAATATCATCGAAAAATACTATCACGAACAGGTCCAGGTATGGTCTGAAAACGTTGTTCATCAGGTCCATGAACACTGTTGGGGCGTTTGTCAGTCCGAAGGACATGACTAGAAATTATAAGTGGTCGTATCTGGTCCTGAAGGCAGTCTTTGGAATATCTCTTTCACGAACTCGGACTTGATCATATCCTGATCTTACGTCAATCTTTGAAAAATACCTCGCTCCCTATAGCTGATCAAACAAATCGTCTATTCTGGGAAGCGGGTACTTACTCTTCATAGTGACTTTATTCAGCTGCCGATAATATACACACATACGGAGGGATCCTTCCTTCTTCTTCACGAACAGAACTGGCGCACCCCATGGTGAGGTACTCGGCCTGATAAAGCCCTTTTCTAGCAAATTCTTCAATTGTTCCTTTAGTTCTCTGAGTTTAGCAGGAGCCATCTGATATGGAGGAATAAATATAGGCTGAGTGCCTGGTAATAGATCGATTGCAAAATCAATTTCCCTTTCTAGGGAAATACCAGGAAGCTCATCTGGAAATACGTCGGGAAATTCATTAACCACTGGGATAGACTGAAGGGTGGGAGGCTCTGCCCGAACATCCTGAACTCTAAAAATATGATAAATGCACCCTTTCGCTATCAATTTTCTCGCCTGAATATAGGAAATAAACCTACCTTTTTGAGTGGCTGTACTACCTTTTAACTCCCGTACTGCCTCCCCTGGAAAGTGGAATCGGACAATCTTGGTCCAACAATCGACATTGGCATAGCATGGAGCTAGCCAATCCATACCCATAATAGCATCAAAATCAACCATTTCTAGTTCTATCAAGTCTGTCGTAGTTTGACGAATGGCAACCTCTACTATACACCCTTGATAGACCCTTCTAGCTATAATAGAGTCACCAACGAGTGTAGACACTGAGAAAGGTCACCGAAGCAATTCCGGCATAATACTAAACTTCCAAGCCACTAACGGTGCAACATAGGACAAGGTGGATCCTGGATCTATCAACACATAAGCAGGATGAGAACAAATGTTCAGCATACTTGTTAATACATCTGGTGACGACTCTTACTCCTGTCGCCCCGGTAGTCCATAAGTACGGTCTGGGTCGGCACCTGAACTGGAGGCCCCTGATCTGCCTCGGCCTCTGCCGGTTGAAACTGAGGGCCTATGCTCTGCCGGGGATGCTGGAGCTCGTGATCCTGCCGAGGACCTATCCTATCGATCCCGGTCACCCTGACCCCTAATTGGATAATTCCTCATCTGGTGACCCTCCTGTCCATAAATGTAGCATGTTATGGAACCATACCTGCAAGCTCTAGAGTGGCGTCGACTGTAAATAGGGAAAAGTGGTATTGTAAACCCACTCTGCTCCACTCTCCTCTGCTGCTGTGAACCTACTGCTTGTGAACCTTTGCCGGGCTCTGGCTGCCCTCAATGACTAGACCTGCTCCTCTGCCGCTGTGCTGGAGGTGGGGGTCTAGGCAGCCTATCTAATAATTGTGGACTAGGTCCTCCCCAGGACTCCTCCTGTAATTCACCTGGTCTGTCCCTGCGGGGCTGCTCCTGACTTGTCCTCCTAATCTCCTGTTGTCGTTGTCTGATACCCTCAATATTTTGAGAAAAAGCCTGCACAGTGGCGATGTCAATATCCTCTCGCAGTGTGGCTGTGATGCAGGTCTCAACATATTTTGGGTTCAACCCCATAATAAAGCGGTGCACCTTGGCTGGCATTGTGCCCACAAAGGCTGGCGCATATTTAGCCAAGGAATCAACCCGCATTTCATATTCCTTAACACTCATCGACCCATGCTCCAAGTGTAGGAACTGATCAACCCCGACCTATTGAATCTCCCACTGTAGGTAATGATCCAAGAAAGCCTCTGAGAAGCTGAGCCAGGTCAGAGGGGAAACATCTCTCCCTCAGGACCTCTCCCAACTCTCATACCACAGTAAAACGATATCCCGTAGTCGAAATACTGCCAACTCAACTCACTCTGTGGGCGTAGCATGCATTATCCTAAAAATACTCTACCTCTGGTCTAAGATGTCCTGAGGGTCCTCGGTCCGATCTGTCCCTGTGAATTGCGGGGGACTTAGTGCTAGAAACTCTCGGACCCTCGAGCTACCAGGCCCTCCTAAGGATTCTGCAACTGTAGGTGGCACTGGCTGACGCTGAGCAGCCATCATCTGTGCTAGCATAACCACCGCGCTCCTAACCTCTTGGTCGGATGGTACAGGTATAGAAACTGCCGGAGGCGGTGCTGTCACACCGGTCATCCCAAGCGGCTCCTAACATGGTGGATACTACTAGGGAGGTCGAGATGATACCTCCGTATTGTCCTCAGATCGGGCCGATTCTGACCGAGGCTGAGGCACCCTGCTGGTGCCCTCTCCTTCTTTTACATCTAACCTCCTGCCCATCGTAGGGTGTCACTGGTCCGACATTTCTCTGTAAAAAAAAGAGTATAATGAGCTTAGTGACTCAACCCTATACTGTTCTGCTCTATAGAACGACTAGATAAGAAGAATGAGTAACCATTCTATCATGCCTTGCAGCCTCCTACCTTTAGTATATGGTGCAGAACACATCCATAGACAAGACTCTACTTAGCACGGCTTGCAGACTCCCTGGGATACGACCTGCTCTGATACCAAGTATGTCACACCCCACCTTGGGAGGCATGACGGGCACCTGGTGCCCTACTAGGACCTGAACTACTGAGCTAACTGAGCCTAAGCACCTCTGGTGCAAGGATGACGCTAACTCTAGAATTTAGAAAATAACGGCTATATAGCGGCTGTAAATACAACCCTCGGCCGACATGGCTTATAGCCACCTCTGAAAATAAACTGCTAACCAGAGACAAACAAACATAGGGAGTCCTATGCGGGCCGACAAGGCCACCATGATATCTAGTTTTAACTGGAAAGTAAAATCAGATGCTAAATTGAACTATGACCGACAAGGACACCAATCCACAGCTAAACAAGGCCCCACACGGCCAACACACATAGTCTAAAACACATATGGGCCCCACACAGCCGATATCATCTAACCACAGGGAAGTAATGCAATCTACAAGCCTCTAGGAGTAATAAGATTGTCGGGATAGGGCCCCGACCTACCCGTACTGTACAAACAAAAGAAGTAAATCTCTATCACACAAGCTCTGGAAGAAGGGAGCTGACGGCTCTATACGGCTGACTGGAATTATGAGGGACCTGCTCCTCATCTATCTGCACCTAAAGGCAAGTAATGCAACGGCCCAGAAGAAGGTGTTAGTACCACAGGTACTGAGTATGTAAAGCAGTAACTTTAAATAACTGAAAGTAATAAATAGAACTAACAATGACTGAAGTAAAGAAAACGGACTGAAGATGACTGAAGTAGTAAAATCAGGGCTAAACATAACTGTAATAAGGAGGGTAGGGGTCATACCTGACAAGAGAGGCTTCTTACTGTCTAACTATCAGTAACTAAAGCAAGCATAAACCTTACCTGGCCCCCATAAGCGGAAGGTACAATCAGCACAGAATAACCCACCTAGGCCCCTATTAGCCCTAGGGAGTACACCTCAATCTATATACCCCTATCCAGGTCATACTGAGTCAACTACTTGCTATAATCATCCTGTCGATCCCCTGGGTCTGCAACTGGGCCCGCTCGGCTTCTGACTGTAGCTGTGTTTGAGTCTGGAGGACTCCTAATATCTACACCCCGGGTGTAAATGCTCGGCGGGGGTGTGTATAAGGCCAACCACGACAATATAAGGGTCTGGATTCCCATCTTCGTCCCTTGCGGATGGCATGCCACTCCGTAGAGCGGCGTATCCTCGGCCCTGGCGGGCGGCGACATAGCTATTAACCCTGGGGTGGTCACGAAAGCTATACAGGTATAATCCAACCCAAAACAATACAATTTACGAGTCTCAACTGACAACAACAACTAAACATGATAACATACTCCTGACATACTTTACTGGGATTCATACTGGACTACTATGCTGAAGAAACTAACTTGCCGAAAGAAAATGCCTTAACATACCTCGATTGCTAGTTTCTGATTAACTGATGGGTTCCAATTAGTATTCAATAGCTCTTCCCAACTTAAATCATATTACTGGAAAGATAGGACTAGTTTTAACACTAAATTCGGCAAAAAGGAAAACTTTATATATAAATATTAACTATATCCCAACTTTACAGAACACGGTCAAAACCTCTTTATTTCTTGAAAGTCTAGAAGGGAGAAATGCTTACTTTAAGCCTGGGATCATATTGACATTAGTTTGGAGCAATTCCAACAACTTTGGCTCGGCGAGACGACGATCGCCAGGCGAATTTCACGAAACTGACTCTGTAGAAATGCTCCCTTCAGCCTTATACTTCTATACCCAAAGTTAATTCGGATTTGGACGACGTTTAGCGGCATAATTGGATGAAAATTAAATGTTTTCCTTCGTTCTCCCTCTGCTCTAGCCGTGGTTTACAAATAATGATCTCATTTCTAAGCGTGAGACCTTTATATACTTGAGGCAGCAGACAAGGCAACATGGTACTCTTCCCATCGCATTGATTCTTCTCCATGCCACGTTGGTTAACGCGGAGGAGCTACTCCGTGCCACTTTGCCCCTCTAGGAAGCTTGGTTCGGCCTCCTCCCGCGAAATCGTGACTTTGCACTCGTTCGGCTTTTCTCCCGGCCCTTTCCTCGTATTTATGGCACTCTAAAACTCTTAACTAACATATGAATAGGCCGACTAAACATTAGAAACTTACGGGATGTAACATTCATCTTCTCGGGAATTTTGTTCTACACTTTAGAACTGCACTCTTCCATAAAAGATACAGTCTCAAACTCTATGAGACTTCCTTTTTTTTGCTATGATATCCTTCAGATCCTTGGCAAATTTCAAAACCTCCTACAAAAGCTCCACCAATGGCAGATTCACAAGTACCTGTTTCAAAACATCTAGAAATTTCTTACAAGTTGTGTCCTCTTTCTGCTTCTTGAATATTTGTGGGAATGGAGGAGGTGGTTTGGCTTCTGCTACTTTCGGTTGTGAAGTGCTTGACTCACCACCTAATGCGTGGACCTGACAACTTGTTTTCCTATGCTTTGTCATTTCTGGGTATCACTTCACCCAGCTCTTTTCCACTGCACAAGGAGATTGTGCTCACATTCTCTTTGGGGATTTTCTCAGTATTGCTTGGGAGTGCCCCTTGTAGTCTGTTAGTCTGTTGAAGGGCCAATTGCCTTATCTACCTTTCCAACTCATGAATGGACTTCTTCATCTTATTAACCACCTGAATCTGTTGAACCATCCACTGTTTCATGGTCTCCTCTAAAGAACTGCCTTGCTACTGGCCTTGAGGTCTCTAGAAGTTGTTTGGGAGTCTTTGAAAATTCTGGTTTTCTCCCTATGAGGGATTAGCTGCATTCTTGTACCCCTGATTATAGCCATTTCATGCAAAACCTCCACCACAACCTTGTTAACCCACAAAATAAATAGACTTTGGGTTTAGTGGATAACCTAAATATGCATGACCTTCTCCATACACCTCACATGATGGTGGTGGATTCTGAACTTGCTAAACTTTGTTCACTTGACTTATAGCTAGTCTGGTCAGTAGCTTGTTGATCATATTCACCAACTTACTAATATCTGCTCGGAATGCTGCTACACCATCTACCTCAAGCTTGCCTAGCACTTTGGTTGCTATGAAACCTCTGCCTGAGTCCTAATAATCTTGACTCCTAGCTGACATCAGATTCAATATAGATTTTATCTCATCATAGCTCTTGAACAAGATTTGTCCCTGTGTTGTGCGTTAAGCAAAATTTTTGACTCTGGTTTCAGCCCTTCTATGAAGTTGTACCCAATGATCTACTTTGGTTGCATATGATACGGGCAATGTCTCAAGTATCCCTTGTATCATTCCTAAGCCTAAGCTAAGGTCTCAACTTCTTTCTGCACAAATATTGATATCTTTCCTCTCAACTCCTTTGTCCTCCTTGATAAGAAGAACCTGTTGATGAATTTGTCGAAGAGAGCCTCCCAAGCGGTGATGGAACCTGCTGGCTCATTCTGAAGCCACTCCTTAGCTTCATCAATAAATGAGAATAGGGAACAACGTGAGCTTCAGATACTTATCTAACACATTTTGATGTTAAAAGTTCCCACTTAGCTCCACGAATGTCATCAGATATCTGTGGGGATTGATCTTGGGCAAATTTATATGCCCAAGTGATACTCAAATGTGTCATTTTAGCCTTGTTTATCTATTGATGTTTATACATTCTCATGTGATTGATAATAAAATGTGAAATTATACTAACCAACATGATTAGCGTTGTTTTGCAGGTGAAATACAATTTTGGGAAGCTAAAATGAGTGTTGGGAGAGATCGGGGTTGGACTCAGATGCGAGCAAGGGAAAAAGCACTTGAAGGCACAAATTAAAGGGGCTCCGCGATGGCGCCGTGTCACGCTGCCATCCCGGATGCCTTCTGTCTGGAGGGTGGAATTTTTCCAAATTCCAGTGGAGGTGCGCGTTGGGGTCGTGGCACGTTGGCCTAGCCCCGTGTTGCACGTCGTGCCACGTTGGGCCTGAATACCTGGACAACCAAATTCCAGTAAGGCTCCACGTCAGTGGCGTGTCACGGAGGCAGTGCTCCGCGATGCACTCCGTGACACATTGCTTGTTATTTCGGGAAAAATTCCCACCTGTATAAATAGAACACTTAGGTTCATTTTTAATTATTCTGACTTGGTGGAGCAAGAACGTGGGTTACAGGCAGTTGAGGGGACGAAAATTTCAGGGTTTTTCTCTATCTCCTTCTTCTTCAATTCAATTGCTTGTATGTTTAACACTCATTTAATGATGTTTAATCCACAATTGAGTGGCTAAATCCTCTTCTTGCTGAGGTTAAGAACACTTGTATTGAAATGTGATTATTGATCAATTTGGGTTTTCATCTTTTCTTCCATGGTTGTTCTATTGATTCTTGTTCCTACTGCATTAATGTGTGGCCAACGTTAATGTACATCTAAAAAGTCCGGTTTCACTCGAGAGAGCAAGAAATTGGAAAGTTGTGAATTTATAGGATATGATCTTTTCTTAGTTTGGGAAAATTGAGAATTGATTTACCTTCAGGATAGAAATATACCTGAAAGTCGTATTAGTCAATTAAGGAATCGGTTTCGTATGGCTAGAACATGCATTTCGTTTTATCACAGAAATGTAGGTGGACGGTTCATGCTTCTTAAGTTGGGTTAAATACAAGAGTTTTAATCCATTGGCAATAATTCTTGACTAGCAACCGGAGGAAAGATTAACCAAAGTGAATCGTTAATTTGTTTCTATACATGTTCGTTTTAACCTCAGCATGCTCATATTCATAGTTTAGACTCAAATTATATTTATTTTAGACTTAGCATAAAATTAGAAACCAAAATATCAACCTCTTTTTCACACTGTTGTCTGCATTTTTAGAGTTAAAGTACAGTGACACTTGAGTAGATTGTTACCCTAGCCCAGTCCCTGTGGGATCGATACTTGGCTTACTTAAGCCACTTTACTACTTGTTCGACCACGTGCACTTGCGTGTAGCTATATACCCAAAAGCAGCCGAACAAGTTTTTGGCGCCGTTGCCGGGGACTGGCAATTGGTGAATTTTTCTTAAGTGTTAATTTACTATATTCTTTTCTTAGTGTTGACAACTTGGTCTTAGGCTGTATTTTGCAGATACTAATTTCTGTTGAACACTGGCAAGAAACAAGGAGCTGGTGGACTCATATTTAGAGCCTGAAAGAAAATTTCATCGTCAAAGGAGAGAAGCTCTAGAGAAAAAGCTGCAGTTGCTCAGAAAAACAATCATGGAGCAACAACAGAATCCACCAGTTGTAAGGGCAATGTTAGTGCCCGAGGAAATGGCATCTAGGCCGGTTCACGAGGTGGCAATCCCACATGCTAACAATGTCACATCTAGCATCCACAAACCTGAGCCAGGAGGGAGGTTCGAGCTCAAACAAAACATGGTGCAATTGCTGCACACCAGCGGGCAGTTCACAGGTCTCCCTCATGAGGATCCACAGCAGCATCTCCAAAATTTCTTGGAGATAAGTTGTTACACCCCGTAAATTTTAAATGAATAAATATCCTAATGGCATGTTGGTTAAGGGATTTAGAAGGCAAGCAAAAGCAAAAAAAAAAGAGATAAATAAATAAGGTCGGTTTTCATTTCAATATAACAATATTTTCCAGCGAAACAGGGGGTATAGCCAAAATTTAGGCAAACCCACAACATTCACACATATTTACTTCCGATTACGCTACGAAACGCGGTCTAAACTCTGTTCCGGCTTAGATACCGAGGTATAAAGCTGCAGAGAGCAATCCTACGGAGTTGGTTTCGTGAAATTTGGCAGGCGAAACATCGTGCTACCGAGGTAAAGTAAATAGAATTGCTTTAAATTAGTACCAATATGTTCCTAGCCTTGCAGTGAGCATTTATCCCTTCTGGACTATCGAGAAATAACGAGTTTTCGACCGTTTTCCGAAAGGTTAAAGTTTGGGATAAATATATATATCAAAAGTGATAATTTCTCCCAGATATTAATATAATTAGTTCTAATTGATATGTATATGAATGTAGTTGGGAGAAACAGTAGAAGTACCGACGGAAATCACATCGATCAGTCGGGTACTCAGAAACCAGGTATGTAAAGTTATTCTTTCGGCAAGCCAAGAAGTACAGTCTAGAAAATAAATAGAATAAAGGCTATTTCTAGATACCCAGCGTACAGGAATGATGTTAGTACGATTTCCAGCAAGCATGCTAATATATCACTACGTATCATGCGATAATCAGAATAACGGATAGTCAAACGATTTTAGATAGTAATGTGGTATCAGCTAGTAGCTCAGCATGTTCTTACGTAATATCTAGAATGAAAGTTGTAAAAGCAGTATAATGAATTAGCAAGATTACAGATAGTATGTATTACATTTGTTGAGACTGTATCCGGTAATAAATGGCACATTTTATATAATTGAGCTATATCCAGTTATAGATGGCATGTTCTATGTTATTGAGTTATATCCAGATATAACCAGATTAGTAATCAGATATAGAAATAGCTCCAGATACAGATATAGCTCCAAAAATAGATAAAGGCCAGGTAGCAGTTAGCCTGACAATCAGAAACAATGTAAAACAGATTATAGTATCAGTTGTTTACTACGGACTGGCCTTGAAATAAAAGAGGAGAATATGATTAGTATTTTTCATTTGAGCATGCTTGCTGTGTATGTGTTTTGTATGTTGAGACTTGTTATGGCATGTGGGCACCTTTCAGCATCCCCGCCGCCCCTGGGTTATAGCTGTGTCGATACCAGATTCAGATACCGCCACCAGCTGGGCGATGCCGTCCGCCTAGAGGACGATGATGGCCGACCACCATGATAATACAGTCCAGATTACCCTGCTTGCAGGGGCAGTTCAGTTTACTCTGCGTAGAGCCAGATTACCCTGTTTACAGGGGCAGATTACTCTGTGTGCGCTTGTGGCCGGGGGCAGTTTCAGATACAGATTTTTATAAAATTACCCTGTTGCGTGCTTGCACCCAGGGGCAGTTTCAATCACAGATACAGCGGCAGATTACCCCGTTGCGCACTTGCGCCCAGAGGTAGGAGTCTTCGAACTCAGACACAGTTTATTGTCAGAGGCCAAGGCTTGAGCTACATACCCAAGGGGGCCGGTAGGAGGAGCTCACAGTTATGAGATGAGTCGATTGACTTATTTTTGGTTGGTTTAGACCCGAGTAGGGGTAAATAGATTGTTCTGTTGGTTGGCACCTTCCGGCTTATGGGGGTCGGTCAGGTATTGTGTGTATTTATATGTATATATATATGTGCTATTAGATACTGATAGACAATAGGATGACACGTCGTCAGGTATGCCCAGTTTAGTTTCAGAATAGGTAAACTCTCCCCAGTTAGCCTCAGCCAGATAGACTCAGCTACTTCCTGCTTATATGTCATGTTATTGTTGTTATCCACTACAGTTGTATATTTCAGTTTGCTTTACATGCTCAGTACCTGTGGTACTGATGCCCGCGGGGCGCTGCATTGCTTGCCTGCAGGTACTCACAGACGAGGAGCCGATCCCTCGTGATCCTAGCCAGCGCAGAGTTATCAACTCCTGTCATTCGGAGCTTGATATTCAGAGGTGTATTTCATTTTCTTTTGTTGTATAGCATGGGTAGGTCGGGGCCCTGTCCCGACCATTCTATTATTACTTCGTAGAGGCTTGCAGTCTGATGTTTCCTGTGGTGGTGGAGCCGGTCGTATGGAGCCGTGCATGTATATATGTGTTTAGTTGTTGATGTTGGCCGTGTGGGGCCTTCTTCTGGTTATAGTTAGTGACCTTGTCGGTCAAGAAGGTGAATAGTAGTTGTTTCAGATTATAGTGTCATTGTTCTGGTTTGCTGTTGTGTATTGCAGGTGGCTATAGGCCTAATTGGCCGGGGGCTGTATTTACAGCCGCTATATAGCCGGTTCGTTTCTTGAAATAGAGCCAGAGTCTAGCAGGCACCAGGTGCCCATCATACCCCCCAAGGTGGGGTGTGACAAACTTGGTATCAGAGCAGTTCGTGTCCCAGGGAGTCTGCAAGTCGTGCTAAGTAGAGTCTTGTCTATGGATGTGTTGTGCACCACATACTATAGGCAGGAGGCTGCGAGGCATAATAGGATAGTTACCCTTCTTTCATACTCAGTCGTGCCTAGCACAATACAGTATAGGGTTGGTTCTTTTGAAACTTACCACCCTCTTTGTTTACAGATACTATGGCAGACAAGTGGCACCCAGCTACAGGCAGGAGATTGGATACAGCGGCGGGCGAAGGCACTAGTACGATGCCTCACTTGCAGCCAGATTCAGCCCGGTCTGAGATCAATACGGAGGTGTCATCTCGACCCTCCCAGCAGTCTCCGCCTCGCCAGACACCATTTGAGGCAGCACTGCCTCCCACAGCTCCTGCACCCACTTCATCTGATCAGGAGCTATGTAGTGTGGTGGTTATGTTGACCCAGATGCTAGCTACTCAGTGTCAACTAGTACCACCTGCAGTAGAAGAATCCCTAGGTGGGCCAGGTAGTTCCAGGGTTAGAGAATTCTTGGCATTAGGAACCCCCTCAGTTTACAGGGTCGGATTCAGCGGAGGACCCTCAGGACTTTCTGGACCAGATGCAGAGAATCTTTAGAGTCATGCACATAACCCCAGCAGAATCAGTTGAGTTAGCAGTGTTCCGGTTAAGGGATATTGCTGTTTTGTGGTACGAAAGTTGGGAGAGATCTCGGGGAAGAGATGCAGCCCCTCCTACTTGATCCAGCTTCTCAGAGGCCTTCCTGGACCACTACTTACCCCGGGAGGTCAGACAGGCCCGGATGGACCAGTTCTTACACTTAGAGTAGGGGGCCATGAGCGTCCGTGAGTATTCTTTACAGTTTGACTCCTTAGCCCCCTATGATCCAGCATTTATGGACACCATGTCGTCCAGAGTCCACCACTTTATTATGGGCCTGAATTCAGATTACATAGAGACGTGCATGACGGCTACTTTGAGAGAAGGACATTCCAAAGACTGCTTTCAAGACCAGGTATGGTGACTTTGAATTTCTAGTTATGTCTTTTGGGTTGACGAATGCTCCCGCAGTGTTTATGGACCTGATGAATAGCATATTCAGACCGTATTTGGATCTGTTCATGATAGTATTTATCGATGATATTCTGGTATATTCTCGTTCAGAGACAGATCACCAGAACCATTTACGAATAGTACTCCAGATCTTTAGAGACCGTCAGCTGTACGCCAAGTTTTCTAAGTGTGAGTTCTGGCTGAACTCAGTTGCCTTTGTGGGGCATATCGTGTCGGATGCTGGGATACAGGTGGATACACAGAAAATAGAGGCGGTCAAGACATGGCCCAGACCTACCACTCCGATCGAGGTCCGCAGTTTCCTGGGTTTAACAGGGTATTACCGGAGATTTGTTGAAGGATTCTCCACTATAGCAGCACCTCTGACAAAGATGACACAGAAAGCAGCGAAATTTCAGTGGACGGAGGCATGTGAGAAGAGTTTTCAAGAATTGAAAGACAGATTGACCTCTGCCCCAGTACTAGCATTGCCAGAGGGAACAGATGGGTATGCGGTGTATTGCGACGCTTCAGGCTTTGGAGTGGGTTGTGTGCTGATACAGCATGGAAAGGTAATTGCTTATGCTTCCAGACAACTGAGGAAGCATGAAAAGAACTATCCGACTCATGACCTGGAATTGGCCGTAGTGATCCACGCTCTGAAAATCTAGAGGCATTATTTGTATGGCATTCATGTAGACATTTTTACAGATCACAAAAGCCTGCAGTACATTTTTCACACAGAGGGAGTTAAATCTGCGGCAGCGTCGCTGGTTAGAATTGCTGAAAGATTATGACGTAAATATTCTCTATCACCCGGGGAAAGCTACTGTAGTAGCAGATGCCCTGAGCCGTAAGTCAATGGGGAGTTTGGCGTATTTGCGACCCGAGAAGCGGGAGTTAGCCAAGGAAATTCATCAGCTAGCTGGTTTAGCTGTTCGAGTAGTAGAAACAGAAAATAACAGAGCGGTGATTCAGAATTCTACTGTGTCATCATTAGTTACAGAGGTAAAAGAACGGCAGTATGAGGACCCTGACTTAGTCCAGCTAAGAGATAAAGTTCAGAAAGGTAAGGATCCAGATTTCCAAGTGACTGAGGATGAAGTGCTACGTTGTAAGGGCCGCCTATGTGTTCCGAATATTTCAGGGCTTCGCCAGCAGATCATGCATGAGGTATATTACGCTCGTTATTCTCTCCATCTAGGAGCAATGAAAATGTACCACGACATCATAGACATCTACTGGTGGCCAGGTATGAAAGCTGAAATAGCTGAATTTGTATCTAGATGTCCTAATTGCCAGCAGGTGAAAGCAGAACACCAGAAACCGGGCGGTCTGACATAGGATATAGCTTTGCCTTTATGGAAATGGGAAGCGATAAATATGGATTTTGTAATAGGGTTACCCCGTACCAGACGCAGAAACGATTCCATTTGGGTAATAGTTGACAGACTGACAAAATTAGCTCATTTCCTGCCAGTAAAAGCTACCTTCTCGGCCGAGGATTATGCCGAATTATATATCAGAGAAATAGTTAGATTACATGGAGTGCCGGTATCTATTATTTCAGACAGGGGAGCACAATTTATAGCTAGATTTTGGCAGTCATTTCAGAGAGGCCTGGGGACACAGATTAACTTGAGTACAGCCTTTCATCCTCAGACAGACGAGCAAGCAGAATGAACTATTCAAACGCTCGAAGATATGCTACGAGCGTATGTACTTGATTTTGGGGGTAGCTGGGATGAGCATCTGCCATTGATTGAATTTGCCTATAATAACAGTTATCATTCAACTATCCAGGTGGCGCCCTTTGCAGCATTATACGGGCGAAAATATAGATCACCCGTTGGCTAGTTTGAAGCGGGGGAGACCGCGCTGATTGGGCCAGATGTTATTCGTCAGTCAGAAGAGGCGGTGATGCTTATCAGAGAACGCCTACTGACTGCTCAGCGCCTCCAGAAGTCTTATGCAGATATGCGGCACAGAAATCTAGAATTTGTAGTAGATGACTGGGTATATCTCGATGAAAGGGGTGATGAGATTTGGCAAGAAAGGCAAGCTTAGCCCGAGGTTCATTGGGCCATATCAGATTCGGCGAAGAATAGGCCGAGTAGCCTACGAATTGAACTTGCCTCCAGAGTTAGCATCTGTTCACCCAGTATTCCATGTATCTATGTTGAGGAAGTTCGTAGGAGACCCTTCCACAGTTGTTCTAGTTCAGGATGTCCGGGTCACAGAAGAGTTAGCATATGAAGAGGTTCCAGTAGCTATCTTAGACAGACATATTCGTAGATTGAGAACTAAAGACATTGCGTCTGTCAAGGTATTGTGGCGTAACAGGAACCGAGAAGAGATGACCTGGGAAGCCGAAGAGGACATGAATGCCAGATATCCCCACTTATTCCAGGCATAGGCAAACGGGAGGTATATTAGAACTGTTTTTCCTTATGAATGCTTATACTTCATATATGAAAGCAGGCGATTGATTATAGACAGTTATACATGAATGTTATTATATCGTGTGGAGTACCTG
Organism: Datura wrightii; assembly: GCA_035772735.1. NCBI lineage: Eukaryota > Viridiplantae > Streptophyta > Magnoliopsida > Solanales > Solanaceae > Datura > Datura wrightii. Next base: position 23,833,946 of record JASDFA010000027.1, on the reverse strand, counting down.
TATTGGGCTTTTCTGCTTTTCAGGAATTTTGAGATAGTCCATAATACAGGGGAAACTCTGCCAAAATTTTTCTAGAAAGAAGTTGAGTAAGTTGAGAAGTCCACTAGACAGAATGTCATTCGAGGACGAATGTTCTTAAGGTGGGGAGGATGTTACACCCCATAAATTTTAAATGAATAAATATCCTAATGGCATGTTGGTTAAGGGATTTAGAAGGCAAGCAAAAGCAAATAAAAAATAAAAAGTAAAAAATAAAAAATAAGGTCGGTTTTCATTTCAATATAACAATATTTTCCAGCAGAACAGGGGGTATAGCCAAAATTTAGGCAAACCCACAACATTCACACATATTTACTTCCGATTACGCTATGAAATGCGGTCTAAACTCCGTTCCAGCTTAGATACCGAGGTATAAAGCTGCAGAGAGCAATCCTACGGAGTTGGTTTCGTGAAATTTGGTCGATGAAACGTCGTGCTACCGAGGTAAAGTAAATAGAATTGCTTTAAATTAGTACCAATGTGTTCCTAGCCTTGCAGTGAGCATTTATCCCTTCTGGACTATCGAGAAGTAACGAGTTTTCAACCATTTTCCGAAAGGTTAAAGTTTGGGATAAATATATATCAAAAGTGATAATTTCTCACGGATATTAATGTAATTAGTTCTAATTGATATGTATATGAATGTAGTTGGAAGAAACAGTAGAAGTACCGATGGAAATCACATTGGTTAGTCGGGTACTCAGAAACCAGGTATGTAAAGTTATTCTTTCGGCAAGCCAGGAAGTACAGTCTAGAAAATAAATAGAATAAAGTCTATTGCTAGATACCCAGCGTACAGGAATGATTTTAGTACGATTTCCAGCAAGCATGCTAATATATCACTACGTATCATGCGATAATCAGAATAACGGATAGTCAGACGATTTTAGATAGTAATGTGGTATCAGCTAGTAGCTCAGCATGTTCTTACGTAATATCTAGAATGAAAGTTGTAAAAGCAGTATAATGAATTAGCAAGATTACAGATAGTATGTATTACATTTGTTGAGACTGTATCCGGTAATAAATGGCACATTTTATATCATTGAGCTATATCCAGTTATAGATGGCATGTTCTATGTTATTGAGTTATATCCAGATATAACCAGATCAGTAATCAGATATAGAAATTGCTCTAGATACAGATATAGCTCCAGAAACAGATAAAGGCTATGTAGCAGTTAGCCCGACAATCAGAAACAATGTAAAACAGAATATAGTATCAGTTGTTTAATACGGACTGGCCTTGAAATAAAAGAGGAGAATATGATTAGTATTTTTCATTTGAGCATGCTTGCTGTGTATGTGTTTTGTATGTTGAGACTTGTAATGGCATGTGGGCACCTTTCAGCATCCCTGCCGCCCCTGGGTTATAGCTGTGTCGATACCAGATTCAGATACCGCCACCAGCTGGGCGATGCCGTCCGCCTAGAGGATGATGATGGCCGACCACCATGATAATACGGTCCAGATTACCCTGCTTGCAGGGGCAGTTCTGTTTACTCTATGCAGAGCCAGATTACCCTGTTTACAGGGGCAGATTACTCTGTGTGCGCTTGTGGCCGGGGGCAGTTTCAGATACAGATTTTTATAAAATTACCCTATTGCGTGCTTGCACCCAGGGGCAGTTTCAGTCACAGATACAGCGGCAGATTACCCTGTTGCGCACTTGCGCCCAGAGGCAGGAGTCTTCGAACTCAGACACAGTTTATTGTCAGAGGCCAAGGCCTGAGCTACATACCCTAGGGGGCCGGTAGGAGGAGCTCACAGTTATGAGATGAGTGGAGTGACTTATTTTTGGTTGGTTTAGACCCGGGTAGGGGTAAATAGATTGTTCTGTTGGTTGGCACCTTCCGGCTTATGGGGGTCGGTCAGGTATCATGTGTATTTATATGTATATTTATATGTGCTGTTAGATACTGATAGACAATAGGATGACACGCCGTTAGGTACGCCCAGTTTAGTTTCAGAATAGGTAAACTCTCCCCAGCTAGCCTCAGCCAGATAGACTCAGCTACTTCCTGTTTATATGTCATGTTATTGTTGCTATCCATTCCAGTTGTATATTTCAGTTTGCTTTACATGCTCAGTACCTGTGGTACTGATGCCCGCGGGGCGCTGCATTGCTTGCCTGCAGGTACTCACAGACGAGGAGCCGATCCCTCGTGATCCTAGCCAGCGCAGAGTTATCAACTCCTGACATCCGGAGCTTGATATTCAGAGGTGTATTTCATTTTCTTTTGTTGTATAGTACGGGTAGGTCGGGGCCCTGTCCCGACCATTCTATTATTACTTCGTAGAGGCTTGCAGTCTGATGTTTCCTGTGGTGGTGGAGCCGGTCGTATGGAGCCGTGCATGTATATATGTGTTTAGTTGTTGATGTTGGCCGTGTGGGGCCTTCTTCTGGTTATAGTTAGTGACCTTGTCGGTCACAAAGGTGAATAGTAGTTGTTTTGGATTATAGTGTTATTGTTCTAGTTAGCTGTTGTGTATTGCAGGTGGCTATAGGCCTAATCAGCCGGGGGCTGTATTTACAGCCGCTATATAGCCGGCTCGTTTCTTGAAATAGAGCTAGAGTCTAGCAGGCACCAGGTGCCCGTCATACCCCCCAAGGTGGGGTGTGACATAAGTGACACTTACATCCCCGCTAGAGTGTCATCAGATTATGTCAGGCTTACATTGTTCCCATTTTCACTACTGGGAGAAGCCAAGAGGTAGTTGAAAGCTGAGCCACCTAATTCTATTACTACGTGGGATGATCTTGCAAGGAAATTCTTGATACGATTTTTTCCATCAAGTAAAACAGCAAGACTTAGAAGTCAAATTTTAAGTTTTAAACAGAGAGAGGGAGAGAATCTGTATCAGGCTTGGGAGAGATTCAAGTCTATGTTGCGGGATTGTCCTCATCATCATCAATCCAATGATGTGCTGGTGCACACTTTTATAGAGGGTTTGGAACCCCATACAAAGATCTTGCTAGACTCAGCAACTGGGGGACAAGCATTGGAGAAAACTTATGAGGAGCTGTATACCTTGTTAAACCGTATTTCGCAGGGAAATCCGGAGTGGAATGTTGATTCGTCAAGAGGAGGAACAAGGAAAGCAGCAGGAGTCCTAGAAGTGGATGGTTTTACAGCTATTGCTGCACAGATAGCTGCTTTACAGAATCAACTCAACACCCACTTCAGTAACATGACAATGAACCAGACTCAAGCCCCAGTGAATGTAGTGCAGCAGATTTGGTGTGAAGTGTGCGGGAGTAGTGAGCACTCAGCTGAGTGTTGTGGAGCAAATGCTGATTCGGTGAACTTTGTGGGAAATGTACAGAGGAACAACCACCAACAGTATGGCAACAGTTACAATTCCAACTGGAGGAATCACCCGAATTTCTCTTGGGGTAGCAACAACCATCAAGGGCAAAGTTCGAGTCAGGGGGCCCAGAGGAATCAAGGAGGGCAGCAGAACTATCAGGCACAATATAGAAACAACAATGCACCTCCTCCGCCACCATCACCCAGCATTGAGGAGATGTTCAAGACAATGATAGCTAACCAAGCTCAGTTGCAGGATGACTATGTGAAATTGGCAATCGAGGTAAAGAATAACCAGTTAGCTACTAAGGCACTTGAATATCAATTTGGGCAATTTGCTGGAGCCCAAAACACCAGGCCTAGAGGAGGACTCCCGAGTGACACAGATCCCAACTCCAAGTAGGTGAATGCGGTGACCACAAGGAGTGGTTTGCAGCTTAAAGAGGTGGAGCCAGAAAGACCACCTCAACAATCGGGAGTAGCAGAAGCTGAGAGGGAGCAAAGTGATGAGAGGGGGAAGAAAAAGGCAGTTGAATCAGAAAGACCACCACCCCCATTCCCTCAAAGATTAAAGAAACACAAGGAGGAGGCGTGTTTCAAGAAATTCATGGAGGTGCTGAAACAGGTACATATTAACTTACCTCTTGTTGATGTTTTGCAGGGAGTGCCAAAGTACGCAAAGTATATTAAGGACATCGTGGCGAACAAAAGTCGGTTGACTAAGTATGCTACGGTGGCTCTTACGGAGGAGTGCACTTCCCGGATACAAAACCGGTTGCCCACAAAGCTTAAAGATCCTGGGATCTTTACTATACAAATTACAATTGGGCAGAGTATCCAAGCTCGCGGATTATGTGATTTGGGAACGTGCATTAATTTGATGCCGTCATCGGTATTCAAGAAGTTGGGTCTGGGGAGTCCTAGACCAACAACAGTGATCTTGCAACTAGCGGATCGGTCTTTAGCCAGACCTGATGGCATTGTGGAGGATGTGCTGGTGCAAGTGGGCTCCCTTATCTTCCCGGTAGATTTCGTCGTGCTGGACTTTGAGCAAGACACGGAAGTCCCATTTATTTTGGGACGTCCTTTCTTAGCGACTGGGAAAGCACTGATTGATGTAGCTGCAGGGCAGCTAACCATGCGAGCACACGACAAGGTGGAAGTGTTTGATGTATACAAGGCCACCAAGCTCCCGACTGTATACGAGGAACTCTCGGTGATCAACGTGATTGATCGAGCTGATGATGCGCAGATAGTTGAATCACGAGAGTTATTGGGAAAACCACCGGAAAGATGTAAGCACTACTGGGGTGAGGACGGTGGTCGAGAGAAAACGTCCGTCACCCTAGAAGATGACTGAGCTGAATGACATCGAGCCGCGACGGTAAATCAGGCGCTGCACGGGAGGCAACCCGTGAAATTTTTCTTTGTAAAATGTGAATAGAATTCGTAAAAAAAAAAAGAAAAAGAAAAAAAAAGAAAAATATTCTTTTATTAACAACAAAATTTTTAGTTTGTATTTATTTTTATTTTTAGTGAAACCTATAATTCTAACCAATTTCTTGTCGTAAGATGAATTTCAGGTTGAACGGAGGATAAACATGCAAGGAATCGCAAAGGAAAATCCGAGGTATGAAAAATAATAAAAAGTGGCAAAACAGTGAGCGAGGGCGTTGGCTCCGTGTCACAGAGGAGGGCCTCCGCGTTACCCTCCGTGACACGTTGAAGGTAATTCTGGAATTTTTACAAATTCCAGAACACCTGCGCGATGGCTCCGTGTCACGGAGGGCATGCTCCGCGTTACCCTCCGTGACACGTTGAGGTGTATACCGCGACGGGTCACACCAGGTCACCGGGTGACCCGCGCGAAATTCCCACTTTTTAACCCCGATTTCCCCTCATTTTTCCTCATTTTTCATATCCCCACGACCAACACCCCAAAAACCCATTCCCCCTCAACGTGACACGGACTTAGGCACATAATTTCATCAAGTTTTCGTCATTTCTTCGAATTCAAGGTATGTTCTTCAACTCTATCTCAATTCTTGTCGAATTTTTTCGATGTTGAACATGTGATATGAGCAAAACTTGCCCTAAGTAGAAATTAAGCTTAAAGTCAATTGAATTATTGTTGATTGACGTTCGAAGTATCATTGTGATTGCTTGAACTCGATAATTACATAGCTTAATTGAATTTTTGATAAAATCATAGCTAGGGCTTGACTTTGAGTTTGAAATGGAAAAATTGTGTTGAACTATGGAAATTCTTGCTGGGTTGTGCATGTTGGGTGAGATGAGTCGGTTGTGCTAACTGTTAATATGTAAAAAGACCGACGGGTTCTTGGGATAAGGAATTATGGGAAATTGCAAGAAATGGGTGAATTGTATAGGTTCGTGTAGATAAATTCTTTTTGTTTTTGTTTCTTTGTTTCTCCTTGCTAAGTGCTACGTGATAAAATATTATCGATGGTAATGATTGTGGTTAGTTGTACGAAGTCTGAGTAGTACATAGAATATATACCATCGAATTCTCTGAATGCACTAAGCATATTTGTTATGTTTTGTTGTTTGTTTGTGGAAATAAGTACAATCTTGCTGTAATGTTGTGATTTTGGCTAAAGACTAAGTGTGGGATAGCCTAGCTTGACCCAACCTTCGTTGAAGCTAATTTTAATTGGCTTAACATTGAACTTGTTTGTTTGGTTTGATAGGAACAAGGGCAAGCAGGCAGGATAGGGGAAAAGGCGTATCAACATCCGGCGCCGGAAGAAAAAGAATCAGACTGGGCATAGCAGTCCCAGCAGCACCAGCGGTTCCACGCAGCCAACGCCGTCAATACGAAACCAGATGGGTGACAGAGGAGGGGAAGAAATGGTACGCGAAGCACAAGGAAAGCAAATACTTCCCCGAGGAACACATAGCAAGGGAACTGTTGGCACAGGAGTTCCCCAGGATTGTCCATAGGATCGAGGCAGCCGGGCAGAACTTCATCTTTGAAGAGCCCAAGGAATGCAACTTGCACTTGATTCGGGAATTCTACGCCAACTGGAACCCGACTCTCAGAAGTCACACCATCAAAATAAGGGGGCAAATAGTCACTTTTGAGCCCCACCACCTTAATGCTATCATAGGGGCGCGGGACACAGACGCCCATGTGCTTCGACAGCTGAATATCACTCCACCATATGCGGACATCAGACGCACTTTGTGTGGAACCCGGTCGACAGCTCGGTGGAGCAGGCATAAGGGGAGGGGCTACCATCAGACTTTGCCCTACTCACAGATGAACAGGGAAGCCAGGATATGGCTTAAGATCGTGTGTTCCTGCCTAATCCCGGGGGTGCATATGACGGATGTAACCAGGGATCGTGTATGCTTGGTATACGCCCTGATGAAAGGGCTGGAGATCAATGTGAGGGCGGTGATTATCTCTGCCATGAAGAGAGCCCGGTTGCATCAAGGGCACAGGTACGGGTTTGGTGGATTACTCACCACGTTCCTGAGGGGCCTGGATATTGAGGAAGAGGCCTTTGACTACATCCCGCAGATGGAGCGGCGGGCCTTAGATGTCACCAAAACTAAGGCACCCGACACCACTCACGGGCCAGTTCTTACACTAGTCGAGCGACATGCTCGGGATGATCAGTACATGGATCGCATGTACGGGATGCAGATGCTCCAGCTGCGCATAGGTGGGAGGCCGGCAACAGAAGAGGAGCTGTGGCAGCTCGAGCTAGACTACTCTTTTGGCGAAAATGCCAGGGCTCTATGCTGAGTGGGGCCAGCTTTTGTGGAGCCCACAGATGATGATGTCCCCACAGATGAGGAGACACGTCGTGAGGACTCCGATGTGGAGTCCGATGATGAAGATGGGGGCGATTCAGACATGGGAGATGAGGCAGCAGCACCTGATGAAGAAGTGGAATACTTTGATTGATCAGGGAGTTTCACCACCCACTCTTGTACTATGTTAATTTTTGTGAACACTGGGGACAGTGTTCGATATAAGTGTGGGGTGGGAGTAGTTAGGTGTTGGTTGCTGTTGTTTTTGATGTATGTTTCTGTTCTGTTGTCGTGCCTGTGGAAAAATTTTGTGACCCTGTGATTGTGATGTTTCTGTTCTGTATTGTAATTAATGTGAAGCTGTTGTGTGCTACTGAATGTTGCTAGTTGGTTCTGTACATATTTTTGTTTTATCGAAATGATCGATAATATTTAAAAAAGAAATCAATTTTTGGGTTTTCTCGGCATTTATTTTCGATTCTTTTACCGAGAATAGTCCCATTGAACCGAAGTCTTAGTTAGTGACCGTTCCCTATGATGGATGGATGACGACCGTCTTAAGGTAAATGTAGTCGTTAGGAGTAGATTTTTTTATTTTATTTTTCAGTTTTTTCTTTTGTGGGGTGCATCCCAAAACCTTTAGTTACTTTAAGGTTGCGGAATTTTGGTTGCGTGTTGTACATGATATTTGAAATGCAAAGGTGATTCGTATGAAAGCATGCAACTTTGTAAATATGTTGAGATACCTAGGCCATAGAGTCGATTCAGCGTGATTGAGGCATAGTGTTGAATTCTTGTAATTAGCTGGTTGAAGAGTCTGTGAATGCTTCTTGAATTGAGCATGTGCAATGAGTGTATGGTGAGGTTTTGTTTATTCCATGCTATTATGGAATGTCTAGAACTTGTCTGGTGTGTGCACGAAACGAAATGAAGGACGTGTATTGTAGGAAAGGATGTAGGCATTTCTTTGTTTTTAACCGAAAGTTTCTCTTTTTCATTATTGTACCCACCTTGAATGTACACCCTAGTTAGCCCGTTGAGCCTTTAGCCTATTATTTTTCTTTTGTCAAAAATGTGTAAACCGAGCTTAACCCCTTCTTTTCATTATCCATGAATTTGATCTGAAACTCTTAAGCGCTTAGGAAGAGAAAATAATTTTCCCAAAGTGTCAAAGAGTGAGAATGGTGAAAAGAAAAGAAAAGCAGAGTGATGAAAGGAAAGAAAAGGTTGAAGGTGCACTTGTTATAAATTAAATATAATGAAGATGTATGAATAATCTTTGTTATTGAGTCAATGTGCTTAATGATATGGGTCAAAATAAAGACAGGCTTCAAGAATGGGAGGATGAAGGAAGAAACAATGCCCATGAGTTTGATGGGATGTATTGAAAAAAAAAAGCGCTTAAGGATGCTAGTGGCTATTATTGGCTAGCCCAATATTTGCTAATTCCGTAGCTTACATTACAACCCGTTAAAGTCCTACGTGATCTTACATCACACTTCCTTATATTAGTGGAGTAAAACACTAAAGGCAAGCCTATGGTTCGTGACATGATGCATGTGAATTCTTTCAGGAGAGAGAGTGAAATTGTGTCTATATGCCCCTGCATGTAATCTTTTGAGTTCATGTGATTAAAAAGGGGAAAATTCTCTTGTGTTGTGAGGGCACATGCTTGATGATAGATTGAATTTCGTGTCGGATATCTTGATCAGCTGATTTGCATGAGTTTGCCAATATCGAGAGTCGATTCTTCAGTCTAGGAGGTCTTGATGTGTTGAAGGTCATTGCATTGATAGGACCATGCGTGTTTTCTCGATGATTTGTTGTATTAAATAATCGATATGACCGTAGCCTAAATTGTTGAACTAAAGTAGCTAGGTTTGGGGTGTAAAGTACATGAGGTGTAAGATTGTTGTTCGGGGACGAACAAGGATTTAAGTGTGGGGTAAGTGATCTTGGGCAAATTTATATGCCCAAGTGATACTCAAATGTGTCATTTTAGCCTTGTTTATCTATTGATGTTTATACATTCTCATGTGATTGATAATAAAATATGAAATTATACTAACCAACATAATTAGCATTGTTTTGCAGGTGAAATACAATTTTGGGAAGCTAAAATGAGTGTTGGGAGAGATCGGGGTTGGACTCGGATGCGAGCAAGGGAAAAAGCACTTGAAGGCACAAATTAAAGGGGCTCCGCGATGGAGCCGTGTCACGCTGCCATCGCGGATGCCTTCTGCCTGGATGGTGGAATTTTGCCAAATTCCAGTGGAGGTGCGCATTGGGGCCGTGGCACATTGGCCTAGCCCCGCGTTGCACGCCGTGCCACGTTGGGCCTGAATACCTGGACAACCAAATTCCAGTAAGGCTCCGCGTCAGTGGCGTATCACGGAGGCAGTGCTCCACGATGCACTCCGTGACACATTGCTTGTTATTCCGGGAAAAATTCCCACCAGTATAAATAGAACACTTAGGTTCATTTTTAATTATTCTGACTTGGTGGAGCAAGAACGTGGGTTATAGGCAGTTGAGGGGACGAAAATTTCAGGGTTTTTCTCTATCTCCTTCTTCTTCAATTCAATTGCTTGTATGTTTAACACTTATTTAACGATGTTTAATCCACAAATGAGTGGCTAAATCCTCTTCTTGCTAAGGTTAAGAACACTTTTATTGAAATGTGATTATTGATCAATTTGGGTTTTCATCTTTTCTTCCATGGTTGTTCTATTGATTCTTGTTCTTACTGCATTAATGTGTGGCCAACGTTAATGTACATCTAAAAAGTCTGGTTTCACTCGAGAGAGCAAGAAATTGGAATGTTGTGAATTTATAGGATATGATCTTTTCTTAGTTTGGGAAAATTGAGAATTGATTTACCTTCAGGATAGAAATATACCTGAAAGTCGTATTAGTCAATTAAGGAATCGGTTTCGTATGGCTAGAACATGAATTTCGTTTTATCAGAGAAATGTAGGTGGACGGTTCATGCTTCTTAAGTTGGGTTAAATACGAGAGTTTTAATCCATTGGCAATAATTCTTGACTAGCAACTGGAGGAAAGATTAACCAAAGTGAATCGTTAATTTGTTTCTATACATGTTCATTTTAACCTCAGCATGCTCATATTCATAGTTCAGACTCAAATTATATTTAGTTTAGACTTAGCATAAAATTAGAAACCAAAATATCAACCTCTTTTTCACACTGTTGTCTGCATTTTTAGAGTTAAAGTACAGTGACACTTGAGTAGATTGTTACCCTAGCCCAGTCCCTGTGGGATCGATACTTGGCTTACTTAAGCCACTTTACTACTTGTTCGACCACGTGCACTTGCGTGTAGCTATATACCCAAAAGCAGCCGAACAGGAATCCTCATGCGACTGGCCATAATATTGACAAGTGTTCTAAACAAGTTGCATAGTTCCCTCCTTCAACTCAAAGTTTCCGTTGATGGTTGGCTTGATGATCACTTTAAAAGTGTACTACAAGTTTGACCAGGCAAAATTAAGCATTGGAATCATCTCCTGGTTGTTTCCCTATGCCTGCTCATGGTTTTCCACCATAGCTAACCTGCGAAAAGTCCTCTCAATCTCTGGATCAAAGTTAGCCAAGGTTGTTCCCTGCCTTCTCGTAGTTGGCATACACTAAATACACCACCTGCAAACTTCAACAACCAACAAAAAAACATAATTGCAAAATAGTGGAACAAAAATCTTAACCTACAAACAATTATTCAATCTTTAAGTCCCCGGCAACGGTGCCAAAAACATGATGTCACCCAAGTCCACACAAGCATACGTGGTCGTTAAGTAATATAGGACAATGAAGTCCCAATATCGATCTCTCAGAGACTTGTCAAATTAATTACTTAAGGTTAACACTTTATCATTGTTCTAATAAACACATATGAAAATGGGGAATGGTTTGGATATTATACTACTAAAACTTGAAAAGTAAATTAACTAATGAATTGAATGCTTTTTTATAAATGTTGTAATTCAAATGATGATGAGAATTTAGGGTCTTGGAAATTTCACTTTCAGGTTGAATTTTAATATTTGAATACGCTAGACTAACTCTTCCTAAGATTGCTAGTTGCAAGTTACTATCCCATTTCTTGACATTTCCCGAACATCCAAGAACTATCTCATGAACCCTAACACGTATATCCCCATGATTGTAGGAGAAACATAAGATGATAGTTGTTGCTATTTGTATTTAACTGAACTAGGGTGAAGGGTATATTCCTATCCTCGACAATGAAATCTATCTTGAAATCATTGACCAAGAGTCATTAAAACGTATTTTGTACTTTCTTTTAACCCTTTTGGTTCTCTCTCTTGAGTTCAACCAAAAGCCAATAGATATATTCGTGAGGTGATCAATCTAATGAATAAGCAATGAAAACAAGTGTTACGATCCATAAGTTTTTATCATTTAACTGATGTGTTCATACGTATATCGAGAGTTTTAGAGCACGATGCATACGAAAAAGGGCTCAGGGAAGTCGAGCAAATAGGAGGTGAGGGACGAAGGCCAGGTGCATTGGGTGACGTGCCGCGCCGACCAGCACGATGCCTTGAGTGGCGCATCGTGCCCGATTCTTGGTTCTATGGGCGGTGCGGCGCACCTCCCCGTACCACTGCGTCAATTATATATAAAGCTCCCTCATGTTTAGTTAACTCATTTCCAATATTTTCCTTAATAGAAAACAGAGGAGGGGCATGGATTTAATCCATTTTTCATCAAATTACACTGCTAAACTTCGTGCAAATGCAAATTCACCTTAGATAACGAGTTTCAGGCCTACGAGGAAAATCCCTACAGAGTTATTTCTTGGAAATTCGCTTAGAGTACCAGAACCCCGCTGAATAAAAGTTGTCGGAATCACTTCTAATCAAGTCCTAAGTGGATAGAAGTGAAACATAAGCATTTATACTTTCTATACTCTCGAGAATTTGTGAGTTTTTTGTAGAATTAAATGAAGGTGAAGTTATAGTTAACCCTATTGAAAGATATTGCTATTTGTCGATTCCTACTATTGAAATAGCCTTATTCTCTCAGTGTGGAGGCTACAATTAAGTAAGATTATCGGCTCTAGGTTAGAACTACATGGGTAAATGAGAATCAGCAATCGATGTATGTTAAGGCTTATCCCCTTGGCAAGTTATTATCGTCGAATAATGATACGACCTATGCTCTTGCATGGAGATAATGATCCTATATGTTGTGATTAGCTGCTATTAGTAGATAATGATTATACATGTTGTGGATAGCTACTAAAAGATGTATTGCGAGTATACTTTAGTATCCCTCATCGGGAAAGGCTATGTTTAACATGACTAACTCTAGGAGTGTCGTAGAGATTTCCCCAATTCATTTAGTTACTGTTTAGAAGTATCCTGATGTTTAGCTTCCATGACAAGGCCTTAGAATTTTATGGTTAGTTTTTGGGCCTGATTTGGTAAGTTGGGTAGCATAGGGTGCAGTGAGGCAATATAATCTTCAGTTTGACGCTTGTATTGTCAGTGAAGCTCGCCCAAAGGCTGCTGGCGTACCATGACGCCTCTAGGGCCAAAGTTTGGATAGGATGGTCTTACCCTAGAGTCAACGGCACTAGGGCTGCCTAGTGAATTGAGTGACAACCTGTCATATAGTTGGCTGATGTCAGTGATTGCTAGTTCCCATTGACTTAGTGCTTGTCGTATAGGTTGCCCAGGAAGTCATCCCAGTTGTGCAAGCCAGATAGACCCGTGGGTACCATAAGGAGGTAACCCTATTAGTAGTTGGATGTGGGGCCAACACCCCATCCTACTCTTATAGATACCCAAGTACAGGTTGCCGCAAGTGGCTAGGTCTAGATAAACCTTCCTAGGAGGCTATGAATTGCCCAGAGAAGCCATATGAAATCTAAATAGACCAAGTTAATTTCTAAGGGACTAGAACCATAGTAGTACAGGTTTCCTTCAAGATAAGAATTATAGTAAGTTGCCTATGGAACATTAGGGGATGACTGCGCAGGAGCATGTCCGATTAGTAACAGCCCTACAGTTATTCTAAGCGAAGGAACTAAATAGTTGGTCGTCCACGACCTTACAATTCGCTTGTGAGCTATCATTGTCCTAGCATGAAATTCGGAGTATCATTTAGGCCACTCCAGATCTCGCCCTATCCTATCTAGACCATTAGAGATTATGATCACTGCCAGGATCCTCTGATTATATGCAGGCATATGGGGTGTGCTTGTTCGCAGCTATACAGACTATTTTAGGGCGAGTAGTGTCTTGTTAGGCCTTAAGTTCCATATATGCCTTTTGTGTGGCTAGATTGAGACTAAAATGTAGTAGATTGGTTGGGATTAACCCCATCTCGGATAGCCTTTCATTGACCAACTTCAGGGTTGCTAACTGTGCCCTTGCCTACGGGGCTATTGATCGCTTAGAGGAGCTATATGATGTTGATCAGAGGAGCTATGTGATGTCCCAAGGTACTATATTCAGGCCCAAGGGCCATATTACAGTCCATCCATGAATGGGCTTCTACTTCTATGCCGTATCGACATCACTGACCCTCCGTCAAGCCTTGTGTGCCCAGGGTGCAATTACAGGAGCTCAACCAGCTAACACACAGTTACAGGAGTCCAGCGGGCTCAAATGCAGACCTAGAAGCTAGGTAGGTTGGCCACAGTAGCAGTAGAATCATAAGAACCTAGATAGGGGTATATAGATTAAATTGTACTTGTCAGGGCTTATGGGGGCCTTGGTAGGTTGTTTCTGTATTGCTTACACCTTCCAGGATTATAGGGGCCAAGTTAGGTTCTTTTTTGTCTACTTTCTGCTAGCTATAGCCTACGAATGTATAGTCGTACAGTTCAGCTCATATACGTGTAATGATTTACTAGATGAAGGTTATGGATATGAAAGCTTACAAGTTATCTTCTGCCCCTTCTTGCTACTTACTTCAGTATTTATCAGCTTCTATTCATCTTTTTATTACCGCCTTACATATTCAGTATATATTGTACTAACGCCTATCCATGGGGCATTGCATACTTGCTTATAGGTTCAGACATACAGGTTTCAGGATCTCTTAGCAGTTATTCAGAGTCAGCAGATTAGCCAGCTCCTTTCGTTCGGAGTTTCCAAATAGTATAGGATATTTGTATTTTATTGTGTAGTATTTGGGTAGGCCGGGGCCCTATCTCGATCAATATCTCCACTCTTAGAGGCTTGCGGACTACAGTCTTCAGTTAGTTATTCGTGTTGGTTGTGTGGGGCCTATGTATGTCTTATTTTATGTGTTGGCCGTGTGGAGCCTAGTTTAGCTAGTTATTTAGAATCCTTGTTGGCTATGGTATGATTATGACTGCCTGTTTTCTTTCTGTTATAACAAGATAACATGGTAGTCTTGTCGGCCCGCATAGGATCCTTTATTGTCCTATTTGCTGGGTTAGCTATTTCCTTTTACAGGTTGTTGTGAGGCCTTATTGCCTGAGGCTATGTTTACACCCGAGATATAGCAGTTTGTTTTCTTAATTTTGAGTCACTAGTTAGCACCGGAGGTGCATATGCCCAGTCAGGTCAGCCTAGATCCCAGTATGGTATTAGGTGCCAGTCATGCCTCTGATAACGCTCAAACCACACTTTCAACTGAAGTATGAAGCGGACGTTGTCAATAAAGAACCCAACTAAGAGGTTGGGGTCAAACCCATAGGGAATATGGAAGATCTAGATTACAGCCGGTATATTAACTTGTATGGTAATTACTTCATAATGGGGGGAATTCTAATAAAAATCAATAATAGAAATAAAACAGCGGTCAAGATTATATTGGTGAATCAATAATTAAAGGAATAACTAGGGTTTGTGTTCCCCATGGGTTCATAACAACTTTGGGTATACACTCATTATCTTTACCAATACTTACTTAAAGAACTGATAACTTAGGTTCATTCAAACAATTGACCAATCCCTATTGAATGACTATCCTCAATCACTCGACCAAGTCTCATGAGTTTTTCAAACTAACCGTTATCACTAAGTTCCAGATATAACTATCCTTCGACCACAGCTCAAGTTAATACAATGATCATCAATATCAAGGCTCTGTTGTAATTCTCTTTTCCTAATCTCTACCTCTTCAACCAAAGCAAGTAAAGAATTCAGGAACTTCATAACGTTGTACACCTCTAAGAATCATTAAAGATGAAAAGAATACAATATAAGTAATTAGTATTGGTTTTAGACTCACTTTGTGCAACCCTAACTAGTTAATCCATCATGGTTCCCACAACCCTAACTATGGAGGTTTTAGCCTCTCATAATTGCAAGGTTGTGATTTGTGTTCATGATTGAAAACATAAAACAATACTTACAAAGATGATTAAGAAAAAAAATAATTCCTTCAATTAAACCACAAAATCTTGAATAACAAGTAGCAAGAACAAGATGAATATAAGAAAAGGTTGATCACAAGGTTGAACCAACTCAATTCTCTCTTCCAATGATGTAAAACTCCTTACTATAATGTTTTCCCACTAGAATTAAGTCTATTCGTTGTCCTCTATGAAAAATAAAACATAAAAAGTATTTATAGAGACATAAGAATCCTTTTCCTAAACTAACAGGACTACTTTTCATATATGTTGTCGACCTCATCATGGGTCCACCTATGACTCGTAGGGGCTTCTCACTGACCGTGGCATCGACTCATAGCTTGGATTGTTGGCTGAATTTTGGCTAAGTGTTGGGCAGAGGTACGATTTGTACCTACTTCCTACGACTCGTACATTGCACTCATGGATTGATCCTGGTACTCTTGAAATTTTTCTGAACTTCACCACGACCAGTATGGCACGACTTGTACCTTCATCTCACAGGTCGTAAGGTGCTCTCGTACTGAGAATCAGCCTTCTGTGCATTTCTTCTGGATTTCATCACTACTGGCTTACCACAACTCGTACCACCATGGTATGATCCGTGACAAGTCTCATGGGATCAATCTTCCAGGTTAAGTTTTCAGCTTCTTATCAGGACCTTCAGTACGACTCGTAGGTCCATCCTACAGATCGCACTGTGGTCTGCACTTTTTGCCTTTTTTTGCACACTTTTAGCTCCCTTTTGCAATTTATTGTTCCAACACCCATTTATCCTGAAATCAAAGGAAAAGTGCCTCAAATCCACATAAATACACCTAAGTCCATGCTATTTTCTTAGTTTTAAGTGTCAATAGTGTTGTAAATCCACAGCACATCAGCCTCCCAAAGTGGGGCATGACAAACTTGGTATCAGAGCAACATCATATCCTAGGGAGTCTGTAAGCCGTTTCTAGTAGATACTTGTTTATAAATGTGTTGTGCACCACATTTTATAAGTATGAGGCTACATGCATGATAGTATGGTTACCCTTTCTTCTTTTAGATCGTGTTATAGAGCCGAGTGTAGAGGGTTGAGTCCCTAAGCTTTCATTGCTGTATCTGTCTAGAACGAGGTTTGATATGGGACAGACTTTAGTCAACCACAAGTTAATTACATCAGCAGGAGAGGGTACCGATTAGGTTCCATAGTTGGGGTGGGGGACAGTTTAGTTTGAAGGCGAAAGGGGATGTCTTTTAATCTCCCCAGCTTCCTCACGGGGCACTAGGAACCTTATAAGGTAACAAACATGCCAGCACCATTCCCAGTTCTTTCTACACCCTCAAAATAGGAGGTAGGGAGTGTGGTATATATATGAGTTGTCTTACCTATTAGACACTTAGAACTAGATAGGAATAGCAGTTAATGTTGGGGTACCTGGAGTATGCGAAAGGTTGTGTGAGGTTTGTACCCCCAGCTTTTAAATCGCACCTTAGCCCTATTATAGAATGATAGGGTCATTTTCCATCTCCCAGTTTTTTTTCTTTCTTTCGATACAGTAGAGGGTGTAAGTACTGATGCTATGTTCCCCAGAATAAGTAGTATGAGAGGGCTAGATCCATTGATTCCTAGAAAGTGGTAGAAAGTGGTGAAGACCCCTAGTGTTTAAATAAGTCGCCTAAACCCTCACGGCAGTAAATCAGGAGGGTAGGTAAGATTGCTCGCAGCACCCAAGTGTGGGTGAAAGTCTATAAGCAGTAAACTCCCAGCAATAGCAAGGTTTTAAGTTAGAAATAGACTAACCTCATCTCAATGTATGGATGGCAGTAGGGGATACGTGAAGAATACTGGTTATGTCCCTAATTTATTATGTCGAAGGACAGAGAGATTATATGGGTAGAATCGGCCCGAGTTGGGGTCAGAACAATACAAGTTGGTAGATTTGGCTAGTAATACCCTTGCTAGTATGGTGCATAGGGCAAGGATTTAAGCCTATAGAAGTAAGGGGAAGGCACAAGTATCTAGCTTTGGAGGAAAACAGAATCACCTCCAGGTGGTGGCAGGATGATAGAGCTTGGAGTTGCCACTGAATGTCGAGAAGCTAATGTTTAAAGGATAGTGAGATTGTAACCTAGAATACTGCAATATCACCACCAGTTGTGGAGGCAAAGGAGTGACGGTACGGAGACCCTAGCCTAGTGCAGCCAGAGATAAGGCCCAGCAGGAGGTCTGACCAGCCTTCGAGATAGTAGGGGGTGAAGTCTTGAGACCCATAGGTTGACTCTGCATTCCAAATATGGTAGGGCTTCATTAGCAGATCGTAGAAAAGGTAAACCGTATCTGTTATTCCCTTCACCTAGAGTTTGCCAAAAATGCATCAGATTATAAAAGGGACTTACTGATGGCATGTGAAGAAGAAAGACATAGTCGAGTTATGGCATCGAGTTCCAATGAACAGCAAGGGAAGGCTGGATAGCGAAAATTGAGTAGGCTAATTCAAGAGATAGTCATGCTTGTGCGGAAGCGAGAAGTAGTCAGTATGAATATAGTTATAAGGTTACTTCATACCAGGCGTAAATGTGACCCCATTAAGTCATTATTGAAAGGCTAATGAGATTAACTTATTTCGTGCTAGTCAGAATGACATTTCAACTAAAGACTACGCTGAAATAAATACTAAAGAAATATTCCGGCTATATGATGCCCCAGTGTATTGGTTCTGACAGAAGGTTACAACCCACCATTAGGTGTTGGAAAGGGTCTTAGGTCAGATTAGGCTGCAGATTAACTTGAGTACAACTTCTTGCCCCCTGACAACTAGCCAAGTAGAGTACAAGATTCAAATGCTCAGAGATATGTTATGGGTGGAAAGGTAGGTCCCCTATATGATGACCTGAAGTAGGTAGGTCAGGGGTAGTCGATCCGGGCATACTACATCAGACAGGGAAGAAAAGTCAAGTTTATCAGGAGATATGTACTAGCAGCCCGGAGTTGTCGGAAGTCCTACTCTAACATATGGCATAGGGAGTTAAGGATTGGAGCAGCGACTGGGTATTCTTGAAAATTTCACTAACATAGGGCGTTATGAGATCTAGTAAGAAAGGCAAGCCCAGTCCTAGAAATACTAAGCTATACCTAATCCTCTGAAAGATTGGCCAAGTGGCCTATGAGATAGAGTTTCCTTTGGGACTAGGATCTGTTCATCGACACTACGCAACCGCGTAGGAGACCTTTTCTTAGGTTGACCCAATTGAGAATGCTCAGGTTACAAAAGAGTTGTCCTATGAAGAGACTCCAATAGTGATTTTAGATTGGCAAGTCTGTACGGGCTATTTTGAGAACCAAAGTTGTAGCCTAGTAAATTCTTATAGAGGAACAAAAAAGTAGAAGGAATTGCTTGGGAAGATGAGGAAAACATGAGGTTTAGATATCCTCACTTATCCCAGTCCTGGCCCAGATTATACAGTTGAGGTGAGATTGTTGTTCAGATGTTACTCTATTGCTTATATTATTAGTACCGCTCAGTTGTTCACTTCTATGTTATAGAGTAGTTGTTTATAGTGTCCTTTGAGAAGCCTATGTTGGACTTTTCAGCGTTTCAAGTTTCCAGATAGTCCATATTACAGAGAAGACTCTGTCGAAATTTTTCTGTCAATAGTTAAAGGAGTTGAATCTTTTAAGTCTAAAGATTACATTCGAAGATGAATGTTCCTAAGGGGGAATGATGTTACACCCTGTAAGTTTTTATTGTTTAACTGATGCATTATTACATATGCCGAGAGTTTTAGAGTATAACGCATATGGAAAAGTTCTCGGGGAATGAACGGACAAGTACAGAGTCGAGCTACTAGGAGGTCAGGGCCGGAGGCCAGGCGCACTGGGCGCCGCACCGCGCTGGCCAACCCGGCGCCTTGAGCGGCACGTCGTGCCCAATTCTTGGTGCTATGGGCGGCGCACCGTGTCTCCCCTTGCCACTGCCTCAATTATATATAAAGCTCCCTCATGTTTAGTTAACTCATTTCCAATATTTCCATCGACAGCAAACAGAAGGGCGTGGCTTTCATCCATTTTCATAAAATTATGCCGCTAAACTCCGTCCAAACATAAATTCACCTTAGATAACGAGTTCCAAGCCTATGAGGAACATCCCTGCGGAGTTATTTCTAGGAAATTCGCTCGGAGTACCAGAATCCTGCTGAATAAAGGTTGTTGAAATCACTTCTAATCAAGTCCTAAGTGGCTAGAAGTGAAAGGTAAGCATTTCTACCTTCTAAACTCTCGAGAATTTATGAGTTTTTGTCCGAATTAAATGAAGGTAAAGTTATAGTTAACCCTATTGAAAGATATTGCTATTTGTCATTTCCTAGTATTGAAATAGCCTTATTCTCTCGGCATGGAGACTACAATTAAGTAATATTGCTGACTCCAGGTTGGAACTACATGGGTAAACGAGAATCAGCATTCGAGGTATGTTAAGGCTTATCCCTTCAGCAAGTTATTCTCGTCGAATAATGATAAGGCCTATGCTTTTGTACGGAGATAAAACCCTATATGTTGTGATTAGGTATTATCAGTAGATAATGATTATATATGTTGTGGCTAGCTGCTAAAAGACATATTGCGAGTATACTGTAGTATCCCTCATTGGGAAAAGGTATGTTTAAGGTGACTAATGCTAGGAGTGTCATAGAGATTTTCCTAGTTCATTTAGTTACTATTTAGAAGTATCTTGATGGTTTGCTATCATGCTAAGGCCTTAGAAGTTTATGGTTAGATATTGGGCCTGATTTGGTAAGTTGAACAACATAGGGTACAGCTGGACAATATAATCTTCAGTTTCACGTCTGTATTGTCAGTGAAGCTTGCCCAGAGGCCGCTGGCGTACCTTACCGCCTCCAGGGCCAGAATTTGGATAGGATGGTCTTACCCTACAGTTAGTAGCACTAGGGTTGCCTAGTGAATTGAGTGACAACCTTCCATATAGTTGGCTTCTGTCAGTGATTGCTAGTTTCAGTCAACTTAGTGCTTGTTGTACAGGTTTCCCAAGAAGTCATCCCAGTTGTGCAAGCCAGATAGACTCGTGGGTACCCTAAGGAAGGAACCCTATTAGTAGTTGGATGTGGGGCCAACGCACCAGCCTACTCTTATAGATACCCAGGTACAGGTTTCCACGAGTGGCTAGGTTCAGATAAACTAGCCTACGAAGCTATGAATTGGCCAGAGAAGCCATATGAAATCTAAATAGACCAAGTTAGTGTCTAAGGGACTAGAACCGCAGTAGTACAGTATTACCTTCAGGATAAAAATTATAGTAAGCTACCTGTGGAATGTTAGCGGTTGACTACTCAGGAGCATGTCTGCCCTACAGTTGTTCTAAGCGAAGGAACTAAATAGTTGATCGTCCATGACCTTACAGTTCTCTTATGAGCTATCATTTTCCTAGCATGACATTCAGAGTATCATTTAGGCCACTCCAGATCTCACCCTATCTTGTCTAGACCATTAGAGATTATGATCACTTCCAAGATCCTCTGGTCAGATGTAGGCATACAGGGTGTGCTTGTTGGCAGCTATACAGACTATTCTAGGGGCGAGTAGTAGTCGCATTAGGCCTTTAGAGACAGATATGCCTTTTTAGTGACTAGATTGCGACTAAAATATAGTAGATTGGTTGGGATTGACCCCACCTAGGATAGCTTTCTGTTGACCAACTTCAAGGTTGCTAACTGTGTCATCGCCTACGAGGCTATTGCTCGCTTAGAGGAGTTATATGATGTTGCTCAGAGGAGCTATGTGATGTCCCAAGGGACTATATTCAGGCTCAAGGGACATATTACAGTCCATCCATGAGTGGGCTTCTACTTCTATGTCGTATCGACATCACTAACCCTCCGTTGAGCCTTGTGTTCCCAGGGTGCAGTTATAGGAGCCCAACAGGGTTAGACACAGTTAATGGAGTCCAGTGGGCTCAGATGCAGACCCAGAAGCCAGGTAGGTTGGCTATAGTACCAGTAAAATCATAAGGACCTAGATAGGACTATATAGATCTAATTGTACTTGTCAGGGCATATAGAGGCCCTGGTATATTGTTTCTGTGTTGCTTACACCTACCAAGCTTATGGGGGCCAGGTTAGGTACTTGTTTGTATACTTTCTTGCTAGCTATAGCCTATGAATATATAGTCATACAGTTCAGGTCATATACATGTAGTGATTTACTAGATGCATGTTATGGATATGAAAGTTTACAGGTTATCTTCTGCCCCTTCTTGCTACTTACTTCAGTCTTTATTAGCTTCTATTCAGCTTTTTATTACCGCCTTACATATTCAGTTTATATTGTACTAACGCTTATGCATGTGACATTGCATACTTGCCTATAGGTTCAGACATACAGGTTTCAAGATCTCCTAGTAGTTATTTAGAGTCAGCAGATTGACCAGCTCCTTTCGTTCGGAGTTGCCAGATAGTAGGGGTTATTTGTCTTTTATTGTGTAGTATTTGGGTAGGCCGGGGCCCTGGCCCGATCAGTATCTCCGCTCTTAGAGGCTTTTAGACTACAGTCTTTAGTTAGTTATTCGTGTTGGTAGTTTGGGGCCTATGTATGTCTTATTTTACGTGTTTGCTCTGTGGGGCCTAGTTTAGCTAGTTAGTTAGAACCCTTGTTGTCTATGGTATGACTATGACTGCCTGTTTTCTTTCTGTTATAGCTAGACAATATGGTGGTCTTATCGGCCCGCATAGGATCCTTTATTGTACTCTTTGTTGGGTTAGTTGTTTCCTTTTACAGGTTGTTGTGGGGCCTTATTGCCTGAGGCTGTGTTTACAGCCGAGATATAGCAGTTTATTTTCTTAATTTTGAGTCACTGGTAAGCACCAGAGGTGCATATGCCTAGTAAGGTCGACCTAGATCCCACTATGGAAATAAGTGTCATTCATGCTTCTCAAGGTGAGGCGTGACAACAAGAAAGCATAAACATCCTTTAATGAAGAATTAAAAACTCTCATAAACAAATTTTCAAACTTCAACCATCACCTATGGCCAAAACCTTAGAATAAGAGTTTAGCCATTCATGTTCAAGCGAAAAACTAAAGCAATCATCATTCGATTAACAAACATAAGTTAAAGAAGAAAACCTAGAAAATGAATTTTATCTCATCCCCAAAGAACTACATACAACTTGATCAATACGATGAAAGATTCCTAACAACATTCCCTATATGTTATATTTATAAGCAAGGCATCCAATGACTCTTTTCCCTTGAGATGTATAGCTTTTAAACTTGAAAATCCATCCTAGAATGGCCTTGGCGCGCCACCCCTGCCATCTCACCAGAGATTGGATTGAATTTCTTCTAAAGTTTGACCTTTGGCGTGCTACTCTAGCCAATGCACCAAGGTGTTAGTCAAATTTTTGAAGCTTTGAACCTAGCGCGTCACTCCGCTAAATGCAGTGAAGTGTTGGAAAAATTTCCTAAGCCCGCAATGCTTCTGGGGTGCCACTCCGTTCATCTCGCCAAGGTGTTGATCAAATTTTCTTCTAGAGTTGAGGACCTGGCGCGCCATGATACCGAACGTACCAACTTGAGCATAATTTTTTCTTAAGTTGGGGGTCTGGCACACCACGCCAGCTATGTCACCAAGCCAATTTTTGTGAACTCTTCTTCCTTCACACCTGGGTCATTTTTGAGTCCTTTTTCTTTGATTTCCTACTCAACATCTAAAAGCACTTGTTAGTCACAAGATACACATAGACATGAATTCGTTCATTTGAAAAGGATTATGATCTCAAAACAAGGTAAAATATGGACAAAAACATGAAAAATAGGCATAAGAATATGCCCAACATCAACTATAAAAGTTAGGGTAAATTATATACTCGAGCCTTCTAAGTTGTTAATTAACTCTTTCTAGGGTGAAAGTGAATGTGATGGTCCATCGTTGTGATAATTTGGGACCTAGAATTTGATAATGTTGAAACCTTTAGCATCAAAAGCTTCTTTAAGGAGGATTAAAGGAGTGGAAACTCCATGAACTAGGGTAATCTGATCATGGTAAGACTATATTATGGTAACTTAATCGATGGGTGTTGAATTGAACCTTAATAACGAGTAGAATTGAATGGACTTAAATTTATAAGAATATTATCTAAAAAGTAGATAGTTAAATACTCTTGTATTATTTGTTTTTAGATTTTGTGCGTTCCGAGGATTTGAGAGAAGGAAAAGCTCCCGCGGAGTAGCTTGTATATTTAAATTCTTCTATTGTGGTAGGTTACGATTTATTTGGAGTTAGCCTTTATTTAGTCTCTTGTATGTGTTGTGAATTGATATGCATGATTAAGTTGTCTTTGGACATAGTTAGTGATTTATATTTGTAACTTGATCATGGTATGTGAGTAAGCTGTGAACTGTTTAAGTCTGTGAACATGATTTTTTATTTTTGTTATGTGGTTGTGATAATAAATGTGTACTTATGATTGTTGTCCTATGTTATGATTGAATGGAGAGCATACCAAGATGTGTTGATGATGATTGCATAATACCCCATTATTTTGATATTAGAGGCTCTTGTCCGAGGTGAGTATTCGATGCGTGGTTATGTGATAATTGAGGAATATACAATCTTTTTAATATAAGTGTCTCATGTCATAGGTATGTATCCTAACAAGTAAATATGATATGTGTGGCTCAAGTCCGAGGGGAGCATTTGAACTAGCAGATGAGTGGGACTGGGTACAACGCTGGTACGGTACATGAATTTCTAGAGTCTCCTGCATGTCATAACTAGATTGAAAAATATAAGACCATCTAGTATGTGTGTACAAAGCAGTGTCCGATGTGTGATCAGTTTTGATACCGAGTGAGACTGAGGAGATACAGACCTATACACCTGTATTTTCGAATAAACATGATTCTATTAATCTATTGTGATTTGCTTCATATTATAAGTTGGTGATGTTCTATTGTCTGATTTTTAGACTATATATTTCATGTTGATTGGCATTGATAGGCCTGAAGTTGGTGCATTTTTCTGGTGTTATTGATTACCTGACTTATGATGTGGATGATTGTGCGTCCTTAGAATTATGTCTCTTACTTGTTTTGATTTATGATATATACTTGTTACTAATCGAAGTGAGCCTATGATGCCTACCAGTACATAATACTTGTACTGATGCTACTCCTATACTTTTCTTTAAGTGGAGACCGTGTTTTAGAGCCTTCATCGCAACCTCACCTCTAGAGCTGCTAGTTGACTAATTTGAGGTTGAGTTGTTCTATCTAGGCTGCCATAGATCTCTTCTTTTGATTGATGTATATTCCCTCCAGACATTGATTATGTTACTTTTATTTTGTTATTCATGGACATTTGTTTAGCTAGAGTCCTTGTATGATCACTTTTTGATTTTGAAATTTTAATAGATAGCTTCCGCATTGTTTTGACATTTTAATTCTTATTTTTATTATTTATCTCATGAGTTGCTTTAGTTTACTTATGTGGTTCTTAAATGGCTGGTTTAGTTGGTAAGATGTGGTTCGCCCATCGAAGGGTTATTGTAGGTGCCAATCACGGCAGTTGGGTTGTGACAAGGTGGTATCAGAACGTAAGTTTGTTGATCTCATTGTACAAGGACGGGTCTAGTAGCGTCTTGTGGAATGATATGGAGACATCTTTCCTGCTCTTTGAGAGACTACAGGACTTTAGAAAAACTCAATTCTTTCTTTCTTTCGTGTTATTACTTGATTCCACTTAGTATTTGGTGATCCAAATTGGTATCTAACAACTTTCATTCTTTTCTGTCATAGATGGTAAGAACACATTTAGGAGGAGTTAGAGAAAAGTCATCAAAGCCAGTTACTGTGCCCGCAGCTTGCGGTAGAGGTCGAGTCGAGAGAGGTGGTCGCAGTAGAGGACGGAGTGTTCCACCAGCTAGAGGCAAGGTTCAGGCTTCTATTCTAGCTAGAGACAGGTCTGAGTCTCCTCCAAAGATCCAGGACAAGGTAGCAGAGGAGGCAGTAGTACCAGTTTAAAGAGGTGTTGCACCTGCACCGGCTTCTTTAAATATTTTGGCTTAGGTACTGAACTTGCTAAGTAGACTAGTAGGTAAGGGGACGACACTTGCAACTCTAGCAGTTTAGCATTTGGGAGTGCAGCATACTGCCACTATAGCTCCCTGGAGGGATGAGATTTCTGATGTTGGGATGTGCCCAAAATCGGTAACTGGTCGGGTGATGACTAGGGAGGAGCATGACATATTCTGAAGGTTCACTAAGATGAAACCTCCCATCTTTTATTATACCGAAGCGGAGGATGCATATGAGTTTATTATTGAATTTCATGAGAAGCTCCGTAAGATGCAGACAGTGGAGAGATATAAGGTGTAGTTTTTTTGTAATACCCCAAAAGTTTCTTAAACCAAAGCCAAACTTAGAATGAAAAACCAGAAAGGAACCAAAAAATTTTTGCCTCAAAATGACTCAACCAATGAGTCGTTGTTAGTAACAACAACCTGTTGTGAGAGTCATTGTCATCCCCTGTAGATTTTTCCCCTAAATTCAAAGAGCAGCATAACGACCCGTTGGTCCTAGTAATAGGCCATTGTCTTGATTCATTGGTACCAGTCCAAAAACTGGTCAAAAAATCCTCCAAACAACGAGTTACATGACAATCCATTGTTGGTTATAAAGATTCATCATAAGGAGCCATTGTAGGAGAGTTAGAAATCCCTTCAGTAGCAATGGTTGGTGCTAAAGACCCATTTTTTCTGCTGATGGGTCGTCTTGTCCATCCGCGGGGGATATCTAGAATCTAATCAAAACTCTTCCTGTGACAACGAGTGGCAACAACAACCCCTTGTCCCATCAAATCTGCCACTGCTCCATTCATTGGTTCATCTTAGGGATCATTTAGAATCCCCAATAGTGATGATGAGTAGTGACAATGACCCGTTGTG